>CM051238.1:354870085-356107585 GCA_027917425.1 Gastrophryne carolinensis | reverse complement strand
GCTAGACCCAACATGGGCTGAAGGCCATAAGATTTTGGAGGAAGAGGTGGTGGTTACACATCCCCAGGCAGCTAGCAGCAGAAGAAGAAGGGTGCAAACCCACAGCTGTCAGCCTGTTGCAACTACTGGCCACTTCACCTAGGGAGTTAGCATGCTAAAGCTGGCACAAAGGATGTCCCCAGTGTGGAGAAAGGCCTTAATAATCTCGCCACTACGTCCATGACCAGGCACCTGCAATCCAAACATGAACTGCAGTGGCAGAAACGCCTAAAGACATGCAAACACCCGAAGCCCCCTCTAATGCTTCGGTTGACCTCTACTACCTCCTACCCAATGAAAAGTCCACAGGTCTCACCCCCAAAGGAAGGATGTGAGAGCACCACAACCACCAGCACCATCATCATTTAGCCTGTCCACACCATCCCAGGGAACGGTTCCCTCAGACTTTGGAGAGAAAGTGGAAGTTGGGCCCATCTCACCCATGAGCCCTGGCCCTGAATGCAAGCATTTACAAATTGCTGGCCTTTGAAATGCTCCCATTCCGCCTGGGGGAGACAGACAGTTTTAAAGATCTTATGGTGGCGGCTGTCGCACAATATGCCATTCCTAGCCAGCACTACTTTTCTCATCAGGTCAGGTTGCGGAGAAAATAAGCGCACTGGGAAATGCTATATTTTAGATATTAGTTCCAGTGTCCACATCACCACTGACATATGGACAAATAAGCATGGGCAGGGAGGTTACATCTCTCTAACTGCCCACTGGGTCAATGTAGTGGAGGCCAGCATTGCTGTAAATCAGTTGGTGCCTCCTGTTTTCTCATCCTCCTACTCTGCTTTCTCTTCTATTTCCTCTTCAAGCAATCAACACAGCCTCTGCTTCACCAATTTGAGCACAGCCATGGGGAAATAACAGCATGCAGTACTAAAACGCATCTGTCTGGGTAAGACCCCACACCACCCAGGAGCTGTGGATCGGAATCCAGGAGCAGACAGATGAGTGGTTGCTGCTGCTGCACCTGATGCCAAGCCAGGTGGTGTGCAACAATAGGTGTTACTCGAGCAAACTGGCAACAGGACATCCCGGGATAATGCCCAGTAGGCCGCCACCTCCCCTGAGTTGGCTGGCTCCAAAGGCTCCGGCTTCTAATGGTGGGCCAGGTGAAAGGGAGTCATTGTGGGCCACGCATCCCGTGGCACTTCAGTGGCTTTCATTCAACCAGCCCATAGCAGGAACCGGAGCTGGCATTAAATTAGGCAGTCGGCCAGTGCAGGGGAGGTGACACCCTACCTATGATGTCTGGGCATAGCACAGACTCTGTCAGAACACTTATGATGCTGCTGTTTTGGCACACGGACATCATAGGCCACTGCACAGCGCTTTAGATGGCATCCCCGGCTCAGCGGCAGTACTTGACTCCCAGCGGCAGTGGTGGGATCCCCAGCTCCAAGTGGCAACAGCATCCCCCGCTTCCAGAAGAGGCGGCATCCCAGGGTCCCAGCAGCAGCATCCCCACCTTCCAGCAACGGAATCTCTGGCTTCCCGCAGTGCTATACCCAGCTTCCAGCGGCATCCCCGGGTTCCAGGGGTGGTAGGACAGTGAGGTCAGCAGGGGCAGGGGGGTTCTGCCACTCAGCATCTTATGGGGGGTTCTGCCTTAAAGCCTGTTATGGGGGGTTCCATCTCACATCCTGTTACGGGGGATTCTGCCACTCAGCATGTTATGGAGGATTCTGCTCCTCAGCATGTAATGGGGAGATTCTGTCACCCAGCATGGTATGGTGGGATTCTGCCACTCAGCATGTTATCACACTGCATGTTATAAGGGGGTGTGGATACTGGGCTGGACTCACTGGAGAAGGGCCAGTGTGTAGCAGCCTTAAGTCTGGTTGACACACATTCCTTGCCTAGCGCATGTGGCCCATTATCTAGAGATGCCACAGCTGCTGCATAAAGTGTGTGCCGTGTACACTGCAGAGGACCTTTGGACTTCCCACCTACCACCTCATATGTGATATGCCAGCCAGGCAGAATTCCACTTTCTATATGCTGAAAAGGGCATATGAGAAGCAGCAGGCAATAGTAAAATTCCAGCTCCAAAATGCCCGGGTGAGTCAAAGTGCAGACCAACAACACTTCACCACCAATGAGTGGGCCTCCATGAGGTACAATTGTGTCATGCTGCAGTGTTTCCAGTACACCACCAATATCATGAGCACTGATGACACTGTCATTAGTGCTATCTTCTCCATGGGCCATGGCAGAGGCACACGAGGAAGCAGAGGAGGAAGAGGAAAGGACCATTTTCCCAGGTGTCAGGGCAGTGCATATGTGGCTCGTAGGGTGAGTTGCTGGACAAACACTGGCCAGGTACTCCACTGTCCAGTCAGCTGACAGTTTTGGAGGATTCAAAGGATTCAGAGAGGGAGGAGGATGATGACTTTCTCTCACAGCAGGGCGACACCCAGCACAGCTCATGCACATCACTGGAGCATAGCTGGAGAGAGAAGTAGGAGGAAGAGACACTTGACTCAGGGCAGCCTTTCTTACATGTGCCACTACATGCTCCAGTGCCTACGGAACAACCACAGAGTTGCCCACATAGTCACTAGCCCTGATAACTGGGTGGTAACCCTTGGATCCCCACAATAAGGATAACATCACCTCCTTGATTCTACCAATGGAGCAGGATAGAAAGATGAGTTTCCCCTGCCAAAGCGCCCCACTTGTTTAGGAACCATATACCATCGCATGGTCACTTAACATTGACTTCAATTGCCCAAACAGAAGCCGCTGGCCCAAAAGAAGCTAGCCACATCTTCCGCCACTCCTTCTGTCCCTTAACTTCCCCCAGGTCTCTATCCCATTTCTGTCTATACGGCAAAGCAACCTCTCGAGTAACACTATTCAGTTCACATTAAATTTCAGAAACCAAACCTCTCCCCCTAGGATCTAGCCTACATCGCTTCTCAAAAAAGGTGAGCTGAGGTCCCAACAACGGCTCCCTCACCATGGAGCTCACAAAATGTCTAATCTTAAGATATCCAAAGAGGTTTCTAGGTTGTAGCTGCTATTTACATTGCAACACCTGAAACTCCACCATCCTGGAGCCCTCCATGCAATCCAATAAACATGTAACCCCTGCTTTCTTCCAATTCCCAAACCTACTCGGATCAATAAGTGCAGGGGGAAACATTGGGTAACCCCATAGAGGCATATGAGGGGAAGCCAAACCCTGAGACCTCTTAAGACTATCCCAGAGTTCCAACGAATGGCATATAATCGGGTTGTTCACTTTGCCCCTAACTTTTTGTGGGGTCCATAAAATAGCATTAGAGAAGAGCGAATCGATTCGGACGAACCCGAATTCGTTCCAAATTTCATAAAAAATTTGATTCTGAACGAATCCGAATATCTCCGCGAATCAATCGATCGACGTTTTCTTTTAAATGCCATTTATTTCTATTATAGGCATTCTAAAATGGTGGATGAACATGTACAGAAATATCCCCTGGGGATATACTAAATCAGCTTGTTAATCCTCAGCTTTATTAAGCTATTGCATTTTGAATTGGTTTCTGTCATGCTGTCAAAACACCAGGCCACAGGGTATCCCAAACCACCACGTTGCACACTATCTGTTATACTAAATAAGCTTGTTCAGCCTCAGCATTATTAAGCTATTACATTTTGAATTAGTTTTTGTCCTGCTGTCAAAACACCAGGCCGCAGGGTATCCCAAACCACCACGTTGCACCCTATCTGTTATACTAAATCAGCTTGTTCAGCCTCAGCTTTATTAAGCTATTGCATTTTGAATTGGTTTTTGTCTGCTTTAAAAACACCAGCCCACATGGGCATCCCAAACCAGCACATGTGACCCTATCTAATATACTAAATCAGCTTGTTCAGCCTCAGCTTTATTAAGCTATTGCATTTTGAATTGTTTTTTGTCCTGCTGTCAAAACACCAGGCCGTAGGGTATCCCAAACCACCACGTAGCACCCTATCTGTTATACTAAATAAGCTTGTTAATCCTCAGCTTTATTAAGCTATTGCATTTTGAATTGTTTTTTGTCCTGCTGTCAAAACACAAGGCCGCAGGGTATCCCAAACCACCACGTTGCACCCTATCTGTTATACTAAATAAGCTTGTTCAACCTCAGCTTTATTAAGCTATTGCATTTTGAATTGTTTTTTGTCCTGCTGTCAAAACACCAGGCCGCAGGGTATCCCAAACCACCACGTTGCACCCTATCTGTTATGCTAAATAAGCTTGTTGAGCCTCAGCTTTATTAAGCTATTGCATTTTGAATTGGTTTTTGTCCTGCTGTCAAAACACCAGGCCGCAGGGTATCCCAAACCACCACGTTGCACCCTATCTGTTATACTAAATCAGCTTGTTCATCCTCAGCTTTATTAAGCTATTGCATTTTGAATTGGTTTTTGTCTGCTTTCAAAACACCAGCCCACATGGGCATCCCAAACCAGCACATGTGACCCTATCTTTTATACTAAATCAGCTTGTTCAGCCTCAGCTTTATTTAGCTATTGCATTTTGAATTGGTTTTTGTCTGCTTTAAAAACACCAGCCCACATGGGCATCCCAAACCAGCACATGTGACCCTATCTAATATACTAAATCAGCTTGTTCAGCCTCAGCTTTATTAAGCTATTGCATTTTGAATTGTTTTTTGTCCTGCTGTCAAAACACCAGGCCGTAGGGTATCCCAAACCACCACGTAGCACCCTATCTGTTATACTAAATAAGCTTGTTAATCCTCAGCTTTATTAAGCTATTGCATTTTGAATTGTTTTTTGTCCTGCTGTCAAAACACAAGGCCGCAGGGTATCCCAAACCACCACGTTGCACCCTATCTGTTATACTAAATAAGCTTGTTCAACCTCAGCTTTATTAAGCTATTGCATTTTGAATTGTTTTTTGTCCTGCTGTCAAAACACCAGGCCGCAGGGTATCCCAAACCACCACGTTGCACCCTATCTGTTATGCTAAATAAGCTTGTTGAGCCTCAGCTTTATTAAGCTATTGCATTTTGAATTGGTTTTTGTCCTGCTGTCAAAACACCAGGCCGCAGGGTATCCCAAACCACCACGTTGCACCCTATCTGTTATACTAAATCAGCTTGTTCATCCTCAGCTTTATTAAGCTATTGCATTTTGAATTGGTTTTTGTCTGCTTTCAAAACACCAGCCCACATGGGCATCCCAAACCAGCACATGTGACCCTATCTTTTATACTAAATCAGCTTGTTCAGCCTCAGCTTTATTTAGCTATTGCATTTTTAATTGGTTTTTGTCCTGCTGTCAAAACACCAGCCCACATAGGCATCCCAAACCAGCACATGTGACCCTATCTTTTATACTAAATCAGCTTGTTCAGCCTTAGCTTTATTAAGCTATTGCATTTTGAATTGGTTTTTGTCCTGCTGTCAAAACACCAGCCCACATGGGCATCCCAAACCAGCACATGTGACCCTATCTGTTATACTAAGTAAGCTTGTTCAGCCTCAGCTTTATTAAGCAATTGCATTATGAATTGGTTTTTGTCCTGCTGTCAAAACACCAGGACGCAGGGTATCCCAAACCACCACGTTGCACCCTATCTGTTATACTAAATAAGCTTGTTCATCCTCAGCTTTATTAAGCTATTGCATTTTCAATTGTTTTTTGTCCTGCTGTCAAAACACCAGGCCGCAGGGTATCCCAAACCACCACGTTGCACCCTATCTGCTATACTAAATAAGCTTGTTAATCCTCAGCTTTATTAAGCTATTGCATTTTGAATTGTTTTTTGTCCTGCTGTCAAAACACCAGGCCGCAGGGTTTCCCAAACCACCACGTTGCACCCTATCTGTTATACTAAATAAGCTTGTTCAACCTCAGCTTTATTAAGCTATTGCATTTTGAATTGTTTTTTGTCCTGCTGTCAAAACACCAGGCCGCAGGGTATCCCAAACCACCACGTTGCACCCTATCTGTTATACTAAATAAGCTTGTTCAGCCTCAGCTTTATTAAGCTATTGCATTTTGAATTGGTTTTTGTCCTGCTGTCAAAACACCAGGCCGCAGGGTATCCCAAACCGCCACGTTGCACCCTGTTATACTAAATAAGCTTGTTAATCCTCAGCTTTATTACGCTATTGCATTTTGAATTGTTTTTGTCTCGCTGTCAAAACACCAGGCCGCAGGGTATCCCAAACCACCACGTTGCACCCTATCTGTTATGCTAAATAAGCTTGTTCAGCCTCAGCTTTATTAAGCTATTGCATTTTGAATTGGTTTTTGTCCTGCTGTCAAAACACCAGGCCACAGGGTATCCCAAACCACCACGTTGCACCCTATCTGTTATACTAAATCAGCTTGTTCATCCTCAGCTTTATAAAGCTATTGAATTTTGAATTGGTTTTTGTCTGCTTTCAAAACACCAGCCCACATGGGCATCCCAAACCAGCACATGTGACCCTATCTTTTATACTAAATCAGCTTGTTCAGCCTCAGCTTTATTTAGCTATTGCATTTTTAATTGGTTTTTGTCCTGCTGTCAAAACACCAGCCCACATGGGCATCCCAAACCAGCACATGTGACCCTATCTTTTATACTAAATCAGCTTGTTCAGCCTTAGCTTTATTAAGCTATTGCATTTTGAATTGGTTTTTGTCCTGCTGTCAAAACACCAGCCCACATGGGCATCCCAAACCAGCACATGTGACCCTATCTTTTATACTAAGTAAGCTTGTTCAGCCTCAGCTTTATTAAGCTATTGCATTATGAATTGGTTTTTGTCCTGCTGTCAAAACACCAGGCCGCAGGGTATCCCAAACCACCATGTTGCACCCTATCTGTTTTACTAAATAAGCTTGTTCATCCTCAGCTTTATTAAGCTAATGCATTTTGAATTGTTTTTTGTCCTGCTGTCAAAACACCAGGCCGCAGGGTATCCCAAACCACCACGTTGCACCCTATCTGTTATACTAAATAAGCTTGTTCAACCTCAGCTTTATTAAGCTATTGCATTTTCAATTGTTTTTTGTCCTGCTGTCAAAACACCAGGCTGCAGGGTATCCCAAACCACCACGTTGCACCCTATCTGTTATGCTAAATAAGCTTGTTAATCCTCAGCTTTATTAAGCTATTGGATTTTGAATTGTTTTTGTCCTGCTGTCAAAACACCAGGCCGCAGGGTATCCCAAACCACCACGTTGCACCCTATCTGTTATGCTAAATAAGCTTGTTCAGCCTCAGCTTTATTAAGCTATTGCATTTTGAATTGGTTTTTTGTCCTGCTGTCAAAACACCAGGCCGCAGGGTATCCCAAACCACCATGTTGCACCCTATCTGTTATACTAAATCAGCTTGTTCATCCTCAGCTTTATAAAGCTATTGCATTTTGAATTGGTTTTTGTCTGCTTTCAAAACACCAGCCCACATGGGCATCCCAAACCAACACATGTGACCCTATCTTTTATACTAAATCAGCTTGTTCAGCCTCAGCTTTATTTAGCTATTGCATTTTTAATTGGTTTTTGTCCTGCTGTCAAAACACCAGGCCGCAGGGTATCCCAAACCGCCACGTTGCACCCTATCTGTTATACTAAATAAGCTTGTTAATCCTCAGCTTTATTAAGCTATTGCATTTTGAATTGTTTTTGTCCTGCTGTCAAAACACCAGGCCGCAGTGTATCCCAAACCACCACGTTGCACCCTATCTGTTATGCTAAATAAGCTTGTTCAGCCTCAGCTTTATTAAGCTATTGCATTTTGAATTGGTTTTTTGTCCTGCTGTCAAAACACCAGGCCGCAGGGTATCCCAAACCACCATGTTGCACCCTATCTGTTATACTAAATCAGCTTGTTCATCCTCAGCTTTATAAAGCTATTGCATTTTGAATTGGTTTTTGTCTGCTTTCAAAACACCAGCCCACATGGGCATCCCAAACCAACACATGTGACCCTATCTTTTATACTAAATCAGCTTGTTCAGCCTCAGCTTTATTTAGCTATTGCATTTTTAATTGGTTTTTGTCCTGCTGTCAAAACACCAGCCCACATGGGCATCCCAAACCAGCACATGTGACCCTATCTTTTATACTAAATCAGCTTGTTCAGCCTTAGCTTTATTAAGCTATTGCATTTTGAATTGGTTTTTGTCCTGCTGTCAAAACACCAGCCCACATGGGCATCCCAAACCAGCACATGTGACCCTATCTTTTATACTAAGTAAGCTTGTTCAGCCTCAGCTTTATTAAGCTATTGCATTATGAATTGGTTTTTGTCCTGCTGTCAAAACACCAGGCCGCAGGGTATCCCAAACCACCACGTTGCACCCTATCTGTTATACTAAATAAGCTTGTTCATCCTCAGATTTATTAAGCTATTGCATTTTGAATTGGTTTTTGTCTGCTTTAAAAACACAAGCCCACATGGGCATCCCAAACCAGCACATGTGACCCTATCTGTTATTCTAAATAAGCTTGTTCTTCCTCAGCTTTATTAAGCTATTGCATTTTGAATTGGATTTTGTCCTGCTGTCAAAACACCAGGCCACAGTGTATCCCAAACCACCACGTTGCACCCTATCTGTTATACTAAATAAGCTTGTTCATCCTCAGCTTTATAAAGCTATTGCATTTTGAATTGGTTTTTGACTGCTTTCAAAACACCAGCCCACATGGGCATCCCAAACCAGCTCATGTGACCCTATCTTTTATACTAAGTCAGCTTGTTCAGCCTCAGCTTTATTTAGCTATTGCATTTTGAATTGGTTTTTGTCCTGCTGTCAAAACACCAGCCCACATGGGCATCCCAAACCAGCACATGTGACCCTATCTTTTATACTAAATAAGCTTGTTCAGCCTCAGCTTTATTAAGCTATTGCATTTTGAATTGTTTTTTGTCTGCTTTAAAAACACCAGCCCACATGGCCATCCCAAACCAGCACATGCCACCCTATCTGTTATACTAAGTAAGCTTGTTCAGCCTCAGCTTTATTAAGCTATTGCATTTTGAATTGATTTTTGTCCTGCTGTCAAAACACCAGGCCGCAGGGTATCCCAAACCACCACGTTGCACTCTATCTGTTATACTAAATAAGCTTGTTCTTCCTCAGCTTTATTAAGCTATTGCATTTTGAATTGGTTTTTGTCCTGCTGTCAAAACAAAAGGCCGCAGGGTATCCCAAACCACTACGTTGCACCCTATCTTTTATACTTAATCAGCTTGTTCATTCTCAGCTTTATTAAGCTATTGCATTTTGAATTGATTTTTGTCCTGCTGTCAAAACCTCAGGCCGCACTGTATCTCAAACCTCCGCGTTGCACTCTATCTGTTATACTAAATAAGCTTGTTCAGCCTCAGCTTTATTAAGCTATTGCATTTTGAATTGTTTTTTGTCCTGCTGTCAAAACACCAGGCCGCAGGGTATCCCATATTGCCAATTTTCATTGTATCTGTTGCAGAGAAGCAGTTCCTCACTTTTTTTAGCTTCTGCTTTTAAAAGTAAACACATTTTTTAAAGTGCCTAGTGCGCATTTCAAATACATAAAAATGTCAGGCAGACAAGTAGGATGTTCAAAGAGGAGTGGCAGAGGCCAAGATTCAGCAGGCAGAGGTCGCAGCAGACTAGGGGCGAGTGTTAGCAGGAGTCACGGGTAAGAGACCTGATCTGCCGGTATCTGCTAGCGGTCATGTCTCCACCAGTAATGCATCTGCCGTGGTAGGTTGGTTAACGCGGTCATCCACATCATCACAAGTTACATTTGAGACCCCCAGTCTAGGGTCGGTAGGTTCCTCTGACACAACCCTGAGTTGGCATGCCCCGAGAGCAGTCCCTGTCCTCCCATTGCCTCTGTCCTATACCGTTCCCTCCTCCAGCGACGTATCCTATGTAGAGATGAGCGAACTTTTGAAAAATTCGATTCGACTGATTCGCCGAATTTTCCGACAAAAATCGTTTCGACCCGAATAAATTCGCGACGAATCGCTATTAAAAACGGCTATTTCTGAGCCTCCTACAGCCTCAATAGGGTTGTAAACCATTCAGCCTTGCTGTAACACGCACAGGATGCGTGCTGGGTTAGTTAAATAATACTTTGAAGAAATATCACATGCAGATCAGAGGCATCGCTAATAGAATCGCAGAGCGGCACAATTGCAGAGAGTTGAAGTGGCATCACTATGAGGGGCAGAAGGAGCCCAAATATACACTGGAGTTGGCCTCAGGAGCCCAAAAATTGGATGAATCACACCCTGGAGTTGGCAGGAGTTGGCAGCAGCAGCAGCAGGAGCCCAAATATACACTGGAGTTGGCTTCAGGAGCCCAAAAATTGGATGAATCACACCCTGGAGTTGGCAGGAGTTGGCAGCAGCAGCAGCAGGAGCCCAAATATACACTGGAGTTGGCTTCAGGAGCCCAAAAATTGGATGAATCACACCCTGGAGTTGGCAGGAGTTGACAGCAGCAGCAGCAGGAGCCCAAATATACACTGGAGTTGGCTTCAGGAGCCCAAAAATTGGATGAATCACACCCTGGAGTTGGCAGGAGTTGACAGTAGCAGCAGCAGGAGCCCAAATATACACTGGAGTTGGCCTCAGGAGCCCAAAAATTGGATGAATCACACCCTGGAGTTGGCAGAAGTTGGCAGCAGCAGCAGCAGGAGCCCAAATATACACTGGAGTTGGCTTCAGGAGCCCAAAAATTGGATGAATCACACCCTGGAGTTGGCAGGAGTTGACAGTAGCAGCAGCAGGAGCCCAAATATACACTGGAGTTGGCTTCAGGAGCCCAAAAATTGGATGAATCACACCCTGGAGTTGGCAGGAGTTGACAGTAGCAGCAGCAGGAGCCCAAATATACACTGGAGTTGGCCTCAGGAGCCCAAAAATTGGATGAATCACACCCTGGAGTTGGCAGGAGTTGACAGTAGCAGCAGCAGGAGCCCAAATATACACTGGAGTTGGCCTCAGGAGCCCAAAAATTGGATGAATCACACCCTGGAGTTGGCAGGAGTTGACAGTAGCAGCAGCAGGAGCCCAAATATACACTGGAGTTGGCCTCAGGAGCCCAAAAATTGGATGAATCACACCCTGGAGTTGGCAGAAGTTGGCAGCAGCAGCAGCAGGAGCCCAAATATACACTGGAGTTGGCCTCAGGAGCCCAAAAATTGGATGAATCACACCCTGGAGTTGGCAGGAGTTGACAGTAGCAGCAGCAGGAGCCCAAATATACACTGGAGTTGGCCTCAGGAGCCCAAAAATTGGATGAATCACACCCTGGAGTTGGCAGGAGTTGACAGTAGCAGCAGCAGGAGCCCAAATATACACTGGAGTTGGCCTCAGGAGCCCAAAAATTGGATGAATCACACCCTGGAGTTGGCAGGAGTTGGCAGCAGCAGCAGCAGGAGCCCAAATATACACTGGAGTTGGCTTCAGGAGCCCAAAAATTGGATGAATCACACCCTGGAGTTGGCAGAAGTTGGCAGCAGCAGCAGCAGGAGCCCAAATATACACTGGAGTTGGCTTCAGGAGCCCAAAAATTGGATGAATCACACCCTGGAGTTGGCAGGAGTTGGCAGCAGCAGCAGCAGGAGCCCAAATATACACTGGAGTTGGCTTCAGGAGCCCAAAAATTGGATGAATCACACCCTGGAGTTGGCAGGAGTTGACAGCAGCAGCAGCAGGAGCCCAAATATACACTGGAGTTGGCTTCAGGAGCCCAAAAATTGGATGAATCACACCCTGGAGTTGGCAGGAGTTGACAGTAGCAGCAGCAGGAGCCCAAATATACACTGGAGTTGGCTTCAGGAGCCCAAAAATTGGATGAATCACACCCTGGAGTTGGCAGAAGTTGGCAGCAGCAGCAGCAGGAGCCCAAATATACACTGGAGTTGGCTTCAGGAGCCCAAAAATTGGATGAATCACACCCTGGAGTTGGCAGGAGTTGACAGTAGCAGCAGCAGGAGCCCAAATATACACTGGAGTTGGCCTCAGGAGCCCAAAAATTGGATGAATCACACCCTGGAGTTGGCAGGAGTTGACAGTAGCAGCAGCAGGAGCCCAAATATACACTGGAGTTGGCCTCAGGAGCCCAAAAATTGGATGAATCACACCCTGGAGTTGGCAGGAGTTGGCAGCAGCAGCAGCAGGAGCCCAAATATACACTGGAGTTGGCTTCAGGAGCCCAAAAATTGGATGAATCACACCCTGGAGTTGGCAGAAGTTGGCAGCAGCAGCAGCAGGAGCCCAAATATACACTGGAGTTGGCTTCAGGAGCCCAAAAATTGGATGAATCACACCCTGGAGTTGGCAGGAGTTGGCAGCAGCAGCAGCAGGAGCCCAAATATACACTGGAGTTGGCTTCAGGAGCCCAAAAATTGGATGAATCACACCCTGGAGTTGGCAGGAGTTGACAGCAGCAGCAGCAGGAGCCCAAATATACACTGGAGTTGGCTTCAGGAGCCCAAAAATTGGATGAATCACACCCTGGAGTTGGCAGGAGTTGACAGTAGCAGCAGCAGGAGCCCAAATATACACTGGAGTTGGCCTCAGGAGCCCAAAAATTGGATGAATCACACCCTGGAGTTGGCAGGAGTTGACAGTAGCAGCAGCAGGAGCCCAAATATACACTGGAGTTGGCCTCAGGAGCCCAAAAATTGGATGAATCACACCCTGGAGTTGGCAGGAGTTGGCAGCAGCAGCAGCAGGAGCCCAAATATACACTGGAGTTGGCTTCAGGAGCCCAAAAATTGGATGAATCACACCCTGGAGTTGGCAGAAGTTGGCAGCAGCAGCAGCAGGAGCCCAAATATACACTGGAGTTGGCTTCAGGAGCCCAAAAATTGGATGAATCACACCCTGGAGTTGGCAGGAGTTGGCAGCAGCAGCAGCAGGAGCCCAAATATACACTGGAGTTGGCTTCAGGAGCCCAAAAATTGGATGAATCACACCCTGGAGTTGGCAGGAGTTGACAGCAGCAGCAGCAGGAGCCCAAATATACACTGGAGTTGGCTTCAGGAGCCCAAAAATTGGATGAATCACACCCTGGAGTTGGCAGGAGTTGACAGTAGCAGCAGCAGGAGCCCAAATATACACTGGAGTTGGCCTCAGGAGCCCAAAAATTGGATGAATCACACCCTGGAGTTGGCAGGAGTTGACAGTAGCAGCAGCAGGAGCCCAAATATACACTGGAGTTGGCCTCAGGAGCCCAAAAATTGGATGAATCACACCCTGGAGTTGGCAGGAGTTGACAGTAGCAGCAGCAGGAGCCCAAATATACACTGGAGTTGGCTTCAGGAGCCCAAAAATTGGATGAATCACACCCTGGAGTTGGCAGAAGTTGACAGTAGCAGCAGCAGGAGCCCAAATATACACTGGAGTTGGCCTCAGGAGCCCAAAAATTGGATGAATCACACCCTGGAGTTGGCAGAAGTTGGCAGCAGCAGCAGCAGGAGCCCAAATATACACTGGAGTTGGCCTCAGGAGCCCAAAAATTGGATGAATCACACCCTGGAGTTGGCAGGAGTTGGCAGCAGCAGCAGCAGGAGCCCAAATATACACTGGAGTTGGCTTCAGGAGCCCAAAAATTGGATGAATCACACCCTGGAGTTGGCAGAAGTTGGCAGCAGCAGCAGCAGGAGCCCAAATATACACTGGAGTTGGCCTCAGGAGCCCAAAAATTGGATGAATCACACCCTGGAGTTGGCAGGAGTTGACAGTAGCAGCAGCAGGAGCCCAAATATACACTGGAGTTGGCCTCAGGAGCCCAAAAATTGGATGAATCACACCCTGGAGTTGGCAGAAGTTGGCAGCAGCAGCAGCAGGAGCCCAAATATACACTGGAGTTGGCCTCAGGAGCCCAAAAATTGGATGAATCACACCCTGGAGTTGGCAGGAGTTGACAGTAGCAGCAGCAGGAGCCCAAAAAATGGCCTAAAGACATAAATATGTTTTGCACCATTTGGAAAGTGTAAAACGTGGCACCATGCTGAATCTAGTCGCATGCATCAGGCATTGGTGGGTGGAAATCCTGGCTGATCCATCCCTGATTCATTTTGACAAAGGTGAGTCTCTCCACATTTTTAATTGACAGACGAGTTCTCCTCGCCGTAACTATGGCCCCCGCCGCACTAAACACCCGCTCAGATGGCACGCTACTTGCCGGGCAGGACAGCTTTTCCAGGGCAAACTCTGCTAGTTGCGGCCACAAATCAAGTTTGGCTGCCCAGAAGTCCAGCGGATCCTCAAGGTGTGTTGGCATGGTCATGTCAAAGTATGACATGACCTGCTGGTTCAGGTCCTGCTCCAGGTCTTCCTGCTGCTCATGAGTAGCCTCACTATGCGGGTGTAGAAAGCTACTCATTAGCAACTGAAGACTGAGGCTGCTGCTGCTGATGGAGCTTCTGCTGCTGCTGCTGCCAACCCCCCCAGCGGCCATGGCAGTGGAAGGTGAGCGCAGAGGTCCCCTCGAGTCAGACCTGCGAGAGTATGGACCATGGCGCAGATAGGCATCGGCCAACTGCCTACGTAGAATGTCTTTGTAGTAGTTGAGTTTGTCCTCCCTCTCGGTGGGTTTAAAAAATGCCCCCATTTTGTGCCGGAAGCGAGGGTCCAATAAGGTGGACAGCCAGAAGTCATCCCGCCGACAGATGGAAACAATTCTGGGGTCACTACGCAAGCACGTGAGCATGCTTCGTGCCATTTGCGCAAGTGACTCGGATGGACTACCTGTCTCCATCTCCACTGCATACTGCCACGGTGTGCCCGGGTCCTCTGTCTCTCCTTCCTCAAAAACCTCTAGCTCCTCTGGCTGCTCCTGCTCCTCCTCTCCTGTCCGCTGACTAGATAAACCAGCCATTTCGCCAAGCCTAAACTGTGTTTCGCTGGGCAACTCCTCCTCCTCCTCTTCCTCCTCCTCCTCCTCCAGTTCAGCTCCAAGGGGGTTCATGTGGCCGTAAGATGTAAACGCCATGTCTCCAGTGCCCTGACCAGCCATGGTTTCCAACATGTGCTGTAGTACATGAAGCAGTGGAATCACGTCGTTCATCCCGTAATCCTGCCGACTGACAAATAAAGTGGCTTCCTCAAAGGGCCTGAGCAAACGGCAGGTGTCACGTATGAGCTGCCACTGGTTGACATTGAAGTTACACAGGGGAGTCCCCCTATCTGCTTGGATCATCAGGAAATCCGTGATGGCTTTTCTCTGTTCATATAATCGGTCCAACATGTGAAGGGTGGAATTCCAACGGGTGGAAACATCGCAAATCAGACTATGTTGGGGGATACCATTCTGACGCTGTAGCTCAAGAAGGGTGTGTTTGGCGGTGTAGGAGTGGCTGAAGTGCATGCAAAGTTTCCGTGAAGTTGTTAGGATGTCCTGCAGATGGGGGGAACACTTCAGAAACCGCTTGACAACCAGATTGAAGACGTGAGCCATGCAGGGGGCATGGGTCAGGCTTCCTTGGCGCAGCGCAGACAAAATGTTCTTCCCATTGTCGGTAACCATGATTCCCATTTTAAGTTTTCTCGGAGTAAGCCATGTTTGGATTTCCTGATGAATACATTTAAGCAGTTCCTCCCCTGTGTGACTCCGTTCGCCAAGACAAACCATGTGAAGCACTGCGTGACACCTCCGTGCCCTGCACACATGGTAGACTGGAGGGGCACTGAGACTTGAGCCTACAGTGGAGGGTGAGGAGATGGCGGAGGATGAGGAGGCCGAGTCGCACGGTGTCACAGGCCCAATGGGCAGAGAGCGCGGAGGCCGAAGCGGCGTGACCTGTCCAAGTTGCTGCTGCAAAGGGACCACATTCACCCAGTGGGCCGTAAACGACATGTACTGCCCCTGACCGTAGTTACAGCTCCAGATGTCGGCGCTGCCATGTATTTTGCTACACACCGACAGGCTCAAGGACTGGCCCACCTTCTGTTCAACAAAAGTGTGCAGCGCTGGTACTGCCTTCTTGGCAAAGAAATGACGGCTTGGGACTCTCCACCTCGGCTCGGCACAAGCCATCAGTTCTCTGAAAGGTGCAGATTCCACCACCTGAAAAGGGAGCGACTGCAGCACCAGCAACTTGGACAGGAGCACATTCAGCTTCTGCGCCGTAGGATGAGTGGGCGCATACTGCTGTCTCTTGGACATGGCTTCGCTGATGGATTGCTGGCGGGATGCATGACTTGGAGGAGGAGGAGGAGGAGCAGGAGCGACAGAGGATGGGTGTGACGCACAGCTGCCTTCGGCTGAGGTGCTGGAGCCTTGGCTGGCAGAAATTGGGAGCTCACTTGGTGAGGAAGCAGACTGGACCACCCCTTGGGAGCCTCGGTTCTCCCAGGTCGTTTTATGGTGACGCATCATATGTTGACGCAGGGCCGTGGTGCCAACATTTGGACCCTGGCCACGCTTCACCTTTTGCCTACATATCTTGCATGTGGCCATGTTACCCTCCTGCGGATGCCTCAGGAAAAACTGCCACACTGCCGAGTAGCTACTTTTCCCACCCCCTGGCCTCACTGATTCACTGCTGCTGTTGCCAACTCCAGGAACCCCTGCTCCACTACCTCCCGATAAGGTAGACTGCCGCACAGCAGGTGCTCTACCCCGGCCCCGGCCCCGGCCGGCTCCAGCCTTTGGAATTGTGCCCCCATGCTGACTGCTACCACCTTGCTGCCTCAGCTGCTGACTCCGGGGCAACCTGCGCCCCTCTTCTCCTGATGATGACGATGAAGCCCCTTCATCACCCGGCTCCCAAGTGCGATCGGCTTCATCGTCATCATCATCATCATCACCGGGTTGTGGCTGTACGTCACTGATGTTCGTGGATTCGTCAACAGTGTCTGGCGCAGGAGCTGGAACGCTCGCAGCACCCACGACACTGTCCACATCACTATTTGTCTGCCTAGCTAAAGAAGCCACCTCCATTTCTTGGCTGGGCAGTAGCTGCTGACTGTCCTCCTGTATCTGATCGTCCTCCTCACTAAAGAGTGGAGCTGAACCCAAAGCATAGGATACGTCGCTGGGGGAGGGAACGGCGTAGGACAGAGGCAATGGGAGGACAGGGACTGCTCTCGGGGCATGCCAACTCAGGGTTGTGTCAGAGGAACCTACCGACCCTAGACTGGGGGTCTCAGATGTAAGTTGTGATGATGTTGTTGATGAGCGCGTCAGCCAATCTACCACGGCAGATGCGTTACTGGTGGAGACCCGACCGCTAGCAGATACTGGCAGATTAGGTCTCTCAGCGTGACTCCTGCTGCTACTGGCCCCCAGTCTGATGCGAGCTCTGCCTGCGGAATCTTGGCCTCTGCCACTCCTCTTTTCACTTCCAGGCACTTGTCTGCCCGACATAGTCTAACTGGCGTGGTAGTAGGTGATATTTTAAGAACCCCCAGGCAGCAGTGGGTCTATATAAAACAGAATATAATGCACACCAAAAGTGAGCAGTAACACTCAGCCTCCAACAGGCCTGCTTAGTGTAAATAAGAGAGCTGCTTAGTGTAAATAAAGAGGGGTATGCTATGTTACAGAATGGGATGCCTCAACAGAAGTGCACCTGGCAGGCAGCAGTAAGCCTATGCCCAGCAAAAGTGTCTTATAATATAAATATAATAAGAGCAAATGCTTATATGGTCTTAAACAGAGGCTGCTTTAGTCACAGAATGGGATGCCCTGGGCAGGAATGGACCTGGCAGGGTCCAGTAGGGCTTTGGCCAGCAAAAGTGTCTTTATCAGGCTAATTTCAAATATGATAAGAGCAAATGCTTATATGGTCTTAAACAGAGGCTGCTTTAGTCACAGAATGGGATGCCCTGGGCAGGAATCGACCTGGCAGGGTCCAGTAGGGCTTTGGCCAGCAAAAGTGTCTTTATCAGGCCTAATTTCAAATATGATAAGAGCAAATGCTTATATGGTCTTAAACAGAGGCTGCTGTAGTCACAGAATGGGATGCACCGGGCAGGAATCGAGCTGGCAGGGTCCAGTAGGGCTTTGGCCAGCAAAAGTGTCTTTATCAGGCCTAATTTCAAATATGATAAGAGCAAATGCTTATATGGTCTTAAACAGAGGCTGCTGTAGTCACAGAATGGGATGCCCCGGGCAGGAATCGAGCTGGCAGGGTCCAGTAGGGCTTTGGCCAGCAAAAGTGTCTTTATCAGGCCTAATTTCAAATATGATAAGAGCAAATGCTTATATGGTCTTAAACAGAGGCTGCTTTAGTCACAGAATGGGATGCCCTGGGCAGGAATCGACCTGGCAGGGTCCAGTAGGGCTTTGGCCAGCAAAAGTGTCTTTATCAGGCTAATTTCAAATATGATAAGAGCAAATGCTTATATGGTCTTAAACAGAGGCTGCTATAGTCACAGAATGGGATGCCCTTGCAGGGTCCAGTAGTGCTATGCCCAGCAAAAGTGTCTTTATCAGGCTAATTTCAAATATGATAAGAGCAAATGCTTATATGGTCTTAAAAAGAGGCTGCTGTAGTCACAGAATGGGATGCCCTGGGCAGGAATGGACCTGGCAGGGTCCAGTAGTGCTTTGGCCAGCAAAAGTGTCTTTATCAGGCCTAATTTCAAATATGATAAGAGCAAATGCTTATATGGTCTTAAACAGAGGCTGCTTTAGTCACAGAATGGGATGCCCTGGGCAGGAATCGACCTGGCAGGGTCCAGTAGGGCTTTGGCCAGCAAAAGTGTCTTTATCAGGCCTAATTTCAAATATGATAAGAGCAAATGCTTATATGGTCTTAAACAGAGGCTGCTTTAGTCACAGAATGGGATGCCCTGGGCAGGAATCGACCTGGCAGGGTCCAGTAGTGCTTTGGCCAGCAAAAGTGTCTTTATCAGGCCTAATTTCAAATATGATAAGAGCAAATGCTTATATGGTCTTAAACAGAGGCTGCTTTAGTCACAGAATGGGATGCCCTGGGCAGGAATCGACCTGGCAGGGTCCAGTAGTGCTTTGGCCATCAAAAGTGTCTTTATCAGGCCTAATTTCAAATATGATAAGAGCAAATGCTTATATGGTCTTAAACAGAGGCTGCTTTAGTCACAGAATGGGATGCCCCGGGCAGGAATCGAGCTGGCAGGGTCCAGTAGTGCTTTGGCCAGCAAAAGTGTCTTTATCAGGCCTAATTTCAAATATGATAAGAGCAAATGCTTATATGGTCTTAAACAGAGGCTGCTTTAGTCACAGAATGGGATGCCCTGGGCAGGAATCGACCTGGCAGGGTCCAGTAGGGCTTTGGCCAGCAAAAGTGTCTTTATCAGGCCTAATTTCAAATATGATAAGAGCAAATGCTTATATGGTCTTAAACAGAGGCTGCTTTAGTCACAGAATGGGATGCCCTGGGCAGGAATCGACCTGGCAGGGTCCAGTAGTGCTTTGGCCAGCAAAAGTGTCTTTATCAGGCCTAATTTCAAATATGATAAGAGCAAATGCTTATATGGTCTTAAACAGAGGCTGCTTTAGTCACAGAATGGGATGCCCTGGGCCGGAATCGACCTGGCAGGGTCCAGTAGGGCTTTGGCCAGCAAAAGTGTCTTTATCAGGCCTAATTTCAAATATGATAAGAGCAAATGCTTATATGGTCTTAAACAGAGGCTGCTTTAGTCACAGAATGGGATGCCCTGGGCAGGAATCGACCTGGCAGGGTCCAGTAGTGCTTTGGCCAGCAAAAGTGTCTTTATCAGGCCTAATTTCAAATATGATAAGAGCAAATGCTTATATGGTCTTAAACAGAGGCTGCTTTAGTCACAGAATGGGATGCCCTGGGCAGGAATCGACCTGGCAGGGTCCAGTAGGGCTTTGGCCAGCAAAAGTGTCTTTATCAGGCCTAATTTCAAATATGATAAGAGCAAATGCTTATATGGTCTTAAACAGAGGCTGCTTTAGTCACAGAATGGGATGCCCTGGGCAGGAATCGACCTGGCAGGGTCCAGTAGTGCTTTGGCCAGCAAAAGTGTCTTTATCAGGCCTAATTTCAAATATGATAAGAGCAAATGCTTATATGGTCTTAAACAGAGGCTGCTGTAGTCACAGAATGGGATGCCCCGGGCAGGAATCGAGCTGGCAGGGTCCAGTAGGGCTTTGGCCAGCAAAAGTGTCTTTATCAGGCCTAATTTCAAATATGATAAGAGCAAATGCTTATATGGTCTTAAACAGAGGCTGCTTTAGTCACAGAATGGGATGCCCTGGGCAGGAATCGACCTGGCAGGGTCCAGTAGGGCTTTGGCCAGCAAAAGTGTCTTTATCAGGCTAATTTCAAATATGATAAGAGCAAATGCTTATATGGTCTTAAACAGAGGCTGCTTTAGTCACAGAATGGGATGCCCCGGGCAGGAATCGAGCTGGCAGGGTCCAGTAGTGCTTTGGCCAGCAAAAGTGTCTTTATCAGGCTAATTTCAAATATGATAAGAGCAAATGCTTATATGGTCTTAAACAGAGGCTGCTGTAGTCACAGAATGGGATGCCCCGGGCAGGAATCGAGCTGGCAGGGTCCAGTAGTGCTTTGGCCAGCAAAAGTGTCTTTATCAGGCCTAATTTCAAATATGATAAGAGCAAATGCTTATATGGTCTTAAACAGAGGCTGCTTTAGTCACAGAATGGGATGCCCCGGGCAGGAATCGAGCTGGCAGGGTCCAGTAGTGCTTTGGCCAGCAAAAGTGTCTTTATCAGGCTAATTTCAAATATGATAAGAGCAAATGCTTATATGGTCTTAAACAGAGGCTGCTGTAGTCACAGAATGGGATGCCCCGGGCAGGAATCGAGCTGGCAGGGTCCAGTAGGGCTTTGGCCAGCAAAAGTGTCTTTATCAGGCCTAATTTCAAATATGATAAGAGCAAATGCTTATATGGTCTTAAACAGAGGCTGCTTTAGTCACAGAATGGGATGCCCTGGGCAGGAATCGACCTGGCAGGGTCCAGTAGGGCTTTGGCCAGCAAAAGTGTCTTTATCAGGCTAATTTCAAATATGATAAGAGCAAATGCTTATATGGTCTTAAACAGAGGCTGCTTTAGTCACAGAATGGGATGCCCCGGGCAGGAATCGAGCTGGCAGGGTCCAGTAGTGCTTTGGCCAGCAAAAGTGTCTTTATCAGGCTAATTTCAAATATGATAAGAGCAAATGCTTATATGGTCTTAAACAGAGGCTGCTGTAGTCACAGAATGGGATGCCCCGGGCAGGAATCGAGCTGGCAGGGTCCAGTAGGGCTTTGGCCAGCAAAAGTGTCTTTATCAGGCCTAATTTCAAATATGATAAGAGCAAATGCTTATATGGTCTTAAACAGAGGCTGCTTTAGTCACAGAATGGGATGCCCTGGGCAGGAATCGACCTGGCAGGGTCCAGTAGGGCTTTGGCCAGCAAAAGTGTCTTTATCAGGCTAATTTCAAATATGATAAGAGAAAATGCTTATATGGTCTTAAACAGAGGCTGCTTTAGTCACAGAATGGGATGCCCCGGGCAGGAATCGAGCTGGCAGGGTCCAGTAGTGCTTTGGCCAGCAAAAGTGTCTTTATCAGGCTAATTTCAAATATGATAAGAGCAAATGCTTATATGGTCTTAAACAGAGGCTGCTGTAGTCACAGAATGGGATGCCCCGGGCAGGAATCGAGCTGGCAGGGTCCAGTAGGGCTTTGGCCAGCAAAAGTGTCTTTATCAGGCCTAATTTCAAATATGATAAGAGCAAATGCTTATATGGTCTTAAACAGAGGCTGCTTTAGTCACAGAATGGGATGCCCTGGGCAGGAATCGACCTGGCAGGGTCCAGTAGGGCTTTGGCCAGCAAAAGTGTCTTTATCAGGCTAATTTCAAATATGATAAGAGCAAATGCTTATATGGTCTTAAACAGAGGCTGCTTTAGTCACAGAATGGGATGCCCCGGGCAGGAATCGAGCTGGCAGGGTCCAGTAGTGCTTTGGCCAGCAAAAGTGTCTTTATCAGGCTAATTTCAAATATGATAAGAGCAAATGCTTATATGGTCTTAAACAGAGGCTGCTGTAGTCACAGAATGGGATGCCCCGGGCAGGAATCGAGCTGGCAGGGTCCAGTAGTGCTTTGGCCAGCAAAAGTGTCTTTATCAGGCCTAATTTCAAATATGATAAGAGCAAATGCTTATATGGTCTTAAACAGAGGCTGCTATAGTCACAGAATGGGATGCCCTTGCAGGGTCCAGTAGTGCTATGCCCAGCAAAAGTGTCTTTATCAGGCTAATTTCAAATATGATAAGAGCAAATGCTTATATGGTCTTAAACAGAGGCTGCTGTAGTCACAGAATGGGATGCCCTGGGCAGGAATGGACCTGGCAGGGTCCAGTAGTGCTTTGGCCAGCAAAAGTGTATTTATCAGGCCTAATTTCAAATATGATAAGAGCAAATGCTTATATGGTCTTAAACAGAGGCTGCTTTAGTCACAGAATGGGATGCCCTGGGCAGGAATCGACCTGGCAGGGTCCAGTAGGGCTTTGGCCAGCAAAAGTGTCTTTATCAGGCCTAATTTCAAATATGATAAGAGCAAATGCTTATATGGTCTTAAACAGAGGCTGCTTTAGTCACAGAATGGGATGCCCTGGGCAGGAATCGACCTGGCAGGGTCCAGTAGTGCTTTGGCCAGCAAAAGTGTCTTTATCAGGCCTAATTTCAAATATGATAAGAGCAAATGCTTATATGGTCTTAAACAGAGGCTGCTTTAGTCACAGAATGGGATGCCCTGGGCAGGAATCGACCTGGCAGGGTCCAGTAGTGCTTTGGCCAGCAAAAGTGTCTTTATCAGGCCTAATTTCAAATATGATAAGAGCAAATGCTTATATGGTCTTAAACAGAGTCTGCTTTAGTCACAGAATGGGATGCCCCGGGCAGGAATCGAGCTGGCAGGGTCCAGTAGTGCTTTGGCCAGCAAAAGTGTCTTTATCAGGCCTAATTTCAAATATGATAAGAGCAAATGCTTATATGGTCTTAAACAGAGGCTGCTTTAGTCACAGAATGGGATGCCCTGGGCAGGAATCGACCTGGCAGGGTCCAGTAGGGCTTTGGCCAGCAAAAGTGTCTTTATCAGGCCTAATTTCAAATATGATAAGAGCAAATGCTTATATGGTCTTAAACAGAGGCTGCTTTAGTCACAGAATGGGATGCCCTGGGCAGGAATCGACCTGGCAGGGTCCAGTAGTGCTTTGGCCAGCAAAAGTGTCTTTATCAGGCCTAATTTCAAATATGATAAGAGCAAATGCTTATATGGTCTTAAACAGAGGCTGCTTTAGTCACAGAATGGGATGCCCTGGGCAGGAATCGACCTGGCAGGGTCCAGTAGGGCTTTGGCCAGCAAAAGTGTCTTTATCAGGCCTAATTTCAAATATGATAAGAGCAAATGCTTATATGGTCTTAAACAGAGGCTGCTTTAGTCACAGAATGGGATGCCCTGGGCAGGAATCGACCTGGCAGGGTCCAGTAGTGCTTTGGCCAGCAAAAGTGTCTTTATCAGGCCTAATTTCAAATATGATAAGAGCAAATGCTTATATGGTCTTAAACAGAGGCTGCTTTAGTCACAGAATGGGATGCCCTGGGCAGGAATCGACCTGGCAGGGTCCAGTAGGGCTTTGGCCAGCAAAAGTGTCTTTATCAGGCCTAATTTCAAATATGATAAGAGCAAATGCTTATATGGTCTTAAACAGAGGCTGCTTTAGTCACAGAATGGGATGCCCTGGGCAGGAATCGACCTGGCAGGGTCCAGTAGTGCTTTGGCCAGCAAAAGTGTCTTTATCAGGCCTAATTTCAAATATGATAAGAGCAAATGCTTATATGGTCTTAAACAGAGGCTGCTGTAGTCACAGAATGGGATGCCCCGGGCAGGAATCGAGCTGGCAGGGTCCAGTAGGGCTTTGGCCAGCAAAAGTGTCTTTATCAGGCCTAATTTCAAATATGATAAGAGCAAATGCTTATATGGTCTTAAACAGAGGCTGCTTTAGTCACAGAATGGGATGCCCTGGGCAGGAATCGACCTGGCAGGGTCCAGTAGGGCTTTGGCCAGCAAAAGTGTCTTTATCAGGCTAATTTCAAATATGATAAGAGCAAATGCTTATATGGTCTTAAACAGAGGCTGCTTTAGTCACAGAATGGGATGCCCCGGGCAGGAATCGAGCTGGCAGGGTCCAGTAGTGCTTTGGCCAGCAAAAGTGTCTTTATCAGGCTAATTTCAAATATGATAAGAGCAAATGCTTATATGGTCTTAAACAGAGGCTGCTGTAGTCACAGAATGGGATGCCCCGGGCAGGAATCGAGCTGGCAGGGTCCAGTAGTGCTTTGGCCAGCAAAAGTGTCTTTATCAGGCCTAATTTCAAATATGATAAGAGCAAATGCTTATATGGTCTTAAACAGAGGCTGCTTTAGTCACAGAATGGGATGCCCCGGGCAGGAATTGAGCTGGCAGGGTCCAGTAGTGCTTTGGCCAGCAAAAGTGTCTTTATCAGGCTAATTTCAAATATGATAAGAGCAAATGCTTATATGGTCTTAAACAGAGGCTGCTGTAGTCACAGAATGGGATGCCCCGGGCAGGAATCGAGCTGGCAGGGTCCAGTAGGGCTTTGGCCAGCAAAAGTGTCTTTATCAGGCTAATTTCAAATATGATAAGAGCAAATGCTTATATGGTCTTAAACAGAGGCTGCTTTAGTCACAGAATGGGATGCCCCGGGCAGGAATCGAGATGGCAGGGTCCAGTAGTGCTTTGGCCAGCAAAAGTGTCTTTATCAGGCTAATTTCAAATATGATAAGAGCAAATGCTTATATGGTCTTAAACAGAGGCTGCTGTAGTCACAGAATGGGATGCCCCGGGCAGGAATCGAGCTGGCAGGGTCCAGTAGGGCTTTGGCCAGCAAAAGTGTCTTTATCAGGCCTAATTTCAAATATGATAAGAGCAAATGCTTATATGGTCTTAAACAGAGGCTGCTTTAGTCACAGAATGGGATGCCCCGGGCAGGAATCGAGCTGGCAGGGTCCAGTAGTGCTTTGGCCAGCAAAAGTGTCTTTATCAGGCTAATTTCAAATATGATAAGAGCAAATGCTTATATGGTCTTAAACAGAGGCTGCTGTAGTCACAGAATGGGATGCCCCGGGCAGGAATCGAGCTGGCAGGGTCCAGTAGGGCTTTGGCCAGCAAAAGTGTCTTTATCAGGCCTAATTTCAAATATGATAAGAGCAAATGCTTATATGGTCTTAAACAGAGGCTGCTTTAGTCACAGAATGGGATGCCCTGGGCAGGAATCGACCTGGCAGGGTCCAGTAGGGCTTTGGCCAGCAAAAGTGTCTTTATCAGGCTAATTTCAAATATGATAAGAGCAAATGCTTATATGGTCTTAAACAGAGGCTGCTTTAGTCACAGAATGGGATGCCCCGGGCAGGAATCGAGCTGGCAGGGTCCAGTAGTGCTTTGGCCAGCAAAAGTGTCTTTATCAGGCTAATTTCAAATATGATAAGAGCAAATGCTTATATGGTCTTAAACAGAGGCTGCTGTAGTCACAGAATGGGATGCCCCGGGCAGGAATCGAGCTGGCAGGGTCCAGTAGGGCTTTGGCCAGCAAAAGTGTCTTTATCAGGCCTAATTTCAAATATGATAAGAGCAAATGCTTATATGGTCTTAAACAGAGGCTGCTTTAGTCACAGAATGGGATGCCCTGGGCAGGAATCGACCTGGCAGGGTCCAGTAGGGCTTTGGCCAGCAAAAGTGTCTTTATCAGGCTAATTTCAAATATGATAAGAGCAAATGCTTATATGGTCTTAAACAGAGGCTGCTTTAGTCACAGAATGGGATGCCCCGGGCAGGAATCGAGCTGGCAGGGTCCAGTAGTGCTTTGGCCAGCAAAAGTGTCTTTATCAGGCTAATTTCAAATATGATAAGAGCAAATGCTTATATGGTCTTAAACAGAGGCTGCTGTAGTCACAGAATGGGATGCCCCGGGCAGGAATCGAGCTGGCAGGGTCCAGTAGGGCTTTGGCCAGCAAAAGTGTCTTTATCAGGCCTAATTTCAAATATGATAAGAGCAAATGCTTATATGGTCTTAAACAGAGGCTGCTTTAGTCACAGAATGGGATGCCCTGGGCAGGAATCGACCTGGCAGGGTCCAGTAGGGCTTTGGCCAGCAAAAGTGTCTTTATCAGGCTAATTTCAAATATGATAAGAGCAAATGCTTATATGGTCTTAAACAGAGGCTGCTGTAGTCACAGAATGGGATGCCCCGGGCAGGAATCGAGCTGGCAGGGTCCAGTAGTGCTTTGGCCAGCAAAAGTGTCTTTATCAGGCTTATTTCAAATATGATAAGAGCAAATGCTTATATGGTCTTAAACAGAGGCTGCTGTAGTCACAGAATGGGATGCCCCGGGCAGGAATCGAGCTGGCAGGGTCCAGTAGGGCTTTGGCCAGCAAAAGTGTCTTTATCAGGCCTAATTTCAAATATGATAAGAGCAAATGCTTATATGGTCTTAAACAGAGGCTGCTTTAGTCACAGAATGGGATGCCCTGGGCAGGAATCGACCTGGCAGGGTCAAGTAGGGCTTTGGCCAGCAAAAGTGTCTTTATCAGGCTAATTTCAAATATGATAAGAGCAAATGCTTATATGGTCTTAAACAGAGGCTGCTTTAGTCACAGAATGGGATGCCCCGGGCAGGAATCGAGCTGGCAGGGTCCAGTAGTGCTTTGGCCAGCAAAAGTGTCTTTATCAGGCTAATTTCAAATATGATAAGAGCAAATGCTTATATGGTCTTAAACAGAGGCTGCTGTAGTCACAGAATGGGATGCCCCGGGCAGGAATCGAGCTGGCAGGGTCCAGTAGTGCTTTGGCCAGCAAAAGTGTCTTTATCAGGCCTAATTTCAAATATGATAAGAGCAAATGCTTATATGGTCTTAAACAGAGGCTGCTGTAGTCACAGAATGGGATGCCCCGGGCAGGAATCGAGCTGGCAGGGTCCAGTAGTGCTTTGGCCAGCAAAAGTGTCTTTATCAGGCTAATTTCAAATATGATAAGAGCAAATGCTTATATGGTCTTAAACAGAGGCTGCTGTAGTCACAGAATGGGATGCCCCGGGCAGGAATCGAGCTGGCAGGGTCCAGTAGGGCTTTGGCCAGCAAAAGTGTCTTTATCAGGCCTAATTTCAAATATGATAAGAGCAAATGCTTATATGGTCTTAAACAGAGGCTGCTTTAGTCACAGAATGGGATGCCCTGGGCAGGAATCGACCTGGCAGGGTCCAGTAGGGCTTTGGCCAGCAAAAGTGTCTTTATCAGGCTAATTTCAAATATGATAAGAGCAAATGCTTATATGGTCTTAAACAGAGGCTGCTTTAGTCACAGAATGGGATGCCCCGGGCAGGAATCGAGCTGGCAGGGTCCAGTAGTGCTTTGGCCAGCAAAAGTGTCTTTATCAGGCTAATTTCAAATATGATAAGAGAAAATGCTTATATGGTCTTAAACAGAGGCTGCTGTAGTCACAGAATGGGATGCCCCAGGCAGGAATCGAGCTGGCAGGGTCCAGTAGTGCTTTGGCCAGCAAAAGTGTCTTTATCAGGCCTAATTTCAAATATGATAAGAGCAAATGCTTATATGGTCTTAAACAGAGGCTGCTTTAGTCACAGAATGGGATGCCTCACAGCAGACTTAAGATCAGTTCAGTATATATGCACAGTTAGTTACTATAAGCAGCCTGAAAACGCTAACAAAGGCTGGATGAAAAAAAAAAAATCTCCCTGTCAGCCAGCTCCGTTTTTCCTACCTTTCCCTGGCTTTCTGTCTGTCTCCTGTCTGTCTCCTGCCTGTCTCCTGCCTGTCTCCAGCCTGTCCCTGTCTGTCCCTGTCTCCAGCCTGTCTAACTGCCTCAGCTACACAGCGTTCTGTCTGTCTGTCACGAATGCAATAGAGAAATGAGGAAAAGCAAGATGGCCGCCGTTAAATACCGCTGTGTGACATCACCGGGCTTGCTGGCTGCTGATAGGCTGCATGTGACTGCCCCAGCTTGCACTGGCGCGGGATACATGTCCAGACATGTCCCGTCCGCCATCTTAGAATGCCTGTAATGTAAATGAATGGATGTTAAAGGAAAACTTCGAGTGATCGAATCGCGGGGAAATTCGGATTCGATCCGAATCGAATTTTTCCTGAAATTCGGATCGAATCCGGGTTCGTCCGGATCGATTCGCTCATCCCTAATCCTATGCTTTGGGTTCAGCGCCACTCTTTAGTGAGGAGGACGATCAGATAGAGGACAGTCAGCAGCTACTGCCCAGCCAAGAAATGGAGTTGGCTTCTTTAGCTAGGCAGACAAATAGTGATGTGGAGAGTGTCGTGGGTGTTGCGAGCGTTCCAGCTCCTGCGCCAGACACTGTTGAGGAAACCGAGAACATCAGTGACGTGCAGCCACAACTCGGTGATGATGATGAAGCCGATCGCACTTGGGAGCCTGGTGCAGAAGGGACTTCATCATCATCATCATCAGGAGAAGAGGGGCACAGGTTGCCCCTGAGTCAGCAGCTGAGGCAGCAAGGTGTTAGCAGCATGTCAGTGGCATGGGGGCATGTCAGCATGGGGGCACAATTGTAAAGCCTGGAGCCAAAGGGGTCCGGGACTGGGGTAGCGCACCTGCTACGCGGCAGGCTACCTTATTGGGAGGTAGTGGAGCAGGGGTTCCTGGAGTTGGCAACAGTAGAAGTGAATCAGTGCAGCCTGTTGGTGGGAAAAGTAGCTACTCAGCAGTGTGGCCGTTTTTCCTGAAGCATCCGCAGGAGGGTAACCTGGCCACATGCAAGATATGTAGGCAGAAGGTGAAGCATGGCCAGGGCCCAAATGTTGGCACCACAGCCCTGCGTCAACATATGATGCATCACCATAAAGCGGCCTGGGAGAACTGAGGCTCCGAAGAGGTGGTCCAGCCTGCTTCCTGACCAAGTGGCACGCCGCTCCCAATTTCTACCAGCCAAGGCTCCAGCACCTCTGCCGAAGGCAGCTGTGCGCCATACCCATCCTCTGTTGCTCCTGATGCTCCTGCTCCTCCAAGTCATGCATCCTGCCAGCAATCCATCAAAGAAGCCATGTCCAAGAGACAGCAGTATGCGCCCACTCATCCTACGGCGCAGAAGCTGAATGTGCTCCTGTCCAAGTTGCTGGTGCTGCAGTCGCTCCCTTTTCAGGTGGTGGACTCTGCACCTTTCAGAGAACTGATGGCTTGTGCCGAGCCAAGGTAGAGAGTCCCAAGCCATCATTTCTTTGCCAAGAAGGCAGTACCAGCGCTGCACACTTTTGTTGAACAGAAGGTGGGCCAGTCCTTGAGCCTGTCGGTGTGTAGCAAAGTGCATGGCAGTGCCGATGTCTGGAGCTGTAACTACGGTCAGGGACAGTACATGTCATTTACGGCCCACTGGGTGAATGTGGTCCCTTTGCAGCAGCAGCAGCAACTTGGATAGGTCACGCCGCTTCGGCCTCCGCGCTCCCTGGCCGTTGTGCCTGTGATACCGTGCGACTCGGCCTCCTCATCCTCCGCCATCTCCTCACCCTCCACTGTAGGCTCAAGTCTCAGTGCCCCTCCAGTCTACCATGTGTGCAGGGCATGGAGGTGTCATGCTGTGCTTCACATGGTTTGTCTTGGCGAACGGAGTCACACAGGGGAGGAACTGCTTAAATTTATTCATCACGAAATCCAAACATGGCTTACTCCAAGAAAACTTAAAATGGGAAGACAATGGAAAGAACATTTTGTCTGCGCTGCGACAAGGAAGCCTGACCCATGCGCCCTGCATGGCTCACGTCTTCAATCTGGTTGTCAAGCGGCTTCTGAAGTGTTCCCCCCATCTGCAAAACATCCTAACAACTTCAAGGAAACTTTGCATGCACTTCAGCCACTCATATACCGCCAAGCACACCCTTCTTGAGCTACAGCGTCAGAACGGTAGCCCCCAACATAGTTTGATTTGCAATGTTTCCACCCGTTGGAATTCCACCCTTCACATGTTGGACCGATTATATGAACAGAGAAAAGCCATCACAGATTTTCTGATGATCCAAAAGGATAGGGGGACTCCCCTGTGTAACTTCAATGTCAACCCAGTGCCAGCTCATACGTGACACCTGCCGTTTGCTCAGGCCTTTTGAGGAAGCCACTTAATTTGTCAGTCGGCAGGATTACGGGATGAACGACGTGATTCCACTGCTTCATGTACTACAGCACATGTTGGAAACCATGGCTGGTCAGGGCACTGGAGACATTGCCTCTACATCTTATGGCCACATGAACCCCCGTTGGAGCTGAACTGGAGGAGGAGGAGGAAGAGGAGGAGGAGTGAAGCACAGTTTAGGCTTGGCGAAATGGCTGGTTTATCTAGTCAGCGGACAGGAGAGGAGGAGCAGAAGCAGCCAGAGGAGCTAGAGGGTTGTAAGGAAGGCGAGACAGAGGACCCAGACACATCGTGGCAGTATGCAGTGGAGATGGAGACAGGTAGTCCCCCCGAGTCACTTGTGCAAATGGCAGGAAGCATGCCCAAGTGCTTGCGTAGTGACCCCAGAATTGTTTCCATTTGTCGGCGGGATGACTTCTGGCTCTCCACCTTATTGGACCCTCGCTTCCGGCACAAAATGGGGGCATTTTTTAAACCGGCCGAGAGGGAGGACAAACTGAACTACTACAAAGACATTCTACTTAGTCAGTTGGCTGATGCCTATCTGTGCCATGGTCCATACTCTTGCAGGTCTGACTCGGGGGACCTCTGCACTCACCTTCCACTGCCATGGCTGCTGGGGGGGGGGTTGGCAGGAGCAGCAGCAGCAGCTCCATCAGCAGCAGCCTCAGTCTTCAGTCGCTAATGAGTAGCTTTCTACACCCGCATACTGGGGCTACTCATGAGCAGCAGGAAGACCTGGACCAGGACCTCAACCAGCAGGTTATGTCATACCTTGACATGGCCATGCCAACACACCTTGAGGATCCGCTGGACTTCTGGGCAGCCAAACTTGGCTTGTGGCCGCAACTAGCAGAGTTTGCCTTGGAAAAGCTGTCCTGCCCGGCAAGTAGCATGCTATCTGAGTGGGTGTTTAGTGTGGCGGGGAGCATAGTTACGGCGAGGAGAACTCGTCTGTCAACTAAAAATGTGGAGAGACTCACCTTTGTGAAAATGAATCAGAGATGGATCAGCCAGGATTTCCACCCACCAATGCCTGATGCATGCGACTAGATTCAGCATGGTGCCACGTTTTACACTTTCCAAATGATGCAAAACATATTTATGTCTTTAGGCCAATTTTTGGGCTCCTGCTGATGCCAACTTCAGGGTGTGCTTTTCAGCCAATTTTGGGCCTCCTCCTGCTGCTGCTGCTGCCAACTGCAGTGTGTCTTTCAAGCTATGTATGGGCTCATGCTGCTGCTGCTTGCAACTCCAGGGTGTGATTCATCCAATTTTTGGCCTCCTGCTGCCAACTCCAGTGTCTCTTTAAAGCAATGTTTGGGCTCCTGCTGCTGCTTGCAACTCCAGGGTGTGATTCATCCAATTTTTGGGGCTCCTGCAGCCAACTCCAGTGTCTCTTTCAAGCTATGTTTGGGCTCCTGCTGCTGCTGCTGCTGCTGCTGCTGCTTGCAACTCTAGGGTGTGATTCATCCAATTTTTGGGCTCCTGCAGACAACTCCAGTGTCTCTTTCAAGCTATGTTTGGGCTCCTGCTGCTGCTGCTGCTTGCAACTCCAGGGTTTGATTCATCCAATTTTTGGGCTCCTGCAGCCAACTCCAGTGTCTCTTTCAAGCTATGTTTGGGCTCCTGCTGCTGCTGCTGCTTGCAACTCCAGGGTGTGATTCATCCAATTTTTGGGCTCCTGCAGCCAACTCCAGTGTCTCTTTCAAGCTATGTTTGGGCTCCTGCTGCTGCTGCTGCTGCTTGCAACTCCAGGGTGTGATTCAGGCAATTTTTGGGCTCCTGCAGCCAACTCCAGTGTCTCTTTCAAGCTATGCTTGGGCTGCTGCTGCTGCTTGCAACTCCAGGGTGTGATTCATCCAATTTTTGGGCTCCTGAAGCCAACATCAGTGTCTCTTTAAAGCAATGTTTTTGGCTCCTGCTGCTGCTTGCAACTCCAGGGTGTGATTCATCCAATTTTTGGGCTCCTGCTGCCAACTCCAGTGTCTCTTTCAAGCTATGTTTGGGCTCTTACTGCTGCTGCTTGCAACTCCAGGGTGTGATTCATCCAATTTCTGGGCTCCTGCAACCAACTCCAGTGTCTCTTTCAAGCTAAGTTTGGGCTCCTGCTGCTGCTGCTTGCAAATCCAGGGTGTGATTAATCCAATTTTTGGCCTCCTGCTGCCAACTCCATTGTCTCTTTAAAGCAATGTTTGGGCTCCTGCTGCTGCTGCTGCCGCTACTGCTTGCAACTCCAGTGTGTGATTCATCCGATTTTTGGGCTTCTGCAGCCAACTCCAGTGTCTCTTTCAAGCTATGTTTGGGCTCCTGCTGCTGCTTGCAACTCCAGGGTGTGATTTATCCAATTTTTGGGCTCCTGCAGCCAACTCCAGTGTCTCTTTAAAGCAATGTTTGGGCACCTGCTGCTGCTTGCAAATCCAGTGTGTGATTCATCCAATTTTTGGGCTCCTGCTGCCAACTCCAGTGTCTCTTTAAAGCAATGTTTGGAGTCCTGCTGCTGCTTGCAACTCCAGGGTGTGATTCATCCAATTTTTGGGCTCCTGCTGCCAACTCCAGTGTCTCTTTCACGCAATGTTTGGGCTCCTGCTGCTGCTGCTGCTGCTGCTGCTGCTGCTGCTTGCAACTCCAGGGTGGGATACATCCAATTTTTGGGCTCCTGCAGCCAACTCCAGTGTCAAGGTATGTTTGGGCTCCTGCTGCTGCTTTCAACTCCAGGGTGTGATTCATCCAATTTTTGGGCTCCTGCAGCCAACTTTAGTGTCTCTTTCAAGCTATGTTTGGGCTCCTGCTGCTGCTGCTGCTTGCAACTCCAGGGTGGGATTCATCCAATTTTTGGCCTCCTGCTGCCAACTCCAGTATCTCTTTCAACCAATGTTTGGATGGCTGCTGCTGCTTGCAACTCCAGGGTGTGATTCAGCTAATTTTTGGGCTCCTGCTGCTGCCAGCTCCAGGGTGTGTTTTTCAGGCACTATAGGGGGCCCTCATAGTGATGCCACCTTTACTCTCTGCAATTGTGCCGCTCTGCGATTCTATTAGTGATGCCTCTGATCTGCATGTCAAAATTATTTACAGTATTATTTCACTAACCCAGCACGCATCCTATGCATGTTATAGCAAGGCAGAATGGTTTACAACCCTATTGAGGCTCTAGGAAGCTCAGAAATAGCCATTTTTAATAGCGATTCATCGCAAATAAATTCGGACCGAAGCGAATTTTGTCGGAAAATTCGGCGAATCAGCCGAATTGAATTTTTCAAAAGTTCGCTCACCTAAATAGCATCACAAGATAATGGGTAAGATAGCTCAGACGCAATCTGTACCCATAGTGGAACATCCAACCTAGCATGATAAGACACTAACTGGGCCAATTGGGCCGCCTGGTAGTACTTAGTAAAATTAGACACCCCTAAACCCCCCTGAAATCTGGAACGTAACATGATACTCCTAGCCACCCTCGGGCGCTTAGCCCCCCATATAAACACAAACATTCTATTCTGCAGTGCCTGAAGGTAGGTTTGAGATATTCTAACAGGTAATGTTCGTGCCAAATACAAAAACTTATGCAAAAAAGACATTTTTAAAGCCACTATTTTACCAAGCCAGGACAAACCATATCCTTTCCACTTATCTAAAAGTCAGAAAAGCTTCTGTCTCAGAGGGATGTAGTTGGCCGCAAAAAGAGAGGGATACTCACTAGTTAATCTAACTCCTAAATACTTAATCCCTACTGCTTTCCACTGGAAATCAAAGGAACATTTTAGCCTAGCACACACCTCAGAGGGAATTCTGACATTTAAAGCTTTTGATTTGGCAGTATTTACCTGGAGATCCGAATTCAACTCAAACTCCTTCAACTTCCTCAAAATTCCAGGAAGGGATATGTATGGGTTTGAGACCACCATAAGCACATCATCTGCAAAAAGGCTCAATTTATTCTGAACAGGTCCAATCTGTAACCCCGAGATATCCGGGGACAACCTAATCTTTTGTGCCAAGGACTCCATCACCAAAGCAAACAAAAGAGGGGACAGCGGACACCCCTGTCTAGTACCTCTCTGTAGAGGGAATTTCCCAGATTTAAAGCCATAATACTTAACAAAAGCCCTTGGGGACGAATATGTCTTTCTCAAAATCCCTAAAAATTTAGGCCCAAACCCTCATTTTTCAAGCAGCCCAAACAAATATTCCCATGACACCGTATCAAATGCCTTCCTGATGTCTAATGAGAGAAGCATAGCTGGAGTTTAAGTGGTTTTAGCGAAGTGGATAAGCTGAATCACTTTTCTAATATTACTACGAATACGAATACTACTTTATTGGTCGCCAAGTAGGTGCAGAATACATACAAGGAATACTTTTTGGAAGGGGGGTTCTCCATAGAGCTTGAACAATTGCTAGACACACATATTATATACATCAATGGGGTTTAAACATTTGCTAGTTATACATATTATACAAGGGCTTTTGTTACATACGACACTCTGTTAGCTAACTGGCGATGCGCTGGGGACTGAAAGTTCTTGCAGGATACTTAGTTGGTTATTTAGTGCTTTAACAGCTAGTGGGAAGAAACTGTTTTTGTACCGAGAGGTCCTGGATGAGATAGCCCGGTACCTCCATCCAGAGGGTAGGAGATCGAAGAAGGGGTGACCTGGTTGTGTGGGGTCTCCAACTATTCTTTTTGCCCTTGAGCGGATCCTTTCCTTGAATTGTTCCTCTAGGTCAGGTAGGGGACATCCTATGATCCGCTCAGCAGTCCTGGTGATCCTCTTCAGCCTGATCTTGTCCTTGGCAGTGATCCCACAATACCAGGCAGTGAAGGAGGAGGTCAGGAGTGAGCCTACTGCACCGATGTAGAAGGTCTTCAGGATCCTTTTAGAAATTCCATATTTTGCAAGTTGTCTTAGGAAATAGTCTCTGTTGAGCCTTCTTTAGGACAACGGTGGCTTGTCTACTCCACTTCAAGTCGTCCGTTATCACTGTGCCGAGGAATTTTGCGCTGGTAGCGATATTGACCTCATCCTTACCCATGGAGATGGGACGGTGCGCTGGGTGGGACCGCCTGAAGTCGACAATCAGCTCGACCGTTTTCTGGGTGTTAAGGATGAGGTTATTCTCTTTGCACCAGGTTACCAGATTTTTTATTTGTGTTCGGTAGGGAGACTCATCTGTGTTGTTGATAAGGCCTACCAGAGTTGTATCATCCGCAAACTTGATGATTTTGATTGATGAGTCTGTGAACTTGAAGTCATTTGTGTATATGGAGAAGAGGAGGGGGGACAGAACGCAGCCTTGTGGTGCGCCTATATTGGTAGTTCTGGATGAAGAGATAAAGGGGCCCAGTTTGACTCTCTGGGTTCTGTTTGTGAGGAAGTTGGTGATCCAGCCAGAGAGATCCGGTGAGATGCTCAGTGAGAGCAGTTTCCCATTCAGAATTTGGGGATCTATAGTGTTGAAGGCGGATGAGAAGTCCACGAATAAGAGTCTGGCGTATGAGCTGGGTTGATCCACATGGTCTAATGTAAGTTGCATTGCAAGGTTGACCGCGTCTTCTGCAGATCTGTTAGATTTATTCGCGAACTGCAGTGGATCCCACTTTGAGCCGATAGCTTCATTGAGGAATGGTATTATCAGTCGCTCAAAGACCTTCATAACCTCTGGGGTCAGAGCGATGGGTCTGTAGTCGTTCAAGGCTGTGGCAGATGACGTCTTAGGGACTGGAATGATGACTTCAGGCAGTCGGGGACTATACTTGCCTCTAGTGAGCCCTTGAAGATTCCGGTAAGGATTGGGGCCATTTGATTCGCACAAACTTTGAGGAATGTTGGGGAGATCCCATCGGGGCCAGAAGCTTTCCTGGTGTTGAGCGTAAGTAGGATCTTTCTTACGTCTGACACTTCAAGGCTTAGTTTGGGTGTAGCCAATGTGTGGGATGTACTACTTGCCATTTGAGGGGGGCTCACAGGACCTTTGCCTAGCTTCATTGTGTCGAATCTGCAATAGAACTGGTTCAGTTCCTCAGCGAGTTCCATGCTCGGGTTGATGGTGGGGGCGGTGCCTTTGAAGTTCGTTACTTGCTTAACACCCGCCCATAGTGCTCTGGAGTTGGATTTTGAAAATGTATTCTCTAATTTGTGTGAGTATGATCTTTTTGCAGCTTTTATCTCCTTAGTAAGTATTATTAAGGATTCCTATATTTCCTGTACTCAGTGAGGTTACCCTGTTTGTGCGCTGACTCTTTTTCCTTCCTTATGTTTTTAATCGAGTTGTTGAACCATGGTTTGTTGTGTAGTTGTTTCTTATAGGTCCTGGTTTGGATCAGCATGTCTTCGCAGAATTTGATGTATGACGTGACCTTATCGTTCCAGTCATTGATGTTCCCGGTGTTCTCAAAGATTTCCCAGTTCGTTGTGTCAAAGCATGCTTGCAGATTGGATATCGCTTACGCTGTCCATCTTTTTGTGGTGATGAGGGAGGGTCTGCAGGATTTCAGTTGCTGTCTGTATGCCGGGACTAGGTGTATGAGGGCGTGATCTGAATGGCCGAGTGCGGCTTTGACTACGGGTTTGTAGGCACCTTTGATGGTGGTGTAGCAGTGGTCTAAGGAATTCGTTCCTCTGGTGGGGCAGGTGATGTGCTGGAAGAACTTTGGAAGTTCTGAGTTGAGTTTTGCCTGGTTGAAGTCGCCCAGTATGATGATGAGGGCTTGGGGATGTTTCTTTTCGCATTCGATAATGCAGTCAACCAGACAGTCTAAAGCAGGTTTTGCGGATCCTTGTGGTGGGATGTAAACACCAATCAATATGAACAAGGAGAATTCTCTTGGGGCATAGAAGGGTCTGCAGTTGATTGCTAGTATTTCAAGGTATGTGGAGCAACTCTGAGCTAGGATATTTGTGTCTTTGCACCAGTTGGAATTCACAAAGAAACAAACGCGACTTTTGTGCTAGGACACAATTCCTGTCTGTGCGGATGATGTTGAAGTTTGGGAGTTCCAGGGCTGTATCTGGGATGCGATCACTGAGCCAAGTCTCAGTGAAGCAGAGGATAGCTGAGTTTGAGAATTCTGTATAATTGCTGCATAGAATTTGTAGTTCTTCCATTTTATTTGGAAGTGAGCGCAGGTTTGCCAGGTGTATCGAAGGGAGAGCCGAACGCAGACCTCTCCTTTTTTGTCTTACCAGGACTCCTGCTCTTCTACCCCTTCGTCTTCATTTAGCACCAAGCTTGCCAACCTTGGCAATGTGGTCTGTGACAAGGAACCTTAGGGCAGAAAAGGATGGCCATCGGGGAACAGATGTATTTAGGAGTGTTTCCCTGGAGTACGTGAGGCACATGTTGGTTGAGAACAGGACGCCGGTGGAATGGGTTGTAGGTTGGGCTATTTAGGGCGCGTCCTTGTGGTTCAGGAGTTGTAAGTGTACCCCAGCGGGGCTGGGCATTTGAGTATGTTACCCGGTTTGGTCTGTAGGGGGGTTAGTGGTGGTTGTGGGTATATTATGGGGGTGAGTGTTGGGGATGGATGGGGATGAGTGTTAGTGAGGGTTGTGAGTGGTGACTGGGTGGTGGGAGGATGTGGGTAAGTGACTGGGAGGGGGGGCTAGTGATGGATTGTGTGCTGGTGGTTGGGAGTGGAAGGCTTGCGAGGGTCTTGTGTTGTTTGCGGGGGGCCGGTGAGGGTCGTCAGACAGTGCTGGGGGTTGGAATGGAATGGGAGTTAGTAGCTGGGAGTTGTAATGGGAGTTATTTGGGTAGTTCTGGAGGCTACTTCTCAGAACGTTCTGGAGGCTGGGGAATGGGAGGTGACTTGTACATATAATGCCTGGTGGATCAGGAACTTGTCTCTTTAATTTCCTTGCTTGGTCCGATGTGCCTTAGGGTGTTGGTGTTGCTCATGTTCGGCGTAAGGGATGTGTGCCCCGTAGTTGCGCAAGTTTGCATAAGGGATGTTTGCTGAAGTAGTTGTGCGCAAGTTTGCGTAAGGGATGTTTGCTTAAGTAGTTGTGCAGGCCAGCAGAACTTGCTGGTATGTGAACAGTCAGGGATGTGTGCCCAGTTGTTGTGCAGGCCAGCGTGATGTGTTTAAGTGCTTGCTGGTATGTAAGACAGTATGTGAATCAGTCAAAGGCTGGGTCTCACCTGGATACTGATGACGCTGCTGTTGTGCAGGCCAGCGTGATGTGTTTTTGGAGTGCTTGCTGGTATGTGAGACAAGATGTGAATCGGTCAGAAAGGCTGAGTCTCACCTGGATACTGATGACGCTGGAGCTGACACAGCACTCGGGCCGGGGAGAGAGGTGATTCATCTGCCGCAGCTGCTACTGAGATGGAGGGACAGGGTGGGGGCGCCGCACCGAGGAGGTGCCTTGCTGCCCCTTCTTGCAGGCGCCGGGGGACCGCACCTACAGCCGCTCCGACACGCTGCTGCTGCCGCCGCCTGCTGTAGCCCCCGATGGGCCCGCTCTCACACCGCAGGAGATGCTGCCTGCGCCTGCTGCAGCCCCGGGATGTGGCCCGCTCCCACGCCACTGGAGCACAGCACACCACCTTCAGCTCCGGTAAGGCTGGCTGCTCCGCCGGGACCGGCGCTCTCAACTTCAGATGGAAGGAGAGTTTCGCTGGAGGGGAGATGCGGTCGCAGCCATCACAGGCCTACCCACGTGTTGTGTCATCCGCCGCCGCCGCCATTCCCCACGCTTGTCGGCTGCCGCACCTACTCCTCCTCGTGGCGTCTCGGTGCAGCTGTCACTCCACGGATCAGATAGGCTAGGGGTCATCGTTTGGCTAACAATTAGAGTGGAATAAAAATAATGGGGAGAAAAACGGGAATAATGGGGGGAAAAACGGGAAAAACCTATGTCTCTATGGGAGATGCTCCTTACGAGGCTGCCATGCTCGGCGCCATCTTGGATATACCAATATTGTCTCCGGCCTGCCTGCCAGATATATAACCCACCTGATCCTTATGAATCAACTCTGTCAAATACTCTGACAACTTATCCGCAAGAATCTTTGTCAATATCTTCATGTCAACATTTATAAGCGAGATCGGCCGGAAATTGGACCACACTGTATGATTCGAATCCGGCTTCGGAACCATCCACCAAGAACCTCCAGAACGCACTTCATTAAAGCAAGCAGCCATTTTAGGTGCAAGAATAGTATTAAAAGTCTTATAATAAGCCGCCGGAAAGCAATCCGGCCCCGGCCTCTTATTAATTTTCAGCTTTTCAATCATATGCTTTACGTCTTCCAGACTAAAGCCTTCTTCCATCACCATTACATCATCCAAGTACTCACTCACCTCTTCAGGCTTGGGCGGATCATGAACAGAATACAACTTTAACAGTTGGTCTCTAAATACCCCTACAATCTTATTCAGATTACTCGTGAGTTCCCCTCTCTCATTCCTCAATCTAATAGGCAAATATCCCTGATCTGGGGTTTTAAGCTTCCTAGCCAATAATGAGTCCGGCTTGTTGGTCTTACAGTAATACCAATGTTTCACCCACTTCAATACCTTCTCAGCCCTGCCCGCAAGAGCCAAATTAAGCTCCTGGGTCATCTCAAAAAGCCTAGATCTCGTTTCGGGAGATATACGTAGTTTAGCTTCCTCCGCCAGCTCTAAATATTTTTTTTCTAACTCATCAATGCGAGCATTCCGCTCCCGCTTTTTCCTGGAGGTGATCGCAATTAGCCGGCCCCTTAAAGAGGGCTTATGTGCTTCCCAGCTAAGCACGGCCGACACCCCAGGAGATTCATTAAATTAGAAATATTCCAATAGAGCCTCAGAGATCTCCGTGACCACCCCTGGATCTGCTAAAATAGAAGTGTTAAGAAGCCAGGAGAATCCATATCGCCCACAGAACAAATAGTGCAACTTTAAGACTACACATTCATGATCAGACCATGATATTGGGTGAATCCTAACCGATTTTGCCGCCGCTAAAGCCCTCTGAGACAGAAATATATGCTCAATCCTGGTCCAAACATTATGGGGATGGGAAAAATGTGTATAATTCTGGGTCCCTGAATGAAGTTCCCGCCAACTATCTGCCAGGGAAAACTTATCCAATAACCCCCGAAATTGGCTAGAAGCAGCAGCATACTGAGCACTAACCGCCTTCCCTGCATACATATGACGTCAGGACGCAGGGCTTTAATCCTTCTAAAAGCGGTAGAAAGTTTGTGCGGCGAGTTAAAGCCCTGTACATTCAAAGATAGCACCGTCACCATAACTCAATAAAATTTAGTTACTATATAATAAAAAAAAGAAAAAAACAAGGGAGGGGGAGGAAAGAGGGACAGGGAGAGATTAGGTAAGGGAGCTAGGAAATGGACTAGAGATTCGGTCGGACAGAGGCTCAGCCCTAAATCACACCGACACCTCCACAAATGGAGTATCTATCCGGCCGGATTCCCACTCCTCTGACAGACAACCCCTCAGCACCCAACACAAGGTGAGTAAGAGACTGCCCGTCAGCCTGGTCTCACCAGGATTTTGTAGAACTACCACTAACTCAATAGTAATAGAAGTCACTAATAAAGACTCAAATAAAACCACAGGGAGTTATCCCTCTGATTAAACAGGAGTACGACATACATTAGCCGACATACAGGGGAAGCAATAATAACAAAAAAAATCTTCACTTGGATCAGATTTTAACCATGTCATATAACTGTACCACATATTACAATATGGTACTCCCACCGAGAGAAACCACTCGGTACCCAGCACCATAATAACCACTGTGGGAACGGAGCATCCTACAACAAAAAGGGAAAAAGTGCTCGATGTTCCACTGCCACCTTAGTGTATATCACAAACCTAGAATAAAGAGCAAGAATGAGCACAACTCAGGTGTCCGCATAAACCAACGAGGAGCTGCAGCTAGCTTGCCGGGCGCCACGCCTTTGATCACCTTCCTGCCCGCTGAGATCTGGGAGAGTCCTCGCCAATCCTAGGAGACTTTGTTGAGGCCGGTCTGGATAGACCTGCAGCCACTAGTTGAGCCTTCAATTCTTCTACATTGATTGCGGAAAAATTATCTTCGTTATGAGAAAAAGTGAGACGAAAGTGGAAGCCCCATCTATATTTTATCCTGTGGTCTTGCAGGATTCCCAGCAGGGGCCTCATTTCATGCCTCCTGGCCATAGTGCCTGTAGATAAATCAGAAAAAGTTTGGTACTTGTGACCCTGGAACGATAGATCAGGAAGTTGCCTCGCCGCTTTCTGAATCAGCTCCTTGGAATTATAAAAATGAAATCACGGGGAGGGTCATTGGGCTGTCTCCGAGGGCCTAGGGTTCTGTGCACCCGACCCATCTCAAGTCTCTCCGCCGGCAAACCCTGGCCCAGTTTTGACATAATGCAGTTATTGCCCCCTTAGCATCCTCTATATGCTCAGGTATGCCTCTAAGTCGCAAATTAGAGCGCCGATCCCTATTTTCCATGTCCTCCACTTTAGCGACCAGGGAGAGGTTATCCATCCTTAGTTGGATAGCTTCAGTATCCAAAACCTCCTGGGCTATTTTCACATCACTCATCTTAGCCTCCAGGGTGCTCAGGCTGCAAGCTACCTTCTCCATCTCCCTAAAAACATGTTCTTTAATCAACTTAGTGTTGCAGAATAAAGCACTCTGTAACATACATTCTATGCGATGTAATAAAGGAGGGCTCACATCAAGCTGGGAGCTGGTCAGGTCAGATCTTCCCCTCTCCTCCTCCAAAAACGATGCCTCACTATGCCCTATTTCCTTCAAGTCCTCAGGCGTGATGTCTTCCGCCATCTCCGCAGCAGGCTCAGCGCTCACCTCCGGAAACGCCGACACCGCTCTCCGTCGTCGCCACCCACAGCCACTCACCACCTCAGGACACCCCGCAGTAAGTCTGCTCACTTGCGCTGCCTGATCCAAGCGTGTAGCAGCGCACGCGGCCACGGAGCTCTCTCAAGCCACCGCCATCACCGCTCCGCGCGCATGCACGCTCCAAGTATGTATTTCTTTCATTGTTTTCTAGTGTTCTGTTATTATTTTGAGTACTTTTGCTACCCCATTTCGTACAGGGCAATAACATTTTTTTTTTATTTATGTTTTTGTTTTTTGTATGAAGTCATCTAAAAAGTCTTGACCCTGCATTTTGCCATGGCCTTTAAAATGCAATACAGGCAATTCTATGGTCTGTGCCTTATCTGCTCTATGGATAGTCTTGTATTTCAAAAACTGCATACAAAGTTTACAGCATATTGTGGCTTGAAGGAATACCTTCAGTCAAATAATATTTTCTGATGTTGTTCCTAATTGGAGGAAAGATCAGAGGCAATGTCAGAAAATGTTATTTTACTGGAAGTGTAGTAGGTGCTTGTAACAAGTCAGCAGCAAACATGCCTTGCTTAAAGTGGAGTAAGACCCAAGGTCAGCAGATTCCAGGACTGCCTGATTCCCTCCCCCTGATTCAGGATGCCTTGCTGTGTAAAACCCCCAGAGTTCCCTAAAAACCTACCTTCTCCCCAATCCAACGATGCATGCGCAAGCCGTGGCTGCCTTAAACGTGGTGTGCACCCACACCAGGTATTTGTGAATGGCCGGTGCAGACACACACCTAGAGTAGTTAGAGAGTAGTGAGAGTATTAGCCAAAATTGACTAGTGTTGATTGGACCAGGACCAACGCATGTACTGCAGGACTGGGTAAAGGTGAGTTTTACTGGGTGGCTTGGAAGGTTTCACACAGCGGGCATGCACCGGGGCAAAGACCAAAACCTATGATAGTCAAAATCCTTAGTCTCGGTCTACTTTAAGCATAAATATATCCCAAAATAAAGAGAAAACACATAAGGACAGACTATATGGACCATGTTGTCTCCATCTGGCGTCAACCTTCTATGTTTCTATGAGTATTGTGTCTCCACTATAACTAAAGCTCACAGGTGTTAAAAGAGACTTAAACTCTCCATATTCTATGAATCATAGTTGAGCAATCATTTCATAATTTAGGCAGAATTAAGGATTTTGAATTGACTAGATTGAGTCATTATGAATTAATCACCTGGTATAATTAATTAATTCATTAATCACCTGGTATAATCATACAACCCTACAAAATCCCTAACTATTTTCAAGTGTACCTAGAAAAATGAATGCTGTTGAATGTCAAATATTCATTTGATTTAGAGTTATCTTCTGTTCATTCACTTTTCATTTTGTTAAATGATAAAAATATACTATTAACATTTCAGTTATTGGAAGCATTCTTATTTCGCAGTATTTTTCTGTTCCTGCCTAAAAAGTTTGCACAGTAGTAGTTCAGCTTTTATATTAATGCAATTCAACATGGTGGTAGCATGCTTGACATTTACAAGGCTCAGATTATCTTAAGAGGACAACTGGCTGATGTTCAGTCCAAGTCTATCTCGGGAAAGGCATGAGGAGCGTGCCTGGGCCATGTAACATTTATCTTTGATTAATCTTGCTTTTCCTGCAGTGAACACACGGCCAGACAGCTTGCTCTGATTAACACATCCTCCATCTGTTCAAGTCTTTAATCTGCACCAGGGCCACATATCCTTTTCCCCACATGCCCTTACTGTACAACGCAAGCAAAATAGATCACGCAAGATGGCTGTCTTCTCCTTTCCAAATGGTGCTTCTCCTTATTACAAAGCGTGTCATTCCTGAGAGCAATCTACATTTCAACATTGATTATTACAGCAGCTCCAAAATTACAGTAATAACAGCTGAGAGGGAACATTGTAGCTATAATAACAGATGGTATTTTTAGAGTGATAAGAGTAAATATGTTATAGTAAATCTCCTAAAACACTGCTGACAAAAACTTCTGTTCCTTTGAAGCATAGTATAATATAGTGGAAATTTTCTTGTAAGCACGATCATATGCCGCATATAGTTATTTATTCAGAATGGCAGTGCCAAAAAGCAAATGCTGTGTGCAAAATATAATAGCTAACCTGGTTTCTCCTTTACTGAAGTCAGTAATAAACATGATCTAAAATGGGTAAATGCCTCTCATTTTATATCGCAAGTTAGATACCTGAAGCCAAAAAAGGAAAAAAAGAACATTTATTCACCCCTAGAATTATTGATCGTAACATATGGGTCTTGTCTTACTGTGCATTTCTCTCCTCTAGCCTAGTCTTGGCATCATAAGAGCAGATCTGCGGCCAGAACTCAGCCTCTAACGTAATTACAGCATAAAGCATAAAGTTACATGTTTATTCTTAAAAAAATTAAATACACTTTAGATGTCCTGTTATGCAGCTGTTTAGTGGTTTAATGGAAGCCCAAGATGCAGATTGTGAGTAAGATGGCATGAAAGCTGAAAATTGGAACTAGCAGAACAGCCCACAAAATGGCAGAAATAGAAAGAGAACAACTGGGTGACAACCAGCAACAGTTTCTCTCACACTATGTGAATGTACATCTGGGCTCAGGAAGATGGCACCCCTATATACTGTGCAAACACTTCGGGAGAGACACTCAAACTCCCCTCTCCCATAAATATCCTGGTGGTTCCACACATCCAACATACTAATGACATCTTTCCTGAGACCCCACAAAAGCGACAAAACTGAGACCCCTTCAGTTGTGGGGACCCCATACTGCATAACAGGGGACCCTGTAATGAATCATGGGCATGGACAGCCTCCCTGCATATCCGTTTGCTGTGGCCTTATTCTACATGTAACAATAGGTCTTCCAATCTAGAAATGGAATGTGACCTCACAGCCAGCCTACTCCTGTAGGGCAATAGAAAACCATATTACATTAAGCCAACATTCATTTCTGGAATTGCTTGAAAACAGTGGGATTCTTTTTAGGATGGTCTGCAGAATACAGAATACTAAAATGGCTAAGGCAGTTGTTGTTCCAACTTTAGACACTAGATGGTAAAGTAAGACCACAAATGGAGAATAGGATTCATTTCAGAATCTTAGAATCCTGGGGTAGAATTCCCCTTTAGGTTGCATCAGGGAACATTTTGGGGAACAATAGGAAACTTCTGGGATTGGTTAGGAGGCTTTTTGGGGGGAAACTGCTGGCAACGTTGTAAAGACCAGAGGTGAAGGAACTAGAGGAACATACCGTTATCCTGTCAAAACCCTGCATAAGATAGCTGATGTGGCTACCAAGAGTGAGACTGGAGTAGCCCAAAACCCTGTGTAAGATGGCTGGTGAGGCTACTACAGAGAGGTCCTGGTGCTGCTGAAGCACGTGGGAGGGCGGGCTGTGGTGCAGCAGAGTCGCGCTGAAGTGCAGAGAACTGAGCTCTACACTGAGGGAAGAGGGGAGTCCTGGCATGGATGTGACAGATGAGGTGCCCCTACAGAGTGATAGGATCCATTGGGAACAGGAGTCTGTGAAGCAGTACTTAAACTCCAGTATGGTGTGGCTCTACCTCAATGAGACCCCTGCCCTGCTGTGACTGTTGTGTGAGGGAGAAGCACTCATTTTGGGAAAAGTATGGACTCGTATGCTAAGATGGAGAGGTTCCCTGTGTCTTCCCCACTGCCATCCCTATGGCACCAGGGAATTCCATGTCCCAGTCTAGGATCTAGCCCCTATGCTGCAATGTTCTGATAATCAAGTGTACCTGCGTCTTCTGTCGGAAGAATACAAGACTGGCTAGTCCTTATACTGAAATGTCCATATAAAGCAAGTGTGTCTGTGTCTGCCTAAAAAGCGATGCAAGTTTATCTGGCCTGTGAATTGTGAACTGTGCATTTGACCGTAAAGAGGATTAAAGCATTAAATCTTTTTCCCTGCAACAGTAAAATTAGCTGATTCTATCACCACTGCTGCTTACCATTGAGTATGTGTCTGCAAAGGTATCACTTTTACCATCACTGATCCCCCTGCAGTTTAATAAAGTTTTATAGCTTTTTCTAAAAAAGAATTTGAATATATAGTCAGTTTGATAGAGTTTTTCAGGCAGCAGTGAGGCACTAGACATCACAGACATTACCTCTAGCAGAATATCAGACCAATGCTAAAGGGCATAAGCATTGCTACACTGCACAACCTTTGGAACCATGTAAATCCAGTCACCATGTTGGTGTGCCTAGCTAATAGCACAAGGAAAGGGGGGGGCAGGTTTTTACCCAAAATACAGTTTCGGCCATATTGAGTAGAGATGAGCAAACTTTTGAAAATTCGATTCGTCTGATTCGCCGAATTTTCCGACAAAAATCGTTTCCAATTTTTTCCGACGAATCGCTATTAAAAACGGCTATTTCTGAGCCTCCTAGAGCCTCAATAGGGTTGTAAACCATTCTGCCTTGCTGTAACACGCATAGGATGCGTGTTGGGTTAGTGAAATAATACTGTAAATAATTAGGACATGCAGATCAGAGGCATCGCTAATAGAATCGCAAAGCAGCACAATTGCAGAGAGTTGAAGTGCCATCACTATGAGGTGCCCATATAGTGCCTGAAAAACACACCCTGGAGCTGGAAGCAGCAGGAGCACAAAAATTAGCTGAATCACACACTGGAGTTGCAAGCAGCAGCAGCAGGAGCCCAAACATTGCTTTAAAGAGACACTGGATTTGGCTTCAGGAGCCAAAAAATTGGATGAAGCACACCCTGGAGTTGCAAGCAGCAGCAGCAGCAGCAGCAGGAGCCCAAACATTGCTTTAAAGAGACACTGGAGTTGGCTGCAGGAGCCCAAAAATTGGATGAATCACACCCTGGAGTTGCAAGCAGCAGCAGCAGCAGGAACAGCAGCAGCAGGAGCAGGAGCCCAAACATTGCTTTAAAGAGACACTGGAGTTAGCTGCAGGAGCCCAAAAATTTGATGAATCACACCCTGGAGTTGCAAGCAGCAGCAGCAGGAGCAGCAGCAGCAGCAGGAGCAGCAGCAGCAGGAGCAGGAGCCCAAACATTACTTTAAAGAGACACTGGATTTGGCTGCAGGACGCGTGTTGGGTTAGTGAAATAATACTGTAAATAATTAGGACATGCAGATCAGAGGCATTGCTAATAGAATCGCAGAGCAGCACAATTGCAGAGAGTCGAAGTGCCATCCAGCCAATGCCTGAAAAACACACCCTGGAGCTGGAAGCAGCAGGAGCACAAAAATTAGCTGAATCACACCCTGGAGTTGCAAGCAGCAGCAGCAGCAGCAGCAGGAGCCCAAACATTGCTTTAAAGAGACACTGGAGTTGGCTTCAGGAGCCAAAAAATTGGATGAATCACATCCTGGAGTTGCAAGCAGCAGCAGCAGGAGCAGCAGCAGCAGCAGCAGGAGCCCAAACATTGCTTTAAAGAGACACTGGAGTTGGCTGCAGGAGCCCAAAAATTGGATGAATCACACCCTGGAGTTGCAAGCAGCAGCAGCAGCAGGAGCAGGAGCCCAAACATTGCTTTAACCCTTCTATTGCCAGCCACGTAAATTTTACGTGGCTGCCTCTCCAACTGTTAAACGCCAGCCACGTAAAATTTACGTGCCTGACTTTCCCCAGCAATAAAGTAAAAAGTATTTTAAAAAATCACTTACCTGACCCCTTGTTTGATCCGGCCGGGTCTCCTCTTCAGCCAGAGGGGCTCCGATTGCTGATTGGGGCTCCTCCGGCTGCAGGGGAGGGCCCGGAATAGGGTGCCCCCCCCCCGTTTCTGCAGCCGCCGGCATTTGCCTGTAAAAAAAAAAAAAAAAAAAAAATGACAGTTACTCACCTCCGCTCCCGCCGGCTCCCGCCGCCTCTCCTCTTCATGGGGGGGGGGGGCTCCGATCACCCCCCCCCGCTCTTCCGTCTTCTGGAGGGGGCATAACAGCCCTCCTCCCTTTATGTCCTCCGATGGCGGCCGCCATCTTGGTGACGTCACGGGGCGGGGCCAGATGACGTCACCGCCGGGTGTCATCGGGGCACCCGCCAGTTGAACTCTCAGATGCCGGTGACGGCTGGGCGGGGAAGGAGGGAGGTAGGCGATCCTCCGATCGCCTGCCTCCCCCCTTCTCTGCCCAGCCGTCACTGACAGCAGATCGCCGCGGGACACAGAAGATGAAGATCGGAGGTGAGTAAAGTAAAAAATTTTTTTTTTTTTTTAATAAAATGTTTTGAAATAAAGTGTGTGTGTCTTTTTTTTAACTTTTAACCCTTTGTGAACTGGTAAGGGGTCCATGTGACCCCTTATACCAGTTCACAGGGCTCGGGGGTCTGGCAAGTCACCTGCGCAAGCGGGTGACTTGCCATTAACCCCTGGCCCCCCAAATTACCTGCCTCTCCAAAGCCCAGGGGGGGGCAGAAGAGCCGTGGCCCTAGGCTATGACGGCTTGTAGCCGCAGGGCCAGGGGCCACTAAAGCTGGCCCCTGCGCCCTGTTCTACAAGCCCCCATAGCTGGTCACAGGCTGGTTACGCTGGGTAGGGGGGACCTCAAGCCATTTTTTTTTTTGGATTTTTAAGGGTTTTAACCCTTAAAAATCCCCCAAAAAAATGGGGTCCCCCTCCCTTCGAGGGGGGACCCTATGTCATTTTTTTTTTTAATTAACCATTTGCTACCTGTAACCCAGTAGGTATAAAAGGCTTCCAGCAGCAGCAGGAGAGCAGAAGCCTAAGTGATCAGCGTGGGACACAGGGATGGATGGGAGGTAAGTATTAAAAAAAAATATTAAAAAAAGTTTATTTTTTTTTAATAAAGATATTTTTAAAAAGTGTGTGTGTCTTTTTTTTAACTTTTAACCCTTTGTGAACTGGTAAGGGGTCCATGTGACCCCTTATACCAGTTCACAGGGCTCGGGGGTCTGGCAAGTCACCTGCGCAAGTGGGTGACTTGCCATTAACCCCTGGCCCCCCAAATTACCTGCCTCCCCAAAGCCCAGGGGGGGGCAGAAGAGCCGTGGCCCTAGGCTATGACGGCTTGTAGCCGCAGGGCCAGGGGCCACTAAAGCTGGCCCCTGCGCCCTGTTCTACAAGCCCCCATAGCTGGTCACAGGCTGGTTACGCTGGGTAGGGGGGACCTCACGCCATTTTTTTTTTATTTTTTAGGGTTTTAACCCTTAAAAATCCAAAAAAAAAATGGGGTCCCCCTCCCTTCGAGGGGGGACCCTATGTCATTTTTTTTTTTAATTAACCCTTTGCTACCTGTAACCCAGTAGGTATAAAAGGCTTCCAGCAGCAGCAGGAGAGCAGAAGCCTGATTAGCGTGGGACACAGGGATTGATGGGAGGTAAGTATTAAAAAAAAATAATTAAAAAAAGTATTATTTTTTAATAAAGTTATTTTTAAAGTGTGTCTCTGTGTGTGTGTTTTTTTTTAACTTTTAACCCTTTGTGAACTGGTAAGGGATCTACGAGACCCCTATACCAGTTCACAAGGCTCTGGGTCTGGCAAGTCACCTGCGGCTAGTGGGTGACTTGTCATTAACCCGAGACCTCCCCAAAAAAACCTTAAAATTCCCCCAAGAAATGGTGCCCCCCCCCCCCCCCCCCTGTGCAAGGCGACCCCGCACCAATTTTTTTTTATTTAACCCTTTATTATGTGGATAGTAGTTGTATTTTATTTGTAAATGTTATAAAGTGCTCTTTTCAGTTTATGGGATCACCTGGACAGGAACGGGGGGCTACCGATACATATGTGGTATCATTGTAATTGCGAGAAATGGGGCTTTCACATGCAATATGGTTTTCTTTAATAAAATAAATGTTTTTGTTAAAAAAAAAGGAGACAATTTAAAAAATATATATATTTTTTTTATTTTTTTTAATTATTTACTTAACAATATATAAAAAAAGTAGAAAAAATACAAACAAGACATTTCATGTTAAAGCCTAAACTCTGCCACAAAAAGAAAATATGCCATTTTCTTGGAAATTTCTGCAAAAATCACAGTTAAACATCACGCAAAATGGTGAAAAATATCCTGTCAGCAGCGGGTGACAAAATCTCAAGTAGGCTGGCAGTTAAAAGGTTACAGGTACCTATGCATGTTGGGTATTGTTCTGCTCGGGGGACCTTGCGCTTTCAGATTTACCTTGTTTTTTCTTATTTGCATATTGATATTTTAGGAAAAAGGTGTTTTTTATTCTGCTTTTTTATACATTTTTTTGTGAAACCCTGTGCAACCTAAGAATTCTTCGAGATATTACTTCCAGAAAGATGATCCCACTATAACAAGCTGTGTATGCTTAGAAAGCTTAACATGTATACTTTCAGGGAATATATGGTTTATCGGGGATATTCCAAATGTAAAGGGTTGTTTTGGTAGAAAAAGCACAAGGTGCGCACTTTGTCTGCAGAGCTGAAATTTTGAAGTAAAACTACCGCTATGCGCATGCTTTACTTTGGTGTGTTTGGCAACTCTTTCCTTGACAGAACCTATGCATGTTGGGTATCGTTCTGTTTGGGGGATGTTGCTTTTTCAGAATTTCTGGTTTGCATATAGTTTTTTTTAGGAAAATGTGGTTTTAATTCTGCTTTTTTATTCATTTTTAAGGAAACCCTGTGCAACCAAAGAATACATTGAGGTATTACTTTCAGAAAACTGCACCCATGTCAACAAGCCTGGTACGCCTAGAAAGCCTGAGGTGTGTACTTCTAGGGAATATATAGTTTGTGGGGGGTATTTCAAATGTAAAGGGTTGTTTTTCTTGAAAAACTGCAAGGTGCGCATATTGCATAGCATAGTTGTATTTTTATCTCAAAATCTCCTAAAGCTCGGTTTCAGTTTGGGGGAGTTTCCTGGGCAGGAAAGGGTGTCTACCTATACATATGTGGTACCACTGTAACCGGGAGAAATTGGGGTTTCACACGCAATAAGATTTTATTGACAAACTTACATTTTTTGTTACAAAAAAACACTACAAATTGTAAAAAATAGTTTTTTTTTTATTTTGTTGTACAATTTTCACCCAAAAATATTGAGAATACACTTAGAAAATGACAAACAAGACATTTCATGTTAACGCCCAGGCTCTGCTGGAAAAAACAATATATCACTTTCCTGGGAAATCCCTGGAAATCCCTTCAAAAATCACAGTTGAACATGGGGAGCGCAAAATAGTGCAAAATGGTCTGGCAACAAAGGGTGACAAAAACTCCAGGTAGGCTGGCAGTTAAAGGGTTAAAGAGACACTGGAGTTAGCTGCAGGAGCCCAAAAATTTGATGAATCACACCCTGGAGTTGCAAGCAGCAGCAGCAGGAGCAGGAGCCCAAACATTACTTTAAAGAGACACTGGATTTGGCTGCAGGATGCGTGTTGGGTTAGTGAAATAATACTGTAAATAATTAGGACATGCAGATCAGAGGCATCGCTAATAGAATCGCAGAGCAGCACAATTGCAGAGAGTTGAAGTGCCATCACTATGAGGGGCCCATATAATGCCTGAAAAACACACCCTGGAGCTGGAAGCAGCAGGAGCACAAAAAATAGCTGAATCACACACTGGAGTTGCAAGCAGCAGCAGCAGGAGCCCAAACATTGTTTTAAAGAGACACTGGATTTGGCTACAGGAGCCCAAAAATTGGATGAATCACACCCTGGAGTTGCAAGCAGCACCAGTAGCAGCAGCAGCAGGAGCCCAAACATTGTTTTAAAGAGACACTGGAGTTGGCTGCAGGAGCCCAAAAATTGGATGCAAGCAGCAGCAGCAGGGGCAGCAGCAGCAGGAGCCCAAACATTGCTTTAAAGAGACACTGGATTTGGCTGCAGGAGCCCAAAAATTGGATGAATCACACCCTGGAGTTGCAAGCAGCAGCATCAGCAGCAGGAGCCCAAACATTGCTTTAAAGAGACACTGGAGTTGGCTTCAGGAGCCAAACAATTGGATGAATCACACCCTGGAGTTGCAAGCAGCAGCAGCAGGAGCAGCAGCAGCAGCAGCGGCAGGAGCCCAAACATTGCTTTAAAGAGACACTGGAGTTGGCTGCAGGAGACCAAGAATTGGATGAATCACACCCTGGAGTTGCAAGCAGCAGCAGGAGCAGCAGCAGCAGGAGCAGGAGCCCAAACATTGCTTTAAAGAGACACTGGAGTTGGCTGCAGGAGCCCAAAAATTTGATGAATCACACCCTGGAGTTGCAAGCAGCAGCAGCAGGAGCAGCAGCAGCAGGAGCAGGAGCCCAAACATTACTTTAAAGAGACACTGGATTTGGCTGCAGGAGCCCAAAAATTGGATGAATCACACCCTTCAGTTGCAAGCAGCAGCAGCAGCAGCAGGACCAGCAGCAGCAGGAGCAGGAGCCCAAACATTACTTTAAAGAGACACTGGATTTGGCTGCAGGAGCCCCAAAATTGGATGAATCACACCCTGGAGTTGCAAGCAGCAGCAGCAGGAGCCCAAACATTGCTTGAAAGACACCCTGAAGTTGGCAGCAGAAGCAGCAGGAGGCCAAAAATTGGCTGAAAGGCACACCCTGAAGTTGGCATCAGCAGGAGCCCAAAAATTGGTCTAAACACATAGATATGTTTTGCACCATTTGGAAAGTGTAAAACGTGGCACCATGCTGAATCTAGTCGCATGCATCAGCCATTGGTGGGTGTAAATCCTGGCTGATCCATCCTTGATTCATTTTGACAAAGGTGAGTCTCTCCACATTTTTAGTTGACAGACGAGTTCTCCTCGCCGTAACTATGGCCCCCGCAGCACTAAACACTCGCTCAGATGGCACGCTACTTGCCGGGCAGGACAGCTTTTCCAGGGCAAACTCTGCTAGTTGCGGCCACAAGCCAAGTATGGCTGCCCAGAAGTCCAGCAGATCCTCAAGGTGTGTTGGCCTGGTCATGTCAAGGTATGACATGACCTGCTGGTTGAGGTCCTGATCCAGGTCTTCCTGCTGCTCATGAGTAGCCTCACTATGCGGGTGTAGAAAGTTACTCATTAGCGACTGAAGACTGAGGCTGCTGCTGATGGAGCTGCTGCTGCTGCTCCTGCCAACCCCCCCAGCAGCCATGGCAGTGGAAGGTGAGCGCACAGGTCCCCCCGAGTCAGACCTGCGAGAGTATGGACCATGGCGCAGGTAGGCATCGGCCAACTGACTACGCAGAATGTCTTTGTAGTAGTTCAGTTTGTCCTCCCTCTCGACGGGTTTAAAAAATGCCCCCATTTTGTGCCGGAAGCGAGGGTCCAATAAGGTGGACAGATAAACCAGCCATTTCGCCAAGCCTAAACTGTGCTTCACTGTGCCCCTCCTCCTCCTCTTCCTCCTCCTCCTCCTCCAGTTCAGCTCCAATGGGGTTCATGTGGCCGTAAGATGTAGACGCCATGTCTCCAGTGCCCTGAACAACCATGGTTTCCAACATGTGCTGTAGTACATGAAGCAGTGGAATCACGTCGTTCATCCCGTAATCCTGCCGACTGACAAATAAAGTGGCTTCCTCAAAGGGCCTGAGCAAATGGCAGGTGTCACGTATGAGCTGCCACTGGTTGACATTGAAGTTACACAGGGGAGTCCCCCTATCCGCTTGGATCATCAGGAAATCCATGATGGCTTTTCTCTGTTCATATAATCGGTCCAACATGTGAAGGGTGGAATTCCAACCGGTGGAAACATCGCAAATCAGACTATGTTGGGGGCTACCGTTCTGACGCTGTAGCTCAAGAAGGGTGTGTTTGGTGGTGTATGAGTGGCTGAAGTGCATGCAAAGTTTCCTTGAAGTTGTTAGGATGTCTTGCAGATGGGGGGAACACTTCAGAAACCAGACTGAAGATGTGAGTCATGCAGGGGGCATGGGTCAGGTTTCCTTGGCACAGCGCAGACAAAATGTTCTTCCCATTGTCGGTAACCATGATTCCCATTTTAAGTTTTCTTGGAGTAAGCTATGTTTGGATTTCCTGATGAATAAATTTAAGCAGTTCCTCCCCTGTGTGTCTCCGTTCGCCAAGACAAACCATGTGAAGCACAGCGTGACACCTCTGTGCCCTGCACACATGGTAGACTGGAGGGGCACTGAGACTTGAGCCTACAGTGGAGGGTGAGGAGATGGTGGAGGATGAGGAGGCCGAGTCTCACGGTGTCACAGGCCCAACGGGCAGGGAGCGCGGAGGGCGAAGCGGCGGGACCTGTCCAAGTTGCTGCTGCTGCTGCAAGGGGACCACATTCACCCAGTGGGCCGTAAACGACATGTATTGTCCCTGACCATAGTTACAGCTCCAGACGTCGGCTCTGCCATGCACTTTGCTACACACTGACAGGCTCAAGGACTGGCCCACCTTCTGTTCAACAAAAGTGTGCAGCGCTGGTACTGCCTTCTTGGCAAAGAAATGACGGCTTGGGACTCTCCACCTCGGCTCGGCACAAGCCATCAGTTCTTTGAAAGGTGCAGAGTCCACCACCTGAAAGGGGAGCGACTGCAGCACCAGCAACTTGGACAGGAGCACATTCAGCTTCTGCGCTGTAGGATGAGTGGGCGCATACTGCTGTCTCTTGGACATGGCTTCGCTGATGGATTGCTGGTGGGATGCATGACTTGGAGGAGGAGGAGCAGAAGCGACAGAGGATGGGTATGATGCACAGTTGCCTTTGGCTGAGGTGCTGGAGCCTTGGCTGGCAGAAATTGGGAGCGGCGTGCCACTTGGTGAGGAAGCAGGCTGGACCACCTCTTCGGAGCCTCGGTTCTCCCAGGCCGCTTTATGGTGACGCATCATATGTTGACGCAGGGCCGTGGTGCCAACATTTGGGCACTGAACACGCTTCACCTTTTGCCTACATATCTTGCATGTGGCCATGTTACCCTCCTGCGGATGCTTCAGGAAAAACTGCCACACTGCCGAGTAGCTACTTTTCCCACCAACAGGCCTCACTGATTCACTGCTACTGTCGCCAACTCCAGGAACCCCTGCTCCACTACCTCCCAATAAGGTAGCCTTCCGCGCAGCAGGTGCTCTACCCCGGCCCCGTTTGGCTCCAGGCTTTACAATTGTGCCCCCATGCTGACTGCCAACTATGCTGCTAACACCTTGCTGCCTCAGCTGCTCACTCCGGGGGAACCTGCGCCCATCTTATCCTGATGATGAAGATGAAGCCCCTTCATCACCCGGATCCCAAGTGTGATCGGCTTCATCATCATCATGACCGAATTGTTGCTGCACGTCACTGATGTTTTCGGTTTCCTCAACAGTGTCTTGTGCAGGAGCTGGAACGCTCGCAACACCCACGACACTGCCCACATCACTTTTTGTCTGCCTAGCTAAAGAAGTCACCTCCATTTCTTGGCTGGGCAGTAGCTGCCGACTGTCCTCTATCTGATCGTCCTCCTCACTAAAGAGTGGAGCTGAACCCAAAGCATAGGATACTTGCTGGAGGAGGGAACGGTGTAGGACAGAGGCAATGGGAGGACAGGGACTGCTCTCGGGGCAGGCCAACTCAGGGTTGTGTCAGAGGAACTTACCGACCCTAGACTGGGGGTCTCAGATGTAACTTGTGATGATGTTGATGAGCGCGTTAACCAATCTACCACGGCAGATGCGTTACTGGTGGAGACACGACCACTAGCAGACACTGGCAGATCAGGTCTCGCACCGTGACTCCTGCTGCCACTCGCTCCTAGTCTGCTGCGACCTCTTCCTGCTGAATCTTGGCCTCTGCCACTCCTCTTTGAACATCCTTGCACTTGTCTGCCTGACATTTTTATGTATTTGAAAATGCGCAATAGGTACGATAAAAAATGTGTTAAGTGAGGAACTGCTTCTCTGCATCAGATACTATGAAAATTGGCAATATGAGATACCCTGCGGGCCTAGTGTTTTGGCAGCAGACCAAAAACCAATTCAAAATGCAATAGTTTGATTCAGCTGTAGAAGGAAGAACAAGCGTATTTAGTATAACAGATAGGCTGCTAAGTGCAGGTTTGGGATGCCCTGCGGCCTAGTGTTTTGGCAGCAGGACAAAAACCAATTCAAGATGCAATAGCTTAATAAAGCTGATGCTGAACAACGCTTATTTAGTATAACAGATAGGGTGCAACGTGGTGATTTTGGATACCCTGCGGCCTGGTGTATTGACAGCAGGACAAAAACCAATTCAAAATGCAATAGCTTAATAAAGCTGATGCTGAACAACGCTTATTTAGTATAACAGATAGGGTTTAACGTGCAGGTTTGGGATACCCTGCGGCCTGGTGTATTGAAAGCAGGACAAAAACCAATTCAAAATGCAAAAACTTAAAAAAGCTGAGGCTGTAGACGCTTATTTAGTATAACAGATAGGGTGCCACGTGGTGGTTTGGGATACCCTGCGGCCTGGTGTATTGACAGCAGGTCAAAAACCAATGCAAAATGCAATAGCTTAATAAAGCTGATGCTGAACAACGCTTATTTAGTATAACAGATAGGGTGCAACGTGGTGATTTTGGATACCCTGCGGCCTGGTGTATTGACAGCAGGACAAAAACCAATTCAAAATGCAATAGCTTAATAAAGCTGATGCTGAACAACGCTTATTTAGTATAACAGATAGGGTTTAACGTGCAGGTTTGGGATACCCTGCGGCCTGGTGTATTGAAAGCAGGACAAAAACCAATTCAAAATGCAAAAACTTAAAAAAGCTGAGGCTGTAGACGCTTATTTAGTATAACAGATAGGGTGCCACGTGGTGGTTTGGGATACCCTGCGGCCTGGTGTATTGACAGCAGGTCAAAAACCAATGCAAAATGCAATAGCTTAATAAAGCTGATGCTGAACAACGCTTATTTAGTATAACAGATAGGGTGCAACGTGGTGGTTTGGGATACCCTGTGGCCTGGTGTATTTAAAGCAGACAAAAACCAATTCAAAATGCAATAGCTCAATAAAGCTGATGCTGAACAACGCTTATTTAGTATAACAGATAGGGTGCAACGTGCAGGTTTGGGATACCCTGCGGCCTGGTGTATTTAAAGCAGACCAAAACCAATTCAAAATGCAATAACTTAATAAAGCTGAGGCTGTAGATGCTTATTTAGTATAACAGATAGGGTGCCACGTGGTGGTTTGGGATACCCTGCGGCCTGGTGTATTGACAGCAGGACAAAAACCTATGCAAAATGCAATAGCTTAATAAAGCTGATGCTGAACAACTCTTATTTAGTATAACAGATAGGGTGCCACGTGGTCGTTTGGGATACACTGTGGCCTGGTGTATTGACAGCAGGACAAAAACCAATTCAAAATGCAATAGCTTAATAAAGCTGAGACTGTAGTCGCTTATTTAGTATAACAGATAGGGTGCAACATGGTGGTTTGGGATACCCTGCGGCCTGGTGTATTGACAGCAGGACAAAAGCCTATGCAAAATGCAATAGCTTAATAAAGCTGATGCTGAACAACTCTTATTTAGTATAACAGATAGGGTGCCACGTGGTGGTTTGGGATACCCCGTGGCCTGGTGTATTGACAGCAGGACAAAAACCAATTCAAAATGCAATAGCTTAATAAAGCTGAGACTGTAGACGCTTATTTAGTATAACAGATAGGGTGCAACATGGTGGTTTAGGATACCCTGCGGCCTGGTGTATTGACAGCAGGACAAAAAACAATTCAAAATACAATAGCTTAATAAAGCAGATGGGGAACAACTCTTATTTAGAATAACAGATAGGGTGCAACGTGCAGGTTTGGGACACCCTGCGGCCTGGTGTATTGACAGCAGGACAAAAACTAATTCAAAATGCAATAACTAAATAAAGCTGAGGCTGTAGACGCTTATTTAGTATAACAGATAGGGTGCAATGTGCAGGTTTGGGATACCATGCGACCTGGTGTATTTAAAGCAGACCAAAACCAATTCAAAATGCATTAAATTAATAAAGCTGAGGCTGTAGATGCTTATTTAGTATAACAGATAGGGTGCAACATGGTGTTTTGGGATACCCTGCGGCCTGGTGTATTGGCAGCAGGACAAAAAACAATTCAAAATGCAATTGCTTAATAAAGCTGATGGTGAACAACGCTTATTTAGTATAACAGATAGGGTGCAACGTGCAGGTTTGGGACACCCTGCGGCCTGGTGTATTGACAGCAGGACAAAAACCAATTCAAAATGCAATAGCTTTATAAAGCTGAGGATGAACAAGCCGATTTAGTATAACAGATAGGGTGCCACGTGGTGGTTTGGGATACCCTGCGGGCTGGTGTTTTGACAGCAGGACAAAAACCAATTCAAAATGCAATAGCTTAATAAAGCTGAGGATGAACAAGCTTATTTAGTATAACAGATACGGTGCCACGTGGTGGTTTGGGATACCATGTGGCCTGGTGTATTGACAGCAGGACAAAAACCTATGCAAAATGCAATAGCTTAATAAAGCTGATGCTAAACAACGCTTATTTAGTATAACAGATAGGGTGCCACGTGGTGGTTTGGGATACCCTGCGGCCTGGTGTATTGACAGCAGGACAAAAACCAATGCAAAATGCAATAGCTTAATAAAGCTGATGCTGAACAACGCTTATTTAGTATAAGAGATAGGGAGCAACGTGGTCGTTTGGGATACCCTGCAGCCTGGTGTATTTAAAGCAGACAAAAACCAATTCAAAATGCAATAGCTTAATAAAGCTGATGCTGAACAACGCTTATTTAGTATAACAGATAGGGTGCAACGTGCAGGTTTGGGATACCCTGCGGCCTGGTGTATTTAAAGCAGACCAAAACCAATTCAAAACGCAATAACTTAATAAAGCTGAGACTGTATATGCTTATTTAGTATAACAGATAGGGTGCCACGTGGTGGTTTGGGATACCCTGCAGCCTGGTGTATTGACAGCAGGACCAAAACCTATGCAAAATGCAATAGCTTAATAAAGCTGATGCTGAGCAATGCTTATTTTGTATAACAGATACGGTGCCACGTGGTGGTTTGGGATACCCTGCGGCCTGGTGTATTGACAGCAGGACAAAAACCAATGCAAAATGCAATAGCTTAATAAAGCTGATGCTGAACAACGCTTATTTGGTATAACAGATAGGGTGCAATGTGGTGTTTTGGGATAGCCTGCAGCCTGGTGTATTGACAGCAAGACAAAAACCAATTCAAAATGCAATAGCTTAATAAAGCTGATGCTGAACGACGCTTATTTAGAATAGCAGATAGGGTGCAACGTGGTGGTTTGGGATACCCTGCGGCCTGGTGTATTGACAACAGGACAAAAACCAATTCAAAATGCAATAACTTAATAAAGCTGAGGCTGTAGACGCTTATTTAGTATAACAGATAGGGTGCCACGTAGTGGTTTGGGATACCCTGCGGCCTGGTGTATTGACAGCAGGACAAAAACCAATGCAAAATGCAATAGATTAATAAAGCTGATGCTGAACAATGCTTATTTAGTATAACTGATAGGCTGCTAAGTGCAGGTTTGGGATGCCCATGTGGCCTGGTGTATTTAAAGCAGAAACACTAATCCAGTTATTTAAATGCTTGTGGGTAACAGATAGGGTTACATAAGGCACTTCATAGATGGCATGCACAGTGGCCTGGTGTATCTAAAGCAGACCCAAAAATATTAACACATAATCCAGTTATTTAAATGCTTGTGTGTAACAGATAGGGTTACATAAGGCACTACATAGATGGCATGCACAGTGGCCTGGTGTATTTAAAGCAGACCCAAAATATTAACACTAATCCAGTTATTTAAATGCTTGTGTGTAACAGATAGGGTTACATAAGGCACTGCATAGATGGCATGCACAGTGGCCTGGTGTATTTAAAGCAGACCCAAAAATATTAACACTAATCCAGTTATTTAAATGCTTGTGTGTAACAGAGAGGGTTACATAAGACACTGCATAGATGGCATGCACAGTGGCCTGGTGTATTTAAAGCAGACCCAATAATATTAACACTAATCCAGTTATTTAAATGCTTGTGTGTAACAGATAAGGTTACATAAGGCACTGCATAGATGGCAAGCACAGTGGCCTTGTGTATTTAAAGCAGACCCAAAAAAATTAACACTAATCCAGTTATTTAAATGCTTGTGTGTAACAGATAGGGTTACATAATGCACTGCATAGATGGCATGAACAGTGGCAAGGCAGATTACTGTTTACAGCACAAAGAAATCAAATTGAATTTAAACTGATCAGGCAAATCACCCTGTCACTGTCACTTTTATGCTGTCCCTGGATTGTTCCGGTTTTACACTTTCCCTGGCTCTGTCTGCCTCTCTAAATCTCCCTACCTATCTGTAAATCTCCCTACCTATCTGTAACTCTCCCTACCTATTGCTAACTGTCTGTCCCTGTCTGCAGCAACCACCGCTGTCTCACAAATGCAAGTCTGAAATGCGCACAAGCAAGATGGCCGCCGCTTTATATAGCACGGTGACGTCACCGGGCTTCCTGGCTGCTGATAGGCTGCATGTGCGTCCACCATCTTAGAATGCCTGTCATTGAAATGAAAGGAGTTTAAAGGAAAACTTTGATCGATCAAATCGCGGGGAAATTTGGATTCGTTCAGAATCAAATTTTCCATGAAATTCGGAATGAATCCAGGTTCGTCCGGATTGATTCGCTCATCCCTAATATTGAGATAAATCCACAAGAAGCAAATTTGTACATTTCTATTCCTAACCACATGCAGGGTATGGTATTGTTTTGTAATGACAAAACAGACTAAACAGTATTTAATGCCAGGAAGTTTTTCACAAGTTCTTTTAGTTGACAGACAAGCAAAACATTTAGGTAAAGTAGACTTTTCCTTTAAATTCCACAGTACACCTCAGCACCTTCACATCATATCTTCATTATCTGAAAGCCGTGTCTTTGGACCTGCTAATAGCAACTTAGCTAGGTTATCATTTGCATAACCTTCTCATCGCAGAATAGTGACGCACAGTATACTCAATTAACACATTTTATTCCATTTAACACTGCATTTTTAGTGCTTCATATGTTGCACTCCTAACTGGCTCTTAATTTGCTTTAATAAACAGTGTTCATTTCTACTTTCCAGTGTGCTAAGCAATTATAGCGAGCCTTGGCAAATGTGCAGAAACAACTGGTCACTTTGTAAACGTTACATGTTCTTCTGGAACATTACACAAAATAATAATGCTTAGCAGATATGTGCAGTAGGTGCATAGGTGACGCAGTAGTGAGCATTATGTACATACTATACTGTACAGCTTGCTCATTTGCACTTCTATGGCAGTGGGTGGGGCATTTGTGTAGCACCTGGGTATGTCAAAACACTCTAGAAGGTTAGCCTGTTAAAGGACACAGATGTACTGTACAATAGTGCTACTGAGTGAGCAAGATGCAAGGAAAGAACAGCACTAAGAAGAAGAATAAATCCAGAAACCTTCAGTCTGCCATGCCAAGCAACAGTTTGGGCAAAAGCAGCACGGTAAACAACAAAGCACCAAGCAAGACTAGGGCTAAAAAAAAACAAGGAAAAGAAAATGCCTCCATCCTTTTGAGAAAAGGAACAGCAAAAGCAAATAACCCAGTACTCACACCTTATAAAAGAAACCACATGAAGAAGACAGAGGTGGCCCATGGGCCTTTGCACTAGATGTACACAAACACGTGCAATAATTTTGCATCAGCGGAACAAGGGCTCTCCAAAATTGATGACTTAAAAAAAAAAAAAGAAACAAAGACAGGCAGCCTCACACCGGCCAGTATGAATTTGCTAACTGAAGATGATGGAGCATACACATGATGGAAGAGCTTCTGGTACAACATGAAAGAATATGTCACATGCCATTTTCCATGCTAAATTGAAGTGCCATGAGCCCATGAATTTTGGAAGTTTGCTCAGATTTCCCATTTGGAAGCAGTCCAGTAGAAAGGAAATTGTTTCAACATTACAGAAGCAAGTCAGAGAAGCACTCGCTTCTTTCGCATTGCAAGATTTGTTGTTGAAGATGGAAAAGGCACTGGACAAGGTGGAAAAGGCACCTGGCAAGGTGGCAATGGGCAATTTGGACAAAGTGGTAGAAAATGCAGTGGAAAAAGCAATGGAGAAAGCAGCCATGATACAGAGAAGACCAGGTATGGAAAAACATGTAGCAGAGGCCCATTGCATGTCTTTTTTTCACAATGCCCAGCAGGCTAGTGCAATCCAGTGGAAAGCCAAGTACCCCTGCTAACACAGTTTTGACACCAACATTATGTGTATATGAGTTATTCAGCCCTGGATTGTCACAGCAGGAGCTGATGAGATGAGCCTGGAGACTTATAGGGCGGAGATGACGTCCTGACATCACCCAAGTTTTGAGGGAGGGGCAAGATGCATTGGCGGAGGGAAGACGCTCCCCGCCATGCCCCCTTTGCATGAGAGCCTGAGGAAATCACCCTGCATGTGCTCCGTGCTGTAGTCCATATACGCTCATCATCTGACACTGCAGCAGGAACTTGGTATTGGACTTCTGCCCTACACAAATACTTTAAGGTGATGCAGGATAACTAGCCGGTGGAAATTGTGGCAAGGGAGGCTGTCAGCTGCTGCGCTGAACCATCCCCAACATAAATACGGATGTACTGTGGATTTCTTCTCACCAAGTTGTAATGTGTCATCTTTATTCAGCTGTCAGCCAGTGAGTGATCTACAAAGTGGAGCTACATGTACATGTGTTGTTCTTATACTGCAGTGACTGTTTTTGAGTCTTTGGCCGGCTTAGACAAAGTGCATGTAGGGGTGTATGTGGTGACTGTCTCGAGGCCCCGTGCACATCTCCAGGCGAAGTACACACACATATATACATATATCTTACTGGTGTCCGCTGCCGATTCCCATGCCACCACTGCCACCGCTGCCCCCATCACAGCATGGGAGCACCAGGAATGTAAGTATTTTTGGGGGGAGGAGGCATGCTACACACTGCCTGTATTTGGGATGCCTCCCACTGCCTGTATTTGGGATGCCTCACACTGTCTGTATTTGGGATGCCTCACGCTGCCTGTATTTGGGATGCCTCACACTGTCTGTAATTGAATTGCCTAACTCTATCTGCATTTGGAATGCCTAACTATGCCTGTAATTGGAATGCCTCACACTGCCTCTAATTGGGATGCCTAACACTGCCTGTAATTGGAATGACTCACACTGACCGTAATGTGGGGTACCCTTCATTGCCTTTAATGTGGAATGCCACTCACTGCCTGTAATGTGGGATACCGCTCACTACCTGTAATGTGGGATACCACTCACTGCCTGTAATGTGAAATGCCGCTCACTGTCTGTAATGTAGGGCCTGTAATAGGATTATTGGGGGAAATTCTGCAAACCATCTGTTGGTGGGATATTTTTGCCCACCACTTGGTTCAGAATATTTTTCTTATTTTCTTCCTCCAAATCTTGGGTGTGTCTTATGGGCAGGTATATTTTTAGAATCAATTCACATAATGGGACTTGAGGCAAAAAATTAAACTTGCTTTCAAATCTAGATAAGACCAAAATCATAATTTATAAAGGATATAGCCTACTAAACATGGAATGGATATGCAGGTTGGATTGTGTCATTTTATGGTTAGGCCTTTTTTAGTAACCTGGACAGACACAGACAAGTATAACTAGTGCACAAGTGATCACAATAAATACCAAAATAAACTTGAAGCACCCCTTTAAACTGGACAGGTTAATATTTGTTGTGGAAATGCTTGTTTAAATACAATAAGTGTTTATACAACCCCAATTTACAAAAAAATGGAAAGATGTGCAATATGTGAAGAAAATTAGAATGCAATGATTTATAGAATTCATATAACCATATTTTATTCACAACATATGACATGGGGGTGATTTACAAAAGGATCCAATGGGCATTCGCGGGGTTTACACTAGTTTCCACATGTACCAAGCAAAATGTGGATGTCCATGTTTTCTGGATCTACTTCTACTTCACTTTGGCTCAGCGAATGCGTCCGCCAGCTCATAATGCCGACTCCATAGGAATAAATGGTATTTTTGTAACTTAAAAATCCTTTTAACATCTTTAACTTATTTTTTGAGTCTGAATATCAGAAAATTACTTGGTAAGTGAAAAATAAATAATATTAATGTTTTAATGTTAAGCTTTAAAACAACCCAAACACTCCCAAGATGCCCCACATATATTCTGGGATCCCTCCAATGCCAACATATGCTATAAAAGTGTATTTTCATCAAGATTTCATGTTTTTTCCTAAAGAAATGTTACAGCAGTTCGCTGTCATTCTCCAAACCACTTTTCAACGTAAATACCTGTGACTTTTGCCAGCAAAATACAGCAGAAACAGCAAAATCCATTGCGAAAGTTCGCTGGTGTTCGCTGCAGTAATGTTTGCTCAATTTGCTGGTCAGAGATTCCCATGCCTGAACAGTGCCTGATACCGATCAACACCTCCATGACCAACAATGAGAGTACAGCTCTCGGTAAGTCAGCAGTAGTGAGTGATTTCCCTCCCTCAGGCTCTGAAGGGGTGGCAGCACTTTCTGGCGGTCCCTCACCAGAGGCGGTGGCTCCCGGGCCTTCCAGCAGTGGTAATTGATTCTCCCAACAGCAATTCCCAGCTCAACAGCATTGTTTCACATAGCTTACCATGCGGCCGCAGCGAGAGAAAGTTGAATGTCTCCCACTACACTTCATCATTTGGCGAGGGTATGCGGCACACATGCTGGCATGTGTGGCTGCTAAATAGTATGGGTGGTGGTTAATATTGTTGCTGCTGTTGACACTTTTTGTTGTACCTCACAGTCTCTACCCACCCACCTAAGTCCACATCCACACCTACCTAAATCTACATCCACCCAACTGCTCCCCATTACTCAAATTCACCCCACTGTCCCCTCACCAACCCTCTTTTACCCAAATCCTCACGGTCCTTCATTATTCTCACCACCCTCCTACCACTACTACCTTAAATTCAGCCCCCTATCCTCTCCCCAAGCCCTCCTTTACCAGCCTTAACCTGCCCACCCCCATTCGCCATCTGAACCTGTCCTCACCACCCACCCTCCATCTTAATTCACATCTCTCCATTCACCCCCTGATCCAGAACTAGCCTTCTGCCCCCTCAATCCTACGTCAACTACAACCTTAAACTATCATCCTTAACCTAACCCAACATACACCAACTTTCTAAAACATCCACACACATTTTACCTTAAAACACATCCACCTCTCCCATAACTCCCACTCCCCCCCTACTACAATCAACAACTCTCCTCTCAGCCATTGTGCCCATATCTTAACAAATTATCACCTTTACCCCATTCTTCTCAATCACACAAGCAATTTCCTCATAAACACACACTTAAAGATCCAAACTCATCCCAGTAATCCTATGTTACACAATCTACTATATTGAAATCCAAGCTCCGCCCACCAAGCCTATGTTATCCTGTAGTTGCCAGAAAATCCACCATCAACCCTTCTTGAACTGACCTTAAACAGCATAGAAATTCTAAGCTATGACAGGGACACCCTCAATACCATCAGACATGAAACCGTCATGGTCGGCCCTCATACATCTTTGCAAGCTCTGCTTCCATGCTGGCCAAAAGAAATCATGAGTGCAAAGGACTGACCAATGTACAGTCCCTGGAAAAGAGTCAGGTACCAAAGATACTTTAGAGATTGCAACATCTTCTGTCTGACTGAGACGTGGCTGGACCCAGTGGTACCCGGTCGCACCATCCAACCAACTGAGTTCTCTGCGATTCATCACACAGAGAGGTCTGTGGAATCAGGAATAGGATGGGGAATGTGTTTAATGGTAAACATCATCAAACAAAACCATTGCCCCTCTGAAGCACTCTTACTCACGAAACCTGGAGTTTTTAACAATCAAATGCAGTGCCAGAACACCGGTTTGGCATTTGTTATTTAATGTGCAACTGCGTAAAATAACTTTAATTTGTGTGCTCAGGACTGACACCACTCTTCCTGTAATAGCTATGTCGGTGAGTGATATGTGGTGCGGACAGTTGGCAGGTAAGCATCCCCTGCCCTCTGGCACCTTTGATCTGAGGTCTTTGGGCAAAAAAAGTCCACCAAAGAAAACTTTTCCTTTAAAATTTTTTATACATTATATTCATTTTTAAAAACAAAACACAAAAAATGGGTGAGAGATGGTTAAGGTTAATTACATCCCGTTTATTTGTTTGATTTCTTCCGGATGTGGCAGGATCTCCTTTATCAAATCTATTATTTATAGCTATTTTTCTGTGTCACGCTTATGGGCCCTCTAAAACCGTAGTTAGCCTCAAACCATAGCAAAGCAAAACATTTATCCCCCCCCCCAAAGTACTTAATAAAGTCAAGTAACTTTCTACCTTTAATATCATATAAACCATTACATACATTTTATGACAAGCAAATAAATAGCTGAACAACTATCCTCATTAACATTTTGTTAAGGCTCAGCACAATACTTTATACAAGTTTTAATAATGTCCCATAATTTCCTCAAAATTGTCTTTTAACCCAATGAAAACATAAATATTTTATACCCTTATAAACATGCAACCGCAGTTGTCCTTTCTGTTCTTTTCACAAAGCTTTATTGACTCAATGAAAATGTACAACTAATTACTTTTTAGTCCCTTGGGCCAGGATTACACAGTTTTAATCTTCTGTCCTGAAATCACATTGGAACAGGAAACATTGTGTCTGTTTTGGCAATTCATACTCTAGCAGCAGTACTAATTGTCTGCCTTCACACTATGAAGTATATTCATTAAAGGTTTTTTTTATTTTTCTAACATAAGAGAAATATATTACCCTGCTCTGGTATTCTACTGGGCTTACTCATTATAGTCTTTGAAAAATGACATGTCTTGTTGAATAGACTACTTGGAAGATATGGTAGATAAAATTGTTGTACAGTGTAAGCACATTCAAGATAAGAGGCTAGGTTTGCCTGGTATAGGTTTTGAGCCGTTACACATGACCGCATCACAATAGTTTCTGTCTTTATCATTAAAAATCATTTTTATTATAAACATTAAAAACTTCTTTCCACTTTCATACTATTCAAGTCACATGATAATAATTAAACATATGAATATATCCAATAAATAATTTATTTCACCATTATGGTCCAACCTATATTTTCTTTTTTTGTAGGGCAGACATGTTTCGCCCTCCACAGGCTTTTTCAATGCCCCTGTGTATGAAAGATGGATAAATATTATTTAGGAACAGTTCTTATGTATATATTAAAAATGTTCTATATACCAAAAACATTGTGCAAGTTACCTTCATTTTTTGAGATGTTCTAGTTACCAAAGGGAAAATGGTAGTACGTCTCACAACGATTAATATATCACACGTTCTGATATTTGAACGGTGTAAAAATTTATCGGTGTGCCTTGTCTTGTGATCAGATGTGTCTTGTCTTGTGGTCAGGGTATTCATATTAACCCTGCAGTATCAAATTTATTTGTTAGTTATGTGTGGATGTATGATGCAAGTATACAAAATTTATATACAACAATATATGTGTTATTGATCATTAGGGTAGTACCTGAATGCACATGCTTGGAAAGCTGCACATGCTTGGAAAGTGGGAAGTGTTGCAGTCGCAGCGGCTTGATGGTTATGCCCAGCGGGGAAGAGGGTGGCCTCGAGGTGCCTCTATGGAGTTTGTTATTCATAGAGTAATGTGAAATAAGTAATTTGAGGCTGTTTATCTATTGGTTGCCAGGCTCTGTGCAGAAATATATGCCAATACCACCCTGAGGGCCTCAAGTTCGCACCCCAAGCACCTATTACGAAGCATTCCCTATGGGGAATACATAAGAGCCAGGCGCAACTGCACAACAATTGAAACCTTTAAGATAGAATCCAACAGGATACGCAGTAGACTACAGGAGAGGGGTTATGAAACTTCTATTCTTAAAGCAGCCTATAGGAAGGCACTGTCTTAAAAACAGAATTATTATATAAACCAAAACAGAGAGATACACAACAAGGACCAGTTATAGTCCTAACATACATGGAAGCACATAAAGAGGTGAGACAAATACTAAAATCTCATTGGCCGATCCTCCTCAATGACCCGAATTTGAAATTCTTTCTCCCTCATGAACCCAAAATAGTTTTTAGAAGACCCAGAAACATCAAGGATAGGCTCGTGCATAGTCATCACGACATAAAACAGCAAATAGAGTGTTGCAAAATAAAAGGCACCTTTCGATGCCATGGTTGCAGCATGTGTAGATATATACAAACAGGTACCCAAGTCTCCCTCAAAAACATAGGGGAATTTGCTATACATCACTTTTATAAATTGTGCAACGAAAAATGTCATATAACTTTTAACATGCCCATGTGACAGACACTAGGGCCTGATGCAGAGCCTCCTCTGAACTGCCCTTAAAACCTTCCGATTGTCCGGGTCTCCCGTTTGAATCGTGGCTCAAATGTGATGCAGATCCTCCGTCGGAATGGCTCCCTAACTGATCCGTCAATTTCACTTTACTCGGAAAGCTTTTTTTGCTCTCTCGGGTGCCTTCAATTTGATCGGGGCTCCCGGTCACGTTCACACGGGCGGCCCGTTTTTCCCTGATTTTTCCTGCCTTTTTGAACGTACCTGCTTGGTTTCCGTCGTATTTGACCTTCCATTTTGGTGGTTTTAGCAAGTATACTTACATCTCCATGGCTCTTCAGTTGCCAATCTGGCTACACGCAAGCGCACATCCCGCAAACTCCATTGGAATATGCATATGGCCACAAATGCAAATTTGAGACAAATTTTTTTTTTTGGTTGCTTTTTTTGGTGGGGGTTTCCTTGTCCATAATGCATACCTAAATCATCTAGTAGTTCCTTCTCCCTTGTCCTTAATGCATACTTTTATTTATTTATTTTTTTTCTTTTTATTGTCCCATATCTAAACCTTTGGTGTGTAATGTAAATGTGTGCTGATGTTGTGTGATGGTACTTTTGCAGGAAACACAACTCTCGAAATCGTATTAATTATTTATTAGTATTTTTTTTTGTTTTTGGTGTTTTTGTATTAAAACTTTTTTTTTTTTTAAACGATAAAAAACATATTTACATTTGGTTTCACAAATAAAAAAAATAGGCCTTGGGGTCTGTAGCCTGTGTTCTTTGATCTGTGAATGAAAAACAACATTAGCATTTTTTTTTTTTGTTTTTTGATTGTTTGTGCACTTATTAAATGGGGCCTTCTGCATGTTTTAATGAAAAGGCCAACCTCTTCAGAAACGTTGCCCCAGCATCTTAAACTAATATATATTCTTTCCCCCACTGGGCTGCAACTCAGTTCAGGAATTTAGGATACGTGCAACGCCATGTTGACTCTGAAGCATCACACTTACTGAGGAGAGGAGAGTGGGATAAGGTACAGGGGATGGGTTATAGCTGTGCTTTGCTCACACAGAGCCGAGATGTGCTATGGAAAAGGTTGGTAACATGATTTGTAAGGTGGACAATCTGTATGTACAGGATGTGGGAACTATATAAGCTAGCCTCTTATTCATAGTTAAGGTCCGCTTTAATGGCTTTTTTGGATACATTTTGATGGAACTGTTAAATTTTTTTTTTTTTTTAAATGGAATTGTTTGCTCATTTACTTTAGTTTAAATAAACACCACTTACAAGGTTTAGGCCGCACATTGCGTCGGGGGCGGAGTCTCCCTTCATACTCCCTCTGTGGCAGTTGGGAATCTGTATGAATGACAAACACACTGATATTAGAGACTGTTGTTCTTTCATTAATATAATATTATGTTAGGCTTCTAGGTATCAATCTACTCACCTTCCCCAGCAACCTCTTCCTCCTCGCCCCCTTCCTCACTCATCCCTTGGGATGTTCCAGCGACGTCTGAATCTACAACAATAGTGCACATGAGTATCTGTATTTAATGCATGTCTTACCACATATCTAACTATATTTCCCTTACCGGAGTCAGGTTGAGGCTCTGTTCTTCTCGACTCCCTGCCGTCAGATTGCCCCCTCCCCTGCATGCTGAGGTCCAGCGGCTCCTCCGAGTCACTTACAGAGGAGGGGGTGGCCGTTGACCCTGGCGGTGGGCCACCTACACCTTCACCTGTTTCGCCCAACACTGGGCTGCGTGTCCTGGTCCGGGTGGGGCGGAACCGCAAATTCCATTCATGGGCTGAAATACAAACACAATCATTAAACCACGCCCAGGCGATGCCAGGGTTAGAGGTGCATTGACATTTTCTACACTTACATGGGAAATGTGTTGCGAAGTACCGCCTCACCCGGGGCTTATGTCTTCTTTTTAAATCAGACCAGTGTTGGGCGATCTGAGTGAAGGTATAGGTGGTTTGGGATCTTCTTTCAATCGCGTCCACCACCGCCAGGGCCAACGTCCGCTTGTCATAATCTGACGGCGTAGCGATTCCTCAGCATCATCTGTTAGAAAAAGAGACAAGGACACACCATTAATCCACAAAATACATTAACAAATTTCCTGGCCTAAATCAAGTCACTTTATTAACCTCTTGCTGCCTCACATTGCCCTAGTTCTGCTATCTGCATGTAGGCTAGTTTGTAGCTGCGTACATGGGTTAAACTAAGGTGGGCTGGTCTGTAACGTGACAAACTAAGTTGTTTCAGACTATTCTTGCGTTTTTTTTCTTTTTTTATTACAAGGAATGTGTGCGCGCACATAAACGCACGCTCGCTCGCTCGCATACTCACATCCATGATGAGCTCGTCCTGCTCCATTGTAAAGACGGCGGGGGACATCTTGGCTTCTTTTTCAAATTCTAGCTCTGACGTTCCCCCGCGGTGACGTGCGTGCGTGCGCGCAGGCGCGCAACCGCAGTTGTAAAAATATTTAAAGTTCAAGGCACTCCGCTTGGTGTGGGATACCATATCAATATGGGCAGACCTAAAGGGAGCACAAAGAGCCAGCCGCACACATGCCTCATCCTAAATAAAACACAAAAGCAGGCACAAGACACATGTAGAACATGCACCAACTAAAACGGTGGGGACTCCACAGACACAGGCACATTCCCCAAAACGCAGGAGCAAGGAGACATTAACCCATTCTCAACCACCGGCCCAAAAACCACACACGACTCCCCAGATAGCCAACCATCTATTTCAAGTGATGCAGGGGACAACACACACCCATGTGGGCGATAACCACGCCGTGGGTCCCTAACAGGCCGTTTTGGATAAGCACAAAGCATGGCTGTTGCCAATGCTGTTTGGGTACATTATGGTGTTCTGTCCATCGAGATACTGAACAAATCAAGCGGACAGTTGTGGAACTGAAATCATATAGTTGGCCAAAAATGGACATGCGCCGGCAGCAGAGGTAAAGCCCAAATGCATTTAGAGTCGCTTTGTGACCAGCATGTAACACTTATTAGGTGTGATTTAATCTTCCCCAGCCTGCAGACAGGGGGTGGTTTCAAGAAAATACATTGGCCACAAGGTCAGCACGGATTGTGTGTACTGGCCCACTTGGTGTACCAGTGTAAGGAGGGGTCTGCTCGTCAGAAATAGGGAAAGGTTCTGCACCCAGGTCAGTATATCGAGCAATCCTGCTTCTAATGGCAAGGTTGTGCAGGACCCCACAAGCAATAATTATTTTGATAACCTTGCCAGGCTGATACTGAAGAGAACCCCCACTCTGATCCAGACATCGGAAACGCATCTTCCACAACCCAAAGGCACGTTCCACCACAGAGCGAGACCTCCTATGGGCTGTGTTGTAGCGCTCCTGTGCCTGGGAAGATGGGTGCAGGATGGGTGTGAGCAGCCATGGTAACAAGGGATAGCCTGAGTCACCTGCAAAAATACAAAAGACAAACATAAGGTGGATGCCTAAAAAAAGGTTTAGGTGTGCATAGAAACATTAGTACACAGGGACAAATAGGTGAGCTAGGTATGGTGGGAGGAATTGACATTTTTACTGAGCCTACAAACACATGCAACCTGTACACTCCTTAAAAATGTCTGCGTAATGCTACTGAGATAAGAGGGCCAGAACATAAGCCAATAGTGGAGAATACTTTCACCCATTAATTAAACCAAAAACCTTTTCAAGTTTCCAGGAAAGGTCTCACAGATTAGTGGGGTAGTGGCAAATCCACATTCAAACCTGGGGGCCAAGAAATACAACTTTAATACACATACCCAGTAACCATCCTCCAGAAATATCTCCAGATTGAAACCGTTGATAGAGGCTGGAGTTCCTCAAAATGTGCGCATCATGCGTGGACCCAGGAAAGCCAGCAAACAGACTGAAAAATTGAAGATCAGGGCCCGCCACTGCCTGAACATTGATGGAATGGCCCATCTTCCTGTTCCTGCACCAAGCAAAACACAAGTGTAATTAGTGTGAGCCATAAAAAATGTGTGATAACCAGAAAAAAAGCAGACCCAAACCACATACCTGAACAGATATTCCTGGTCCGCAGGGGGGATGAGCGAGACATGTGTGCAATCGATTGCACCAAGGACGTTGGGCATGTCGGCTATGTTATAAAAGCCCAACTTAACCGCATTCCAGGCTTCCCCTGTTTGAGGGAAAAAAATGTAATTCTGTGCCAGGGTAGCCATGCCATCCAAAAACTTGGTTAGGCTGCGGCTCAGCGTAGACTGGGACATCCCCAGGGAGAAGGCACCCAGTCTCTGGAACGAGCCGTTCGCCAAAAATTGCAGGCAGCCAACCAATTTGGTCATACCTGCAATTGCATGCCCCTTTCTTGTGGTGGGGGCTAACCATGGCCGCAGCTCGCTATACAAGGCATGGAGAGAAACACGGTTAAGGCGGGTGAGCTCGAATAGGTCAACGTCACTCATGCCATCGATGTCCAAAGGCGTGCGATGCAGCCTGGTTTCTGCCATACTCAGAACTACCAGACGGCGTAGCTGGCGCCTTTGATGTTGGCCCACAGAGGAATGCATTCCCAAATAGCACGGAGCTCCAATACGGCTGGTCAGACTTGCCGTAAGTGAAGGCTCGGCGGCCCCGTTTTATTAGGCTGATTTCAATCGGAAACCAAGGCTCTGCATCACTGAAAAAAACGGGCCAATGAACGAGGCGTCCGTTTTCCCGGGAAACAGCCTTGTGCGAGCCGACAATCGGAAAGGTGGCTGAGCGCACACCTGAGCGCATAAACGCACACTAAAATCAACGTAGCATATATATATATATATATATATATATATATATATAGTATTTTCCGCCTATAAAATGCACATCCACATAAGACACGCCTAGGATTTGAAGCAGGAGCAGTGTGGCATTCCCCCCATCCTATTCCCCATATAGGCAGTATGACACCCCCCCATCCCATTCACCATATAGGCAGTGTGGCATTCCCCCTATCCTATTCCCCATATAGGTAGTGAGGCATTCCCCCCATCCCATTCACCATATAGGCAGTATGACACCCCCCCATCCCATTCACCATATAGGCAGTGTGGCATTCCCCCATCCCATTCACCATATAGGCAGTGTGGCATTCCCCCATCCCATTCACCATATAGGCAGTATGACACCCCCCCATCCCATTCACCATATAGGCAGTGTGGCATTGCCTCATCCCATTCCCATAGGCAGTGTGGCATTCCCCCCATCCCATTGCCCATATAGGCAGTGTGGCATTTTGCCCATCTGATTCCCATATGCAGCGTGGCATTACCCTCTCCCATTCCCCTTGGCATTGTGGAATTTTTCCCACCCAATACCATAAGCAATGTGGGACCCCTCTATCACATTCTCATAAGCTGTGTGGCATTCCCCCCTCCCTCTCCCCATAGGCAGTGCGGTATTACCCCAATCCAATTCCCCACAGGCAGTGTGGTATTACCCCCATCCCATTCCAATAAGCAGCGTGGCGATCCTCCCATCCCATTCCTCTGGTATGGGAGGGCTGCCACAGCCACCGGGAGGGCAGAAGATCGAGGAGTGGTGGGGTAACTGAAGCCTGCCCACTGTCCCCATAGCCACCTTCCTGCAGCTGCCACCACTGCTGCTACTCCCGGGGTGTGGGCACACACTAACACCTGGCTCTTTGTAGTGGATGGGCTTGGCCTACACGGGGAGGCCGATTCATCAATAGCGCCAGGTAGCGACAGATGAGCGACTGAAGTATGGCGCTATGAGCGCCGCTAGCGTACGCCGCGGGCGGTAGCGATTCGCTATAGCAGGCCTCCTCAGTCGCTACCTGGCGTTGTTGGGAACAACGCCTACATTGCTGAATATGATGTTGGACCTCAGCTTTGTAGGCGCTGTCAGCCAGTTTGACGACGCTATTCAACACAGCGCCTGCGCTTTGCTTTGCTGTGGGCTGGGAATCAAGTACCTTCAGAATAAAACACATTGCAACATGTTTCTTTATTTTTTTTTGTTTTTATTTTGTGTTGAAAAGGAAATAAAATTAAAACAGATATTAGAATGAAAATGAAAATTAAAACAGAATTAAACACATAGCCACATGTATTTTATTTGTTTTTTATTTTTTAAAGAAAAAGGAACTACAATTAAACCACCAATGAGAATGAAAAGGAAAATTAAACCATAAATTAGAATGAAAAGGAAAATTAAACCAGAAATGAGAAAGAAAAGGAAAATTAAACCAGAAATGAGAAAGAAAAGGAAAATTAAACCAGAAATGAGAAAGAAAAGGAAAATAAAAACAGAAATGAGAAAGAAAAGGAAAATTAAAACAGAAATGAGAATGAAAAGGAAAATTTAACCATAAATTAGAATGAAAAGGAAAATAAAAACAGAAATGAGAAAGAAAAGGAAAATAAAAACAGAAATGAGAAAGAAAAGGAAAATTAAAACAGAAATGACAATGAAAAGGAAAATTTAACCATAAATTAGAATGAAAAGGAAAATAAAAACAGAAATGAGAAAGAAAAGGAAAATGTAACCATAAATTAGAATGAAAAGGAAAATAAAAACAGAAATGAGAAAGAAAAGGAAAATTAAACCAGAAATTAGAATGAAAAGGAAAATTAAACCAGAAATGAGAAAGAAAAGGAAAATTAAACCAGAAATGAGAAAGAAAAGGAAAATTAAACCAGAAATGAGAAAGAAAAGGAAAATTAAAACAGAAATGAGAATGAAAAGGAAAATTTAACCAGAAATGAGAATGAAAAGGCAAATTAAAACAGGAATGAGAATGAAAAGGAAAATTAAACCAGAAATGAGAATGAAAAGGAAAATTAAACCAGAAATTAGAATGAAAAGGAAAATTAAACCAGAAATGAGAATGAAAAGGCAAATTAAAACAGGAATTAGAATGAAAAGGAAAATTACAACAGAATTAAACACATAGCCACATGTATATTTAGTTTTTTTTTTTTTTTTTGGACTAAAAAGGAAATAAAATCAAAACAGAAATGAAAATGAAAATGAAAAATCAAACAGAAATTAGAATTGAAAGGAAAGTTCAGAAATTTTGTCGAAAATGAAAATTGGGATCACGGTGCATCTCGGGGTGCCTGAAAAATTTAAAAAAGTGCAGTTAGTATATATCTTTAAATTTGTGTTTTCGCTGTTAAAAAATATTGCATTCATTGTTAACCAACATTTGCGTCTTACACCCCCCTTAGAGTTGTTTGGGTCATCTTTCACCCCCCTTAGAGTGGTTTGGGTCATCTTACACCCCCCCTTAGAGTGGTTTGGGTCATCTTAAACCCCCCTTAGAGTGGTTTGGGTCATCTTACACCCCCCCTTAGAGTGGTTTGGGTCATCTTACACCCCCCTTAGAGTGGTTTGGGTCATCTTACACCACCCCTTAGAGTGGTTTGGGTCATCCTACACCCCCCTTAGAGTGGTTTGGGTCATCTTACACCACCCCTTAGAGTGGTTTGGGTCATCTTACACCCCCCTTAGAGTGGTTTGGGTCATCTTACACCCCCCTTAGAGTGGTTTGGGTCATCTTACACCACCCCTTAGAGTGGTTTGGGTCATCTTACACCCCCCTTAGAGTGGTTTGGGTCATCTTACACCACCCCTTAGAGTGGTTTGGGTCATCTTACACCCCCCTTAGAGTGGTTTGGGTCATCTTACACCACCCCTTAGAGTGGTTTGGGTCATCTTACACCCCCCCTTAGAGTGGTTTGGGTCATCTTACACCCCCCTTAGAGTGGTTTGAGTCATCTTACACCCCCCTTAGAGTGGTTTGGGTCATCTTACACCCCCCCTTAGAGTGGTTTGGGTCATCTTACACCACCCCTTAGAGTGGTTTGGGTCATCTTACACCCCCCTTAGAGTGGTTTGGGTCATCTTACACCCCCCCTTAGAGTTGTTTGGGTCATCTTACACCCCCCTTAGAGTGGTTTGGGTCATCTTACACCACCCCTTAGAGTGGTTTTTTTCTAATTTGGATGGGAGGTCAAATACATTTACCCAGTAGTGCAGTACTTGGATTAGAGTGAAGGGTAGTTAGCTTACCGCAAAAAAGGAAGTGATCATCCTTTCCCTTAGCTCATCGCCAGTCTGGGTGTCCTCACTGTTCCTGCGGGCAAGTTGGGGATTTCTGGCACCAGTGCTGTCTCCTCGGGGGATTGAATTCGGTGGCAAATACAAATATTATGGAGCACGCAGCAGGCAAGGATGATCTTGGAGACCTTCTGTGGGCTGTAGAGCATCTCTCCTCCTGGCCGTGCCAAACAGAGAAAGCGTGCTTTCAGCAGGCCGATGGTTCTTTCCACAATGCTTCTGGTCTTGCGATGTGCTGCATTGTAGCGTTCATGGGCAGAGGTCCGTGGGCTCCTGACCGGAGTCATGACCCACGTTCTCTGCCCATATCCCTTATCCGCTGTAGAAAAAACACAAGGAGAGAGACAGCAATTAGGACTAGTACATGTTTTGTTTAGCTTTTTTTCTAATTTGGCTTACTAGGCCACATATTTGAGTCAAAATACTTTGACATGGTTAATTATTTACCCAGTAGCCAGCCAGCTGGCATTTCGTTGTTCTCAAACTTCCGGCACAGGACTGTCCGCTGCAAGACGTAAGAATCGTGGCATGAGCCGGGGAACCCCGATCTCACCGCCCGCAGCCTCATGTCTGGGTCACAGACAAGCATGATGTTTAGCGAATGGAATTGCTTTCTGTTTCTGTAATACAGCTCCTGTGCACGGGGAGGGCGGAAAGGGATATGTGTACCATCAACGCACCCTAGCACATTCGGGATCCCTCCCATGAGATAGAAAGCATGTTTTATTTTGGCAACCTCTTCCTCATCCTCAGGAAACTTGATGTAAATTGGGATTAAATCACAAATCGCCAGAACTACCTGGATTAGTATGCGGCTCATAGTAGCCTGGCTTATCCCGCTGAGGAGGGCGGAGGTTGCCTGGAAGGTCCCTCGTGCCAAAATATTCAGCGTGGCACACAGGCGTACTATGCCTGGAATGGATTGAGTGCGTTTGGTGGATGGCTCGATTTTGTGCTTAATCTGATCATATAGGGACTGTAGTGCAGCACGATTCAGACGGAAGCGGCTCCTGATCTGCTCGTCACTTAAGTCCCATACTGAAAGGCGGATTGCAAAGGAGCGGGGTGCCCTAAGCCTCACAACACCCCGCTCCCTTTCCTCCTGCTCTTTCAGCATACACATACATCCATCCACCCAGACACCATACATCACCCTCTTATCCATCACACACACTCAACAGAAATACAAAATCAAAAAAACAAAAACAAAAACCACAAACACACCACGCACACACAAACAATCACACTCCACACACACCCGCTACAATGCAGCTCACCACAAAACCAGAACTATAGTGGTCCAAACCACCAGCCTGCTGAAAAACAGCTTTCTAAGTTAGGCACAACCAAGAGGGGAGTTGCTGCACAGCCCACAAAAGGCCCCAAAATCAAGCCTCACTTGCTGTATGCTCCACAATATTTGCATATGCCACCAAAAACAATCTCCTAAAGAAACAGCACTGATGTCAGAAATCACCCAACAAGCCACAGAGAGTGAGGATAGAACCCAGACAGAGACTCAAATGAGCTAAGGGAAGCAAGCACCGCACCACACCACAGCCTTTGCCACAGTGTAAGAATACCAGAAGCTTGCAAATTCCTTCCATTTATACTTCACTTTGAAAAAGGACAGGTCCGCTTTGCCGCCTTTTGCGTTGCTCTGCTATTTCCGGGCGCCAATTAGCCGACCCAGGTGTGCGTAAAACGGAGTGCGCACGCGCACGCTAGTAGCGCTACTAGCGTACGTGAGCCGAAACTTGCGTGCATTAACGGACATGGGCGAAAATTCAGTGGTGGGCCAATGAAAGGTAAGCTGCTGTTTATTTAAATAGCCGTTAGGCTAGCCACATGTCACAAGGGTTTCAGATACATCAGTCCATTGTTGTATTTGGGTGTGTGTTGTTTGGTTAATGAGGTCTGTAATTAGTTAATTGGCTAACACACATGCTTCAGTCAGTGCAGTGGAGGTGTGGCTAGAAGGAACTGGGCTGTATGTGTGAATCAATTAAGTGGGCTGGTTTGTGATTGGCTGTTAGAGCACATAAAACCTGCCCAACCCAAAGAGAGTGCGATGCCATTCTGTAGTCTGCATGCGTGCTTGTTGGGTGTGTATTTGTGTGTGTGTGCAGCTACAGGATGGAGCCAAATTCAGGACATCTGCCGGCCACAGCAGGCCCAAGTAGGAGTTTGGTGGGTGCTGTGCGCAGACCTCCCTTACGGAAAAGGGCCCAGCCTGAAGGTGGGGCAGCACCCCAGGCTAAGCGCCCAGGTGCCAAGAGGGAGCCTGAATTTAATTTGGCGGAGAATAATCATCTTGTGCGCCTTACACTTGCTAAATGGGAGCTACTCTTTGGCTCCCAAAGCAAGTCCATAGGCAAACAAGAAAGAAGCAAACTGTGGGATGCCATTGGTGTGGAGCTTAGTAGCACTGCTCAACACCCACGTAGTGGCCCATCCTGCAGGAAACGCTTCTACATTTTAAGAGGGGCCCTTATGAAAAAGATGAATCACGATCTTGATGTGGACAGTGGGACCATCCAGGCTCCAAAGAGTACCTACAGGCCGTATGAGGAGATGCTGAAGGCCAAAATTCCACTGGCTCGGCTGCAGGGTGTGGATCCTGGGGATGACACCACAGGTTGGACTGAAGGTACATATTTTCTGCCTTTTTATAAAAGCTACTGTTAATGTATGTGATTAGCATTTTATCTTTCTGCCCAACTAACAGTAGGACCTGTGAAGTAGTACATTAGACCTCATACATTTTTTACTTTCCTGTCTGTTGCTTTCTGCATAGGTGCACATGCTGCTGTCCAGGATGTGCCTCAGGACACACAAACTCCTGCCCTTCAACCAACCTCAAGCCTAACCCAGTCTGCCATTGAAGGTATTTACCACTAATTTCGGTGCTGGTTGTTTGTGGAACAAATGGGTGTGGGAGCAGCTCCAACAATCGAGTGGGGCACTGTGGAGTATTAATAATATGGACCTGCGGCCTAATTTCACGCCCACTTTAACACTCACAGCAACTAACTAACAAGGCCCTAACATGTGTAGCTATGTTGGAAGGCAGAGATGTGTGGCCATATATCTGCATATAAATGTGGAAGCCACACTGGCCTTGATTAGTGAATATTAGTGAATGAGCTGCTCACACACACCTTAATGCATGTTGTATTTTGGCACGCACATTAACAATGGCTCAATGTTTGCTTGATTTTTGCCTAGCTCCCCCGCCATTGGCCCCAGCATCTCCTCAGGAGCCAAGCTACTCTTTGGATGTCGGTAAGTGCATGTGTCAACCTTGCTTTATCCACTTTAACCCAAGTGCATGTGTCTCATTCCTCTTTTTTATTGGTAGGCCAAGTGACTGGTTCATCTTTGGACCCCACTTCCGATGTTGCAGGTCAACAGGACCCTGTTGGTGTGTATAGCAATACATAATGTATCCTTTATGCTGTTTCTGTTACACTGGTTCGATTTGGTTAGTCTAATAATCTACATGTTTGCTCTGTCAACTTGAAGATGCCTCTTGGGAGTGCTTATTCCCTCCCCAGGGTCAGTCTAATAGTTCTTGGAGTGATAGCAATGTATTTTGGAGGACATATTTTTGGACAAACATTCACCGTAGTAGTTTGATGAATATTTAGAGCCATTACTTGTGTTTTTTAGTTGACCAGAATATCGGAAGTGGCTGTCCAGAAAGGGCCCCTCAAGTTCAGGCTGCCAGAGATGAGGGTAAGTTGTTTTGCCTTGCTCTAGTCTGTATTTTGGCTCTACTTTTGTTGCACTTGCTTCTGGCAACTTGTGTGTCCACATGTATTTTAAAGGTCCAAGCTCGAGTGAGGGCCCCACTCCAGACATCTGGGAGATTGCGGGTATGTGTAATTTAAGCAATGTGTCTGATCTTATTTGCCAAAATTATTGCCTCTTAGTCCTCTAACATACATGTTAACAATCTGAGTTTAACAGATACCTTTGGTCTAGTGTGTAATTTTGCACTTTGTGGAGGTATGGCCTCGATAGCCTAGCCATGTTACATTTGAGTTTGGTCCACTGACCTACTAACCTGACTTTCCTGTTTAGCATATGCCAACTTGCCGGACATCTCTGATGTTGAATTGCCCCTCTCTGGCAGCGATACCTCGCTCCTACCTGTGGCGGACGACACGGAGGTAACATGGCTGATTTAGAGGACCTATAACCACATTGCCATGTTCGTGGGTAGTGGATGAAGCAACATGTCACATTTCCTTTCTTTGTCGTTTTGGCAGGAGGCGGAACCAGAACCCCAACCTGGGACCTCTTCCCAAGTCCCATGTGGCCAAGCTTCCGAGGCTCAGACAAGGGTAAGTTGTATAGTGACTGTTTTGGCAAATGATTTTGAGGGGCATACATGCATTGTTTCTGTTTGTCTAAAATGTTGTTTTCTATTTTGTTAGCCTCAAACCCCAGCAAGAGGAGGTGTTGCACCAACCAGTGCCGATTTTTACCAGCTAGGGGTCCGGATGCTGGAGGACTACAGTCGCCAACAGCCGCGTGATGGAACTAATGAGCGCATTGCGGCGTTGGAACAGCAGGTGCTGATGTGTCAGCAACAACATGAGGCCCAGCAGCGCCAGATCGACCTGTTGATGCATAACCTTCAACAAAACCAGGAACTTGGTCGGCTGGCCAATGCAATGGAACAATCTATCCAGCAGCAGCAAGAAGCGATACAGCGGCAGGACCAAACTTTGTTGTTGATACAACAGCTCATACAACAGCAGTCTATATTTTTTACTGCACTGTTGTCCCCCAACACCGCCCCTAGCAATGACTCCCAACCTCCCCGGCCACCCAGCCAAGAATATTAATTTTGTTTGTTTTTGTTTCTGTAAATATATTGGCTTAACCCACCTCTAAATTGTGTTTTTCCTAAGACATAGCTAATAACACAGTCAGGGATGAGTACCTTGATCTAGATATGTCAATGTATTTGTAAATTTAGGCCACACATTTGAGACCATAGCTTACTATGGTTAACACATGAAATGGCTCCAAAGGTATGGCTAAATTGACACACAAATGGGTTTAGAGACAGTTAAACTATGCTTTGCAAGGCACCACACTGTAATGATGTGAATCAAAAAGATTTAATTTCAAACCTGGCCAACAGGGCCAACATTGCCCAACAAAGGGCGTCAACAGGCCAGCCTTCCCCCCACCCTAACGACGCCGCCGGCGCCTCTTCTTGGCCAGCAGCATCAGCTTCAGGAGCCTGATCTCCCGCCACAGTCTGCGATGCTGGTTTTCACAAGCTGTAGAGATGTATAAACAACAATTTATTAATAAATTGAATGTGACCTCAACAGACACAGATGTAGCAATGTAATGTCAGTGTGTCCAATTAGCTGACACTCACATTAACATTGTTGGCCACTGTGCGCTTATTTGTTAACATTATATGAGTACTATTGACTGGCAGGAATTTGGACAACACATCCCAAGCATACATTTACTCTTAAAGTGTACCAACACCCACCGGTGATCGGCCCTGGAATCTATCAGATTCCCGGCCCGATCACCTCCCCCCCAACACCCCAAACTCCCTACCTCAGTTTCGGTGGGGCACGGCTGCCGGGCCCTCCCTCGCGCCCCTCTAAACGTGTGCGTGCCTGCGCCGGCCGTCTGTGAATGGCCGGCGCAGGCACGCGCGCGTAAAAAGGGACGCGCGGGAGGCGGAGGAGGAGGAGCCGCTTTGCCGCGGCTTGTACGTCGGCTGGAGGAAAAGTGAGTTCAGGGGGTTGTCACACAGCGGTGACGATCAGGGGTGCCCCACCGTAGTGGACCAAGACCCAGGAAAGTCAAAATCCTGGTTGTTGTTCCACTTTAACTCTTGGGAAGCAAAGATGGTATAAGTCCCAGTGTGTCCATTTATGTGTTTAGTCACAGCCAAACATCAGGGCCTAAGTCCTAACGAGTAAACGAGTTTGCCCTATAATGTTAGAGGTCAAGACCTAATACGGCCCATTTGGTTGTGTCTAAGGCACAAATAGTCTCTATGTGGCCAAATGAAGAATGTGAGGCAACAATCAAGCATGCAGACAGGCATGTTGGATTATTGTACAAACACATGGAATCTAGATGTGTGTGAAATTAACACATAGGTACATTTTAAATGTCTGCAGATGTGACTAGAAGACATAGGTTTCACAAGTCTTTAGGCATATGAAGTGGGATGTACTCACCATCGCAGCTGTGGCGGGGGCCCATGCTGCTGGCCGTCCCTGGAGCTGGGGTGGCGAGGAGGTTTTCTGGCTCCGTCTGCGTAGCAACATCTGTCAACAGAAAGCAAAAGACAAAAACACAATTAGTGGGCCAATGACACCTGACTATTTGACATCCATCTGGTTATGGAGTCTGAAAAATCAAAGGCTTGCATGGTTACATACAGGTTGACCAAAATTAGCATATTTCCTGGTCCATGAGTTAATGTAAATTAGTTATGGTTGCAACATGTATCCCTAAAGATAATGTGCAAATAACATAGACAGTGCAATGTAAAGGACTCATTAGCAGTTGATTGGCTAATGTTACTAGTGTGCAACATGTGTTAGCGGGAACAACTTAACCCAAGAAAAAAAATGAGAACACCCATCATGGTGTGGGCAGAAACATAGGGGTGGTTGCCAGTTGGCTAGCACTGTAGTGGGGTTTGTGAGGTTAAGGTACATTATCAAACCAGCTGTGACAATGGACCAGGAAACATGTGTCTGTTAAAAGTGGGCCAAGACACAGGATTGCAACAATTCTGTGTTTTGGTCCGCTTTGGCAGAGCACCACAATTTGAGTGAGACAACGTCCGCCGCTGCCTTCCGCACATCACTCCTCCAGTGTGTGCGCACACGCAGCCCATTAGGAAACAGAGTGCAGGCGCACACACATCTAGAGTGGCACACAGGAGGCTGGGACGGTGGCTTCTGCAACCCCCAAAGAGGTAAGGAGTTTGGGGGTTTTTTTTTTTGGGGGGGTGCCCTGGGTGAGGGATGTGATTTTTCAGGGAAGCTTCGAGAATCAAAGCACTATCAACAATGTTTGTGGGTCCACTTTAAGGAATGTCATAACATAGGGAATGTGATGGATAACAACAAACACTTACCACGACTATGCCCGTGGAGAATGCTTCTCCAAAAGGCCATGGAGGTGCCGCCTATATGATGCCCTGCAAATTAGAGAGGAATGGCAAGGGCTAAGTACAAATTGCCAGATGAAACCTGTCACAGACTAACAATGAAAAAAAGGACACTCACCAGGGGATGATCCGCCACTTGAAGCCCAGGGAGGGCTCTGAGGAGGAGGCGGGGAGCCTCGGCTCCTCACACTCTGGTCGGAAGATCCACCAGGCAAAGGGCCACCCTCCTTCCTCTCACTCCCTGCTCCTTCAGGGAGTGTGGGAGAGTCCATTTCTACCACCCCACTTGGACTCCCCACTTGAGAGTGGCCCCTTGCCTGGTGAGACTCCTCTGACTCAGAGTGTGAGGAGCTGAGGCTTGATCCTGCCAGCCCCCCAGCAGCACACTCCTCTGGGGCGTCATCCCCTTCCTCCCCTGGGTCCTCTAAATAGGACCCGCGGGAGGGACCCTCCCCCGATGACTCCCCCGAGTCCGCCTGCCTGGTTCGGGGGAATCCCTTCCCACGTTTCCCCAGGGGAGGACGCTTATCTGTGTTGAGGGGGTGAAAGAAAATAATTAATATAAAGAGCACAAATGGACACAGCTTAGCAGATGATTAGCCAAAAAGTATAAACATAGCATAAGCTTTAACTTACCTGATGCGTAGGCATCATATAGGCGGTACACGCCTTCAGGGTCCCGGCGCTTAAAGTCGGACCACTTTTGCTGTATAGCTCGGATGGAGAGCTCGGTGTGGAAGCGCCGGGACACTGTGGCCTTCACCTCCATGGCAATTCTTTTTTTTCCCCCACGGGCATAGTCGTACTGGTTCACGCAGAAATCCTATGAGAAATGAAAAATAAACACAAATCAATACATGACATCAGAACAATGGCATAAACAGTTATACAGAGACCCGATCAAAGTGGACCCACACCCAGGATTATCACTATTCTGGGTTTGTGTGCACTTTGGTGGGCCACACCAATTGTGGGTGGTCCGCTGTCTGAAACCCCCTTGGAAGGCCACAAATACACCACTGAGGACGCTCCCACGTGACTGCGCCAGCCGAGCACAGCGCTCTGCGCCGCTGTGGTATGCGCATACAAGGCCGTTTGGACGTGCATACCAGCTCAGCTGGGTCTGCGCGGCAAAGTACGCATGTGGCGTTTGACTCTAACAGGGAGTGCGCCTGCACACAAAATTAAAATATGTCTGGCGCAGGGGTACACCCTGCTAGAGGTAAGCGCAAGAGGCATCCGCAGCTCACGCATGCACAGATGGGACGGGGCTGAGATAATTTTTATGGCCCTCCAGGGGGGGTCATCCCCGCAGGACATCCAGAATGGGGATGCCCCACGGGGAGTGATCCAATTGGGCCAGAAAAATTAGATATTTCAGGGCCAATCCCCCCTGTGTGTTGTTCCACTTTAAACCGAAAATACCAAAAACAAATACTCACTTTGACCACCTGGCCATTAACGCGGCTATCCACTCGTAAGCGCCTTTTCTTGGCATGCCCAGGAGGGGAAGGGGTGGGAGGGGTGCTAGGTGGGGGAGGTGGGGGAGGTGAGGTAGGTGGGGGAGGTGGGGGAGGGGTGGTGGGGTCGGAGTCGGAGGAGGAGCTGGGGAGGCGCATGACTCGGCGTCTTGGAAGCATGGTGGAAACGCTAAGGAGGAAACAGGAACCGGAAATGACCAAAGCGACATGGGAATAAAAATAAAAAAACAAAAACGCTCCGCGCACCAGGAACAAGCTATTATCAGCTATGTGCAAGCTAAGTGGCGGAAAACGTAAAATGACGCTTTAAAACAAGCTATTGGCATAAGCGCTAGACATTTTTAGCTTTAGGTGGCTTTGAAACGCAAAGGAGGATACCGGAACCGGATATGACGAAAGCAACTGTGATTAAAAATTCAAAAACAAAGATGCGCGCAACAGGGACAAGCTAATATCAGCTATGTGCAAGCTAAGTGGCGGCAAAAATAAAATGACGCTTTAAAACAAGCTATTGGCATAAGCGCAAGACATTTTTAGCTTTAGGTGGCTTTGAAACGCAAAGGAGGATACCGGAACCGGATATGACGAAAGCAACTGTGATTAAAAAATCCAAAAAAAAAATGCGCGCACCAGGGACAAGCTAATATCAGCTATGTGCAAGCTAAGTGGCGGAAAAAATAAAATGACGCTTTAAAACAAGCTAGGGCCCAAGGCGCCACGAATTATTAGCTTGATTTAGCAGGGGGTTCTACATACTGTAATGCATAGGTCATTGAAAAGCAAACCAAGTTGTGCTTAAATATACAAATCTTATTCCTTCCTAAAATCATCACAAAATAAAACGATACAACTACATGATAATGTGGCACACATGAGAATGCATAACGGGTTGTTATGAACTTGTACGACTGAATGTTAATCCTGCAATATGTGGCCATGCACGCTCACAACTACAGTGTATTCATTAAGAACGACTGGGGTCGCGGGAAGTGAATTCCTTGCAAATGGCAGAAGGGCACATGTATGAACAGCACAGCGCCGCACAACGCAGCGCAGCGAAGCACAGCAACGCTCGCGCCGCCACATAGCGAATTAAAACAGCGACTGCACAAACTCTGACCACCACAGATTCATCAAGGACAGGGCTGCCGAATAGCTTGGGCGCTTACAATTTCGAAGAGCGAACGTGACCGCCCAACATGACAGGCTAAAAAATAGCTTTACAAGCCCCGTGTGTGGTGAAAACAAGCGATTTTGATGCCAATGAGTTTGGTTGGAGGAGATGCAATTTAGATGTCACTCACAACATTACATTGTAAAAATTAATAAAAACTTCAAAAACATAAAAATAACCAGCCAGATTAATAAAACATATCACTATAAACATGTGTTGAATTTTGTGCCAAAGAAAAGAACACAAAAACCACTTAAAACAATCATTGCAGCGTCTGCCATTGAAATGTATGGGAGAGCGGCAAGTAGCGCCAGGTCATACCTGTCGCTGTGATGGGATTAGCAGCGTCGCTGTTCGTTGCAGTCGGCTTCATGATGAATGCCGCGCTTGCCGTCGCTCTCGCCGGCGCTAGCCTCATTTAGCTTGATAAATGCGTCATTGTGGCCGACGCCGGGCGTACTTGAGTCGGTAGCAGACGTTAGCTGGCGGGACATGGCGCTCGTCAGACACTACCTGACGCTATCGCTTGATGAATAAGGGCCTAAGAGTCCAGTCCACACACAACCACTGTCTGGAACCGGGCTTTTGCGTGTGTCAGCAGCTGTGGGGAGACAGCGGGGATAGTGGGCAGGCTTCAGTTACCCTGCTCGTCCACAGCTCCCCGATCTTCTGGCCTTCTAGCAGCTGTGGCAGCCTACATGTGAGTTTTCTTTTTTAACATTAGGCCATAAGACGGCCGCACTCCCCCCCCCCCACACACACAACTTTTGCGGACTTACGTGCCAAAGAAATATATATATATATATATATATATATACTGCTGTCAACGTTGGCTAAACTGCAAATAACACTGATATAAATATTTATGTTTATTATTTAGGTTAAAAGTATTTTCAACCACAGCTTTTTTAAGGAAGCTATTTTTAAGAAAGAGACATTTCACCTGAGGGGCTTAGTAAAAAAGTGGATATTGTTTTGGAAAGATTGATAGATTTCCAAAAGGAAATGAAGTAATAGTTTTTGCAACATACTCACAGGAGAGCTGAAAGCGCTTGGCCTAGGAGGCAAATACAGCTAACCTACCCAGGAGTTTCTTAAACCTTGGCATTTACATCCTCAATCCAAACAAAAATTGCCTAACACTCTAACAGTAAACTTTCTTCTTTCTTAATGCTCTCAATACGTTGTGCCCCGATCATTTTGCCATTTTACACTCCATTGCTCCCTTCTCTTATGTTTAGAAAGAACGTTTGTAGTGTGCTCTCTGTAAGTAGGAGAATCTGGAATGTGGGTTCTCCTCTGCCCGAGGTGCATCTGTCTTACAGAGATTTGCATCATCATCATAATTCCCTCTAGACAACTGCTTTTGTATGTTAATGTCTAAATTAGTTGTGGGGGACCCAGAACTAGATAAGACATAAGGTGGAACCCAGCAAACAGGTAATGTAAATAATAGTAAGCAACAGCTTGTAACTAGTTGATCATTATTTTTATTTTGAGTCAGTAATCTCAATATTCTATAGTTGGAAATTCCCTGCAGTATAATTAATTAGTAGGATGTCATGTTACTGATCACATGCTACAGTTACCTGCTACAGTTTTGAAGTGGTTCGCAGCTTCAGTTCAAGACATGTGCCATTGTGTTAACAATGATTATTCTTGTAAGAATTTGTTTCATATTAAACCTCATTCTCTAACACTAAAAAAACAAGGAACAAATTGACCATATTTTATGATTAGCATAGTTCAATTTGGTCAGATCAAAACATGGAAATATATAGTCTCAATATCCCTTTTCTTACTGTTCTGTTTTTTATCATGACGCTACCAGGCATAAGCACTGGCATCTTCAGATCTCAAAGACTAAACAGTCAGTCTCTGAGCTTACCAGCCCCTATGCTATTTGATACAGGTTTCCCCATTCATAAAAACAATGCACAATATGCATTCTCAAATGTCTCTTTATTTAGGATGATGCTGACATATATGACAAGTGCATTTGCTATAGTTTTGCTGGTATGTGAGTTAGGTAGTAAAAAATATATGGAGGAAAAAAAGTACAATATATTTCCTCAATGCTGAATGAGGCTCTTGTGGATATTGATATAGGATGCCTGACTAGTTTTAGTTCTAAATCAGCAAGCATACAGCTAGAATTTGTTTGTTGCAGATAACATCTAACAGTTGCATAGAATCATCACTTACAAAACTAATACCTTAGGAAGAAAAAAACTATAATTTTTTTCTGCAGTGTAAGCTTGTAGAAATTCACAAGTGGTCGCTCACTCACAGTTGACAAAAGGTGCCCAGCAGTGGTTCCTAGTCCAATGAATTTATCATGAAGAAAAAGGTTTTGCCAGCACTCACATGAGACATTCCATTTGTTTTCCAAAGCTCATTAAATGCATTGCCATCCGTGTCTAGCCAATACATGAAATCAGAAGTTTCGAGACACAGCCTGCATCCTTAGTCATACAAAGTAACAATGCCTCCCTCAAAAATATATAGATAAACATACTCCTAATAATAAGCACTTGAGATAAGCAAACCAATTCTGACGAATCAAAATTCACTCCAAATTTCAGGGAAAAATCATTTTGGCTTGGTGATCAAATTTTTCCCCTGAAATAGTTTTTAAAAAACTCACCTGCTGCCTCACCTTGGGTACTGGGTAATGCTCACCCCCTGGTGCAGGTATCCCTCCCTGCTCCATGCACTGCAGCCGGGTGGAAGACACAGATGCTGTGCAGGCCAGCCCTACATTCCCTGACACAATTTAGGGCTCTTCGTACCCTCACCAGTGAGCTGATGGGACAAGCCTCACTGACCCATCACTCCCAGTGACATCACAAGCACAATCCCCCATCAGCTTAATCATGAGGTTATAAAGAGCCCCACCCTGCAGCGGGAATTGCTGGTAGTCAGGCTAGCTCAGCGTAGGATCTGTGTCATCCACCCAACTGCAGAGCAGGGAGCTGCATAGCAAACCCAAGTTGTAAGATTCATTAATATCCAATTTGGATGGAAGTAAATTTCTTGGAGAGATTTAGCGAATGGTCCAAATCGAATTTAAAGGAAATTCACACATCTCTAATTAGCACACTTAATACAATTAGTCAGATAAAAGATATTACTCCCCATAAGATCATTCAAGCCAAGCTCATGGCACCTTCAGTATCATGGCTTTTGCTACCCCCCATCTACCTTTGTCCTTAATTCATCCACAACAATGTTTCCACAAGTTGGAGTGGATGTCTGCGTGATTATTAGCTATACCCATGAACTGCACACCCTGGAGGTGAGGTCTTGGGAAAAGTCTGCAATGTAGAGAGATCATTTGAATAGCTCCGCCTACATCCAAGGATCTTGGGAGAAACCATGTCGTCTTTAGTTTGTATGCGCCAAACTTTGTTTTAATTAGGCATGCATAAAGGTTCCTTAGAGCTTTGGTGGTCAGTTTTAAGTGCTTCAAGTAGCTTAGATGGAATACATGCTGGCAGGCCTAGTTCACTACAGTGCTGATGTGGTTGTTAAATGTCAAGTGCTGCCAGATGTGTGGTTTTGTGTCTGCTGTAAAAACCCCTGGCCACTGGGCATCCCATGTTTGCACATTTAACCCTTTAAGTGCCAGCCTACCTGGAGTTTTTGTCACACTCTGTTGCCAGACCATTTTGCACTATTTTGCGCTCCCCATGTTCAAATGTGATTTTTGAAGGGATTTCCAGGGATTTCCCAGGAAAATGATATATTGTTTTTTTCAGCAGAGTCTGGGCTTTAACATGAAATGTCTTGTTTGTCATTTGTTAGGTGTATTCTTAATATTTTTGGGTGAAATATGTGCAAAAAAAAAAAAAAAAAAAAAAATTTTTTACATATTGTAGTTTTTTTTGGAATAAAAAATGTAAGTTTGTCAATAAAATCTTATTGCGTGTGAAATCCCAATTTCTCCCGGTTACAGCGGTACCACATATGTATTGGTAGACACCCTTTCCTGCCCGGGAGACTCCCCCAAACTGAAACAGCGCTTTAGGAGATTTTCAGATAAAATACAACTATGCTATGCAATATGCGCACCTTGCGGTTTTTCCAGAAAAACAACCCTTTACATTTGAAATACCCCCAACAAACTATATATTCTCTGGAAGTACACACCTCAGGCTTTCTAGGCGTACCAAGCTTGTGGATGTGGCCATAGTTTTCTGGAAGTAATCCCTCAACGTAATCTTTGGTTGCAAAGAGTTTCCCTAAAAAAAGGATAAAAAAGCAGAATCAAAGCCACATTTTCCTAAAAAAACTATATACAAACAAGAAAAAACAAGTTTAATCTGAAAACGCAACATCCCCCGAACAGAACAACACCCAACATGCATAGGTTCTGTCAAGGGAAGAGTTGCCAAACACCCCAAAGTAAAGCATGCGCATAACGGTAATTTTACTTGAAAATTTCAGCTCTGCAGACAAAGTGCGCACCTTGCGATTTTTCAACCAAAACAACCCTTTACATTTGGAATATCCCCCATAAACCATATATTCCCTGAAAGTACACACGTTAAGCTTTTTAAGGGTACCCAGCTTGTTGTAGTGGGCTCATCTTTCTGGAATTAATTCCTCAAAGAATTCTTTGGTTGCGCAGGGTTTCCCTAAAAAATTTATAAAAAAGCTGAATAAAAAACACCTTTTCCTAAAATATAAATATGCAAACCAGAAAAAACAAGCTAAGTCTGAAAGCGCAAGGTCCCCCGAACAGAACAATACCCAACATGCATAGGTACTATTAACCCTTTTAATTGCCAGCCTACTTGAGATTTTGTCACCCTCTGTTGACAGGCCATTTTCCCCATTTTGCGTCATGTTTTGCGACATGTTTTGCGCCATTTTTGCTGTAACTTTCAGAAAAATTATATATATATTTTTTGCAGCAGAGTTTAGACTTTAACATGAAATGTCTTGTTTGTAATTTTTTTTTTTTTTTTTACAATATTATTAAGTGAAAAAAAAAATAAATAAATAAAAAATTTTTTTTAGAAAATTGACTCCTTTATTTTAAATAAAAAATGTATTTTATTAAGGAAAATCATATTGCATGTGAAAGCCCCATTTCTACCGATTAGAACGGTACCACATATTTATCGGTAGCCCCCCGTTCCTGCCCAGGAGACCCCCCTAACTGAAACAAGTATTTTATAACATTCACAAAAAAAATACAAAAACCATCCACACTACAAAGGGTTAAATCGGGAAAAAAAATGACATAGGGTCCCCCCTCCCAGGGGAGGGAGACCCCATTTTTTTTTTTATTTTTAAGGGTTAAAAACCCTTAAAAATCAAAAAAAAAATTGACGTGGGGTCCCCCTTACCCGAAGTAACCAGCCCGGGACCAGCTATGGGGGCTTGTAGGCACAGAGTGGGGGGGCCAGCTTTTGTGGCCCCCCCACCCTGCAGCCTACGAGCCCACATAGCCCATGTGGGCCCGGGCTCTTCTGCCCCCCCCTGGCCTTTGGGGAGGCAGGTAATGGGGGTGCCGGGGGTTAATGGCAAGCCACCCGCTAGCGCAGGTGGCTTGCCATCCCCCCAGCCTTGTGAACTGGTATAGGGGTCATGGACCCCTTACCAGTTCACAAGGGGTTAAAAGGAAATAATGACACAGACACACACTGAGAAAAAAATATTTTATTAATTTTTATTTTTTTTTTTTACACTGTACTCACCTCCCATCCATCCTGGAGCACTCTGTCCCTCGGCGATCACTGGCTTCTGCTCACTTGCTAGAAGCCTTTTATAGCTGCTGGATGACAGATTACAAAGGGTTAATCAAAAAAAAAAATGACATAGGGTCCCCCCTCCCAGGGGGGGCGGACCCCATTTTTTTTTTATTTTTAAGGGTTAAAAACCCTTAAAAATCAAAAAAAAAATTGACGTGGGGTCCCCCTTACCCACAGTAACCAGCCCGGGACCAGCTATGGGGGCTTGTAGGCACAGAGTGGGGGGGCCAGCTTATGTGGCCCCCCCACCCTGCAGCCTACGAGCCCACATAGCCCATGTGGGCCCGGGCTCTTCTGCCCCCCCCTGGCCTTTGGGGAGGCAGGTAATGGGGGTGCCAGGGGTTAATGGCAAGCCACCCGCTAGCGCAGGTGGCTTGCCATCTCCCCAGCCTTGTGAACTGGTATAGGGGTCATGGACCCCTTACCAGTTCACAAGGGGTTAATAGTAAAAAAAATGACACACACACAGAGAAAAAAAAATGTTTATTTTTCTTTTTTTACACCATACTCACCTCCGATCCGACGTCCCTCGCCGCTGTCCCACGCCGATCACCTCACTGACAGATGCCGGTGGTGATCGGCGCAGGGCGGGTGACAGGTGAGGGGGCTCCGATCGGAGCCTCCTCACCTGACACCCGCTCTGCTCCGATCACCACCGGCATCTGACAGATGCCGGAGCTCGGAGGGGGTATAGGAGGAGCGGGATGACGTCATCCCGCTCCTCCCACAATGGGCGGGGCCAAGCGGCGGCGGCCATCGCCGCCATTACAAGAGGTGAGGACCCGGAAGAGGGTCCTCACCTGAAGACTGCGCAGCCCAGGGGGGGGATCGGACCCCCCCCTGGTGAAGAGGAGACCCGGACAGAAGGCTCGGGCGCGGAGGTGAGTAAATGACAGTTTTATTTTTTTTTTTTTTTTACAGCGGCGATCAGCGCTGGAAACGGGGGGGGGGGCGGCTGGTTTCGGGCCCCCCCCTGAAGACGGAGGACGACGGGGGGGCGATCGGATGCCCCCCCAAGGAAGAGGGGACCCCAGGCTTCACAAGGATACCGGAGGTAAGTGATTTTTTTTTTCTATTTTTTAACTGTTTGGGGGAAATGCCAGGCACGTAGTTTCTACGTGCTTGGCACTTAACGGTAGGAGAAGCAACCACGTAGAAACTACGTGCTTGGCATTTAAAGGGTTAACTGTATCTGTTACACACAAGCAGTTCTTAAAGCTGATTTCATCTAACTAGAGCACAGTTTTAATTTTTTTTGTGTCTGCTGTAAAAAACCCTGGCCACTGGGCATCCCATGTTTGTACATTTAACCCTATCTGTTACACAAAAACAGGTCTTTCAGCTGATTTCATCAAACTAGAGCACAGTTTTAATTGTTTTTGTGTCTGCTGTAAAAACCCCTGGCCAATGGGCATCCCATGTTGGCACATTTAACCCTATCTGTTACACAGAAGCAGGTCTTTCAGCTGATTTCATCTAACTAGAGCACAGTTTTAAAAGTGTTTTTGTGTCTGCTTTAGAAACCCCTGAGCACTGGGCATCCCATATTGCCAATTTTCATAGTATCTGTTACACAGAAGCAGGTCTTTCAGCTGATTTCATTTAACTAGAGCACAGTTTTAAACATGTTTTTGTGTCTGCTTTAAAAACCCCTGAGCACTGGGCATCCCATATTGCCATCTGCTGTTGTAGATTGGTTAACGCGGTCACCCACATTATCACAAGTTACATCTGACACCCCCAGTCTACAGTCGGTAGGTTCCTCTGACACAACCCTGAGTTGGCATGGCCCGGGAGCAGTCCCTGTCCTCCCATTGCCTCTGTCCTACGCCGTTCCCTCCCCCAGCAACGTATCCTATGCTTTGGGTTCAGCTTCACTCTTTAGTGAGGACAATCAGATAGAGGACAGTCAGCAGCTACTGCTCAGCCAAGAAATGAAGGTAGCTTATTTCGCTAGGCAGACAAATAGTGATGTGGAGAGTGGCATGGGAGGTGGTGTGGCGAGCATTCCAGCTCCTGCACCAGACACTGTTGAGAAAACCGAGAACATCAGTGACGTGCAGACACAACTCGATGATGATGATGATGATGAAGCCGATCGCAATTGGGAGCCGGGTGCAGAAGGGGCTTCATCATAATCATCAGGAGAAGAGGGGCGCAGGTTGCCCCGAAGTAAGCAGCTGAGGCAGCAAGGAGTTAGCAGCATGGTTGGCAGTCAGCATGGGGGCAGAATTGTAAAGTCTGGAGCCAAACGGGGCCGGGGCTGGGGTAGATCACTTGCTGCACCACGGCCCTGCGTCAATATATGCTGCAACACCATAAAGCGGCCTGGGAGAACCGAGGCTCCAAAGAGGTGGTCCAGGCTGCTTCCTCACCAAGTGGCACGCCGCGCCCAATTTCTGCCAGCCAAGGCTCCAGCACCTCAACCGAAGGCAGCTGTGCATCATACCCATCCTCTGTCGCTCCAGATGCTCCTGCTCCTCCTCCTCGACGTCTGGAGCTGTAACTACGGTCAGGGACAGTACATGTCATTTACGGCCCACTGGGTGAATGTGGTTCCTTTGCAGCAGCAACTTGGACAGGTCACGCCGCTTCGGCCTCCGCGCTCCCTGGGCGTTGTGCCTATGACACCGTGCGACTCTGCCTCCTCATTCTCCACCATCTCCTCACCCTCCACTGTAGGCTCAAGTCTCAGTGCCCCTCCAGTCTACCATGTGTGCAGGGCACGGAGGTGTCACGCTGTGCTTCACATGGTTTGTCTTGGCGAACGGAGTCACACAGGGGAGGAACTGCTAAAATGTATTCATCAAGAAATCCAAACATGGCTTACTCCAAGAAAACTGAAAATGGGAACCATGGTTACCGACAATGGGAAGAAAATTTTGTCTGCGCTGCGACAAGGAAGCCTGACCCATGTGCCCTGCATGGCCCACGTCTTCAATCTGGTTGTCAAGCATTTCTGAAGTCTTCCCCCATCTGCAAGACATCCTAACAACAGCATGGAAACTTTGCATGCACTTCAGCCACTCCTACACCGTCAAGCACACCCTTCTTGAGCTACAGCGTCAGAACAGTAGCCCCCGACATAGTCTGATTTGCAATGTTTCCACCCGTTGGAATTCCACCCTCCATATGTTGGACCGACTATACGAACAGAGAAAAACCATCATGGATTTCTTGATGATCCAAGCGGATAGGGGGGGGCTCCCCTGTGTAACTTCAGTGTCAACCAGTGGCAGCTCATACATGACACCTGCCGTTTGCTCAGGCCCACTTTATTTGTCAGTGATTCCACTGCTTCATCTACTACAACACATGTTGGAAACCATGGCTGGTCAGGGCACTGGAGACATGGCGTCTACATCTTACGGCCACATGAACCCCGTTGGAGCGGAACTGGAGGAGGAGGAGGAGGAAGAGGAGGAGGAGTGGCCCAGTGAAGCACAGTTTTGGCTTGGCGAAATGGCTGGTTTATCTAGTCAGCTGACAGGAGAGGAGGAGCAGGAGCAGCGAGAGGAGCTAGAGGGTTGTGAGGAAGGTGAGACAGAGGACCCAGACACACCGTGGCAGTATGCAGTGGAGCTGGAGACAGGTAGTTCCTCCGAGTCACTTGCACAAATGGCACGAAGCATGCTCACGTGCTTGCGTAGTGACCACAGAATTGTTTCCATTTTTCTGCGGGATGACTACTGGCTCTCCATCTTATTGGACCCTCGCTTCCGACACAAAATGGGGGCATTTTTTAAACCCGCCGAGAGGAAGGACAAACTGACTACTACAAAGACATTCTACGTAGTCAGTTGGCCAATGCCTATCTGCGCCATGGTCCATACTCTCGCAGGTCTGACCCGGGGGGACCTCTGAGCTCATCTTCCACTGCCATGGCTGCTGGGGGGGTGGAAGGAGCAGCAGCAGCAGCTCCATCAGCAGCAGCCTCAGTCTTCAGTCGCTAATGAGTAGCTTTCTTCACCCGCATAGTGAGGCTACTCATGAGCAGCAGGAAGACCTGGAGCAGGACCTGAACCAGCAGGTCGTGTCATACCTTGACATGACCATGCCAACACACCTTGAGGATCCGCTGGACTTCTGGGCAGCCAAACTTGACTTGTGGCCGCAACTAGCAGTTTGCCCTGGAAAAGCTGTCCTGCCCGGCCAGTAGCGTGCCATCTGAGCGGGTGTTTAGTGCAGCGGGGGCCATAGTAACGCCAAGGAGAACTCGTCTGTCAACTAAAAATGTGGACCTTTGTGAAAATGAATCAGGGATGGATCAGCCAGGATTTCCACCCACCAATGGCTGATGCATGCGAGTAGATTCAGCATGGTGCCACATTTTACACTTCCAAATGGTGCAAAACATATTTATGTCTTTAGGCCAATTTTTGGGCTTCTGCTGATGCCAACTTCAGGGTATGCCTTTCAGACAATTTTTGGGTTCCTGCTGATGCCAACTTCAGGGTGTGCCTTTCAGCCAATTTTTGGGCTCCTGCTGATGCCAACTTCAGGGTATGCCTTTCAGACAATTTTTGTGTTCCTGCTGCTGCCAACTCCAGGGTGTGTCTATCAGTCAATGTTTGGGTTCCTGCTGCCAACTCCAGTGTCTCTTTCAGCCAATGTTTGGGCTCCTGCTGCTGCTGCTGCCAACTCCAGTGTGTCTGTAGGCCAATTTTGGGCTCCTGCTGGCAACTCCAGTGTCTCTTTCAGACAATGTTTGGGCTCCTGCTGCTGCTGCTGCCAACTTCAGTGTCTCTTTCAGCCAATGTTTGGGCTCCTGCTGCTGCTGATGCCAACTCCAGTGTGTCTTTAGGCCAATTTTTGGGCTCCTGCTGCTGCCAACTCCAAGGTGTGTCTTTAGGCCAATTTATGGGCTGCTGCTGCCAACTCCAGTGTCTCCTTCAAGCAATGATTGGGCTCCTGCTGCTGCTGCTGCCAACTTCAGCGTCTCTTTCAGCCAATGTTTGGGCTCTTGCTGCTGCCAACTCCAGTGTGTCTTTAGGCCAATCTTTTGGCTGCTGCTGCCAACTCCAGTGTCTCTTTCAAGCAATGTTTGGGCTCCTGCTGCTGCCAACTCCAGTGTGTGTCTTTAGGCCAATTTCTGGGCTCCTGCTGCCAACTCCAGTGTCTCTTTCAAGCAATGTTTGGGCTCCTGCTGCTGCTGCCAACTCCAGGGTGTGTCTTTCAGGCAATATATGAGCTCCCTATGCTGCTGCCAACTCCTGGGTGTGTTTTTCAGGCAATATATGTGCTCCCTATGCTGCTACCAAGTCAAGAGTGTGTTTTTCAGGCAATATATGGGCTCCTAATGCTGCTGCTGCCGCCAACTCCAGGGTGTGTCTTTCAGGCAATATATGGGCTCCTAATGCTGCTGCCAAGTCCAATGTGTTTTTCAGGCAATATATGTACTCCCTATGCTACTGCCAAGTCCAGAGTTTGTCTTTCAGGCAATATATGAGCTCCATATGCTGCTGCCATCTCCTGGGTGTGTTTTTCAGGCAATGCATGTGCTCCCTATGCTGCTGCCAAGTCCAATGTGTTTTTCAGGCAATATCTGGGCTCCTAATGCTGCTGCTGCTGCCAACTCCTGGGTGTGTCTTTCAGGCAATATATGGGCTCCCAATGCTGCTGCCAACTCCTGGGTGTGTCTTGCAGGCAATATATGGGCTCCTAATGCTGCTACCAACTCCTGGGTGTGTTTTTCAGGCAATATATGAGCTCCCTATGCTGCTGCCAAGTCCAGGGTTTGTCTTTCAGGCAATATATGAGCTCCCTATGCTGCTGCCAACTCTTGGTGTGTCTTTCAGGCAATATATGGGCTCATCATGCTGATGCCACTTCAAGGCTCTATAATTGTGCTGCTCTCAGTCAGCGAATCTAATAGTGACGCCTCTGATCTGCAGGTCATACTTCTTTACAATAGTATTTCACTAACCCAGCATGCATCCTATGCATGTTACAGCCAAGCAAAACGTTCTGCAACCCTATGGAGGCTCTCGGACACCCAGAAATAGCCATTTTTAATAGCGATTTGTCTCGAATAAATTCGGGTCGAAATGATTTTTCCCGGAAAATTCGGCGAATCAGCCGAATCGAATTTTTCAAAAGTTAATCTCTACAATTTAATATTCTAATTAATATCATTGTTTATTAATGAAGCATAATAACCCTCATATCAGTGTACAAGGAAGAAAAGAGGAGGGTAAGACAAGGAAATAGTAGTATACTTATAAAAAAACATGGAGGGGTGAGGCTAGTCTCTCTACTGCCTAAGGCAAACTATAGAAAGTCATCTCCTCGACTTGTATATAAACATTTGATTGGTGCATGCCATTATATTTTTCTTAATACATTCAATCATTGGCGGCTCGCTGGCCCCATTAACTAACAAGTAAGCTAACAAGAATCGGGAGTTTGACATCTCCTCTAAATAGAACTGCATGAGGCAGCTGTTTCCACTGGCCCCATTTCAGGTGCACCTCTGCATTCAGGAAAGAATTTTATTGGCGCTCACCTCTAATAAATATTATAATATCAGTGTTGATACCAAAATGAATACTATTGAATTTTGAAGCAGTAAGGGATTTTACAGAGAAAGAAGTAAAAGAATCAAGAAGTAACCCAAACTCACTAGGGTATAAACAAGGTTAGTATTTCTCCCAATTATCCAAGTATAGTGGGGGAAAATGAGAATGTATCCAAACAAATCCCAGGACAAAGGAGAAAATCAGATTATGTATGGACAAATTGAAGGATTAGACCTTAAAGATAAGAGGAAGAAATCAACTAAAGAGATTCCCTTATATAGGGCTCTGACTTTTTTCATCTCCACACAAGTAATCGGTTTAAAATTGCGGATTTCTGTACCTATGCAACAGACTTTTGTGTACATATCTTAAAAAGCCTGTGCAGATTAATATGAAACCATTTAAAAGGCCCTTCCAACAACACAAAAATAACAGGCTAAGCAGAGAGGCATAAGAAGGATGAACAGGTTGATTATGATAAAACGTACAACAAACAAGCATAGAAAAAAATTGTTTTGGTTGGAAAATTGGATCCCATGCGAAAAACAGTCAAAAATGACTTAAACCACACCAACACAACAAACATCACATGCATCTCTCCCCAGGCCAATTTAGATTGCTGCACATAAATATTAATTTGCCAACTCCCGCTGTAGTAAATTTTAGAAACAAAATATAGGCTCATGCATTTGCAGGCCACCTGCAAACAGGGAGTGCTGCTGGGCTTCCTGTTACTGTGCATTGTCAATTATGTCAGTTGAATCCAGGCAGCAGCTGAGATGCTGTGAGCAGAAGCTCCAAAACTATCTGTCGGGGCCTCCCCATGCTAGCAAGGCTCTAAAGTTTGCAAAAAGGAGGCCACATCAAAAACAAAGGTGTGAGATCTGATTCTATAAGGCAGAGGTTGTTGAGTTGGGAAGAGATAAAAGAGAAGTGAGTCAGGAAGAGGAGAGTAGAGGTAAACGGATCTATAGACACACCCAACGTAAGCAACTCACCAGTGGTACAAGTCACCCACTTGACCTTTACCCACCTCTACACAGAATTTCATCTACTCCTCACTTTCTGCTTTGGGAATTAGCAATGCAATGTCCTCTATGGGCCAGCTTCTTACAATGATGGCAAAGCAAGGCAAGCGCTCCAACTCGCTAAGGGTGCTGGGAGCCGCAGCTTATGGCAGTGCAGACCACAGGTCATGCATCCCTGCTATACGGGCTTTTGTAAGCAAATAGACTTGTTTGAAAACACAGAAGAGTGGAAGAAAAATATAAAAAGATACAAATCAGATCTGAAAACACCAGAAATATGTACTCTTAGGCAGAAAGTTAATATTCATAATATTCATGGTATCATTATCACCTTTTACTCAGTTAGCTATGGATATGTTTCAAAATAATGATAAAAGACAAGTTATTCCTAAAGGAGATCGGCTTAGCATGACATGTTACAATGTAGTTTCTTTCTGTAAAAGTGCAGCATGAAACATAGGTCACATCTGTAACCATCTTCCTGTGTAATTCTTAAAATGAATCATCTACCAATTTTCCTAAAATTATCCCAAGCTTGTCAGCAGTAATTACATTTGTGATGAGCGAAGATGTTCCATTTGCTTGCCAATGCTCTGGCAGAGGGCCTACTCTCATCTTGCTGCAAATCTTTCACCCTCTCTGTCTGCCCTCACTGTTATACTCTTCACGGCTGGAGTGGACTATTAAACATGGAGATTATGCAGCCTGGGTAGCCCAGCAAGCTTCTTGCTTATAATACCCCCTGATTTCTACCGACAAGAGCCGCAGACTTGATTACACCAAGCTCTTCACAGACATGTAGATCTAGTTAGGGAGATTGCTCACTTTGATGACTTGATTGATACTTTCAGCTCTTTCCTCTCGCGTAGATTTAACCCTATCAGATTTTTAAAGAAAGCACAAAAGTTTGTCTCATACTTTTTGTTACTTTAAGAAGCAAAGGTAGAACAGAAGTAGTAAATATAATATATATATATATATTTTACTCTTACTCTTTTATTTAAATTTTTATTTTCATTGTACGAGAAAAGAAAATTGTACAGCAAAAGTCAACATCCAAAACTTTTTGTTCATAAACCAAAACGTAGTCATCAAAGTACGCCGGATGTACAAAAACCAAAACCTCTGTGAAATGACTGTAACATACAACCTATGGTAAGAAGAACCAATCAAAGGGTAGCACATAGGGAAGAGCAGTAGAAGAAGGAAAAGAGTGAAACCAGGAGAAGAAGAGAAGGAAAAAGAGAGAGAAAGAGATGAGTACCAGGCCTCCACCCAACCAAGAAAAACAGCCAGGTTAGCATTCTAAATTGTAAGGAGATCTCGGTCAAAACCCCTCAATTGGAAGTGGGCAATCCAACCCTCCCAAGTGGCTAAGAAGGGAGCAAAATCCTCCTGCATAGAGGCCGCCCTTCTCATTAACTCGAGTATATGTCATATAGATATGAGAGACTGGATCTCAGTCCTCGCTAAATATGAAGATGCTGGAGCTGAATGGATAAGCTATCGGGGCACTCCGGACCTACACAGAGGAGCTGCGTTGGGGTAGGCAAAAGGTTAATGCAGGCTTTTTTGGCTATACTATGGACAGTCCCTTTAACATAAGAAAGACTGTAAAGACGGTGGTGGATTTTAAGAGGGACCCTTCTAATTTTGTTGGTCCTTCTCAATTTGAAACCTCCAGGCTGCCCAAAGGCTCACTTTGAGCTTATTAGGTATATTGCAACGGCAGCCAAGGAGAGGCACACACAAAAGTGGAAAAGGCCATTTTCCTGGAAACTATAGTCTCTATGGACTGTCTGAAGCCTCTAATTTTGTTATTTTACGCTATCATGGGATATATCAAGCTTAGACTTGTAAGGGCTATTTAGTTCAGCTGAAAGAGTCAATTGTTCTTTCTTGACTAAAATCTTGTAGGTATTTTCTTCTAGAGCAAGAACAGGGGCAGATAGAATTATCAATGCTCCATCCAACCTCTTAAAGCTTCCCATCAGGACATATTCCACAGTGACAAAGTGGCATAGATGCCCAGTTGCAAAACCAAAATCCTTGTATAAATTCTTGAAATGTATCTGGCAAAATAAATATATATTCTGATAATAAAATAATTGTAATGGGTGAAATTGTGGGTGGTATTTACGGGTTTGGATGATTTTTACATTTTTTTGCACAAAGATGTATTGGCTGGTTTATCAGAGCTGCAAATATTGTTTGCTATTATGCTTTCATTGACATTCAATTAAACTCTGATCCCTTGTGACTGACAACAGTAGAAAGTAGTAAAACAAAAGAAGTCTCCATCATACAGAGGCCGAATTGTTCAGTGCGCTAATCGCTAAAGCGCTGGAAAAATTGCAGTCTGCTGGGATAAGCACATTGAATAGATTACTCACAGTGGGGCACTGGTGAGATTGCCAGCACACATTCCAAACAGCACAGTGTACCTTTATGAGCACCAGCAATCACTCCATCTAGACATAGAAGCACATCACAACTGGTTTGGGGACATGTGGTTTTGCTTCCTATTTTAAACTGCCATAATAAATGCAGAATTTTTAATGTGATTCTAGGAGCCCTGGACCTATTTTTGCATCACTGGATTTCAGGGCTGCTGGAGCCCCTTCTGTGTGCACTTGAATACAGAAAGTGGGTTATCTTTTGTTCCATCAGTGGAACTGTCTTTGAGGCCAAGGCTAGAGTTACTCTACATGCAAATATTACCTGTTCATTTTTAGGGACCATGCACACAAGACATTATGCCTAACTATTATGTGTGTGCTTTTTCATGAGCTTTTGAGGGATGTCACAAATAGACTATACATAATGCTGTAAAAATAATATAGTAACTGACAGTAAAAGAGCACCTTTGCCCTATTCACCCTCACGATTTACATAAATAACAGCACCCCAATTCTCCAGAATCTACCAAGAATGTATAAGGTGTGCGAGAACAGAGACATACAGCCTTACCTGCTGATTCTATCAGAGAAAAACGTATAGTTTATTAATGACTTCCCCATATTGTGTCTTCTTAATAGTATCATTTGATTGATGAGACTGAAAACAGTAATGAAAATAAGAAATGGCTTACTATGTTGTTGCCAGACACCCAATAAACAGAGTTTTGCGGCTGTTAGCACAGTGCAAATCAGGGTCATGGGACCTGGGAACTCTACTGGGATGAGAGCCCCCAAAAGACTAAAGACTTCAGCGGCACACCAAGGCATTCCGCTGTTAGTCTGAGCCTGTCTGCTGCCAATCAAAAGGGAACTGACAGCACAAGAACAGGGGCAGTTTAGCCCACAGGACTCCTGGTGATTAAGCCTGCAGGTGGTGGGAGATGGCTACAGAAAACTTTTAATACAAAAGATTGTGTTTTGGTTTGATGACAGTGATATTTCAGGTGAGGTTTTTCATGCAGTCCGCAGGAAGGCTTGCAGTTTAGATTTCAAGTCTTGAGTTTCAATTGCAAATGCAAGTGCTGTTTGTCAACATAAATGGCAACCTTAATACTTCAGCAAACTGATCTTATGTATATTACCTTGTGGTGGTGAACTAGGGCCCTTTCGCAGTTTGGGATTTTATCAGCCCCTGGTCAATCTATGTCCATCCCCTGACTTCCCCATTGTGTTTTCAGTTTGATCAACTAGTGCAGGTGATAGCATTGCAGGGAAAGAAAATTATGGACAGAGGTGGGTATGGCCAATCATTGGTATTGAAGATTTAGGTGGTCTGTCGTATTAAGCGAACCCATAGATGTTCGGGTCCAGCAAGTTAAGACTTTAAACAAAAGTTCAGTTCCGGTACCCAAACTTGACCCGAACTCTAACCCCATTGAGATCAATAGGCACACTTGGTGACCCAAAAATAGCTATAAAATGGGGCTAGTAAGGGGTAGAGGGATGCAAAATGGGGGTAATACCAGCGTAATTGCCCTGCAAAAAATGAGGTAGGGAATGTACATAAAATATTAACATAAAAAAATATATAATTAATACATTAATTAAGAACAAAATAAAAATGTGTAAATATCATTATACACTTGCAGTTATTTTCACTTCATTAGAAGACGTTATGAGTACACACTTGCAATTACTGACACTGCATTAGAAGATATGAGTATACACTTGCAATTACTGACACTGCCCTTAAAAGGGCAATTATTTAATATTACTAGCCATCCACCACTACACGAGCCTCCTCTCCCTACTTACCTGCCCTGAAAAGGACAATTATTACATTTTCTCTGTCCCTCATTGCAGCTACTGCCTCTCTTTGTCTAACTTAGGGGTTAAGTGGGGTTTGTTGCTGGATACCCTAATACTCTAATAGATATCTTTTGGGGAATAGTGGTCACCTCCATTGACACCCAGCCTTGAAAACTGAGCAAATGCATCTTGTAACAGTAACTCCCTTTTAGCTTAGCTATTGTCAGTGGATGCCCAAATGTTCTGCCCCCTAGTAAAATGTTATCCTTTGTTCATTGAGGGGATTCTGCTATGGAATTAAAGCTGGTTGATTATCAACCAGCTTTACTGTTTAACCGAACCCGTTCAAAGACCTCTGTCTGGGGACACAAACCTGCGATGTTTGGCACATACACAAACAGTGTGGTTTGGGTCTGCTCATCTCTTGTGGTCCTGATTCATGGAGTGCGAGATCCAGTCCAGATGCGCTCTCACTTCTTGGCATGTGTTGCTCATGCGGGTTCTTGCCTGTGAAGGCCAGTTAAGGTTTGCCTCCCTCCCCATCTACCAGTTGTCTGTTTCCTGGGATGGCGTAGCTGGTGGTGGGCTGGAGGGATATGAGGTGCAGCCGTGTATTACTTCAAGTAGCAGGGATCTCTTCATACTTACTGATACTGAAATCTTAATTTTAAATTGTTAATCACTCACACATCACAAAAAGCTGTAATTCAGCTGTAAGCTGTTTACACTTTAATAGCAGAATCATGCATGATGTCCAATGTATCACAACAGGGATTTTCTTGTAACATCAGTCACCATCTGACTGTCAGTGCTGCTGCCTCTAGGTAAGATAAAGGGGGTTGGCACTCAAAGTGGGCCAACATATCATTTTGATTTTACTTGTTCTATTGGAGTTTATATTGACTACTGTAATTGCTACTTTAAATAGCTTCATTAAATGCCATTTCTGGGATCTAACCTTTCTACGTTTTGCTGCATGTATTTGCTGGGGTACTCTTCACAGACACAGTTTTGACTGTTATTGTGCAAATGAGCTGAGCATTGTATTATTGTGAAAGGGGCATAAAATGTGTCAGGGGGAGAAATGGACCCCCACAGCCATGGCTATAGCATTGGCAGCAGAATAGTGGTTGGGGTTTCTTGACTGAGTATAAAATGGGGCCAGGTACCGGGGGGCTAGGGTGAGACTGGGGAGGCAGAGATTGAATAGGGATGGGCCCAAAGCCCCGAGGCCTAACTGTAAAAGTAGGGGGAGCGCTTCATGGTTTTTGCTGCAGGGTAGGATGGGAACATAATATGTGGATGAGAACATTTATTAGGGTTTTGTTAAGATGGTCTTAGGTTCCTTGGCCAAGAGGTTTACCTTAATAAGTTCTGTGGGTTTTGACACTGTATATACAATGTATTGCATTTATTGCTTCTAATGTCACAGCACACAGTACATTCACATGTTGCAGTGTTGAGTAGGTTAAAATTAGCATATTAAACATGGCGTATTCAAAGATTAAGCATATATTTGACAATAGGTTAAAAAACAGTTGTTAAATCACAAGTTAGTGCAAAAAGGTAAGGTTTGCTATTGGCCCTATTTGAGCCACTGGTATAGAAGGAGCAAATAAGCACTGTACAGGTGTAGTACATACTTGCCGTTACATCATTAGGTACAATGCAAAAGTTAGTTGCAAGCGACAACACATGGTACAACAGGTTAGTAATTGGTCCTAATGCAGGTCACACTTCCTTGGGGTTACTGCAAATACATGGAAGTTTTGCTTGGTATGCAGCCTGGAAAGGGGTTAGGTGGTTCGAATGGTGTATAATATTCGTGTATCAGCCTACTCAGCACTGTAACATGTACTGTAAATGTACCGTTTGCTGTGACGTTACAAGCAATAAATGCAATACATTGTATATACTGTGTCAAAACTAACAGGGCTTCTTTATTTACACCTCTTGGCCATTTTAACACAACCCTAATACATATCCTTTCACTGAGGCCCACCTAAAATTCCCTCAGGTATCCTTATGGCCAGTCCACCCTTGTTAATTTGCCTTTTTTCAGATGAATGATTATTTCTGTTGCATGCTTTTGTCAGCAGCTCTGTCTGAGAGAATCCCAGTTTCACACATCTAGAGTAAACTGACATTGTGTTTAGCAGTGTCCATTCAGGAAAATCAAACATGCGTACTGCTCTATAAATGATTAATTTACTACATGACAGTAAATATGTATAGCAGGTTGAAGGCAGCAAGGTAGTGTTAGTAATGTAAATCCACTAGACATGCAGCTCACACAAGGAAATGGATTCTGTCCTTTAATAATGAATGCCACCCTGTCAGAAGTGGGTGTACATAAAATGTATATGTCTCACTAAAAGACAATATACTGTTAGTCTATTGCATTAAATCAGAATCAAGGCAGAAAGAGAGGAAGGCTCACCAAAGGGAATCAGTGACATATTTCACTGGAGCTACGTGCTCACTCATGAAGACACCATGGAGCAGCTAATCCATTCCAGGCCATGTTTACTATAATGAAATAGCACTTATCACCATGTCTGTGAACTTATATTGGTATGACTTTACACCGCTATAAAACAAAGAGACCCTGTCATTAGAAAACTGTGTGTGCTACAAAGCTAACAAATTTTCTACCATTGCATCCAAATATGAGGAGTGACTGCACACATGCCCAGATAGGTGGGCTATCCAAACCAAGGGACCTAGGGCACAGTTGGGGGATTAGGGCCTTACTCAAGACAAGAGAAATCCATTTATTTTTCAAGCTGGATATTGAACCGGCCACACTTCTACATTCCCCATATACTGCCTCGTTAGCAGTGTTACCACCAGTCCGTTTGTCAATTTCAGCTAAGAATAGGCTAAGGGCTGAATGCAGCCGAAAGCAGCCTAATGGAGCTAAGTGCACCGATGGACTCATCTCCGCTAGCCTCTAACAGGGGATGTTGCTGCGCCGACCATTCACATAAGCCTTTGGAACAGTGATCAGTTAAGGTTTTCTGGGGGATCAGTGGGGCATCCCAAATCGGTATGCCCCGGGAAGAGGGAATGAGGCCAAAGATGGCTTTGGGTCCACTTTAAGAAAGAGAAGCAGTCTAAAGGGTGGGAGGGATCATTAAGCACAGCAGAAGACTTGCTATTTCAGTAGAAGTCTATGGCTGTGGATGCTGCAGGAGAGCTTGCTTATCTGTGGTCATAGAACATTAAATGCATAAGAGATAATTTCTAAGATATAATCCCAAATGTGTCCATAGTTGGAAAAACTTTGATCAGGGCTTAAGTCAATTTTTGACTAGACTTCCCTTTTAAATGTGGCCCTGGCTATGCTCATACAGTAAATGTCATATTTATCGGCTTGGATGAATATTTTTTACTATTTTGGATAAAATTGGAATATTAATCACTGAACTAGCACATACTATGGTGCTTTCTTACACTATATTTTGTTTGTGAGTACAAAATGAATAAATGGAGCAACAATAGTGGGGCCTCATGTAGTCCATATCTCTGCATCCGCTGTAGTTACACACCTGGTGACTGCTCTTCACCCCTTTAACTGTCAGCCTACCTAGATATTTCAGCACCCTTTGTTGCCAATATTTTGTAAGTTTTTTTAATAAAATCAAATTGCATGTAATAGCCACATTTCTCCCAGTTACAACTGTACCACTTATGTGTTGGTAGACACCATACCTTGCTCAGAAGACTCCCCCAAAGTGAAACAAGCAATGGAGATTTTTAGATAAAATACAACTGCTTTGCGCACTTTGCAGTTTTTCAAGAAAAGCAAAACCTTTACATTTGAAATACCCCCCACAAACTATATATTCTCTGTAATTATACACCAAGCTATCCAGGCTTCCCAGACATGGGTGCAGATTTCTGGAAGTAATTCCTCAAGTACTTATTTGGTTGCACAGGGTTTCCCTGAAAAAAAGAATAAAAAAGCAGAATCAAAGTCACATTTTCCTAAAAAACAAGTTAAATCTGAAAAAGCAAGGGCCCCCGGAACAGAAAAATACCCAACATGTATAGGCACTGTCAATCGAAGCGTTGCCAAACACTCCAAAGTAAAGCATGCAAGTAATGGTAATTTTACTTGACAATTTCAGCTCTGCTGACAAAAAGTGTGCTTTTTCAAGCAAAACAACCCTTTACATCTGGAATACCCACCATAAACCATATATTCCCTGAAAGTATACACCTTAAGATTTCTAAGCGTACCCAGATGGTTGTAGTGGGCTCATCCCTCTAAGAATTTATTGGTTACACAATTGTTCCGTAAATGTATCAAAAGACAGACTAAAAAACACATTTTCCTAAAATATCAATATGAAAACAAGAAAAAACAAGCTACATTTGAAAGCGAAAGGTCCCTCAAACAGGACAATACCGGACAATACCCAGAATGCAGTTACTTTTAACCTTTTTTACTACCGGCCTACTTTAAATGCTGTCACCCTCTGTTGACAGATCATTTTTCACCATTTTGCACTGTGTTTGACTGTGATTTTTGCAGAAATGTCAGAGTTTGTGATTTAACATGGAATGTCTTGTTGGTCATTTTTTTCAGCTGCTAAAGCATTTCATATCTTTTAATATCAGTGCTGACAGCATTATTACTAGGGATGAGTGAATCGATCCGGACGAACCCGGATTTGATCCGAATTTCATGAAAAATTCGGATCGAATCCGAATTTCCCCGTGCTTCGATCGCTCGAAGTTTTCCTTTAACATCCATTCATTTACATTACAGGCATTCTAAGATGGCGGACGGGACATGTCCAGACATCTACCCCGCTCCAGTGCATGCTGGGGCAGTCACATGCAGCCTATCAGCAGCCAGTAAGCCCGGTGACGTCACAGCGCTATTTAAGGCGGCGGACATCTTGCTTTTCCTCATTTCTCTATTGCATTCATGAGAGACAGGACGCTGCTGTAGTCAGGGAGAGACAGTTAGAGAGACAGGGACAGACAGGGACAGGCAGGAGACAGGCAGGAGACAGGCAGGAAGTCAGCGAGAAGCAGGGAAAGTTAGGAAAAATCGGAGGCAGTCACAGGGAGATTTTTTTTTTTTCATCCAGCCTGAGTGTTACTGGCTGGCTGACTGGCTTTGTTAGCGTTTTCAGGCTGCTTATACACTTAGTGTGCATATATACTGAACTGATCTCAAGTCTGCTGTGGGAACATTACCATTTTGTAAGATCTCATTTGCCTCTCTATTTACTGTAAGCTGCACACTCATTTCAACTAATTTGGCCTGTATGAGGCTGCTTACACACTGCTGCTGTGTGCATATATACTGATCTCAAGTCTGCTTGGGGCATCCCATTCTGTAACATACCATTAGCCTCTCTATTTACTGTAAGCTGCACACTCATTTCAACTAATTTGGCCTGTATGAGGCTGCTTACACACTGCTGCTGTGTGCATATATACTGATCTCAAGTCTGCTTGGGGCATCCCATTCTGTAACATACCATTAGCCTCTCTATTTACTGTAAGCTGCACACTCATTTCAATTAATTTGGCCTGTATGAGGCTGCTTACACACTGCTGCTGTGTGCATATATACTGATCTCAAGTCTGCTTGGGGCATCCCATTCTGTAACATACCATTAGCCTCTCTATTTACTGTAAGCTGCACACTCATTTCAACTAATTTGGCCTGTATGAGGCTGCTTACACACTGCTGCTGTGTGCATATATACTGATCTCAAGTCTGCTTGGGGCATCCCATTCTGTAACATACCATTAGCCTCTCTATTTACTGTAAGCTGCACACTCATTTCAACTAATTTGGCCTGTATGAGGCTGCTTACACACTGCTGCTGTGTGCATATATACTGATCTCAAGTCTGCTTGGGGCATCCCATTCTGTAACATACCATTAGCCTCTCTATTTACTGTAAGCTGCACACTCATTTCAAGTGATTTGGCCTGTATGAGGCTGCTTACACACTGCTGCTGTGTGCATATATATTGATCTCAAGTCTGCTTGGGGCATCCCATTCTGTAACATACCATTAGCCTCTCTATTTACTGTAAGCTGCACACTCATTTCAACTAATTTGGCCTGTATGAGGCTGCTTACACACTGCTGCTGTGGGCATATATACTGATCTCAAGTCTGCTTGGGGCATCCCATTCTGTAACATACCATTAGCCTCTCTATTTACTGTAAGCTGCACACTCATTTCAACTAATTTGGCCTGTATGAGGCTGCTTACACACTGCTGCTGTGTGCATACATACTGATCTCAAGTCTGCTTGGGGCATCCCATTCTGTAACATACCATTAGCCTCTCTATTTACTGTAAGCTGCACACTCATTTCAACTAATTTGGCCTGTATGAGGCTGCTTACACACTGCTGCTGTGTGCATATATACTGATCTCAAGTGTGCTTGGGGCATCCCATTCTGTAACATACCATTAGCCTCTCTATTTACTGTAAGCTGCACACTCATTTCAATTAATTTGGCCTGTATGAGGCTGCTTACACACTGCTGCTGTGTGCATATATACTGATCTCAAGTCTGCTTGGGGCATCCCATTCTGTAACATACCATTAGCCTCTCTATTTACTGTAAGCTGCACACTCATTTAAACTAATTTGGCCTGTATGAGGCTGCTTACACACTGCTGCTGTGTGCATATATACTGATCTCAAGTCTGCTTGGGGCATCCCATTCTGTAACATACCATTAGCCTCTCTATTTACTGTAAGCTGCACACTCAGTTCAACTAATTTGGCCTGTATGAGGCTGCTTACACACTGCTGCTGTGTGCATATATACTGATCTCAAGTCTGCTTGGGGCATCCCATTCTGTAACATACCATTAGCCTCTCTATTTACTGTAAGCTGCACACTCAGTTCAACTAATTTGGCCTGTATGAGGCTGCTTACACACTGCTGCTGTGTGCATATATACTGATCTCAAGTCTGCTTGGGGCATCCCATTCAGTAACATACCATTAGCCTCTCTATTTACTGTAAGCTGCACACTCATTTCAACTAATTTGGCCTGTATGAGGCTGCTTACACACTGCTGCTGTGTGCATATATACTGATCTCAAGTCTGCTTGGGGCATCCCATTCTGTAACATACCATTAGCCTCTCTATTTACTGTAAGCTGCACACTCATTTCAACTAATTTGGCCTGTATGAGGCTGCTTACACACTGCTGCTGTGTGCATATATACTGATCTCAAGTCTGCTTGGGGCATCCCATTCTGTAACATACCATTAGCCTCTCTATTTACTGTAAGCTGCACACTCATTTCAACTAATTTGGCCTGTATGAGGCTGCTTACACACTGCTGCTGTGTGCATATATACTGATCTCAAGTCTGCTTGGGGCATCCCATTCTGTAACATACCGTTAGCCTCTCTATTTACTGTAAGCTGCACACTCATTTCAACTAATTTGGCCTGTATGAGGCTGCTTACACACTGCTGCTGTGTGCATATATACTGATCTCAAGTCTGCTTGGGGCATCCCATTCTGTAACATACCATTAGCCTCTCTATTTACTGTAAGCTGCACACTCATTTCAATTAATTTGGCCTGTATGAGGCTGCTTACACACTGCTGCTGTGTGCATATATACTGATCTCAAGTCTGCTTGGGGCATCCCATTCTGTAACATACCATTAGCCTCTCTATTTACTGTAAGCTGCACACTCATTTCAACTAATTTGGCCTGTATGAGCCTGCTTACACACTGCTGCTGTGTACATATATACTGATCTCAAGTCTGCTTGGGGCATCCCATTCTGTAACATACCATTAGCCTCTCTATTTACTGTAAGCTGCACACTCATTTCAACTAATTTGGCCTGTATGAGGCTGCTTACACACTGCTGCTGTGTGCATATATACTGATCTCAAGTCTGCTTGGGGCATCCCATTCTGTAACATACCATTAGCCTCTCTATTTACTGTAGGCTGCACACTCATTTCAATTAATTTGGCCTGTATGAGGCTGCTTACACACTGCTGCTGTGTGCATATATACTGATCTCAAGTCTGCTTGGGGCATCCCATTCTGTAACATACCATTAGCCTCTGTCTTTACTCTAAGCTGCACAGTTATTTCAAGTGATTTGGCCTGTTGCAGCCTGCTTACACACTGCTGCTGTGTGCATATATACTGATCTCAAGTCAGCTTTGGGGCATCCCATTCTGTAACATACCATTAGCCTCTGCATTCACTGTAAGCTGCACAGTTATTTCAAGTGATTTGGCCTGTTGCAGCCTGCTTACACACTGCTGCTGTGTGCATATATTACTGATATCAAGTCTGCTTGGGGCATCCCATTCTGTAACATACCATTAGCCTCTGTCTTTACTCTAAGGTGCACACTTATTTCAAGTAATTTGGCCTGTTGGAGCCGGCTTAGACACTGTTGCTGTGCATATATACTGATCTCAGGTCTGCTGTGGGGGCATCCCATTTGTTTTTGACTGCTTTTAATAAACCAGGCCGCAGGGCACCGTAAAACTGCACATTGAACCCTATCTGTTTATACTAAATAAGGAAATACATAAAAATGTCAGGCAGACAAGTGCCAGGATGTTCAAAGAGGAGTGGCAGAGGCCAAGATTCAGCAGGCAGAGGTCGCAGCAGACTAGGGGTGAGTGGCAGCAGGAGTCACGGTGAGAGACCTGGTCTGCCAGTATCTGCTAGCGGTCGTGTCTCCACCAGTAACGCATCTGCCGTGGTAGATTGGTTAACGCGCTCATCAACAACATCATAACAACTTACGTCTGAGAGATAACGAGTTCCTCTGACACAACCCTGAGTTGGCATGCCCTGAGATCAGTCCCTGTCCTCCCATTGCCTCTGTCCTACGCCGTTCCCTCCCCCAGCGACGTATCCTATGCTTTGGGTTCAGCTCCACTCTTTAGTGAGGAGGACGATCAGATAGAGGATAGTCAGCAGCTACTGCCCAGCCAAGAAATGGAGGTGGCTTCTTTAGCTAGGCAGACAAATAGTGATGTGGACAGTGTCGTGGGTGCTGCGAGCGTTCCAGCTCCTGCGCCAGACACTGTTGACGAATCCACGAACATCAGTGATGTACAGCCACAACTCGGTGATAATGATGATGACGATGAAGCCAATCGCACTTGGGAGCCGGGTGATGAAGGGGCTTCATCGTCATCATCAGGAGAAGAGGGGCGCAGGTTGCCCCGGACTCAGCAGCTCAGGCAGCAAGGTGTTAGCAGCATGGTTGGCAGGCAGCATGGGGGCACAATTGTAAAGCCTGGAGCCAAACGGGGCCGGGGCCGGGGTAGAGCACCTGCTGCGCGGCAGGATACCTTATCGGGAGGTAGTGGGGCAGGGGTTCCTGGAGTTGGCGACAATAGCAGCGAATCAGTGAGGCCTGTTGGTGGGAAAAGTAGCTACTCGGCAGTGTGGCAGTTTTTCCTGAAGCATCCGCAGGAGGGTAACATGGCCACATGCAAGATATGTAGGCAGAAGGTGAAGCGTGGCCAGGGTCCAAATGTTGGCACCACGGCCCTGCGTCAACATATGCAGCGTCACCATAAAGCGGCCTGGGAGATACTAGGTTCCGGAGAAGTGGGCCAGACTGCTTCCTCACCGAGTGGCACGCCGCTCCCAATTTCTGCCAGCCAAGGCTCCAGCACCTCAGCCGAAGGCAGCTGTGCGTCATACCCATCCTCTGTCGCTCCTGCTCCTCCTCCTCCAAGTCATGCATCCCGCCAGCAATCCATCAGCGAAGCCATGTCCAAGAGACAGCAGTATGCGCCCACTCATCCTACGGCGCAGAAGCTGAATGTGCTCCTGTCCAAATTGCTGGTGCTGCAGTTGCTCCCTTTTCAGGTGGTGGACTCTGCACCTTTCAGAGAACTGATGGCTTGTGCCGAGCCGAGGTGGAGAGTCCCAAGCCGTCATTTCTTTGCCAAGAAGGCAGTACCAGCGCTGCACACTTTTGTTGAACAGAAGGTGGGCCAGTCCTTGAGCCTGTCGGTGTGTAGCAAAGTGCTTGGCAGCGCCGACGTCTGGAGCTGTAACTACCGTTAGGGACAGTACATGTCGTTTACGGCCCACTGGGTGAATGTGGTCCCTTTGCAGCAGCAACTTGGACAGGTCACGCCGCTTCGGCCTCCGCGTTCCCTGCCCGTTGGGCCTGTGACACTGTGCGACTCGGCCTCCTCATCCTCCGCCATCTCCTCACCCTCCACTGTAGGCTCAAGTCTCAGTGCCCCTCCAGTCTACCATGTGTGCAGGGCACGGAGGTGTCACGCAGTGCTTCACATGGTTTGTCTTGGCGAACGGAGTCACACAGCGGAGGAACTGCTTACATTTATTCATCAGGAAATTCAAACATGGCTTACTCCAAGAAAAATTAAAATGGGAATCATGGTTACCGACAATGGGAAGAACATTTTGTCTGCGCTGCGCCAAGGAAGCCGGACCCATGCCCCCTGCATGGCTCACGTCTTCAATCTGGTTGTCAAGCGGTTTCTGAAGTGTTCCCCCCATCTGCAAGACATCCTAACAACTTCAAGGAAACTTTGCATGCACTTCAGCCACTCATACACCGCCAAACACACCCTTCTTGAGCTACAGCATCAGAATGGTATTCCCCAACATAGTCTGATTTGCGATGTTTCCACCCGTTGGAATTCCACCCTTCACATGTTGGACCGATTATATGAACAGAGAAAAGCCATCACGGATTTCCTGATGATCCAAGCAGATAGGGGGACTCCCCTGTGTAACTTCAATGTCAACCAGTGGCAGCTCATACGTGACACCTGCCGTTTGCTCAGGCCCTTTGAGGAAGCCACTTTATTTGTCAATCGGCAGGATTACGGGATGAACGACGTGATTCCACTGCTTCATGTACTACAGCACATGTTGGAAACCATGGCTGGTCAGGGCAATGGAGACATGGCGTTTACATCTTACGGCCACATGAACCCCGTTGGAGCTGAACTGGAGGAGGAGGAAGAGGAGGAGTTGCCCAGCGAAACACAGTTTAGGCTTGGCGAAATGGCTGGTTTATCTAGTCAGCGGACAGGAGAGGAGGAGCAGGAGCAGCCAGAGGAGCTAGAGGTTTTTGAGGAAGGCGAGACAGAGGACCCGGGCACACCGTGGCAGTATGCAGTGGAGATGGAGACAGGTAGTCCATCCGAGTCACTTGCGCAAATGGCAGGAAGCATGCTCACGTGCTTGCGTAGTGACCCCAGAATTGTTTCCATCTGTCGGGGGGGATGACTTCTGGCTGTCCACCTTATTGGACCCTCGCTTCCGGCACAAAATGGGGGCATTTTTTAAACCCACCGAGAGGGAGGACAAACTCAACTACTACAAAGACATTCTACGTAGGCAGTTGGCCGATGCCTATCTGCGCCATGGTCCATACTCTCGCAGGTCTGACTCGAGGGGACCTCTGCGCTCACCTTCCACTGCCATGGCTGCTGGGGGGGTTGGCAGGAGCAGCAGCAGCCTCAGTCTTCAGTCGCTAATGAGTAGCTTTCTACACCCGCATAGTGAGGCTACTCATGAGCAGCAGGAAGACCTGGAGCAGGACCTGAACCAGCAGGTCATGTCATACTTTGACATGACCATGCCAACACACCTTGAGGATCCGCTGGACTTCTGGGCAGCCAAACTTGATTTGTGGCCGCAACTAGCAGAGTTTGCCCTGGAAAAGCTGTCCTGCCCGGCAAGTAGCGCGCCATCTGAGCGGGTGTTTAGTGCGGCGGGGGCCATAGTTACGGCGAGGAGAACTCGTCTGTCAACTAAAAATGTGGAGAGACTCACCTTTGTCAAAATGAATCAGGGATGGATCAGCCAGGATTTCCACCCACCAATGCCTGATGCATGCGTTTTACACTTTCCAAATGGTGCAAAACATATTTATGTCTTTAGGCCAATTTTTGGGCTCCTGCTGATGCCAACTCCAGGGTGTGATTCGTCCAATTTTTGGGCTCCTGAAGCCAACCCCAGTGTTTCTTTAAAGTAATGTTTGGGCTCCTGCTGCTGCTGCTGCCAACTCCAGGATGTGATTCATCCAATTTTTGGGCTCCTGCTGCCAACCCCAGTGTCTCTTTAAAGTAATGTTTGGGCTCCTGCTGCTGCTGCCAACTCCAGGGTGTGATTCATCCAATGTTTGGGCTCCTGAAGCCAACTCCAGTGTCTCTTTAAAGTAATGTTTGGGCTCCTGCTGCTTCTGCTGCCAACTCCAGGGTGTGATTCATCCAATTTTTGGGCTCCTGCTGCCAACCCCAGTGTCTCTTTAAAGTAATGTTTGGGCTCCTGCTGCTGCTGCTGCTGCCAACTCCAGGGTGTGAATCATCCAATTTTTGGGCTCCTGAAGCCAACTCCAGTGTCTCTTTAAAGTAATGTTTGGGCTCCTGCTGCTGCTGCTGCCAACTCCAGGGTGTGATTCATCCAATTTTTGGGCTCCTGAAGCCAACCCCAGTGTCTCTTTAAAGTAATGTTTTGGCTCCTGCTGCTGCTGCTGCCAACTCCAGGGTGTGATTCATCCAATTTTTGGGCTCCTGAAGCCAACTCCAGTGTCTCTTTAAAGTAATGTTTGGGCTCCTGCTGCTGCTGCTGCCAACTCCAGGGTGTGATTCATACAATTTTGGGCTCCTGCTGCCAAATCCAGTGTCTCTTTAAAGTAATATTTGGGCTCCTGCTGCTGCTGCTTGCAACTGCAGGGTGTGATTCATCCAATCTTTGGGCTCCTGCAGCCAACTCCAGTGTCTCTTTCAAGCTATGTTTGGGCTCCTGCTGCTGCTGCTGCTGCTGCTGCTTGAAACTCCAGGGTGTGTCAGTCAATTTTTGGGCTCCTGCTGCTGCCAACTCCAGTGTCTCTTTCAGCCAATGTTTGGGCTCCTGCTGCTGCTTGCAACTCCAGGGTGTGATTCATCCAATTTTTGGGCTCCTGCTGCTGCCAACTCCAGTGTCTCTTTAACGCAATGTTTGGGCTCCTGCCCCTCATAGTGATGCCACTTCAATTCTCTGCAATTGTGCCGCTCTGCGATTCTATTAGTGATGCCTCTGATCTGCATGTGATATTTATTTACAGTATTATTTAACTAACCCAGCACGCATCCTATGCGTGTTACAGCAAGGCAAAATGGTTTACAACTCTATTGAGGCTCTAGGAGGCTCAGAAATAGCCGTTTTTAATAGCGATTTGTCGCAAATAAATTCGAGTCGAAGCGATTTTTGTCGGAAAATTCTGCAAATCAGTCGAATCGAATTTTTCAAAAGTTCGCTCATCTATAATTATTACATATTGACCACAAAAGCCACTGAGAAAATTATCAGTGTGATTGGTCAAATGATGTGCTCCTCCATTTATTTGTCGAAGGAGTCTTCCCATTTCTGGAAGCATGGCCATGTCTGTGAACTGGGCAGGGAGTTTGCTGTCATCATTTGTGCTGGCAACTGAACACAAGTAGCCAATATTATGTGCGATAACAGCTAATAGCAACTGTTTTTTTTTTCTAAAATTAGTTCTTATAGTAAAAAAAAGTATCCTCATCTCTGGAGATTAATTTTTTTCCAGTTTGGTGGCTCTCCTCTGTAATCCTTTCTATGATATGGTGCTCAGAATTGGACCGCATACCCAGATGAGGCCACAACTAGGGATGAGCGAACCTCCCAAAGTTTGGGTTCAGCACGTTCGACTGAACTGAAATCAATGGGGACCTATACTTTGTTGGGCGATTCTACCTCTGGGGGCCCCTCCATCCCAACCCACTCCTCACCCACCCAGAGAGAGGGGGGATTGTCTGTCAAGGGGAAGTAAAAAAAAGAAATTCAAAGCTGGCAGTGCTGGCACTAGGAGTGTCCATTCATAGGAGTGGCGGCCATCGTTCTGTGGCCCTGGACCATTTAACCCTTTAAATGCCAAGCACATAGTTTCTACGTGGTTGCTTCTCCTACCCTTAAGTGCCAAGCACGTAGAAACTACGTGCCTGGCATTTCCCCCTAACAGTTAAAAGATAGAAAAAAACCCCCACTTATCTCTGGTATACCCGTGAAGCTTGGGGGCCTCTCTTCCTGGGGGGGGGCATCCGATCGCCCCTCCCTCGTCCTCCGCCTTCAGGGGGGGCCCGAAACCAGCCGCCCGCGCCCCCCCCCCCCCGTTTCCAGCGCTGACTCGCCGTTGTAAAAAAAAACAAAAAAAACTGTCATTTACTCACCTCCGCGCCCGAGCCTTCTGTCCGGGTCTCCTCTTCACCGGGGGGGGGGCCGATCCCCCCCCTGGGCTGCGCAGGCTTCAGGTGAGGACCCTCTTCCGGGTCCTCACCTCTTGAAATGGCGGCGATGGCCGCCGCCTCTTAGCCCCGCCCATTGTGGGAGGAACGGGATGACGTCCGATCGGAGCCCCCTCGCCTGTGACCCGCCCTGCGCCGATCACTACCGGCATCTGTCAGCAACATGACAGCGGCGAGGGACAGCGGCGAGGGACGCCGGATCGGAGGTGAGTACAGTAAAAAAAAAAAAATAAAGATTTTTTTTCTCTGTGTCAGTGTGATTATTTACTTTTAACCCCTTGTGAACTGGTAAGGGGTCCATGACCCCTATACCAGTTCACAAGGCTGGGGGGATGGCAAGTCACCTGCGCTAGCGGCTGACTTGCCATTAACCCCCGGCACCCCCATTACATGCCTCCCCAAAGGCCAGGGGGGGCAGAAGAGCCCGGGCCCACGGGCTATGCGGGCTTGTAGCCTGCAGGGCCAGGGGCCACAAAAGCCCCAAAGGGCCCCTGCGCCCTGTTCCTACAAGCCCTGCATGGCTGGTCCCGGGCTGGTTACTTTGGGTAAGGGGGACCCTATGTCATTTTTTTTCTCGATTTAACCCTTTGTAGTGTGGATGGTATTTGTATTTTATTTGTGAATGTTATAAAGTACTTGTTTCAGTTAGGGGGGTCTCCTGGGCAGGAACAGGGGGCTACCGATAAATATGTGGTACCGTTCTAATCGGTAGAAATGGGGCTTTCACATGCAATATGCTTTTCCTTAATAAAATACATTTTTTATTTAAAATAAAGGAGTCAATTTTCTAAATTTTTTCAAATTTATTTATTTATTTTTTTACTTAATAATATTGTAAAAAAAAAAATAATATTTACAAACAAGATATTTCATGTTAAAGCCTAAACTCTGCTGCAAAAAAAAATATATATAATTTTCCTGAAAGTTCCAGCAAAATGGCGCAAAACATGGCGCAAAACATGGCGCAAAATAGGGAAAAATGGCCTGTCAACAGAGGGTGACAAAATCTCAAGTAGGCTGGCAATTAAAAGGGTTAATAGTACCTATGCATGTTGGGTATTGTTCTGTTCGGGGGACCTTGCGCTTTCAGACTTAGCTTGTTTTTTCTTGTTTGCATATTTATATTTTAGGAAAAGGTGTTTTTTATTCAGCTTTTTTATACATTTTTTAGGGAAACCCTGCGCAAACAAAGAATTCTTTGAGGTAATAATTCCAGAAAGATGAGTCCACTCGAACAAGCTGGGTACGCTTAGAAAGCTTAACGTGTGTACTTTCAGGGAATATATGGTTTATGGGGGATATTCCAAATGTAAAAGGGTTGTTTTGGTTGAAAAATCGCAAGGTGCGCACTTTGTCTGCAGAGCTGAAATTTTCAAGTAAAATTACCGTTACGCACATGCTTTACTTTGGGGTGTTTGGCAACTCTTCCCTTGACAGTAGCTATGCATGTTGGGTGTTGTTCTGTTCGGCGGATATTGCGTTTTCAGATTAAACTTGTTTTTTCTTGTTTGTATATAGTTTTTTTAGGAAAATGTGGCTTTGATTCTGCTTTTTTATCCTTTTTTTAGGGAAACTCTTTGCAACCAAAGAATCCATTGAGGGATTACTTCCAGAAAACTATGGTCACATCAACAAGCCTGGTACGCCTAGAAAGCTTGAGGTGTGTACTTCCAGAGAATATATAGTTTGTTGGGGGTATTTCAAATGTAAAGGGTTGTTTTTCTGGAAAAACTGCAAGGTGCGCATATTGCATAGCATAGTTGTATTTTTTCTGAAAATCCCCTAAAGCGCTGTTTCAGTTTGGGGGAGTCTCCTGGGCAGGAAAGGGTGTCTACCTATACATATGTGGTACCGCTGTAACCGAGAGAAATTGGGATTTCACACGCAATAAGATTTTATTGACAAACTTACATTTTTTATTACAAAAAAAACCTACAAATTCTAAAAAATATATATTTTTATTTTTGCACATATTTCACCCCAAAATATTGAGAATACACCTAAAAAATGACAAACAAGACATTTCATGTTAAAGCCCAGACTCTGCTGAAAAAAACAATATATAATTTTCCTGGGAAATCCCTTCAAAAATCACATTTGAACATGGGGAGCGCATAGTAGTGCAAAATGGTCTGGCAACAAAGCGTGACAAAAACTCCAGGTAGGCTGGCACTTAAAGGGTTAAAAGGAAGCCGACGTGATTGGGATCGTGGGGCTCAGCAACTTGTTCTAGCTGCTGTGGTCTTTAGTTTAAGCTGGGTGATGGGCTGCTTTTCCGTGTTCAGGCCGAGCTCTGCATTTGAACATTATGGCTAGAGATGAGCGAACCGGTTCGGACGAACCGGAATTCGCTCCGAATTTCAGGAAATATTCGATTCGGCACGAACCCGAATATTTTGTGGTTCGTGCCGATCGAATTGTTCCTGAAATTAAAAAAAAAAAAATGCCGGCATGGTGGGAGCGGAGCCGGTCGGCGGGCCGGTAAAGCCGGCCGGCCCGCTCCCACCATGCCGGCATTTAAAAAAAAAAAAAAAAAAAAAAAAGCATTTTTGCCGGCATGGTGGGAGCGGGCCGGCCGGCTCCGCTGTCAGCGGAACCGGCCGGCCCGCTCCCACCATGCCGGCATTTCAAAAAAAAGCAAACACTTACCTGCAGGTCCGGAGCGTGGAGGCCGGCGCCGCTCTCAGCTGTCATCTGAGGGCGCGTCATCAGAGGGCGCTCTGATGACGCGCCCTCAGATGACAGCTGAGAGCGGCGCCGGCCTCCACGCTCCGGACCTGCAGGTAAGTGTTTGCTTTTTTTTTAAATGCCGGCATGGTGGGAGCGGGCCGGCCGGTTCCGCTGACAGCGGAGCGGGCCGGCCGGTTCCGCTGACAGCGGAGCGGGCCGGCCCGCTCCCACCATGCCGGCAAAAATGCTTTTTTTTTTTTTTTTGTTTTTTAAATGCCGGCATGGTGGGAGCGGGCCGGCCGGCTTTACCGGCCCGCCGGCCGGCTCCGCTGTCACCATGCCGGCATTTATGATGGGGAACTTCGTAAAAGTTCGATTCGGCCGAACCCGAATTTCTTTGTGAAATTCGGCGAATCGGCCGAATCGAACTTTTCAAAAGTTCGCTCATCTCTAATTATGGCTACTAGCTTAGAGACCTTGAAATCAGCTGCTCAACAAGATATCAACACGTGACTCCTCCAGCTTTACCCCGAGGAGTCATTTCAACTGGTATAGGATGCTTATGATAAGTATAGGTCCTCTTTAATGTAATTTTTGCCTTTTGCAGCTCCATTGATGTTATCTACTGAAAAATATTCTCCCTAAATGGATGACATACATAAGCACTTGTCAGGACCAGATATTGTTCCATAACAAAACACAGTTTGTTTTTAGTCTCCAAAGCCAGAACAATTCAGTGGCTTCGGAATGCTTTAGTGCCTGACATAGCTGGGAAATCTATAGTATAATAAGACAATCATTAGTCATCACTGGCATTTCACATTTTTAAAGGATAAAAGGCAAGGTCAAAAAATGTGAATGTAGCACAATGTCAGTTCAGGTCCTGTCCAAACCATATAGCCTCATTCTAGGTCCCAAAACATTGTTATGCTGTGTCCCAGTGCATGGGGATTTTTTTTATTCACAAACATTGATGTTTTCTGGCGTTTTGCAGTAGTAAATTATCCCTGTGTGTTTATTCTTTTGGTAACTATGGCAACACAATTTCTGTGACAGCTCAACTGAAATGTAACCTTGTGCACTATAAATTTGACATTTCTTTGTTTAAACCAGAAACTGAGATTTATATATAAATATTCTGAACTGACAGAATTTTTCAAACCAGAACAAAACCTGGGTGGGTACCTGTCACCCAAACTGTAACCCTAGAAAAGTGTAATTTGTGACATTTCTATTTTTAGAGCAAGGCTTTTAATAGGAAGGAAGATAAAATGTCAAGTTACTGTGTTGGTTTACTTTATAAACGATCAGTCAAAGTGCTAAATTCTAACGTTATATTAACTGCCATTAAACTGAACCAACACCCATACAAGAAACAGTGCACAAGTGCATCTCTCCCCAGGGAAATTCAGATTGCTGCCCATAAAAATAAATGTACCTTTTTGTAACTCCTAATGTGATCAATTTTACAAATGGGGCATTTTCCCATGGGGCTGCAGACCAACTGCAAAGAGGAAGTGCTGCTGAGTTTCCTGCAACTGTGCATTGTGAGTTATGTCAGTTGAATCCATGGCTGGGATGCTAGTAAGGGATTCTCCAAAATGGCAGCTACCAGGAGAAAATTCAGCTTTAGTGGATGCAGAAGCAAATGTAAGTGCTGAAAATGATTCAGTATCATGCATGAAGATGGGGCAAGTGAGTGTGGAGACTTTTTTTAACTGTGACAGGCTGTTGGTCTAGTTAAATAATATCAAGAAAGTACTGCAAACAGGGCATATATGAAACTGCCTTTATATAGTGCATATACGATGGGCACATCCCATACACGTTTCATTTTCACAGAACATTGAAGAGGGTTTTTTGGAGGGTGGGGGGGACTTATATTATTGAACAGATGTAGATTTTTCCATGGCAAATCTGTGCTCAGAAAATCTGAAGTTAAAGGTAAACTCATATTTGTCAGTTTTTTTGTAATCTGCTTTATTGTTTTCCTCTTCTAGAATGTAAAATAACCATGTGTGTTAGCATTGTGCCCCCATATCTGTGATTTACTTGAACAGCTGTGTACAAGAACAAATACTAAAATACTTCCAATGACAAGGGTGAGCTCTCCTCCCCCCACACAGCAAAGCTTGGGGAGATCAGGCATCAGTAATGGCAAACATCTCTCCCCAGGTGATAGAACTACTAGTAATCCTTTAGCTAGTGGAACACAAGATTGTAATCCCCTAACCTGAAGAGGCAGAAATATAGAAAGAAAGGTTAAACCTGTGGGCTCAGGAATGTGAAGTGTCATTTTTGCCTCAGCCAGTCAGGCAATTATCAGGCCAGAGTCAGGTAATATCTTCTATGTACACCAAGCACACAAGTTCATGTACAATTGCTAAGGTAAATGAATTGTTTCTAGAAAAAAATGTTCCCTTATAAGCAAGAATTGCAAACAAATAAAAAAAAGAAATACAAAAGATAAGATCAGCACCCTAAAGACATTATTTTGGCACACAACAATGGAAACTTTTAAAAATGCTATTGAAAGTGGAATTGCCCTTTAATGTTATACCATGTATTGGCTAACTCAACTGACTGGTAAGCTTTGATTCAATCTCAGTTGTCAAGATCCTAATTGGAGATGGCTAGGAGTGAACTCGCTGAAGTTCGGCCAAACTTGCCACTGAAGTTCATTTCAGGTCCCCAGACTCTTCCCAATCTTGAACCTTATTGAAATCTATGGGGATCTGTATTTGGGGGTCCACAAATGGCTTTAAAATGAGGGTAGCAAGGGCTAGACTGCTGCAAATCGAGGGGAACACCAGGGCGATTGCCCAAAATGGGCTGGGAAAAGTACTCACAACAATAACAGAAAACAAAAAATATGTTAAAAAAAATTAAAATATCAGTTTTCTTTAAAGCCAAATCAGGGGGTAAAACAAAGGAACCTCTGCTAATTTTCCTTTTCAGGCCACTTCCAGGGACAGGCTGTTCATATACTGAGGGAGAGAGAAAAACATTGGCTAATTGTCCTTTGCAGGCCACTTCCAGGGACAGGTGGCTGTTATACTGAGGGGGACAAGCCAATGTCAGAAGAAATCAGCAAATAAAGGACAGGAATGTGGCTGTGGTGATGGAGCTGGTGCTGGAGCGAGAGGACATGTTACATCTGTGCCTGCTACACCTTCCTCTGGTGCCAGAAGGTGCCAGGTTTTGCAGCTTATTCCTAAAGGCCCCAAAACCGCTGCCAAGAATAGTGGGGCCAGCCCAAATTGAGGCATTGATAGATTAAATGGCACACAGTGCTTCAAGTTCCAGTTCACCAGGAACCTGCTAAACAAATTAACAAACATTAATATTATTAGTATTATTATTGTTTATTTATATGCAATTGTATTCTGTCATACTAAACAAACTAAAAATTGCAGGAGGGTGGGACACAGATTAATAATCTTTATCACGTCCATGCCCAGGAACCTGCAAAGCAAACAGAAAAACTTTGCTAGTATTATTGTAACATTTTTTTCTTTTTTTCCATCCCTTCCCCTCCCCTTTTTTTCAAAAGTGGAATTTTGACCCATCTCACACATGAGGCCAGGTCTTGAATGCGAGCATTTGAGAATTGCTTGCTCTGAAATGCTACTATTCCAGCTGGTGAAGACAGAGCTTTTACAAATCTTAAGGCAAGGGGACTGGCTATCTCAGTTAGTTAGAGTGTGATGCTAATAAAAATATTATGGCTGTGGCTGCCCCACAATACGCCATTTCCAGCCGCCACAACTTAGGTAGGTGATCCCTGCCCTGCACCAACAGGTTGTGTAGAAAATAATATGCGCTGCTCAATGCTATATGTTGCAAGGTTCACATCACTTGTGACATGCAGAGAACTAAGCATGAGCATGAGGGTTGATGTGGTGGCCACAAATGGTTTAAACAATTGGTAATAAATTTTACTGTCACACCAGTGCTTTGAGCTAGCGATATTAAACAGTACTGACACCCAACCCATCTAGCCCTCACTCCAGCTGCTTTCCCTAAATAAATGTCCAGAAAAGGACAATAGCATGCTCAATATCCTATGTAGCCCCTACTTCAATCACTGCCCCTGAATAAATGTCCCAAAAAGGACAATAGCATGCTTAACAACCTATCTAGCCTTGACTTCAGCCACTTTCCCTAAATTAATGTCCTTGTAAGGACAGTTTTTGTATAAATTAAAGCCCTCTCTATACCTCAGCAGCAGCAGCCTGCACCTGTCCCTATCTAGTGAGGAGCGAGTACCAGCGTGATCGCGTGATGTGGACCCCACCTTTTAAACAGAGGGGTAATGTGTCTCACCTGGTCAATGATTGCTAGTGCAGAAAGAAGGCTGATTGGCTGCTGTGCCAAGAGTTCTCCAGATGACTGGAGAATGGCCAATGTTATAACAATCAAGGGGAGTAGAGAAGAAGCCATTACAGGTAATGACAGGTAAAACGAATGAAACGCTTATAAAAAAAAAAGATAATTTCCCATCTAAAAGTTAACAACCCGTTGGACCCGAAACAGCACGGCTTTACTGAGAGCAGATCATGTCAGACTGATCTTATTGACAATGTCACTAAAAGTTGGATGAAGGTGGTGCTATGGATATTGCATATCTGAATTTTAGCAAGAGCTTTTACACTGTACGACATAAAGAGCTCATAGATAAGTTATTGAAGTTAGGGCTCAATCCCTGGATAGTTCAGTGGATTTCCAGTTGGCTGAAGGATCGGTATCAGAGTGTTGTCTCTGAACAAAGGGGAGTTACAGGTGGTATACCACAAGGTATACACATTCTTTTTAATTACTCACTATTACACTATTACTCACTATTACTCACCTATGTCACACACTGAGGTGTCTGCAACATGAAAAATGATTTAGCTTTATACCGAATAAATGGTCAAAACTGTGGAAACTGGAGTTTAATGTTTCAAAATATAAAAGGAAGAGGGAGGTTGTGGTGCCACTGTATAGCACCCTGTTGAGGCCACAGCTAGAATACTGTGTGTTTTGGAGACCTTACCTGCAAAAAGATATTATTTAAATAGATTGGTCCAAAGGTGGGCAACAAAAATGATAGAAGGACTTAAACTTAAAACTTATTAGGAAAGACTTCAAGAACTTAATTTGCACAGTCTGGAATAAAGTAGGGAGAGAGAGTGATTGAGATATTTAAATATATAAAAGAATTGAATAAGGTCTAGGAGGAAAGTATTTTTATGAAAAAACTTAATGATAGAACAAGGGGCACAACCTGAAGCTAGTCATAGGGAAGATAAGGAGCAATGTTACAAAATATTATTTTACAGAAATAGTAGTAGATGCTTGGAACAAACATTCAGCAGAGGTACTGGAAAAAATCGACAGTATGTAAATTTAAACATGCCTAGGACACATCTATCCTAAGATAAAGAGTAGAACAATGCCAACAACGGAGCCGCACCACCTAATAAGTCCAAGTACTAAGTACTGTAAAGTGCCGTACCCGGATGTTTTGGAGCGGAACCTCCACTACACCGCACATGTGCTTGCCAACGGATGTGCTCCAACCTAGCTCGGCTCAAGGCTGCTACTAGGTTTAGCCCGATGTCACACACCACCTTGCCAGGCTTCAGGTTCAGCATCAACAACCTCTGATGTGTCTGCTTTTGGATCCCATGACTGAATGGGAAGGCAGGAAAGAAGGAGGCAGAGCAGGAGGCAAGGAGTGGAGGCATATAATAGTGTTCCACCCTCCTGAAATGTTTAGGGGTGATGGGCTTCAGTCCACGTCAGATCTAGGACTTCATCATCACCCCTTTGGATCGTCTTCCACACACTACTCCCTGCTACCCTGCTTCTTAGCCTCCACATTGCAGAAAGCTGCAGTTATCGTCACTTGGGTTTTAACCTTATTGTAGATGTCCTGCGATAGTCTGATGATCATACCCTGATGCTCCAACACAAGTTTGGGCATCTGGGAACCCCTATGTCTGCAACTAGGGCAGGGACCGGTGGATGGCCCATGGAATCCCAGCTAGGCGTGTCATCATAGAGCATTAGTGACTGCTCCATGACTTGTGGCTGATATGCAGTCTTGCTGATTTGAAGGGTAGGGCTCTGCAGAAGTGGAGTGGATTGAAGACAAAAAAGGGGGGTGGAAATTAAGAGAAAAATATAATAATAAAAACATATAATAATAACAACATCAATATTATTCTTTATGCTTTGCAGGTTCCTGGGTATAGACATGGTGAAGATTATTCAGTGTCCCACTCTCCTGCAATTTTACTTTGTGCAGTGCCACAGAATACAATAGCGCTCTATAAATAAAAGATAATGATACTAATAATATTTTTGTTTGCTTTGGAGGTCCCTGGTTAACTGAAACTTGAAGCACTGTGTGGCATCTAATCCAGGGGTTCCTGGATTAGATGGCACACATCAAGTACACTTCATCAAGTACTACTTTCCATTTTCTGATTAAATCAAGTACCACTTGCGCGGTGTGTGTGCATTGTCAGTCACTTAAAGCCTTAATTAAAACATACAAAGCACATTTTTAAATGAATCACACAAAAAATGCTACCTTTTTATTTTTGGTGCAAATCATGCAATGGCAGCAGTTCAGGTTGGGGTAAAGAGGCAGGACAAGTCTGCAGCTTTGTCAAGTACCACCTGTGAGCACCTCAAGTACCACCAGTGGGAACCCCTTATTGAATCTATCCATGCCTGAACTTGGTCTGGCCCCACCATTCTGGCATCTATATTGGAGCTTACAAGAATACACTTCAAATCCTGACACCTGCTAGCACTTGAGGAAGGTGTAGCAGGCACAGATGTAACACTTCCTCACCATCACAACTAGCAACAGCACCACAACCACATCCATGTCCCTTATTTGCTAATTTCTTTATTTTTGAAGTTACTGACAATGGCCTGTCCCACTCAGTATATCATCCTCCTGGCCATGGAAATGGGCTGCAAAGGAGAATTATCAGATGCTTTCCTCCTCCTTTCAGTATATGAGTAGCCCTTGCTACCCCCATTTTACAGTCAGTTCTGGTTCTCTAAATTGGGGTATTGACTTCAATAGGGTTCAAGTTTAGTTGGGGATTCAAATCTGACCTTAGCAGAAAGTTCGCCTGAACTCGTTGAACCCAAACTTTGACGGGTTTGCCCATCTCTACTCATCAACCCTAGAATTAGGGTAGGCATCAAACTTAGACACTTCATTCAACTGATAGTCATCACAGAACCCCAGACGACCGTCTGGCTTGGAGATCAAAAATATAGGGCTTGACTAACCACTTCTCTATTAACCCTAAGCCAACATTTTTCCACCTCCTGTGAAATCGCATGTTTTGGGGCTTTTAGTTTCCTATATGGTTTGAGTTTTACTATCTAGTCTGGTTTAGGTACATCATGTTCTATGAGGCTGGTATTCCCGGGGTAAATCAGAAAAGACAGTTTTGTTTTTTTGGAGAAACCTTTTTTACTTTTTGAACCTGTGCAGCTGATGAGAGTTCTGAAGTCTTCACAACAAGGAACTCCATGCTAGGTAACGTTGTTACACTACTATGGGGTTATGCTTTTCCTCCCACGTTTCTTTTGCAGTATCTAAGATCAATATCTAAGAGGCCTCTGGGTTGTCTCCCATACAAAGTTCAAATGGGGAAAACCCAGTAGAGGATTATGGTTAGCCGAATAAGCAGAGTACATGAACTTGGCGCTCTGGACAAGACTGGCAAAACTCTTCTACCTCCTTATAAATAACTGCCCAAAAGAAATTCCATTTAACCCTCTCTCTTGTTTTTTTGGCCCCTAGGTGTCCCTCAAGAATATGACAATGGCCTAGTTCCAACACTGTACGTATATCAGACTGTGGTACAACCAGTTGCTCTACAGCCTCAGTTGGTGTCTTTTTTACCCTGTAGAGCTAATTATTGTGCACCGCAAAGTTAGGGTACACAAGACACAGTGCCAGATTCTTGTTCTAAACCATTTAGCACTTTTACATTTGTTAGATTAAGGAGTGCTGGTTTCTCTGAGCCCCTGGCCAGGACTTCTAGATAAAGTTGTCAGGGCCCTCTAGTTCAGACAATTCTGGACTTATACCCTTCACTAGCATTAGGCAATTCAGTTACATAAGCTTTTTAAGCTTCCTATAACTCCCATAATAATGGAAAATCACAACCAATTATAGCACCATGCACCTGCACCAAACTTTTGACCACGCCCATTTCATGTTTTGTAGTCCCAGCTGGGATTTCCACTCTGAGTTCTGCGGTGGGCTAGGCTTTACTTTTGCTATGGATACACACTACCCCCAACCGGCGGGTGTGAAACTGGTCAGAGTTCACAAGTCTGGCATGTACTAATTTCACCATACTTCTTGAGTCCAGAAGCGCCATCACAGTATGCCACGCTTCCCCAGGTCACAGTCCATGGGCTCAACCCTCAGTGGACAATCTGAAGCAAAATGCCCCAGACCTGGACACCTCCAGCATACTATTTGGCCATGGACTCGGTGGTCTCACTTTTTTTGAAAAAAGGAACAGTCTTACCTACAAATATTTTCCCCTTCTTCCTAGGGATTGCCCCTGTGGGATGCAAGTCCTTCAAATCCTCTTTGGTAGCAGAGTAACTCTCCACCACAGACACAAGATCATTCATATTTCTGGGGTCAGTATATCCAATCCAGCGCTGAATGTTCACTAGAAGGGCATGGATAGAACAAACAAAAAACACTCACTCCACCACTAATGAAAGTTCTTATGGCTGAAGCCACTTGGTGGTGAAGTAGAAGAGGTCATACATCTGCGACCAGGTTCGCTTGTCTAGGTCAAAGGCCCAGATGTAGACTCTTTGTGGGTTGACAGCCAGGGTAATGACCCGAGCTACAATTTCACTTTTGGCTGCAGCCACTTGGTGGTGAGGTGGAACAGGTCATATATCTGTGACTAGATTTGATTGTCTAGGTCAAAGGCCCAGACATAGACTCTCTGTGGTTTGACAGCCAGAGTAACAAGCCGACAGCTGCATATTCACGACTTCCTCTTGTGTCTTTAAGGATTTTGGCCACATCCAAGCAGCATATATGGGAATTAGCTCTTTGGTGTTAGTCAGCATGAGGTTCAAAGCAGCTGGGGACAGTAAAAACTGAGGCACAGCACAGGTAAATAAATGTCCTTCAGGTAGGATCCTTCACAAAACTGTCCCAGTTTTCAGCCAGCAGGGCATAAAACAAACAAAATGAATGCTTATCTTAAGCAGAGACTTAAATCAGTTGCAACACATGAAGTTCAGTATAAAACGTCCCAATGTACAATAGTTCAAGTGCAAGTGCTTTACACTCACCATTTTATCCCAAGTGGGGTATGTTCAGCAATAATGTTAACAGCACACACGTGACTGCTCGAAATCACAGTCTGCAATCTCCAGATCTCACCTAAACTGCCAGGTCTTTCTCTACTTTCAAAACTTCCCAGCTGAAAGCCTAACAGGACTTGCTGGGAAAAGTCTGGCCCAGACTCGAGATGGGAACCCTCACCAGGGACATGTAAGAAACTTGGCTGAGATGTACACACCATTTAGTACTCTCCCAGCCAGTTTCTTACAATAGGTAAACAAGTTATTTGGATAAAAAACTTGCCTCACTGTATGTTTGGAATCCTTGCTAAGATATACTTCGAGCATGTTTTTATTATATAAAACGGTATTTAGTGCATGTTCAAGGCAGACCATTGGGTATTCACAATGCAGACAGTACAATGTACATCATAATACATGATACATAGCTTAAAGTGTGTCCTCAGTTGCTTCACTGAGGGAAGATTTCTAAATTGTTCAGTTATAGCAAGTTTGCTATGATGTAGATCTCTCAGCCCTGGCGCATTTTGCCATTGGGTATCATCAGAGGGCGGGATGAAAGTAGTTCATGTAATGTAGGTCTGTTTTCTAGAGGTGCCTTGTGCAGTGCATTCGCTGCGGGCGTCCAACGGGGTAGGTGTCTGACTGCCCGGTGTCCCGAGGAGGGTGTAATCAGGCTAGTCCCTAATGTGGGAAAAGCGGCAGTAAATTCTGTCTGAAAGTGGCAGGTGACAAAAAGTCCTCCATAAACTTTTCAGCATATATTTTGTGCTCCTCCTATGTTCCAAAAGCCATGGAAAGAATTTAAGACATGCAAAATCATTTGCCCATTATACCCAATGGGATTTAGCAAGCTGTACGCCGGAATTAAACAGGCACACTGACTGTACGGACATGCGCTGATGTGAAAAGCCTGGTAAATGTAGTTTGCATGCACAAATTGGCTCACTGGATGGCTCAAACGAAAGATAACCAGCACAGTGCTTAGGTGTTAAGAGTTCCTGTTTTCAGAAAGTGTTAATAAATGTTGTGAGTGTGCAGATGGTGAAAAAGACTTTTGTATCAAGTGCATAATCACACTTTTCTAGCACCTCCCCTGGTTGATGCTTTTGATAGAATGTCTGAAGCTGCATTTTTTTGTGCCAAACGGATGTCCTGAAGTTGCTGGGCTTTTTTAAATTTTTCCTTATGTGTGTTTTATAGAAGCTGTTTTACTATCTGCAATCTGTTGCCATTGGCAACATTCACCAAGTCTGTACACCAAGAAGAGTGAAGCGAGCATAAAACACACAAAACACTGCTAATGGGCATGGGTAAGGTTGAGTGAGCTCCTTCGTTTCAGCAGGGGCCGTAGCAGCAATGTTTTGTATCTACAGGGCTCACTTCTTTATTTTTGTTGCACAGACTTTGTGTATGTTGCCAATGCAGGTAGTGCTTCCGGGTAGACCCCGTGGGCCGCACTGCTTTGGGGTATGGCAGTCTGGGCTGCTACCTTTACTAACACTCCCATCCAATCCCTGGCTCCGCCCCAGCAGCAGGCAGCAGCAACATCCAAAAGGAAAGTAGGGGGCCGATAGGGGGGAACAGCCACTTTTTATTTTAGGTCTGATGTTCCTCTTTAAATTGGTCACATTAGCCCAGACTAACTTGACTAAGCTGTACCAAAGCACATTTTCTGTATAGTCAAGAGTAAAAGGTTCCTTGCCTGCATGTGGCCAAGTAAAATGATTGCACCGTCTTTGTATAGGTTGGTATAAAATTGACAAGCAGGGGTGACGCCTGGAGAGCTGGTGGGCAGGCATCAATTACCCTGCCCATCCACTGCGAGGGAGGGGGAGAAATATTCTATCATACTGACTATTATGGGGGATTTGGGCTGATATTCTGCTACATTGCCTATAATGGGGAATTTGGGGCGATATTCTGCCACATTGCCTGTAATGGGGTGGGGATATTCTTCCCCACTGCCTATAATGCGGGGGATATGCACACTGCCTAGTATGGAAATGATTAGGAGGGGGTATTTTAGCATACCATTTGGTTCAAAATATATTATTTTTCTTACTGTCTGACTTTAAACCCTAGGTACATCTTATAGTTTGCAAAATGTGGTAACATATATATATATATATATATATATATATATATATATATATATACATATATATATATATATATATGTATTTATATACAGGCTTATACAGTCAAACTATAAAATATTGTGTAGTCACCTTTATTCACCCGGGTTCCACTTTGGAGATGTTTTCATTGTTATGAAAAGAAAGACAGCATCAGCTGTTGAACTCCTTAACCACAGAAGTGTGGTAGAAACTAATAAATGGCTTATTTTAATGGCTATAGCTGCAGGCCTTTAATAACCAGATCTCTCATCTGTCGCCGATGGAGTTTTGCGTTAAGAAACATACATAGAGTGGGAACTGGAAAGCAGATCAGTTGCAGCAATAATGTTGACTCGATTTTTCTTCAGCTCTTTGCAATTTTTATAAACTTCTTGCAAAATTGACTTTATATTATATTTTAATGTTGCATTTGGAAGATTTTAATATAATTCCAATATTAGCATTGCTGTGAGGAGTGTGTCAATTACAGAAGCTCCACTGCCCTCTAGTGGGAAACAAGCTGTACACAGTACTTGCAAAACCTGACTATTAAATAGAGGAATTAAGCAGAATGATGAATATATAACAATTTAAAATGTGCTTTGAGATAAATATGAACCACTTTATCTCTGCTGAGCCATGCCCCCCCTATGCTGCCAGCCCTGTCAATGAATGTGCTTCCTGGCTGAGTCTATAGCATTGCGAGGGGATATGGAGGGACAGAAGTGGATATGGTTACTTTTAGCATGATACAGCACAGGAGAGAGCATATTCCCACACAGGCTTTGGGTGGGCTGCATCCTGGGGCAACACCCAGACAATCCAGCCGCAAACTAAAGCGACCTTCCTATTGCTAGTGGCTGAATTTGCAAAAAAAATGGAACAAAATCCCTTTTTAAGTGGGGGCATCCCAATTCCCCCTCTCCCCCTGTGTGCTGTAATGCTGAGTTGAACACAGAATGTTACCAGATAGTCCTGGAGACCATGTGATCGCAGCGGCCAATCACAGGCTTGATTTAGCTAGTCAAGCGGTTTGTGAGGTAACTATTTTAGAAACATAGAAACATAGAAGGTTGACGGCAGAAGGAGACCATACGGTCCATCTAGTCTGCCCTTATGTGTATACTGTATGTACTCTTTATTTTAGGATGTATGTGTGCTTATCCCAGGCATGTTTAAATTCAGTGACTGTTGATTTTTCAACTACCTCTGCTGGAAGTTTGTTCCAAGCATCTACTACTCTTTCTGTAAAATAATATTTTCTAACATGCTTTTTCCCCCGACTACCTTCAGGTTGTGCCCCCTTGTTCTATCATTAAGTTTCTTCTAAAAAACACTTCCCTCCTGAACCTTATTCAAACCTTTCACTTATTTAAATGTCTCAATTATGTCCTCTCTCCCTTCTTTCCTCCAGACTGTACAAATTAAGTTCTTTAAGTGTTTCCTGATAAGTTTTAAGTTTAAGTCCTTCTACCATTTTTGTTGCCCACCTTTGGACCCAGTCTGTTTGAATAATGTCTTTTTGCAGGTGAGGTCTCCAGAACTGCACACAGTATTCTAGCTGTGGCCTTACCAGAGCTCTATACAGCGGCATCACAACCTCCCTCTTCCTACTGGTGATGCCTCAAGCTATGCAGCCGAGCATCCTGCTTGCTTTTCCCACTGCCTGGCTACACTGTCCACTCATCTTGCAGCTTTCAGTAATCATCATCCCTAAATCTCTCTCCTCCGAGGTCCTGGCCTTTGACCATTTATCCAGTAAAGCTAAATCATTTTCCATGTTGCAGACACCTCCGGGAGTGTCCACCCTATTACTAACCTTTGTATCATCAGCAAACAGGCAAACTTTTCCTACCAAGCCTTCTCCTACTTTTACATTTTCTCCAACTTTTAGTGCAAATGTAATGTAAATTGAAAGCTAGTAACAGTGACAAAACTAAATAGAACGTCGAATGAGTCGTTGCTCAACTGAATTGGACACAATTAGGCTACTATACCGGGAAACAACAGAGGCTTGCTTTGTGTACATGATGCCATGTGAGCACAACAGCATAAATAATGTGCAAGGGCAGCAATGATGGGCCCCCTGACCGCATGGGCCCTGATGTGATCATTACCATTGCACCCCTATTACCTAAACCTTTGCCCTGCAAGGTACAGCAAAGGAAAAACAGGCGGGGGCTGATTCATTACTAACGCCAGTTATCGGCAGATGAGCGTCTGTATAGCGGCACTTAGAGCGACCGCTAGTAGACGCTTGTGTGCGGGTATCGGGCTCTGTAACAGAGCGCCTCAGTCGCTGTAGTAACCTACACATATTCACAAGTTAGTCTTTTTTTGATGGCAAAGGGAGACCTAATTCAATGTGAAAGTTTAAAAGTATATTATTAGACCTGCAGATTATTAGGATTTATTTTCAACCCAATTTCTTTTTTTCCATGCGACAAATATTTTAAATCAGTAAAAGCTTTTTATTTGTATCTCTGAATATAAATATATATATATATATATATATATATATATATATATATATATATATATAGTGACATTCATGCAGGCCGGATAGTAGAGGACAGGTATATTTCTAAAGAAACAAAAGAGGGGTGGCAGCCGCTCAGACCATTTTATAACTAACCAGGGAGGTGCACACCCCTCTTTTGTTTCTTTTGAATTTGTGCAAGCACATGGGGTGTGGGGTCTAGGCTGTGTTGCAAGGTCTTTGACCCTTCCACCCCATGGCTTGCACTTGAGGTTTAGGGCAACCTCAGGTAAGCCTGCTCCCAATTTATCTATTGCATTGTATGTCCCAAATGGGGCTCTTAGAGACTAGAATTAGTACTAGAGTTAGGACTGCACCTCACAGGGGCACCTTGGCGCCGGTGGTGCAGCTTAAGCATACTTCTGCAGATGTGTGTGACCGAGCCCCCTGTTTTTAACCTAGTTTAGAGACAGATTGTAGGTTGGTCAGCAAGCTAACTGGTTTGAGTGCTGTGGCCCCTTTAAGACTTTTGACAGGTATATTTCTCCCAGGTTCCTTTCCTATGTGAGGTAATAGCTGAGCCTCTCACCTGTCAGGTAATTAATTAGGGGGAATGAGAGGCTGAATATAGGAGGCGTTCTCTCTCTCTCTCTCTCTGTCTCTCTCGGGCGAAGGACACAGCCCAGGACTGTGGAGAGACTCATGTGAGTAAAGGTTGCTGGAAGTAGTTTTAAAGTTGGCAGAGAGAAGCTCTCCAGCTAGTAGTGAGGGTTTTCACTTGTATAGTTAAGTGCCGGACAGGCAAGGATTTACTTTTGTTCCCGTGTTATCTTTATTTTTTACTTGCAACCTTTACAAATAAAACTGACCTCGAGTCAGCTTGAATGAACTTTCTGCTGTTTGCCTGATTGGATAAAGACAAAATACGTGTCCCTCGACATCAGAAGAGGGCGATCCCGGACACTTATCACAATATATATATATATATATATATATATATATATATATATATCTAACAAACATATCACTTGAGGCGAAAACCTCATCTGTGACATGACACAGACTATTTGCACTCTAGCTTATTGTATATTGGTCCAGAAATGTCACTTCCCATATTTAGACCCCATCTTTCTTCATATTTGTTTTGGGCTGTTAGTGGTGTGACTGAGCATTCCCGATCGTCACAGCTTAAACTATAGTAAACATGGGTCTTCACTCACCAGTTTAGTAGGCACAGTGAGGCACAGCAGAGTACAGCTATGCTAACCATTTCTTTGAATACTGTTAAGACACACAAATAAATGGAATGACATTGTACAGGCAATAGATTTTCTACATGCAGTTTTCAAATCCATTGGAATTAAACCGGACCAACAGCCTGGCACAGTTGGAAAAGAAAGGTAACGGCCATTTTGCAGCTTTCTCTCCCAACGGACATAACTGAAATGCACAGTAACAGGAAGCCCAGCACGACTTCTTGTTTGCAGGTGGCCTGCAAGCCCATGAGTGGCCATCTTGTTTTAAAAATGTATCCCAATAGGAGTTAGAAAAAGGTAAATGAATTATAATGTGCAGCAATCTAAATGGCCCCCGAAGAGGGATATATATGAGCAATGCTTGTTGTGTTGGTCTGGTTTAAGTCATTTTTGGCCCGTTTTAAATTTTCTGATCCTCTTACAAGCCTTGAATATTTAGGTGAAATGATACAGGGAGAGCAAATGGCATGTTATTAAACTGACCATTTTTTTGTGGTCCTCAAACTAGGACAGTCATTTTGTGGGTGTTAGGCGTGATGGGGTGTGGTTTACGAGTGTGGCTTGTTTACCAGCTTTTGAGGAACAAATATCGAAGTGTAGCCCTGTTCCTGGTCACATGCTTCAGGGATCTTCGGTCAATAAAAGATGTTGTTGATTGAGCCAATACTCAGCCAATCTATGCATTCCACTGCTGCCAATCAGCTAAAGATTCACAGAGGCAAAACCCTCAAAGTGGGACAGACCAACTGAGAGTGGGTCAGTTTACACGTTATCAGATTGAACAATGTTATATAAATTCCAAAATACATTGTTTATTGTGACGAGTGGTATGTAGTATTTACTATGAGCTTGTGTTATGTGCACTGCTCACTGACCTAAGCCTTACTATGGGGGTTATTCATCAAGGGATAGCGGCAGATAGTGCCTCGTAGCGGCAGGCAGCGTCTGGTGAACGCTGGGTACTGTATGCAATACCACATTTATGAAGGCGATTCTGGTGAGCGATTCTAACAGCGCCATGTAGCATACGATTCATCGTTACAGGCAGCTCAGCATATAGCGCCGGCGGTCTAGCTTCCAGAGCGCCAGGTATTACCTGTCGCTCTCCCATACATTTCAATAGATGTTCCTTTTCTTCTGTTTAAACAGGGTTTTTTGTTTTTAATTTTTTTTTCTCTCAAATAATTATCACCTCTCCTGGCCTAGAAAATGGCATTTTTGAAAACTTTTTTGATTTTTTTTAGATTTTTATGCAGAATTGTCATTACAGGTCTGGCATTAAAGTATTAATGTGTTACAACAATGTCATTCCATGTGTTTTTGCTTTGTTACTGGTGGATATGTGTTCAAAAACAGACTTTAATCTATGCTATAGCGACCAGATCCAGAGCGCCTACGCTCTGTTTTTCTGTTGATGGTGTGAGTGCGCTACCTTTGCTTGCTTCAACGCTGTACTGGTGTTAGAACACCCAACATACATCTCGTTCATCAATGCCTGCCAGGTTACTACAGCGACTGAGGCACTCTGTTACAGCGGCCGATAGCCGATCACAGAGTATACTAGTGGTCACTCTAAGCGCTGCTATACAGACGCTTATCTGCCAATACCTGGTGCTAGTAATGAATCAGCCTCCCCGTCTAAACTAGTCTTTACTTAATACCTTGGCAAAATATATTAAAAACTACTATGCTAAAATAAAGCTAAAACGTGTACTGAATGATATAAATAAATAAATAAAACTATGTGTGATTGGTTGCTTCCTGCAGGCTGTGCAGTAATTGAAGTCATGATCATCAGCCATGAAATATATTACTAACTTAACAAAAATACACAGCATGCATGTTTAGGAAGAATTGAATTGTACAATAAAGCTTAATGACAGTGTGCTGCTAGAACAAAACCAAGATATCTATTTATCATCCACCACAATAAAGTCTGTAACTAACACCTACAAGCGGGGCCAGTAATGGTAGCCATATAATAACTGTTCGACTGAACTGTAATTCAGCAATAATGTTAAGTGTCAGTGACGATTCGAGCCTTAAGGCTAGTTAATAAAGCCAACACTTTGTGCTCAGCATTACAAAAATTCTACCAAAATAGCAGCTATACCATGAACAGATGCAACACGGTCCCTGAAGTTGACAGTAGCAACTCTCCTGATATTTTCCACATCAAAACTAATAAGAATACTTATTATACAGTTCTGGTGTCTACAAGAACATTTCTAAATAAGTAATAGAGCAATATAGGGTCATTATATTGTACCTTTCCTGTGTGTGACATCATTGTGGAGATGGCTAGAGACTAATTTATGAACTGTGTCATCCTGTGCCGTAAGTGCAACCCTTAAAAATAAAAAAAACAGTGTGCCCCCCCCCCCATATCCAAGCAGAAACAGCCCGGGCACAGCTATGGGGGGCTGCTAGACCAGGGTGTGGAGGCCGAGTGGCCGCCCCCAACTGTGAAGGCTACCAGACTACATAGCCCATATGGCCCGTGGGCTCTTTTGCACGCCCGTGGCTTTGGGGATGCAAGTAATGGGGTAAAGGGTGACTTGCAAACTCCTCATACCCTGTGGAATGGAATAGTGGTATCAAGGACTATTGGCTTGATGCAGAGCCTCCCCGTTCAGCTCCCCCGTGCGTTTTCCCGTTGGTTTTAGCCTTTGATCGGGTCAGGAAAGGGTGCTACGTTGATTTTAGTGTGCGCTTATGCGCTCAGGTGTGTGCTCAGCCGCCTTTCCGATTGTCGGCTCGCACGAGGCTGTTTCCCGGGAAAACGGACGCCTCGTTCATTGGTCAGTTTTTTTCAGTGATGCAGAGCCTTGATTTCCGATTGAAATCACCCTAATAAAATGAAGCCGCCGAGCCTTCACTTACGGCAAGTCAGAGCAGCCGTATTTGCACTCGGGCAATAATATGCAGTCCTCTGTTGGAGCACATCAGCGGCGCCAGCTCCGCGGTCTTGTCCTGCTGAGTATGGCAGAAACCAGGCTGCACCGCACGCCTTTGGACATCGATGGTATGAATATTTGATATATTTTAGGGGTTTTTTTGGGGGGTCCTTTTTACAGGGTCTCCCTAATTTTTTTTTATTGCCTGTGTGCAGGAATTGGAAGATGGGACATAGCATAAATGTGCAGGCACTGGCTGGCCCTGAATTGGTTTTTGGGACTCGTTTTGCTGGCTTTCCCTGCTCGACGCATGATGCGCACATCTTGAGGAATTCCTGCCTAGATGAGCGATTCAAATCTGGCGATCTTTTTGGTGGCTGGCTACTGGGTATGTGTATGAAACTTGTATTGGTTGCCCACCTTGTCTGACTGTGTTTTTTCCATTAACACATTATTTTGTAACTATTTTCGTAGTATATTTTTAGCCTAATTATTGAGCTTTAAATTAAATCGGTTAAGTTATTGTACCCTATTGTGTCCTGTTCTTGCCCTCTTATGTAAGTACCATCCCACAGACATGTTTAAGGAGTGTCCAGGTTGGATGTGCAGGTAGCCTCATTCCAAATGTCTTTTCCTACAACACTAGCCCGCTCACCTATTTGTCCCTCTTTAATAATGTTGCTATGCACCCCTAAACGTTGGGAGTTGTTATAAATTTTTTTATTTTTTTGCAGGTGACTCTGGCTATCCTTTGCTCCCCTGGATGCTGAACCCCATCCTGCACCCATCTTCCCAGGCAGAGGAGCGCTAGAATACTGCCCATAGGAGGACTCGCTCGGTGGTTGAGCGAGCATTTGTTTTGCTCAAGATGCGTTTTCGCTGTCTAGATCAGACTGGGGGGGGCATTCCAATATAAGCCGGCCAAGGTCATACAAATTGTATTCGCTTGCGGGATCCTACACAACCTGGTCATTCGTAGCAGGGTTACCAGATATTCTGACCTGCCTGCCGATCATATTTTTCTTGCTGAAGAGCACACCCCTCCTTTATCAGGCAGCCAAAGTGGCACCGCACAAACCATACGTGCACAACTTGTTGAGAATGTATTTGCATACAACACAAGTGTTTTTTCGGCTTACTTTTTTGTGCTTAAACAAGTTGTTAGTTTTCATTTTTTTTTTTTTTGAAAAAAGGAAACTTACACGTGGGGACAGATATTGTAACCAAAATCTTTAGTGGTATGTGTGGGAGGATGGTGCAGATGAATGCTGGTGTGGAACAATATTTGCAGCAATGTGTGCCAGGCTTTCCTTAATGTGCTGCCACTGTTGGAATAGGTCAACCATATGGCTGGTAAGGGCAGACACATTTCGGTTTAATACCTGTAATTGGGTACTTATGTTGGTTAATTGTGTGCACACAGTGGCATTGAATTGCTGTGTGCTTGCTGCAAAAGCTATATTTTCCTTGCGCCACGCTTCCTCCATAATTTGCAGTTGCACTCTTTGGCTAATCTGGCGCCTGGTATGGGTTCTAGCAGTGGGCTGGGTGGTTGTTTCGGGTTAGGAAAGAGGTTGTGGATGTGGTGGTTGTGGCTGTGTTGACTGCGTTGCGGCCACTGGCTCAGTAGTGGTTGGTAACAGATGTGGGTTGTCCTCCTTAAAATCTCGGATATCTTCTATTATGGGTGTGCTTACTCTGTGCTGTTAATAAATCTAGTTTCATTTTACTTTTTGGATGGCACACCAATCGTTCCTAGTTCAAAGTAAAAAGTACACACAAAGGACCATTGACTTACCTCCTCCAAATCCTCATTTTGGGTTCGTGCTGTTGAATCCTGGTTTGGCCTTGCCTTCGGGGTTAAGGCAGGGGTTGCTTGGCCTTGTGTGTCCTGTTGCCTTTGGCCTTGGAATTGAGAATGTAAGATTATATTTACCCCAAAGTAGAGTGTGTTGTCTAGCCTAACACTGGCTTTTGCCCCTCATTTTAAAAGCTCATGGAAAATTCAAACTCACCTTGGGACCTTACATTCCGGTCTGTGTCGTGTGCCTCTTGCAGGCCCCTGGACGCTGGCAGGGTGTATGTATGTATAGACATGTTCCTCGGCGGGTGTTAGGATTATTTTTGTGGGTAAGGCACCCCCTGTCTGCTGGCAGGGGAAGATTAAATCACACCTAATAAGTGTTACATCCTGTTATGAATGCAACTATAAAGGCATTTAAAATGGGCTTTACCTCTACTGCCGGCGCATGTCCCTTTTTTTTTTGGCTATAATATTTAAGGTCCCCAAATTTCCTTTGGATTTGTGGAATATCTCGCCGGACAGATCCCACACTATTTACTTGCCGCCAAATATTCGTCAGGATCTCCACCTTAGCCTGCTTAGTGGTTGATTTGGAGGTCCGGCCAAATAGGGCATCATAATGCTCACAAACTGCATTTGCACCAGCCATGCTTTGAGCATCGCAAAATCGTGCAGTTAGTGAGCCACGGCGTAGTTGTCGCCCACATGGGTGTGTTGTGTCCCCTGCATCTGTGGAAATTGATGGTTGACTATCTGGGGAGTTGTGTGTGTGTCTTGGGCTTATGGGGGATGGTGATGTGTTGTGTGTGTGCTGCTGTGGGTTAATGTATGGGTTCCTGTTGAGCTCTCACCTGTTGAGCTGGATGATGTTTCTGAGGTACTTGAATTGGGAGAACCAGAGGGTTGAGGTGGAGGGGTGGGTGACCTTGGTGGGGTGGAGGGTTTGGCACTACGCTTACCCTTGCTGATGTGTTTGTTTTTGTGTGTATGCTTGCTGTGTTGCGGTTGAGGATGCTGCAGTGTTTTAATCGATTTGGCACCCTTTGGAGGTCTGGTTTTTTTGGCAGGTGGTGGAGAATGTGTTGTGGTATCTTTGCTCCTGCGTTTTTTAGAATGTTCCTGTGGCTGTGGATAGGGATGAGCGAATCGATCCGGACGAACCCGGATTCGATCCGAATTTCAGGAAAAATTCGATTCGGATCGAATCCGAATTTCCCCGCGATTCGATCGCTCGAAGTTTTCCTTTAACATCCATTCATTTACATTACAGGCATTCTAAGATGGCGGACGGGACATGTCCAGACATCAACCCCGCGCCAGTGCAAGCTGGGACAGTCACATGCAGCCTATCAGCAGCCAGCAAGCCCGGTGACGTCACAGCGCTATTTAAGGCCGGCCATCTTGCTTTTCCTCATTTCTCTATTGCATTCGTGAGAGACAGGACGCTGCTGTAGGCAGGGAGAGAGACAGTTAGACAGGCAGGGACAGACAGGGACAGGCTGGAAACAGGCAGGAGACAGACAGGAGACAGACAGAAAGTCAGCGAAAAACAGGGAAAGGTAGAAAAATCAGAGGCTGTCAGCCTGTCACAGGGAGTTTTTTTTTTTTTTTTCATCCAGCCTGACAGGCTTTGTTAGCGTTTTCAGGCTGCTTATACTAACTAACTGTGCATATATACTGAACTGATCTTAAGTCTGCTGTGAGGCATCCCATTCTGTGACTACAGCAGCCTCTGTTTAAGACCATATAACCATTTGCACTTATTCTCATAGAAATTAGGCCTGATAAAGACACTTTTGCTGTGCATACTCTCTGGTTTTTGTGGCATCCCATTCTGTGACTACACCAGCCTCTATTTAATACCATAATAACCATTTGCACTTATTCTCATAGAAATCAGGCCTGATAAAGACACTTTTGCTGTGCATGCTCTCTGGTTTTTGTGGCATCCCATTCTGTGACTACACCAGCCTCTATTTAATACCATAATAACCATTTGCACTTATTCTCATAGAAATCAGGCCTGATAAAGACACTTTTGCTGTGCATGCTCTCTGGTTTTTGTGGCATCCCATTCTGTGACTACACCAGCCTCTATTTAATACCATAATAACCATTTGCACTTATTCTCATAGAAATTAGGCCTGATAAAGACACTTTTGCTGTGCATACTCTCTGGTTTTTGTGGCATCCCATTCTGTGACTACACCAGCCTCTATTTAATACCATAATAACCATTTGCACTTATTCTCATAGAAATCAGGCCTGATAAAGACACTTTTGCTGTGCATGCTCTCTGGTTTTTGTGGCATCCCATTCTGTGACTACACCAGCCTCTATTTAATACCATAATAACCATTTGCACTTATTCTCATAGAAATCAGGCCTGATAAAGACACTTTTGCTGTGCATGCTCTCTGGTTTTTGTGGCATCCCATTCTGTGACTACACCAGCCTCTATTTAATACCATAATAACCATTTGCACTTATTCTCATAGAAATTAGGCCTGATAAAGACACTTTTGCTGTGCATGCTCTCTGGTTTTTGTGGCATCCCATTCTGTGACTACACCAGCCTCTATTTAATACCATAATAACCATTTGCACTTATTCTCATAGAAATTAGGCCTGATAAAGACACTTTTGCTGTGCATGCTCTCTGGTTTTTGTGGCATCCCATTCTGTGACTACACCAGCCTCTATTTAATACCATAATAACCATTTGCACTTATTCTCATAGAAATCAGGCCTGATAAAGACACTTTTGCTGTGCATGCTCTCTGGTTTTTGTGGCATCCCATTCTGTGACTACACCAGCCTCTATTTAATACCATAATAACCATTTGCACTTATTCTCATAGAAATCAGGCCTGATAAAGACACTTTTGCTGTGCATGCTCTCTGGTTTTTGTGGCATCCCATTCTGTGACTACACCGCCTCTATTTAATACCATAATAACCATTTGCACTTATTCTCATAGAAATTAGGCCTGATAAAGACACTTTTGCTGTGCATGCTCTCTGGTTTTTGTGGCATCCCATTCTGTGACTACACCAGCCTCTATTTAATACCATAATAACCATTTGCACTTATTCTCATAGAAATTAGGCCTGATAAAGACACTTTTGCTGTGCATGCTCTCTGGTTTTTGTGGCATCCCATTCTGTGACAACACCAGCCTCTATTTAATACCATAATAACCATTTGCACTTATTCTCATAGAAATTAGGCCTGATAAAGACACTTTTGCTGTGCATGCTCTCTGGTTTTTGTGGCATCCCATTCTGTGACTACACCAGCCTCTATTTAATACCATAATAACCATTTGCACTTATTCTCATAGAAATTAGGCCTGATAAAGACACTTTTGCTGTGCATGCTCTCTGGTTTTTGTGGCATCCCATTCTGTGACTACACCAGCCTCTATTTAATACCATAATAACCATTTGCACTTATTCTCATAGAAATCAGGCCTGATAAAGACACTTTTGCTGTGCATGCTCTCTGGTTTTTGTGGCATCCCATTCTGTGACTACACCAGCCTCTATTTAATACCATAATAACCATTTGCACTTATTCTCATAGAAATTAGGCCTGATAAAGACACTTTTGCTGTGCATGCTCTCTGGTTTTTGTGGCATCCCATTCTGTGACTACACCGCCTCTATTTAATACCATAATAACCATTTGCACTTATTCTCATAGAAATCAGGCCTGATAAAGACACTTTTGCTGTGCATGCTCTCTGGTTTTTGTGGCATCCCATTCTGTGACTACACCAGCCTCTATTTAATACCATAATAACCATTTGCACTTATTCTCATAGAAATTAGGCCTGATAAAGACACTTTTGCTGTGCATGCTCTCTGGTTTTTGTGGCATCCCATTCTGTGACTACACCAGCCTCTATTTAATACCATAATAACCATTTGCACTTATTCTCATAGAAATTAGGCCTGATAAAGACACTTTTGCTGTGCATGCTCTCTGGTTTTTGTGGCATCCCATTCTGTGACTACACCAGCCTCTATTTAATACCATAATAACCATTTGCACTTATTCTCATAGAAATTAGGCCTGATAAAGACACTTTTGCTGTGCATGCTCTCTGGTTTTTGTGGCATCCCATTCTGTGACAACACCAGCCTCTATTTAATACCATAATAACCATTTGCACTTATTCTCATAGAAATTAGGCCTGATAAAGACACTTTTGCTGTGCATGCTCTCTGGTTTTTGTGGCATCCCATTCTGTGACTACACCAGCCTCTATTTAATACCATAATAACCATTTGCACTTATTCTCATAGAAATTAGGCCTGATAAAGACACTTTTGCTGTGCATGCTCTCTGGTTTTTGTGGCATCCCATTCTGTGACTACACCAGCCTCTATTTAATACCATAATAACCATTTGCACTTATTCTCATAGAAATCAGGCCTGATAAAGACACTTTTGCTGTGCATGCTCTCTGGTTTTTGTGGCATCCCATTCTGTGACTACACCAGCCTCTATTTAATACCATAATAACCATTTGCACTTATTCTCATAGAAATTAGGCCTGATAAAGACACTTTTGTTGTGCATGCTCTCTGTTTTTTGTGGCATCCCATTCTGTGACTACACAGCCTCTATTTAATACCATAATAACCATTTGCACTTATTCTCATAGAAATCAGGCCTGATAAAGACACTTTTGCTGTGCATGCTCTCTGGTTTTTGTGGTATCCCATTCTGTGACTACACCAGCCTCTATTTAATACCATAATAACCATTTGCACTTATTCTCATAGAAATTAGGCCTGATAAAGACACTTTTGCTGTGCATGCTCTCTGGTTTTTGTGGCATCCCATTCTGTGACTACACCAGCCTCTATTTAATACCATAATAACCATTTGCACTTATTCTCATAGAAATTAGGCCTGATAAAGACACTTTTGCTGTGCATGCTCTCTGGTTTTTGTGGCATCCCATTCTGTGACTACACCAGCCTCTATGTAATACCATAATAACCATTTGCACTTATTCTCATAGAAATTAGGCCTGATAAAGACACTTTTGCTGTGCATGCTCTCTGGTTTTTGTGGCATCCCATTCTGTGACTACACCAGCCTCTATTTAATACCATAATAACCATTTGCACTTATTCTCATAGAAATCAGGCCTGATAAAGACACTTTTGCTGTGCATGCTCTCTGGTTTTTGTGGCATCCCATTCTGTGACTACACCAGCCTCTATTTAATACCATAATAACCATTTGCACTTATTCTCATAGAAATCAGGCCTGATAAAGACACTTTTGCTGTGCATGCTCTCTGGTTTTTGTGGCATCCCATTCTGTGACTACACCGCCTCTATTTAATACCATAATAACCATTTGCACTTATTCTCATAGAAATCAGGCCTGATAAAGACACTTTTGCTGTGCATGCTCTCTGGTTTTTGTGGCATCCCATTCTGTGACTACACCAGCCTCTATTTAATACCATAATAACCATTTGCACTTATTCTCATAGAAATTAGGCCTGATAAAGACACTTTTGCTGTGCATACTCTCTGGTTTTTGTGGCATCCCATTCTGTGACTACACCAGCCTCTATTTAATACCATAATAACCATTTGCACTTATTCTCATAGAAATTAGGCCTGATAAAGACACTTTTGCTGTGCATGCTCTCTGGTTTTTGTGGCATCCCATTCTGTGACTACACCAGCCTCTATTTAATACCATAATAACCATTTGCACTTATTCTCATAGAAATTAGGCCTGATAAAGACACTTTTGCTGTGCATGCTCTCTGGTTTTTGTGGCATCCCATTCTGTGACTACACCAGCCTCTATTTAATACCATAATAACCATTTGCACTTATTCTAATAGAAATTAGGCCTGATAAAGACACTTTTGCTGTGCATAGTCTTACTGCTGCCAGGTGCACTGCTGGCTGTTGGGGCATCCCATTCTGTAACATAGCATACCCCTCTTTTTTTACACTAAGAAGCTCTCTTATTTACACTAGGCAGGCCTGTTGGAGGCTGAGTGTTACTGCTCACTTTTGGTGTGCATTATATTCTGTTTCATATAGACCCACCGCTGCCTGGGGGTTCTTAAAATATCACCTACTACGACGCAAGTTAGACTATGTCAGGCAGACAAGTGCCTGGAAGTGAAAAGAGGAGTGGCAGAGGCCAAGATTCCGCAGGCAGAGCTCGCATCAGACTGGGGGCCAGTAGCAGCAGGAGTCACGCTGAGAGACCTAATCTGCCAGTATCTGCTAGCGGTCGGGTCTCCACCAGTAACGCATCTGCCGTGGTAGATTGGTTGACGCGCTCATCAACAACATCATCACAACTTACGTCTGAGACCCCCAGTCTAGGGTCGGTAAGTTCCTCTGACACAACCCTGAGTTGGCATGCCCCGAGAGCAGTCCCTGTCCTCCCATTGCCTCTGTCCTACGCCGTTCCCTCCCCCAGCGACGTATCCTATGCTTTGGGTTCAGCTCCACTCTTTAGTGAGGAGGACGATCAGATACAGGAGGACAGTCAGCAGCTACTGCCCAGCCAAGAAATGGAGGTGGCTTCTTTAGCTAGGCAGACAAATAGTGATGTGGACAGTGTCGTGGGTGCTGCGAGCGTTCCAGCTCCTGCGCCAGACACTGTTAACAAAACCACGAACATCAGTGACGTACAGCCACAACTCGGTGATGATGATGATGACGATGAAGCCGATCGCACTTGGGAGCCGGGTGAGGAAGGGGCTTCATCGACATCATCAGGAGAAGAGGGGCGCAGGTTGCCCCGGAGTCAGCAGCTGAGGCAGCAAGGTGGTAGCAGTCAGCATGGGGGCACAATTCCAAAGGCTGGAGCCGGCCGGGGCCGGGGCCGGGGTAGGGGTAGAGCACCTGCTGTGCGGCAGTCTACCTTATCGGGAGGTAGTGGAGCAGGGGTTCCTGGAGTTGGCAACAGCAGCAGTGAATCAGTGAGGCCAGGGGGTGGGAAAAGTAGCTACTCGGCAGTGTGGCAGTTTTTCCTGAGGCATCCGCAGGAGGGTAACATGGCCACATGCAAGATATGTAGGCAAAAGGTGAAGCGTGGCCAGGGTCCAAATGTTGGCACCACGGCCCTGCGTCAACATATGATGCGTCACCATAAAGCGACCTGGGAGAACCGAGGCTCCCAAGGGGTGGTCCAGTCTGCTTCCTCACCAAGTGAGCTCCCAATTTCTGCCAGCCAAGGCTCCAGCACCTCAGCCGAAGGCAGCTGTGCGTCATACCCATCCTCTGTCGCTATTGCTCCTCCTCCTCCAAGTCATGCATCCCGCCAGCAATCCATCAGCGAAGCCATGTCCAAGAGACAGCAGTATGCGCCCACTCATCCTACGGCGCAGAAGCTGAATGTGCTCCTGTCCAAGTTGCTGGTGCTGCAGTCGCTCCCTTTTCAGGTGGTGGAATCTGCACCTTTCAGAGAACTGATGGCTTGTGCCGAGCCGAGGTGGAGAGTCCCAAGCCGTCATTTCTTTGCCAAGAAGGCAGTACCAGCGCTGCACACTTTTGTTGAACAGAAGGTGGGCCAGTCCTTGAGCCTGTCGGTGTGTAGCAAAATACATGGCAGCGCCGACATCTGGAGCTGTAACTACGGTCAGGGGCAGTACATGTCGTTTACGGCCCACTGGGTGAATGTGGTCCCTTTGCAGCAGCAGCAGCAACTTGGACAGGTCACGCCGCTTCGGCCTCCGCGCTCTCTGCCCATTGGGCCGGTGACACTGTGCGACTCGGCCTCCTCATCCTCCGCCATCTCCTCACCCTCCACTGTAGGCTCAAGTCTCAGTGCCCCTCCAGTCTACCATGTGTGCAGGGCACGGAGGTGTCACGCAGTGCTTCACATGGTTTGTCTTGGCGAACGGAGTCACACAGGGGAGGAACTGCTTAAATGTATTCATCAGGAAATCCAAACATGGCTTACTCCGAGAAAACTTAAAATGGGAATCATGGTTACCGACAATGGGAAGAACATTTTGTCTGCGCTGCGCCAAGGAAGCCTGACCCATGCCCCCTGCATGGCTCACGTCTTCAATCTGGTTGTCAAGCGGTTTCTGAAGTGTTCCCCCCATCTGCAAGACATCCTAACAACTTCAAGGAAACTTTGCATGCACTTCAGCCACTCCTACGCTGCCAAACACACCCTTCTTGAGCTACAGCATCAGAATGGTATCCCCCAACATAGTCTGATTTGCGATGTTTCCACCCGTTGGAATTCCACCCTTCACATGTTGGACCGATTATATGAACAGAGAAAAGCCATCACGGATTTCCTGATGATCCAAGCAGATAGGGGGACTCCCCTGTGTAACTTCAATGTCAACCAGTGGCAGCTCATACGTGACACCTGCCGTTTGCTCAGGCCCTTTGAGGATGCCACTTTATTTGTCAGTCGGCAGGATTACGGGATGAACGACGTGATTCCACTGCTTCATGTACTACAGCACATGTTGGAAACCATGGCTGGTCAGGGCACTGGAGACATGGCGTTTACATCTTACGGCCACATGAACCCCACTGGAGCTGAACTGGAGGAGGAGGAGGAAGAGGAGGAGGAGGAGTTGCCCAGCGAAACACAGTTTAGGCTTGGCGAAATGGCTGGTTTATCTAGTCAGCGGACAGGAGAGGAGGAGCAGGAGCAGCCAGAGGAGCTAGAGGTTTTTGAGGAAGGCGAGACAGAGGACCCGGGCACACCGTGGCAGTATGCAGTGGAGATGGAGACAGGTAGTCCATCCGAGTCACTTGCGCAAATGGCACGAAGCATGCTCACGTGCTTGCGTAGTGACCCCAGAATTGTTTCCATCTGTCGGCGGGATGACTTCTGGCTGTCCACCTTATTGGACCCTCGCTTCCGGCACAAAATGGGGGCATTTTTTAAACCCACCGAGAGGGAGGACAAACTCAACTACTACAAAGACATTCTACGTAGGCAGTTGGCCGATGCCTATCTGCGCCATGGTCCATACTCTCGCAGGTCTGACTCGAGGGGACCTCTGCGCTCACCTTCCACTGCCATGGCCGCTGGGGGGGTTGGCAGCAGCAGCAGCAGAAGCTCCATCAGCAGCAGCAGCCTCAGTCTTCAGTCGCTAATGAGTAGCTTTCTACACCCGCATAGTGAGGCTACTCATGAGCAGCAGGAAGACCTGGAGCAGGACCTGAACCAGCAGGTCATGTCATACTTTGACATGACCATGCCAACACACCTTGAGGATCCGCTGGACTTCTGGGCAGCCAAACTTGATTTGTGGCCGCAACTAGCAGAGTTTGCCCTGGAAAAGCTGTCCTGCCCGGCAAGTAGCGTGCCATCTGAGCGGGTGTTTAGTGCGGCGGGGGCCATAGTTACGGCGAGGAGAACTCGTCTGTCAACTAAAAATGTGGAGAGACTCACCTTTGTCAAAATGAATCAGGGATGGATCAGCCAGGATTTCCACCCACCAATGCCTGATGCATGCGACTAGATTCAGCATGGTGCCACGTTTTACACTTTCCAAATGGTGCAAAACATATTTATGTCTTTAGGCCATTTTTTGGGCTCCTGCTGCTGCTGCTGCCAACTCCAGGGTGTGATTCATCCAATTTTTGGGCTCCTGAAGCCAACCCCAGGGTCTCTTTAAAGTAATGTTTGGGCTCCTGCTGCTGCTGCTGTCAACTCCTGCCAACTCCAGGGTGTGATTCATCCAATTTTTGGGCTCCTGAAGCCAACCCCAGGGTCTCTTTAAAGTAATATTTGGGCTCCTGCTGCTGCTGCTGCTGCCAACTTCTGCCAACTCCAGGGTGTGATTCATCCAATTTTTGGGCTCCTGAAGCCAACCCCAGTGTCTCTTTAAAGTAATATTTGGGCTCCTGCTGCTGCTGCTGCCAACTCCAGGGTGTGATTCATCCAATTTTTGGGCTCCTGAAGCCAACCCCAGGGTCTCTTTAAAGTAATATTTGGGCTCCTGCTGCTGCTGCTGCCAACTCCAGGGTGTGATTCATCCAATTTTTGGGCTCCTGAAGCCGACCCCAGGGTCTCTTTAAAGTAATATTTGGGCTCCTGCTGCTGCTGCTGCCAACTCCAGGGTGTGAATCATCCAATTTTTGGGCTCCTGAAGCCAACCCCAGGGTCTCTTTAAAGTAATGTTTGGGCTCCTGTTGCTGCTGCTGCCAACTCCTGCCAACTCCAGGGTGTGATTCATCCAATTTTTGGGCTCCTGAAGCCAACCCCAGGGTCTCTTTAAAGTAATATTTGGGCTCCTGCTGCTGCTGCTGTCAACTCCTGCCAACTCCAGGGTGTGATTCATCCAATTTTTGGGCTCCTGAGGCCAACCCCAGGGTCTCTTTAAAGTAATATTTGGGCTCCTGCTGCTGCTGCTGCTGCCAACTTCTGCCAACTCCAGGGTGTGATTCATCCAATTTTTGGGCTCCTGAAGCCAACCCCAGTGTCTCTTTAAAGTAATATTTGGGCTCCTGCTGCTGCCAACTCCAGGGTGTGATTCATCCAATTTTTGGGCTCCTGAGGCCAACCCCAGGGTCTCTTTAAAGTAATATTTGGGCTCCTGCTGCTGCCAACTTCTGCCAACTCCAGGGTGTGATTCATCCAATTTTTGGGCTCCTGAAGCCAACTCCAGTGTCTCTTTAAAGTAATGTTTGGGCTCCTGCTGCTGCCAACTCCAGGGTGTGATTCATCCAATTTTTGGGCTCCTGAAGCCAACCCCAGGGTCTGTTTAAAGTAATGTTTGGGCTCCTGCTGCTGCTTGCAACTCCAGGGTGTGATTCATCTAATTTTTGGGCTCCTGAGGCCAACCCCAGGGTCTCTTTAAAGTAATATTTGGGCTCCTGCTGCTGCCAACCCCAGGGTGTGATTCATCCAATTTTTGGGCTCCTGAGGCCAACCCCAGGGTCTCTTTAAAGTAATATTTGGGATCCTGCTGCTGCTGCTGCTGCCAACTTCTGCCAACTCCAGGGTGTGATTCATCCAATTTTTGGGCTCCTGAAGCCAACCCCGGGTCTCTTTAAAGTAATATTTGGGCTCCTGCTGCTGCTGCTGCCAACTCCAGGGTGTGAATCATCCAATTTTTGGGCTCCTGAAGCCAACCCCAGGGTCTCTTTAAAGTAATGTTTGGGCTCCTGTTGCTGCTGCTGCCAACTCCTGCCAACTCCAGGGTGTGATTCATCCAATTTTTGGGCTCCTGAAGCCAACCCCAGGGTCTCTTTAAAGTAATATTTGGGCTCCTGCTGCTGCTGCTGCCAACTCCAGGGTGTGATTCATCCAATTTTTGGGCTCCTGAAGCCAACCCCAGGGTCTCTTTAAAGTAATATTTGGGCTCCTGCTGCTGCTGCTGCCAACTCCAGGGTGTGATTCATCCAATTTTTGGGCTCCTGAAGCCAACCCCAGGGTCTTTTTAAAGTAATATTTGGGCTCCTGCTGCTGCTTGCAACTCCAGGGTGTGATTCATCCAATTTTTGGGCTCCTGAGGCCAACCCCAGGGTCTCTTTAAAGTAATATTTGGGCTCCTGCTGCTGCCAACTACAGGGTGTGATTCATCCAATTTTTGGGCTCCTGAGGCCAACCCCAGGGTCTCTTTAAAGTAATTTTTGGGCTCCTGCTGCTGCTGCTGCTGCCAACTTCTGCCAACTCCAGGGTGTGATTCATCCAATTTTTGGGCTCCTGAAGCCAACCCCAGGGTCTCTTTAAAGTAATATTTGGGCTCCTGCTGCTGCTGCTGCCAACTCCAGGGTGTGAATCATCCAATTTTTGGGCTCCTGAAGCCAACCCCAGGGTCTCTTTAAAGTAATGTTTGGGCTCCTGTTGCTGCTGCTGCCAACTCCTGCCAACTCCAGGGTGTGATTCATCCAATTTTTGGGCTCCTGAAGCCAACCCCAGGGTCTCTTTAAAGTAATATTTGGGCTCCTGCTGCTGCTGCTGCCAACTCCAGGGTGTGATTCATCCAATTTTTGGGCTCCTGAAGCCAACCCCAGGGTCTCTTTAAAGTAATATTTGGGCTCCTGCTGCTGCTTGCAACTCCAGGGTGTGATTCATCCAATTTTTGGGCTCCTGAGGCCAACCCCAGGGTCTCTTTAAAGTAATATTTGGGCTCCTGCTGCTGCCAACTCCAGGGTGTGATTCATCCAATTTTTGGGCTCCTGAGGCCAACCCCAGGGTCTCTTTAAAGTAATATTTGGGCTCCTGCTGCTGCTGCTGCTGCCAACTTCTGCCAACTCCAGGGTGTGATTCATCCAATTTTTGGGCTCCTGAAGCCAACCTCAGGGTCTCTTTAAAGTAATATTTGGGCTCCTGCTGCTGCTACTGCCAACTTCTGCCAACTCCAGGGTGTGATTCTTCCAATTTTTGGGCTCCTGAAGCCAACCCCAGGGTCTCTTTAAAGTAATATTTGGGCTCCTGCTGCTGCCAACTCCAGGGTGTGATTCATCCAATTTTTGGGCTCCTGAGGCCAACCCCAGGGTCTCTTTAAAGTAATATTTGGGCTCCTGCTGCTGCCAACTCCAGGGTGTGATTCATCCAATTTTTGGGCTCCTGAGGCCAACCCCAGGGTCTCTTTAAAGTAATATTTGGGCTCCTGCTGCTGCTGCCAACTTCTGCCAACTCCAGGGTGTGAATCATCCAATTTTTGGGCTCCTGAAGCCAACCCCAGTGTCTCTTTAAAGTAATGTTTGGGCTCCTGCTGCTGCTGCTGCTGCTGCCAACTCCAGGGTGTGATTCATCCAATTTTTGGGCTCCTGAGGCCAACCCCAGGGTCTCTTTAAAGTAATATTTGGGCTCCTGCTGCTGCCAACTCCAGGGTGTGATTCATCCAATTTTTGGGCTCCTGAGGCCAACCCCAGGGTCTCTTTAAAGTAATATTTGGGCTCCTGCTGCTGCTGCTGCTGCCAACTTCTGCCAACTCCAGGGTGTGATTCATCCAATTTTTGGGCTCCTGAAGCCAACCCCAGTGTCTCTTTAAAGTAATATTTGGGCTCCTGCTGCTGCTGCTGCCAACTCCAGGGTGTGATTCATCCAATTTTTGGGCTCCTGAAGCCAACCCCAGGGTCTCTTTAAAGTAATATTTGGGCTCCTGTTGCTGCTGCTGCCAACTCCTGCCAACTCCAGGGTGTGATTCATCCAATTTTTGGGCTCCTGAAGCCAACCCCAGTGTCTCTTTAAAGTAATATTTGGGCTCCTGCTGCTGCTGCTGCCAACTCCAGGGTGTGATTCATCCAATTTTTGGGCTCCTGAAGCCAACCCCAGGGTCTCTTTAAAGTAATATTTGGGCTCCTGCTGCTGCTTGCAACTCCAGGGTGTGATTCATCCAATTTTTGGGCTCCTGAGGCCAACCCCAGGGTCTCTTTAAAGTAATATTTGGGCTCCTGCTGCTGCCAACTCCAGGGTGTGATTCATCCAATTTTTGGGCTCCTGAGGCCAACCCCAGGGTCTCTTTAAAGTAATATTTGGGTTCCTGCTGCTGCTGCTGCCAACTTCTGCCAACTCCAGGGTGTGATTCATCCAATTTTTGGGCTCCTGAAGCCAACCCCAGGGTCTCTTTAAAGTGATATTTGGGCTCCTGCTGCTGCTACTGCCAACTTCTGCCAACTCCAGGGTGTGATTCATCCAATTTTTGGGCTCCTGAAGCCAACCCCAGGGTCTCTTTAAAGTAATATTTGGGCTCCTGCTGCTGCCAACTCCAGGGTGTGATTCATCCAATTTTTGGGCTCCTGAAGCCAACCCCAGGGTCTCTTTAAAGTAATATTTGGGCTCCTGCTGCTGCTGCTGCCAACTCCAGGGTGTGATTCATCCAATTTTTGGGCTCCTGAAGCCAACTCCAGTGTATATTTGGGCTCCTGCTGCTGCTGCTGCCAACTCCAGGGTGTGATTCATCCAATTTTTGGGCTCCTGAAGCCAACCCCAGTGTATATTTGGGCTCCTGCTGCTGCCAACTCCAGGGTGTGATTCATCCAATTTTTGGGCTCCTGAAGCCAACCCCAGTGTCTCTTTAAAGTAATATTTGGGCTCCTGCTGCTGCTGCTGTCAACTCCTGCCAACTCCAGGGTGTGATTCATCCAATTTTTGGGCTCCTGAGGCCAACTCCAGTGTATATTTGGGCTCCTGCTGCTGCCAACTACAGGGTGTGATTCATCCAATTTTTGGGCTCCTGAGGCCAACCCCAGGGTCTCTTTAAAGTAATTTTTGGGCTCCTGCTGCTGCTGCTGCTGCCAACTTCTGCCAACTCCAGGGTGTGATTCATCCAATTTTTGGGCTCCTGAAGCCAACCCCAGGGTCTCTTTAAAGTAATATTTGGGCTCCTGCTGCTGCCAACTCCAGGGTGTGATTCATCCAATTTTTGGGCTCCTGAAGCCAACCCCAGGGTCTCTTTAAAGTAATATTTGGGCTCCTGCTGCTGCTGCTGCCAACTCCAGGGTGTGATTCATCCAATTTTTGGGCTCCTGAAGCCAACTCCAGTGTATATTTGGGCTCCTGCTGCTGCTGCTGCCAACTCCAGGGTGTGATTCATCCAATTTTTGGGCTCCTGAAGCCAACCCCAGTGTATATTTGGGCTCCTGCTGCTGCCAACTCCAGGGTGTGATTCATCCAATTTTTGGGCTCCTGAAGCCAACCCCAGTGTCTCTTTAAAGTAATATTTGGGCTCCTGCTGCTGCTGCTGCCAACTTCTGCCAACTCCAGGGTGTGATTCATCCAATTTTTGGGCTCCTGAAGCCAACCCCAGTGTCTCTTTAAAGTAATATTTGGGCTCCTGCTGCTGCTGCTGCCAACTCCAGGGTGTGATTCATCCAATTTTTGGGCTCCTGAAGCCAACCCCAGGGTCTCTTTAAAGTAATATTTGGGCTCCTGCTGCTGCTGCTGCCAACTCCAGGGTGTGAATCATCCAATTTTTGGGCTCCTGGAGCCAACCCCAGGGTCTCTTTAAAGTAATGTTTGGGCTCCTGTTGCTGCTGCTGCCAACTCCTGCCAACTCCAGGGTGTGATTCATCCAATTTTTGGGCTCCTGAATCCAACCCCAGGGTCTCTTTAAAGTAATATTTGGCCTCCTGCTGCTGTCAACTCCTGCCAACTCCAGGGTGTGATTCATCCAATTTTTGGGCTCCTGAAGCCAACTTCAGGGTCTCTTTAAAGTTAATGTTTGGGCTCCTGTTGCTGCTGCTGCCAACTCCTGCCAACTCCAGGGTGTGATTCATCCAATTTTTGGGCTCCTGAAGCCAACCCCAGGGTCTCTTTAAAGTAATATTTGGGCTCCTGCTGCTGCTACTGCCAACTCCAGGGTGTGATTCATCCAATTTTTGGGCTCCTGAAGCCAACCCCAGGGTCTCTTTAAAGTAATATTTGGGCTCCTGCTGCTGCTGCCAACTCCAGGGTGTGATTCATCCAATTTTTGGGCTCCTGCTGCTGCCAACTCCAGTGTCTCTTTAAAGCAATGTTTGGGCTCCTGCCCCTCATAGTGATGCCACTTCAACTCTCTTGAATTCAATTGTGCCGCTCTGCGATTCTATTAGCGATGCCTCTGATCTGCATGTGATATTTCTTCAAAGTATTATTTAACTAACCCAGCACGCATCCTGTGCGTGTTACAGCAAGGCAGAATGGTTTACAACCCTATTGAGGCTCTAGGAGGCTGAGAAATAGCCGTTTTTAATAGTGATTCGTCGCGAATTTATTCGGGTCGAAACGATTTTTGTCGGAAAATTCGGCGAATCAGTCGAATCGAATTTTTCAAAAGTTCGCTCATCTCTATTCAGCACCACTAAAAACTGGCGCTGCTGATACAACAGCTCCGGTCTGTGCTTTAAAGAAGGTGCAAGTCAAAATTCTTAAATGAAGCAAAAAGTTAAGCTGTGCTAAAGCCTTTCTCGCTAAGTAAATGTTAATGGCACTGACACTTCATAAATCAGGCTCTATGTTTCCCAGCACTGATGCTCTTAATGACATGTAGGTATAGCAGAAGTGGTATATGTAGAAACAGAAGAGTTATTTCTGTTTGTTCCTAAAATTTCTGCAGGGAGATGTGGACTACGATAAGTGACTAGCTGCTTTCATGCCTTTATGCAAATCCAAGGGTGTTTGGTTTAACCTAAGCTTCTGCAGAGGAAGCAGTATGTCACATCTTCACCTGAACCAGAGTTAACTTCTAGCTGGCAGTGACAGATTCACATCAAAATTCAGGACAGCGCTTGGCTTGGGCTGAGGGAAAAGGCAGATACTGTAGACTTTGAACAAAGCAGCCAATGAGTCTGTCAGGTATCAAAACATCTATTCAAAAGGGAGAGTGCGTTGAGGAGCAGGCTTTTAAAGAAAACTCCCAACAGTTCTGTCAGTTACAAATTGGACGTGTCAACATCTCCAAACAGATTTAGCTGGAGCATTAACAATGCTAATAATGCATGTCCGCGCCAGGAAATATTTCAGTGGCTTGATCTACGCAGAGGTGACAGTGCACTCTACAGTACAAAATAGTATATATAAAAGACTTTGTGTTAATTAGCAGATCTAGCAGTCTCTGGAGAGGTGAAGAAAATGGAAACTTTAGAATTTCTTCACTAAACTGCTCCCTGAGGATAGAAACAGTGTTTGACAACTTAACAGGGGATAGTGTATTAACGTTTGGCTGAGCTTGTCTGTGAAATCAATGTGCGCCTCCTGAAAATGCCTGTAATTCAACACACTGTTATAGTTATGTAAATAGTTGTGTGTAAAGCTTGAATACTTTAGACCAGTGGTACTCAACTGGCGGACTGGTGGTCCGAATGCAGACCTCGGCACCAGATTTCCGGACCCCTGTTCTGACAGCCCTGTCCCCTTAACTTGATCAGCGTTGAAGTGCTTAGTCTCTCTGCCAGTGTCATGACACCTAGCATTGCAATATAAAGTACTGCACGGGCAGGAAGTGGCATTGCAGGAAACACATAAAATTTGTTTTCTCGGTTTCTTTGCCCCATTCATCCCTGCCCCACCATCTCTGGCTAATCCATCCCTGTCCCTCAATCTCTTTGCCATCTATCCATGTCCTCCCAACTCAGCCCCATCCATTCCTGTCTCCCCAGCTTTGCCCCATCCATTCTTGTCCCCCCAGCTTTGCCCCATCGATTCCTGCCCTCCCCAGCTCTGTCGAATCAATCCTGTCCTTCTAGTTCTGCCGATCTGTCCTTTCTCCCAGCTCTCTTTCCATCCCTCCCTGCCCTTCCTGTTCTGTCTATCCATCCCTCTTCCTTACAGCTTCTCTCCTATCTATCCCTCTCCCCCCAGCCCTATCTATCCATCCTTGTTACCAGACCTTATTGCCAGTAACATTTTGGGCCCTAGTCCACCCCTGTACACGGACTGCATAGGATTCTCGAGTGGGAGGGGGGGTTAACAGCCTTTTTTAGTTTTTCTTGTGAAATATATACCCCCCCCCCCCCAAGTGTGCCCAGACCTTCACCTCTCATCGGATGCCTGCAAATGGACCTTTACAAGAAGTGGTTGAGTACCCCTGCTTTAGACAATACTATCCAATTTTCTTGCTACTCCCAGAGCTATGATGTGGCCCCTTTAAGACTTTTGTATTCTAATTGCCCTGCTAATGTGCACCTCCCTGGTTAGTTATAAAATGGTCTGAGCGGCTGCCACCCCCCTTTTGTTTCTTTTGAATTTGTGCAAGCACATGGTGTGTGGGGTCTAGGCTGTATTGCAAGGTCTTTGACCCTTCCACCCCATGGCTTGCACTTGAGGTTTAGGGCAACCTCAGGTAAGCCTGCTCCCAATTTATCTATTGCATTGTATGTCCCAAATGGGGCTCTTAGAGACTAGAATTAGTACTAGAGTTAGGACTGCACCTCACAGGGGCACCTTGGCGCTGGTGGTGCAGCTTAAGCATACTTCTGCAGATGTGTGTGACCGAGCCCCCTGTTTTTAACCTAGTTTAGAGACAGATTGTAGGCTGGTCAGCAAGCTAACTGGTTTGAGTGTTGTGGCCCCTTTAAGACTTTTGTACTCCCAGAGCTATACCAGCTACATGGAGGTGAGCTAATGGCCCATTCCTGAGTAAGTGTACAACTTACCTGCCCCCGGATGCAAAAGATATGTCAGCTAATTGTTTGTTAGAGCGATTGTTCGAGAGATCACTTGTACTGTGAGCAACATGTCATATTTATGCTCGATTTCTGTTTACACATGCTGAAGGTAACACGACGAACGAGAAATTTTAGGTCCGACAAACGAATTCTCATTGAACTTCTTAACGCAAAAGGGTTTGTCATGAACCATTTCTCATCTGATTGCGTTTGCTTTAGCGATTTCTAGTTCACAAATCGTTCCCTGGAAATGGGCCATAAGTGCTTTTACAGCCCTGCACACTAAGAAGAATTATGAAGAAGATTATCAGAATATCTCTCCTTCATTAGAAGTAACATTAAAGCAAAATATTTGAGGACTCATCCTATCCAGGCCATCACTGCTTCAGACTTCTGCCTAGGGTCACAGATACAGGAATATATTGACAAAATACCCAGGCACTTGTACAACTTCTATCCTCTGAACAACAAGAATTTAGACAAAGCAGTACAGAAATATCCCAGTCAATTAAAGCAGCAAAATAATTCAAGTGGGGCTCTGGTTCAGTTGTGCAATGTATACTTGTTATGATGATAACCTAAATTCCTTTAACCCTTTAAATGCCAGCCACGTAAAATTTACGTGGTTGCCTCTCCGTCACTTAAGTGCCAGCCACGTAAAATTTATGTGCCTGGCATTTACCCCTGCTAGCGGGCACAAAAAAAAAAAAAATACTCACCTGACCCCTTGTTGGATCCGGCCGGGTCTCCTCCTTAATTTGGTGCCATCCGATCCCCTGTGGGGGCTCGGATGGCTCCAGGAGAGCCCCCGGAATAGGCCACCCCCCCCCCCCGCTCCTGCAGCAGCAGCTGCTAACTGTAAAAAAAAAGAAAAAATAAAAACGACATTCACTTACCTGCATGTGCGCTGGCTCCCGCTGTCCCTCCTCTTCACCTGGGGGGCCTCCGATCCCCCCCCCAGGACTTAGGGATCTTCAGGAGAGAGCCCGGGAGGCTCTCTCTTCTTTCCTCCTCGATGGCGGCCGCCATCTTGCCGCTAAGCCCCGCCCACTTGGGGGCGTGGTTAATGACATCATCCCGGCCCCGATCTCCGGCTTCAGCCTTCTCAGCTGTCAGATGCCGGTGATCGGTGCTGGGGAAGGAGGTAGCAGGAGATCTCCTGCCTCCCCCTTCTCTGGATGCCGATCACCGGCATCTGTCATCAGAGCGGCGAGGGACAAGAGCTTACAATCGGAGGTACAGTAAAAATTTTTTTTTTTTTTTTAATAAAATACTTTTATTACTTGTGTTTTTTTTTTTCACAGTTAACCCTTTGTGAGCTGGTAAGGGGTCCATGAGACCCCTTATACCAGCTCACAAGGCTCTGGGTCTGGCAAGTCACCTGCGGCTAGTGGGTGACTTGCCATTAACCCCCAGCCCCCCATTACCTGCCTCCCCAACGGCCAGGGGGGGCAAAAGGGCCCGGGCCACTTAGTGGCTATGTGGGCTAGTAGCCTGCAGGGCCAGGGACCACCAACGCTGGCCCCTGCGCCCTGTTCTACAAGCCCCCATAACTGGCCCGGGTCGATAATGCTGGGTAGGGGGGATCCTACGTCATTTTTTGGGGGGATTTTTAAGGGTTTTTAACCCTTAAAATTCCCCCCAAAAATGGGGACCCTGTGTCATTTATTTTTTTAATTAACCCTTTTGTATTCTGTCATCCAGCAGCTATAAAAGGCTTCTAGCAAGTGAGCAGAAGCCAGTGATTGCCAAGGGACAGAGTGCTCCAGTATGGATGGGAGGTATGTATTAAAAAAATAAATAATAATAAAATATTTTTTCTCTGTGTGGTGTGTTTTTTTGACATTTAACCCCTTGTGAACTGGTAAGGGCTCCATGAGACCCCTATACCAGTTCTCAAGGCTGGGGGGATGGCAAGTCACCTGAGCTAGCCGGTGACTTGCCATTAACCCCCGGCACCCCCATTACCTGCCTCCCCAAAGCCCGGGGGGCAGAAGAGCCCGGGCCCACGGGCTATGCGGGCTTGTAGCCTGCAGGGCCAGGGGCCACAAAAGCTGGCCCCTGCGCCCTGTTCCTACAAGCCCTGCATAGCTGGTCCCGGGCTGGTTACTTTTGGTAAGGGGGACCCCATGTCAATTTTATTGGATTTTTAAGGGTTTTTAAATCTCGATTTAACCCTTTGTAGTGTGGATGGTAGTTGTATTTTATTTGTAAATGTTAAAAATTACTTGTTTCAGTTAGGGGGGTCTCCTGGGCAGGAACAGGGGGATACCGATAAATATGTGGTACCGTTCTAATCGGTAGAAATGGGGCTTTCACGTGCAATATGGTTTTCCCTAATTAAATACATTTTTTATTTAAAATAAAGGAGGCAATTTTCTAAAAAAAATTTTTTTATTCATTTTTTTTACTTAATAATAAATAAAATGAATAATAAATAAAATTTACAAACAAGACATTTCATGTTAAATCCTAAACTCTGCTGCAAAAAATATATATATAATTTTCCTGAAAATTCCAGCAAAAATGTCGCAAAACATGGCGCAAAATGGGGAAAAATGACCTGTCAACAGAGGGTGACAAAATCTCAAGTAGGCTGGCAATTAAAAGGGTTAATAGTACCTCTGCATGTTGGGTATTGTTCTGTTTGGGGGACCTTGCGCTTTCAGACTTAGCTCGTTTTTTCTTGTTTGCATATTTATATTTTAGGAAAAGGTGTTTTTTATTCAGCTTTTTTATACATTTTTTAGGGAAACCCTGTGCAGCCAAAGAATTCTTTGAGGGATAAATTCCAGAAAGATGAGCCCACTACAACAAGCTGGGTACGCTTAGAAAGCTAAACATGTGTACTTTCAGGGAATATATGGTTTATGGGGGATATTCTAAATGTAAAGGGTTGTTTTGGTTGAAAAATCGCAAGGTGCACACTTTGTCTGCAGAGCTGAAATTTTCAAGAAAAATTACCGTTATGCTCATGCTTTACTTTGGGGTGTTTGCCAACTCTTCCCTTGACAGTAGCTATGCATGTTGGGTATCGTTCTGTTCGGGGGATGTTGCTTTTTCAGATTATACTTGTTTTTTCTTGTTTGTATATAGTTTTTTTTAGGAAAATGTGGCTTTGATTCTGCTTTTTTATGTTTTTTTTAGGGAAACTCTTTGCAACCAAAGAATACATTGAGGGATTACTTCCAGAAAACTGTGACCACATCAACAAGCCTGGTACAAATAGAAAGCCTGAGGTGTGTACTTCCAGAGAATATATAGTTTGTGGGGTTGTTTTTCTGGAAAAACTGCAAGGTGCGCATAGCGCATATCACAGTTGTATTTTTTCTGAAAATCCCCTAAAGCTCTGTTTCAGTTTGGGGGAGTCTCCTGGGCAGGAAAGGGTGTCTACCAATACATATGTGGTACCGCTGTGACCGTGAGAAATTGGGATTTCATACACAATAAGATTTTATTGACAAACTTACATTTCTTATTACAAAAAAACACTACAAATTGTAAAAAATTGATTTTTTTTTTATTTGTTTGCACATATTTTGCCAAAAAATATAGAGAATACACCTAAAAATTACAAACAAGACATTTCATGTTAAAGCTCAGACTCTGCTGAAAAAAAACAATATATCATTTTCCTGGGAAATCCCTGGAAATCCCTTCAAAAATCACATTTGAACATGGGGAGTGCAAAATAGTGCAAAATGGTCTGGCAACAGAGTGTGACAAAAACTCCAGGTAGGCTGGCACTTAAAGGGTTAATTAAGTTAATTTATTACATCAATTTAATCAATTCATTGTGTAATGTTCTGATTGTTCCTGTTTATTTATCTTGCTCTATTTCCTAAACAAAAAATAATCCTTGTGTGTACAGTAAATAGTTGACAAAATAAACTTCTAATGACCAATGAACTTATAGAACCTATGCAGCATATTTGGCCCACCTTGTTGGGTAAAAGAGCCACAAAACTGTAATTTAATGACAAAAATCACAAATGCACAATGGTATATTAGAAAGGTGTCACACAAATCAATTTTTTTAAAAGAATATTAGAGATTGGCGAACCTGCTGAAGTTCGGGTTTGACAAGTTTGACCGAACTTGCCGCTAAAGTCTTGTTCGGGTCCCCAGACTCAACGAGAACCAGAATCCGAACCCTATTAAACTTAATGGAATCCCGAATTTGGGGGACTAAAAATAGCTGTAAAATGGGGGGAGCAATGGCTAGAGGGGAACACCAGGGTGATTGCCCTGAATGAAATAGGAGAAATTACTCAAAATAATGACAACAATAATAATAATAAAATAATTAAAGAAATACATACATAAATAAAAAAAAGAAATATATTTTTATGGCCAAATTGTTCATGGCCAAATTGGGGTGGGAACTTGCCATTAACCCCCAGCCCCCCATTACCTGCCTCCCCAACGGCCAGGGGGGGGCAGAAGGGCCCGGGCCACTTAGTGGCTATGTGGGCTAGTAGCCTGCAGGGCCAGGGACCACCAACGCTGGCCCCTGCGCCCTGTTCTACAAGCCCCCATAACTGGCCCGGGTCGGTAATGCTGGGTAGGGGGGATCCTACGTCATTTTTGGGGGGGATTTTTAAGGGTTTTTAACCCTTAAAATTCCCCCCAAAAATGGGGACCCTGTGTCATTTATTTTTTTAATTAACCCTTTTGTATTCTGTCATCCAGCAGCTATAAAAGGCTTCTAGCAAGTGAGCAGAAGCCAGTGATCGCCGAGGGACAGAGTGCTCCAGTATGGATGGGAGGTATGTATTAAAAAAATAAATAATAATAAAATATTTTTTCTCTGTGTGGTGTGTTTTTTTGACATTTAACCCCTTGTGAACTGGTAAGGGCTCCATGAGACCCCTATACCAGTTCTCAAGGCTGGGGGGATGGCAAGTCACCTGAGCTAGCCGGTGACTTGCCATTAACCCCCGGCACCCCCATTACCTGCCTCCCCAAAGCCCGGGGGGGCAGAAGAGCCCGGGCCCACGGGCTATGCGGGCTTGTAGCCTGCAGGGCGCAGGGGCCACAAAAGCTGGCCCCTGCGCCCTGTTCCTACAAGCCCTGCATAGCTGGTCCCGGGCTGGTTACTTTGGGTAAGGGGGACCCCATGTCAATTTTATTGGATTTTTAAGGGTTTTTAAATCTCGATTTAACCCTTTGTAGTGTGGATGGTAGTTGTATTTTATTTGTATTACTTGTTTCAGTTAGGGGGTCTCCTGGGCAGGAACAGGGGGCTACCGATAAATATGTGGTACCGTTCTAATCGGTAGAAATGGGGCTTTCACGTGCAATATGGTTTTTCCTAATTAAATACATTTTTTATTTAAAATAAAGGAGGCAATTTTCTAAAAAAATGTTTTTTTATTTATTTTTTTTACTTAATAATAAATAAAATGAATAATAAATAAAATTTACAAACAAGACATTTCATGTTAAATCCTAAACTCTGCTGCAAAAAATATATATATAATTTTCCTGAAAATTCCAGCAAAAATGTCGCAAAACATGGCGCAAAATGGGGAAAAATGACCTGTCAACAGAGGGTGACAAAATCTCAAGTAGGCTGGCAATTAAAAGGGTTAATAGTACCTCTGCATGTTGGGTATTGTTCTGTTCGGGGGACCTTGCGCTTTCAGACTTAGCTCGTTTTTTCTTGTTTGCATATTTATATTTTAGGAAAAGGTGTTTTTTATTCAGCTTTTTTATACATTTTTTAGGGAAACCCTGTGCAACCAAAGAATTCTTTGAGGGATAAATTCCAGAAAGATGAGCCCACTACAACAAGCTGGGTACGCTTAGAAAGCTAAACATGTGTACTTTCAGGGAATATATGGTTTATGGGGGATATTCTAAATGTAAAGGGTTGTTTTGGTTGAAAAATCGCAAGGTGCACACTTTGTCTGCAGAGCTGAAATTTTCAAGAAAAATTACCGTTATGCTCATGCTTTACTTTGGGGTGTTTGCCAACTCTTCCCTTGACAGTAGCTATGCATGTTGGGTATCGTTCTGTTCGGGGGATGTTGCTTTTTCAGATTATACTTGTTTTTTCTTGTTTGTATATAGTTTTTTTAGGAAAATGTGGCTTTGATTCTGCTTTTTTATCTTTTTTTAGGGAAACTCTTTGCAACCAAAGAATACATTGAGGGATTACTTCCAGAAAACTGTGACCACATCAACAAGCCTGGTACAAATAGAAAGCCTGAGGTGTGTACTTCCAGAGAATATATAGTTTGTGGGTTTTTTCTGGAAAAACTGCAAGGTGCGCATAGCGCATATCACAGTTGTATTTTTTCTGAAAATCCCCTAAAGCTCTGTTTCAGTTTGGGGGAGTCTCCTGGGCAGGAAAGGGTGTCTACCAATACATATGTGGTACCGCTGTGACCGTGAGAAATTGGGATTTCACACACAATAAGATTTTATTGACAAACTTACATTTCTTATTACAAAAAAACACTACAAATTGTAAAAAATTGATTTTTTTTCTTATTTGTTTGCACATATTTTGCCAAAAAATATTGAGAATACACCTAAAAATTACAAACAAGACATTTCATGTTAAAGCTCAGACTCTGCTGAAAAAAAACAATATATCATTTTCCTGGGAAATCCCTGGAAATCCCTTCAAAAATCACATTTGAACATGGGGAGTGCAAAATAGTGCAAAATGGTCTGGCAACAGAGTGTGACAAAAACTCCAGGTAGGCTGGCACTTAAAGGGTTAATTAAGTTAATTTATTACATCAATTTAATCAATTCATTGTGTAATGTTCTGATTGTTCCTGTTTATTTATCTTGCTCTATTTCCTAAACAAAAAATAATCCTTGTGTGTACAGTAAATAGTTGACAAAATAAACTTCTAATGACCAATGAACTTATAGAACCTATGCAGCATATTTGGCCCACCTTGTTGGGTAAAAGAGCCACAAAACTGTAATTTAATGACAAAAATCACAAATGCACAATGGTATATTAGAAAGGTGTCACACAAATCAATTTTTTTAAAAGAATATTAGAGATTGGCGAACCTGCTGAAGTTCGGGTTTGACAAGTTTGACCGAACTTGCCGCTAAAGTCTGGTTCGGGTCCCCAGACTCAACGAGAACCAGAATCCGAACCCTATTAAACTTAATGGAATCCCGAATTTGGGGGACTAAAAATAGCTGTAAAATGGGGGGAGCAATGGCTAGAGGGGAACACCAGGGTGATTGCCCTGAATGAAATAGGAGAAATTACTCAAAATAATGGCAACAATAATAATAATAAAAAAATTAAAGAAATACATACATAAATAAAAAAAAGAAATATATTTTTATGGCCAAATTGTTCATGGCCAAATTGGGGTGGGAACACCTGGGCAATTGCCCTGCACAAAATGGGCTAGGGAAAATAACATCAATAAATATGTATATACATATATACATAAATAAATAAATATTAACATCAATAAACAAATATGTACATATAAATAATTGCATAAATACATCAATAAAAATAATACATTTTTTACAGGTGTCAGAGTTTTGTGTGTGGGGGGGGGGGTGTTGGTGGTGGATGTGGTGGTGTAAGTGGAAGAGATGGAGGAGGTGGTAAACATTTCAAGCACTTACTCAGGTGCTGGCACAGCCAAGTTCCATGGGATCCATGCCTTGTTTATCTTAAGGAAAGCTAGGTAAGCATGTCCACATTGGCTGGGGATAGGTGGATCCTCCTGTTGGTGATAACACCCCCTGTGGTGCTGAACATACTTTGTGATAGGACACTTGCCACAGGGCAGGTCAACACCTCCATGGCATAGAGGGAAAGCTCTGGCCACATGCCCAGTTTAGCAACCCAGAAATTGAATAGGGAGGACCCATCACTCCAGGAGATGTGTGGACAGGTAGTCATCCCCCATGTGAGTCAAACTTTCCCTCCTGGTACTACGGGCCATATCCGATGGTGGTGAATGTGGCGGACAATGGAATAAATTCCTTCATATTGTGGCCATACTCACCCTCCCCTGTGAGGTGGTACCGGTGCCCCTGCTGGGTTGGTGACTTGCTGCTCCTCCTCCTTGGACTTGTACCACCACTGAGCCCTCAAATTAAGCTGGGCACTCCACCAGTAGTGCATCCATTAGAGTACGTTTGTACTCTTTATAAATGCTATCGAGATTAGGTCACCCACAGGTAAGACGGTTATGCAAGTACCAGGTGATGCACCAGGAAGGGTAATTGCATCAATGATCAATGGAATAAAAGCAGGATTACACCACCTGGTTAGTGTTTAGGTCATTTATGTGTAACAATGTCAGACATGTATATATTGCATTTCATACATACATCAATAAAGTAACAATTATGGTATTCAGCAAATGTCAGAAGTATCAGTTACATTATTATATTGCATTCAGCAGTACACAGAAAAGGTAGAGCGTACCCAATAATGTGAACCTGTGGTTTCAGGAAAGGTTATGTGCTGTACTGGCTAGAGTGTGTAATCAATATGATCCTCTAAAGGTTTGGTAGGGGTATTCCTAATTATCAGTACTAGGGTTTCAGCTTCATTTTCTAGTGTCAGATAATGTATCAGTTTTAGCCCTGGCGCGTTTTGTCCGGGGGCTTCATCAGAGGGTAAAAGGTTTGTATCCTATTGTAAAGCTGATACAGCTGGATCTAGGGAAATTTGTGAAAATAAAGTAGTAGGCATGAGTAAAATTACATGGGTCGAGCAAAAGGTCCTATATGTGGAGTGCGTCTGTGTGACCGGGTTATAGGTATCAGTACAAGCATAGATGCATAATGTTTCAAAAATGCTCCTACCTTGGCTCCTGGGGTAGTAGGAGTGGAAATAGCCACAAAACTGGGGTCGGGGGGGGGGGGCACACAGCTTGGTACAATAAGCTGTATTATAAGCTGTGGTCTATGACAGGAGAGTAAAAATGTTTTTTTTTACTGTTTAAATATATGAATATGTAGGTAGCAATAGGTTGTCTGCCCAGCATAACCAGCCCAGGGACCAGCTATGAGGCCTTGTAGAGCAGGGCACAGGGGCCAGCCTTGGTAGCCCCCGGTCCTGTGCTCTTCTGGTGAGGGAAAGCCAGGTGCGTAGAATTTGAGTGGCTGGCGTTTAACGGTCAGAAAAGCAGCCACATAAATTTTACGTGGCTGGCAATAGAAGGGTTAAAGAGTACTGACACCCAAGTGGTTTGAGCCAGTGGCATTAAAGAGTACTGACACACAAGTAGTTTGAGCCAGTAGTATTAAAGAGTACTCACACCAAAGTGGTCTGAGCAAGTGGTATTAAAGAGGACTCACACCCAAGTGGTTTGAGCCAGTGGTATTACAGAGTACTGACACACCAGTGGTTTGAGCCACAACATTATTTTTCTTTCAAGAGAGCCTTAAGTGCCCTGAACAAGTGGATACCTAACTAACAAGTGGAATTAAAGAGTAGCAACACAGCAATGGTTTGAGTAAGTGGTATTAAAGAGTACTAACACACAAGTGGTTTGAGCTAGTGATATTGAATAGTACTGACACGCCAGTGGTTTGAGCAAGTGCTATTAAAGAGTACTGACAAAATAGTGGTTTGAGCAAGTGGTATTAAAGAGTACTGACACACAAGTGGTTTGAGCCAGTGCTATTAAATTAAATTTGTGTACTCTTTAATACCACTGGCTCAAACCACTTGGTTGTATGTACTTTTTAACCACCTAACATATAAAAAATGAAGAAGCGGTCCCGAAAATGTCTATTTTTTTATTGCAGATCTGGAATCTATGTCTCATGTGAACACAGTTGGCGCATATCTCTAATTTTTGCTTTTTACAAAATTCTTCTTAACCCCTTTAATGAACCTTTTAAATTTAGCCTGGAGGATCTGTAAGTTTTTGTCCCTCTTAGTGTTCCAGTGGTCAGGCAGGCAGGTGGCAGGGATAGCAAGTAAGTAGACAGGTGTATGGGCAGACGGGTATAAGAACAGGAAGGTAAGTAGGTGGGTGGACAAGTAGGTGACTGGGTGGTTAGACAGGTGGGTGTGCATACCGAAAGGTAAGTGTGTGGGTCGGCAGATAGGTAGGTGAGCAGATAAGTAGGCAGGCAGATATGTAGGTGGGTAAGTGGGTATTAAAGGGTAATGATACACCAGTGTTTTGTCTAGTGGTATTAAAGAGTACTGACACAGAAATAGTTTGAGCTAGTGGTATTAAATAGTACTGACACACTAGTGGTTTGATCAAGTGGTATTAAAGAGTACAACAACCTATCTAGCCTTGACGCCAACCGCTTTCCCTATATTAATGTAGCAGCCATTTAGAAGCTTCCTCTTCCAGCATCTCAACCATGCTGCTGCCTGGATTCAACTGACAATGCACAGTGACAGGAAGCAGCACTTCCTGTTTGCAGTTGGCCTGCAAATGCATGAGCCGCCATTTTGTTTCTAAAATTTACTAGAGCAGGAGTTAGAAAAAGGTAAATGTGCAGCAATATAAATTGCCCTGGGGGGGATACATACCGTATGAGCACTGTTTGTTGTGTCGGTCTGGTTTAAGTCATTTTTTACTGTTGGTCTTTAAATCAATCAAACAAAATGCAGAACCATGGTACTTACAATTTCATCCAAATAAACTATATGAATGGAACCTAGACTTTACCATTAAGAATCCAGAATTGTTGCCAGCTCACAATTGTGGCAGTGAAACATCAAATCTGTTATCTTTCATTTGTGCCAAAGCTTAAAACATTGTCTTTCAGCTTTCAGACTACATTCTGTTTGCTGAAAAAGTTTTAAAGGAGTTTCTTTTTGTGTATAGAGAAGGGAGGGGGTAATCATTAGTCTCTTTCTGCTCAGCTGTTACTGGCTGGTCTGCATTCTAACACCCCGAGGATACGCCACTGGGCACTCTGGGATAAATTTGCATGATTGTGGACTGTTAAAATTAATAGCAGCCAACAATCTTGCTCAATGGATCTTTTCCAAAAATTGTAATTTGGAATATTGGATTTTAAGACATAACCACCCTACTTACCACTTCCTTTCTTTGTAAGTAGAGATGAGCGAACCGGTTCGGACGAACCGGAATTCGCTCCGAATTTCAGGGAAAATTCGATTCGGCACGAACCCGAATTTTTTTTGGTTCGTGCCGATCGAATTTTCCCTGAAATAAAAAAAAAAAAATGCCGGCATGGTGGTAGCGGGCAGGCCGGCTACGCTGTCAGCGGGCGGCGGAAGCCGGCCCGCTGACAGCGCAGCCGGCCTGCCCGCTCTCACCGTGCTGGCATTTGTTTAAAAAGCAAACACTTACCTGCATGCTGCACTTACCTGCATCTGATGACGCGTCCTCTGATGACAGCTGAGAGCGGTGCCAGAGCGTGGAGGCCGGCGCCGCTCTCAGCTGTCATCAGAGGACGCGTCATCAGAGGGCGCCTGAGAGCGACGCCGGCCTCCACGCTCCGAGCATGCAGGTAAGTGTTTGCTTTTTAAACAAATGCCGGCATGGTGGGAGCGGGCAGGCCGGCTGCGCTGTCAGCGGGCCGGCTTCCGCCACCCGCTGACAGCGTAGCCGGCCTGCCCGATCCCACCATGCCGGCATTTTTGCTGAAAAAAAAATGCCGGCATGGTGGGAGCGGGCAGGCCGGCTGCGCTGTCAGCGGGCCGGCGGCGGCCGGCTGACAGGCGTAGCCGGCCTGCCCGCTCCCACCATGCCGGGATTTTTTTTTTCAGATGAGCGATTCATTAAAGTTCGATTCGGGCGAACCCGAATTTCTTGGGGAAATTCGGCGAATCGCCCGAATCAAACTTTCAAGAAGTTCGCTCATCTCTATTTGTAAGGCGTAGGACCACCAACTCTTTTTAACCTCAGTTGTCACATCTTTGGGTTGGGTTTGAACCGAACATCAAAAAGTGATCTTTCATTAAGACATTTTCTTTCACTTCAGCAAGAACAACCTACAGAGACAATATGGTTGTATAAATGAAGAAATATGTAAAATTAAAAAAGAAAATCTTGTTGATGCAGCATAAAACCATTCAAATTGGTCTGATGATTAAGGTATGAACCACCCAGGGATATGGAGATAAAATGTGTTGAACACCATAAGGAAAAATAATATGTATAATTGCTCAGTAAGATACTTAAACAAAGTATAATTGCTCCAAAACCACAAGGATAATTACTGTAGTAAAATAATCGTGCATGAATAAAATGCTTTAGGGGGCATTTTCCTAGTTCAGCATATATTCTATTCACTTGCCATGTTTTACATTTGTATGTGAATCTGTAAATCTATATGTGCTTTGGCTGTAATGTAATATTAGAAACAAAAAATATCACATGCAAGAACAGGATACTTTTGAGTTTCCAAAAGTTTACAGTATGTCTTACCACAAGCTACTTGCGGTTTAGCTTTTCTATTTAGACATTGTTTTATACTAATCTACCCCATCAACACAAAATTCAAGATTCTGAAAACAAATATGTGACAAAGGAGGCAGTTGTAAAACCATTTACACATATTAGAAGAGGGACAAAAAGTGGACCAAAAACTGGGTTTTTCACTATTCCGATTTAGATTTCCTTTTGGAAGCTTTTGGGAGTAGGTGTCTCACGCAAATTGTTGTATGAAGGTTTAAAGCACAACCTCCAATCAAGAAAGTTAAGTTTATTAATTTGCCCCTCTAAACCCCACTACCTTTGATGATCAGTGGTGTAGGGTGCTTGCGAGTGCTTAACGCTATGCAGATGTTGTGGAATAGCTGTGCTCCTAGAATTACAAGGAAGCCTCCATCTTGGATTTCACCTGGGAGCCCTGATTACACATGAGTGGGAAGATGGGGGAGAGCTTTTGCTAGCACACAAACACACTGCAGCTGAGTTAGGACCTGCCATCACTAGAGAGGTTTACCTTAGAAAAGGGATCAACATCTCTCATGTTACACACATATACTGAATCAAAGAATGTAACTATGTATTAATCAATGTAAGTCAATGGGTTCGGCTACCACAGTTTACTCTGTTTTCTATGTTGATACAATTAGAGATGAGCGAATTTGATTTGATTCGGCTGATTCGCCAAATTTTCCGACAAAATTTGTTTCGGTCCGAATTTATTTGCGACAAATCACTATTAAAAACAGAAAAATATTTCTGAGCTTCCTAGAGCCTCAATAAGGTTGTAAACCATTCTGCCTTGCTGTAACACGCATAGGATGCGTGCTGGGTTAGTGAAATACTACTGTAAATAACTATGACATGCAGATCAGAGGCATCGCTATTAGAATTGCAGAGCGGCACAATTGCAGAGAGTTGAGGTGGCATCACTATGAGGGGCCCCTATATTGCCTGAAAAACACACCCTGGATCTGGCAGCAGCAGGCGCCCAAATATTGGCTGAAAGACATCCTGGAGTTGGCAGCAGGAGAAGCAGGAGCCCAAAAATTGGCTGAATGACACACTGGAGTTGCAAGCAGCAGCAGCAGCAGCAGCAGCAGCAGCAGCAGCCGAAACATAGCTTGAAAGACACACTGGAGTTGGCAGCAGGAGCCCGAAAATTGGCTGAATGACACCCTGGAGTTGCAAGCAGCAGCAGCAGGAGGCCAAACATAGCTTGAAAGAGACACTGGAGTTGGCAGCAGGAGCCCAAAAATTGGATGAATGACACCCTGGAGTTGCAAGCAGCAGGAGCCCAAACACCGCTTGAAAGAGACACTTGAGTTGGCAGCAGGAGCCCACAAATTGGCTGAATGACACCCTGGAGTTGCAAGCAGCAGCAGCAGGAGCCCAAACATAGCGTGAAAGAGACACTGGAGTTGGCAGCAGGAGCCCAAAAATTGGCTGAATGACACCCTGGAGTTGCAAGCAGCAGCAGCAGGAGCCCAAACATAGCTTGAAAGAGACACTGGAGTTGGCAGCAGGAGTCCAAAAATTGTCTGAATGACACCCTGGAGTTGCAAGCAGCAGCAGCAGGAGCCCAAACATAGCTTGAAAGAGACACTGGAGTTGGCAGCAGGAGCCCAAAAATTGGATGAATGACACCCTGGAGTTGCAAGCAGCAGCAGGCCAAACATAGCTTGAAAGAGACACTGGAGTTGGCAGCAGGAGCCCAAAAAGTGGCTGAATGACACCCTGGAGTTGCAAGAAGCAGCAGCAGGAGCCCAAACATAGCTTGAAAGAGACACTGGAGTTGGCAGCAGGAGCCCAAAAAATGTCTGAATGACACCCTGGACTTGCAAGCAGCAGCAGCAGCAGCAGGAGCCCAAACATAGCTTTAAAGAGACACTGGAGTTGGCAGCAGAACCCAAAAATTGGCTTAAAGACACACTGCAGTTGGCAGCAGCAGGAGCCCAAACATAGCTTGAAAGAGACACTGGAGTTGGCAGCAGGAGCCCAAAAATTGGCTGAATGACACCCTGGAGTTGCAAGCAGCAGCAGCAGGAGGCCAAACATAGCTTGAAAGAGACCCTGGAGTTGGCAGCAGGAGCCCAAAAATTGGCTGAATGACACCCTGGAGTTGCAAGCAGCAGCAGGAGCCCAAACATAGCTTGAAAGAGACACTGGAGTTGGTAGCAGGAGCCCAAAAATTGGCTGAATGACACCCTGGAGTTGCAAGCAGCAGCAGGAGCCCAAACATAGCTTGAAAGAGACACTGGAGTTGGCAGCAGGAGCCCAAAAATTGGCTGAATGACACCCTGGAGTTGCAAGCAGCAACAGCAGCAGCCAAAACATAGCTTGAAAGAGACACTGGAGTTGGCAGCATCAGCCCAAAAATTGGATGAATGACACCCTGGAGTTGCAAGCAGCAGCAGCAGGAGCCCAAACATAGCTTGAAAGAGACACTGGAGTTGGCAGCAGGAACCCAAAAATTGGCCTAAAGACACACTGCTGTTAGCAGCAGCAGGAGGCCAAACATAGCTTGAAAGAGACACTGGAGTTGGCAGCAGGAGCCCAATAATTGGCTGAATGACACCCTGGCATTGCAAGCAGCAGGAGCCAAAACATAGCTTGAAAGTGGCAGCAGGAACCCAAAAGTTGGCCTAAAGGCACACTGCAGTTGGCAGCAGCAGCAGCAGCAGGAGGCCAAAATTTGGCTGAAAGGCACACCCTGAAGTTGGCATCAGCAGAAGCCCAAAAATTGGCCTAAAGACATAAATATGTTTTGCACCATTTGGAAAGTGTAAAACGTGGCACCGTGCTGAATCTAGTCGCATGCATCAGCCATTGGTGGGTGGAAATCCTGGCTGGTCCATCCCTGATTCATTCTCTCATTCTCTCCACATTTTTAGTTGACAGACGAGTTCTCCTTGCCGTAACTATGGCCCCGCCGCACTAAACACCCGCTCAGATGGCACGCTACTTGCCGGGGAGGACAGCTTTTCCAGGGCAAACTCAGCTAGCTGCGGCCACAAGTCAAGTTTGGCTGCCCAGAAGTCCAGCGGATTCTCAAGGTGTGTTGGCATGGTCATGTCAAGGTATCACATGACCTGCTGGTTCAGGTCCTGCTCCAGGTCTTCCTGCTGCTCATGAGTAGACTCACTATGCGGGTGTAGAAAGCTACTCATTAGCGACTGAAGACTGAGGCTGCTGCTGATGGAGATGCTGCTGCTGCTCCTGCCAACCCCCCCAGCAGCCATGGCAGTGGAAGTTGAGCGCAGAGGTCCCCCCGAGTCAGACCTGCGAGAGTATGGACCATGGCGCAGATAGGCATCGGCAACTGACTACGTAGAATGTCAGTTTGTCCTCCCTCTCGGCGGGTCTAAAAAATGCCCCCATTTTGTGCCGGAAGCGAGGGTCCAATAAGGTGGAGAGCCAGAAGTCATCCCGCTGACAAATGGAAACAATTCTGGGGTCACTACGCAAGCACGTGAGCATGCTTCCTGCCATTTGCGCAAGTGACTCGGAGGGACTACCTGTCTCCATCTCCACTGCATACTGCCACTGTGTGTCTGGGTCCTCTGTCTCGCCTTCCTCACAACCCTCTAGCTCCTCTGGCTTCTCCTGCTCCTCCTCTCCTGTCCGCTGACTAAATAAACCAGCCATTTCGCCAAGCCTAAACTGTGCAATGTGCCACTCCTCCTCCCCTTCCTCCTCCTTCTCCAGTTCAGCTCCAATGGGGTTCATGTGGCCGTAAGATGTAGACGCCATGTCTCCAGTGCCCTGACCAGCCATGGTTTCCAACATGTGCTGTAGTACATGAAGCAGTGGAATCACGTCGTTCATCCCGTAATCCTGGCGATTCACAAATAAAGTGGCTTCCTCAAAGGGCCTGAGCAAACAGAAGGTGTCACGTATGAGCTGCCACTGGTTGACATTGAAGTTACACAGGGTAGTTCCCCTATCCGCTTGGATCATCAAGAAATCCGTGATGGCTTTTCTCTGTTCGTATAGTCTGACATATGTAGGGTGGAATTCCAATGGGTGGAAACATTGCAAATCAGACTATGTTGGGGGCTACCGTTCTGATGCTGTAGCTCAAGAAGGGTGTGCTTGGCGGTATATGAGTGGCTGAAGTGCATGCAAAGTTTCCTTGAAGTTGTTAGGATATCTTGCAGATGGGGGGAAGACTTCAGAAACCGCTTCACAACCAGATTGAAGACATGAGCCATGCAGGGCGCATGGGTCAGCCTTCATTGTCGCAGCGCAGACAAAATGTTCTTCCCATTGTCGGTAACCATGGTTCCCATTTTCAGTTTTCTTGGAGTAAGCCATGTTTGGATTTCTTGATGAATAAATTTAAGCAGTTCCTCCCCTGTGTGACTCCGTTCGCCAAGACAAACCATGTGAAGCACTGCGTGACACCTCCGTGCCCTGCACACATAGTAGGCTGGAGGGGCACTGAGACCTGAGCCTACAGTGGAGGGTGAGGAGAGGGCGGAGAATGAGGAGGCCGAGTCGCGCGGTGTCACAGGCACAACGGCGGAGGCCGAAGCGGAGTGACCTGTCCAAGTTGCTGCTGCTGCAAAGGGACCACATTCACCCAGTGGCCCTAAACGACATGTACTGTCCCTGACCGTAGTTACAGCTCCAGACGTTGGCGCTGCCATGCACTTTGCTACACACCGACAGGCTCAAGGACTGGCCCACCTTCTGTTCAACAAAAGTGTGCAGCGCTGGTACTGCCTTCTTGGCAAAGAAATGATGGCTTGGGACTCTCCACCTCGGCTTGGCACAAGCCATCAGTTCTCTGAAAGGTGCAGAGTCCACCACCTGAAAAGGGAGCGACTGCAGCACCAGCAACTTGGACAGGAGCACATTCAGCTTCTGCGCCGTAGGATGAGTGGGCGCATAGTGCTGTCTCTTGGACATGGCTTCGCTGATGAATTGCTGGCGGGATGCATGACTTGGAGGAGGAGGAGCAGGAGCATCAGGAGGAGTGACAGAGGATGGGTATGACGCAGAGCTGCCTTCGGCTGAGGTGCTGGAGCCTTGGCTGGCAGAAATTGGGAGTGGCGTGCCACTTGGTGAGGAAGCAGCCTGGACCACCTCTTCAGAGCCTCAGTTCTCCCAGGCCGCTTTATGGTGACGCATCATATGTTGACACAGGGCCGTGGTGCCAACATTTGGGCCCTGGCCACGCTTCACCTTCTGCCTACATACCTTACATGTTGCCATGTTACCCTCCTGCGGATGCTTGAGGACAAACTGCCACACTGCCGAGTAGCTGCTTTTCCCACCAACAGCCCGCACTGATTCACTGCTACTGTCGCCAACTCCAGGAACCTCTGCTCCACTACCTCCCGATAAGGTAGCCTGCCACACAGCAGGTGCTCTACCCCGGCCCCGGCTCAGTTTGGCTCCAGGCTTTACAATTCTGCCCCCATGCTGACTGCCAACCATGCTGCTAACACCTTGCTGCCTCAGCTGCTGACTCCGGGGCAACCTGCGCCCCGCTTCTCCTGATGATGAGGATGAAGCTCCTTCTGCACCCGGCTCCCAAGTGCGGTCGGCTTCATCATCATCATCATCACTGAGTTGTGGCTGCACATCACTGATGTTCTCGGTTTCCTCAACTGTGTCTGGCGCAGGAGCTGGAACGCTCGCAACAACACCCACGCCACTCTCCACATCACTATTTGTCTGCCTAGCAAAGGAAGCCACCTCCATTTCTTGGCTGGGCAGTAGCTGCTGACTGTCCTCTATCTGATCGTCCTCCTCACTAAAGAGTGGAGCTGAACCCAAAGCATAGAATACGTCGCTGGGGGAGGGAACGGCGTAGGACAGAGGCAATGGGAGGACAGGGACTGCTCTCGGGCCATGCCAACTCAGGGTTGTGTCAGAGGAACCTACCGACCCTAGACTGGGGGTGTCAGATGTAACTTGTGATGATGTGGATGACCATGTTAACCAATCTACCATGGCAGATGCGTTACTGGTGGAGACACGACCGCTAGCAGATACTGCCAGATCAGGTCTCTCATCGCAACTCCTGCTGCCACTCGCCCCTAGTCTGCTGCAACCTCTGCCTGCAGAATCTTGGCCTCTGCCACTCCTCTTTGAACATCCTGGCACTTGTCTGCCTGAAATTTTTATGTATTTGAAATGCGCAATAGGCACTTAAAAAAGTGTTTACTTTCAAAAGCAGAAGCTAAATAAAGTGAGATACTGCTTCTCTGCACCAGATACTATGAAAATTGGCAATATTGTATACCCTGCGGCCTGGTGTTTTTACAGGACGCAAAAAAAAAACAATTCAAAATGCAATATATTAATAAAGCAGAGCCTGTAGAAGCTAATTTAGTATAACAGGGTGAAATGTGCCGGTTTGGGATACCCTGCGGCCTGGTGTTTTTACAGGACGCACAAAACCAATTCAAAATGCAATATATTAATAAAACACAGCCTGTAGAAGCTGCTTTAGTATAACAGATAGGGTGAAATGTGCTGGTTTGGGATACCCTGCGGCCTGGTGTTTTTACAGGACGCACAATAACAATTCAAAATGCAATATATTAATAAAACAGAGCCTGTAGAATCTGCTTTAGTATAACAGATAGGGTGAAATGTGCCGGTTTGGGATGCCCTGCAGCCTGGTGTTTTTACAGGACGCACAAAACCAATTCAAAAACGCAATATATTAATAAACAGAGTCTGTAGAAGTTGCTTTAGTATAACAGATAGGGTGAAATGTGCCAGTTTGGGATAGCCTGCGGCCTGGTGTTTTTACAGGATGTACAAAACCAATTCAAAATGCAATATATTAATAATACAGAGCCTGTAAAAGCTGCTTTAGTATAACAGATAGGCTGAAATGTGCCGGTTTGGGATACCCTGCGGCCTTGTGTTTTTACAGGATGCAAAAAAACAATTCAAATTGCAATATATTAATAAAACAGAGCCCATAAAAGCTGCTTTAGTATAACAGGGTGAAATCTGCTGGTTTGGGATACCCTGCGGCCTGATGTTTTTACAGGACGCACAATAACAATTAAAAATGCAATATATTAATAAAACAGAGCCTTTAGAATCTGCTTTAGTATAACAGATAGGTTGAAATGTGCCGGTTTGGGATACCCTGCGGCCTGGTGTTTTTACAGGACGCACAAAACCAATTCAAAAATGCAATATATTAATAAAACAGAGCCTGTAGAAGTTGCTTTAGTATAACAGGGTGAAATCTGCTGGTTTGGGATACCCTGCGGCCTGGTGTTTTTACAGGACGCACAAAACCAATTCAAAATGCAATATATTAATAAAACAGAGCCTGTAGAGTCTGCTTTAGTATAACAGATAGGGTGAAATGTGCCGGTTTGGGATACCCTGCGGCCTGGTGTTTTTACAGGACGCACAAAACCAATTCAAAAGGCAATATATTAATAAAACAGAGCCTGTAGAATCTGCTTTAGTATAACAGATAGGGTGAAATGTGCCGGTTTGGGATACCCTGCGGCCTGGTGTTTTTACAGGATGCAAAAAAAACAATTCAAATTGCAATATATTAATAAAACAGAGCCCATAAAAGCTGCTTTAGTATAACAGGGTGAAATCTGCTGGTTTGGGATACCCTGCGGCCTGGTGTTTTTACAGGACGCACAATAACAATTAAAAATGCAATATATTAATAAAACAGAGCCTTTAGAATCTGCTTTAGTATAACAGATAGGTTGAAATGTGCCGGTTTGGGATACCCTGCGGCCTGGTGTTTTTACAGGACGCACAAAACCAATTCAAAAATGCAATATATTAATAAACAGAGCCTGTAAAAGTTGCTTTAGTATAACAGGGTGAAATCTACTGGTTTGGGATACCCTGCGGCCTGGTGTTTTTACAGGACGCACAAAACCAATTCAAAATGCAATATATTAATAAAACAGAGCCTGTAGAGTCTGCTTAAGTATAACAGATAGGGTGAAATGTGCCAGTTTGGGATACCCTGCGGCCTGGTGTTTTTACAGGACGCACAAAACCAATTCAAAATGCAATATATTAATAAAACAGAGCCTGTAGAATCTGCTTTAGTATAACAGATAGGGTGAAATGTGCCGGTTTGGGATACCCTGCGGCCTGGATTTTTTTCAGGACGCAAATAAAAATTCAAAATGCAATATATTAATAAAACAGAGCCTGTAGAAGCTGCTTTAGTATAACAGGGTGAAATGTGCCGGTTTGGGATACCCTGCGGCCTGGTGTTTTTACAGGACGCACAAAACCAATTCAAAATGCAATATATTAATAAAACAGAGCCTGTAGAAGCTGCTTTAGTATAACAGATAGGGTGCAATGTGCCGGTTTGGGATACCCTGCGGCCTGGTGTTTTTACAGGACGCAAAAAAAAAATTCAAATTGCAATATATTAATAAAACAGAGCCTGTAAAAGCTGCTTTAGTATAACAGATAGGGTTAAATGTGCCGGTTTGGGATACCCTGCAGCCTGGTGTTTTTACAGGTCGCACAAAACCAATTCAAAATGCAATATATAAATAAAACAGAGCCTGTAAAAGCTGCTTTAGTATAACAGATAGGGTGAAATGTGCCGGTTTGGGATGCCCTGCGGCCTGGTGTTTTTACAGGACGCAAAAAAACAATTCAAAATGCAATATATTAATAAAACAGAGCCTGTAGAAGCTGCCTTAGTATAACAGAGTGAAATGTGCTGGTCTGGGATACCCTGCGGCCTGGTGTTTTTACAGGACGCACAAAACCAATTCAAAATGCAATATAATAATAAAACAGAGCCTTTAGAAGCTGCTTTAGTATAACAGATAGGGTGAAATGTGCCGGTTTGGGATACCCTGCGGCCTGGTGTTTTTACAGGACGCGAAAAAACTATTCAAAATGCAATATATTAATAAAACAGAGCCTGTAGAAGCTGCTTTATTATAATAGGGTAAAATGTGCCGGTTTAGGATACCCTGCGGCCTGGTGTTTTTACAGGACGCACAAAACCAATTCAAAATGCAATATATTAATAAAACAGAGCCTTTAGAAGCTGCTTTAGTATAACAGATAGGGTGAAATGTGCCGGTTTGGGATACCCTGCAGCCTGGTGTTTTTACAGGACGCACAAAACCAATTCAAAATGCAATATATTAATAAAACAGAGCCTTTAGAAGCTGATTTAGTATAACAGATAGGGTGAAATGTGCCGGTTTGAGATACCCTGCGGCCTGGTGTTTTTACAGGATGCACAAAACCAATTCAAAATGCAATATATTAATAAAACAGAGCCTTTAGAAGCTGATTTAGTATAACAGGGTGAAATGTGTTGGTTTGGGATACCCTGCGGCCTGGTGTTTTTACAGGATGCACAAAACCAATTCAAAATGCAATATATTAATAAAAAAGAGCCTTTAGAAGCTGATTTAGTATAACAGGTGAAATGTGCTGAAATGGTATGCCCATGTGGGCTGGGGTTTTTACAGCATGCAAAAAAAATGTAACTATTTGAGTTATAAGAAATGCTTGTGTGTAACAGATAGGGTTAAATATGCCATTGCCAAGATGGAATGCACAGTGGCCAGGAATATTTACACCACAAAAAAAAAAGCAATTTAAAACTGATCTGGCAAATGAAGTGAAGTGAAAATAAAAAAAAAGTTTCCCTGTCACTTTCTCCGCTGTCCCTGTCTGGATGGTTCCCGATTTTTCCCTATCTTTCCCTGGCTCTCCCTGGCACTGTGTGGGTCTCTGTGGGTCTCCCTGACTCTCCCTGCCTGTCTGTTAGTCTCTCCCTGTCTGCAGCAACCTCCGTTCTGTCTGCAATGCAAGGCTGAAATGCGCACAAGCAATATGGCCGCCGTTTATATAGCAGTGTGACGTCACCGGGCTTCCTGGCTGCTGATAGGCTGCATGTGACCTTCCCATGATAACTTGCCCCAGGGGATATGTCCAGACATGTGCATCCACCATTTTACAATGGCTGTAATTGAAATAAATGGAGTTTAAAGGAAAACTTTGATCGATCGAATTGTGGGGAAATTCAGATTCATTCCGAAACAAATTTTTCCTGAAATTCGGAACGAATTCGGGTTCGTCCGAATCGATTCGCTCATCTCTAGTTACAATGTTTAGGAGCTTTCTGGGTCATTTCAACTGATTGCTTTCTATTTCTGGCTAGAAATAAAACATTCTTAAATGTTGTTTTGTGTACAGTGCCCGGCGTTCACCAGACGCTGCCTGCCTCTACGAGGCACTACCTGGTGCTTACCATTCCTAAATAACCCCCTAAGCTGCATTTAGATTAAATCAATCCAGTTCTGTGTCTTTGAGTCCTGTGACTTCTTTAAAAGGACATTAACCTCCAGTGATAGTATAAATGCCAGGAGTAAGCTTTTACTGAAACTGGGTGTCAGAGGTTTCTGGGTACTTTACCAGTGGAAGTGTCACCAGTATACAGTGTAGGTTCCTGGATCCTATGGTACTCTCAACATGATAAGGTAATAAACTTGTCTGGGTAGGCCTGGTGAAGCCTAAGAGTGACTTCATATGGATCTATTGGTGACATCCACTTAAGTACTCACAAGTACTCACAGTTCAGCTGTAGAGGTGGAACTGCTTGTTCTTGGTAACCATGAAAACTTTTATCCATTAAAAAGTTAAAAACTCAAAATTTGTTGTGATGAGAGCAACTTGGATGCAGTTCAATTACAGTTGAAATTTTAACCAATAAGGTTAAAAGTGTAAAGTTGTTGACACATTGAAAGGTTCATTGTCATGAACTGTCAGGATAATACAGTTGTTGTTATGTACTGTGAGGTGTACTAGACCCTTTAAAATGTGGGCAGTCCAGTGAATCTTCACCTCTTAGTGCAAGGATTTTAAAGGTTAAGATGTCAATATAAAAAAATAAACCTGCAGGTGGTTTCAATGTTAGGCTATTCAGTCAGGCTATTTTTCACAAGGTAAAAATTCTATCTAACCAAAAATGTCAAAAGTATTTTACCAATAAATTACCAAAATTTATTTAATAAATAAGCCTGTGGGTAGTTACCCTAAGCAGAAACAAATTAAACACAGGAAAAATGGTTTAATCTTTATTTTTTTATGTATTTATTTATGTGGTTATTCTGAGTACTTTCCCTGCCCCATTTTGTGCAGGGCAATCTCCCTGGTGTTACTAACTGACTTTCCCTCTGACACACATAAAAATGTATTTATTTATTTTTTAATAAATTTATGTACTTACATACTTACTTTGTTTTGTTTTCTGTTATTTTGAGTAATTTCCTACCCCATTTTGTGCAGGGCAATACCCCCCCCCCCCCCCCCCCCGATTTGCAGCCCTCTAGCCCTTTATTACATTCATTTTACAGTCATTTTTGGGCTCCAGGTTCCGATTGACTTATCAAGCTCAAGCTTCAGTGGGTTCACCCATTGCTACTCATGGCACCCTGGCTGGCCTGGAGAAATGGATGAACCTATATAAGCATAGTGGCATAACCCCACAATGCACAGCAGCAGAAAACTTCCTCTTTGCAGGCGGCATGCATCTACATGAGAAATCATTTTGTTTTTAAAATTGCTGCAGCAGAAATTACAAAAAGGTAAATTAATGGTTATTTACAATAATCTGAATTTTCCGGGGGGGAATGCATATGAGCACTGTTTTTTGTTAAAGGTGTTTGTCCAGTTTAACTACCAAAAGTTAAATACAAACAGAGAAATAAAATACATAACCTATGCACATGAGTCATTTTAGCATTGTTTTTTTTCTGAGCAGCTTTAACTTTAGGTCCCCTTTCATATTGGTGCGATTATGGGGTGATCGTGATGTGCTCACAATAGCCGCGAAATTGCCAGTAAAATAGCGCCTATAGTAGCCTAGGGATCGTTTCACACTCCAGCCATGCAATCGCTTGGTGATCTAAAAAATGCATTTTTGGTGCAATAGCACTTGCAATTGCACACAATAAAATTCAATCACAACCGCTGGTAAATCACCTGCAATGTGCTAGGAAACAGGCAAATGCGTAGATTCAATTTCTGAAAATTCGCTATTGTTACTGTGACGCTCCTGTGTAAAAGTGTCATTCTGCTGGTCACATGATTGATAAAGAAATGCATTTTACAGAAAGTATTCATACATAAATTGCAATATTTAAAACCAATTAAGGCAATTGGTAAAAAGCCCGTCTGTTCAGCCAAAGATACTAAAAGATGAATTGATTAATTATCAGCTATGTTGATTAGTGTTAATTAGCTGTGTTAATTAGCCTAATTAGTCATGGACAGATAAAAGGAAGATAAGTGAATACTCAACACTTACAAAAGAGAGAAAGGAAGAAAATAAATAAGAGAGGGAGATGAGCAGCAGGCAGAGAAACATGAGAATTCAATAAGGGTTATCTCAATTTTTTTCTTGTCTTTATTGAGAAGAATAAAGTCAATTATTAAAAGAAACAGTATACCTTAACGCTTTTATTTGAATAATTATACAATTGTGAACAGGACAGTACCCCTGGAGTTGTGTACAAGTGTTTTAATATGTGGAAGCCAATGAACAAGTACACTTATAAAAATATTTAATAATCTCCCTTAAATGTTCTTTTTTACAAAATCAAAAATACCAAAAGACAGGCTTTTCTTGTTATTGGCTACTTTACTGGTTTAACCAGAGGGACCAGTCAAGCTTTAAAAACATTTCCTTGGCAGCTTATCTGATTCTAATCCTGTATTGTCCCTTTGCTCTGGTCACTAAAACAGAATTTTGTTCTCCCGCTGCCTCAATCCTGACTACCATTCCAATCCTGAGGTCCATGTCAGGTTGACACTCCACTGTGATGGAGCTCTTCACGCTGTGAGTCACAGCTAAGCTCAATCTAAAGCAATGCATATAGGGTGCTTGTATGACCCTGCCACGCACCTCATCAATGAAGTAAAATCTTAATTTGGAATTACTTTGGCAATATAGCTACACATTGCCATGTGTAGCTCTATAGAATGGGCATGCTTTATTGTTCCTGGACAACCACATTTATTTAAACAATCTGCCATTTACTTACAGTATTCCTGTGTTTATAGAGTCACCATTTATCCACTGCATGGGAGGCCAGGCCTCCACTGGCCCATGATGAATTGGGCAGACCTCCTGTACTGTAAAGGTAAGGTAAGAGTTCTGATTTTATGGACAATATGGTTAGGTGCTTCTGTTTTTGACTACCTTCTGTGCAGCGGCCCCCCATTTTTAAAGTGCCATCCACAACACTGCTGACTACATCTGCCTGTCAAAACTGTAACTAGGGACTACAGAGGTGCTTTGATTCGGGACACCTCAAATCCTTGTCTTAATTTCTGGGTTGTATCTGAGCTGGGAAGCGTGTGACATGGCGCGACTTTAGTCTTAAACATGTTCTGCTGTGGTCAGAGACAGCTGTGGGATCTCTGTGGCTTGCGGTGCTCAATCATGCTCAGAGCATCAAGGGATAGTGGCGATTTTTGTGTGATCCTAGAGGAATAAAAAAGGACATCATACTTTGAAGCTCTGCTACAGCTTCTACCAGACACTGCAGGAAATGGAGGAAAGGCATATAAGTTTTGTTGGCATACCCGAACAGCAACTTTGGGTTCCCAAACCTGAATTTCAGCCAGAGGTCCATGTTCAAGTTCGGGGTTTGGCCCGAACCCAAAAAAGCTGGCTGATGGGCTGCTGGTTCCCAAACTCGAATTTCAGCCAAAAGTCCATGTTCAAGTTCAGGGTTTGGCCCCAACACAAAAAAAGCTGGCAGATGGGCTGCTGTGCAGCCCATCAACCAGCTTCACCAAAAGGGTGCAGCAGTAGAAAGCTACTGTACAATTTATTTTATTTTTTGGAGGGGTTGTCTCTCCCCTCCCTCTAAGGGGTTGGGTGAGGACAAAAAACGTTTTTGGGTTTTTTGGGACTCAACCTTGTTCAATTTACCTTAGTATGGATATACGCATGTACCACATAACTTCTAAATGAGTATCAAATAAATCAAATAAAGTAAGTATAATCCATCAAATAATTCAAATAAAGTAAGTAGATCAATATCAATATACATAGAGTACTAAGGTAAATTGAACAAAGTTGAGTCCCAAAAAAACCCAAAAACGTTTTTTGTCCGCACCCAACCCCTTAGAGGGAGGGACAACCCCCCAAAAAATTGTATAAATAGGGGTTCCACACCTTGACAATACAAAAATTGGAAAGGAATCACAACTAGGTAATACCCCTCCTCTCTTTCCTCTTTCCCCCCCAATATGCTGTACAATTTACCTGAGGCCCGATCCAGTCCCTGGTCGCAGTCACCGTATGCATGAGTAAGGACACTCCTAGTGCCAGCACTGCCAGCTGGCACTAGGAATGTCCTCACTCATGGGAGTGGTGGCCATATTTTTGTGGCCCTGGCACTAGACCATTTGAAAGGAATTACGCTGGTACCTAAAATGACTATTCCTCCATTGTAAATATGAATAAAAAATGAAACTGAGAGGTTTATGCCATTAAAGTCTTATAGCCTATGTGTCATTGTAATCAAGAGAACTGTTACCTGCAGGAATGAAGAAGAATTGCTGAACAAAACCCAATAAAACTCGCCTTACGTATTTTAATACATATTGTGTCCTTTCCACCTACCAGATTTTAAAGTAAAATATGCTAATGATAATAATTATTGGCTTTACATATTTTCTATTAAATTATCCTCAAATACAGAGCTGCAACCTCCAAAAATACAAACAGCCCACAGTGTTGTATAGCAAAAACTGATTTCCGAAACACGGCAGTCAAGTGAGAACGGGTTGTTTCCGATATAAGCAAAATATGTAAAATATTTATCAACGGCACCCAACCATAGCAGGAGCAAGTAATCAGAGCGTGACCTGCAGTTCATATCTTTGGTAATATATTCAGCGTTTATTGATTTGTTTTGCCGATAATTGCACTCATAACAAACTGAGGGTCTGAAAAACAACATATCTGTGTCTGCTTTTTATGCAGGCTTGCAACCGTCAAGCCAGAAGTATGTGCATAGGCAATATGCGTTAGCCTAATAGCAATTTGTTATTGGAATGCTGCTATCTTGGGCTGTACGGGTGCGTGTTCGTTCTCATCCATCACACTGGCGTTGTTTTATTATACAAAGTTTATTCTTTCTCTTTTTGCAGCTAGGCTCAGCAAAGCACTACTTGTTTATGATATGTATTAGCAGAGAGCATAGGCGCTGCTATTTAACTATGATTTAACCTCACTTACGAATTTCAGGACTTGGCAATAATCCTATATAATATTTTGTGAGTGCCACGCCAAAGGATAGGTGCTGCAAATGTTTGTCACTTCACAGGTTTTGATTAATAGTCTAAACAGATTCCAACCATATAACAGCAAGCTCCTCACATACGGAGCAGCCATTTGATTTGTTTTAGGCTAGATTCATTCCAAAATGCACGTGGCCTGGTGTGCCACATATTGGTGTGTGCACTGTAGTGTAATTGTCCTGGTGAGAACTAGCTTCATGTAGAAAATTACCAAGCTGATTCATTACTAGCGGCAGGTGGTGACAGCTGAGCGTCTGTAGAGCGGATTTCAGAGCGACCGCTAGTATTCGCTGTGCTTGGCCATGGTTCGTTGTTTCAGAGCGACTCAGTCACTGGTCGGCATTGTTGAATACATTATGTGATTCGCAGTACTACGCTGTATTGGAGCGAATGGTAGCGTCAGCTCAGTGCCACTGACTCACAACACATTCATCAAAAAATCAGTCTTAAACAGTTCCGGCGCTCAAAATCGGGTCGATGTAGGCCACAGCGCCAGAGGCTGTTTGGTTAAAGTCTGATTTTGAACATGTATCCACTAGTAACAAAGCAGAAACATATGGAATTACATTGTTATTACATTGTAACATGAACACATTAATGCCAGAAATGAAAGGACCATTCTGCATAAAAATATTATTAATCCAAAAAGTTTTAAAAAATGTCATTTTCTTGCCCAGGATACATGTCAGAAGGTTTGTGTTTTTTTTAGGGAAAAAAAAAATTGGGATCAGGAAAGGGATTTAAGGATCGTCAGAAATGTATGGGAGTGCACCAGGTAACGACAGGTTAGACGTGGCGCTCTGCAAGGATGAATGCCGGAGCTGTACGCTGAGCCTGGGATAATGATGAATCGGACGCTACATGGCGTTGTTCTAGTCACTCACCAGATTTTGCTTCATAAATGTGTAATTGCGTGCCATGTCCGGTGTTCACCTGCCGCTACCTGCCGCTGTACAGGCACTACCTGGCGCTATCCCTTCATGAATAAGGCCCTAAATCATTTTTCTGCTGACACAGAAGAGATTCAACATGAAACCACCCAAAAAAGGCTAAAATGTAGGTTTTTACTCGCCCCTTGCTCCACTGTGGAGACTCCTCAGATGTCTACTGTATGTGACTTGCCAGGTACTATTGTAGTTTTCATCAGGCCTGTGGCAAGCATGGGGGGGATTAAGCCTTTTTCTGGAAGGTTTTAACAACATTTTTAATAGTTCAGGAATCGTGGTCAGGCATGATTGGAGTTTGGGGGAAGTAGGGATCAAGAGGCCTCTGAAAGCTTTAATTAACTATTTAATAATTGTAATTTTTTCTATCTTCCTCCTTCACAATTAATAAGCTCAACTTGGAAACCAAACTTGTTTATTTGCTTACTGTTTTTGTAACATATGAAAACCATATGACCAGTGTAATATTATTTTGCTGTCTTTGTCCCTGTTGTAGACATATAGACTATCTTCAAGTTTCAATGATTTTATGTAAAAACCATGAAATGAAAAAGCCATAGGCGCCACCGTACCTAGAGGGTTGACACCAACACAAAAATCCCATATTTTGCCTGGTCACTACCTTTGACATTAAATATTTTTCTCTATTTTTTTTCCATATTCAGTGATGAAAATTAGAGATGAGCGAACTTTTGAAAAGTTCGATTCGGCCGATTCGCCGAATTTCACAAAGAAATTCGGGTTCGGCCGAATCGAACTTTTACGAAGTTCCCCATCATAAATGCCGGCATGGTGGGAGCGGGCCGGCCGGTTCCGCTGTCAGCGGGCCGGTAAAGCCGGCCGGCCCGCTCCCACCATGCCGGCATTTAAAAAACAAACAAAAAAAAAAAAAAAGCATTTTTGCCGGCATGGTGGGAGCGGGCCGGCCCGCTCCGCTGTCAGCGGAACCGGCCGGCCCGCTCCGCTGTCAGCGGAACCGGCCGGCCCGCTCCCACCATGCCGGCATTTCAAAAAAAAGCAAACACTTACCTGCAGGTCCGGAGCGTGGAGGCCGGCGCCGCTCTCAGCTGTCATCTGAGGGCGCGTCATCAGAGGGCGCTCTGATGACGCGCCCTCAGATGACAGCTGAGAGCGGCGCCGGCCTCCACGCTCCGGACCTGCAGGTAAGTGTTTGCTTTTTTTTGAAATGCCGGCATGGTGGGAGCGGGCCGGCCGGTTCCGCTGACAGCGGAGCCGGCCGGCCCGCTCCCACCATGCCGGGAAAAATGCTTTTTTTTTTTTTTTTTTGTTTTTTAAATGCCGGCATGGTGGGAGCGGGCCGGCCCGCTCCCACCATGCCGGCATTTTTTTTTTTTAATTTCAGGAAAAATTCGATCGGCACGAACCACAAAATATTCGGGTTCGTGCCGAATCGAATATTTCCTGAAATTCGGAGCGAATTCCGGTTCGTCCGAACCGGTTCGCTCATCTCTAATGAAAATGATAACACTAACATACACAAATTTAGTCAGAGTATGTGTGGAAGGAGCTATTTGCTGGAATTAGCAGATTTACAGGCTGTGACTGAGAACTTGGCTTGTTCTTCTGGAAATGGCTGACAATATTGGTAATCATACAATTTCACTGCTTACGTGGAGGCTGATTCATTACTAACACCAGGTATCGGTAGATGAGCGTCTGTATAGCGGCGCTTAGAGTGATCGCTAGTAGACGCTGTAAGCGGGTATCAAACGCAGCAACAGAGCGTCTCAGTCGCTGTAGTAACCTGGCCGGCATTGATGAATGTGATGTATGGTGGGCACTCTAACACCAGTACAGCGCTGCAGGGAGCAAGAGGTAGCGCTAGCTCAGTGCGCTCCACACCATATTTATCAAAAAAGGACACACACACAGCATCGGTGCTCTAAATCAGGTCGCTATAGCATAGAGTGCCAGATGCTGTGTGATTAAAGTCTGTTTTTGAACACATATACACTAGTAACAAAGCGAAAACACATGGAATGACATTTTTTTAACACTGTCTCAAGGACACTAGTGCCAGACCTGTAATGGCAATTCTGTAGTTTCTAAAAGTGTTTGTTTGCAGCCAGGAGAGGTCACACAATGATTTCAACTAAATAAAAACAAAAACAAAAACGCTGTTTAAACAGAAGCAAATGAACGGCCGTTGAAATGTATGGGAGAGAGACACTGAGCGAAAGGTAATGCCTCTGGAAGCTAGAGCGCCGGCGCTATACTCTGAGCTGCCTGCAATAATACATCGGACATATATTTCATAAATGTGGTTTTGTCAACAACTCCCAGCATTCAACAAACGCTGTCTGCCACTACGTGGCACTACCTGGCCCTATCCCTTCACGTATAACGCCCTTAGTTGCACACTCATTTTCCATCGTTGTAGATGATTTTGGTAGATTATACGCCCAGTTCTCCCTTATCTATTTTTCAGCATTCAGTGAAGAGCTCCTCATGGACAAGCCATTTTTATGTGACAGTACATATACATGTTGGCAGTTGATATTTTCAGATACTTTTATCTATCACAAATATCTGGTTGTCTGCCATATTAATATTGTATACAGAGGAATTGGATGGTGATGTTAGAAGCAGCGACCCAGCTGGCCATAAAGGCAAGCTGCATATTGGGAATTCTCCAAAGTCCCCTATAGCCAGTCCATCCATATGTATAAAACAAATAGAAATATATATACGGTATATATAATCTCTGCTGCCTCAGACAAACTATAGAAAGGTGCCCCCCTACATATAAAATTTCATTGGTGGCTCAGTGGGCCCACCCCTACCCCTTGCAACAAGAACGGTGCAAGGGGTAGGGGCCGCGTCGTGGAGCCACCAATGAATTAATGCATTGAAATAAAACATGACAGTAAGCAGCAGTGCCCTGATCCCTGCTAAACCACCAGTAAACTAGTAAAAAAGAGAAAATGGGTGCAGCAATCACCGCCCCCCGCTTTCCTCCAGATAGTGCTGCCTGAGGCGCCTCAACTGTCCTCATTAGAGATGCACCCTTGTACCCAATGAGTTAACCAATGTTAAAGAGAATATTAAAAAACAACTGGAGTGGGGTTTATGCTAGCCACCATCAGCTTATAAGGTTCAGGATATTTCTTCGCAGAGGGGGATATGTAAAATAGTTCACTGCACTTTGCATCATTTAGTGAACTAAACTCAAATCACTTGTTCCTGCTTCAGGATGATAAATGAGAGCACCAATGTACAGTTAATGCTTAGCAATTGTAATTATACCCCAATCACATTAATTTTAAACAGAAAGATAAATAAATAACAGTGTCATTATAATCATAAAAAATAGCCGCATTAATAAAACATGCCGGATGATTAATGGAATATTTTCTCTCATCTGAATGATGAATGGACACTTCCCACGCACAGCTCTGCTTGTTTTTTTCTTTATGTCTGAAGACACCCTGCTCTCAGTGTGGGGCTGTTATGGAGATAAATCAGCGGTTCACCTGAGAGTACAATACTTATTCCTAACCCTCACCAATCATTATCATTAATAGAAAAGTCTGTATTAATTTACATTTAGATTCGACCTTTATTAGGCAAATCCCATCCACTGTATTCTATAGACGTGCCATAGTGGAGAAAAACGTGTTGTTTTCCCAATGCTTTACTTGTGTTCTATTTTAAATCCCCCGTGACAGGTTCATAAGTGCACACATCAGTGGGTGCAACAGTTTACTTATGCCATTTCAAAAATACAGCGCTGAATTCAGTAATTTAGTTTTGCAAAGAGCGACTAAGGTTGTATGTAATGTTTATGATCATTTAAGAAAGTGCTGCTTTTTTGGGTATAATTTACAACATTAAAAAGAAAAAAAAAACCCTTTATACTTTAGGGACAAAAGCTTTTCTAGACTAGTTCTCGTAATAATGTTTTTTTTTTTAAATGTAATATTTTAAAATAATGCATGCAACGGCATACAGATGTACCAAATAGAAGCTGATTCACTACTAACGTCAGGTATTGGCAGATGAGCGTCTGTATACCGGCGCTTAGAGCGACCGACAGTAGCTGCTGTAAGCGGGTATCGGGCGCTGTAACATAACGCATCAGTTGCTGTAGTAACCTGGCCGGCATTGATGAACATGATGTGTGTTGGGCGCTGTAACACCAGTACAGTGCTGCAGCGATCGAAAGGTAGCACCAGCTCAGTGCAACCGACTCTCAGCGCTCCACACCATACTTATCAAAAAAGGACACACATCTGCGCTCTAAATCTGGTCGCCCTGATGAAGTAGTGTGGGGTCACTACGACACGCGTCGGCGTCTTATCCTTTCAGGGGTATCCCGGTTGGTCTGTATATATGCACGATAATAAGTTTTTCTTTGGTATCATAATAATTTTTTGATATTTTTTCTATTTTCCCTTGCACACCCTGGTTAGTCCTCCTGTCACTAGTTTGAGATTGCTTCATTTTTTATTTGTATATATTATTGTTATGCTGGGCACAATTGTATAGTTTATTGCAGATTTGCACATATTTTAGACTGATTACTTGGTGCCTTTATTTTAGGTTGATTATCTGGGGTCTTTAGGGCCACTTTATGAATTTGGCAGACCTCCGGTCCCCCTGATGTTTTTATACTGGTCTTGTTATGTCTATTGTGTTTATGTAAACTGTGTTAGTATGTCATGATTGTTTAACTACTCAGATTAATAAAATCTTTACTATTTTTGTACGCTCATGAGTAGTGCCACTCATTGCCAGCCCAGCACATTTTCTTTTGGGGGGGAGTGTGGGTACCCCCATCCTCTTAGTTTATGTTCTACATTTTTGTACTGGGCTGAGTGTGCACACAGTTACTGTTGTGATTATATCCGTTAGTGGCTTCTAGGCTGGTGCCGCCCAGTTAGCTTAGTCTAATGCCCTTATTCATCAAGCGATAGCGCCAGGTAGTGTCTGACGAGCGCCAGGTAGCGGCAGCTAACGGCGACTACCGACTCAAGTACGCCCGCGGCGGTCACAATGACGCATTTATCAAGCAAAATGAGGCTAGCGCCGGCGAGAGCGACGGCTAGCGCGGCATTCATCATGAAGCCGGCTGGACCGAACAGCGCCGCTGCAAATTCCCTCACAGCGCCAGGTATGAGCTGTCGCTCCCTGGCGATGTCCAATGCATTTCAATGGAGCAATCTATAATAATTCATGATTAATTGGTAATAATTTTTTTTAAAATTTTTTTTAATGTCAAAAAATCGGAGAACACTTCTGCAATGTTAGGATTTATTTTTAAGTCAAAAAAAAAAAAAAAAATATGTGCAGAATTGATCTAACAGGTCTGAGATTAATGTATTCATATAACAAAATGATTCTAAAAACATGTATAATGTTACATTCAAAAAATATGGTTGTTTAGGGGTTAAAAACTAGTTAATACAGATCGGCGCCAGCGCTCTGGGGTTTAAACAAGGAATGGACAGCGACAGCACATTCGGAGCGTGATTTGTTGATGAATATGAAGCTAGCCGTTCGCTCTGGCCATTCGTTGTCAGGCGCTCACATACAACGCTGGACCTGTGAAACAGCGACCCCCCAGCCAGTATTCAACATTACCGCACACCGACTGAGTCGCTGTCATCAAGCTAACGCCGGCCAAGCACAGCGAATACTGGCTGGCGCTGAAAAAATCACGCTACAGTCGCTCATCTGTCGCTACCTGGCGCTATTGATGAATCGGCCTCCCCGTCTGCTAAATCTGGTCGCTATAGCATAGAGTGCCAGACCCTGTGTGATTAAAGTCTGTTTTTGAACAGATATACACCTGCAACAAAGCAAAAACACATGGAATGACATTGTTTTAACACTGTGACATTAACACTTTAGTGCCAGACCTGTAATGACAATTCTGCGCAAAAATATAAAAAGTTTCTAAAGCTGTTTTTTTTTTGCAGCCAGGAGAGGTCACACAATGATTGGAGCAAAAAAAAAAAATTCTCAAAAACGCTGTTTAAACAGAAGCATGTAATAATACATCGGACGCTACATGGCGCTGTTAGAGGCGCTCACCAGATTCGCTTTCATAAATGTGGTTTTGCATACAGCACCCAGCATTCACCAGGTGCTGCCTGCTGCTACGAGGCACTACCTGGTGATATCCCTTCTTAAATAATCCCCCTATGGCAGCTACTACTGGGTCCATGAGAGAAAGGGACTAGTGAAAGCTGCCCCCTCCCTCCACCTTGCAGCACCTTGGACAAAAGTGCTGAATTAGCGCTACCCAGAATGCATTGTTGTCATGCTGTCTGCTGGGAGCACCAAGGATGGCCAGAACTGTAGGTTAAGCAGGTGGGACTAAGGTGCTGTTTGTCATGTGGAAAATTCAGCTCTGGCCCTGGGGCTCCCTGCAGACAGCGCACCAACACATCCCCGGGTAGACTTGGTGGGCCCCACACTGCTTCGAATTTCTACCATAGACCTGATTTAGGATGCCCCTGTGTGTGTGACCCTCCACGATCATCCAGAGTCTTGTATGTCCAGCTCCCACGGTGCATGCACAGGCTCTTTTTTAATTAGCCTCGATTGTTGTGCACACATTGGGGATTTTAATTTGATATACCACTGTGAAGAAGTTTTCCCTTGACCCTGAAGTGTTTTTCGACTCTAGGGCTGTGTGTTGTTTTTTTTTTACTAGCATAAAAACTGGTTAATTTTGTGAAATTTGAGTGAAATTTGCTCTGAGCTCAGAAGCAAGAGAGTGGGATATTAAGTAGTTGGGTATAACAAAGTTTCAGCTCCAAAAGTTTGACAGAATGTAGTCTGGTTATACTCTACATATTATTTGAAGAGCCCCCATATATCCTTAGATCTGAATAAGATATCAAACATATAACTGGATTTCTCTATTTAGTGTAGGATATTGCAGCAGAGACGAATGGTGGCCTCTCATGTCAGCATTGACAAGAATGGACTGACATATAGATGCCTGGGGGAGAGATGTCCTATGAGTCACGCTGTGACGCAGGAGAGGACTTGATATGATGAATTGGCCTGTAATATCCCCCATACATAACATTATGGCTTAAGCACCCTATATAAGTTATATAAGTTATATGGATCTGCATATGTAAATATATAAGTAGGGAAGCAGTTAAGTATGCTTCAGTTCTGGGGCGAGCAAATTGCTGACATAGAGCATATAGAACATATAGAGCATATGTAGCAATTCGTCATTGTTTCTTCTTTATTTGGCATGTGGTAATTATAGTGTGATTGTACATAGAAATTAGGATAACAAGCATAGAAGACTAATGATGATGATGCTGTTAAATGTGTTTGTTCTGCAGAGATGTTAGATACACATTGCTCCTTTGTACTCACCTTTCCGGGCTCCTGTACTGCACTGCTTCACCTGCGGGGGGCGGACGGAGTTGAGCCTTGGTCATCAGGCTGCGCTCTTCCGCCTGGTGGAACGAATGCCCGGTCAGTAACACGCTTCCGGCCGGGGCGCAATACGAGGTACTGATGTGCTTCCGGCCGGAGCGCGTTTGTCACACAGGGCGTCTGGCGGCGTGGGACGCAGGCTCGCCCGGTGGGGTAAGCATAAAAGGAGCAATGTGGGAGAGGGCAGCTGTTCTGCCCTGAAGAAGTGACGCGCTGACGTCACGCAACGCGTCGGCGGTGAGCGGGGGGGCCCTTGGTTGTGAGGTTGCTATCCTGGACACGTGAGGTTTTGCTGCTATTTTTTGATATATGTATATGTCTGCTTTATTTCTACCTGGCTGGTCCTCTTGATAAATCATTTGCATATTTGCACATAGGCGTTTTTGCACTAGGCACTTTGCACTTTTAGTATAGGTATTTGGTATATAGGACACAATTTCTTAGTTATTTAGGATGTATGCACAGTTATTTAGTATATAGTTTCCAGCTAGGTTAAAGCTGATTTAAAGGTGAATGATTATTTGATATATTGTTGTGATGTTACCAAACTTTGCGGTTCAGGGTTGCACAACACTACACTTCTGCATGTGCTCACCTCCACAGTCCCAAGATGACAAATACCTGTAGGGATCTTGATCCCCCAGATCTGGTGTAGCACAGCACCTCTGTGGCTACCTTTTGTGAGACTTTTCTGCTCACAGCATGGCCACTTTTTGCATTAGATGATGTTTAGGAACAATGAGCAGCCAAGGTATGACTATGTCAAAAGTGAGAGCTGCACTCCAAGGAAAGCTTTGATGGAGAAGAGAAGGTGAGAGAGGAAGGACAGGACCCAGATGTTCATGGAAACTCAGGACACATTTCAAGGGGAAGGAAGAGCAGGCTGTCATTGTTTAGCAGGTGCAGAGAGCAGGTGCCTGTCTAGAAAAAGTTCATCAGCAGCTCAGTAGCATCCAGAAAGTCATTCAGCAGTCACATCCTCATGTTTAACATCTCAGCAGCTGGAAAATGCAGACGCCATACCCCATCTGTGCCACCCCCCACTAGACTCACCTAATTCCTGGGTGCTCTACTGCTGCCACTTGCTCAGGTGTGCCAGGTTCTAATGGAGGGAGAGACTTACATGGAACCACAAATTGGTTGGCACAGATCAGTTAGGGAAGGAGCGTGGAATAAGCTGTTCTGAAAGAGGATTCCCCATGATGTCCTGTGGTTAGAGGTAAAATTACCTAAACCCAGCGATCCACCAGTGCATGCACAGGCCTCTTTCAATAAGCATTCAATGCCACGCATATAATTGAACAGCAGAGAACACTTATTGAAGTCTACGGAGTGCACCTTCTGCAGGTTGCTTCCTTCAGCTGCACATCCCCCAACTATTTATATGTTAGAGTGAAGAGTAATTCTTTAAGATCTTGGTATTTCCCTTGGCATGGAATTATTCTTCTGTTCTTCCACTGTTGTTCCATGTTTCGCAACCAGACATCACAAGACAGGAACCAGATAGGTTCCGTTAAGTTCTCCTTTATGTACCAAGTTATAAATTATAATTCCTAAAACTTAAACCTTGTTCCCCAAATTGTAACCACACAATAAGTCACCCTGTCCTGAGGTTTGACACTTAGGCCCTTATTTAACAAGGGATAGCTCCAGGTAGTGAATGGTGAGCGAACGGTAATGACGCTCACCGCCACGAGAACGCCGGCTCCCCTCCGCAATCACACATTTATCAAGCCGATCCTGCTTAGCGACTGACAGAGCGCCAGATAGCGAATCATTCATCATTATTCCAGCCTCACCACACAGCGCCAGCGAGCGACCTTGAACAGCGACAGGTATGACCTCTCGCTACCTGGCGCTCTCCAATGCATTTCAATGGAGCAATCTTTAAATATTCATAATTAATTGCTATTAATGTTTTTTTTTTTCTTAAATGGCAAAAATTCTGTGACCACTTCTGCAATGTTAGATATATTTTTTAAGGTAAGAAAAAAAAAAAAAAAATTTGTGCAGAATTGATATTACAGGTCTGATATTAAGGTATTCATATTACAAAATGTTTGTAAAAACATGTTTTTTTTTTTTTTCCAAAAATATGGTTGTTTGGGGGTTAAAAAACTACTTTTAACCCATAGCCGCCAGCGCTCTGGGGTTTAAACAAGCATTTTACAGCGCGAGAATTTTTTGAGCGTGATTTGTTAATGAATATGCTGGGAGCCGTTCGCTATGGCCATTCGCTGTCATGCGCTCCCATACAGCGCGGAACCTGTCAAACAGCGACTCCTAACCCCGTATTCAACATTACCGCACACCGACTGAGTCGCTGTCAACAGCCGAACAACGGCCAAGCACAGCGAATACTAGCGTGCGCTGTGAAAATAACGCTACTGGCGCTCATCTGTCGCTACCTGGCGCTATTAATGAATCGGCCTCCCAGCCTGGCCTTCTGACCTTTTTTCCAGTTATACTGCGCATGCTTCAAAGTTGTAACCCTTGCAGTACTGTTCGGATACTAACCAATTATGGATGTATATCCGGCCTTTTAGTTTGATTTCATTGGATAATTGATAGACCGCCTAATGGCTATGATTGGTTGTTTTTACTTCTCTTTTTACTGATTGTATTTGCATAACACTATATCTACCTCGGCCACGTGGCCAAATAAATCATCACGCTGCTGTCGTCTGTGGTTCTTGTGTGATCGTCTGATCAGGATTTGAATAGCAAGTGATTCACACAGGGCTGTGATCCCTGAAACCCTATTATTGAATTAAGATAGAAAGGTATACTCTATCAAGATATGACTGGCACGGGCATGTGCAGCAGATGAAGGGATGCAGACAGCAGGGTATTAAGGAACAAGGTAAGTTTACCTGCATGGGGGAATCCCAAATCATAATGCCTCTGGGAAGGGATTTTACCCAGTCCGGGTGTCAAGGGTTTGGATCCACTTTAATATTGCATGAAATGTTGCTATGGTGCCCTTATTATTTTTATTTTTGCATGTAATTAACATTTTAAAATGTCCATTCATTCACAATTTCAGAATGAAATGTATAGCATTAATAAAAAGGGAATTGATTAATCATTTAAAATAAAACACACTGTTACACAAAGCATGTGTATACTATAAAATCACCACATAACACAGCATCTAAATATCTTTTTTAATTTTTGCCTATCAAGAAAGGTAACTGCCTGAGGATTGACTAAGGGCCTTATTTATGATGTGCGCAATTTAGCATCTTTCTGGTGGCTATAGCTCCAGTTATGAAGCACCAGCATTTTTGTCTTTTCTGGCGCTGTGCTGTGGACTACAATGGCGTTAGAAGTTGGAGCACTGGATGCTAACTTATTTGCTTTGATTGTTGCACGGGGTATTGGTCGGCCCTTGTCAGTGCCTGTTGGACCCTACTGATGATTATCCCAGCTCTAGCAAGCGCCAATTTGTACTGACATCTTTTGGCTCTGCACAGCTTATTTATTAATTTTGTTCCTCATTGAAAAGGTTGGCGTATTTTTCTGGCGCAGGTCAGTATTTTATCATTACAAGAATACAACGCTGGGGACAAACTTTACAGTGCATTAAGACTGTGTTTTAGTTGTTTATTAATTTAATTACACATTTGTAACAAAAAGAAGGTGCAAAATATGTTTTTTCTATTAAAAAAAATTAATTTGGTTAGTAATTTGGTGACATATATGTCATGCGTTCCATTAAGGACAAGTCACAATGCAAGGTCGGTACAAATAAATGTGTGTAATATTATTTATGAGCATAAAACACTTTAATCCTGCCCATTGTGCTCTATGAGATCTTGACCTACAGCGGAAGGTTTTGTGTGGTGCTGCCTCAACCAGAGAGCCCAGCACTGCAATCTTTTGGCCGCTAGTGTTGAATAAGATGTTAGCTGGTGGCCGCATCGGTGCAGCCTGTTTTTTGTTTCATAAATCTCACACCGAGTACCGCTGAGGCCAAAAAAGTGGTGCCCTGTGGAGCTGAAGCTTCATAAATAAGGCTCCCGTCTATGAGGCCGATTCATCAATAGCGCCAGGTAGCGACAGATGAGCGACTGAAGTATGGCGCTATGAGCGCCGCTAGCGTCAGCCGCGGGCGTTAGCGATTCGCTATAGCAGGCCTCCTCAGTCGCTACCTGGCGTTGTTGCGAACAACGCCTACATTGCTGAATATGATGTTGGCCCTCAGCTTTGTAGGCGCTGTCAGTCAGTGTGACCACGCTATTCTACACAGCGCCTGTTAGCTTTGCTGTGTCCTGGCCATCCAGTACCTTCTGAATAAAACACATTGCCACATTTGTTTTAAAATGTAAACATTTTTTATTTTGTGTTGAAAAGGAAATTAAATTCTACCAGATCTTCGAATATAAATGGAAAATAAAACATAATTAAACACATAGCCACAATTTTTTTTTTATTTTATTTGTTACATAAAAAGGAAATACAATTAAATCACCAATGAGAAAGAAAAGGAAAATAAAAACAGAACAGAGAAAGAAAAGGAAAATAAAAACAGAACAGAGAAAGAAAAGGAAAATAAAAACAGAACAGAGAAAGAAAAGGAAAATAAAAACAGAACAGAGAAAGAAAAGGAAAATAAAAACAGAACAGAGAAAGAAAAGGAAAATAGAAAAGGAAAATAAAAACAGAACAGAGAAAGAAAAGGAAATTAAAAACAGAACAGAGAAAAAAAAGGAAAATGAAAATAGGAATTAGAATGAAAAGGAAACTTACAACAGAATTGAACACATAGCCACATGTATATATCTAATTTTTTTTTAATTTTTTCTCTAACCAAAAATTAATAATAAAACAGAAATGAAACAGAAAATGAAAAGTCCAGCAGAAATGCAAAAGAAAAGTAAAGTCCAGGAAAGGGTTTGAAAAGGAATGTAGGGATCATGGTGCATCTCTTTGTGCCTGAAAAAATAAGAAAAGTGCAGTTAGTATATATCTTTATAGTTGTTTTGTGTTTTCTTTAAAAAAAATGCATAACTTGATAACCAACATTGGCGTCTTACACCCCCCTTAGAGTGGTTTGGGTCATCTTACACCCCCCCTTAGAGTGGTTTTGGTCATCTTAAACCCCCCTTAGAGTTGTTTGGGTCATCTTACATCCCCCCCTTAGAGTGGTTTGGGTCATCTTACACCCCCCCTTAGAGTGGTTTGGGTCATCTTAAACCCCCCTTAGAGTTGTTTGGGTCATCTTACACCCCCCCTTAGAGTGGTTTGGGTCATCTTACACCCCCCCTTAGAGTGGTTTGGGTCATCTTAAACCCCCCTTAGAGTGGTTTGGGTCATCTTAAACCCCCCTTATAGTTGTTTGGGTCATCTTACACCCCCCCTTAGAGTGGTTTGGGTCATCTTACACCCCCCCTTAGAGTGGTTTGGGTCATCTTAAACCCCCCTTAGAGTGGTTTGGGTCATCTTAAACCCCCCTTAGAGTTGTTTGGGTCATCTTACACCCCCCCTTAGAGTGGTTTGGGTCATCTTACACCCCCCCTTAGAGTGGTTTGGGTCATCTTAAACCCCCCTTAGAGTGGTTTGGGTCATCTTAAACCCCCCTTATAGTTGTTTGGGTCATCTTACACCCCCCCTTAGAGTGGTTTGGGTCATCTTACACCCCCCCTTAGAGTGGTTTGGGTCATCTTACACCCCCCCCTTAGAGTGGTTTGGGTCATCTTACACCCCCCCTTAGAGTGGTTTGGGTCATCTTAAACCCCCCTTAGAGTTGTTTGGGTCATCTTACACCCCCCCTTAGAGTGGTTTGGGTCATCTTACACCCCCCCTTAGAGTGGTTTGGGTCATCTTAAACCCCCCTTAGAGTGGTTTGGGTCATCTTAAACCCCCCTTATAGTTGTTTGGGTCATCTTACACCCCCCCCTTAGAGTGGTTTGGGTCATCTTACACCCCCCCTTAGAGTGGTTTGGGTCATCTTAAACCCCCCTTAGAGTGGTTTGGGTCATCTTAAACCCCCCTTAGTGCGTTTGTTTGCTCTTTTGGATGGGAGGTCAAAGACATTTAAACAGTAGTGCAGTACTTGCATTAGAGTGAAGGGTAGTTAGCTTACCGCAAAATAAGAAGTGATCAGCCTTTCCCTTAGCTCATCGCCAGTCTGGGTGTCCTCACTTCTATCTGCGGGCAGGTTGGGGATTTCTGGCACCAGTGCTGTCTCCTCGGGGGCTTGGATTCGGTGACATATACAGATATTGTGTAACACACAGCAGGCAAGGATGATTTTGGAAACCTTCTGTGGGCTGTAGAGCATCTCTCCTCCTGGCCGTGCCAAACAGAGAAAGCGTGCTTTCAGCAGGCCGATGGTTCTTTCCACAATGCTTCTGGTCTTGCGATGCGCTGCATTGTAGCGTTCATGGGCAGAGGTCCGTGGGTTCCTGACCGGAGTCATGACCCACGTTCTCTGCCCATATCCCTTGTCCGCTGTAGAAAAAACACAAGGAGAGAGACAGCAATTAGTACTAGTACATGTTTTTGGGTGGTAGTTTGGTTAAAATTGCCTTACTAGGCCACATATTAGCAAAATACATAGACATGGTTAATTTATTACCCAGTAGCCAGCCAGCTGGCATTTCGTTGTTATCAAACTTCCGGCACAGGACTGTCCGCTGCAAGACGTAAGAATCGTGGCATGAGCCGGGGAACCCCGATCTCACCGCCCGCAGCCTCATGTCTGGGTCACAGACCACCATGATATTAAATGAATGGAACTGCTTCCTGTTTCTGTAGGACAGCTCCTGTGCACGGGGAGGGCGGAAAGGGATATGTGTACCATCAACGCACCCTAGCACATTCGGGATCCCTCCCATCAGATAGAAAGCATGTTTTATTTTGGCAACCTCTTCCTCATCCTCAGGAAACTTGATGTAAATTGGGATTAAATCACAAATTGCCAGAACTACCTGGATTAGGATGCGGCTCATAGTAGCCTGGCTTATCCCGCTGAGGAGGGCTGAGGTTGCCTGGAAGGTCCCTCGTGCCAAAACATTAAGAGTGGCACACAGGCGTACTATGCCTGGAATGGAGTGAGTGCGTTTGGTGGATGGCTCGATTTTGGTCTTAATCTGATCATATAGGGACTGTAGTGCAGCACGATTCAGACGGAAGCGGCTCCTGATCTGCTCGTCACTTAAGTCCCATACTGAAAGGCGGATTGCAAAGGAGCGGGGTGCCCTAAGCCTCACAACACCCCGCTCCCTTTCCTCCTGCTCTTTCAGCATACACATACATCCATCCACCCAGACACCATACATCACCCTCTTATCCATCACACACACTAAAGATATATACAAAAACAAAAATAAACAAAAAAAACCACTAACACACCACACACACACAAACAATCACACTCCACACACACCCGCTACAATGCAGCTCACCACAAAACCAGAACTATAGTGGTCCAAACCACCAGCCTGCTGAAAACCAGCTTTCTAAGTTAAGCACAACCAAGAGGGGAGTTGCTGCACAGCCCACAAAAGGCCCCAAAATCAAGCCTCACTTGCTGTATGCTACACAATATTTGCAGATGCCACCCAAACCAAGCTCCTAAAGAAACAGCACTGATGTCAGAAATCACCCAACAAGCCACAGAGAGTGAGGACAGAAACCAGACAGAGGCTCAAATGAGCTAAGGGAAGCGAGCACAGCACCACACCACAGCCTTTGCCACAGTGTAAGAATAGCAGAAGCTAGAACATTCCTTCCTTTTATACTTCATTTTCAAAAGTGACAGGTCCGCTTTGCCGCCTTTTGCGTCGCTCTGCTATTTCCGGGCGCCAATTAGCCGACCCAGGTGTGCGTAAAACAGAGTGCGCACGCGCACGCTAGTAGCGCTACTAGCGTACTTGAGCCGTAACTTGCGTGCATTAACGGACATGGGCCAAAAATCAGGTGGGGACCAATGAAAGTGAAGCTGTTGTTTTTTTAAATAGCCGTTAGGCTAAGCACATGTCACAAGGGTTGCAGATACATCAGTCCATTGTTGGATTTGGGTGTGTGTTGTTTGTTTAATGAGGTCTGTAATGAGTTAATTGGCTAACACACATGCTTCTGTCAGTGCAGTGGAGGTGTGCCTAGAAGGAACTGGGCTGTATGTGTGAATCAATTAAGTGGGCTGCTTTTGGATTGGCTGTTAGAGCACATAAAACCTGCCCAAGCCTAAGAGATTGCGATGCCATTCTGTAGTGTGCATGCGTGCTTGTGGGGTGTTGATTTGTGTGTGTGTGCAGCTACAGGATGGAGCCAAATACAGGACATCTGCCGGCCACAGCAGGCCCGAGTAGGAGTTTGGTGGGTGCTGTGCGCAGACCTCCCTTACGGAAAAGGGCACAGCCTGAAGGTGGGGCAGCACCCCAGGCTAAGCGCCCAGGTGCCAAGAGGGAGCCTGAATTTAATTTGGCTGAGAATAATCATCTTGTGCGCCTGACACTTGCGAAATGGGAGCTGATATTTGGCTCCCAAAGCAAGTCCATAGGCAAACAAGAAAGAAGCAAACTGTGGGATGCCATTGGTGTGGAGCTTAGTAGCACAGCTCAACACCCACGTAGTGGCCCATCCTGCAGGAAACGCTTCTACACTTTGCGAGGGGCCCTTATGAAAAAGATGAATCACGATCTTGATGTGGACAGTGGGTTCATCCAGGCTCCAAAGAGTACCTACAGGCCGTATGAGGAGATGCTGAAGGCCAAAATCCCACTGGCTCGGCTGCAGGGTGTGGATCCTGGGGATGACACCACCGGTTGGGCTGAAGGTACATATTTTCTGGCTTTTACAATAACCTAATGTTAATGTCTGTGATTAGCATTTTTACATTTTGACCAACTAACTGTAGGACCTGTGAAGTATTACATTATAGCTCAAACATTTGTAACTTTTCTGTCTGTTGCTTTATGCATAGGTGCACATGCTGCTGTCCGGGATGTGGCTCCGGACACCCAAGCTCCTGCCCTTCCAGCAACCTCAAGGCTACCCCAGTCTGCCATTGAAGGTATTTACCCATAATTTGTTTGCTGGTTTTTTTCTAAACAAATGGGTGTGGGAGCAGCTCAAGCAATAAAGGTTTGCCCTGTTGACTATTAATAATATGTGCGTGCGGCCTAATTGCACGCCCACTGTAACACTCACAGCCAGTAACTAACAAGGCCCTAACATGTGTAGATATGTAGGATGCCAGAGATGTGTAGCCATATATCGGCATATCAATGTGTGAGCCACACTTGGCTTGATTAGTCAATATTAGTGAAAGAGCTGCTCACACACCTTAATGCATGTTGTTTTTTGCTACGCACATTAGCTATGGCTCAATGTTGGTTTTATTTTGGCCTAGCTCCCATGCCCTTGGCCCCAGCATCTCCTCCGGATCCCACCTACTCTTTGGATGTCGGTAAGTGCATGTGTTCACCTTGCTTGATCCACTTTGACTCAAGTGCATGTGTCTCATTTGTCTTTTTTCTTGGTAGGCCAAGTGACTGGTTCATCTTTGGACCCCACTTCCGATGTTGCCGGTCAACAGGACCCTGTTGGTGTGTAGAGCAATACATAATGTATCCTTTCTGCTGTTTAGGTTACACTGGTTCAATTTGGTTAGTCTACTAAGCTACATGTTTGCTTGGTAAACTTGAAGATGCCTCTTGGGAGTGCTGGTTGCCTCCCCAGGGTCAGTCTCTTAGTTATTTGAGTGATAGCAATGTATCTTTGCGGACATATTTTTAGCCAAACATTCCCTGTAGTAGTTTGCTGATTATTTAGACACATTTTTTTTTTTTTTTAGTTGACCCGAATATCGGAAGTGGCTGTCCAGAAAGGGCCCCTCAAGTTCCAGCTGCCAGAGATGAGGGTAAGTGGTTTTGCCTTGCTCTAGTCTGTATTTTGGCTCTAATGTTGTGCCACTTGCTTCTGGCAACTTGTGTGTCCACATGTATTTTCAAGGTCCAAGCTCGAGTGAGGACCCCACTCCAGACATCTGGGATATTGCGGGTATGTTTAATTTAAGCAATGTTTATGATGAGATTTGCAGAAATTAGTGCGTCTTAGTCCTGTAACATACATGTTAACAATCTGAGTTTAACAGAGACCTTTGGTCTAGTGTGTATTTTTAAACTTTTTAGAGGTATGGCCTCGATAGCCTAACCAGGTTACATTAGAGTTTGGCCCACAGACCTACTAACCTGATTTTCCTGTTTAGCATATGCCAACTTGCCCGACATCTCGGATGTTGAATTGCGACTCTCTGGCAGCGATACCTCGAGCCTACCTGGGCCGGAGGACACGCAGGTAACATGGCTGATGTAGACGACCTCGAAACCCATTGGCATATTCGTGGGTAGTGGAAGAAGCAACATGTAACATTTCCTTTCATTGTTGTTTTGGCAGGAGGCGGAACCAGAACCCCAAGCTGGGACCTCTTCCCAAGTCCCATGTGGCCAAGCTTCAGAGGCTCAGACAAGGGTAAGTTGTCTAGTGAGTGTTTATGGTAACTTTTGGGAGGGGCATAACTGCATTTGTTCCGTTTGACTAAAATGTGGTTTACTATTTGTTTAGCCTCCAACCACAGCAAGAGGAGGTGTGGCACCAACCAGTGCCGATTTCTACCAACTAGGGGTCCGGATGCTGGAGGACTACAGTCGCCAACAGCCGCGTGATGGAACTAATGAGCGCATTGCGGCGTTGGAAAATCAGGTGCTGATGTGTCAGCAACAAAATGAGGGCCTGCAGCGCCAGGTGGACCAGTTAAGGCAAAACCTACAACAGAACCAGGACCTTGGTCGCCTTGCAAATGTTATCGAGCAATCTGTACAGCGCCAGGAAGAAGCAATACAGCGCCAGGCAGAGGCAATACAGCGGCAGGACCAAACTTTGTTGTTGCTACAACAGCTCATACAACAGCAGTCTATATTTTTTACTGCACTGTTGTCCCCCAACACCGCCCCTAGCAATGACTCCTAACCTCCCCGGCCACCCAGCCAAGAATATTAATTTGTAAACCTTTTTCTTATGATTTATGTAAATATATTTTTGAAACCCACCTCTAATTTGTGTTTATCCATACATGTGAAAGCTAAATACACAGTCATGGCTGATTTGCTCAATCATCTCTAATATTATGCCACCATTTATGTGCCACATTAGTTAACATTGCTTACTATGGTGTAAACATGTACTGGCTCAAAATGGCTGCCTAATTTTAGACATAATGGTTTTTTGAAATCTAAACCTATGCTGGTCAAGGAACAACACAGTTATTGGTAAATATAAATGTATTTATACAAATTGGGCCAACACGGCCAACATAGGCCAACAAAGCCAATAAAACATGGCCAGGGCAGCCATCCCCCCCACCCTAACGTCTCCGACGCCTCTTCATGGCCAGCAGCATCCCTTTCATCTGTCGGAAGGCCCGCCACAGTCTGCGATGCTGGCGTATACAAGCTGTAGAGATGTGATAAAAAATAATATATTAGAATTTGATTGGGAACTCAACATACACAGATGTAGCAATGTAATGTCAGTGTTTCTAACTTGCTAACACTCACATTAACATTGGTGAACAATGTGCCCCTAACATTTTAAAATAAAGTTTTAATATTGGCTTGAAAACATGTTAGGACCACATACCTTTACTCTTAAAGTGGACCAACACCCACAATATAGTTTATCATGGGTTTTGGCCCACTTTGTTGTTTCTCACAGATCTGTTTTTCCCCTGATGTGTGTATACACACAGTAATCCATAGCCACTCACCTCTCCATGCTCCAACGTGCTTGGCACAAAAAACGCACGCTAACGTCTATGCAGGGAACAGGAATGTACACTCCTCTTCCACCCCCTCTTCACGCATGTCACTCTCTGGCTGCTCATGGGGACCCGGCGGCCATTCACAGAGGCCCAGGGGGGAAAAATGCACGTCTGGAGTGTTGCGCTGGAGCCAGCGGAAGATAAGTTCCGATAATTAGGGGTTTGCTTGGTGGGTTGGACCCGCAGTACCTGCACTTATCGTATGTTCCGCGGGGTGTTAGTTGTTAGTTGTTGGCAAATTAAATGTTTAATGCACATTAAACACCCTTGGTGTTGGGCCAGGTTAACTCTTGCAAATGTAATAATGTTTATGGCCAAGTAAGGACATTTAGGTCTTTAGTCCAAGCCAAACATCAGTGCCTAACGATGATGGAAGTTTGCCCTATAATGTTATTGGTAAACACCTAATCAGCCCCATTTGGTTGTCTATACGCCACAAATAGTCCGTATGTGTCCGTAACAAGAATGTGAGGCAACTATCAAGGATGGTGACTGGCATGTTGGATTAGTGACCAAACACATTTAACCTAGATGTGTGTGATATTCACACATTGGTACATTACAAATTTCTACAAATGTAACTAGAAGAGAAATGTTTACAAAGTATTTACCCATATTAATTTGGATGTACTCACCATCGCAGCTGTGGCGGTGGCCCATGCTGCTGGCCGTCCCTGGAGCTGGTGTGGGGAGGAGGAATTCTGCCTCTGTCTGCGTAGCGACATCTGTCCATAAAAAAACAAAATACAAAACAACATTTAGTGGAGCTATGACACCCGAAGTTTGGACATCAATCTGGTTATTGAGTCTTACCTCCAAAAACAAACACTTCTTTACATACATGTTAAACGATATTTGCTATATTCCTGGTCCATTAGTTAATGTGAAGTGTTTATGGTTGCCACATGTATCCATTATGAAAATCTGGCACTAACCTTTACATTGCAATGTAAATGACTCATTAACAATTTAATGGCTAATGTTACCAGTGTGCAACATGTGTTTGCCCTAACTACTTCACGTAAATTAACTATTGCTAGCACACATCATGGTGTGGCCAGAAACATAGGGGTGCTTGCCAGTTGGCTAGCACTGTAGTGTGGTTTGTGATGTTAATGTACATTAGCAAACCAGCTGAGACAATGGACCAGGAAACGTGTCTGTTAAAAGTGGTCCAAGACCCAGGATTGTGAATATTCAGTGTATTAGTCTACTTTGGCATAGCAACACAATTTTAGTCCGCCACCGCCCCTGCCTTCCGCACATCACTCCGCCAGTGTGTGCGCACGCGCATGCCAGTATGAAACAGAGCGCAGGCGCACACACATCTCGAGTGCCACACAGGAGGCAGGGACAATGGCTTCTGCCACCCCCAAAGAGGGAAGTAGTTTGTGGTGTTTGGTTGGGGGGGGGCCCTGGGTGAGGGATGTGATTTGGCAGGGAAGGCGCCATAATCCAAGCAATATCATCAATGTTTGTGGGTCCACTTTAAGGAATGACATAAATTCCAAAATGAACTAGCTTAAAACATACACTTACCACGACTATGCCCGAGGAGGATTTGACGCCAAAAATCCATGGAGGTGCCGCCTATATGATGCCCTGCAAATTACAGAGGAATTGCAAGGGCTAAGCACAAATGGTCAGATGAAACCTGTCACAGACTAACAATTAAAACATGTAAACTCACCAGGGGATGAAGCGCCACTTGAAGCCCAGGGAGGGCTCTGAGGAGGAGGCGGGGAGCCTCGGCTCCTCACACTCTGCTCAGAAGATCCACCAGGCAAAGGGCCACCCTCCTCCCTCTCACTCCCTGCTTGAGAGTGGCCCCTTGCCTGGTGAGACTCCTCAGACTCAGAGTGTGAGGAGCTGAGGCTTGATCCTGCCAGCCCCCCAGCAGCACACTCCTCTGGGGCGTCATCCCCTTCCTCCCCTGGGTCCTCTAAATAGGACCCGCGGGAGGGACCCTCCCCCGATGACTCCCCCGAGTCCGCCTGCCTGGTTCGGGGGAGGAATCCCTTCCCACGTTTCCCCAGGGGAGGACGCTTATCTGTGTGGAGGGGGTGAAAGCAAATAATTAATATAAAGAGCAAAAAAGGACACAGCTTAGCAGATGATTCTGCACAAAGGCAAAAAAGAACATAAGCTTTAACTTACCTGATGCGTAGGCATCATATAGGCGGTACACGCCTTCTGGGTCCCGGCGCTTAAAATCTGACCATTTTTGTTGTATCGCCCGGATGGTCAGGTCGGTCTTGAAGCGCCGGGACACAGTGGCCTTCACCTCCATGGCAAGGCGTTTTTTCGCTCCTCGGGCATAGTCGTATTCGGCCAGGCAGAAGTCCTAGGAAAAAAAAAGAAAAAAAAAAAAAATTAAATACATGACCTCAGAACAATGTCATAAACAGTTATACAGAGACAAGATCAAAGTGGACCCACACCCAGGATTTACATTATTCTGGGTTTGGGTGCACTTTTTTGGGCCACAACTATTGTGGGTGGCCCACTGTCTGCAACCCCCTTTGAAGGGCCCAAATACACCGCTGAGGACACTCCCACGTCACTCCGCAAGCCAAACACAGCGCTCCACGCCGGTGTGGTATGCGCATCCAAGGGCCTTGGGAGGTGCATACCAGCTCAGCTGTGTCTGCACGGCAAAGTACGCATGTGGCGTTTGACTCTAACAGGGAGTGCGCCTGCACACCAAATGAAAATATGTATGGCGCAGGGGTACACCCTGCTAGAGGTAAGCGCAATAGGCATCCGCAACTCACGCATGCACAGATGGGACGGGGCAGAGGTAATTTTTAGGGCCCTCCAGGGGGGGGGGGGGGCATCCAAGCAGGACATCCACAATGGGGATGCCCCATGTGGAGTGTTAAATTTTGGCCTAAAAACAATAAAAATTCTGCCCCTATCCCCCCTGTGTGTTTATCAATTTTTAAGCTAAAAATACATAACTAAAATACTCACTTTCACAACCTGGCCATTTACCCGGCTATCCACCCGGGTGCGCCTTTGTTTTTGGGGCCCAGGAGGGGAATGGGTGGGAGGGGTGGTATTTGGGGAAGGTGAGGTAGGTGGGGGATGTGGGGGAGGGGTGGTGGGTCCGGAATCTGAGGAGGAGCTGGGGAGGCGCATTACTCGCCGTTTGGGAGCCATATTGGAAACGCTAAGGAGGAAACAGGAACCGGAAATGACGCTAGCGACATGAGACAAATAAAAAACAAAACATAACAAAAATACGCACCGCGCCCCAGCAACAAGCTATTCTCAGCTATGTGCAAGCTAAGTGGCGGAAAAACTAAAATGACGCTTGAAAACAAGCTAGTGGCATAAGCGCAAGACAGTTTTACCTTAAGGTGGCGTTGAAACGCAAAGGAGGATCCAGGAACCGGATATGACGCAAGCAACTGTGCTGCAAAACTAAAAAAAAAAACATGCGTGCAGCAGGGACAAGCTAATATCAGCTATGTGCAAGCTAAGTGGCGGAAAAACATTAAAATGACGCAGAAAAACAAGCTATTGGCATAAGCGCAAGACAGTTTTACCTTAAGGTGGCGTTGAAACGCAAAGGAGGATCCCGGAACCGGATATGACGCAAGCAACTGTGCTTCAAAATTCCCCAAAAAAAATGCGCGCAGCAGGGACAAGCTAATATCAGCTATGTGCAAGCTAAGTGGCGGAAAAACATTAAAATGACGCTGCAAAACAAGCTAGGGGCAAAGGCGCAACGAACTATTAGCTTGATTTAGCTGGGGATTCTACATACTGTAATGCATAGGTCCTTCTAAAGCATACACCGTTGTGCTTAAATATACAGAGCTTATTGCTTCACAAAGTCATCACACAATCTAACTAGACAACTACCTGAAAATGTGGCACACATGAGAATGCATAACGGGTTGTTATGAGCTGGTACGACTGAATGTTAATCCTGCAATATGGGGCCAGGCACGCTCACAACTACAGTGTATTCATTAACAACGACTGGGGTCGCGGGAAGTGAATTCCTTGCAAATGGCAGAAGGGCACATGTATGAACAGCACAGCGCCGCACAACGCAGCGCAGCGAGGCACAGCGACGCTCGCGCCGCCACATAGCGAATTCAAACAGCGACTGCACAAACACTGACCAACACAGATTCATCAAGGACAGGGCTGCCGAATAGCTTGGGCGCTGACAATTTCGAAGAGCGAACGTGACCGCCCAACCTGACAGGCTACAAAATAGCTTTACAAGCCCCGTTTGTGTGGAAAACCAGCGATTTTGAGGCCAATGAGTTTGGGTGGAGGAGATGCAATTCCCATGTCACTCACAACATTACATTGTGAAAAATAAAAAAAAAAAAAAAAAAGATAAATAACCAGCTAGATTCATAAAACATATCAATATAAACATGTGTTGAATTTTGTCCCAAAGCAAACAACCCCAAAACCACTAAAAACAATCATTGCAGCGTCTGCCATTGAAATGTATGGGAGAGCGGCAGGTAGCGCCAGGTAATACGTGTCGCTGTGAAGGAATTTGCAGCGGCGCTGTTCGGTCCAGGCGGCTTCATGATGAATGCCGCGCTAGCCGTCGCTCTCGCCGGCGCTAGCCTCATTTTGCTTGATAAATGCGTCATTGTGACCGCCGCCGGGCGTACTTGAGTCGGTAGTCGCCGTTAGCTGCCGCTACCTGGCGCTCGTCAGACACTACCTGGCGCTATCGCTTGATGAATAAGGGCCTAGGATTAGTAGGGATCAACCCAATCTCTCAGCTGCCTGTAGTGAGCTCTAGAAAGCCCCCCCCCCACCCCCATCAAATAATAGACTTAGGGATTGGTGCATGTTGTCTAGTTTTTTAACACATTCAATTGCCAGTGGCTCAGCGGCCTTGCTAGGGTGGGGCTGCTAAGCAACTAATGGTTAAATGTATTCGAAAAAACATGATAGCATGCAGCATGCAGCCCCTACCCCTGCTTTAAATCTAGAACGAATAACCAGGAAAGCTTCTATTTAATGCCTTTCATGCAGCCCTCAGGGGCAGGAGGTTTCTGAAAAGAGTTAGCCAGCCAATCTAGAGAGACTAAAGATGTGACACTTCCATGACTCAACTTCACTTGTTTCAAGGAAATGAAGTAGATGCAAATATTTGAAAAGCAAATAGCCAACGTTTTGCTGAGCCTCTTGCTTATGGCAAAATGGAACCTCGTCCATGTGGGTTTTGGGGACTTCTCCTTTCTTTCCTATAGTATTCCTACTTTCAATCTTCTTTTGTTTTCTTTTTCTATCTCTTGTTTAATTACTTTACTATTGCTGTATATATTTTTTGGAGTTTATTATATTTATATATTTTACCACGTTGGTTGGTATTGTGTTTTGCTTAGTGATCATACTGTTCTGTATTGGGGTTGGGCACTGTTGCTTACACCTGATTATTAGTAACATACAGTATAGCTATTATATTACACATGTCATTGAAAACACCTATCCATTTGTGCCACTACATAATCATCAGCTGTTTAGAACTACATCTTTGATATTTGCAGAATGGTCCCAGGATGCTCTTTGATTCACTATTATCTTGTAAGATTTTCCTTTCTCTTCATTAAAATTAATTGAAAAAATTACCTTTAGATACACATGACAACAATAACATAACAATTTACACACAATTACACAAAAGACCCCCCTTAGAGTCCGTTCATGTAAACGAGGTGAACACATTCTACAAAGAATATAAGTTAACATAGAACTGACTGCTCAGGTATGGAGACTCAATTATGCTAGCATAGTGCACCGAGCTAATGAATTGCGCAGACTGCTGATTGGCTGTCTGGTTCCGACTGGTGCGGAGGAGTCAGCAGCGGTCTAAATTGGAAGGCTTCCTTCCATTCTGACAAATTACATCAGAGAAGTGAATAACTACACCTCATACACACGGCTCGGAGACAATAAATGTTACAGCCGTACAATGAGGAGAAATGAGACATCTCGTTCCCACAGGACACAAAATACATCTCAGCTTATGACAAGTTGTTAGCATTATGGATAGCATCTGCTTTAGCCTTTATCATGTTTTAAATTTGTTTTCAGACGATCACCCACTCCTTCCCAATATTAGGATTCTAAAATGTGCGTCGCAACATACTCTGCATTATTGCCTGGCTGAAGCTGAAGTATATTAGATGCATTATTGCTTAGTTTCATGTGGCTGTTAAAAAGGGGGGGGGGGTTAAAAATGAGAAAAAGGCAAGCAGAAATTGGATAAAAATTGGATAAAAAAACATGAGTGGAAATAAATTAATGCAGTGATTATGCTTATCGCTGGATTAAAGCTACAAAGCTGGGGAACATATATCGAGACAGAGCAGAACACATCTACCAGCATTGTTAATCACAGGGGGTGTATCTGTCTCCTTGTCTAATATAATGTATTAAGAAAGGATAACATTAAAGGATTATATGTGCAGAGCAGCTCCCAGTTTTTTTGAGATGAACAAGTAGCACTTTTTTGTGTTTTATTTTCACTTACATCAAGATTTGGATATTATAATGAAAATCGATATCTATGTATCTGTCTATTTATGTCAGCCATGAATCATTTTCCATTTTTTTATACCTTAGGAGTCACAAAGAGCATCATGCAGCATCTGGTAATATATATATATATATATATATATATATATATCTGGAAGGCCATATGAGAACCTTTACATAGAGCCTTATTTATGGAGCATCAGCACCGCACAGCACCTTTTTGGCATTTTCAGCACTTTTTGGCCCCAGCGGAACTGTGCGAAGCAAGAATAAAATGGCAGCACCAATGTGGCTATTTAACACTAGCGCCACAAAGGTTGCAGCGCCAGGCTCTCTGGTTGTAGCCAGTTGAAACCTGTTGCTGTAGGTCAAGATCCCACAGAGCACAATAGGAAAAACTGGATTGAAGTGTTTTATGCTTATATTTAATATTCTTTAGGGCCAATCATGGTCAATCATTAGGATTTTGATCAAGCCTCTGTGGGACTAAATGCAGTAGAGACAATGCTGAAAAAAAAAATAGCATGAGCTTTTCTCAAAGGTCAACAGTTTCCAGGACCAGGATACAAGGGCACCATCTGTCTTTTTCCTTGTGCGAGGCTAGACAGCCTTCAGCAAACCAGGAGGTGGTGAGACTCTATCTTTAACTTCCTGAGTCTTTGCCAGAAACAAACTGGTCTGCACAATGCTTGGAGGTGGCAAGGCCATGGGCCCAGCTGGTCTTCACAAGAAGAGAAGATGGCAAGGCTTCAGCTCGGCCAGGTTCAGCAAGTCTCTTTCTCTGCTTCCTGAGGCTGATGAGACCTGGCCCTGCACACACAGGTAATGTGGAGCATTTCCGGGGATTATCTTCAGTTTATGCTTCCCTCCTATGTCTGCTGTAAGGTTATGTATTATTAACCCCCTAAGATCCCTGTGTGTCCCTTGGTCCAAAAGACCCTGTCCTGGCAGTGAGCCCTGTTTATGGTTGCACAGGCAGTATTTTTGATAGGCTGCAGGTACCAGTATTTTATTTATGCCGGCTGTTAGCACCGGCACTTCTCTTTGCCGCCAGGTCCTTTTTCTTGCACCTCCCCACTCCCTAGCCTGAAAATAATATGCAGGCATTTCCAAGACAAATCTGAGCTAAAGAAAGGGCTACCCCAGGACCCCCTTGTTTTGCAGCCAATGGCATGCAAGCTGTGAGGCCCTGGGAAGCTGTTACAGGCTCTTCTCCCAACTGACAGCTGATGTGCAGTTTTGCATAGGGCAGCCATAGCCTGGAGCCGCACAAGACGCTGCTGCTCACCATGGAGGACATCTTCCTTCTGGGCTTCTGGGGCTTCTGCAGGGTGCAAAAGGAGGGTTTCATACCTGAGATCAGCTGCCTCATTCATGGCTTTACAGGTCAGTGCAACAGCTCATCCTCCTGCCAGCAGACGTGACACTGGAGGCCAAGCTTGGGACCTGCAAGCTAGTCCCTGCTCAAAAGCAAATGCCAGAGTGATCTTCCCCTCAGTTCATTCTTTTTTTGTTGCTGCCCATGTGCCCTCTGTCCAGATCCTTGTACCCTGCCTGATGCCCCATCTGGTGACCCTACATCTTTCCTTTCTCTCTCTTTGCTCCCTCTTTCTACCTAACCTCCCTCTCCTCCCCCCTCCTCCTTCTCATCTACCTAACTTTGGCTTTTCCCTCCTTTGGTTCATACTGCCTCTCCCCTTCCCTCACCTCAGCAGGAATAGCCATGGATGTGGTGTCCCTCTTTTTACCTTCCTCCTTTTCCCCCTTGCTTACTTCCTTCCCTCTTTTCTTGCACTTCTTTTCTCTCTTTTTATTTTGTCTCTTCCCTCAAATTCTATTTTCCCTTTCTTCCTCTCTTTCTTCATTCTTATCCCTTCTTCCCCCTTCCTTGTTTTTTTTCCCAACATCCCTTTGTCCTTTCTTTTTTTCTCCCTTTAACTTTTGCCTCCCTCTCCTTGCTGCTTTCTTTGGCTCTTCTTCCCTTTTACCTCAGCAGTAAACTGGGACAACCATTGGGTTCTCTTTTCCCTTCCATGTTTCCTTTCCTCTTTGCTCTATCCTTCCTTTATTACTTTCTCCTGCTTTCTCTCTCTATTTATTTTTGCCTTCCTTCCATTTCTTCTTTACTCTTGTCCTCCCCTCCACACTTCCCTTCCGTCCTCTTTTTTCCTCTCTCTTTTTTTCCTCCCGTCTCATCTATCTATCTATCTATCTATCTATCTATCTATCTATCTATCTATCTTTCCTCTTTCACATTTCCTTTTATTCCTTCCCTTTTATTCTCCTTTCTTTCTTGCTTTTTCACTCACTCCCTTAATCTCAGCAGCAATCCGGGACAGGTGGGATGGAGACACATAAAGCAAAATTTGAGGAAATGGATTTACAGGGACCTTGGCCCACCACAGGTGCAAAGGGTATAGGGGATGCTTTATACCAGACTATACTTATATACACCTCCACCAAGCACCTTCCTAGGACCCCTCGATTGTGCAGATAGGTATTATTATTATTATTGTTTATTTATATAGCGCCATCAACTTCCGTTTTTTCTCACTGATCAAGTCACTATTGCATCCAGACAGATGCACTCGACAGCCTGTTTTAAATGTACACATTAAATGCCTGAAGTGATACTTTTCTACCTGCAGCTTCTCCATGGTCGCTTGCTTCAGCCAGTCTCAGGACACGTTACCAGCAAAAAGGCCACCATCTACTGTCACCACCCTCAGGAGCAGAAAGGAAAGGGATGGCCAATGGAGTAAATGGTAGTGTTTTAAAGTGGACCAACACCCTGAGGTGATCGGCCCAGGAATCTATAAGATTCCCGGGCCGATCACCTCACACACCGCGGGACATCCGAGATCGGGATGTCCCGCGGGGTGTAAACCCCCCAAAACCCCCGAAAAACCTTACCTCTCCAGCTGCTGCTTCCGCTGCCGCCGCCTCACTCGCGCTCCTCTAGACGTGCGCGCGCCCGTCAAGAGTGACGCGCGGGAGGCGCCAACGGGCAAGCTGCTTGTCCGTCGCTGTCAATCAGCTTGTCCGTGGCGGGGAGAGGTAAGTTTTGGGGGCTTTCTGGGGGGTTTCACACAGCGGGGCACCCCCGATCGGGGTGCCCCAGGGAAGTGGACCAATACCCAGGATAGTCAAAATCCTGGGTGTTGGTCCACTTTAATAGCACTCGTTTCAGTTTCAAAAGAGTTTGTATTAATTTAAGATTTATGACTAGGGTCTTCGGAATTAAAAATCCTTTAAATGTTTTTCGGGCAAGATAAAATAAATGTGGGTGGTGTGTTGGGGAGATTTAATATATCTTTTTATTGTTAAAAAGCAAAATGTGTAGGCATGGCCGCCTCTGGGGTGTGCAATCTGTGCGGACACCATTCAGACACCATTTTTCTTCTCTAACTCACATCTCTTCCTTTTCTCTCTCTATTCCATTACCTTCTGCCCCCTCCCAATTTTCATTACTCCCCCTCTCTCTCTTTTCCAAATTCCTACCTCCTTCCTTCCTCCCTCCTCTCTTTTATAGATTCCCTCTGTCTTTCTTTTCTGCATTTCTCTCTTTTCTATTCTATCTCTCCTTTATCCTTTTGCCACATTCCATCTGTCTATCTCTCTATTTCACATTTAGTTCTCCCCCCTGGGACCCCTTACCAGCTCACTTGTAGTTGAAAAAAATAAAGTTAAACACAATCCTCCTATTTAACTTAACAGAGCCCGTATAGGCCTTCTTGCATCTTCTCCCTGTCCTGTCTTCTAGGATTGTCTGGCATCGCTATGCTCAATGGCCCATTTCCACAGAACGATTTGTGAATGAAAAATCACTAAAGTGAACGCAATCAGGCAATAATTACTCTGTGGAGATGGCCACTGCAAACAAGCCAAACCTCCATTTGTTTAATTTAAGTCCCTTGTGCTACATATATGTGCACTTGCACCCCTGAAATCACAAGCACAATAAAAATAAATTATATAAATGTATTAATTACATACACCGATACACAACATAATACTAATAAGCACAAGACACTTAAAAACAAAAGGCTAACCCCCGCACAAAAGCCCTTCCTCCACCTGCAACTACAATAATATACAGTTAATATACAAAAGCAATTTAAAGTGCTGTGTGCAATGCAGGGCAAAACATAATGAAAAAATCAAAAGAAAGAAAATGTAATGAACCAAAAATATTACGCAGTCATGTGTAGGCGCATGGAGCCCTCCGCAGAGGAGAGCACTTGCACTGAACGCCCTCCACACACTGACACCAGTGATTGTGGGGTGCTCAACTAAAAGCGCAAACGCTCCTCAATCGGGCTGGTGCCGCTACTTGCTTTTTAGGATAATAAACCTCAATTAGTTTTTCCCTCGAGCATCGTATGTTCATCAAGCGATAGCGCCAGGTAGTGTCCGACGAGCGCCAGGTAGCGGCAGCTAACGGCGACTACCGACTCAAGTACGCCCGGCGGCGGTCACAATGACGCATTTATCAAGCAAAATGAGGCTAGCGCCGGCGAGAGCGACGGCTAGCGCGGCATTCATCATGAAGCCGCCTGGACCGAACAGCGCCGCTGCAAATTCCCTCACAGCGCCAGGTATGAGCTGTCGCTCCCTGGCGATGTCCAATGCATTTCAATGGAGCAATCTATAATAATTCATGATTAATTGGTAATAATTTTTTTTTTTTTTTTTAAATGTCAAAAAATCGGAGAACACTTCTGCAATGTTAGGATTTATTTTTAAGTAAAAAAAAAAAAAAAAAAATGTGCAGAATTGATCTAACAGGTCTGAGATTAATGTATTCATATAACAAAATGATTCTAAAAACATGTATAATGTTACATTAAAAAAATATGGTTGTTTAGGGGTTAAAAACAAGTTAATACAGATCGCCGCCAGCGCTCTGGGGTTTAAACAAGGAATGGACAGCGACAGCACATTCGGAGCGTGAGTTTTTGATGAATATGAAGCTAGCCGTTCGCTCTGGCCATTCGTTGTCAGGCGCTCACATACAACGCTGAACCTGTGAAACAGCGACCCCCCAGCCCGTATTCAACATTACCGCACACCGACTGAGTCGCTGTCATCAAGCTAATGCCGGCCAAGCACAGCGAATACTGGCTGGCGCTGAAAAAAATCACGCTACAGTCGCTCATCTGTCGCTACCTGGCGCTATTGATGAATCGGCCTCCCCGTCTCACTCCCCATGTGTTCCTGTAAAGCAGTTTAATTGTCCTGCAGTATCTATCTGCAAATAACTCTCACCCAGCACTCAAACTCTGCAACATCTTCTGCATCCAAATGCAAGTCAACCACTCATATATCACATGCCTGCTCAACAAACGGGCGAGTTATCTGTTCTCAGAAATGGGTCATGACACTTCTGATTGGTAGCTAAGCTTATTGGAGGCAGAAATGTAATTTCTCAGAAAATCCACGGAGGTCATCAAATAGTACATATGATAGGATTTTGGGTACTAGTAACATTCCTTGTTCACTGTGACACATGTGGCTAGTCTATTAGATAAACTTCTCGTTTTGACCTTTCTGGCTGGAGAAAAGGCTATACCTCTATTATAAGAGCACAGGCAGGAAAAAAATATTAAAGTGTGTTTAACCTTTTCCTTGTTCGTCCGAAATTTGTTTCAGCAATGGCAGCCCTGCATTCCTGGAATCAACCACATGAATGGTTTGTATAAGTGAAGGGCAATAGAATTTGCTGTTATTTATACTCTAAGAAGCTCACCTATGCATACTGGCCATATGACTGTGTGCTGGCTGCAGGGGAAACTTTCACTCATTCAGTGTAGGTCTACATAAATAGAATAGAGTCTCACGCTGAATACTTTGATATCATTTACAAGTTTTCTGATTTGATGGCAAATTCACATGCAATAAACAGCTTCGAAATAACTGATAATTTATCAAAACTCGAGAAGTAGTGCTGTTGCTTTTATACTTCTGGTGATTATTTCCTTTGGCTAGGGGGCAAAATTGGTAATTAAATGGCAAGGGGAAATATGATTGGGCCCCCATAACCAGAAGGGGTTACAGATAGCTTTTTAGCAATCCTACTGCTGCCTGCTCACATAGGCTTTACAATCTGCACATACGGTACTTTGTTTTGTAACTATTTTTCAGATTTTAAACTGCTTATTGCTGCATCGTTATATCTTCTAGCTGCAAAGACAGCTAAAAATACACAATCTGTTACTTAGGAAAATGCAAAGTAATCTAAATTATTAAATACATTAGCGCAAGTGTATGACTTTATTCTCACTTGGCCACAGCAAATTTCTGTTTTCTATGCATAAAAGGGTGGATGTTTTATAATGGTCCAGTACATTTGTTTTTGCTTTAAACAAATAGTTAAAGGGGACACAGCTGCCTGCCGTGTTGCTAATATCTACTTCTCCCTATGCAAATCCATTTCCTGAAACGAATTCACCTTTTAGATGCAGTACGTGGAGGCTGATTCATTACGAATGGCAGGTATCGGCAGATGCGCATCTGTATAGCGGCGCTAAGAGTGACCGCTAGTAGACACTGTAAACGGGTATGGGGCGCTGTAACATAGCATCTCAGTCACTGTAGTAACCTGGCCCGCATTGATGAATGTGATGTATGTTGGGTGCTCTAACACCAGTACAGCGCTGCAGGGAACGAAAGGTAGCACCAGCTCAGTGCGACCGACTCCACACCATACCATCAAAAAAGAACACACACACAGCGTCAGATCTCTAAATCTGGTCGCTATAGCATAGAGCGCCAGACGCTGTGTGATTAAAGTCTGTTTTTAAACACAAATCCACCTGTCACCTGTAACAAAGCGAAAACACATGGAATGACTTAATGCAAGACCTGTAATGACAATTCTGCATAAAAATATAAAAAATGAAAAAAGTTTCTAAAAATGTTTGTTTACAGCCAGGAGAGGTCACACAATGATTTGAGCAAAAAAATAAAATGTCAATCACGTTGTTTAAACACAAGCAAATGAACTTCCATTGAATGGGATGTATGGGAGAGCGACACTGAGCGAAAGGTAGGCCTGGCGCTCTGGAAGCTAGAGCGCCAGCATTATACGCTGAGCCACCTGTAATAATACAGCGGAGGCTACATGGCGCTGTTAGAGTCGTTTACCAGAATCGCCTTTATAAATGTGGTTTTGCGTACAGTGCCCGGCGTTCGCCACACGCTACCTGCTGCTATAAAGCACTACCTGGTGCTATCCCTTCTGAAATAATCCCCTAAGTCATTTATTCATTTTATATGCACTTGAAGGCTAATTCATTACTAACGGCAGGTATCAGCAGATGAGCGTCTGTACAGCAGCGCTTAGAGCGACTGCTAGAAGACACTGTAAGCGGGTATCGGGCGCTGTAACAGAGCATCTTGTCCACTGTAAAAACCTGCCCGGTGATGATGAATGTGATGTATGTTGGGCGCGCTAACACCAGTACAGCGCTGTAGGGAGCGAAAGGTAGCGCCAGCTAAGAGCGACCGACTCTCTACGCTTCACACCATATTTATCAAAAAAGGACACACACATACAGCGTTGGTGCTCTAAATATGGTTGCGGTAGCATAGAGTGCCAGATGCTGTGTGATTAAAGTCAGTTTTTGAACACTTATCCAACAGTAAAAAAGCAAAAACACATGGAATGACATTGTTTTAACATTATGACAATAACATTTTAGTGCCAGACCTGTAAATAGAATGATTCTGCATAAAAAAAAATAAAAAATGACATTTTCAAGGCCAGGAGAGGTGACATTTTTTTGAGAGCAACCCCCCCCCCCCCCAAGAAAAAACAAAACCCCACTTTAAATAGAATAAAATGAACGTCCATTGAAATGTATGGGAGAGCGACAAAAGGTAATAACCTGGCGCTCTGGAAGCTAGAGCGCCGGAGCTATACTGAGCCACCTGTAATGATGAATCGGATGCTACATGGCACTGTTAGAGTCGCTCACCAGAATCGCCTTCATAAATGTGGTTTTGCGTACAGTGCCTGGCGTTCACCAGACGCTGTCTGACGCTACAAGGCACTACCTGGTGCTATCCTTTGATGAATAAACCCCATTGTGTGCTTGTATGCCTCCCACCTGACTTTTGTTAGCAGTTATGTGATCTGACTGCAATTTCAAAAGTATTTTAGTATTTTTTAAAGCAACCATGATATCGCACCAGTGCTCCAGGAAAGTAGCAATGCACTTGCATAAATGCATCATATTTAATGAGCACACAGCAGTACAAATGAGTGGTAAAAAAAAAAAAAACTTCTAGCGCAAGTTTTTTCACTTTAAAGAACTCTGCCAAATGTATTTTTTATTGACTTATAAGGAAGTGTTGGATTAAATTCAGGATTTTAATTTTTGGCTGCAAGTGTCCAACTTCAGACAAAATTAGGTACATTTAATGAAACTGTAAACCCAACAGTAATAATAAGCAGCAGCTCATCTGATTCCTGCTCCAAAATCATCTTCACTTAGAATATATCATTTATATATAATCAAAGATTTTGAGATGCTTTGAAATGGCTCATTTTACACTGTTCCCATGGGGGATAAGGTGGGAGGAAGTTTTCGTGTGTCTGGCACTTTAACTGCCAGATTACCTAGAGATGTGGAGGATGATTCATTACAAGAGGCAGTTATCGGCAGATGAGCGTCTGTACAGTGGCGCTTAGAGCGACCGCTAGTATATGCTGTGTTCGACTACCGGGCGCTGTAACAGAGCGCCTCAGTCGCTCTAGTAACCTGGCCGGCATTGATGAATGAGATGAATATTGGACGTTCTAACACCTGTACAGCGTTGCAGCGAGCGAAAGGTAGCGCCAGCTCAGTGCGACCAACTCTCAGCGACTCACACCATATTCAACAAAAAAAACGACTCACAGAGCGTCGGTGCTCAAATTTGGTTCGCTGTAGCATAGATTGCCAGACGCTGTGTGATTAAAGTGATTTGTTTGGACACGATTTCACTAGTAACAAAGCGAAAAAACATGGAATTACATTGTTGGAACAGAGTGACATTAAAACTTTAGTGCCAGACCTGTAATAACAATTTTGCATAAAATAGAAAAAAAATCAAAAATATATAATTCCAGTCCAGGAGAGATGTAATAATTATTTGAGAGTAAAAAAAAAAAATATGGGATCAGGAAAGGGATTAGAAGGAAGTCCATTGAAATGTATGGGAGAGCGAACAGTAGCTCTGGAAGCTAGAGCGCCGGCACTCTACGCTGAGCCGTCTGTAATGATGAATCGTACGCTACATGACGCTGTTCCAGTCGCTCAACAGAATCGCTTTCCTACATGTGGTATTGCGTACAGCTCCCAGCGTTCAGCAGACGCTGCCTGAAACTACGAAGCACTACCTGGCACTAGAGCTTCATGAATAAACCCTTTTGTCACCCTCTGCTGCCAGGATAATTTTCAGCATTTTGCGCTATAAAAGTTTAACTGCGATTTACACCCTCCGCGGTGAGGACGTTGGTGGCCACCAGCACTGACACTACAGGACAGTCTAGGAGGGGCGCATCCAGAAAGCTGGAGTTCCCCCACATATAACCAACACTGCAGTTGGCTGCCCAATGCTCACGTGGACAGTAACAGCACCGCGATTGGCTGCAATTGGCAGCCAAAACGTCACTGTCCATGTGAGCGCCGGGCAGACAATCGTGGATTCCTGACAGGGAGCGAGGATAAGGTAAACATTACAGACCTCCTGGGTGGGTTATGTGTGGGGGGAGCTCCAGCATTCTGGATGCCCTCCCAGCCTGTCCGATAGCAGCGGCGCTGGGGCCACCAACACCCTCGCAGAAGGGGGTTTGGTCTGCTTTAAATGAAAAATGTATGTTTTTGAAGAAACTCATATTGGGTGTAAGCCCCATTCCTCCCAATTACAACGGTACTACATATGTATCAGTAGACACGCGTTCCTGCCCAGGAGACAACCCGAAGTAAAAAGAGAGCTTTATGAGATTTCCAAATAAACTACAACTATTATGTGCACTATCAAGGGTTAAACCCTTAATATAAAAAAAAACGGGCTGGTAGAGCCTGCCCCCAGCCCTGAAGGCTACCAGCCTGCATAGCACACATGGGCCATAGGTTCTTCTGCACCCACCTGGCATTTGGGGAGGAGGTTATGGCAAATTGTGCGCTTGCCAGCAGGTGACTTGCCAAGCCTTCCTGTCCTGTTAACTTGTATAGAGGTCTCAAGAACCCCTTACCAGTTCACAAAGGGTTAAGTGTATAAAAAACACAGCACACACAGATAAAGATCTATTATTAACATTATTTTTTCTACTTTCTACTTTCTACCTCATTCCATTGCTGATTCAACGCTGCTGATCACTGCTTCCAGCAACCGGAAGTGATTGTCAGAAGCCGGCAGCAGGGCAGGGTTTATAAAGGGTTATCAGTTCACAAAGGGTTAACCTGGACCTTCACCCTGAAAAAGAACCTATCTTGAATGTTTCCCCCATCCCAAAAATACAGATTGCACACATTAAAAATGATCGTACCTACATCTATTGCATTTTCTAAGCCTTTAAACATCCACGATGGCGTGCCATGGAGTCTCAGGCTGCCTGCAGACAGGAAGTGTCTTCTAACTATGCCACTCTGCATTCTGGGATTGCTGTCCTTTTCCTGACCCCAGCTCTGCTCTGTCTGTGCAAAGTACAGCTATGACCCGCCCCGTGCAATTTTCCCGCTCTCAGTATGTGATGCTTCTGAGGCAAGATGGCGTCTCCCATATCCTAAAGTCCTGAACAGAGTTTCAGCTCAGTGGGGGAAAGAATAATAAGTAAGCAACTAAAAACGTAAAATATATAAATCTTAGATGCTAGGGAATATTTTTTTAAGAATTTCGACTTTTCATTGAATGATGCTGAAGGTCCGGTTTTAATGTAAAAAAGCACAAGACACACAGAAAAAAGTCCTTTATTGTTATTATTTGTTCTACTTGCCTCCTTCCATTGCTTATGTAATGCCGGAAGCAGGGCAGAGGATCAGTGCACTATGCCCAGCACCCCAAACACATTGGCCTCTGTGTTCACTCCCACTACTGGGAAGGGCCTGCTTGGGCTGATGTCATCTCAGTCGCCGGCAAGCTGTCATAAGAGTGGGGATGTTCTCTGCACCACTGAAGAGCCCGAGTGAGGGATCAAAGGGCCCGGGGGGAAGAGGAGGCCCCCCCTCGCTGGATCCCAGATGGAGGTGAATATTTTTATTTTCCACAAACTGGGGGGAAATGCCAGGCACGTGGAATCTGTCCGGGCCGAACACGCTAGTTGATGGGCTGCTGAGCAAACCTGCTTCACCTAAGGGTGCACTCACCTCAGCACATGATTCTCGGTGGCTTCATCGCAGGAACAGGTGTTTTTTTTCGGGGGGGGCTGTAACTAACATTTTTTATTGCACTTTTTTTGTGTTAAAATTAAAGTGCTACTGCAGGCAGAAGTAAATATTACACTATTGCGTCGGGCTACGTTTGGCACTGTCCTAAACTGTTTTTCTGTTTTTAAATTGAAGAAGAAATGGACAAGATATCAAGGTTTACGGGTTCTCCTCTTGATTCCTCTTCTGAAAAAAAGTGGATCTGTGGTGGATCTCTTGGCTCTGTGGTACTGATAATAATCAGCATAATGGGCGGGGTCTGTAAGATTCCCAGAACTTGCATAGGACACCCTGGCTGTGCTTCTCCCCTCTGCCCCTGTTGCTAGGTGACATTGGAGTCTAGACCAGCACTCCCAGACACACTTCTACAGCGCATGTACGCACTCTCAAAGTGCATTCACACACTCCCAAAATGCATACTCACACTCCAAAGTGCCCGTACGTGCACTTCCAATGTGCATGCATTTACTTCCAAAAGCCCATGCACACAAAGCGCATACGTGGCCTCTCAAAAAGCATGCACACAATCCCAAAATGCATGCCCACATTCCTAAAGAGCATGCCCAAACTCCCAAAATGCATGCCTGCAAGAGTATGCCCACACTCCCGAATGCTTATGTGCGCACATAGGCACTCCCAAGGTGGATGCGCGCACTTCCAAGGCGTCTGTATGCCCTCCCAGATGTACATGTGTGCTCTCCCAAAGTGCATGCATGCACTCTAAATGGGCATGCACATGAACTCAGGGAAGGGAGGGGAAGGAGGAGGTAGGGGACCAGCAATTCTGTCCCTCTCTGCTGAGCTGATTGGGGGTGGGATGTAGGGGGGTAAGTCATTGGTTGAACCTGTAAACTCCAGACATTTCCTCTTCAATTTAAAAATGGAAGACAGTTTAGGACAGTGCCAAACGTAGCCCAACATGGTGTAACACTTACCTTTGCTGGCAGAATCACTTTAAAAAGCTCAGATGCAAGTTGCAATTTACACCACAAGGCACACTGTGGATAAACCCTGCTTTACCAAATAATTAGCATGATCCCCAAAGTCAAGTTAGTTCAAGGATTCTTTCTCTCTCAGTGACCCACACCACATGGTCTGATTTTTGAGGTTCATGTGACTAATAAAAACTTTCAAATACCTTTTAATCTACCATTTATATCCCTCCCAAATGCCACAGATTAGTGGTAGGCGCTTGAAAATCTGATGATTTGCAAAACTTGCAACTTCCTCGATTTGCATAACATTATGATTTCTCCTATTATGGGGCCCAATTTTAAGTTTGATGAGTTTAATAAAATTTCTGCTTTGATTTTAATTTACAATTCATTTGCATCATGGTCTTTACTTCTAAAAGATCCGGACCAGTCTATTGTTTCCAGTACCTAATGCTTCATGCACAGAAGCTTGGTATTGTCACTCTGAGCTCTCCCAACAACAGATTTGCCATAAAGCATACCTTCATTAAAATAAAAAGAAAACGGTTTAGTACATTGTTGTATGGTGTGGCCGAGCTTACATTACAGCAGTGCCGGAGTTAACCACTAGAGGCTGCTGTGGTAAAGTGACATTATCAACAGAGGTTATATAAGAGCTGACACGTTCTAGAAGAGTGAGTCTGAGTCTAGTTTTATCAGAGCTGTTGTCGAGAGATGAACTACTATGCAGTTTTCACTTGTATTGAGCTGAGATAACATGGATTGCTGAGAGAGAACCACGGAGATAGCCATGCAGAGGAGTCTGTAGTGTGCCGAGCAGAATAGAGCCTGCTAACCCTTTTGAGAAGGAGCTACACACAGGAGAAAGAGCTACAGTGTGCAGAGCAAGACAGAGAGAGATACCACAAAGAGACATCCGTGTGGTCCTAGGAGGAGCAGAGAGGAGTGCACTGAGGACCCTAAGACAGACAAGGTACCAGTAGCATAGTCCCAGCCCCTAGAGTGACCCCGGGATCCTGTGAGCCTGTTTGCTATTTATGTCGAAGAACTTCTATTTGCTGTTGCTGAAGTGGAAGTGTGGTTGCTTCAAATAAAGTTTGGAAAGACATTTGCAGTGTGTGGTGACTCCACCAGGCCATATCCCAACCATCCCTCAAGATTCCAAGAACTCGTGACAGCTCGCCCCGCATGTCAGCCGGCCCTGTTGTGACCTGTGGGTTTCATATATATATATGGAGAAGTGAAAAGGCATGGGGACATATCTCTTTACTGGCACAAAAGGAGTCTTCCATTACTGTGCACATATTCTGGGTCAGGCCTGTTTTTTAGAGTCCAGACCATGATTGATGTTGATGCTGACTGGCCATAAGAACTTGGAGACCACTGTTAGCATCAGCCCCAAGCAGAGTGAAGTCTATTCAAGACTCAGGAGGCTGCAAGGAATCCAGCCTGGGGGTCATTTACCAGCGGCCTGTGTTTAGCTGGAGGGGCAGAAGAACCTGCTGACAGGCTGGTGGATCAACTTTGAGCACTGAGTGACCAGAACCCAGACTCTGGTGAGTCCAAAACCATGAGGAGGGACTGCAAGTGAATAATGAATTTTGGGGGTTATTCATGAAGGGATAGAGCCAGGTAGTGCCTCATAGCGGCAGACAGCGTCTGGTGAACGCCGGGCGCTGTACGCAAAACCACATTTATGAAAGCGAATCTGGTGAGCTCTAACAGCGTCCGATGTATTATTACAGGAGGCTCAGCATATAGCGCCAGAGCTCTAGCTTCCAGAGCGTCAGGTATTACCTTTCGCTCAGTGTCGCTCTCCCATACATTTCAATGGATGTTCATTGGCTTGTGTTTAAACAGCGTGTTTGACATTTTTTCTATTTTTATTTGCTCAAATCATTGTGTGACCTCTCCTGGCTGCAAACAAACAATTTTAGAAACTTTTTTGACTTTTTATATTTTTCTGCAGAATTGTATTTACAGGTCTGGCACTAAAGTGTCAATGTCACAGTGTTAAAACAATGTAATTCCATGTGTTTTTGTTTTGTTACAAACTTTAATCAAACAAAACTTCACTTTGGTAATACTATTACATTTATTTATTCATATTTTTATGTATATATACTAACCTATTTTCCCTCACAGGATCACGGAGAACATTAACCCTTTATTTACTCACCCTTTTAACTGGCCAATTCTAACAAAACTTTTTTATCCACAGTGCACCTACACTAATCTTTTCTCCACCTAGGCCCACACCTAAGTATTCCCAGGGAATACAGGTTTTCCCTCAAGTGGGAGCAGCTCAAATTATCTAATTGCACCGCTATAAAAATGCTCATCTGCCGATACCTGGCATTAGTAATGAATCAGCCTTCTTGTGTTGTTTGTTTATTAAGCAGAGAGTGTTCAAGAAGTGAGGTAGTGCCCTGAATACAGGCTGGGCTGTTTATTATTTTACATACTTGCAAGCGTTGGCCCTTATTTAAGAAGGGATTGCATCAAGTAGTGGCTGGTTAATGAGAGGTAGCGACAGGTAGCGACTGGTGAACGCCGGACACGGCACGCAATTACACATTTATCAAGCAGAATCTGTTTAGCGACTGGAATAACGCCATGTAGCGCCTGATTCATCATTTTCACATCCTGAGCGAACAGCGCCGGTGTTCAGCTTTGCACAGCGCCAGGTATGACCTCTCGCTACCTGTCGCTCTCCCATACATTTCAATGGACGATCCTTTTCTTCTCTTTAAACAGGGTTTTTGTTTATTTTTTTTTCAAAAATTTACAAATAATTCTGTGACCTGTTCTGGCATTAAAAAAGCAGTTTTTTCAAATTTTTTTCATTTTTTATATATTTCTTCAGAAATGACATTACAGGTCTGCTATTAAAGTGTTCATGTTACAATGTTATTACAATGTAATTCCATATGTTTTCGCTTTGTTACTAGTGGATAGATGCTGAAAAACAGACTCTAAACACACCGCCTCCTGCGCTATGGGCTACAAACAAGTATTTTTCAGCGCCAGAGATTTGTGAGGTTGTTTTTTTGCTGAATATGGTGTGAGTCGGTCGATATGAGCAGTCGCTAACATGCGCTCCCATACAGCGCTGTACTGGTAAAATAGCAACTCCTCACAATGTATTCAACATTACTGAACAGCGACTGAGTCGCTATGAAGTAGCGACCCACGGCTGAGCACAGTGACTACTAGCGGGCGCTCTGAAAATGCCTGCTACAGACGCTCATCTGTCGCTACCTGACGTTAGTGATGAATCAGCCTGCCCGGGTATTACAGCTGAAAATTAAAAGTGCAGTCTAGGTTCACGCTAACCCCATAAAAAAGACTGCTGTTTGATGCTATCCCCTTACAATATAGATATATTGTATATTCTTTATTTCTTTTGTAAACTGCCTGCTTTTTTGCAGCACATGCGGGCTGGCTGAACATACCTTCCTGGGGAATAATACTTCTGTTTCACAGTTTATTTTTTTTTTGCTGAACAGGAGAGAGACATGCAATGCAATCATGAGGTCATTTAACTGTATTTTGATTTTCAGACCACTTTAAACTGAACCTTCACCCTGAATAAAAGCCTACCTTGTATGTTTCCCCCACCCTGTACATACAAATTGCCCCCATTAAAAATCATCCTACCTGCACCTATCGCATTTTTGTGCCTTTTAACATCCAAGATGGCTGCCTGTGGATTCTTGGGCTGCCTGCAGACAAGAAGTGTTTTTTCACTATGCCGCTCTGCATTCTGGGATTGCTGTCCTTTGCCTAACCTCAGCTCTGCTCTGTCTATGCAAAGCACAGCAATAATCTGCCCCCCTGTGCTTTTCACCCCTCTGCTCTCCTCAATATGTGATGCTTCTGAGTCCTGAACAGAGTTGCAGCCCAGTGGGGGAAAGAAAAATGAGTAAGCGAGGGTTTGTGTTTTTCATTTAATGCTAAGGGTGCAGTTTAAGTGCATGATCAATTGGTTTCCACTTACATTATTGTTTAGTAAGGTAAAAGGTTTTTTATTGTAATGATCAGTTTGATTGCACTTATTCAAATTTTGGTTGGTTTTAATAAAATAAATGTTATTGTTTGAATAGAAATGTAAGTTTAATATTTGGTAATTACTGTGCAGTTCAGTCTTGGAAATATATCATTACAATTAGGTGAAGCATTATTAAATATTTGTATCTTTATAAGGAATTTAAATGACAATTTGTTTTATTTCAAATTATAAATTGAATTTCGCATGTAATATTTATAATAGACCTTTTACAGTAAAACTCTGTTATGCCTCTTAAAGAGCAAGTCAAGTCAAAAATGAATTCCTTTGATACCTGCAGCATCAGGGCCGCCAAACTTTAAATGCACATTGTCACCCAATAAGCAATGGGTTGCATGATTGGTAGCAGGTGCGGGGATGTGGAAGTGGGGAGTTTTGCCTGCAATGTCTCCAGGCTTGCCAGGTGGCAGTGCATAGTGGGGCATTAGAAATCCGGATACTCCCATGCTGAAAGTATCAGGGAAAGCACAAAACACCCTGCTCTACAACCCCTGTTGTGCTTTTTTTCACTCCTTGGTAAGGTCACTGTGAATCTGGGGTCCAGAAGCATACAGTTTGTGCCACAGAGGTTTGTCCTGATGCTTCTTATCTCCTATGCCATTGAGACTAAGCTTGGACAATTTGAGTAAATATAACTGTGGGGCTGGGGCAGGATGGGGGGGGGGGGGGGATTGCAGATCTACAGGTTTCATGAGACCGGCTCTACAGGGAACACATATAGACAATAGGCACATAAAACCCAAGTAGACGGCACAGCTTATTTATAGATATTAATAATTTATTAAGGTTCCAAAAAGAAAAAAACTCATTAAAAAACATGTACAGACAGTATTAAAACAGGCTCCTAAAACCATCCAATATCTCTAAGCCACGGGTACAGTACTAAACCAGACAGAACATCATAATAATTGTAAATCTAATAAATAATCCTATCAATAAAAATCCCTAATAACCTATAAATATACAAGTAATTTACCAAGATAAAAAATTCACCCATAATCTGTACTAACTCTATATATAAAGTACGTGCTGTGATATTACCACCTTTAATCAGTCTTGGTGGTATAAGATGGCTTGCACATAAGAACAAGGAGTGTATCAAGCAAACAAAGGAAAAAGCAAAAAGTATAATTACTGTCCCTTTATGGCCATCTCTGCAATAACCGGGGGTCTGTGCCAATCCAACAATCTCATGCGTTTCGCTTTTGCAAGCTTCCTCAGAGATACCCACCTTATGCCATGGATGTCTCCTTTATACTGGTGGCTGTGAGCCCGCACCCTCACCCCAGGAAGCTCTGACCCCGGAAGCACTGCAAAGTGTGAAGCACATGCTGTGCTGGTGAGTGCTGGCCCAGCCCCTGCCATGATGACCCAGCCGGTATCATCCGCTAAGGGGGAGGGTCAGTTGTCAGCACCTCACCCATCCAGGCAAAAGGAGAGAGACATGGGGGGGGGGGAGTGCGCAGAATCACAGCCATCAGATCTGGGAATATCTCTTTCAATATTCTCTGGGTGATGCACCCAGTTGTGAGAATTCTCCCTGGAACCGTTACAAAATACTACCTCTATCGTTTATATACAGATATTTATCTCAATAGGTAAATCCTTATAAATTATGTATTGACACATGACTTATCTTGCATTATCCTTTCTTTGGTACACATATCCCTTCTTTTGACATGCTCTGTGATCCAATATTAAAGCCATATTGTCCCTACTTTCTGGGCCACAGAGGGAGGGATACTTAGCATCAGACTCATGGATCAGATATATAACAAGGCGCAGAAGGTATGTCCTGGACCTTGATATCTACCATGCCGGTATATAAACATCAGCATGGGTACCAATGTGAATATAACATTCAATAATGGGACTACATCATCCTATGTATAAGCATATATGGGTTGATTCAAAGAAACATGTAACAGCTTGGATTTGGGTCACGATCATCCTATTTTTTACGTCCGCTCGTGCGTTCGTATGAACTTGCGAGTGATTCAATAAGCAAATACGTTTCTATCCTAAAATATACGTCCGTTCGTATGATATCTCCCGAACTTGCCTCAGTCAGTTGTCAATCGTAAAAATCACGTTCATGTGCTCACCTGTTGCGGCGGCAGCCTGTTCTTTCTGCTGCTTCCATCGTCCACCTCTTCCAATTACTTGCGTTTGCCTCTGGTTTTCATTGGATTTTGGCCTCTTAGGCCCTTATTCATCAAGCGATAGCGCCAGGTAGTGTCTGACGAGCGCCAGGTAGCGGCAGCTAACGGCGACTACCGACTCAAGTACGCCCGGCGGCGGTCACAATGACGCATTTATCAAGCAAAATGAGGCTAGCGCCGGCGAGAGCGACGGCTAGCGCGGCATTCATCATGAAGCCGCCTGGACCGAACAGCGCCGCTGCAAATTCCTTCACAGCGACACGTATTACCTGGCGCTACCTGCCGCTCTCCCATACATTTCAATGGCAGACGCTGCAATGATTGTTTTTAGTGGTTTTGGGGTTGTTTGCTTTGGGACAAAATTCAACACATGTTTATATTGATATGTTTTATGAATCTAGCTGGTTATTTATCTTTTTTTTTTTTTTTTTTATTTTTCACAATGTAATGTTGTGAGTGACATGGGAATTGCATCTCCTCCACCCAAACTCATTGGCCTCAAAATCGCTGGTTTTCCACACAAACGGGGCTTGTAAAGCTATTTTGTAGCCTGTCAGGTTGGGCGGTCACGTTCGCTCTTCGAAATTGTCAGCGCCCAAGCTATTCGGCAGCCCTGTCCTTGATGAATCTGTGTTGGTCAGTGTTTGTGCAGTCGCTGTTTGAATTCGCTATGTGGCGGCGCGAGCGTCGCTGTGCCTCGCTGCGCTGCGTTGTGCGGCGCTGTGCTGTTCATACATGTGCCCTTCTGCCATTTGCAAGGAATTCACTTCCCGCGACCCCAGTCGTTGTTAATGAATACACTGTAGTTGTGAGCGTGCCTGGCCCCATATTGCAGGATTAACATTCAGTCGTACCAGCTCATAACAACCCGTTATGCATTCTCATGTGTGCCACATTTTCAGGTAGTTGTCTAGTTAGATTGTGTGATGACTTTGTGAAGCAATAAGCTCTGTATATTTAAGCACAACGGTGTATGCTTTAGAAGGACCTATGCATTACAGTATGTAGAATCCCCAGCTAAATCAAGCTAATAGTTCGTTGCGCCTTTGCCCCTAGCTTGTTTTGCAGCGTCATTTTAATGTTTTTCCGCCACTTAGCTTGCACATAGCTGATATTAGCTTGTCCCTGCTGCGCGCATTTTTTTTTGGGAATTTTGAAGCACAGTTGCTTGCGTCATATCCGGTTCCGGGATCCTCCTTTGCGTTTCAACGCCACCTTAAGGTAAAACTGTCTTGCGCTTATGCCAATAGCTTGTTTTTCTGCGTCATTTTAATGTTTTTCCGCCACTTAGCTTGCACATAGCTGATATTAGCTTGTCCCTGCTGCACGCATGTTTTTTTTTTTAGTTTTGCAGCACAGTTGCTTGCGTCATATCCGGTTCCTGGATCCTCCTTTGCGTTTCAACGCCACCTTAAGGTAAAACTGTCTTGCGCTTATGCCACTAGCTTGTTTTCAAGCGTCATTTTAGTTTTTCCGCCACTTAGCTTGCACATAGCTGAGAATAGCTTGTTGCTGGGGCGCGGTGCGTATTTTTGTTATGTTTTGTTTTTTATTTGTCTCATGTCGCTAGCGTCATTTCCGGTTCCTGTTTCCTCCTTAGCGTTTCCAATATGGCTCCCAAACGGCGAGTAATGCGCCTCCCCAGCTCCTCCTCAGATTCCGGACCCACCACCCCTCCCCCACATCCCCCACCTACCTCACCTTCCCCAAATACCACCCCTCCCACCCATTCCCCTCCTGGGCCCCAAAAACAAAGGCGCACCCGGGTGGATAGCCGGGTAAATGGCCAGGTTGTGAAAGTGAGTATTTTAGTTATGTATTTTTAGCTTAAAAATTGATAAACACACAGGGGGGATAGGGGCAGAATTTTTATTGTTTTTAGGCCAAAATTTAACACTCCACATGGGGCATCCCCATTGTGGATGTCCTGCTTGGATGGCCCCCCCCCCCCCTGGAGGGCCCTAAAAATTACCTCTGCCCCGTCCCATCTGTGCATGCGTGAGTTGCGGATGCCTATTGCGCTTACCTCTAGCAGGGTGTACCCCTGCGCCATACATATTTTCATTTGGTGTGCAGGCGCACTCCCTGTTAGAGTCAAACGCCACATGCGTACTTTGCCGTGCAGACACAGCTGAGCTGGTATGCACCTCCCAAGGCCCTTGGATGCGCATACCACACCGGCGTGGAGCGCTGTGTTTGGCTTGCGGAGTGACGTGGGAGTGTCCTCAGCGGTGTATTTGGGCCCTTCAAAGGGGGTTGCAGACAGTGGGCCACCCACAATAGTTGTGGCCCAAAAAAGTGCACCCAAACCCAGAATAATGTAAATCCTGGGTGTGGGTCCACTTTGATCTTGTCTCTGTATAACTGTTTATGACATTGTTCTGAGGTCATGTATTTAATTTTTTTTTTTTTCTTTTTTTTTCCTAGGACTTCTGCCTGGCCGAATACGACTATGCCCGAGGAGCGAAAAAACGCCTTGCCATGGAGGTGAAGGCCACTGTGTCCCGGCGCTTCAAGACCGACCTGACCATCCGGGCGATACAACAAAAATGGTCAGATTTTAAGCGCCGGGACCCAGAAGGCGTGTACCGCCTATATGATGCCTACGCATCAGGTAAGTTAAAGCTTATGTTCTTTTTTGCCTTTGTGCAGAATCATCTGCTAAGCTGTGTCCTTTTTTGCTCTTTATATTAATTATTTGCTTTCACCCCCTCCACACAGATAAGCGTCCTCCCCTGGGGAAACGTGGGAAGGGATTCCTCCCCCGAACCAGGCAGGCGGACTCGGGGGAGTCATCGGGGGAGGGTCCCTCCCGCGGGTCCTATTTAGAGGACCCAGGGGAGGAAGGGGATGACGCCCCAGAGGAGTGTGCTGCTGGGGGGCTGGCAGGATCAAGCCTCAGCTCCTCACACTCTGAGTCTGAGGAGTCTCACCAGGCAAGGGGCCACTCTCAAGCAGGGAGTGAGAGGGAGGAGGGTGGCCCTTTGCCTGGTGGATCTTCTGAGCAGAGTGTGAGGAGCCGAGGCTCCCCGCCTCCTCCTCAGAGCCCTCCCTGGGCTTCAAGTGGCGCTTCATCCCCTGGTGAGTTTACATGTTTTAATTGTTAGTCTGTGACAGGTTTCATCTGACCATTTGTGCTTAGCCCTTGCAATTCCTCTGTAATTTGCAGGGCATCATATAGGCGGCACCTCCATGGATTTTTGGCGTCAAATCCTCCTCGGGCATAGTCGTGGTAAGTGTATGTTTTAAGCTAGTTCATTTTGGAATTTATGTCATTCCTTAAAGTGGACCCACAAACATTGATGATATTGCTTGGATTATGGCGCCTTCCCTGCCAAATCACATCCCTCACCCAGGGCCCCCCCCCAACCAAACACCACAAACTACTTCCCTCTTTGGGGGTGGCAGAAGCCATTGTCCCTGCCTCCTGTGTGGCACTCGAGATGTGTGTGCGCCTGCGCTCTGTTTCATACTGGCATGCGCGTGCGCACACACTGGCGGAGTGATGTGCGGAAGGCAGGGGCGGTGGCGGACTAAAATTGTGTTGCTATGCCAAAGTAGACTAATACACTGAATATTCACAATCCTGGGTCTTGGGCCACTTTTAACAGACACGTTTCCTGGTCCATTGTCTCAGCTGGTTTGCTAATGTACATTAACATCACAAACCACACTACAGTGCTAGCCAACTGGCAAGCACCCCTATGTTTCTGGCCACACCATGATGTGTGCTAGCAATAGTTAATTTACGTGAAGTAGTTAGGGCAAACACATGTTGCACACTGGTAACATTAGCCATTAAATTGTTAATGAGTCATTTACATTGCAATGTAAAGGTTAGTGCCAGATTTTCATAATGGATACATGTGGCAACCATAAACACTTCACATTAACTAATGGACCAGGAATATAGCAAATATCGTTTAACATGTATGTAAAGAAGTGTTTGTTTTTGGAGGTAAGACTCAATAACCAGATTGATGTCCAAACTTCGGGTGTCATAGCTCCACTAAATGTTGTTTTGTATTTTGTTTTTTTATGGACAGATGTCGCTACGCAGACGGAGGCAGAATTCCTCCTCCCCACACCAGCTCCAGGGACGGCCAGCAGCATGGGCCACCGCCACAGCTGCGATGGTGAGTACATCCAAATTAATATGGGTAAATACTTTGTAAACATTTCTCTTCTAGTTACATTTGTAGAAATTTGTAATGTACCAATGTGTGAATATCACACACATCTAGGTTAAATGTGTTTGGTCACTAATCCAACATGCCAGTCACCATCCTTGATAGTTGCCTCACATTCTTGTTACGGACACATACGGACTATTTGTGGCGTATAGACAACCAAATGGGGCTGATTAGGTGTTTACCAATAACATTATAGGGCAAACTTCCATCATCGTTAGGCACTGATGTTTGGCTTGGACTAAAGACCTAAATGTCCTTACTTGGCCATAAACATTATTACATTTGCAAGAGTTAACCTGGCCCAACACCAAGGGTGTTTAATGTGCATTAAACATTTAATTTGCCAACAACTAACAACTAACACCCCGCGGAACATACGATAAGTGCAGGTACTGCGGGTCCAACCCACCAAGCAAACCCCTAATTATCGGAACTTATCTTCCGCTGGCTCCAGCGCAACACTCCAGACGTGCATTTTTCCCCCCTGGGCCTCTGTGAATGGCCGCCGGGTCCCCATGAGCAGCCAGAGAGTGACATGCGTGAAGAGGGGGTGGAAGAGGAGTGTACATTCCTGTTCCCTGCATAGACGTTAGCGTGCGTTTTTTGTGCCAAGCACGTTGGAGCATGGAGAGGTGAGTGGCTATGGATTACTGTGTGTATACACACATCAGGGGAAAAACAGATCTGTGAGAAACAACAAAGTGGGCCAAAACCCATGATAAACTATATTGTGGGTGTTGGTCCACTTTAAGAGTAAAGGTATGTGGTCCTAACATGTTTTCAAGCCAATATTAAAACTTTATTTTAAAATGTTAGGGGCACATTGTTCACCAATGTTAATGTGAGTGTTAGCAAGTTAGAAACACTGACATTACATTGCTACATCTGTGTATGTTGAGTTCCCAATCAAATTCTAATATATTATTTTTTATCACATCTCTACAGCTTGTATACGCCAGCATCGCAGACTGTGGCGGGCCTTCCGACAGATGAAAGGGATGCTGCTGGCCATGAAGAGGCGTCGGAGACGTTAGGGTGGGGGGGATGGCTGCCCTGGCCATGTTTTATTGGCTTTGTTGGCCTATGTTGGCCGTGTTGGCCCAATTTGTATAAATACATTTATATTTACCAATAACTGTGTTGTTCCTTGACCAGCATAGGTTTAGATTTCAAAAAACCATTATGTCTAAAATTAGGCAGCCATTTTGAGCCAGTACATGTTTACACCATAGTAAGCAATGTTAACTAATGTGGCACATAAATGGTGGCATAATATTAGAGATGATTGAGCAAATCAGCCATGACTGTGTATTTAGCTTTCACATGTATGGATAAACACAAATTAGAGGTGGGTTTCAAAAATATATTTACATAAATCATAAGAAAAAGGTTTACAAATTAATATTCTTGGCTGGGTGGCCGGGGAGGTTGGGAGTCATTGCTAGGGGCGGTGTTGGGGGACAACAGTGCAGTAAAAAATATAGACTGCTGTTGTATGAGCTGTTGTAGCAACAACAAAGTTTGGTCCTGCCGCTGTATTGCCTCTGCCTGGCGCTGTATTGCTTCTTCCTGGCGCTGTACAGATTGCTCGATAACATTTGCAAGGCGACCAAGGTCCTGGTTCTGTTGTAGGTTTTGCCTTAACTGGTCCACCTGGCGCTGCAGGCCCTCATTTTGTTGCTGACACATCAGCACCTGATTTTCCAACGCCGCAATGCGCTCATTAGTTCCATCACGCGGCTGTTGGCGACTGTAGTCCTCCAGCATCCGGACCCCTAGTTGGTAGAAATCGGCACTGGTTGGTGCCACACCTCCTCTTGCTGTGGTTGGAGGCTAAACAAATAGTAAACCACATTTTAGTCAAACGGAACAAATGCAGTTATGCCCCTCCCAAAAGTTACCATAAACACTCACTAGACAACTTACCCTTGTCTGAGCCTCTGAAGCTTGGCCACATGGGACTTGGGAAGAGGTCCCAGCTTGGGGTTCTGGTTCCGCCTCCTGCCAAAACAACAATGAAAGGAAATGTTACATGTTGCTTCTTCCACTACCCACGAATATGCCAATGGGTTTCGAGGTCGTCTACATCAGCCATGTTACCTGCGTGTCCTCCGGCCCAGGTAGGCTCGAGGTATCGCTGCCAGAGAGTCGCAATTCAACATCCGAGATGTCGGGCAAGTTGGCATATGCTAAACAGGAAAATCAGGTTAGTAGGTCTGTGGGCCAAACTCTAATGTAACCTGGTTAGGCTATCGAGGCCATACCTCTAAAAAGTTTAAAAATACACACTAGACCAAAGGTCTCTGTTAAACTCAGATTGTTAACATGTATGTTACAGGACTAAGACGCACTAATTTCTGCAAATCTCATCATAAACATTGCTTAAATTAAACATACCCGCAATATCCCAGATGTCTGGAGTGGGGTCCTCACTCGAGCTTGGACCTTGAAAATACATGTGGACACACAAGTTGCCAGAAGCAAGTGGCACAACATTAGAGCCAAAATACAGACTAGAGCAAGGCAAAACCACTTACCCTCATCTCTGGCAGCTGGAACTTGAGGGGCCCTTTCTGGACAGCCACTTCCGATATTCGGGTCAACTAAAAAAAAAAAAAAATGTGTCTAAATAATCAGCAAACTACTACAGGGAATGTTTGGCTAAAAATATGTCCGCAAAGATACATTGCTATCACTCAAATAACTAAGAGACTGACCCTGGGGAGGCAACCAGCACTCCCAAGAGGCATCTTCAAGTTTACCAAGCAAACATGTAGCTTAGTAGACTAACCAAATTGAACCAGTGTAACCTAAACAGCAGAAAGGATACATTATGTATTGCTCTACACACCAACAGGGTCCTGTTGACCGGCAACATCGGAAGTGGGGTCCAAAGATGAACCAGTCACTTGGCCTACCAAGAAAAAAGACAAATGAGACACATGCACTTGAGTCAAAGTGGATCAAGCAAGGTGAACACATGCACTTACCGACATCCAAAGAGTAGGTAGGATCCGGAGGAGATGCTGGGGCCAAGGGCATGGGAGCTAGGCCAAAATAAAACCAACATTGAGCCATAGCTAATGTGCGTAGCAAAAAACAACATGCATTAAGGTGTGTGAGCAGCTCTTTCACTAATATTGACTAATCAAGCCAAGTGTGGCTCACACATTGATATGCCGATATATGGCTACACATCTCTGGCATCCTACATATCTACACATGTTAGGGCCTTGTTAGTTACTGGCTGTGAGTGTTACAGTGGGCGTGCAATTAGGCCGCACGCACATATTATTAATAGTCAACAGGGCAAACCTTTATTGCTTGAGCTGCTCCCACACCCATTTGTTTAGAAAAAAACCAGCAAACAAATTATGGGTAAATACCTTCAATGGCAGACTGGGGTAGCCTTGAGGTTGCTGGAAGGGCAGGAGCTTGGGTGTCCGGAGCCACATCCCGGACAGCAGCATGTGCACCTATGCATAAAGCAACAGACAGAAAAGTTACAAATGTTTGAGCTATAATGTAATACTTCACAGGTCCTACAGTTAGTTGGTCAAAATGTAAAAATGCTAATCACAGACATTAACATTAGGTTATTGTAAAAGCCAGAAAATATGTACCTTCAGCCCAACCGGTGGTGTCATCCCCAGGATCCACACCCTGCAGCCGAGCCAGTGGGATTTTGGCCTTCAGCATCTCCTCATACGGCCTGTAGGTACTCTTTGGAGCCTGGATGAACCCACTGTCCACATCAAGATCGTGATTCATCTTTTTCATAAGGGCCCCTCGCAAAGTGTAGAAGCGTTTCCTGCAGGATGGGCCACTACGTGGGTGTTGAGCTGTGCTACTAAGCTCCACACCAATGGCATCCCACAGTTTGCTTCTTTCTTGTTTGCCTATGGACTTGCTTTGGGAGCCAAATATCAGCTCCCATTTCGCAAGTGTCAGGCGCACAAGATGATTATTCTCAGCCAAATTAAATTCAGGCTCCCTCTTGGCACCTGGGCGCTTAGCCTGGGGTGCTGCCCCACCTTCAGGCTGTGCCCTTTTCCGTAAGGGAGGTCTGCGCACAGCACCCACCAAACTCCTACTCGGGCCTGCTGTGGCCGGCAGATGTCCTGTATTTGGCTCCATCCTGTAGCTGCACACACACACAAATCAACACCCCACAAGCACGCATGCACACTACAGAATGGCATCGCAATCTCTTAGGCTTGGGCAGGTTTTATGTGCTCTAACAGCCAATCCAAAAGCAGCCCACTTAATTGATTCACACATACAGCCCAGTTCCTTCTAGGCACACCTCCACTGCACTGACAGAAGCATGTGTGTTAGCCAATTAACTCATTACAGACCTCATTAAACAAACAACACACACCCAAATCCAACAATGGACTGATGTATCTGCAACCCTTGTGACATGTGCTTAGCCTAACGGCTATTTAAAAAAACAACAGCTTCACTTTCATTGGTCCCCACCTGATTTTTGGCCCATGTCCGTTAATGCACGCAAGTTACGGCTCAAGTACGCTAGTAGCGCTACTAGCGTGCGCGTGCGCACTCTGTTTTACGCACACCTGGGTCGGCTAATTGGCGCCCGGAAATAGCAGAGCGACGCAAAAGGCGGCAAAGCGGACCTGTCACTTTTGAAAATGAAGTATAAAAGGAAGGAATGTTCTAGCTTCTGCTATTCTTACACTGTGGCAAAGGCTGTGGTGTGGTGCTGTGCTCGCTTCCCTTAGCTCATTTGAGCCTCTGTCTGGTTTCTGTCCTCACTCTCTGTGGCTTGTTGGGTGATTTCTGACATCAGTGCTGTTTCTTTAGGAGCTTGGTTTGGGTGGCATCTGCAAATATTGTGTAGCATACAGCAAGTGAGGCTTGATTTTGGGGCCTTTTGTGGGCTGTGCAGCAACTCCCCTCTTGGTTGTGCTTAACTTAGAAAGCTGGTTTTCAGCAGGCTGGTGGTTTGGACCACTATAGTTCTGGTTTTGTGGTGAGCTGCATTGTAGCGGGTGTGTGTGGAGTGTGATTGTTTGTGTGTGTGTGGTGTGTTAGTGGTTTTTTTTGTTTATTTTTGTTTTTGTATATATCTTTAGTGTGTGTGATGGATAAGAGGGTGATGTATGGTGTCTGGGTGGATGGATGTATGTGTATGCTGAAAGAGCAGGAGGAAAGGGAGCGGGGTGTTGTGAGGCTTAGGGCACCCCGCTCCTTTGCAATCCGCCTTTCAGTATGGGACTTAAGTGACGAGCAGATCAGGAGCCGCTTCCGTCTGAATCGTGCTGCACTACAGTCCCTATATGATCAGATTAAGACCAAAATCGAGCCATCCACCAAACGCACTCACTCCATTCCAGGCATAGTACGCCTGTGTGCCACTCTTAATGTTTTGGCACGAGGGACCTTCCAGGCAACCTCAGCCCTCCTCAGCGGGATAAGCCAGGCTACTATGAGCCGCATCCTAATCCAGGTAGTTCTGGCAATTTGTGATTTAATCCCAATTTACATCAAGTTTCCTGAGGATGAGGAAGAGGTTGCCAAAATAAAACATGCTTTCTATCTGATGGGAGGGATCCCGAATGTGCTAGGGTGCGTTGATGGTACACATATCCCTTTCCGCCCTCCCCGTGCACAGGAGCTGTCCTACAGAAACAGGAAGCAGTTCCATTCATTTAATATCATGGTGGTCTGTGACCCAGACATGAGGCTGCGGGCGGTGAGATCGGGGTTCCCCGGCTCATGCCACGATTCTTACGTCTTGCAGCGGACAGTCCTGTGCCGGAAGTTTGATAACAACGAAATGCCAGCTGGCTGGCTACTGGGTAATAAATTAACCATGTCTATGTATTTTGCTAATATGTGGCCTAGTAAGGCAATTTTAACCAAACTACCACCCAAAAACATGTACTAGTACTAATTGCTGTCTCTCTCCTTGTGTTTTTTCTACAGCGGACAAGGGATATGGGCAGAGAACGTGGGTCATGACTCCGGTCAGGAACCCACGGACCTCTGCCCATGAACGCTACAATGCAGCGCATCGCAAGACCAGAAGCATTGTGGAAAGAACCATCGGCCTGCTGAAAGCACGCTTTCTCTGTTTGGCACGGCCAGGAGGAGAGATGCTCTACAGCCCACAGAAGGTTTCCAAAATCATCCTTGCCTGCTGTGTGTTACACAATATCTGTATATGTCACCGAATCCAAGCCCCCGAGGAGACAGCACTGGTGCCAGAAATCCCCAACCTGCCCGCAGATAGAAGTGAGGACACCCAGACTGGCGATGAGCTAAGGGAAAGGCTGATCACTTCTTATTTTGCGGTAAGCTAACTACCCTTCACTCTAATGCAAGTACTGCACTACTGTTTAAATGTCTTTGACCTCCCATCCAAAAGAGCAAACAAACGCACTAAGGGGGGTTTAAGATGACCCAAACCACTCTAAGGGGGGTTTAAGATGACCCAAACCACTCTAAGGGGGGGTGTAAGATGACCCAAACCACTCTAAGGGGGGGGTGTAAGATGACCCAAACAACTATAAGGGGGGTTTAAGATGACCCAAACCACTCTAAGGGGGGTTTAAGATGACCCAAACCACTCTAAGGGGGGGTGTAAGATGACCCAAACCACTCTAAGGGGGGGTGTAAGATGACCCAAACAACTCTAAGGGGGGTTTAAGATGACCCAAACCACTCTAAGGGGGGGTGTAAGATGACCCAAACCACTCTAAGGGGGGGGTGTAAGATGACCCAAACCACTCTAAGGGGGGGTGTAAGATGACCCAAACCACTCTAAGGGGGGGTGTAAGATGACCCAAACAACTATAAGGGGGGTTTAAGATGACCCAAACCACTCTAAGGGGGGTTTAAGATGACCCAAACCACTCTAAGGGGGGGTGTAAGATGACCCAAACCACTCTAAGGGGGGGTGTAAGATGACCCAAACAACTCTAAGGGGGGTTTAAGATGACCCAAACCACTCTAAGGGGGGTTTAAGATGACCCAAACCACTCTAAGGGGGGGTGTAAGATGACCCAAACCACTCTAAGGGGGGGTGTAAGATGACCCAAACAACTATAAGGGGGGTTTAAGATGACCCAAACCACTCTAAGGGGGGTTTAAGATGACCCAAACCACTCTAAGGGGGGGTGTAAGATGACCCAAACCACTCTAAGGGGGGGTGTAAGATGACCCAAACAACTCTAAGGGGGGTTTAAGATGACACAAACCACTCTAAGGGGGGGTGTAAGATGACCCAAACCACTCTAAGGGGGGGGTGTAAGATGACCCAAACAACTCTAAGGGGGGTTTAAGATGACCAAAACCACTCTAAGGGGGGGTGTAAGATGACCCAAACCACTCTAAGGGGGGTGTAAGACGCCAATGTTGGTTATCAAGTTATGCATTTTTTTTAAAGAAAACACAAAACAACTATAAAGATATATACTAACTGCACTTTTCTTATTTTTTCAGGCACAAAGAGATGCACCATGATCCCTACATTCCTTTTCAAACCCTTTCCTGGACTTTACTTTTCTTTTGCATTTCTGCTGGACTTTTCATTTTCTATTTCATTTCTGTTTTATTATTAATTTTTGGTTAGAGAAAAAATTAAAAAAAAATTAGATATATACATGTGGCTATGTGTTTAATTCTGTTGTAAGTTTCCTTTTCATTCTAATTCCTATTTTCATTTTCCTTTTTTTTCTCTGTTCTGTTTTTAATTTCCTTTTCTTTCTCTGTTCTGTTTTTATTTTCCTTTTCTATTTTCCTTTTCTTTCTCTGTTCTGTTTTTATTTTCCTTTTCTTTCTCTGTTCTGTTTTTATTTTCCTTTTCTTTCTCTGTTCTGTTTTTATTTTCCTTTTCTTTCTCTGTTCTGTTTTTATTTTCCTTTTCTTTCTCTGTTCTGTTTTTATTTTCCTTTTCTTTCTCATTGGTGATTTAATTGTATTTCCTTTTTATGTAACAAATAAAATAAAAAAAAAATTGTGGCTATGTGTTTAATTATGTTTTATTTTCCATTTATATTCGAAGATCTGGTAGAATTTAATTTCCTTTTCAACACAAAATAAAAAATGTTTACATTTTAAAACAAATGTGGCAATGTGTTTTATTCAGAAGGTACTGGATGGCCAGGACACAGCAAAGCTAACAGGCGCTGTGTAGAATAGCGTGGTCACACTGACTGACAGCGCCTACAAAGCTGAGGGCCAACATCATATTCAGCAATGTAGGCGTTGTTCGCAACAACGCCAGGTAGCGACTGAGGAGGCCTGCTATAGCGAATCGCTAACGCCCGCGGCTGACGCTAGCGGCGCTCATAGCGCCATACTTCAGTCGCTCATCTGTCGCTACCTGGCGCTATTGATGAATCGGCCTCTTAGATTCGTGCGTTCGTATGTTTATAAGATCTTGCGCATGCGCACCCTCAACCAGAAACTTACCTAAACCCCTTAGCGCTTGCATCCTTCTTCATTTCTCGGTCCCTAAAACTTACCTAAACCCCTTAGCGCCTGCATCCAACTTCATTTCTCGGTCCCTAAAACTTACCTAAACCCCTTAGCGCCTGCATCCAACTTCATTTCTCGGTCCCTAAAACTTACCTAAACCCCTTAGCGCTTGCATCCTTCTTCATTTCTCGGTCCCTAAAACTTACCTAAACCCCTTAGCGCCTGCATCCAACTTCATTTCTCGGTCCCTAAAACTTACCTAAACCCCTTAGCGCTTGCATCCTTCTTCATTTCTCGGTCCATAAAACTTACCTAAACCCCTTAGCGCCTGCATCCAACTTCATTTCTCGGTCCCTAAAACTTACCTAAACCCCTTAGCGCCTGCATCCAACTTCATTTCTCGGTCCCTAAAACTTACCTAAACCCCTTAGCGCCTGCATCCAACTTCATTTCTCGGTCCCTAAAACTTACCTAAACCCCTTAGCGCTTGCATCCTTCTTCATTTCTCGGTCCCTAAAACTTACCTAAACCCCTTAGCGCCTGCATCCAACTTCATTTCTCGGTCCCTAAAACTTACCTAAACCCCTTAGCGCTTGCATCCTTCTTCATTTCTCGGTCCATAAAACTTACCTAAACCCCTTAGCGCCTGCATCCAACTTCATTTCTCGGTCCCTAAAACTTACCTAAACCCCTTAGCGCCTGCATCCAACTTCATTTCTCGGTCCCTAAAACTTACCTAAACCCCTTAGCGCTTGCATCCTTCTTCATTTCTCGGTCCATAAAACTTACCTAAACCCCTTAGCGCCTGCATCCAACTTCATTTCTCGGTCCCTAAAACTTACCTAAACCCCTTAGCGCCTGCATCCAACTTCATTTCTCGGTCCCTAAAACTTACCTAAACCCCTTAGCGCTTGCATCCTTCTTCATTTCTCGGTCCCTAAAACTTACCTAAACCCCTTAGCGCTTGCATCCAACTTCATGTTGACGACCCTAAAACTTACACAAACCACATAATGTACATATGTCTATATGTTTCTAAGCGTGTTTTTTCGTGTTTGTGTAATTGTTTTTTGGTGCGCATATTAGAAAAGACACATTTAGGAAGTCTTAAAATATAATTTATTTAAATTCTTTGGAATTTGTTTTTTTTTTTTTTTCGTTTAAACATATTTTTAATTTTTTTGGGTTTTGTTTAAAACATCTTTTTTTTTTGGTTTTACAAACAGATTGAACATTTTTTTTTTTTGGTTTTCTAAACATATTAAAATTATTTTTTTTTTTTCTTTAAAAACATAGATAAAATGTTTTTTTTTTTTTTTTTTTTTTTAAACAAAAAAAATAAAAATTTAGAAACAAGTCTAAAATCGTAAAAACATTTATCAAAAGTAGCCAGGACCAAGGGCACTAATCCTCCTCCTCTTCTTCATCTGTTGGCCCCAACGTCGCCTGTATGGCCAGCAGCTCGGCCACCAACTCCTTGATTCTTTTTTTTTTGCCAGCCAATGTTTTTGGGATCATCCCTGTAACCAATAGAGAAATAAACATAAATAGGAGTCCCAGACCGGTTTGTATGCTGGAAATAGATTTGGGGTTAATCAAATACATGTAAATGCATGACATATGTCATTCTTCCAAGGGATAAAGTTAATGCATTTCCCACAGGTAAGTCTTTAAACTCCTTAAACCGGACCTTCAACATTATTTAATGAAAACCAATAACTATTCCCAAATGATTCTGCACCAGATCAAAGTACATTTGGGAGGTTTTTTGATTACAGCGCCGCCATCTGGACTCTGAAGCATAACACTTAATGAGGAGTGGAGAGTTGGATAAAGTACAGGGGAGTAGGTTACAGTGGTGCGTTGGGAATCCAGAGCATAGCTGGGTTGAGGGAAAGGTCATCAGTCCCACAATGCATGGCAGCACCTTACTTTTTTCAATCTGTATCCCATGCTGCCTGTAAATATTGCGCATTCCATATTCCGCAATATTGGTTTTGTTCAGTCTAATAACATGCATTAGATGGCTGAAGGGTGTTTTTCCATGTTTAAAATCTGTAGGTACAGTGTGTTGGCTAATTATTATGTTCTTAATACAAGTTAGGGTCCGCTTTAAGCTAACGAAGTGCCCACATGAAAGTGTGAACTACACATTGGCTACGCCTTTAGTTATGTGTGTGTTATTAGCTAACAAAACATTACTATGAATAATGGCATGGAGACTTACGGAGTTGGTGGCCGACAGATGGTTGGTTGGGGCCAACAGGCTGCCCTTGGTCCTGGCTATGCTGTGAAGAAGTCCCTGGAGAAACATGTGACATTTGGTTAGTATTTGTATAGAGTCACTATTCCCAACATATCTGGCTCCCAGTCTGGCTGACATCACTCACCTTCGCCAGGATCAACTTCCAGCATCTCTGCTGCCTCCTCCTCCACTATCTCACCCGCACCAGAAGCTTCTACAAATACATAATAAAGGATAACTTAGTTTTTGGCCTGCCATGTATATCTTTGTGCCTATACATGAAGAGTGACATACCAGAGCCTTCCCCATGCCTGGCCAGGTATGACTCCACGCCCATGCGGTTGGGCCCCTCCTCTGTGGTAAGGTCCAGGGGCTGGTCTGAGGAGGCCACAGAGGAGGGGTAGGTCCGTCGCCCGGGAGATCCACCACCTTCACTCACAGATGCAGACTCATGCAGCACTGGTCGGCCTGTACGCCTCCGGGTGCGGCGAATTCTGAAATCCATTTCCAACACTACCAAAGAAAAGTCATTATAAATAAAGGCAGAACTTATACATTTGGAACATATACCATGCAATTGCTTTGTACTTACTTGGGAAATGGATTCCAAAAAACCTCCGCACCCGGGGCATGTGCAGACGTTTCAGGTCCGACCAATGCTGCATTATCTGGGTGTGAGTGAAGGTGGTGCTAGTCACACGGTGTATCTCCGCGATGATCTCCCGGGCGATGTCCCTTTTCTCGCACACATTGGGCGCGAAGTCATACCGGCGCTGAAGCATGATCTGAAAAACATAATGGACACAGAGCTTTTACTTTTACACACAGACCCATATGTGTTGCATCACAAGTTGAGAATTTCATGTCATTAACACACACATTTAGAGTGGCAGCCATTTTTGGGGAGTGCCTTAAAGAGGACGTTGACTGTGAATGAGAGTCTGGTCTTATGTTATATGTATCACACACCATGTACATACAGATAATAGCCAACATCAAGAATCAGGCCACCTGCATCTATGGCATGTTAGGATGGTTTAAACATCCAAGATGTAGGCTTATGCTTAGGCTTTTGGACCACGTGTGTGGCTTCCCGTTGTGTTTTTATGGCTTAGGAAAACAGTGTTCCTCAAACATCCGCATCAAGGTCCGAGACACGCCAGGTTTGACAGGTAGCCCCGCTACTCCACAGGTTAATTAACTGTTGCTAAGCCTGAGCAATTTCCCTAATTAGGACATCAGCATAGACAGGTGAAAACGTGGCCAGGCTCGGCCCTTGAGGATGAAGTGTGAGGAGCCAGTTATTAAACATTAAGAGACCCCAAACTAGTTCCAAACGCATCATTTACATTTAGGCCATCATTGACTATTACATTAAAATGCAGAGGCAGGCACTTACCAGCATGAGGATCTCTTCCTGTTGACGGGTGAAGATAGTGGGCGTCATCTTTATGCTTCTTCAAGGCAGCAGATAAGTGAAACCCCAGCGGTTTCCTGGTTCCCGTCGAACGTACGTCCGTACGAGCGCGTAGTCGTGCGCATAGGCGTCACACGCTGGGCTCATTATTTAAAGGTCCCTGCACCCAAAGCTCATTCTCTTTGAGCATTTGTGGAAGATGGCACCTAAAAAGGCAAGCTCCAAACGACCCCAGCAAAGCCAGACGTCGGAGGGCCCAACCACCAGGTCCCAGTAAGGTAGGAAAAAGCTGCGATCACAGACTACTACCTCTGCCCCACCAAGGGACACTGGACCCTCTGGAAGCCAAAAAAGGGGCCCCAAGCCACGTGCCCCTGCCGCCAAAAAGCAGGCAACAGCAGCACCCACCACCTCTGCCCCCAGAAGAGGCCGCCCAAGGGAGCCCACACCGCCCATGGGTTCAAGTAGGGCAGTTCGGCAACCCAGGCCCCGCAGCAGGGCCCGAACCCCATCCAGGGCCCGAACCCCATCCAGGGCCAGAAGCCCATCCAGGGCCCGAACACCATCCAGGGCCAGAAGACCATACAGGGCCCGAACACCATCCAGGGCCAGAAGACCATACAGGGCCCGAACCCCATCCAGGGCCAGAAGACCATCAAGGGCCCGAACCCCATCCAGGGCCAGAAGCCCATCCAGGGCCCGAACACCATCCAGGGCCAGAAGACCATACAGGGCCCGAACCCCATCCAGGGCCAGAAGACCATCAAGGGCTCGAACACCATCCAGGGCCAGAAGCCCATCCAGGGCCCGAACCCCATCCAGGGCCAGAAGCCCAGCCAGGGCCCGAACCCCATCCAGGGCCAGAAGCCCATCCAGGGCCCGAACCCCATCCAGGGCCAGAAGACCATACAGGGCCCGAACCCCATCCAGGGCCAGAAGCCCATCCAGGGCCCGAACCCCATCCAGGGCCAGAAGACCATCAAGGGCCCGAACCCCATCCAGGGCCAGAAGCCCCTACAGGCCCATGACCACATCTACACCTGGAAGTTCGGTGGCCAGCCACGCAAGAACACCCAGTCCCTTGGCCAGTCCAGTCCAGTCATTGGGAAGCCAACAATCCGGCCATTCCCCTACCCAGCCTCAGGCCATAATGTCACCACATGTGTCTGCACACATGGAGGAGCAGCCAAGCCAACCATCTGGCCGCACATTGCGCCGCGGCCAGTTGAGTGGGAGATTCTCCCATGATCAAAATATGGCATTGGCTAGTGGCCTTACATTATACTATGACGAGCTCTATGGGAGCAAATCAAAACACACCACAAAGCAGCGCAAGATGGAATTGTTTGAAACCATCCTACGACAAGTAAATGCAGCGGGGGAAGAGAGGAAAGATGTGTCCCAAATTCAGAAGAAAATCTCGGATCTGAAATATGCTGTACGGCAAAAAGAAATTAAAAGGCATAATTACAGGTAAATAAATGATGTCTCCAAATATAAGGTTTATGATGTACTGTATGCACCTTTTCTGAGTACCAAACGATTTTCTCTTTTCAGCCTGAAAACTGGAGGTGGCTTTCCTACAAAATTGGAGTTTACCCCAATTAATCTAAAGTTCACTAGTAACAAGATGACGGGATGGCCCTATGGTTTGCCTTGCTTGGCCTCGCACTACTGTGCCTGTTTGTGTCCTCTTTTGGTCCCTGTGAATCACACATTTAGGACCACATCCATTATGGCAAAGATCAAATTTCCTATTGTATTGGTCAAGTCATGAAGTTTATCATGAAAAGTGATATATTTTGAATCAATCACAAAACACACATCATTATGGATGGGTTGGCTATTTGTTGTGTGAGTTGTGTTTGACTTAACAATTTAATTACCCACCCCCAAACATATCTGACCTAGAGCAGCGAGACTCAACTGGCGGGCCGGGGTCCCAATGCGGACCTTGGCACCAGATTCCAGGACCCCTGCCCAGACAGCCCTGCACTCAGTTACTTCTGTGTTGACGTGCTCAGAGCTGCCCCCTTGATCGGCGATGTAGTGGTTGTTCTCCTGCCCAATGTCATGGCTCCCTGAAACATAGCATTGCAATATGAAGTACTGCACAGGAAGTGGCATTGCAAGGTACACAGTAACTTGGTACATCTTTCTCTTGGCACAATCGTGTCCCGCTGCCCCTGCTCTGCCCCATCTGCCACAGTCCCCCCATGCCCCCCCCCCACATAAGCCCCATACATTTGTAACAGATTTGCTCCATCCATCCCATCACCATCAATTCGTGAACTCCCCCCTTTAGCCATCCAATCCCTGTCCCCTCAGCTCTGCCCCATCCAGCCCAGCAAGGGCAAGCAGCCTTTATTAGTTTGCACTTTGAAATCTCAAGCCCCTCCACCAGTGTGTTTATTTCTAACTAGACACCCCCTGCGTCAGCCCCATGGCCAGACATTCACCTCTCACCACATACCTTTAAATGGACCTTTACAAGAAGTGTTTGAGTACCCCGGACCTAGCGAATGGTAGTCTTAATCCCAAAATTTGCGTTGCAAGTTGTATGCTGACTGGGTACACTTCCTGACTTAGAACTGAGGTCAGTTAGCAGTTTTCGCGAGGCATTGCACCTATCTAAACTTGCTTGTCTTTTAACAAATGTCCCCATTGCTGTAGAGTTGCTTAATATTACAAATAGTGGTTTATTTGATTACCTATCAAAAAAATGGTTATGTGTGTGTTTACCTTGTTTGTTTTTCTCTTCTTCAGCCCAGCATGATCCCTCAGCAAGGGTAAACTCACCCCCCAGTTTGGTTATGCCTACCAGGTCCGTACAGCATAGGAGCCCAGATCCGAGATTTCCGGTAAGTTAATTTAGTACCATAAATACTACCAAGTGCTTAAGCATGTGTTAAACTGTGGGAATCCCAAATTTGGACGCCAACTTACCCTTTTTTTTTATATGTCCCTACAGACCCGCACACTCATGGAAGAGATCCAGGAAATGGAGGAAGATGATGTCTCCATGCAGGGCACGTCGGATGACCTCCCCCTGGGTCCCAATTTGGAACTGCTCCATAATGTTTCTCTGGCCAATCCTCAGCAGCAGAGTGAATCTCCATCCATTGTGCATGCACATGGGGAGACTGACACAACAGTCCCCAGTGTTCACTCTGCTGCTGAGGATTTGCAAAGCAGGCCTGTTGCTGTTGAGGGGACGACACCACGCGGCAGGGCACGCCCAAGAGCCAGGGTAATTGTGCGGCGGACTCCATTACGCCGCCCCACAATTTCCCAGGGGAGGCAGAGTGCCCTGCTTCAATTATGGACCCAAGAAAGGGACTCTTATGAGGCACAGCTCGCTACAGAGCGTGAGGAAAGGCATGCCGACATGGTGAACATCAATACCAGCTTACAGGGCATCCTCGCGGAGTTGCGTACCCTCAACAGCAACGTGGTAACTGCAAGTAATGGCATCCAGTCAGCCATGGCTGAGATGACCAATATGCAGAGAAACATTGTGGAGCAGTTTCAAATTCACAATGCTGCCATGGCCCAGGCTAGGTCCCATTCACATGGACCTCCACCTGGACCTCCACCTGGGTATTATGGGCAGCCACCCTATTAAGCCATGGTTGTGTGGGACATCTTTTCTCTTAACCCCCACTGTATTTACTTGTCCTTTGAGGTTTCAAACAATCCATTTTGTGTTGCTCATGCAGGTTGTGTTTTGTATTTGCTCCCATATAGCTCCTTAGAGTAATGATTAAGGCCACTAGCCAATGCCATAGGTCTATGTGGAGTGTATCTGGCCACTTATGGCTTTAAATATGTATTTGGTTGGTGCTCCTCCTGTTTGCAGACATGTTTGTGTGACATTATGGCCATGCCCAAATATCCCTGGGCACAGGCAATATTAATGACTGGACTAGGCTGGCCTTTGGACTGGGTGTCCTTGTTTGGTTGTGCCACTCACTTCCAGGTGTAGATGTGCTCGATGTTTTTTTTGTTATCTCATCCATTTGGAACCACAGATGTATGTGGAATGTTTTCTGTTAAGCACAATAATTTTAACTTTCCTAAGTAAAAAAATATTCTCACTTACAATACTTGTGGCGTTTTTAGTGGGAACACATTTTAAACAGCTTGGGCTAAACCAGATAATTTTGGTTTTAAGAGGTGTAACAATGCAAATATCAAGCTAAGGAAACTACATGAAATACATTAGGCAACAATTAAGGTAAAAATGTTTTACTTTGAGGTAATGCCACATTACGGCAAAACAACATATTTAACCAAAAGGCTAACACAGACACACAGAATGTTGATACACGAAATAAAATTAACTAAAATGCTGCAATATCAAGTTTGCTCTAACTGATTGGGCAGACTCACTGGGTGGCCCAACAAAATTCTCTCCATCATCCTCTAGGGCTGTAGAGGGCAGGCTATCCACATAACGTGGGACACGTTCGAGTATCGCAAAATTGTGCAAAACAGCACATGCCATGATTATGTCGATCACTTTTTTTGGATCATATTGCAGGGCGCCCCCAGTATGGTCCAAGCAACGAGAACGGGTCTTCAACAGCCCAAAGGCCCTCTCCACAACAGCCCTGGTCTTGCGGTGCGCACGGTTGTACGCTTCCTGAGAGGCATCCTGGGGCCGCAGCACAGGCGTCATGAGCCAGGGTAGAAGTGGGTACCCGGAATCACCTTAAACAGACAATTAAATGTAATAAAAATTAAAAAGGCAACACAACAAACACAAAGAATTTTACATATATCAGAATGATGTAAGGTAAAGGGCCAAAAAAAACACCCAGGGCACATTAGCAAAATAACTATTGCCACTAATGTAGTACATAATTAAAAATGGCACTTCAATATACCAATTAATTAACAAACATCTGCACGGCCAAGGGTAGTTGGAATTTAAATATATTTTTAGGTTTCTGACATGTTACAATTAGGATGCTGCTGAGGGGCTATCAACATTTATATGAAAACTACAATGTATGCAGTTTAAGTCCACTTTGACATTTAAAGACCAATACTACAAAAGGAGCAAAAGCTCACAGATCTTTGGGTATACACTCCCAACCAATATATTTAGGGACATGGAACTTACAGACATCCTAACTAAAGGGAAAACATTCTGAAGGACAAAGCGAGGCAAGCATTTTGGTTTGGAGTTCATAATATATGACCCAACAAAAAGGCAGTTTCTGGCTTATGTAAAGAATTCAAATACAAAAATATCAACAAATACAAGATTAATCCCACATTTAATAGCACACAAATAGGACACACTTACCAAGCAGCCATGCACCCGAAAATTCACCTGCCTCAAATCTCCTAAACAACCCAGATCGCCTGAGGATATACGAGTCGTGCGACGATCCTGGGTAGCCGGCAAGGACACTCATAAAACGCATGTCCGGACCAACCACGGCCTGGACATTAAGGGAGTGTCCCATTTTTCGATTCCTTAAGGCATAAACATACAAAAAGGGTAATTGATATTTGAAAAAATGAAAATAAAAAAAAAAAACATGTCTGCACTCTATTGGGAAATACTAATGAAAAGCCTAGATAAAGCAGCTACACAAATGAGGGCTAAAAAAATATGCTGCCGCAAAGGAAAACAGGTTACATTACACGTTGGCCAACATAATAACCAATCTCAATACCTATATATATACTCGTCGGCAGCCCTAGGTACGAGTGCCACATGTGTGCAGTCAATAGCACCAATAACGTTGGGCATGTCGGCCACATTATAAAACCCAAGCTTAATGGCGTTTCTGGCTGCCATATCATCCGGAAAATAAATATATTTTGGAGTTATGGCAGCCATGCCTTCCAAAAATTTAGATAGTGCGCGGCTCAGCGTAGGCTGTGACATCCCCACGGAGAGGGCACCCAGCCTCTGGAACGAGCCGTTCGCCAAAAATTGCAGGCAGCCAAGCATCTTGGTCATACCTGAAATTGCATGCCCCTTCCTTGTGGTGCGGGCTAACCATGGCCGCAGCTCACTATATAATTTATGGAGGGAAGCGCGATTAAGCCTGGTCAGCTCGAACAGCTCAACATCATTCATGCTATCGATGTTCATGCGACGACGCAGGGGCAATCTGCTCTCAGACATCTCGATCAACTCAATGCCAAAAAGCATAAGCCCTTGATGTGCCACAAACTCGCTCCTCTCCATCCTACTCCCGAGGCCAAATAGCTGCCGGCAAACATTTCGTAAAGCAGCTCTTTAATGGGCTTCAAAACAATTAGCAATCACCTCTCTGAATTGGTCGCAAGCCCATGTGAAGGACGTAAAAAATAGGATCTGACGCAAATAATACGATTTGGACGGGAAAAACCCACGAACTAACGCAAAATATACGATTCCCGTACGAAATGCGTATGTTCATATACGTCTATGCGCGAACGATCGTGCGAATACGAAATGGGCAAAAAAACAAGAAAAAATGACAAACACCCACCCAAACTTACGATTCTCGATACGAAATCAATTAACTTTTGCTCTTTGAATCGAGGGGATAGTGTAGGCCAATAACTTGACTGTGTAGTCCCTACTTTCTAGGCAACCAAAGGAGAGATCATCAAATATTCAGGGAAGGGATTATATACTTTGGGTTCATGATTGGGTAAAAAAAAAAAATATATATATATATTTAAATTAATATAAATCCTGAATCACGGGTATCCTTCTCTGATTTCGGAGATAGCCAACATACATTCCAGGGTAAGTATGGTGTCCAGACAAAAAACTGCCAGACCGAATTAATAAGCACACTATGGGATCCCAAATTTTTAATTTATGGTCCCTTCTTTCCAGGCATCCAAGTGAGGGGTCATTCAAATCTAAAAAGACCAGAGGGGTATCCCACATGAGGAATATCGTTCCATGCAGATATAAGCATCATTCCCAGGATGAATGTAACCTCCAATCACAGAATCACCCAGCCAAATATATAAACACAGTCGGGGGCATCTTCTTCCCCTGATCATAAGGATGGTCCCCATATATTCCAGGGTGATTGCAACATCCAAACCTTAAGACTCCCGGGCCAAATATGCAGGCACGCTGTAGAGTCCCAATCTTGACTTATGGTCCCTTCTTTCTGGGCTTCCAAGCGGGGGATCATTCAATTCATGATTCAGATGCTGGAGAGCCAAGGGGCAGGGGTGGGCTGGCCGCAGGGCATACCGGGACAAATCCTGGTAGGCCGCGGCTTGTCCTGCATTTCTGCCTCCCCGTTTACCTTCTCCTGGCTGCTCTGGTCGCCCTAGTTCCACAGCCGGCCGGGTGATAGCAGGAGAGGCAGGCAAGTATTTAACATTAGGCACACCTATGCACTGGCCTCGGGCGCCAGAGTGTGCAGGGGAGTGGGGGGGGGGGGGGGGGTGGTGGTGGCAGCAGGGGCATTAAAAAGTTTTCTTTCAGCATTTGCATTGCACTAGTATTGGTATGGGGGCCCAGCAGCATGACACGGAAACTGCTGTTTTGTGTTTTTTTTTTTTTTTTTGTACAATTTTTAGTTTGTGGTTGTTGATTTTCTTTTCCCTGAGTACCCACCCCCCCCCCCTGCCCGCACATAGTATGACCCAGTATCTATTGAGGACGCACCTTGGAGCTGGACTGATATACTGTATAGACAGATGGAAGCTTCTTTGCATGGCCCCTCCCTGACTCAGCCTATGCAGGAACATGGCTGACCTCCCGGGCTGCTTCTCCTCCACACAGCACAACTGCAAACATTACAAGTAAGGACACTGACCAGCCAGGCTGCAGCACCTCTCTGGGGACACCAGCAGAAGAACCTTCAGTGCCTGGAGGCTGCTCTGAACGTGGGTGACAGCAGACTGATCAGAGGAGGTTCTGTGTGTTCTCACCCATTTCTGCCTAATTTGCATGTGTCTGTGTGACACAGAGTTCATGCCCCAGCTAGCTGGAGTAACTTGCCCCCTCCCCCAACATCATCATCTGCTGTGTCTCCCGGGCTTTGAAATATCAGGAAGGCAGCGCAGGGGATGGAGCTTCTCATTGCTGCTCAGTAAGTCTGTTCAATAATGTGATGGAGCCTGTGTCTGCTTGTGTCATTATTGTAGACATTTTCCTGCCTACTGTGCTCTCTTCTGGCTGCCCACTTTCCTGATATCTACTGTCTTCCTGCAAGTCCTCCTTTCAGCCTTCTTCATGTGCCATTTTTCATAATTTCTGCCTTTTTCCCTCCTCCTTCCTGTTACCCACTGCTCACTGTGCCTCCTTCTGGCTGCCCATTTCCCTCCTTTCTATCCCTTTATCCTGCCATTTTTATGCAGCCAGCTGTTCCCACATTGCTGCTGCCTGTATCCCCCCTTTTTTCCCTTTCATGCTAATAACGTTCCTTCTACTCTGTGCCTCCCTGATGCGCACTGTGCCCGCTTTCTAATTTCTGCCCCCTCTGCTGTGTCTTTTTATCCTTTCTGCCACTACCCCTTCTGATCTGTGCCCACTGTGTTCTTCTTCTGCCAACTGCTATTTCTTCTTGAAACCAACTTTTTTTTCCTTCTGCCACTTTCTGTTGCCTCCTTTCCCTGGCAACCCCAGACCCAAGAGCCCCAATACCTACCACTTGCACTTTTTTAACTATATCGGTCATTCATATGACAACCAACAGCAAATCAGGGTTCAAGGCCACTAGGTGAACCTGTTAGAATGCTGGTGGTTATGTGAACAGCAGGGAATAGCATCTAACAGGTATTGACTGGCAGGAGGATGTGCACCAGGACAGTGCTTAGAAGACAGGCGGACCTCAGGGTCTGTATGGCTAGAGATCCCCTTTTAAAGTGGATCAAAACCCAGGATTCTGACTATCATGGGTTTTGGTCCTTGCCCCAATCTGGGATGCCCCACTGTGTGAAACCCCCCCAGGTCGCCCAATCTAACTCACCTTACGCCAGTCCTACTGTGTACAGTCAGTGTGCTCGGGTCCGCTCCCACCTGGCGGCCACATCCTCCACTGCCCGCTAACAGGGAGCATGCCCAGCCATTCACAAAAGGCAGCCGTGGCCACTTCCCTGCTAAAGGGATAGTGGGGATGCGGCTGCTGCTCATGCATGCCTCGTTGACCCAGGGAAAAAGGTGAGTTTCTGGGTAACCTGTGGGGGTTTCACAAAACAGAGCATCCCAAATCTGGATGTCCCTGGGGGGGGACATCCAGTGGGGCCACGGATTTTGGTCCTCTTTAACAATGGGGGGCGTGTTGCCAAAAGGTGCCTAGGGCAGCATGAATCCTAAATACGGCCCTGAGGAGAGGCCAGGCTTTCCGTCAGCTCCGAGCGCTCTTTGCAGCAGCCTTTGATGTCCGGGCTGCAATACAAGTAGTTACTCATTAGTTCCGGTCGGCTGCTTCTGCCTTCATCTGACAGTGAAGTGAAACTGTCAAACCTCGCTGCAGTTTCCCCCCTGGAGGGTTTCACACAGTGGGGCATCCCGATTTTGGATGCCCGGGGGAGGTCCCGGGCCGATCCCGCTCGGATATATATATATATATTTCCAAATAGTGCCTGGATGGGTGATGTGCTGACAACTGACCCTCCCCCTTAGCCGATGATACCGGCCGGGTCATCATGGGAGGGGCAGGGCCAGCACTCACCAGCACAGCATGTGCTTCACACTGTGCAGTGCTTCCGGGGTCAGAGGGAGAGCCTCCTGGGGTGAGGGCGTGGGCTCACAAGCCACCAGTATAAAGGAGACATCCATGGTATAAGGTGGGTATCTCTGAGGAAGCTTGCAAAAGCGGAACGCGTGAGATTGTTGGATTGGCACAGACCCCCGGTTATTGCAGAGATGGCCATAAAGGGACAGTAATTATACTTTTTGCTTTTTCCTTTGTTTGCTTCATACACTCCTTGTTCTTATGTGCAAGCCATCTTATACTACCAACACTGATTGAAGGTGGTAATATCACAGCACGCACTTTATATATAGAGTTAGTTTACAGATTATGGGTGAATTTTGATTTATTTATTTAGTTTATTTATAGTTCACAGCATTTATTAGGATTTTTCATCACATATGTACAAGGTTTATTTATATATTGATTGCAATTTAAATTAGCACAAGCACTTTTGGTCTGTATATAGACTTTTTTATCTTGGTAAATTACTTGTATATTTATAGGTTATAAGGGATTGTTTATTAGATTTACAATTATTATGTTGTTCTGTCTGGTTTAATACTGTACCCGTGGCTTAGAGATACGGGATGGTCTTAGGAGCCTGTTTTAATATTGTCTGTACATGTTTTTTCTTTTTGGAACCTTAATAAATTATTAATATCTATAAATAAGCTGTGCCCGTCTACTTGGGTTTTATGTGCCTTTTGTCTATATGTGTTTCCAATATTGGCACAGACCCCGGAGCACGCTTGATTGATTGTTTTTGATTTGAGTAAGGCCGTGCCCACAAATATTTACAGGCTCTACAAGGAAAGTGTAGGTTCACTTTAAAGCGGGACAAAATCCTGGCCTGGCCACTGGCCTCCTCCCCAGGGCATCCCAAATATATATATATATGGCACATACAATTCTGCATAAAAAAAATTATAATTAAACGCAACAAAAGTGTTTGGTTGTTGGGCAGGAGAGGCCACACAATCATTTGAACCAAAAATTTAGAATATTACTTTAGGAAAATGCTATTTATACACAACCTAATAAAACACCATTGAAATGTATGGGAGAGCACTACTGAGCGACAGGTGCTACATGGCTCTGCAGAACACACTGCGCCGGCGCTTTACACTGAGCCACTGCTAGTAATACATGAGACACTACATGACACTATTAGAGATGCTCACCAGATTAACTTTCATATATATGGTTTTCACATACTGCACCCAGCGTTCATCTGACGCTACGTGGCATTAGCGTTTCCTAAATAACCCCCATTAAGGCTTATGGGGATTATTTAAGAAGTGCTAGTGCCAGGTAGTGCCAGATGAACGTCAAGTGAATGTCAGGTCCCAGTGCAAAAGGTTTATTTATCAAGTCAAAATTCCAGAGCGCCTCTGATAGTGCCAGGTAGTGTCCCATCTATCATCAGAGCTGGCGATGGGATGAATTCCCTACAGTTCCAGATAAGACCAGGCGCTCACCCTGCACTGTGTGGCCTTATCCCATACATTTCAATTGACTGTGTTGTTTTTGGGGCTTTTGTTTGCTGGTGCATGTGCCACAGGTTCCCTTGGCTGTTTGGAATTGTTTTGGTATGCTATTTTTTTGCAAGTTTGTATTGCACTGCAAACTTGTGATTTGTGCCATGCAAATATTGTGGCATGCAGTTCATATGTCCCCCAATGCAATTCCATTTTTTTTTTAATTGTGCTGCCACCCCCCCCCCCCCCCAACAAAAAAAAAAGAAGGCGATTGCGACAGACGCTGAATGCTGAAGTAAAGGGAGGTACAATTCCAAAGGTCTCCTGTGATCTGTTGCTCATCTTGGGGGGGGAGCCTGGCTTTTCTTTAAGGGTGGTCTTCTGTGGTCCCATGCTCATCCTGGGGAGAGGCTGGTATAATTTATTGACTGTCTTGAGATCCAACAGGCTACCCCCCCCCCCTCACAAAGAATGCTGCTGACCCAATTTTGCCTCTGTCCTTCGTTTTTGGGCGCACACATACCTTGCATGGCTCATGTTACCTGTAACATTACCTTGATCCCTGCTCCAATATCACAAGTGCGAGCCTCTGATGGCATCACTAGAACCCCTCTATGCAATGATCTGAATGGCCGGCCAGGGGTGCGCTCAGCTGGATTGTGCAATACCAGGGGGTTTATAAACAGGAGCATGCCAAATACAGATTCCCCTGTAAAGAAGACTAAAACCCAGGAAGAATAAGAGTTCCCTTTTTTGTCAGGTTTTTGGTGTCCTGCCTTATTGTTTTATTTAAAATGTAAAATAAATGTTTATTTGGGATTGTACCTTTTACTTATTATTAACTTGTTTATTTGGGATACCTTTTACTTATCAGCATGCTGTTTCCAAGTTTCCTATTTCCTGTGGTTCTTGGGCCCTTATTTAAGAAGGGATAGCGTCAGGTAGCGGCTTGTTAATGAGAGGTAGCGACTGGTGAACGCCGGACATGGCACACAATTACACATTTATCAAGCAGAATCTGTTTAGCGACTAGGATAGCGCCATGTAGCGTCTGATTAATCATTTTCACAGCCTCAGCGAACAGCGCCAGCGTTCAGCCTTGCACAGCGCCAGGTATGACCTCTCGCTACCTGTCGCTCTCCCATACATTTCAGTGGACGATCCTTTTCTTCTCTTTAACCCTTTCGCTGCCAGCCTACCTGGAGTTTTTGTCACCCTTGGTGCCAGACCATTTTGCACTATTTTGCGCTCCCCATGTTCAAATGTGATTTTTGAAGGGATTTCCAGGGATTTCCCAGGAAAATGATATATTGTTTTTTTCAGCAGAGTCTGGGCTTTAACATGAAATGTCTTGTTTGTAATTTTTTAGTTGTATTCCCAATACTTTTGGGTGAAATATGTGCAAAAAAATAAAAAAAAATCTATTTTTTTGCAATTTGTAGTGTTTTTTGTAATAAAAAATGTAAGTTTGTCAATAAAATCTTATTGCATGTGAAACCCCAATTAATCTCGGTCACAGCATTACCACATATGTATTGGTAGACACCCTTTCCTGCCCAGGAGACTCCCCCAAACTGAAACAGCTCTTTAGGAGATTTCCAGATAAAATACAACTATGCACCGCGCTAAGCGCACCTTGCTGTCTTTCCAGAAAAAGAACCCTTTAAATTTGAAATACCCCCACAAACTATATATTCTCTGGAAGTATACACCTAAGGCTTTCTAGGCGTACCAGGTTTGTTGACATGGGCGCAATTTTCTGGAAGTAATCCCTCAATCAATTCTTTGGTTGCTCAGAGTTTCCCTAAAAAAGAATAAAAAAGAAGAATCAAAGCCACATTTTCCTAAAAAAAACTATATGCAAACAGGAAAAAAACAAGTAAAATCTGAAAAAGCAACATCCCCCGAACAGAACAATACCCAACATGCATCGGTACTGTCAAGGGAAGAGTTGCCAAACACCCCAAAGTAAAGCATGCGCATAACGGTAATTTTACTTAAAAATTTCAGCTCTGCAGACAAAGTGCGCACCTTGTGATTTTTCAACCAAAACAACCCTTTAAATTTAGAATATCCCCATAAACCATATATTCCCTGAAAGTACACGTGTTAAGCTTTCTAAGAGTACTGAGCTTGTTGTAGTGGGCTCATCTTTCTGGAAGTAATCCATTGAAGAATTCTTAGGTTGCACAGGGTTTCCCTAAAAACAATTATAAAAAAAGCAGAATAAAGACCATGTTTTCCTAAAATATCAATATGCAAACAAGAAAAAACAAGCTAAATCTGAAAGCGCAAGGTCCCCCGAGCAGAACAATACCCAACATGCATAGTTACTATTAACCCTTCAGCCTACTTGAAGTTTTGTCACCCTCTGTTGAAAGGTCATTTTTCCCCATTTTGCGGCATGATTAACCGTGATTGTTGCTGGAATTTCCAGAAAAATTATATACATTACATATACATTTTTTGCAGCAGAGTTTAGGATTTAACATGAAATGTCTTGTTTGTAATTTTTCTACTGTTTTTTGAAAATTTCTGCTTAAAAAAACAAAAAAAAAAAAAAAATTTATATTTTTTAGACAATTGTCTCCTTTATTTTAAATAAAACCTTTTTTTTTTTTTAATGAAAACCATATTGCATGTGATAGCCCCATTTCTCTCGATTACAACGGTACCACATATGTATCGGTAGCCCCCCCATTCTTGCCCTGGAGACCCCCCCAAACTGAAAAGAGCACTTTATTACATTTACAAATAAAATACAACTACTATCCACACTTTAAACATAAGGGGTTAATTAAAAAAAAAAATGACATAGGTTACCAACTCCCGGGGGGGGGGGGGGGACCCATTTTTTGGGGAATTTTAAGGATTAGGGTTATTCCCAAAAAAATGGGTCCCCGGGAGGGGGACCCTACATCATTTTTATTTTTAAGGGTTAGGGTTAGCCTAACCCTAACACTTAAAAAAAAAAAAAAAAAATATGACGCAGGGTACGGCCCCCGGGGGGGGGACCCATTTTTTGGGGAATCTTAAGGGTTAGGGTTATTTAAAAAAAAAATGGGTCCCTTAAAAACATTTTCTTGCATTTTTTTTTTGAATTTTAAGGGTTAGGGTTAGGCTAACCCTAACCCGTAAAAATAAAAAAAATACTTTTTTTTTTTTAATTTTAAGGGTTAGGGTTAAGCTAACCCTAACCCTTAAAAATAAAAAAAATGACGTAGAGGGGAACCCATTTTTTTTTAATTTGAAGGGTTAGGGTTAAGCTAACCCTAACTCTTAAAAATAAAATAAAAATGACGTAAGGTCCCCCCTCCCGGGGGGGGGGGGGGGGACCCATTTTTTTATTTTAAGGGTTAGGGTTAGGGTTAGGCTAACCCTAACCCTTAAAATTAAAAAAAAAAATGACGTAGGGTCCCCCTTACCCGTCATAACCAGCCCGGGACCAGCTATGGGGGCTTGTAGGAACAGAGTGGAGGGGCCAGCTTTTGTGGCCCCCCACCCTGCAGCCTACGAGCCCACATACCCTGTGTGGGCCCGGGCTCTTCTGCCCCCCCCCTGGGCTTTGGGGAGGCAGGTAATTGGGGGTGCGGGGGTTAATGGCAAGCCACCCGCTAGTTGCAGGTGACTTGCCAGCCCCTAGCCTTGTGAACTGGTATAAGGGGTCTCATGGACCCCTTACCAGTTCACAAAGGGTTAACAGTAAAAAAAAAAGACAGACACAAAATTTTTATTTATTAAAAAAAAAAAACTTTACCTCACCCGATTGTCAGCTCCTGTGTTCATCAGCTGTCAGATGCCCTGGTGATTGCTGGCCAGAGGATCAGAGCATCCCCTGCCCCTCCACTGCTCTGCCCAGCGATCACCAGGGCATCTGACAGCTGAGCCGAGGAGAGGCAGCAAGACACCCGGGAGTGACGTCTTAACAGCAAGATGGCGGCGCCCGTCGGGAGAGGAGGGGGAGAGCCCTTTCAGGCTCTCCCCTAAAGCTGAAGAGGCTGGGGGGGTGATCAGAGGCCCCCCAGTGAAGAGGAGACCCGGAGGGAGGCAGCGCGACTGCAGGTAAGTAAATGTCATTTTTATTTATTTATTTTTTTTACAGTTAGCAGCTGCTGCTGCCAAACGGGGGGGGGGGGCTATTCCGGGGGCTCTCCTGGAGCCATCCGACCCCCCACGGGGGATCGGATGGCACCAAATTAAAGAGGAGACCCGGCCGGATCCAACGAGGGGTCAGGTGAGTATTTTTTATTTTTATTTTTTTTGCTAGCAGGGGGGAAAGTCAAGCACGTAGATTGCCACTTAAGTGGAGTGGAAGCGAGCACGTAGAAACTACGTGCTTGGCACTGAAAGGGTTAAACTGGGTTTTTTTTTTTTTTCAAAAAAATCACAAATAATTCTGTGACCTCTTCTGGCATTGAAATAGCAGTTTTTTCATAATTTTTTCATTTTTTATATATTTCCTCAGAAATGACATTACAGGTCAGGCATTAAAGTGTTCATGTTACAATGTTGTTACAATGTAATTCCATATGTTTTTGCTTTGTTACTAGTTGATAGATGCTGAAAAACAGACTTTAAACACACCGCCTCATGCGCTCTGGGCTTCAAACAAGTATTTTTCAGAGATTTGTAAGGTTGTTTTTTTGCTGAATATGGTGTGAGTCAGTCGCTATGAGCAGTCGCTAACATGCGCTCCCATACAGCGCTGTACTGGTCAAATAGCGACTCCTCACAATGTATTCAACATTACTGAACAGCGACTGAGTCGCTATAAAGTAGCGACCCACGGCCGAGCACTGCGACTACTAGCGGGCGCTCTGAAAATGCCTGCTACAGACGCTCGTCTGTCGCTACCTGCCGCTAATGATGAATCCGCCTCATAGTTGCTAAACTGGGAGAAGCTTTCCAAGACTTTAGTAAGTCCTTGATATAATTTTTTGATTAGAAGTTTCAGAATCCTTCTACTGTAACAGGTGACTTTGGCTAAATTAAACAGCAGTTATTAGCTACTGGTATACAAGATTGTGATCATCTCATATGAAAAGGCTGAATTAGAGCAGGAGGGGTTTAAATATAACTCAGAAATGTGGCGCGACGTCGCTGCCTTAGCCAATCAAATGATTAGTAAGCCAGTCAGGAATGCTTTGTTACCTACACAGAACACACCACTTTGGTGTACATTGCTAAGGTAAACACATTGTTGCTAGAGAAAACCCATTTTCTTTTATAACTAAGAGTTGCAAACAAATAGAAAAGAAAAAAAAACGGATAAGCTAATCACCTTGAGGACCTCGTTTGGCACACAATACTAGAAATTGTTAAAAATTCCATGTGGAATTACCCATTTATGCCTCTTGATTCAAAAAAAAGATTATGAGATGACAAACTGATGTGATGGATTATATATTTCACTTGCTATAAAAACAGAGAGAAAGCATATACAGTTTTCTGCCAGGGTTTTGCTCTATTTACCACACACATAAATAGGCCATAAATAATGAATGGCACACACTGTCTTGCTTAAGTCTGATTATCCACTGGGACAAGGAAGACTTATTTACAACCTATGCTTTCAACATAAATTGACCACATAATACAAATTATGGTCACTTCTGACAAATGACATGGTATTCCAGACAATGAGATTTAAATGTAGCATTTGTTCCCAAAGGAATATGTGTTCATATAAATTAACACCGACTGTAGTACCTAATAAATAACCTGTCATCACCACCTACAGCAGTGAAAGGAAACATCACTGGGTAAACTACAATCATAAATCATTATATTTGTAAAGACCATAAATGAGGCTTAGGCCTTTATGTTCTTAATTTGGTTTGGAAGGTTTCTGACCATAAGTTACTGTGGGTCACATTTACCTGGAAAAGATAAACTGACTGCAGTCAAGTAAGAATGAATTGACAAAAGCGATAATTTGCAGCAAAGAAGTGGATCTGCTTTGTTGTCAAGAAACCTAGTAATTAAGTCTCTGCAGTCCTCTTGCCTTTTGATCTCCTGATATTAACCCTTAACTCTGGGTAATAAATGCAGTAAATGGGGGACTTCCCGAAAGTAAATGACTGGTAGGCAATGCAAAGCAAGAGAATTATCTGAGATATTAATTGTTATTGCCTTTACTGGGGATTTTTTATGGATTGGCATTCTAGGGATTGTGGTTGGCTGTTGGCAATGGCTTGATATAGGACACCTACCGGAAATGTCAGGCAGCGTGCATCGGGGCTCAGCACATGCTCAAGATGTGAGAAAAGAGGCTGGCGCTCATTAGAGCAGTGTGCATGAGAGCATTACTGGCTCAGATGCAGAAATCATCAAACAGAGATGGAAGGAAGGGTCTGAAAAAGGGTGCAGACAGTGATGTGAGGGTTAGTAGTGGGGCTGCGTTTCATCAGTACATCTCAGGTCGAAGGCCTAGCCATAGTGAGTCGGGCCATACAAAGCAGCCAGAGCCACAGATATCCACCACAGCCAGGTTGTCATGGTCATGCCCACAAAGAGAACTCTATACTGGCATAAGTGACAGGCTGTATATAGAGTTGGGGTACAGTTCAATTTGTAGGGTAACGTTGAGATAGAAGCAGTAGTATAAATAAGCATATAAGTAGTAGTAAATACACCCTCTGGCACTGAAGGGGTTACACACAATACTTAAGATATCATTCCGCTGAAAATTAATGAAAAAACACATGACTCACCAACTACTCTTCACCAGGTAAATAGGATGAACCAGTGAGTTGGGTGTCAAGCTTTAAATAGCTGTGAATGTGAAAAAATAGAAAAAAAATAAACACTTACCTCTGGTATGTGTGTAAAGCTGGGGCTCCCCTCTTCCTCCTTTGGGGCATCCGATCCATCCCCCATCGTCCTCCGTCTTCAGGAGGGGGCCCGAAACCGCCACCCCCCGTCTCCACTGTCTCCAGTAATCTGTAAAAAAAAAAAAAAATGTCATTTACTCACCTCTGCGCCCGATCCCTCCGTCTGGGTCTTCTCTTCACCAGGGGGGGTCCAACCCCCCCCAGGCTCCGCAGGCTTCAGGTGAGGACCCTCTTCCGTGTCCTCACCTCCTCTAATGGCGGCAATGGCCACCGCCCCCGCTCTTTGTGGGAGGAGCAGGATGATCGGAGCCTCTTCACCTCTCACCCGCCCTGCGCCGATCACTATCGGCATCTGACAGTGACAGCGGCGCGGGACAGCAGCGAGGGACGCAGGATTGGAGGTGAGTACAGTAAACAAAAAAAATCATTTTTTTCTCTTTGTGTCTGTGTCTTTTCTTTTTACTTTTAACCCCCTGTGAACTGGTAAGGGGTCCATGAGACCCCTATACCAGTTCACAAGGCTGGGGGATGACAAGTCACCTGCGGCTAGCGGGTGACTTGCCATTAACCCCCGGCACCCCATTACCTGCCTCCCCAAAGCCCAGGGGGAAGCAGAAGAGCCCGTGGCCATGGGCTATGCGGGCTTGTAGCCTGCAGGACCAGGGGCCACAAAAGCTGGCCCCTGCACCCTGTTTCTACAAGCCCTGAATAGCTGGTCCCGGGCTGGTTGCTTTGGGCAAGGGGGACCCCATGTCATTTTTTGGGGGATTTTTAATGCCCCCCGGGAGGGGGGACTCTATGTCATTTTTTTCTCAATTTAACCCTTTGTAGTGTGGATGGTACTTGTATTTTATTTGTAAATGTTATAGAGCACTTGTTTCAGTTTGGGGGGTCTCCTGGGCAGGAACGGGGGGCTGGCGATAAATATGTGGTACCATTCTAATCGGTAGAAATGGGGCTTTCTCTTGCAATATGGTTTTCTTTAATAAACTACATTTTTTATTTAAAATGGAGGAGGCAATTTTCTAAAAACATATTTATTTATTTTTTTTTTACTTAATAATAATATTGTAAAAAACAGAATAAAATTTGCAAACAAGACATTTCATGTTAAAGCCTAAACTCCGCTGCAAAAAAATATATATATAATTTTCCTGAAAATTCCAGCAAAAATGGCGCACAATGGGGAAAAATGACCTGTCAACAGAGGGTGACAAAATCTCAAGTAGGATGGCAATTAAAAGGGTTAAAAGTAGCTATGCATGTTGGGTATTGTTCTGTTTGGGGGATCTTGCGCTTTCAGACTTAGCTCGTTTTTTCTTGTTTGCATATTTATATTTTAGGAAAAGGTGTTTTTTATTCAGCTTTTTTATACATTTTTTTAGGGAAACCCTACGCAACCAAAGAATTCTTTGAGGGATTCATTACAGAAAGATGAGCCCACTACAACAAGCTGGGTACGCTTAGAAAGCTTAACATGTGTACTTTCAGAGAATATATGGTTTATGGGGATATTCCAAATGTAAAGGGTTGTTTTGGTTGAAAAATCGCAAGGTGCGCACTTTGTCTGCAGAGCTGAAATTTTTAAGTAAAATTGTCGTTAGGCACATGCTTTACTTTGGGGTGTTTGGCAACTTTTCCCTTGACAGTAGCTATGGATGTTGGGTATCGTTCTGTGTGGAGGATGTGGTTTTTTCAGATTAAACTTGTTTTTTCTTGTTTGTATATAGCTTTTTTAGGAAAATGTTGCTTTGGTTCTGCTTTTTTATCCTATTTTTAGGGAAACTCTTTGCAACCAAAGAATACATTGAAGGATTACTTCCAGAAAACTGTGGCAACAAGCCTGGTACACCTAGAAAGCTTGAGGTGTGTACTTTCAGAGAATATATAGTTTGTTGGGGGTATTTCAAATGTAAAGGGTTGTTTTTCTGGAAAAACTGCAAGGTGCGCATAGCGCATATCGCAGTTGTATTTCATCTGAAAATCCCCTAAAGCTCTGTTTCAGTTTGGGGGGAGTCTTCTGGGCAGGAAAGGGTGTCTACCTATACATATGTGGTACCGCTGTAACCGGGAGAAATTGGGATTTCACACGCAATAAGATTTTTTTGACAAAATTACATTTTTTATTACAAAAAAACACTACAAATTGTAAAAAAAATATTTTTTTTATTTTGGTTTTACATATTTCACCCAAAAATATTGAGAATACACCTAAAAAATGACAAACAAGACATTTCATGTTAAAGCCCAGACTATGCTGAAAAAACAATATATCATTTTCCTGGGAAATCCCTGGAAATCCCTTCAAAAATCACATTTGACCATGGGGAGCGCAAAATGGTCTGGCAACAAAGGGTGACAAAATCTCCAGGAACGCTGGCACTTAAAGGGTTAAAAGTGCATGGATGTTGGTCTCCTAAATGAAGTATTCATTGGAGCATTGATCTGAAGCACCTTTTGGAGCCTGATTGAGATTAATATTTGGAGATTATTAAACCAGCCATCTGGTAAGAGTGGTGTGCAAACGGTGGTGGATCACTCAGTGTGTTAAACTGTTTATCACCTGGGGATTGACCTTCATACCAAGGACTTCTGCTATTGTTTTAGCTCTGTGCATTGTTTGCTTGTATTTGAATATAGTTGAACATCGTTGAGGGTCAGGTTGGGAGTACAGATTAGAGATGAGCGAATTTTGAAAAATTCGATTCGACTGATTCGCAGAATTTTCCGACAAAAATCGTTTCGACCCGAATTTATTCGCGACGAATCGCTATTAAAAACGGCTATTTCTGAGCCTCCTAGAGCCTCAATAGGGTTGTAAACCATTCTGCCTTGCTGTAACACGCACAGGATGCGTGCTGGGTTAGTTAAATAATACTTTGAATAAATATCACATGCAGATCAGAGGCATCGCTAATAGAATCGCAGAGCGGCACAATTGCAGAGAGTTGAAGTGGCATCACTATGAGGGGCAGGAGCCCAAACATTGCTTTAAAGAGACACTGGAGTTGGCAGCAGCAGGAGCCCAAAAATTGGATGAATCACACCCTGGAGTTGCAAGCAGCAGCAGGAGCCCAAACATTGGCTGAAAGAGACACTGGAGTTGGCAGCAGCAGGAGCCCAAAAATTGACTGACACACCCTGGAGTTTCAAGCAGCAGCAGCAGGAGCCCAAACATTACTTTAAAGAGACCCTGGGGTTGGCTTCAGGAGCCCAAAAATTGGATGAATCACAGCCTGGAGTTGGCAGCAGCAGCAGCAGGAGCCCAAATATACACTGGAGTTGGCTTCAGGAGCCCAAAAATTGGATGAATCACACCCTGGAGTTGGCAGGAGTTGGCAGCAGCAGCAGCAGGAGCCCAAATATTACTTTAAAGAGACCCTGGGGTTGGCTTCAGGAGCCCAAAAATTGGATGAATCCCACCCTGGAGTTGCAAGCAGCAGGAGCCCAAATATTACTTTAAAGAGACACTGGAGTTGGCTTCAGGAGCCCAAAAATCGGATGAATCACACCCTGGAGTTGGCAGCAGCAGCAGCAGGAGCCCAAATATACACTGGAGTTGGCTTCAGGAGCCCAAAAATTGGATAAATCACACCTTGGAGTTGGCAGCAGCAGGAGCCCAAATATTACTTTAAAGAGACACTGGAGTTGGCTTCAGGAGCCCAAAAATTGGATGAATCACACCCTGGAGTTGGCAGCAGCAGGAGCCCAAATATACACTGGAGTTGGCTTCAGGAGCCCAAAAATTGGATGAATCACACCCTGGAGTTGGCAGCAGCAGCAGCAGGAGCCCAAATATTACTTTAAAGAGACACTGGAGTTGGCTTCAGGAGCCCAAAAATTGGATGAATCACACCCTGGAGTTGGCAGCAGCAGCAGCAGGAGCCCAAATATACACTGGAGTTGGCTTCAGGAGCCCAAAAATTGGATGAATCACACCCTGGAGTTGGCAGGAGTTGGCAGCAGCAGCAGCAGGAGCCCAAATATTACTTTAAATAGAGGCTGCTGTAGTCACAGAATGGGATGCCCCAAACAGGAGTGCACCTGGGACCAGTAGTGCTATGCACAGCAAAAGTGTCTTTATCAGGCCTAATTTCAATTAGAATAAGTGCAAATGGTTATATGGTCTTAAATAGAGGCTGCTGTAGTCACAGAATGGGATGCCACAACAGGAGTGCACCTGGCAGGGACCAGTAGTGCTATGCACAGCAAAAGTGTCTTTATCAGGCCTAATTTCAATTATAATAGGTGCAAATGGTTATGGTCTTAAATAGAGGCTGCTGTAGTCACAGAATGGGATGCCCCAAACAGGAGTGCACCTGGCAGGGACCAGTAGTGCTATGCACAGCAAAAGTGTCTTTATCAGGCCTAATTTCAATTAGAATAAGTGCAAATGGTTATATGGTCTTAAATAGAGGCTGCTGTAGTCACAGAATGGGATGCCCCAAACAGGAGTGCACCTGGCAGGGACCAGTAGTGCTATGCACAGCAAAAGGGTCTTTATCAGGCCTAATTTCATTCAGAATAAGTGCAAATGGTTATATGGTCTTAAATAGAGGCTGCTGTAGTCACAGAATGGGATGCCACAAAAACCAGCAGTGCACCTGGCAGGGATCAGTAGTGCTATGCACAGCAAAAGTGTCTTTATCAGGCCTAATTTCAATTAGAATAAGTGCAAATGGTTATATGGTCTTAAATAGAGGCTGGTGTAGTCACAGAATGGGATGCCTCACAGCAGACTTAAGATCAGTTCAGTATATATGCACAGTTAGTGTATAAGCAGCCTGAAAATGTTAACAAAGCCAGTCAGCCAGCCAGTAACAAACACTCAGGCTGGATGAAAAAAAAAAAATCTCCCTGTGACTGCCTCCGATTTTTCCTAACTTTCCCTGTTTTTCGCTGACTTTCTGTCTGTCTCCTGCCTGTCTCCAGCCTGTCCCTGTCTGTCCCTGCCTGTCTAACTGCCTCTCCCTCACTACAGCGTTCTGTCTCTCACGAATGCAATAGAGAAATGAGGAAAACCAAGATGGCCGCCGGCCTTAAATAGCGCTGTGACGTCACCGGGCTTGCTGGCTGCTGATAGGCTGCATGTGACTGCCCCAGCCTGCACTGGCGCGGGGTAGATGTCTGGACATGTCCCGTCCGCCATCTTAGAATGCCTGTATGTAAATGAATGGATGTTAAAGGAAAACTTCGAGCGATCGAATCGCGGGGAAATTTGGATTCGATCCGAATCGAATTTTTCATGAAATTCGGATCGAATCCGGGTTCGTCCGGATCGATTCGCTCATCCCTAGTACAGATGAAAACTCAGGCTGAAATAATCAGGGTGGAGGGTGAAGCTCAGAGACAGTACAAATGATCACAGAGAAGGGTTAGGTTGAGGGTGCAGATGATCAATGTGAACAAACATGCTAAGGGTTCAAATGATCAGGAAGAAGACTCAGGAGTACGAATGGTAAGGAGGGTCATCTCAAGCTGATAGCACCAATGAGCAGGAAGGAGGGTCAGGCTGAGTGTATAGATGATTAAGGTGGGAAGTCTGTTTAAGGGTACTGATAATAAAGCTGCACATCTCACTTTGCACCCCCATCCAAAGAAAAACCACACAAACAAAGATTACCTGGTAACTATTACAAATCAAACTGCCCTGAATCTGAGATTACCTGGTAACTGTTACAAATCAATCTGCCCTGAATCTGACTCTGTATTGTATACCCTAGTCATTATCATAGATTCCACCCGGAATGTCAGGGTAAATTTGTCTGATAAGCTATAATACTACTATATAAAAGCTGATAAATAATTGGTTTAGCTTACTGGTAGTCCAAACATAGCAGCATAAGCCAGTGGGAAACCTTTACAATGCCAGAGCCATTGCCCTCGTTCCACAAACTCTTATGAGGTGAGTCTGGACACACATGGTGTAATTGCAGCTGCAGGGTCAAGAAGATTCTGTGGTGTCTAAGCTGGTTTGGGTTTATGCTTTCTGGGAGTCTATGCCGTGTCTCCTTATCATGCCCCAGCATGAAGGAGTAGGAAGAAAGACTTCTAGGAGGTGTAGTTTTACTGCCATTACAAGAAGCTATTAAAGACTGCAAATATTGTTGGGATGTTATTGTCAAAACAAAGCTCTGCAATGCCTTTCAATATGTCGAGTATCCTGTTGGAATATAGTTGTTTTTCCTGGTGACTGGACTTCATCTGTGGGAGTATAGGAAGTTGAGGATAGAGTATTCCTGGAAATCCTTTAATCATAAAACTGGGTCACCACCCTCATGATGTTATTACTTTGTGATATAGCATCTAAAGCCAACGCCATGACTCTGTTTCACATTGTCCTTGTTCTGTCAACCAATGTATTTCTCTATTCTAGCTTTCCCATTATGCCTGAGTAATATTGATGGGAAGACCTGTAAGGGCAAACGAGCAGGACTTTAATTCTGCCAGCAATCCATCTTAGGAGAGGCAGCTTTCATTTGAGTTCACAGACGACTGTGCATGGCACATCTGCAACTTGCTGGAATGGCAGACATTGCCGGCTATAATAGTTTAAAATATAAATGTAAAATTCTGTTTTGAATGTAACTTTCTTTAACATATTGAAGGTATACAAAATGCTATAAAGTGTGCTCATATAGAAAAAATGTATGAAACATTGCTTTATTTTTTTTCCTAATGTATTAATATGAAAAATAGTTGATGTATATTAAAGAGGATCCTGGAAGACTGTGTATCTCGTGGGTTTCCCGGTATATTCCCCTCACCGCTAGGGTTGCCCATTGGCCATTATATATATTTTTTTTACTTTACTGCCCACTGGCCTGGCAGTGCCAGTGTTTGTTTTTTACTGGTAATTATAAATGTTGGTATACTTTTCTCATTCTCAATTATCAGTAAATAAAAATAGCAGCACTGCCAAGCCAGTATCCTGTAAAGTAAAAAAAAAAAGAAAACAATGAGGTAGCAAGCTTGGTTGCCTTGGGACCAGATGCTCATTTTAACCCTTTAAGTGCCAGCCTTCCTGGAGATTTTGTCACCCTTTGTTGCCAGACCATTTTGCACTACCCAACATGCATAGGTTCAGTCAAGGAGAGAGTTACCAAACACACCAAAGTAAAGCATGCGCATAATGGTAATTTTACTTCAAAATTTCAGTTCTGCAGACAAAGTGCGCACCTTGTGATTTTTCTACCAAAACAACCCCTTACATTTGGAATATCCCTGATAAACCATATATTCTCTGAAAGTACACATGGTAAGCTTTCTAATCGTACCCAGCTTGTTATAGTGGGCTCATCTTTCTGGGAGTAATATCTCGAAGAATTCTTAGGTTGCACAGGGTTTCACAAATTGTATAAAAAAGCTGAATAAAAAACACCTCTTCCTAAAATATCAATATGCAAATAAGAAAAAACAAGCTAAATCTGAAAGCGCAAGGTCCACCGAGCAGAACAATACCCAACATGCATAGGTACCTGTAACCTTTTAACTGCCAGCCTACTTGAGATTTTGTCACCCTCTGTCACCATTTTGCGCCATGCTTAAGTGTGAATTTTGCAGGAATTTCCAAGAAAATGGCAAATTTTCTTTTTGTGGCAGAGTTTAGACTTTAACATGAAATGTCTTGTTTGTATTTTTTCTACTTTTTTTTATATTTTTTTTTTCTACTTTTTTAATATATTTTTAAGTAAATAAGTAAAAAAAAAAAATATATATATATATTTTTTTAAATTGTCTCCTTTATTTTAACAAAAACATTTATTTTATTAAAGAAAACCATATTGCACGTGAAAGCCCCATTTCTCCTGATTACAATGATACCACATATGTATCGGTAGCCCCCCGTTCCTGTCCAGGTGATCCCCTAAACTTAGAAGAGCACTTTATAACATTTACAAATAAAATACTACTATCCACATAATAAAGGGTTAAATAAAAAAAATTGGTGTGGGGTCCCCCTTCACGGGGGGGGGGGGCACCATTTCTTGGGGGAATATAAGGGTTTTTTTGGGAGGCAGGTAATTGGGGGTCTCGGGGTTAACCCACTAGCCGCAGGTGACTTGCCAGATCCCCGAGCCTTGTGAACTGGTATAGGGGTCACATGGACCCCTTACCAGTTCACAAAGGGTTAAAAGTAAAAAAAACACAGACTTTTTTCAAAATAACTTTATTAAAAAAAATATATATTTTTTTTTATTATTTTTTGTAATACTTACCTCCCATCCATCCCTGTGTCCCACGCTAATCACTTAGGCTTCTGCTCTCCTGCTGCTGCTGGAAGCCTTTTATACCTACTGGGTTACAGGTAACATAGGGTTAATTAAAAAAAAAAATTACATAGGGTCCCCCCTCCCAGGGAGGGGTCCCCATTTTTTTTTTGATTTTTAAGGGTTAAAACCCTTAAAAATCCCCCCCAAAATGGCCTGAGGTCCCCCCTACCCAGCGTAACCAGCCTGTGACCAGCTATGGGGGCTTGTAGAACAGGGCGCAGGGGCCAGCTTTAGTGGCCCCTGGCCCTGCGGCTACAAGCCGTCATAGCCTAGGGCCACGGCTCTTCTGCCCCCCCCCCGGGGCTTTGGGGAGGCAGGTAATTTGGGGGGCCAGGGGTTAATGGCAAGTCACCCACTTGCCGCAGGTGACTTGCCAGACCCCCGAGCCCTGTGAACTGGTATAAGGGGTCTCATGGACCCCTTACCAGTTCACAAAGGGTTAACAGTATAAAAAATAAAGACACACACATGTTGTTTAAAAAGTTTATTTAAAAAAAAAAAAATAAAACATTTTACCTTTACTCACCTCCGATCTTCAGATGCAGTGTCCCGTGGCGATCCGATGCAGGTGACAGCTGGGCAGAGAAGGGGGGAGGCAGGCGATCGGAGGATCGCCTACCTCCCTCCTTCTCTGCCCAGCCGTCACCGGCATCTGACAGTAGAACTGCCGGGTGCCCCGATGACACCCGGCAGTGACGTCATTAGCTCCGCCCCCGCCATCCAAGATGGCGTCCGCCATCGGAAGCTGCGGCGGAGGGAGGGCTGTTATGCCCCCCTCCAGAAGACAGAAGAGCTGGGGGGGGTGATCGGAGCCCCCCCCCCCCATGAAGAGGAGAGGCGGCGGGAGCCGAGGTGAGTAACTGTCATTTTTTTATTTTTTTATTTTGCAGGCAATCCCGGCGGCTGCTAAAATGGGGGGGGGGGGGGGCACCCTATTCCGGGCCCTCCCCTGCAGCCGGAGGAGCCCCAATCGGCGATCGGAGCCCCGCTGGCTGAAGAAGAGACCCGGCCGGATCAAACAAGGGGTCAGGTAAGGGACTTTTCTTTTTACTTTTTTTACTCTTATTGGGGAAAGTCAGGCACGTAAAATTTACGTGGCTGGCACTTAAGTGACGGAGAGGCAACCACGTAAATTTTACGTGCCTGGCATTTAAAGGGTTAAATTAGGGGCCAAACCATTACACATTGGTTATAAGGGGGCCAAACATTGCTGCTGTATGAGGCCTGGAAATTTCAGATGGTTGCCCTGTATGCCTGAACTTGGTCTCTCCCATCTTTACACATCTGTGTCTGTAACGACTGAAGGGGCGAAACATGGAGGGGGATTTTCTGGGCCTGGGGGCCCTCCATTACCTTTTGCAGGACCCCAAGGTGGAAGCGACAGGGACCTATGTCTCCCTGCTCTCTGAATGCTAGCAGCAGAAATAACTTGTATTACTTCTCTGGGCTTGACAGGAGCTGCAGGAAGTGGACACTGACAGTGGAATTAAGTACACTTAGGGGTTTATTCATCAAGGGATAGCGGCAGGTAGTGCCTCATAGCGACAGGCAGCGTCTGGTGAACGCTGGGCACTGTACGCAATACAACATTTATGAAGGAGATTCTGGTGAGCGACTCTAATAGAGCCATGTAGCGTGCGATTCATCATTACAGATGGCTCAGCGTAGAGCGCCGGAGCTCTGGTTTCCAGAATGCCAGGTACCTGTCGCTCTCCCATACATTTCAATGGATGTTCCTTTTCTTCTGTTTAAACAGGGTTTTTTGTTTTTAATTTTTTTTTTTTCTCTCAAATCATTGTCACTTCTGGCCTAGAAAAAGTCATTTTTGAAAACGTTTTTGATTCTTTTTATTTATATGGAGAATTGTCATTACAGGTCTGGCATTAAAGTATTAATGTCACAATGTTACAACAATGTAATTCAATTTGTTTTCGCTTTGTTATTGGTGGATATGTGTTTAGAAACTTTAATCACACAGCGTCTGGCGCTCTTTGCTATAGCGACCAGATCCTGAGCGCCGTGTGTCTGTTTTTTGTTGAATATGGTGTGAGTCGCTGAAAGTCGGTTGCAATGAGCTGGCGCTACCTTTCGCTCCCTGCAACGCTGTACCAGTGTTAAAACGCCCAACATACATCTCATTCATCAATGCCGGCCAGGTTACTACAGCGATTGAGACGCTCTGTTACAGCGCCCGATAGCCAATCACAGCCTCTGTACAGACGCTCATCTGCCAATGGCTGGGGCTAGTAATGAACCAGCCTGCCCATTACAGCAAGTACAACTTTGTATAAGTTTGCATGACAGAGCAATGCAAAGCAGATATCTGTAGGTTCTTGTCAGGGCAGTTTAAAGACCAAATAATGCTCAGTGTGGGAAAGAAAAAAATATGCCCCCTCCTCAACCATCATATGGTGCTGCTGCTGTCCTATGCCGGTATGTGCCATACTTAACAGCAGACAATGTCCTTTCTCCATGAATGATCTGCATGAATCTGCACTTGCACTTGGAGCACAGTTCCCAGAGAGGTGACTACGTAGGTGGACCGTGCAACGCAAGCTGGATGGGACTGGGCTGAGGTGCCTATGACATAAAGACACAACACTTAGGAGAGTGGCAGTGTGTTCCCCTACCTAGCCATTCAGATAGGAGCGTGCCCTAGATTGCAGGGAGACTCAAAATGCACCCGCTCCATATGTCGTCACTCTGTTCAAAACCGTGCTGTATGCCTCGCATTAGTATGCTCAGCATAAAGCGCTAATTAAATGAGAGCTCATGCATGTGTGTTGTGTGAGAGTTTTCAGGGGTTTCACACAGTAGAGCATCCTAAATCAGGATGCCCCATGAAAACGGATCTATGAAATTAAGTATCATATTGTCACGGACCGGGTGGAGCGGACTCGGGTGTGGATCCGCTTTAACTGTGGGACCGATGGCGGGTACCGTGTCAGGGGAGCAGAGTCTAAGGGGCCACAGGTATTCACCAGAGCCCACTGCAAGGCAGGTTGGTCTTGTGCGGCGAGTGACCCCCCAGGTCGCTACCCCCCAACAGCGGCCCAGTCCCACAGTCAGCCAAGGTTCAGCGAGGTACACAAGTGGCAGGCAAAAGGCGTAGTAAGTACAGGCAGAGATCGGGGCTGGCAGCACAGGTTCGCGGTAAAGGTGAGTAGCCGAGGTCGGGGCAGGCAGCAAAGGTTCAGAGTCGGGGACAGGCAGAGGTCGGTACACGGGTGAGCAATCCAAGAATATCTGACTTTCAACAAGCATGGAGAGACCAAGATCCGGCACTGAAGGAAGGAAGTGCCTCTTTAAATAGGAGAAGTGGATGCAGGATTGGATGACCAGGCACCAATCAGTGCTGTACAGGCCCTTTAAATCTCAGGAATCTAGTGTGCTCGCCCTCTAGTGGACGGAGACGTGCGCGCACCTGAGCATGTGAGAAGGAAGCATTGGGGGAAGGGAGACATCTAGGAACAGCCATTAGGGAAGTGCTGCAAAATGGATGACGGCTGGATGCAGCCATGGAGGTAAGTGAAGTGCTGCTAGATGGGCGTGCAGCTCTCGCCCTAACACATATCATGTATATATAATTGTTTATGTATTTTGTTAAAAATAGAACTAAAAAACACAACAGAGAAAAAGATAATGTAATATTGTAATTTTGCTGGGTTCACATTGCAATGAAGAGCAAGTTAGCCAAGCTATACCCAGCAGGTAGACGGCAAGTCAGAACTTCTATTTGGATTGCAATGATGAATGAACGGGATGTTCTAAATCAGTTTAGTAAGCGAAGGAAAAACCAATTAGCCCACAACTTGTAGAAACATTATTTCAGTGTTCCACAGCCTGTGATGAAAATTATTGTTAATCAAATTCATAAATCACTCCAACACCCCAACATCTGTGAGATGCCACGATGACGGGAACAGAAAATCACATAGTCTCAGTCCTAAATGCACATCATAATTTGCAGCTCATAAAGCTTTTGCAAGGCTGTCATAACAATGCTGCAAAATGGAAAGAGGGTGTTCTACATAAACCAAGTCATTATAGTGCATATCAGTAAAAACATGTTTTCTTCATTCTTCCCCTGCCTCATTTTTTTGGGGGGGGGAGGGGGGGGTTCTGCCACGCTGCATATTTTGAGTTCTGTAGCCTCCACTCGCAGACTACAACTGGGGGGGGTCTGATGATACTCTGGTTATTCATTATTGACTGAAGGCCACTGGTGCTACATCTAAAGAGACTGACCAGACATAGCCAAGTGTTAAACCAATGTATATGGCTACACTTGGCAATGTCCTAAACTGTTTTCTATTTTAAAATTGATAAAGAAATGGCCAAGAAGTTCTACTTGAATGAATTATGTTCTCAAGCATGTGGCCATTGCCTGGGCACCCTCATGCAAGCATAATAGGCGTAAGATGCAAATTATCAGCATGTTCACGTGAGGAAACCAAAAGGCACAACAAGCCTAGGGGCCAAAATTCACTGGGATTCTCCTGGCGGCATTTGACAGGTAGGGAGCGTCTCAGAGGAAACCACACCCTGGGGTAAAAATACTCCTACCTTCACTGGTGAGTCTGGCAAACTCGGTAATGGCTGACCGCTTCTGCCAGCAGAAAAAAGGAAAAAAATGTAAAGTTATAATAATATTCAATAATTAAATATTCATTTTTTTTCCCAACTTTTTCTATCTTGAACTAGTAAGGGTAGGACGGCATGCCAGTGAGTGATTTGCCATTACCCCCACTCCATTAGCCCTACCCCCCCAATGGCCGGGGTGGGACAATACTGATTACTGGTTGGTTTGCTGGGGAAACCAACTGAGATGTCTCCTTCCTGGCATTGCACAGGGAAAGTAGAGCACATGGAGCTGATGCCGCTGAAGGTAAGCTGTGTCAATGTATGCTTTCACTTCATGGCTGCACAGTCTCTTTATTATTGGGTATTGGTGGGCATCTGTGGTGCATTGATTTATAATTATAGTGTCAGGGATTCCAGGAATTGGACCTCCCAGATTGGTAAATGGAAACTGAAACACTTAGACAGTACTGTGAGGAATCTGTTTTAATGAGTAAAGAATGGTGACATAATAAGAATTCAAGGACAGGGGAATGGAATAGGGGTGCTAGGACAGGATGGAGCTGAATGGGAAGGATTACCAGGGGTGCAGGTGTTGAGCCAAGTCCAAAATCCAGAGATTATAATAACAGCTGCTAGTCAGAGGTGCAGGTTACATAGCTACATAGTTAATACGGTTGAAAAAAGACATATGTTCATCAAGTTCAACCAAGGGTGTTGGGGTAGGGGAAGTTATTTTTTATTTTATAGGGGAAGCTATTTATTTTATTTTTTGTTTTTATTTTTTTTACTGATAACCACTAATAGTAACTGTTAATGTTATTTTCATCTAAATAAGCATCTAATCCTTTTTTGAAGCGGCCAGCGGTCGATGCTGTGACAAGCTTCCTTGGGAGGCTATTCCATAGATTTATAGTTCTTATGGTAAAAAACGATTGTCGCCTCCGGAGACTAAATTTCTTTTTTTCCAATCGAAGGCAGTGCCCCCTTGTCTTTAGAGAGGATTTTACCTGAAATAGTGTTCCCCCATATTTTTTGTATGGGTCATTTTATATATTTATACAAGTTAATCATGTCCCCCCTCAATCGCCTCCTCTCCAGACTAAACAGATTTAATTCTCATAATCTTTCCTCATAACTAAGATCCTTCATTCCCCTTATTAGTTTGGTGGCTCTCCTCTGCACCCTTTCCAATTTCAGAGCGTCCTTTCTATGAATGGGTGCCCAGAACTGGACAGCATATTCCAGGTGAGGGCGCACCAGTGCTTTGTAAAGAGGCAAAATTACATCCCTATCTCGTGATTCCATGTCTCTTTTAATGCATGATAGTATCTTGGTGGCCTTGGAAGCAGCTGCTTGGCATTGCATGCTGTTATTTAGCCTGTGATCTACCAGTACCCCCAGATCCTTCTCAACAAGTGACTCTTCCAGTTTTACTCCCCCGAGGACATATGTGGCCTTCAGGTTGTTAGACCCCAAGTGCATGATTTTAGATTTTTTCCACATTGAACTTCATTTGCCAAGTGGAGCCCAGACAATCAATGTGTCCAAGTCAGCCTGAAGCTTGTGAACATCTTCAATAGACTGCACTGTGTTACAGATCTTTGTGTCATCTGCAAAAATAGAGACAGTGCTTTAATTTAATGTTGTTTATAAACAAGTTGAATAATAGTGGGCCCAGCATTGAACCCTGGGGTATCCTGCTTACAACTGGTAACCATTCGGAGTAGGTATCATTAACCACAACTCTCTGCACACGATCCTTCAGCCAATTTTCAATCCAGTTACAAACTGTGTTTTCTAATCCTGAAGATCTCAATTTCCCCAATAAGCATCTATGGGGGACAGTGCCAAATGCTTTTGCAAAATCCAGAAAAACTATATCCACAGCCGCCCCTGTGTCCAGGCTTCTACTCACCTCCTCATAGAAGCCAATCTGGTTAGTCTGGCAGCTTTTGTCCCTAGTAAAACCGTGTTGGTTGTCACTTATAATATTATGGATAGTTACATATTCATGTATGTGGTCCCTTAATAGCCCCTCAAGCAAGGTGTTGGTGTAACTGGAGTATCTGCGTATATCATTTAGTCCATGTAAAGTCCAGGGAAATGAGAATTCCAAAAGCAAGAAGCAGGGTCCAGATACAAACGGAGTGGTAATATCCAGAAAAAGTCCAGGAAGCATGGCCTCTAACCACCAGCAGCACAAGATGACAATTAATGCACAAGCAGTTGGGATGAGGGCTGACCAGCTAATAGGCCTTGCCTCATCAAGTTCAGGTACTGGCTAAAGGTCCCAGGCTCTCAACTCAATCCCTACTTGCAGACGAGAGAATGGGCTTAGCAAGGACACCTGCTAGTGGCCATGAGTAAGGCAGGGAATTCAGGAACAATGCCATCTGCAGGTGAGCCAGGGAAGCTGCAAGGTCCCGGGTTAAGGAGGTACTCTGGACCTCACATATAGAAACTGAGGAAGCCTACATGCCTCTGCATATTAATGGTTAGGTCTTGGGAGACAGCGTGCATCCTACTTTACCTGCATGTTATACATCACCACCTACAAGTGCCCCACACCCCATACAGCAGCCATAGAATATCAGCACGACAGGTTTTGGGCGCCCACTGGGCAGCATTTTTATGGTTGTCAGAAGCACAGAAGGCACCCAGTGTTTGCTCTAGGGCCCATGGAATTGATGTTATGCCGCTGAAAGTAGGTAAGGTTTGGGACCACTTTAACAGAAGGGAAAGACCACTTAGTCTTAGTATATTTGCCTAAAAGAAACCAGAAAGCCCCCTTTTCAAGCGCACAAGGTAAAGAACTCTTAAAACAGATTATTTATTTACACTACATGGAACATATAGATCAAGTACTATATAACAAGATTTACCCATGATTCTTAGCAGTAAGCTAATGCTAAAGTCAAATAATCTACTTTTGCTTATACATGTCATGCTGGGAAGATGTGCTGGTGTGCTTCTGTTTTAAAGTGGACCAACACCCAGGATTTTGACTATCCTGGGTTTTGGTCCACTTCCCCAGGGCACCCGGAAAACCCCCAAGATCGCAAGTTACAACTCACCTAACCCCGCTCCTATGGCGCATGCGTGGCCGCTCGTCCAATCAGTACGCTCGGAGCTATGCGCGCCAAAGCGGTGTCAAAGCACAGCAGGCTCCAAGCACGCTGCCTGCCGCATCTCCCGCTTCCCTCTAAAAGGGAGCGCGCCCTGCTAGAGAGAAGCGCGAGATGCGCCCGTGCATGCGCCGTTGGAGCGAGATCCAGGTAAGGTTTGTGGGCGTCCTGGGGGGGTTTCACACAGCGGGGCATCCCGGTTTTGGATGCCCCGTGGGGAGGGATTGGATCGGCCTGGGAATCTTATAGATGGAGTGTTGGTCCACTTTAACTAGACTTTGTAGGATTGGAGAGTCGTGTGCTTTGCATCGTTATAAATTGATCTTGTACTAATTGCCTTGCTCACATGCATCTCCTAGGTGAGTTATAAATTTCTTTGAATGACTGCCACCTTACTCTTTTGTATCTCTAGTATTTGTGAAAGCACATGGGAGGTGTAGAAAATCTCAGGTAGGCATTTTCCAATCCATCAATTGCTGTGTATGTCATAAAGACCAGCTTTCATAGACTTGCATTAGCACTGCATCTACAAAGAGGTGATGTGCTGTTGGCAGTGCCACATCAACATACCCCTACAGATGTGTGCCAACCAGGACCTCTGATTGTACCTATGAGTGATGTGGCTCTGCCTGTAAGATCAGTAAAGGATAGGGGGAAGGATTAGGGAAAACGTTTTCTGAATTGGGCTTTAGTGGATCCCTATTACACCATCATGCACTCTAAACTTATTATAAACTGCTATGCAAGACATAAATAATAATCGCTAGGGTGAGATTTTGGGATCTTGATGCCCCTGGGCCACACTGTGGTCTATAATGTGCACAATTTTATTTTGTTTTGCTGCAATATATTTCTAATAAAATGTTAGAAGTTTGAATATTTAAATCTAAAGGCTTTTATAAATGGGTATAGACAACTAAGTGCTTAAAATAAAAATATATATTTGTAGTTTGAAGTCATGTAAATTTCTTTCTTCTACAACAGCGAACCTAGTAAACAACTCCCCTTCTCAGGGTCATCCCTGTCCCCCCATCCCCGACTCAAACTGAATGTTAAAAAAAAAAACTAACATGGTCCAATTTTCACCCACTGCCAGTTGAGCATGTCCACCGCACTCATAAGTTAATAAATATAATGCCATGACCTGATGAGCAGCAGCCAACAATGCAGGGCAAAGCTTTTGTGGTCGGGCCACATTCCTGCAGCTTGACTGCCCTGCTCTGATGCATCCTATAGGAGGGGATTTGGTTTGCTGTGGAAGTCAGTCCAATCTGAAGGAGATAACTTGCTTTTTTGCAACTGCAGAGACTGGGGGGGTTCACTGGGGCAGACTCCAAGAAATGGTGTGTAGGTCTGCTTTAATGGGCATCAAGCCAAGCTGACACATAGAAGTGATGTGTAAATAATGGACACACGTCAATTATACAAACACACACACATCACTTTTTTGTTATACAGAAATAATTACTTTCTAAAAAATGCCACGTGTTAAAAGTTTTCTGAACTAATGAAATGTAAACTGACACCTGAGGAACAATTAAAAGGGATTTTATTCGATGTCACTGGTGTAAATTGTTCTTTAGAATGGTAATCAATCATTTTAGGAAACTTGGTGCAATTTTACTCCAGCTGCTTTAACGCCTCATTTCCAGAATGTGAACGCACTCAGCAATGGAGGCCCTGTGGACCAGACAAACTTATTACAGAACGCCACATAGCCGAGCTTTCAAAACTGTGATTCCTCTAAGGTACTGGGGCTTATTTTGCACATTGAAAACAGGAAAAGTTCCCACCTGAGGTAGCAGAGACTTCAAGCATCATTCAGAGGCTTTGCTAAGTGAAAATGTAATTGGAATTACTTTCCGCTCCTGCTTGCTCCGCCTATATAGGTTTCATCGTGAACAGGAAAGTAAAGCGGGAATAGCAATATAATAAGTTTTATAGGTAACCATCATGTAAATGATCTAATATTAAACAGATGCTTTGTTTGTGCCCTCTGTGAAATATACATGCTTTAGGCTCCTTTTTACTTTTATTTTAAGGCAGACAAGCCAGTGTAACTGCATTTTGGGAGTCATCCTATAACCATCTACTGACCTTTGTAGATGATTTTGCATTAGATCCCACAGAGTAAGGAGTGTTAGGGAAACAGGAGGAACTTGTGCCGAGAATCAGCCTGGAATTTTATTGACCTTCAGCCAGCTCACAGCTCCCCCCCCAAACCCTCACCCCCAATGTCCTTCCCAGCTGGTCAATAGGTGTGCTCCAAAGCTAAGAGCATAGAATTGTGCAATGTTGGATATGGTCCTCTTAAACCATTGGGAGTTTTAATATTGTAGGGACAGATACTGCGGAAGGGGCCCCAAAAAAATGCTAAATCAGAAGGCTGAGTTGATTTGACTGATGGGGTACAGTGGGGTTATATATATATATATATATATATATATATATATATATATATATATATATTATTTTTTTTTATTATTATTATTTTTTTATTTTGAAGACTTGCAAAATTGTCTGCTCCAAGACAATATAATTATTTGTAATAATATTTATAATATTATAATACTAATACTAGTAATAGAGGTAGAGAGGTGTAGTACACAAACTGAACCTTCTACCTAGCTAGGAAGATCACCAAGGGCCTTATTTATCAAGGGCTAGCGGCAGGTAGTGTCTGACGAGCGCCAGGTACCGCCAGCTAACGGCGGCTACCGACTCAAGTACGCCCGGCGGCGGTCACAATGACGCATTTATCACGCTAAATGAGGCTAGCGCCGGCGAGAGCGTCAGCTAGCGCGGGATTCATCATGTAGCCGACTGCAACGAACAGCGCCGCTACTAATCCCATCACAGCGCCAGGTATGACCTGTCACTCCCTGGCGCTCTCCAATGCATTTCAATGGAGCAATCTTTAAATATTCATAATTAATTGAGTTTATGTTTTTTTTTTTTTTTTTTTTTGTAACTGTCAAAAATTCTGTGACCACTACGTCAATGTTAGATATTTTTTTTAAGGTAAAAAAAAAAAAAAAAAAAATATGTGCAGAATTGATATTACCGGTCTGATATTAATGTATTCATATTACAAAATGTTTAGAAAAACTTGTATAATTTTTACATTAAAAAAAAAAATGGTTGTTTGGGGGTTAAAAACTACTTTACACACATCGCCGCCAGCGCTCTGGGGTTTAAACAAGGAATTCACAGCGCGAGAAATTTTTGAGCGTGATTTGTTAATGAATCTGCAGCAAGCCGTTCGCTCTGGCCATTCGCTGTCAGGCGCACCCATACAACGCAGAACCTGTGAAACATCGACCCCTAACCCCGTATTCAACATTACCGCACACCGACTGAGTCGCTGTCAACAAGCAAACCCCGGCCAAGCACAGAGAATACTAGCTGGCGCTGTGAAAGTCACGCTACTGGCGCTCATCTGTCGCTACCTGCCGCTATTAATGAATCAGCCTCCAAGACTCTTGTTAGTAGCCAAGCCGTCTAGTTGCACAGATAGACATTGGCCCTTATTCATCAAGCGATAGCGCCAGGTAGTGTCTGACGAGCGCCAGGTAGCGGCAGCTAACGGCGACTACCGACTCAAGTACGCCCGGCGGCGGTCACAATGACGCATTTATCAAGCTAAATGAGGCTAGCGCCGGCGAGAGCGACGGCTAGCGCGGCATTCATCATGAAGCTGCCTGGACCGAACAGCGCCGCTGCAAATTCCTTCACAGCGACACGTATTACCTGGCGCTACCTGCCGCTCTCCCATACATTTCAATGGCAGACGCTGCAATGATTGTTTTTAGTGGTTTTTGTGGTTTTTTCTTTGGTCCCAAATTCAACACATGTTTATATTGATATGTTTTAATAATCTGGCTGGTTATTTTTATGTATTTGAAGTTTTTATTATTTTTCACAATGTAATGTTGTGAGTGACATGGGAATTGCATCTCCTCCACCCAAACTCATTGGCATCAAAATCGCTTGTTTTCAACACAAACGGGGCTTGTAAAGCTATTTTGTAGCCTGTCAGGTTGGGTGGTCACGTTCGCTCTTCGAAATTGTCAGCGCCCAAGCTATTCGGCAGCCCTGTCTTTGATGAATCTGTGTTGGTCAGTGTTTGTGCAGTCGCTGTTTTAATTCGCTATGTGGCGGCGCGAGCGTCGCTGTGCCTCGCTGCGCTGCGTTGTGCGGCGCTGTGCTGTTCATACATGTGCCCTTCTGCCATTTGCAAGGAATTCACTTCCCGCGACCCCAGTCGTTGTTAATGAATACACTGTAGTTGTGAGCGTGGCTGCCCACAGATTGCAGGATTAACATTCAGTCGTACCAGCTCATAACAACCCGTTATGCATTCTCATGTGTGCCACATTTTCAGGTAGTTGTCTACTTTGATTGTGTGATGACTTTTTGATTGATTCAGATTTGTATATGTAAGGCCCACGGTGTATGCTTTAGAAGGACCTATGCATTACAGTATGTAGAATCCCCTGCTAAATCAAGCTAAGAATTCTTGGCGCCTTTGGCCCTAGCTTGTTTTGCAGCGTCATTTTAATGTATTTCCGCCACTTAGCGTGTACATAGCTGATATTAGCTTGTCCCTGTTGCGCGCATGTTTGCTTTTGAATTTGGAAGCACAGTTGCTTGCGTCATATCCGGTTCCGGGATCCTCCTTTGCGTTTCAACGCCACCTTAAGGTAAAACTGTCTAGCGCTTATGCCAATAGCTTGTTTTTCTGCGTCATTTTAATGTATTTCCGCCACTTAGCTTGCACATAGCTGATATTAGCTTGGCCCTGTTGCGCGCATGTTTGTGTTTGAATTTTGAAGCACAGTTGCTAGCGTCATATCCGGTTCCGGGCTCCTCCTTTGCGTTTCAACGCCACCTTAAGGTAAAACTGTCTAGCGCTTATGCCACTAGCTTGTTTTCAAGCGTCATTTTAGTTTTTCCGCCACTTAGCTTGCACATAGCTGCGAATAGCTTGTTGCTGGTGCGCGGAGCGTTTTTTTTTTTTAAACTTTTTCCCAATGTCGCTTGGGTCATTTCCGGTTCCTGTTTCCTCCTTAGCGTTTCCAATATGATGCCCAGAAGGCGAGTCATGCGCCTCCCCAGCTCCTCCTCAGACTCCGACCCCAACACCCCTCCCCCACCTCCCCAACCTACCTCACCTTCCTCAAGCACCACCCCTCCCACCCCTTCCCCTCCTGGGCCTATTAAGGCCAAGCGCACCCGGGTGGATAGTCGAGTCAATGGCCAGGTGGTAAAAGTGAGTATTTTTTTGTTTGTCTTTTTAGCTTAAAAGTTTCAGAACACACAGGGGGGATTGGTTATGACAAATTTTGCTTTTAATAACACATTTGAGCAATCCCCGTGGGGCATCCCCATTGTGGATGTCCTGCTGGGATGCCCCCCCTGGAGGGCCCTAAATATTACCTCAGTCCCGTCCCATCTGTGCATGCGTTAGCTGCGGATGCCTATTGCGCTTACCTCTAGCAGGGTGTACCCCTGCGGCAGACATATTGTAATTTTGGGTGCATGCGCACTCCCTGTTAGAGTCAAACGCCACATGCCAACTTTGCCGTGCATACCCAGCTGAGCTGGTATGCACGTCCCAACGGCCTTGTATGCGCATGCCACAGCGGCGCAGAGCCCTGTGTTTTGCTGGGGGAGTGACGTGGGAGTGGCCTCAGTGGTGTATTTGTGGCCTTCCAAGGGGGTTGCAGACAGCGGACCACCCACAATTGGTGTGGCCCACCAAAGTGCACACAAACCCAGAATAGTCATAATCCTGGGTGTGGGTCCACTTTGATGTGGTCTATGTATAACTGTTTATGACTGTTTTCTGATGTCATGTATTTATGTTATTTTGTTTGTTGTTTTTTCATAGGACTTCTGCCTCGCCGAATATGACTATGCCCGTGGAGGAAAGAAACGCATAGCCATGGAGGTGAAGGCCACAGTGTCCCGGCGCTTCCAGACCGAGCTCACAATCCGCTCGATCCAACAAAAGTGGTCCGATTTCAAGCGCCGGGACCCTGAAGGCGTGTACCGCCTATATGATGCCTACGCATCAGGTAAGTTAAAGCTTATGTTATGTTTTGCCTTTGTGCAGAATCATCTGCTAAGCTCTGTCCATTTGTGCTCTTTAGATTAATTATTTTCTTTCACCCCCTCCACACAGATAAGCGTCCTCCCCTGGGGAAACGTGGGAAGGGATTCCTCCCCCGAACCAGGCAGGCGGACTCGGGGGAGTCATCGGGGGAGGGTCCCTCCCGCGGGTCCTATTTAGAGGACCCAGGGGAGGAAGGGGATGACGCCCCAGAGGAGTGTGCTGCTGGGGGGCTGGCTGGATCAAGCCTCAGCTCCTCACACTCTGAGTGTGAGGAATCTCACCAGGCAAGGGGCCACTCTCAAGCAGGGAGTGAGAGGGAGGAGGGTGGCCCTTTGCCTGGTGGATCTTTCGACCAGAGTGTGAGGAGCCGAGGCTCCCCGCCTCCTCCTCAGAGCCCTCCCTGGGCTTCAAGTGGCGCTTCATCCCCTGGTGAGTGTACATTTTTTAATTGTTAGTCTGTGACAGGTTTCATCTTGCAATGTGTCCTTAGCCCTTGCCATTCCTCTCTAATTTGCAGGGCATCATATAGGCGGCACCTCCATGGCATTTTGGCGTAGGATTCTCCACGGGCATAGTCATGGTAAGTGTTATTGGTTACCCATCACATTCCCAATGTTATTACATTCATTCAAGTGCACCCAAAAACATTGATGGTGCTCGGTTTCTGTAAGCTTCCAGGACCAATCACATCCCTCACCCAGGGCCCCCCACACCCAAAAAAACCCACAAAACTCCTTACCTCTTTGGGGGTTGGCAAAGCCACCGTCCAAGCCTCCTGTGTGACACTGTAGATGTGTGTGCGCCTGCGCTCTTTTTCAAAATGGCCTGTGCGTCCGCACACACTCGAGGAGTGATGTGTTGAAGGCAGCGGGCGCGGAGTAAGTTGGCTCATGCAAATTGTGTGGCTCGGCCAAAGTGGACCCAAACCAAGATTAGCAGCAATCCTGTGTATAGGCCCACTTGTAACAGACACATGTTTCCTGGTCCATTGTCACAGCTGGTTTGATAAGGTACCCTAACCTCACAAACCCCACTACAGTGCTAGCCAACTGTCAACCACCCCTATGTTTCTGCCAACACCATGATGGGTGTTTGCATTTCTTTTCTTGGGTTAAGTTGTTCCCGCTCCAACATGTGGCCCACTATTAACATTAGCCAAACAACTGCAAAAGATTCCTTTAAATTGCACTGTCTATGTTATTTGCACATTCTCTTTAGGGATACATGTGTGAAGCCTTACAAATTGACATTAACTCATGGTCCAGGAAATATGCTAATTTAGGTCAACCTGTATGTAACCATGCAAGCCTTTGCATTTTCAGACTCAATAACCAGATGGATGTCAAATAGTCATGTGTCATTTGCCCACTAATTGTGTTTTTGCCTTTTGCTTTATGTTGACAGATGTTGCAACGCAGACGGAGCCAGAGACCCTCCTCCCCACCCCAGCTCCAGGGACGGCCAGCAGCATGGGCCCCCGCCACAGCTGCGATGGTGAGTACATCCCACTTCATATGCCTAAAGACTTGTGAAACCTATGTCTTCTAGTCACATCAGCAGCCAATTTAAATTTACCTATGTGTTAATTTCACACACATCTCTATTCAATGTGTTGGCACAATAATCCAACATGCCTGTTTGCATGCTTGATTGTTGGCTCACATCCTTCATTAGGCCCCATAGAGACTATTTTTGCGTTAGACACAACCAAATGGGCCCAATTAGGTCTGGACCTGTAACATTATAGGGTCAACTCGTGGACTCGTTCGGACTTAGGCCCTGATGTTTGGCTGTTACTAAACACAAAAATGGACACACAGGGAATTAGACCTTCTTTGCTTCCCAAGAGTTAAACTGGAACAACAACCAGGATTTTGACTTTCCTGGGTGTTGTTCCACTACGGTGGGGCACCCCTGATCGGCACCGCTGTGTGACAACCCCCTGAACTCACTTTGACTCCAACAAATGTACAAGCCATTGCAAATTGCCTCCTCCTCCGCCTCCCCCGCGCCCCTTTTTACGGGGGCGTGCCTGCGCCGGCAATTCACAGACGGCCGGCGCAGGCACGCACACGTCTAGAGGGGCACCAGGGAGGGCCCAGCGGCACTGCCACACAGAAACTGAGGTAGGTATTTTGGGGTTTGGGGGGGGGTTTCACACCCAGGGACATCCCGATCTTGGATGTCCCGCGGGGAGGGAGGTGATGGGGCAGGGAATCTGATAGATTCCCGGGCCGATCACCCGTGGGTGTTGGTACACTTTAAGCTAAAATGTATGCTTGGGATGTGTTGTTCACATTCCTGCCAGTCAATAGTACTCATATAATGTTAACCAATAAGCACACAGTGGTCAACAATGTTAATGTGAGTGTCGCCTAATTGGACACACTGACATTACATTGCTACATCTGTGTCTGTTGAGGTCACTGCCAAATTATTAATAAATTGTTGTTTCTACATTTCTACAGCTTGTGAAAACCAGCATCGCAGACTGTGGCGGGAGATCCGGCTCCTGAAGCTGATGCTGCTGGCCAGGAAGAGGCGCCGACGGCGTCGTTAGGGTGGGGGGAAGGCTGGTCTCTTGATGGCCGTTGTTGGCCAAGGTTGGCCGTGTTGGCCATGGTTTTGATTAAAAATTTTTTGATTCACATCATTACAGTGTGTTGCATTGCAAACCATAGTTTAACTGTCTCCCAAAACATTTGTGGGTCAATGTAGCCATACCTTTTGAGCCATTTCAGGTGTTAACCATAGTAAGCTATGGCCTCCAATGTGTGGGCTAAATTGACCAATACATTGACATATGTAGATCCAGATACTCATCCCTGACTGTGTTATTAGCGAGGTCTTAGGAAACACACAATTTAGAGGTGGGTGAAGCAAATATATTTACATAACCAAAAAGATACAAAATTAATATTCTTGGCTGGGTGGCCGGGGAGGTTGGGAGTCATTGCTAGGGGCGGTGTTGGGGGACAACAGTGCAGTAAAAAATATAGACTGCTGTTGTATGAGCTGTTGTAGCAACAACAAAGTTTGGTCCTGCCGCTGTATTGCTTCTTCCTGGCGCTGTACAGATTGCTCAATTACATTTGCCAGCCGACCAAGTTCCTGGTTCTGTAGTTGGTTTTGGCGTAACTGGTCCACCTGGCGCTGCAGGGCCTCATTTTGTTGCTGACACATCAGCACCTGATTTTCCAACGCCGCAATGCGCTCATTAGTTCCATCACGCGGCTGTTGGCGACTGTAGTCCTCCAGCATCCGGACCCCTAGCTCGTAGAAATCGGCACTGGTTGGTGCCACACCTCCTCTTGCTGTGGTTTGAGGCTAAACAAATAGTAAACCACATTTTAGTCAAACAGAACCAATGCAGTTATGCCCCTCAAAATAATTCCCATAAACAGTCACTATACAACTTACCCTTGTCTGAGCCTCGGAAGCTTGGCCACATGGGACTTGGGAAGAGGTCCCATCTTGGGGTTCTGGTTCCGCCTCCTGCCAAAACAACAATGAAAGGAAATGTGACATGTGGCTTCTTCCACTACCCACGAAGATGCCAATGTGGTTCTAGGTCGTCTACATCAGCCATGTTACCTGCGTGTCCTCCGGCACAGGTAGGCTCGAGGTTTCGCTGCCAGAGAGTGGCAATTCAACATCCGAGATGTCCGGCAAGTTGGCATATGCTAAACAGGAAAATCAGGTTAGTAGGTCTGTGGGCCAAACTCAAATGTAACCTGGTTAGGCTATCGAGGCCATACCTCTAAAAAGTTCCAAAATACACACTAGACCAAAGGTCTCTGTTAAACTCAGATTGTTAACATGTATGTTACAGGACTAAGACGCACTAATTTCTGCTAATCACATCAGAAACATTGCTTAAATTACACATACCCGCAATCTCCCAGATGTCTGGAGTGGGGTCCTCACTCGAGCTTGGACCTTGAAAATACATGTGGACACACAAGTTGCCAGAAGCAAGTGCATCAAAAGTAGAGCCAAAATACAGACTAGAGCAAGGCCAAACCACTTACCCTCATCTCTGGCAGCCGGAACTTGAGGGGCCCTTTCTGGACAGCCACTTCCGATATTCGGGTCAACTAAAAAAAAAAAGGAATGTCTCTAAATAATCAGCAAACTACTACAGGGAATGTTTGGCTAAAAAGATGACCGCAAAAATACATTGCTATCACTCAAATAACTAATAGACTGACCCTGGGGAGGCAACCAGCACTCCCAAGAGGCATCTTCAAGTTTACCAAGCAAACATGTAGCTTAGTAGACTAACCAAATTGAACCAGTGTAACATAAACAGCATAAAGGATACATTATGTATTGCTCTACACACCAACAGGGTCCTGTTGACCGGCAACATCGGAAGTGGGGTCCAAAGATGAACCAGTCACTTGGCCTACCAAGAAAAAAGAGGAATGAGACACATGCACTTGAGTAAAAGTGGATCAAGCAAGGTGAACACATGCACTTACCGACATCCAAAGAGTAGGTGGGATCCGGAGGAGATGCTGGGGCCAAGGGCATGGGAGCTAGGCCAAAAGAAACCCAACATTGAGCCATAGTTAATGTGCGTGCCAAAATACAACATGCATTAAGGTGTGTGAGCAGCTCTTTCACTAATATTCACTAATCAAGCCCAGTGTGGCTCCCACATTGATATGCCGATATATGGCTACACATCTCTGGCGTCCTACATATCTACACCTGTTAGGGCCTTGTTAGTTAGTTGCTGTGAGTGTTACAGTGGTCGTGCAATTAGGGCGCAGGCACATATTATTAATACTCAACAGGGCAAAACTTGATTGTTTGAGCTGCTCCCACACCCATTTGTTAACAAAACAACCAGCAACCAAAGTATGGGTAAATACCTTCAATGGCAGACTGGGGTAGCCTTGAGGTTGCTGGAAGGGCAGGAGCTTGGGTGTCCTGAGGCACATCCCGGACAGCAGCATGTGCACCTATGCATAAAGCAACAGACAGAAAAGTTACAAATGTTTGAGCTGTAATGTAATACTTCACAGGTCCTACTGTTAGTTGTTCAGAATGTAAAAATGCAAATCACATACATTAACATTAGGTTATTATAAAAGCCAGAAAATATGTACCTTCAGTCCAACCGGTGGTGTCATCCCCAGGATCCACACCCTGCAGCCGAGCCAGTGGGATTTTGGCCTTCAGCATCTCCTCATACGGCCTGTAGGTACTCTTTGGAGCCTGGATGAACCCACTGTCCACATCAAGATCGTGATTCATCTTTTTCATAAGGGCCCCTCGCAAAGTGTAGAAGCGTTTCCTGCAGGATGGGCCACTACGTGGGTGTTGAGCTGTGCTACTAAGCTCCACACCAATGGCATCCCACAGTTTGCTTCTTTCTTGTTTGCCTATGGACTTGCTTTGGGAGCCAAATAGCAGCTCCCATTTAGCAAGTGTAAGGCGCACAAGATGATTATTCTCAGCCAAATTAAATTCAGGCTCCCTCTTGGCACCTGGGCGCTTAGCCTGGGGTGCTGCCCCACCTTCAGGCTGTGCCCTTTTCCGTAAGGGAGGTCTGCACACAGCACCCACCAAACTCCTACTCGGGCCTGCTGTGGCCGGCAGATGTCCTGAATTTGGCTCCATCCTGTAGCTGCACACACACACAAATACACACCCAACAAGCACGCATGCAGACTACAGAATGGCATCGCAATCTGTTAGGCTTGGGCAGGTTTTATGTGCTCTAACAGCCAATCCAAAAGCAGCCCACTTAATTGATTCACACATACAGCCCAGTTCCTTCTAGGCACACCTCCACTGCACTGACAGAAGCATGTGTGTTAGCCAATTAACTCATTACAGACCTCATTAAACAAACAACACACACCCAAATCCAACAATGGACTGATGTATCTCAAACCCTTGTGACATGTGGTTAGGCTAACGGCTATTTAAAAAAACATCAGCTTCCCTTTCATTGGTCCACCCCTGATTTTTGGGCCATGTCCGTTAATGCACGCAAGTTACGGCTCAAGTACGCTAGTAGCGCTACTAGCGTGCGCGTGCGCACTCTGTTTTACGCACACCTGGGTCGGCTAATTGGCGCCCGGAAATAGCAGAGCGACGCAAAAGGCGGCAAAGCGGACCTGTCACTTTAGAAAATGAAGTATAAAAGGAAGGAATGTTCTAGCTTCTGCTATTCTTACACTGTGGCAAAGACTGTGGTGTGGTGCTGTGCTCGCTTCCCTTAGCTCATTTGAGCCTCTGTCTGGTTTCTGTCCTCACTCTCTGTGGCTTGTTGGGTGATTTCTGACATCAGTGCTGTTTCTTTAGGAGCTTGGTTTTGGTGGCATCTGCAAATATTGTGTAGCATACAGCAAGTGAGGCTTGATTTTGGGGCCTTTTGTGGGCTGTGCAGCAACTCCCCTCTTGGTTGTGCCTAACTTAGAAAGCTGGTTTTCAGCAGGCTGGTGGTTTGGACCACTATAGTTCTGGTTTTGTGGTGAGCTGCATTGTAGCGGGTGTGTGTGGAGTGTGATTGTTTGTGTGTGTGTTGTGTGTTAGTGGTTTTTTTTGTTTATTTTTGTTTTTGTATATATCTTTAGTGTGTGTGATGGATAAGAGGGTGATGTATGGTGTCTGGGTGGATGGATGTATGTGTATGCTGAAAGAGCAGGAGGAAAGGGAGCGGGGTGTTGTGAGGCTTAGGGCACCCCGCTCCTTTGCAATCCGCCTTTCAGTATGGGACTTAAGTGACGAGCAGATCAGGAGCCGCTTCCGTCTGAATCGTGCTGCACTACAGTCCCTATATGATCAGATTAAGACCAAAATCGAGCCATCCACCAAACGCACTCATTCCATTCCAGGCATAGTACGCCTGTGTGCCACTCTGAATATTTTGGCACGAGGGACCTTCCAGGCAACCTCAGCCCTCCTCAGCGGGATAAGCCAGGCTACTATGAGCCGCATACTAATCCAGGTAGTTCTGGCAATTTGTGATTTAATCCCAATTTACATCAGGTTTCCTGAGGATGAGGAAGAGGTTGCCAAAATAAAACATGCTTTCTATCTGATGGGAGGGATCCCGAATGTGCTAGGGTGCGTTGATGGTACACATATCCCTTTCCGCCCTCCCCGTGCACAGGAGCTGTCCTACAGAAACCGGAAACAATTCCATTCAATTAATGTGATGGTGGTCTGTGACCCAGACATGAGGCTGCGGGCGGTGAGATCGGGGTTCCCCGGCTCATGCCACGATTCTTACGTCTTGCAGCGGACAGTCCTGTGCCGGAAGTTTGATAACAACGAAATGCCAGCTGGCTGGCTACTGGGTAATAAATTAACCATGTCAATGTATTTTGCTAATATGTGGCCTAGTAAGCCAATTTTAACCAAACTACCACCAAAAAACATGTACTAGTACTAATTGCTGTCTCTCTCCTTGTGTTTTTTCTACAGCGGACAAGGGATATGGGCAGAGAACGTGGGTCATGACTCCGGTCAGGAACCCACGGACCTCTGCCCATGAACGCTACAATGCAGCGCATCGCAAGACCAGAAGCATTGTGGAAAGAACCATCGGCCTGCTGAAAGCACGCTTTCTCTGTTTGGCACGGCCAGGAGGAGAGATGCTCTACAGCCCACAGAAGGTTTCCAAGATCATCCTTGCCTGCTGTGTGCTACACAACATTTGCATTTGTCACCGAATCCAAGCCCCCGAGGAGACAGCACTGGTGCCAGAAATCCCCAACCTGCCCGCAGAAAGAAGTGAGGACACCCAGACTGGCGATGAGCTAAGGGAAAGGATGATCACTTCTTTTTTTGCGGTAAGCTAACTACCCTTCACTCTAATGCAAGTACTGCACTACTGGTTAAATGTATTTGACCTCCCATCAAAATGAGCACAAAAACACACTAAGGGGGGTGTAAGATGACCAAAACCACTCTAAGGGGGGTGTAAGATGACCCAAACCACTCTACGGGGGATGTAAGATGACCCAAACCACTCTAAGGGGGGTGTAAGATGACCCAAACCACTCTAAGGGGGGTGTAAGATGACCAAAACCATTCTAAGGGGGGTGTAAGATGACCCAAACCATTGTAAGGGGGGGTGTAAGATGACCCAAACCACTCTAAGGGGGGTGTAAGATGACCAAAACCATTCTAAGGGGGGTGTAAGATGACCCAAACCATTGTAAGGGGGGGTGTAAGATGACCCAAACCACTCTAAGGGGGGGTGTAAGACGCCAATGTTGGTTATCAAGTAATGCATTTTTGTATTTGCTACAACTATACTACTTTAAAGATCTATACTAACTGCACTTTTCTTATTTTTTCAGGCACAAACACGGGCACCGTGATCAATATTTCGGACTTTCCCAACTTTATTTTACTTTACTTTGCTTTTTCCTTTCTGTTTTAATTTTACTTTACCATTTCTCTTGTGTTCATTTTTAATTTTAGGTAGATTTGAATAAAAAATCTACTATATATAGATACATGTGGCTATGTGTTTAATTCTGGTGAACGTTTCCTTGGCATTCTACTTCCTATTGTAATTATATTTTTCTGGCTGATTTATGTTTTTATTTCCCTTTTCCATTTTCCTTTTATTTCTCTGTTCTGTTTTTTATTTCTTTTTCTATTTTCCTTTCTCATTTCTGTTTTTCTTTTTTCTATTTTCCTTTCTCATTTCTGTTTTTCTTTTTTCTATTTTCCTTTCTCATTTCTGTTTTTCTTTTCTTTTTCTATTTTCCTTTCTCATTTCTGTTTTTCTTTTCTTTTTCTATTTTCCTTTCTCATTTCTGTTTTTCTTTTTTCTATTTTCCTTTCTCATTTCTGTTTTTCTTTTCTTTTTCTATTTTCCTTTCTCATTTCTGTTTTTCTTTTCTTTTTCTATTTTCCTTTCTCATTTCTGTTTTTCTTTTCTTTTTCTATTTTCCTTTCTCATTTCTGTTTTTCTTTTTTCTATTTTGCTTTCTCATTTCTGTTTTTCTTTTTTCTATTTTGCTTTCTCATTTCTGTTTTTCTTTTTTCTATTTTGCTTTCTCATTTCTGTTTTTCTTTTTTCTATTTTGCTTTCTCATTTCTGTTTTTCTTTTTCTATTTTGCTTTCTCATTTCTGTTTTTCTTTTTTCTATTTTCCTTTCTCATTTCTGTTTTTGTTTTCTTTTTCGATTTTCCATTTTTCTCTGTTCTGTTTTTATTTTCATTTTCTTTCTCATTGGTGGTTTAATTGTATTTCCTTTTTTTTTAACAAATAAAAAAAAAAAAAAAATGTGGCTATGTGTTTAATTATGTTTTATTTTGCATTTATATTCGAATATCTGGTTGAATTTAATTTCCTTTTCAACACAAAATAAAAACTCTTTTCATTTTTAACAAATGTGGCAATGTGTTTTATTCAGAAGGTACTGGATGGCCAGGACACAGCAAAGCTAACAGGCGCTGTGTAGAATAGCGTGGTCACACTGACTGACAGCGCCTACAAAGCTGAGGGCCAACATCATATTCAGCAATGTAGGCGTTGTTCGCAACAACGCCAGGTAGCGACTGAGGAGGCCTGCTATAGCGAATCGCTACCGCCCGCGGCTGACGCTAGCGGCGCTCTTAGCGCCATACTTCAGTCGCTCATCTGTCGCTACCTGGCGCTATTGATGAATCGGCCTCCCCATATGCCCCTCTACTTTATTTTAAGATCATTAAAATTCCTAATAAAATCACAACCCATCAATCGATAATAGCAGACTTTTTATTCTTTTCTCCATGACTTCTATAATGTCTTATTTTTTTCCTAACAGCCTGCCCTCTATTATTTTATTTTCTTAAATGCACTCAACATAGCTTTATTTTATTTGTAGTTACATAAATAAAATTATTTTTATTATGCTATAATTCCCAGTGTCCTCATACCATACAACACAACTTTGATGCTTAATTTATTTTTAGTCATTTTGTAACACAAAGCTAAAATAAGTTTGTGTTTGGAAGTCATTTGAAGTACATTACTGGCAAAAACATAAAAAAGGGACATACAAAGTCTATGCTGTCCACTGTATTTTAGAAGCATATTACACCTTTTAATTTTATTTTTAAAAAGGTTCACCCATGCACTCACCTTCTTTCTTCCAGCCTGTGCATATATACACTTCCAATTTATGTTGTTGCCAATTTCTCTCTTTCAGAACTGGACATGTTATTCAGAATTGTCACTAAATTGCATCTTGTATGGTGAAAAGATTTAGAATGCATTTTTGGGTTTTGCTGAAAGCAGGTACATCAGCCATATGCCCCCAGATTACTAGAAACATCCACAAAAGTCTGCCAGACATTGTTAGAATTATACAAACTTGGAAACATTTGTAATATTGTTTGGATGTCATTGGGAGTAGAGAGGTGTGTCAAAGTAAAGCCTTGGGTGTCAATGGGAGCAAATATTTGTCACAGGGATTAGATGGAATGTTTAGCAAGCAATATTATCCCTTAATTAATCTTTCCAATGAAAATGTATCCCATTACAGAAAAACCGACTGATTTATTACTAGCGCCAGGTACCGGTAGATGAGCGTCTGTAGCGAAGCACTCATAGCCACCGCTAGTAGTTGCTGTCATCGGCTATGGTTCGCTGTTACAGAGCTCCTCAGTCGCTGGCCGGCATTGATGAATTTGATGTGTGAGTCGCTATAACACCAGTACAGTGCTATATGGGAGCAAACGGTAGCGACTGGTCAGTGTGAGCGTCTCAAACCATATTCATGAAAGAAAACAGCCTCACACAGCGCCAGTGCTCAAAATTTGGTTGGGGTAGCTCAGAGCGCCAGAAGCTGTGTGATTAAAGTCCGTTTTTGAACACATATCCACTAGTAACAAAGCGAAAACATATGGAATTGTTATTTCATTGTGACATTAACACTTTAATACCAGACCTGTAATGACAATTCTGCATAAAAATATAAAAAATAAAACAAGTTTTAAAAAATGACTTTTAATAGGCCATGAGAGGTCACACAATGATTTGACAATTAAAAAAAAGAAAACCCTGTTTAAAGAGAAGTAATGTCCATTGAAATGTATGAGAGAGCGACAGGTAGCAAAGCCAGAGCTCCGGCGGTATACGTTGAACCGTCTGTGATGATGAATCTGACGCTACATGGCGCTGTTAGAGCCGCTCACCGGAATCACTTTGATAAATGTGGTATTGCATACAGCGCCAGGCGTTCCCCGCTCGCTACCTGTCGCTACGAGGCGCTACCTGCCACAATCCCTTGATGAATAAACCCCTACGTTTATTTTATAATGCTTTGTCCTTTTTACATTTTAAAGCACAGGCAGAAGTTCCTTACAAGATACAGGAACTCCTTGCAGGAGAGTTTATCTATCTAGAGAAATAGTAGATAGTAACAAGAATTAGAGCTTCAGCTAATCTGGTCTTTTTCCCAGGAAGGAAAAAGGAGAAGCCAAATGTGTGTGTTGGAAGGAGGAGATTGAAACTGTAAATTTCAGGGTAAATGGGTACCAGGTTTTCAGGGCAGCAAAGCACCATTAATTTAGTGATCAGAATGGATATAGATAAGCTAAAGAAAATAATGGAGATGCAGAAATGGACACTGAGGAGGGAGGGTCATTAAGGTAAAATAAAGTATGCTCTGTCATAAAGTAAGGGACTCAAAGTGTTCTGCACCAATGGAATCTGATGATGGGTAAAAGTCAACTTACATCTACGTTTGGTTCTTGTTGATAAACGTCAGGCAATCCACATTGCGTCTGTCTTTTACCCCCAACCCCCCCCCCCCACCCAGTTGTACTGAATACCCTTGCTGACTCAGTTCTATGGATTAGAAAATGTATTTCTCTGGGGGATATTTAGGATGCCCAAAACCTCTATCGCTCACCTTGCCAAAATCCCACAACACTGACAGTGTCATCCTTCTATCTACTGCATGCAAGGCACGGCCAGCAGAATCTGAATGGCTGGGACTGGGAACTCATATGGCCTGATGCAGAGCCTCCCCAGAACTGACCTTATTTTGTTCCGTTTCTCTGATGTCCCGTTTTCCTTCCGTTTGTCTCGGGGTTCAAATGTGATTCAGAGCCGCCGTCGGGAGAGCTCCGTTACTGATCCGTTTATGTGTCTTCATTCGGAAAGTGTTTTTTCCCCTCTTGGGTGCTTTCCGTGTGGTCGTGGGTTCCGTTGCCGTTCACACGGACGATCCGTTTTTGGGTCCATTTTAATGCGTTTCCAAACGTACCTTCTTGCCATCTGTTTCCGTTTTCACCCCGATTCCGATTGTTTTTCCATGTATACTTACATTTCCATGGATTTCCTGTGGACAATCTGTGTCCACGCAAGCACACAGCCCTAGTCCACCCTCAAGCTTTCCTCATACATCAAACTGACACTTTTACCCACACCAAAACTTACCTTAAACTACTATCCTTCTTCTTCTTCCTCCTCCCTGTGTTTAATGTTTACCTTATTCTGTTCTCCTTCTTCTTTTTCTTCTTCTTCTTCCCTGTGTTTAATGCTTACCTTAATCTCTTCTCCTTTTTCTTCTTCTTCTTCCCTGTGTTTAATGCTTACCTTAATCTCCTCTTTCTTCATTTTCTTCTTCTAATTTTTCCCTGTGTTTAATGTTTACCTTAATCTCTTCTCCTTCTTCATTTTCTTATTCTTATTTTTCCCTGTGTTTAATGCTTACCTTAATCTCTTCTCCTTCTTCATTTTCTTATTCTTATTTTTCCCTGTGTTTAATGTTTACCTTAATCTCTTCTCCTTCTTCATTTTCTTATTCTTATTTTTCCCTGTGTTTAATGCTTACCTTAATCTCTTCTCCTTCTTCATTTTCTTATTCTCCTTCTTCTTCCTCCTATTTCTTGTCCCATATACTTACCTTTTGGGACATGTAACTGTATGGTTATGTTGTGAGAATGTACAGTGCCAGGAAAGAGAACACACCACCTTTTTTTGTTTTTTTTTACTTAAAGTGTTTTTGGTAACATTTTTAAAACTTTTTGATAAAAAACAAATTGCCGTCATCCACCCAGGAGGCTCTTTTTTTTTTCCATTTGTGCCCTTGTCTTTGATCTGTGAATGAAAAACATCATCAGTTTTGCCTTGTAAGTATTTTGCTTATCTAGGGGATTTGGTTTGGTCCATTTTTAGGGTTAATTTTTCCCTAAGTTACTACATTAATGTGTCTTGGACCATGTTTTTGTTGTTTCGGGCCGCAGTTTAAACTACATGTATGATATATTTTTAAAACTTACAAGGCTTGGGGCCAACAGGGCGTCTGGGGCGCAGCCTCCTCCCTGGGTCCACCATCTCGTCCTGCTGTGAAGCTGTTGGGATCAAAAACACAAGGATATTATTGACTGTTTGTGCCTCCTGAATGTCAGATTAGGTTAGGCTTCTATGCATCAAATCACTCACCTTCCCCAAGCACCTCTTGAGATTGGGCTGCTTCCTCTTCTATCCTTTGGGATGGTCCTGCGACGTCATCATCTCAAAATAACAATAGTGCACATTAGTATATGTCTTTATTGCATGTATCCGGACATATGTAGGTTTGAGAGTCTTACCGGAGTCAGGTCGGAGCTGTGGCTGGTTTGACTCCCTGCCGTGCGACTCCCCCCCCCCCCTGTATAGTGAGGTCCAGCGGCTCCTCATACTCACTGGCAGAGGAGGGGGTGGGCGTTGGCACTGGCGTGGCACCACCTATACCTTCACCAGTATCTCCTAACACTGGGCTGTGGGCTCTTCTCCGGGTGGGGCGGCAACGCATATTCCATTCATGCGCTGCAATATAAACACAATCATAAAAACAGGCCCAGGCAAGGGCAGTGTGATTCTTGCATGTCAAGTAGCAAGACTTACCTGGAAAGTGCTTTGAAAAGTACCGCCTCACCCGGGGCCTATGCCTCCTCTTCAAGTCAGACCAGTGTTGGGCGATCTGTGTGAAGGTATAGGTGGTTCCCGAATTCCGGGCAATCGCGTCCACCACCGCCAGTGCCAACGTCCTCTTCTCGAAATCGCACGACAGGAAATCGTAACGGTTTCTCAGCATCATCTGTTTTGGAAAAAACCAAGGGTACAGCATTAGTCACACAAATAGATGTCAAAGTCTCATGCCCTATCTAAAGCAAGTTTCTGACCCTCATTCATACTCACATGGGCCTACTTATTCGATCTGCCTCTAGGCTAGTGTGCTGCTGCGCACATGTTTAAAACTAAGCTGGTCTAGTAGTTTACTTAAACAAGTTAGTTGGTCCTCACTAATCTAAGCCTGCTATTTTTTGTTTAGCGGCTTGTGCGCGCACATAAACGCACGCTCGCCTACGCACATCCATTATAATCTGGTCCTGCTCCTCTGTGTAGATCGCTGGCGACATTTTTCAGGATCTTCCGGGTATGGTTCTGACGTCCCCCCGCAGTGACGTGCTACACACGCTGCAGAACACGCCCACACGGAAAAACTATTTAAAGGTCAATGCACTCAGCTCTGTGTTGATTACCATATCACTATGGCCAGACCAAAAGGGAGCCGTAAGACCCCCAAAAGCCCAGAGGCACATACTAGCCGCACAGATAGACATCACCAAAAACAACACAAGAGCAGGCACAAGAGCCGGGAGGGACATGCACATACTCAAAGGGTGGATAAGCCAGACACACAGGCTGCTCCCAAAAAACGCAGGAGCAATGAGCCCTTGCCACATTCGCCACCACCTGCTAAATCAGCCAGGCCTCACAAGAGACACAAATCTTTTTCAATAAACCAATAAAGTTGTTGAAAAAGCACACCAACTAACAAGGTCTCTTTGATTGCAATTGATACGTGTATTCAAAAAAGTGAACAAGATTTCAATATACACAATATATACATATAAACCCGTATACAGGGTATCAGAGGTTAATGCAATAGAGATATACATGCATAGGTTTGTAACACTGTTGTTTGGATACGCCGCAATATATAAATAGGCCCTCTTCAGCCTCCCTGAGGAAAGACCCAGCGGGGTCTGAAACGTTGGATTAAGTGCCTGCTCACGCTGTAATGTATCGGTTTTGATTCCCAATAACCATGTTTATACTGGCTCTCTTGTTGTCTGCATTTGAGAAGCTGATTTATACTGTCATGCATATTGGAATGTACATTGTCTGTATAGTCACTATTGCACATTGAACTTTAGCGCCACCTGGTGGCCTATTTATATATTGCGGCGTATCCAAACAACAGTGTTACAAACCTATGCATGTATATCTCTATTGCATTAACCTCTGATACCCTGTATACGGGTTTATATGTATATATTGTGTATATTGAAATCTTGTTCACTTTTTTGAATACACGTATCAATTGTAATCAAAGAGACCTTGTTAGTTGGTGTGCTTTTTCAACAACTTTATTGGTTTATTGTGTTATGGATCTGAATGGGGAATAGATCCTGTTGAATAGTATTTAGCACCCAGTTAAATATGCTCTTGCCTAACATGATGGTGTGCGGGCCTGCATAACTTATATACAAATCTTTTTCAACCCTGCAGCCTCCAACTCCTCCACACACAAAGCATGCGGCAAGAACCAGACACACCACCAAGGGGAAGCGTAGGTCAAAAACCACTAGCCCACCCAGGCCAACCACCCCTCCTCCTCGACACTCTGTGTCCCCAAGTACCACAACCACAGAATCAATAGAGAGCTCCACAGGTGACAGCTCAACAGGCACCCAGCCATTATCACATACCACCACCCACACTCCATCACACTCACCCATCAGCCCAAGAAACCTAAACTACTCCCCAGACAGCCAGCCATCAATCTCGTCTGCTGCCGGGGACACAACACACCCATGTGGGCGCCAGCTGCGCCGTGGCTCACTTACAGCCCGTTTTTGTGATGTCCAAAGCATGGCTGTAGCCACTGCTGTTTGTGAGCACTATGATGCCCTATTTGGGCGTTATTCTAAATCCACCACAAAGCAGGCCAAGCAGGAGATTTGGGATAAGATTTGCCGGCAAGTTAATAGTGTTGGTTCTGTGAGGAGAGATGTTGAGCAAATTAAGCGAAAATTTGGTGACCTGAAATATTATGGTAAAAAAAAAATGAACATGCGCCGCCAGCAGAGGTAAAGTCCATTTAGATTGTAAATGCATGTATAGGCTGCTTTGTAACAGGATGTGACACTTATTAGGTGTGCTTTAATCTTCCCCAGCCTGCAGACAGGGGGTGGGATCCCAACTAAAATCATCCTAACACCAGCAGAAGAACATGTGTTTACATATATTCACCCGGCAATCCTTCAGGGCCTGCCAGGGGGCCAAGACACAGACAGGAATGTCAGGTCCGGAGGTGAGTATGTTTTTACATTGAGCCTTTTAAATGGGTACCCAAACAGTTTTAGACTCCTTAATACACACTGGCCTTTGCTGAAACACTAAAAGTACATTCTCTCGTCCCAGAACAAACTCAAGACACACCACAAGGCCAAACTACCCCTGGTTTGTCCCGGAGGACCATGCAACAACTGCTTTCAGTCCACACAAACCAACCTGAGTGTTTGGATGAGGTAAGTCAATGGTCCACTGTGTAGACTTATGAAATTGCACTTGCATCCATTTAATGTAAAATAGTGGGCCAACCAAACCAGTGGGCGAACATCAGACCCAACAGGCCCAGCAACTTCAGCCCCTGGTGTCCACTATCCAAACCTCTGTGGCACCAACCTCTTCTGCCGTCCGCACAACAGACTCTGCGCCAAGTCAGCCACCAGCAGCCACTCAATCTGGAGCAGAACCACCCACCCGTGCCAGTGGCAGAACACATCCAAGGCGACATGTCAGCCAGAGGAGACAGCTGCAGATCATGGAGGAATTTTCAAAGTGTGTGCCAGCTTGAATGTTGTCCCACCACCCCCCACGATAAGGCAGCACGAGAAAGAGAGCTCACCTCCAAGAGCAGCATTAGCAAACACAAAGTCCGGCCAGCCTTCGTGAGTCAAATAAAACGTCCAGTTTAATGGAGAATCTTTAAAATGCTCCCTTGGGCAACATCACATATACACAAGGCAAAGTATCATTCCTGAATGCGTCGACGCGTTTCGGGCGTCCCGCCCTTAATCATGACCTGAAACGCGTCGACGCATTCAGGAATGATACTTTGCCTTGTGTATATGTGATGTTGCCCAAGGGAGCATTTTAAAGATTCTCCATTAAACTGGACGTTTTATTTGACTCACGAAGGCTGGCCGGACTTTGTGTTTGCTGATCATGGAGGAAGCCTGGCACCAGGAGAATGTTGAATTTTCTGCAAACACACAGAGATGTAATGAAACGATGTCTACCCAATTAGAGGTTTTAAACCAAAATGTCTCTGCAAGAAACCAGACAACTAACCAGGCATATGGGTGAAATGGTCCACCAATGGCAGCTCATTAATCAGAGCCTTGCACATATTGCCGCAAACATTCACCCACACCAGCCATCAACTGCCACCTCATACTCTTCATACCACTAAATGGATGTGTTTATGTATTTGACCCCACGTTAAGCTTTACAGAATACAACAAAAACGTTTGTAACTTAATTTTTTTCTGGATCACCAAAAATTAAACAAAACCAAAAAAAAAAGGAATGTTATTTAAGAAAAAACATTGTCCACAAGTTATGAACGGATTGTCTGTGCTCTGCCACTTCCGGAGTAGGGAGGTGTGACTTCTTCCGAAATCTGTAAAGTGGCTTCAGGCAGGTTAGTGTATCTTGATACCCGGCTTTGTATGGCCAGGTTGTGCATGACCCCACACACAATTATTATTTTGATGACCTTGGCGGGCTCATACAGCAGGGCACCCCCAGTCTGGTCCAGACAGCGGAAGTGCATCTTCATCAAGCCAAAGGCCCGTTCCACCACGGAGCGAGTCCTCCTATGCGCAGTGTTATATCGCTCCTGGGCCTGCGAGGATGGGTGGAGGATGGGGGTAAGTAGCCATGGGAGCAATGGATAGCCAGAATCACCTGCAAATAAAACCAAAGAATTAAGCACAAATCATAATACAAAATACACATGACAAATGGGCCAGTTTGCAACCTATGTAGTGGGAGGCCCCAGAACTAGTCGACACCTAACTATAATCCCAAAATAAAAAAAATAAAAAAACAGATCAGAATTACGAATAGCCACAAGTACCTAACATGCAAATTAAAAAAAGGCCATGTTATGTTACTTTAAACTGCTAAGAACAGGGAACAACAGACAGAGGCCGAAGGGGAAGAGGCTCAATAATGTGCTGTTTAGCATTCCAGCATTAGTGAACAGGGACAATAGGTCAGCTGTGCAGTGTCAGTGCAAAGCACAGTTCTGATGAGGCAACATGCACATCCACCCAGCACACTCCTGTACAATGACTCTGGGATGCAACATAGCTAAGAGGGCCAGGACAGAAAGGTATAGTGGCGAATCACAAACAAAGCCATAGGAGGAAATACTGGTAAGTAAGTGAGTATAAACTTCTACTGTTTTATTGGAGTCTATAACAGATTACTGGGGTACAGGCACAGACCAATCAGAAAAATCATGCTGGACGGCACAAACTATTTTTAAACACATACGTTGGCATGTCGCCTATATTATAAAAGCCCAACTTAACCGCATTCCAGGCTTCCGCTGTGTCAGGGAAAAATATATATTTTGGTGTCAGGGTAGCCATGCCATCCAAAAACTTGGTAAGGCTGCGGCTCAGCGTAGACTGGAACATCCCCACGGAGAAGGCACCCAGTCTCTGGAACGAGCCGTTTGCCAAAAACTGCAGGCAGCCAACCAATTTGGTCATACCTGCAATTCCTTGTGGTGCGGGCTAACCATGGCCGCAGCTGCCTATACAAGTCCCGGAGAGAAACACGGTTAAGGCGGGTGAGCTCGAATAGCTCAATGTCATGCATGCCATCGATGTCCAGACGTGTGCGGTGCAGCCTGGTTTCTGCCATGCTCAAAAGAACCAGGCCGCATAGCTGACGCCTTTGATGCTCACGCACAGCAGAATGCATTTCCAAGTCACAAAGATCAAATACGGCTGCTAAGACTGCCCGTAAGTGAAGCGTCGACACCCTCGTTAAATTGGGCTTGCTTCAATCGGAAATCAAGGCTCTGAATCAATTAAAAAACGGACCAATCAACGGCCAGTCCGTTTTCACAGAGTTCAGCCTCTTGCGAGCCGTCAATCGGAAAGGCGCCTGAACAAACACCTGAGCGCATACACGCACACAAAAAGCAACGTAGCACCCTTTCATGACCCGATCACAGCCCAAAAACCACAGGAAAATGCACGGGATAGCTGAACCAGGAGGCTCTGCATCAGGCCAATAGAGTAGAAAAACAGCTTTTAAGCTCTATTCAGCTTTAACAAGCTGCACACACTGGAGATCATACTGGAGAACAGTAGTTCATTTAAGTATGCAATACATGCTGCATAATACATTTTTCTCATACCGTCAAATGCCCCCCTTAAGTCATCAGGATGGCTTATTGGTTAAGGTGTTTGACTTTTTACACATAGGTTCAGTCCCCACCCCTGGTATACTATATTAAGTCAAGTTACTGAAATAAAATGTATATTACCTCTATAAATTATTTAATATAAAATATAAATCCTTTTCCCATCTTTGCAAATGTTGCACCAAGCACTCTCTCATATGAGATAGGGTTCTTGCCACTTTTTGTGAATTGAATATGTATATATACTTGTCCTTTAGCTATGAATATGACTGCTAAAAGAAGCTGTCTTTAATCTCATTTCTTCCACTGTATAAATTACTCTTGTTAGATAATAGTCTATAATTATATTTTCTGGATTTTCCAATTAGAATATGCTTAAGCCTTAGATAATTTACCTGCACAAGGATATACTTAAATTACAGTCAGTGTGGTTAGAAGTTATTTAAAAGTGTGATATTTTGTTTCTGAAGTCACAATAAGCAGACAATCACTGGGTAAAATGCTTAAACAGAAAAGAAAAAGGAATTAACGTGTAATCATAAAACTGAGAAGAACAAAAGAAACACAAATTAAACAAGAGATATAATCCTTTAATTGCCATGCACTGACTTTTTGAATTTGGGTTGGCTGCGTCATTTCATTTTTCTCTTGAACTACAGGTAGTTAGGCAAACTTTATAAACTTAACACAATCAAAACCACATATTTTGTAAGGATCTAAAGAAATAAATGTACAGGCCAGCCACAAAATTACAGACGTAAGACTCATGTCAGCTCTTAGTTTAACATCTCAGGTGGTAATTCACTCAAACTTGAGAATACCACAAGTTTGTTTGTTCTTGTTGATTTCTAATTTGTGTGTCATGTTTGTTCCTCACCTGGTGCGAATCCGAACCGCAAAGTTTGGTTTTATACTGAACATTGCAACTTTGGGTTCTCAAACCTGAACACAGACTTCAGCCAGAAGTCCATGTCTTTGAATTCAGCCCGAACCCAGTTAAGCTGGTCAGTTAGCTTAACATACTGCATAATGTTGCAGCAGTAGAATGTGGCTAGACAATTAAGTGACCCGGCAATCGGGTCTACAGTCCCACTGTTCATTTGGCTACGTCCAGGGCTCCTGAAAGATGGCTGCCGCTTCAATGAGTGAGGACACTGGCAGCTGGCACTAGAAGTGCTGCTTGCTGGGGCCAGTGTCCTTGCTCATAGGATCAGCAGACACTTTATGGATCTAAATTGAAAGCGGGAATACAGACTGGATCGCTGTCTCACGTAAGAAAGTTACGCCACTTTCTGCTGCACACTCTGCTTTACTTTAAAGCGCCCCACTACATTTTTTTGTTTACAATCCCAGTCACGATTCTGCCCCCTGGGGCCCCCAATATCATAATTGCCCCTCACGTTCAGGCCTCCATTGATTACAGTGAGGTTCAGGTTTGGGTCAAGTTCAGCTACCCAAATTGAACTTTTGTCCAAAGTTCGAACCAAACTTGCTGAATTCAAACTTCTAGGAGTTCGCCCAACACAACCCATAACCCAATCAGGCAAATACGATTTTTAAAAAGTTACATTCTGAGATAGACAGCTATTAAAACATCTCTGCACATTGGTCAGCTGAGACAGAGGGCTCTTCAATTTACATAATAAATTTAAGAAATTCACTTAATTCATTTATGTGACAGAGAAGTTCAACAAGTAAGGCTTGGTTTCCAGTTTGGCTAAAATCTTTTTTTTTTAATCCCTATATGGTACTTACTAAGGTGTAAGATGCTAAACTCACTGCATTTTTGGAAGACAATTGCATATAGATAGTAACGGGCTTCTGATCCAGGCTGAAGCAGATCAGCAGAGCAGATGTTTGTTTCCTGCACTTTTAAAATTGCCTTCCGCAATTTTCTAAAACAACTGAAAAATACTGTATATAACAATATCAATGCGCCAATAAGGGTCCTGGGTTTATTTTGTGAAGTCAGTTTAGCTTTGGGTGTACTTTTGGGTATGAACTGAAACTTACATCTTAAGTGAGATTTTTAATTTTAAAATACAAAAAGAAAGTGCAATAAAAAATATTTGCTTTTATTTTTCTCAAAAAATTCACTTGTGTCCTCCATGGGAATTTATCCAGTTGAGGGGCATCATTTTTTCAATGAGATTTGAAAAATCACATGTGCTGCTCATTTTGGGGGAAAAATAAGTATTTTATTGCACTTTTCTTGTGTTAAATGTAAAAAGCTCACCGAGCTGCAAGTTGCAATTCACACCCAAATGTGCATTGAAAGGTAAACTTCACCAAATAATCAACATGACCCCCACTGTGTCTGCATCTTTAAAAGCAGTAACCTTGACCTTATTTTTGGCAGAACATTTTTTGATTATAAAATGATTTTCCTCTCTGCTCTCAAAATTGTTATTTTCTGTATATGCCAACTGTCCAGAATAAACATTAAGAACTGTGAAGTGTGATTGTTACAGTTGGTGTCATTGTTTTCTAATTAGTGGTGCAATGTGTGTAGGTGTAACTTTTTTCCCTTAGTTTCCTTTCAGGTGATATATATGTTCTAGATGTGAGAGGTATGGTTTTTTTAGATGGCTTATGCACAATATCACTCCTCCCCAAAGGTGTCCTTCAAGGGATCGACTGAGTGTTGGTAATTACATGGAAAAGCTGTCTTCACTACTTAGGAACATTCCTTCTTATTAAACGTATTCCCTTCTCTCGATTTCTATTTCTAGTTAGGCTTAAGAGTTTTTGATCAGATAAAACAAGATTTCAGAATCAAGGCTGGAAGACAATCAAGACAGTTACATAATGCGGCTCAAAAGTGTTCATTAGTGTCAAGTGTCTCCCATCTTAGCATTGCTATAATGAAGTTCCGGGAGCCATTGAAGAACTTACATAAGAGAAAATATATAATAATAGATATGAACATGCAGAGCTTTAAAAGGAAACACATGTTATTTTAGTTAAAGTCCCTGTCCATGCAAATGCTAACTTTCTCCCACATTATCACCACTGGAAACACTATAACATAAGCCATTTTAAAGTACCTGAAAATCTCTAATTGTATGGAAATATCTTATGTATTCTAGGCAAAACTGATTTCTTTGCTTCAGTTTATGGGTCATGGCTGAGCTGGGAATGGAGTGTCATGGTTCAGCTTTATGAGTCCTGTGCATGTCCTGCTGTGGTCAGAGATGGCTATGGGACCACTGTGCCTTACCATGGTCACTACCCTTGAGGAGGAGGAGAGGCACATGGGACAGGTATCATATGAGCTGCCTGCAGGCTAATTGTTGTCTTTGGGTTTAGAGTGCCTTTATCCTTTTTCCAAGACCTGTTACACGTCATGGTATTTATTTATAAACCTGTAGATGTAGAGTGATGTAACAAACCTTATGGATGCCAAATAGGTTCTCCCCTTAAAGAGACAGCATTCATTTTAAAGCAGACCAAATGCAAAAAATCGAACGTTTGTAAATTACTCTGCTAAAGTCCCTCTCCCCAGCAAAAACTATTTGAGAGAGCTTAACTCCATGCAGATGTTTTGAAATAAAAGACCAATTCTTTGCTGCAGAACTGTATGGGAGTGGGCATCTTGTAACACACATAAGCATGAGGGGAGAGCTGTGCCAGCAGCACCCACACTGCACAGAGAGAGATAAATGCCTCAGAAACACGGACAGCTTGTGTATTACAACACATACACTGAATAACCAGTGTGTGTGTGAGAGGAAAGCTGCAACAATGTTTCTTTATCACTGTTCCCTGCAGATTCTGGATTTACCACACTCCTATTTGGACAGTGTATCTTCTAAAATGATACAATTCTTTCAGCTGTGCAGAGCAATGAGTCATCACAGCTGATGGCTTTCTAGTAGAAATAAAGGAGGATTGCACTGATAGCCGCTGCCATGCAGTTACGCAGCATAGAATCTGCCTGCTATTCCATGACATCTGCTGGGAGTTAAGCCCCCTCAAATAGTTTATGTCACCGATTACCAGAGTGGGGCTTTCAGGGTGCAATTTACTGAACTTGCTTTTTTGGATTTTTGGTCTGCTTTAAAGTGGATGTCCAGTTTACATGTAACCCTTCTCTTCTCCATGCCCTAGTACTGAGGCAGGATGTGGGGGGAGGGGGTTACAAACAAAACAATACACCTTACCAGACCTGGAATCTGGGCTGTTTTCTGCAGCATCCCCAAGATGGCTATGCCCAGAAACATTGAGGGTGGCAAAGTAAAGTGTCTTTTTTGTAAACTCCCTATCCTGTCTCATCACCAGGGAAGCCTGTATAACAAAGATAAAAGAGCAACACCTGATGCCTCAGAAATTGTGCTGTCGGGGTAGAAGTGTTTGCTTCACACACTCTATGAACATATGAAGATCAGAATACATTCATGTAAATTTTAGTTAACATTGGCTTTCTTTTGCCACTCCCCAACTGTGACTATGGAAGTACCCAGACGTCCTTGAATGCCTAATTAATCTCTTCTATCTTAGTCACTGAGGCTTGTCATTTCTTTACAATCGTCACTGCCCCCCACACCAATTTCTTTGGCAGCTCGTGGGCTCACACAAGCTTATGATCACCGTGTGCAACTGCAATCAGAGCTAGTTTTGGCTGGAGTTGGAGTCAGTCAAGAAAAAAGTACAGACTCTGACGCCAGCATAACCCCCCCCCCCCCCTTCCCCGGGGAAATCTCTGGCACCATGAGATATACGTTTTTCTCTATAACTTGTAGGCGGTTTGATGGGCTGAATATTGGTAATATGGCTATGATTTGGGATTGATGGGTGGGATGGGCTATAAATATGGGACCCATATATTTAGAGAGGTGAGGCAATCAGTATGTGTATTACTAGCATATGGGGGTTGTTCAATATAAATGTGGTAATGGGGTGGGGTGGTGGAAGAACCTATGAGTAAAAAAAATCTATGGGGTTTGTAGAAAAATCTTTGTTATGTTCTATAAAATGAAATATTTGAAATGTTGAACCTATTCATTGTGGCTCACAACCGGTTCAAATCGCTTATATGGCCGTCACTCTTCAAAAGGTTGAGCACCCCTGTGATAGTTATTTGTTAAGTCATTGTATTCTAATAAATATGCTTCTAAATAAGTTGATTAATTGCTTATATAATGGTGAGAAAAGCCTGGTGTTACCATTTTAATACAGAAAATGTTTTACTAATTATTGGCCATTTATGAAGAAGTTGGAGCTGAAGTCGGGGCCTGATAAGATTGAGGAGTCGGAGTCGGGCTGTGGCTTACCAACTCCACAACCTTGATTTAAACTGCCAGGTCAATTTGTTTAAACCATTCCATAATTGGACTTAGGATAGGAAAAAGCATATATATGAAAGCTTTGTCACAGTGATCCATAAAATCTAGTGATAGAGGAATAATGGTTTTGCTTTGCTGCTAATTGTATAAGAAAAGAAACATATTAATTCTACTGCACAAAGCTCCATTAATTGGATGTTATTTCCTGGAAATCCAATTCATTAGATAAGAACATTTACAGTCATGCACACTCTAGAACTAACAAGCTCTGCTCCCACGTTATTAGGACAGAAGTGGATATGAACCAGTTTACTGACACCTTACTGTGTTATATAAATAAAATACTCATCACACAGTGTGTTTGTCCTCATCAAATACATACATATTAGCTATCGAATATTGTCACTTTTAACTTTTATTTTTAGTGTTAAAAGGATTCTGTAGGCAAAGTGAATAAATTGTCATTCAGCAGCTCACCTCATCATTGCTGCGCTCTCACTTCCTGTCAAAATGCAGCTGCTTCTGAAAGTAGAAACAAGTTGGGCAGGCTGATTCATTACTAGCGCCAGGTATCGGCAGATGAGCGCCTGTATAGCGGCGCTTAGAGCAAATGCTAGTAGACGCTGTGATTGGCTATCGGGCGCTGTAACAGAGCGCCTCAGTCGCTGTAGTAACCTGGCCGGCATTGATGAATGAGATGTATGTTGGGTGCTCTAACACCAGTACAGCGCTGCAGGGAGTGAAAGGTAGTGCCAGCTCAGTGCAACCGACTCTTAGCGACTCACACCATATTCAACAAAAAATCAGACTCACAGAGTGTAGGCAGGAGGATCTAGTTGCTATAGCATAGAGCGCCAGACGCTGTGTGATTAAAGTCTGTTTTTGAACACCTGTATCACCTTATCCACCTGTAACAAAGTGAAAACACATGGCATTACATTGTTGTAACACTGTGACATTAACAATTTAATGCCAGACCTGTAATGACAATTCTGCATAAAAATATAAAAAATCAAAAAAATCAAAATATAAAAAATTTCAAAAATGACTTTTTCTAGGCCAGGGGAGGTCACACAATTATTTTAGAGAAAAAAAAAATAAACACAAATAACCCTGTTTAAACAGAAGAAAAAGAACGCCCATTGAAATGTATGGGAGAGCGACAGGTAATACCTGGCGCTCTGGAAGCCAGAGCTCCGGTGCTATATGCTGAGCTGGCAGTAATGAAGAATCGTATGCTACATGGCGCTGTTAGAATCACTCACCAGAATCTCTCATCCAGCAATCTGTTTTTCCCAGGATGTCCCTTTGTTTAATTCAATTTGCCCAGGTGATTGACCCAAACTAGCACAGTTGATCTTCTGGTGGCCAACTTACTTGCATGCAAATACACATATGAAACTAAGCTCAGGCTGAAACCAAGAACTGACCATGCGGAATTCAACAGCGCCCAGCGTTCTCCAGACGCTGCCTGCCGCTATCCCTTGACGAATAACCCCCTAAGACTGGTTTCACACCAGCATCGATACAGAGCGCTCGCACTTTCGGGCGAGTGCCCCGTATCCACCTGTGAAAGCTGCCTGTAGTAATCTATGGGCACTTCCACATACGCTCTGAGTGCTCTGAGAAAGCCTTGCCTGCAGGTCCAGAGGCCGCCATCTCCCGCCATGTGAGTGGAGAGCGCTAGCGCTGAACGCCCTTCACACATTGCACACAGCAATTGCAGGGTGTTCCACAATCGCTGCTGCGTTATGTCAGCCAAAGAGTTGTGGCACCCCCCCCATGTAATGTTATGATATTTTTATATATTTTGTTTCCCAAGAAAATTGTAAACATTTTATACAATCAAAATTGCACTGTAAATAGCTTGACCGCTTTTGTTTAGCAAAATTGAATTCCGCATGGTCAGTTCTTGGTTTCAAAAGATCAACTGTGCTAGTTTGGGTCAATCACCCAACTATGTTACTATGTTACTATGTAGATTGCTGGATGAGAGATGGGCAGATTTGCTTGGGGCAGCTGGAGAACGAATGGCTGGTGAGGCTTGAGGACTGTCTTGTTTTGAATGGAGACGGACACAGATGGATGATTAGGTTTTGCTTTGTGAACTTGAATGAAGAAGCCATCTTGTGTGGGGATTAGATGAGGCCATCTGGACTAGATGAGTAGTCTGTTTTATCTTTTTGTTTTATATATGTTTTTGCACTGTTTGAAGCTTTCTATGTTGTAACAGCAATTTGTTTTTTTTGTATTTGTACATTTTTGCAAATAAGGTATAAAAATAACTTTTTAGAGATTAGTGTTTCCTTGGAGTTACGGCCAAATGAATCTATTAGACAACTTGGTGTAATCAGAGATATACATGTATTTAAGTTTTTAAATGCCTTATATATTTAAGGGCTGCAAATACACCCAAGCAAAATGCCATGAATTCCATAGACCACCAATAATAGGGCTAAGTTGGTGGTCTGAAGTTTCACATCCGACTGTGAACACTGGGAGAGAGGGAGAATAGCTAGGGTCATAAGAATGCCTGTCTAACAGACCCCACCCATAATGCTGACCTTATGCATAATGCTTAAGGCTTAAGGTGAAAGTGTAAACCTTGATATCTCGGCCATTTTTTCTTCAATTTAAAAATGTAAAACAGTTTAGAACCATGCCAAGCGTAGACCGACACGGTGATCTAACAACTCCTTTGCCTGTATCCCTTTAAGCCTGAAAGAACACTATAACAGATGACATCAAATGTGTAATCTAAAGTTTAAAATCCAGAAGGAAGTAAATACCATATAGCGGTTGCTGGCTATGACCTTACCTTCAAGGCAAGAATTCTTCATTGCAATTAATGGTTAATTAGCATCTTAAAGCTGTGTAAATGTCATGCTGGTTTCACATGCCCATCAAGATGCATCACATCTCCGGTTAGGCTGAATTAGTTTGTTTTTTATGAATGGCCTTTAGTAAGCTCAGCGAATCTGATTAAAGTCTATATATAACAAAAAAAGGTTCCAACATATGTGAAATGTAATCAAGCTTAAAGGGGGTATCAGGTTATCAAGCAGATTGTACAAACCTATCAATAAATAAACTGTATCTGGTAAGAAATGTGACAGGTATAAAGCAATATCATATCCTATGATCCATGTTAGCACACTAACAGTGCTGAATAGAGCTCTGTTTGGTTCAGGATGCCCTGAATCCCAATTAAAACCTGGGGGGGGGGGATTCGGACTAGTAAAGAAAACTATGGGTGTCAGCAGGACATGATCTGTCATATGGATCAGTTTAGTAAACATTATTAGTGTGGGGGATATGGCTAAATCCCTCCCCTCCCCCATTTCCTGGACCACCAGCATTGCACAGTTGGGGAAAATACTCCCCAAAACTCCCTTGCCCCATCTGCATGTATGATACTGAATTATTGTCAGCAATTACATTTGCTCCGGCACCCACTCAAAGCTGAAACGCCATCTCACAGATTTTCTCCTGGTAGCAGCCATTTTGAAATTTCCTTTTCCAGCATCTCAGCCATGCTGTTGCCTGGATTCAACTGACATAACCCCACAATGCACAGCAGCACTTCCTGTGCAATGCTTAGCAGATGGCCTTTAGCTCCATGAGACAACATTTTGTTTGTAAAATTTAACACTGCAATAATTACAAGACGGTAATTAATTTTTAAGATCAGCAATCTGGATTGCCCTGGGAAGGGATGCATATGAGCACTGCTTCTTGTAAGGGTATTGGTCCTGTTTATTAGTCCTGAGTAATCTGGCCACTGGGTGTCGCTCTTCTCTTATGTGGAAAATGTATAGGCGACTAGGGGTGTTAGAGAGAGTGTTTTAGAATATTCTCTTGGATGGTATGTTCTAATACTCTAAAAGGCTCGGCAACATTTTAGTCTGGGTTGATCTGCAGAAAGTCTGTGTGTGGAAGCCCCTGTGTATTTGATATGTTCTGAAATAGTATTGGATTAAGAACCCTTGGCCAGAGAGGGGTAACTAAGTTGGAGAAGTGCAAAACTGGATCTACTGATGTCTAATAACCCCTGCTTCTGAATAAAACAACTGGTGCTTGTGTGGTTCCTCTACTCTTGCATCCAAGAGATACTGCTTTAATATTTATATGTCTAAAGAGCAGATACACCAAGTCCTAATGAAAAGAAAGACATGTCTTACTAACAGGGAATTTCCTTACACAAAATAAGGGCTTTTGTTTGTACATGTCCATACAATGGTAGGGCATTAAAAGTGGCTTTCTATTTAAAACAGTCTGCATAGGTAAGATTTTTTTTTTGCACAATTTAAGAGCTGTATGTCTGAAGAGCAAAAGGAAAAGGCTCCTACAGGGGCCTTGCTTCCAAAAGATAAAGCTTGAGGCTGAAGAATAGGGGGGACATTTATTGGAGGTGGGGGAGGGCACAAAGTTAAGATTTGGTTTGGTAGACACTGGTATTGCTGGCCAGTCTAACATCATTTAAGTGCTAGTCCAGTCTCGGGTCAGCAATCTCAACCCCCCCCCCCCAGCACTGAAGCAGGACAGGGGGTGATAAAAAAAGCACTTGCTTCACCCAGGACCCAATGCTGTTCTCCCTGTGCTTCTAGTACTGGGTGCTCCCATCTTGAAGGGAAAGCACAGGTTGGCTTTCCTTTGGGCACTGGTCATTCACTTGCTGCCCAAACTCATATTGTACAGATGATTACCCTTTTTCATCCCGTGACGTATCAAAGAATACCTAGACCACAGAGGTTCTGTGGCCAGACCTAGTGAGCTTTAACTTATCCAGCAATCCTCTGAGTGCCTGATGTGGGTGCTGATTGCCATAGTGTTGGGGTCATTTTGACTTAATACATTATTCTGCTTCTTTCTCAGGTGACTGTATTTTTTATCCCCCTTCTGCTTGCTGCAGTGCTGCTCTGTGTTTTTATGTAACTTAACACCATGCTGGGTCAAATATTTTGTGATCTACCACCACCTTTTCCTCTTCCTTTTCTTTCTCCTACCGGTCTTTCTGCATGCACCTGTTTAGACATGGTGCAGACAAATCTGGTGGCCATAGAACGTACAATCTGTGGAATGCTTTTTCTGGCAAATAATATATAGATGTAGTTATAAATCAAGGAAACTGGGCTTCTTGTTTTATTTTCTTAAAAACTTTTTTTTTAGACAAAATAGATCAGGCTCTTGCCTGCCAGTGACAATGGTGTCCATATGCTGTTCGGCATGAATTACACATGCTGAAGGAAGCCTAAAATGAGTGTCGTCCTGAAAAACATGAAATCAGAAGGACGTTTACAAGGAACTAGCAGCAATAAGTAAAAAGTAGCTCCAGTTCACACATACTATTGACCATAAAGTATGGAGGTGAGTGTTGAATACATCTGCATAACTAAAGCTACAAGGTGTTCTTCTGCTGTCATATCTCTGCATTGTTAGTGGCAAATTAGATTTCATGGCAACCTGCCTTTATTCAAGCTATTCAAGCTTTTGGTCTTCCTCTGTATCTAACATATGAGCCAACACCAAGGAAGGAGGAAGGGGACCTGTGTTCTTCTTCACTATAGATGCATTAAGATGATCACAACCTGCCAGACCAGGATAGAGCCATTGACCCGGTGAACTTGCAGAGAGTTTACTGCCCAGAAGGGGACAGATAAAGCAAGTGTCAATGGTGGGTTATTTTCTCTTTATTTTATTTTTTTTCCCCTTTCTTATCAGTGAACTGGAAAGGGATCCTAGTTCCCCCTATACCAGTTTGCACATTGTGTGATGGTAGAATGCCAAATTTTGGATATCAGGGACTATTCGGATGGAGGGCTTTCCTAACTAGATTGCCCCTGCTCTGGCTCTTCACTACTCATGAGTACCTGAATAACCAGAGACTGAGTGCTTGCAGGGAAACCGGACGATAGAGGGGAAAAGCCTGGAGCAGGAAGACTTTGATGATGGAGTAGCAGGACTGGTGAATTGATACTAGCAAGCTATAGAAGTATGGAGATGGCAGGGTAGCACTACTGGTACATGGATGGATGTAATGGGAAGTCTGAAGACCAGATTGACAGGTTGGGCAACTGGAACAGGATCAGAGAATGGATATAGTTGGCAGCTGAACTGCAGTTAATGGAGGATCAGGGATAACACAGCAAGAGAGCAAGACACTAGAGCACAGAGGCTTGTCTGTGGAGCTGATTTAAAGACTGCTGATTATCTGCATCATGGGCAACTAGCCAGGAGTGAAGGCCTGAAAGAGCCACCTGCTAGTGGACAAAATCTTAGAACAAGAATCCAGGAGCCCAGTTTACTCCTGACACCTATGTCCTACAAATGTATATATACATCTGCACTGTCCAAAGCAGTTGGCTCTCCTGTGGTGTGTCATCCTCTAGTATACCTGCTGTTTCATTTACCCACAATATTCCTGTATGTACACTGCCAGTTTTGTCTATAAGTCCATCTGAATTAACAAAAAGGGGCTGACTGACTAGTGAAACTCACCTGATCACCGCAATCCTCCCTTCATTCAGTCAGGGGGTGGGACTCTAAATGGCAGCCATAGACATGAGTGACAATTGTGCATGAGGACCAGTACAGTCCCACTGCTGCATGGGATAGGGTGACAGACCTGCCACTCTGTGCATTCTCTCCAAGATGGCTGCTTCCAGGAATTGGGGTGACATAGAGACTGGACTTCCACTTTTATGTAAATGAAAGTTGCCTTTTTACTACAGGAAAAAAGAAATAGAAGGCTCATGAATAACATTTGCAGCTCCAATTGTTTTGTACTGAGAGGTCTATTTTTAGAGCATTAAATCCTAGATTTACTTTAGAAATACTCCAATACATCCAGCATTCACCAGCATCTGACAAGTAGTTTCATCATTTTAGTCCTATAATTTTCTGAATTGAACCTTGAACTAATTCATTTTTCCTCTATTTAAAATAAATGAGTAAAATTTACCGAATGATTACATAGTTACATAGTTAATACGGTTGAAAATTTTTGTCCATCAAGTTCAACCAAGGGTGTTGGGGTAGGGGAAGTTATTTTTTAATTTATAGGGGAAGCTATTTATTTTATTTTTTGTTTTTATTTATTTTTTTTACTGATAACCGCTAATAGTAACTGTTAATGTTATTTTCTTCTAAATAAGCATCTAATCCTTTTTTGAAGCTGTCAGTGGTTGATGCTGTAACAAGCTTCTGTGGGAGGCTATTCCATAGATTTATAGTTCTTATGGTAAAAAACGATTGCCGCCTCCGGAGACTAAATTTCTTTTTTTCCAATCGAAGGCAGTGCCCCCTTGTCCTTAGAGAGGATTTTACATGAAATAGTGTTCCCCCATATTTTTTGTATGATCCATTTATATATTTATACAAGTTAATCATGTCCCCCCTCAATCGCCTCCTCTCAAGACTAAACAGATTTTATTCTCGTAATCTTTCCTCATAACTAAGATCGTTCATTCCCATAGTCAGAGCGTCCTTTCTATGAATGGGTGCCCAGAACTGGACGGCATATTCCAGGTGAGGGCGCACCAGTGCCTTGTAAAGAGGCAAAATTACATCCCTATCCTGTGATTCCATGCCTCTTTTAATGTGTGATAGTATCTTGGTGGCCTTGGAAGCAGCTGCTTGGCATTGCATGCTGTTATTTAGCCTGTGATTTACCAGTACCCCCAGATCCTTCTCAACAAGTGACTCTGCCAGTTTTACTCCCCCGAGGACATATGTGGCTTTCAGGTTGTTAGACCCCAAGTGCATGACTTTACATTTTTCCACATTGAACTTCATTTGCCAAGTGGATGCCCAGACACTCAATGTGTCCAAGTCGGCCTGAAGCTTGTGAACATCTTCAGTAGACTGCACTGTGCTACATATCTTTGTGTCATTTGCAATAATAGAGACAGTGCTTTTCCATCTTCTATGTCGTTTTAAACAAGTTGAATAATAGTGGGCCCAGCACTGAACCCTGGGGTACACCGCTTACAACTGGTAACCATTCGGAGTAGGTATCATTAACCACAACTCTCTGCACACGATCTCTGCACACGATCCTTCAGACAGTTTTCAACCCAGTTACAAACTGTGTTTTCTAATCCTGAAGATCTCAATTTCCCCAATAAGCGTCTATGGGGGACAGTGTCAAATGCTTTTGCAAAATCCAGAAAAACTATATCCACAGCCACCCCTCTGTCCAGGCTTCTACTCACCTCCTCATAGAAGCCAATCAGGTTAGTCTGTCAGCTTCTGTCCTTAGTAAAACCATGTTGGTTGTCACTTATAATATTATGGATAGTTACATATTCGTGTATGTTGTCCCTTAAAAGTCCCTCAAGCAATTTCCTCACAATGGATGTTAAGCTAACAGGTCTGTAATTGCCTGGAGAAGGCCTAGAGCCCTTTTTAAAAATGGGCACCACATTTGCCTTGCGCCAGTCCCTTTGCACTATACCAGTTGCTAGTGAGTCTTTAAAGATCAACAACAGAGGTGACGAGATAACGGAACTGAGTTCTTTGAGAACTCATGGGTGAAGTCCATCTGGTCCTCCAGTCTTATTCACATTTAAATTATTTAGTTTTTCTTGGATGATATCCACGTTTAGCTTGTTAATTATTATACTTGGGCTATTGCTATCAGTGGCATCTCCTGTGCTGGCTCCTTGCTCCTCTCTTGTCTACACAGAGCTAAAGAATCCATTTAACAGCTCCGCCTTATCTTCATCCCCAGTGACCATTTCCCCGTTATCATTAATTAGGGCACCTACCTGTTCTGATTTAGTTTTCTTCGAATTAATATATTTTAAAAATCGTTTAGAGTGTGTTTTGCTTTCTTTGGCCACATCTCTTTCATTTTCTGCTTTTGCCAACCTTATTTCTTTCTTACACATTTTATTTACTAGTTTATACTTTTCAAGTGTTACAGCTGAGAGTTCAGCATTGTAATGTTTAAATGCCCATTTTTTGTTCTTTATTGCCCTTTTAACCGTAGGTGTCAGCCATGAGGGGTTTAATTTTAGCTGCTTATATTTGTTACCCGTAGGAATACATTTTGCAACGTTGCTACTCACAATTGATTTAAAGCACTCCCATTTGGCATCTGTATCTTTATTCCTAAACAGATGCTCCCAGTCAATAGATATGATCCAGAGAGACAAAAAAAGACTTGTTTTGTGTTTTTTTTTGTTCCCACTCTCGTATGAGTGTACGAGTGATTCTATGCATGCATTGCTATCCTTCTGTAAAGTTTTTGTCCGTTCGTACGGCAGAGTACGAGTAGGAGGATGTCAATTTCCAGGAGTGACTTTTCCGTTTCATTTTCTCATGATACAACGTCGGCTTTCGTTTTTTCCATTGTCTCCTTCCACGAATCCTTTACGTTTCCCGTTAGATTCTGTTTCCCTTTTTCAATAAATAATCGTCCGGACGTAAATCCTTACGATCTTGCGCCTGTGCACTACAAACGTAACTCATTAAAGTGCTCGCCTACATATTTGGGTCACTCACTTCTACTACAATGCTTAGCTAAATCACTTTGCGCTTTCCTACATCTTTCATGTTTGACCCCTAAAACTCACCCAAACCACTTCGCGGTTAGGTTCTTCTTCCATTTTAGGCCCCTAAAACTCACCCAAACCACTTCGCGGTTAGGTTCTTCTTCCATTTTAGACCCCTAAAACTTACCCAAACCACTTCGCGGTTAGGTTTTTCTTCCATTTTAGACCCCTAAAACTCACCCAAACCACTTCGCGGTTAGGTTCTTCTTCCATTTTAGACCCCTGAAACTTACCCAAACCACTTCGTGGTCATCTGAATCTTCATCTCTAAATATTTATTTGCCCATTGGTTTTGTGTTAATGTATTTTGGTAAAAAAATGACACTGAAACTTTTGTTGGCTTTTTTTAAACAAAATTTTTTTTTACAAAATGTACACACTTTTTTTTTTTTGGGGGGGGGGTTCATATAAAATGTTAAAATATAATATTTTTAATAAAACCACATTTAACAATGGCAGGACCCAGAACACTAGTCTTCTTCTGTGGTCCCCAACGAGTCACGCAGCTGCTGCACGTCGGCCACCAACTGAAGGACCCTTTGATTCATCGCTTCTACTCTTGCACGTGTGGTCCCTGAATCAAAAAACAAAAAATACATTATTTTCAGACAAATACATGTTTCTCACCTGTGGATGGAATGTTTGTTAGTTGGCAACCTAACTCATGACGACATATGTCATTATGCTGAGTAATTAATCTAAGGAAGTGGGCATATGTCATTATGCTAAGTAATTAATCTAAGGACGTGGGCATATGTCATTATGCTAAGTAATTAATCTAAGGAAGTGGGCATATGTCATTATGCTAAGTAATTAATCTAAGGAAGTGGGCATATGTCATTATGCTAATGCCATTGACTATGGCTTTATGTATCTTGGTGATCATGTCAATTACCACATACTCAGAATAATTAAATTGCAACTTACTTCGTTGGTGGCCAACGTTGCGTTGTCAGGGACCACCCTCCGTTCTGGGCCCTGCCACTGCTGTGAAGTTGAGGCTGTAGAGACATGGCAAATAGGGTCACTTATAATGTCTTAGTCAACAGTAAGAAAATGTCAATTCCAATGTGTGTGTCACATCACCCACCTTCTCCATGTGCCTCCTGGGTCTGATCTGCTGCAGACGCCACAGATTCTTTACCCGCTACATCAAAATCTAGAAAAAGAGATTAAGGGAATCAGCTTTGTTTGAAATAGCATGTATGTGTGTGTGCGGTTACATGAAGAGTCACATACCAGAGGCTACTGTCTGCATCGCTGGGTACGACTGCCTGCCCACGCCGTGCCGCCCCCCCCTCTGTTGAAAGGTCCAGGGGCTGGTCGGAGGACCCAACAGAGGAGGGGTAGGACCGTCGCCCTGGAGAAAACCCACCTTCACTTCCAGCTGCAGATTCATGCAGCACTGGTTGGCCTGTGCACCTCCGGGTGCGTCAGATTCGGTACTTCATTTCCAACACTAGAAAAGAGAAGCATTTCTAAATAAAGGCCTACCTTCTGTATTACTTACATCTAGCATGCAATCGCTGTGTACTTACTTGGGAAATGGAGTCCGAAAAAGCGCAGCACCCGGGGCATGTGCAGCCGTTTCAGGTCCACCCAATGCTGCATAATCTGCATGTGGGTGAAGGTGGTGTCCGTCTGGTGTTGAATCCTGGAAACGATCTCCCGGGCGACGGTCCTCTTCTCAAATGAGTTGGGCAGGTAGTCGTGTCTGCGCTCCAGCATCGTCTTCAAAACACAAAATAAACATAGGATTTAGATCAAACTGCATACAAATATCGGTCACAAATTGATCATTTGACTAAATGACATTACCAGACACATTTCTAGGCTAAAACTATCCTTCTAGATGTAATAGACTTGGTTCGCACATGTGGGCCCTAACTTCGGTTTGGCACGGAGTTTTAGACACTTTTTAAACACACTGTTTCTTCCTGCGCTTCCTTAAGTGCTAGGCATGCATTTAGATGGCAAATAAAAGGCAGGAAAATACACTTACAAGCATAAGGATCTCTTGTTGGCGGTGAAGATTGTGGGCGCCATCTTTCTTCTTGTCTGCAGCAGATAAGTTATGCCCCAGCGGTTTCCGGGTTCCGCGCGGCTGGCCGAACGGCCGTACGCACGCGTACGTGAGCGCGTAAGCATCATACCCAGGCATTATTATTTAAAGGGTCCTGGACACACAGCTCATTCTCTTTGAGAGTGTGTGAATCATGGCACCAAAAAAAAACGCAGCAAAGGCAAAAGCAGCAAAGGAGGGCAGCAGCAGCAAACAGCCACAGAAGCATGAGGAGGCTTCTGCAGGCCCCACCACTCGCTCACAAATGCCAAAAGGTAAGGTGCGGGCAACACGCAGTGCTCAGGCCAAGGCAAAAGAAAAGGAGGCAGCGGCAAAGAGGAAGCCCCAGGCAGCAAAAACACATCTACAGCCGCTAAAAAAACAACCAAGAGGGTGCAAAGCCCTAGCCCTCCAAGGTCCCCATCACCCCACCCAGGTGGGAAAAGCTCCGATGCCAAGAGGAGAACCCACCGGGCAAGAAGCCCCAGCAGCCAGAGCTCTGCATCACCACACCCACGTGGCCAAACCTCCCATGGCAAGAGGCCAAGACACAGGACAAGAAGCCCAAGGTCGCCATCACCACCCCCACATGGGGAAAAATCCCATAGCAAGAGGCTAAGCCATCGGGCAAGAAGCCCAAGAAGCCCAAGGTCGCCATCACCACCCCTACATGGGGAAAAATCCCATGGCAAGAGGCCAAGACACCGGACAAGAAGCCCAAGAAGCCCAAGGTCGCCATCACCACCCCCACATGGGAAAAAATCCCATGGCAAGAGGCTAAGCCATCGGGCAAGAAGCCCAAGAAGCCCAATGTCGCCATCACCCCAGGCACGTCTCACAACCTTCCAGGGGCATGCAACTCTGAAGGGGCCACAGGGGCACAGGCCAAGAAGCCCTACTTCATCCAGAACACCCTCTCCTCCTCGGCCACATTTGCCACCGGCACAGGTGGCAAGGCACGCTCCATATGCCACATCTACGCCTGCTAGTTCAGTGGCCACCCAGCCATGAACACCCAGTCCCTATCCAAGTCCTGTTCAATCTGAAGCCAGCCAGCTGTCATACATTTCACCCCAACACAGCCAGGCCAGAATGTTCCCCGATTTGCCTGCAAACAATGAGGAGACAGAACCTCAAGCAACAGGGCGCACATTGCGCCGAGGCCACTTGAGTGGCAGGTTTGGGGAGTCCCAAACTTTGGCATTGGCTAGTGGGCTCACCTTACATTATGATGAACTATATGGGCGCAGATCCAAAGCAACCAGCAAAATATGGAAAGCAGAAATTTTAGAGGAGCTCACCAGACAGGTCAATGCAGCGGGGGATGAGCTCAAAGATGTGGAGCAGATTCAACGCAAAATATCGGACCTGAAGTATGCAGCATGGAAGAAAGAAAATAAACGGCGAAATTACAGGTACATATCTACTTTGTGGATTTTTCTGCTTCTTGTATTGTCAACATTTTGCTACATTTGCCAAACTATGTTTTTCAGCTTACAAACTGGTGGAGGCTTCCCCACTAAACTTCAATTTACCCAAGCTGAGGAGATGGAGCTGGGCCTGATACATCCTGTGGCCTTAGAGGGACACTCGGGGCGACGGGACATGGACATCCCTACTATTCCTGCAGGTTAGTAATGTCAGTGTGTATGTGAAATGTTTGCAACGTGTAAAATGAGACTCAAAGGCATATATGAACACATGCCCCTAGGGAGTGCCTTGTAGTGGAGGTTTCATTTTTAGCAGGGTGTGTTATGTCTGTGGAATGTTAATGTTCTAATTTGCTTGGCCATACATGACATTTGAGAGTATTTATGGACATTATTAAAGTATTTATATTAGCAAAGGACTGCCTGTTATGTGAATATAATCAATCCAATCCAACACTTCCATCTTTATCTTTAGGCCACTTGGGTTGGAGCTGTGCTTTGGTCTCAAATACTTGATCTGGGGTCAGGGAAAGATCTACATAGGAAGAATGGCAACCAGCATATTCTTAAGCCAAACGCTATTTGCAAGCTGCATGTGGGCCCCTAATGGCCCTTTAGGGATGTGTGAAGCCTCATAACACCCACTACATGCATGTTTGTTTTATTTAAGGTGACCAATTTGTATGTACATGTTGATTAATACATCTAACAGATAAGGACATTCATAGTGAAGGACAACTTGGACTGTTGGGGGAGTTGCCATTCCTGCTTGCCCACGTGTTTTAGTGAAGCATATGTAGTAATACAGATCACCAATGCATAGTTGTGTGTTTACATACCTTTTTTTAAACAATGCAGCCCAGCATCATCCCTCAGCTAGTGGGGAAGCCTCAGCCAGTTTGACCAAGCCGTCAACTTCCGTGCTGCCTAGGAGCCAGGATCCGATATATACGGTAAGTGTATTTTTCTGAATCTGCTGATGCATGTGAATTAACATGATTAATTTGGCGTTATAAAATATTGTCCCAACAGACCCACACACTGATGGAGGAAATCCAGGAGCTGGAGGAGGATGGCACCTTGATGGGACCTTCACTACAGCCCCCCCTGGAACATAATCTGCAACTGTCCCAACATGTTTCTACACCAAATCCTCTGCAGCAGAGTGAAGCTGCCTGCATGCTGCCAGCCCATCGTGGGCAGCATGCAGAGACTGAGCCTACAGTCCCCAGTGGTAGGTCTGCTTCAGAAGATTTGCCAAGCACATCTGTGGCTGTTGGTCGAACTAGAGGACCATTATCTGCATGCACCCCAACCCGGGGAATTGGGAGGCATAGTCAACTACGTCGCCCAGTTTCCCAGGGGAGGCGCGTGCCGATCATGGAGTCAGCATGGTTTATTTCGCCAACAAAATCAAAGAAACAATGAGCAGCATCATGCACAATTAAAGACCTTAAATAATACCTTAAACACCATGCTGACAGAATTTAGGTCCACATGGCCACCTTATCTAATAATTTCAGTGCCATGCTTGAGGAAGTTTGATCTAGCAACACACACATGGCCACCTTAAGTAATAATTTCAGTGCCATGCTTGAGGAAGTTTGAACAACCAATAGAAACATGTTGGAACAGTTGCAGATTAGGAATGCCACACATGCCCAGGTGATGGGCCACCTCCAAGGCCCACCACCAGGGTTTTATGGGCATCAAACATTTTAACCCCTATCTGTCCTGTATCTGCTCCGCATCTTTGCTCTACATCCCCACTGTATTGACCTGTCTGGTGAGCCCTACCAATATACCCTTTTGGTATGGCTTTGCTTGTATGCTTTGGATATGCGCCCATATAGCTCATTAGAGTGCTGAGATAGCCCACTAGCACATGCCTGAGCTCAAGCCTCACTGAACCTGCCACTCAAGCTGTTGCGCTACAGGCTTTGGCCTAATTACATTGCTTCTGGCTCATCCTGTTTGTAGGCATGATTGGGGGACATTCTGCCCTGGCAAACTACTACCTTGAACCCTGGCAGAGATTGGACTGGACTTGGATTTGGACTGGGGCTTCTTGTTTGGGTGGCCCACTGACTTACAGGCGTAGATGTGGCATAGGTATGACTGCTTTCCACCTGTGCCTGTGGCAAATGTGGCCAAGCAGGAGAGGGTGTGTATGTGGCCCTATTTCTTTGAACCAAAATATTGACATGCCAATGCTTGCTCCATATGTGTGTGTATTTTCTTTGGGATGTAAACTGCATTACTTTCAAACTCCTGCCTGTGGCCAATTGCTAGGTGCCATGATTTGTCACTAATTGAATTGGTTGTTTTACCATGTATCTACATGAAGTATGTGAGTGACCATCAATTCCAATTTTTACTTTTACAATTTAAATGAAATGAATGTGACTTGACCTGTTGTTGACTAAGTTGATGCCTTAATGTTTAGGTGTTTTTTAGATTACTTAAGGTTTGCCCAAACAAACTGGGCCAAAAAAAAGGCATGAGTCTCAGATCATGTGTGATTTTTTTAGCAATTAAATAATTACTAGTCACAGTACAAACCATAAATAAAAAAACAACGCAAAATTAGATTAAGAATTTAAAAAAACAGGCACAAAACAAACACAGGCACAACAAATTATGAAAAATGGGTACAAATCAAATTGGCCCAAACTGCTTGGCCAGAGGCACTAGGTGTGCCATGGTAGTGGTCTTTGGGGTCCTGGCTGGGTGGAGAGGGGGGCAGATCCAAATACCGGGGGACACGCTGCATGATGGCAAAGTTATGTAACACACAACATGCAAGAATTATATCTATGACCTTCTTGGGGGCATACTGTAGTGCCCGCGCGGTATGGTCCAAGCAACGGAAGTGGGTTTTTAATAGCCCAAACGCCCTCTCCACCACGGCCCTGGTCTTCTGGTGTGCCCGATTGTAGGCGTCCTGTGGCGCATTCTGTGGCCGAAGGACGGGCGTCAGCAGCCAGGGAAGCAGTGGATAGCCGGAATCCCCTGAAAACATCAGACAAAAATAACATTAATTACACATTACTCCCTAAATTGAAACCAAAAAATGGTCCTTCACCATGACTAAGAGGCTATGTAACATTTGAGCCACACCCTGAACATGCAGATTGCTCTGCTAAAAAAACAGCCTAACACCATCTAATGCATGTTCGGACCATTCAAACCTCCAAGATGACGGATGAGGGCAAATCAGGCAGACTGCTAACAGGTATTGGTTTAGGACTGTGCTGCTCAGCATTCTTGGATGTGTTACCTTTTCCGGACCCCAGATCTGCTTTGTCTGAGCCAAGCACAGCTCTAACCCGCCCCCTGCACTTTATCCCGCTCTCCTCTACTCAGTAAGTGTCATGTGTAAGTGTGGGGAAGAATAATAAGTAATAGAAAGGTGATATTTCTTCTTTGGAAATGCTGGTCCAACATTTGTAAAAGGTTTGTGGTTTGCAAATTATAATGGTTAAGGTCCGGTTTAACATGTAATAAAGGGGTAAAACCAGCCATAGTTTCAGACATGGGTCATAAACTATATTCATAGGCATACATTGAAAAGGGAATGACGTTATTGGCGTCAACTTACCAAGGAGCGATCCATCAGAGAATTCTCCAGACTCAAACCGACGGTACAATCCAGATCTTCACAAGATGTACTCGTCATGGGATGAGCCTAGAAACCCCGCGAGAACACTAAGGAACCGCATGTCCGGGGCCACCACTGCTTGGACATTCAGGGAGTGGCCCATTTGCGGTTCCTGGGATAAAAGAAAAAAAAACTAAATTAGCAAGGCAAGGTAAACTACTCAAACACTTACTCCTAACACCCTCCCAAAAACCTGTTGGCCAATATAAATAACACTAAGTACATAAGTATTTTTGCCCAAAAAAGGATAGGTATGTTGGATCAAGATTAACTTTAAAATGACTAATTAAGGTCCACATGAAAATGTTTTCCTTTGGCCGACAGGAAAAACATTGTATAAGCTAAATACGGGCCAATGTTTAACAGGGACAATTTACAAGAAGGGATTACCAGAGATACATTGTATGCTATTTCACAGGGACTATTTACAAGGAGGGATTAACAGAGATACATTGCATGCTATTTCACAGGGACTATTTACAAGGGGGGATTAACAGTGATACATTGTATGCTATTTCACAGGGACTATTTACAAGGAGGGATTAACAGAGATACATTGTATGCTATTTCACAGGGACTATTTACAAGGAGGGATTAATAGAGATACATTGTATGCTATTTCACAGGGACTATTGTATGCTATTTCACAGGGACTATTTACAAGGAGGGATTAAGAGATATTTAAAATAACATTTAAGTCAACTATATTAAAAAATGACAGATTGTACTTGCCTATAGATGTACTCGTCGGCTGCCGGAGGCACCAGGGCAATGTGGCTGAAATCGATGGCACCCATGACGTTGGGCATGTCGGCGATGTTATAAAATGCCAGCTTAATCGCGTTCCTGGCTACCATGTCATCAGGAAAACAAATATATTTCTGACTAATGGTAGCTATGCCTTCCAAAAACTTGGATAGCGAGCGGCTCAGCGTAGGCTGGGAGATCCCCACGGAGAGGGCACCCAGCCTCTGGAATGAGCCGTTCGCCAAAAATTTCAGGCAGCCAAGCATCTTGGTCATACCTGAAATTGCTTGCCTCTTCCTTGTGGTGCGGGCTAACCATGACCACAGCTCACTATACAATTTATGGAGGGAAGCGCGATTAAGTCTGGTGAGCTCGAACAGGTCAACGTCATGCATGCCATCGATGTGCATGCCTTGCCGGTGCAATCTGATCTCGGCCCTCCGGACAATTTCAATGCCCATTAGCTGGAGTTCCTCATGCTCCACAAAGGCACTAGACTGGTTCATATCTGCTGTTTCCGAGGTCAAAATGGTCCCGTAAGGGGATCGCAAATGAAACGGGTTTATAGGGTGGTGGTCCCTCGGCAATAAGCTCTCTTAATGAGACGCAAGCCCATACCAATAACGTAAGTTATCTGAACGAACGAAAAGTATCAGATCCGATTTGCTTTTGTTCATCGAAAGCGCATATATGCATTAACCCAGAACGTTCGTACGAATTAAATATGAACGAAAAAAACAAAGAAAATGACAAACACACACAAAAACTTTCACAGACAGCTACGCAAGTCCAGACAAATGTGCCTCTGAATCGAGCCTAATGTCCTTGAGTGCAGGTCTGAGCCTGGGGAAGTTGGCCTTTCTAAAATGTAATGTTTTTGCCTTCCCAGGCAGAAAATCTTTCTTACAGTTTGTTAAATACAATTATATTGTGGTCACTGTTACCAAGATTTTCACAGACTGTTACTGCCCCCATCAGGTCATCATTATTTGATATTACAAGATCTAGAATAGCATCACCCCTAGTAGGTGCCTCCATGAACTGATTCATATAATTATCTTGTAGCAAGCTGAGGAATGCTCTCCCCCTTGTAGTGGAAGCAGAACCATGTCTCCAGTTGATTCCTGGATAGTTGAAGTCCCCCATCACTACCATTGTAGCAGCCTGTGACGCCCGCTCTATCTGTTTATGCAGTTGACCCTCTATTTCCTCAGTTATATTTTATATTTGGGGGCCTATAGATTACACCAAACTGTATTTTAGCATTGTTTACATCGCCCCCCACTTCTACCCACAAGGATTCTACATCCTCACAATCTTCTGCTAGTATCCCCTCATTAATATATGCTTTGAATTCTTGCTTTACATAAAGACACACGCCACCCCCTTTCCTTTTTGCTCTGTCTTTCCGAAAAAGAGCAAAACCTTGTATATTGACAGTCCAGTCATGTGTGGAATCCAGCCATGTCTCAGCCACACCAACAACATCAATATTCTCTTCCAGCAAGGCTTCAAGCTCCCCTACTTTACTTACCAGACTTCTGGCATTTGTGAACATACACTTCATGTTCCTATCTAGTTTGACACATTGAGGTATAGTATTAGTTCCTGCAGTAATGCATCCGTCTAATTTTTTACTGCTGGCTTGCAACACATGGATCTCCTTATCCATCATAGCAGTCCTCCCCCCTTCTAAATCTCCTCCCACCATCATATGCTGTCCCCTAAGTAACCTGTCTTTACTTTTGTTTTCACTCTTGCCCTCCCCCCTCATCTCAAGTTTAAATAACTCTCCACCCCCTATAGTATCCTCTTACCCAGCACGGCAGCCCCCCTTTCACTCAGGTGCAAATTATCTATAGAATACAGTTTGTACCCCAATGAAAAGTCAGCCCAGTGCTCTAGGAACCCAAATCCTTCTGCCCTGCACCAGGACTTGAGCCATGCATTTAACTCTCTAAGCTCCCGCTGTCTTTCATGTGTAGCGCATGGCACTGGCAGTATTCCAGAGAATACAACCTCGGAGGTCCTTCCCTTCAACTTTGTGCCTAATTCCTTAAATGTATTCCTAAGGATCCTCCATTTCTCATTAATTCTGTCATTGGTTCCCACATGGACCATGACAGCTGGGTCATCCCCAGCCCCTCCCAGTAATTTATCCACCCTTTCCACCACATGCCGAACCCTGGCACCAGGGAGACAGCAAACCATTCGGTTGAGGCGGTCTTCTTCTTCAGTCCGCCTGATAACAGAATCCCCTATGACCACTAACTGTCTAGTCCTACCTGCAGTACCAACCACTCGCTCACTAGCTGGGCTGTCCTCCCAGATGTTAAGGAGAGCAGTATCCGCTACGGCTGCCATTTCTGAGACTGACACTCTTGCATCATTACCCAACTTGGCAATTTTGCTAGGGTGTGCAGACACAGGAATGGCCTTCCTTTTCTGTGCACCCTTTCTACTCCCTCTATCTACATTTACCCAGCTACTTTTCTGTTCCTCCTGACCCATTTCTCTACCCTCTGTAACTACCCCATTTACTACCTGCTCAGTGAGCAGAAAACTCTTTTCCATATTGTCAATCCTCCTCAGTCTTGCATTTTGCTTCTCCAGATCTCTAACCCTAGCTTCCAGGTTTGCAATTTGCTCACATTTACCACAGCGGTATTCACCGCTGTGATATCTAAAATACATTTGCCAAGTAAGCCACTTAATGACATTTTAAATATATCTTTGTAAAGCTCAATAGGAAATTCACAGAAAAAAAAACCTTCAAAATACAAGAAATGTAGAGAATAGTAGTGTCCTAGAATTTGGCAGCTTGTTCAGAAATTCATACATGGAACACTGAAAAAGTATTTCATGGTGCCAAACAGCCAGAAGACGACATTTCGGAAAGCATGCCCATCTCGTAACCTCAAGTGCAGGCTGGCAGATTTTTGTCTTGGGGCAAACTGCTCTACATTATCAATCTATATATATGGGTTGGATGGCATTCAACTAGTCCACATTATCTCATCCATGAAAATCTATGGCATCCTGATTTGAAATACAGGTCTGCATTTCCTTGGCAAGAAATGTGTATTTTAAAGCCACTTGTAAAAACAAAGCCAGCTGTCATATTCCGGAAGGCCAATCTGTACCCAGAACACTCAGAAAATCTTTACTTTCTTTTGTTTGATTTTACTTTATTTGTACAAATGTGCTTCCCTGGTCCACATAATCAACGGAATTGCTTCCACTGATTAAACAGTTGCACGGGAAAGCAGACCAAAACTTAACCAGCCCATAGTGCTGTTTTATTCCCCTCCACCAAGACATCACTCTTTGAAATGCTCACCTGCTATCTGCTATAAACCCCATAAAAAATGAAAACTGTGCATAAAACTCACCCTCCCATGTCGGTTTCTTGGCAGCTACAACTACTTGTACACACCACCAATGCCATGCGCCTGGAGGTCAATGTGGGCAGGGCACATGTGCCCTGACTGCCCACGACATGTGCCCTTGTGCATAGACGTTCCAAATCACAAAACACCCGTGGATGCGCTGAGGCTTTAAACTCAAGGGTCACTAAAGGTAATCTTACTGGGTACTGCATTAACCTGGTTCATTTAAAAAGAAATGTCAGAATAGATGGGGTCCTTAACACCATACTGATTTGGATAGTAAGACCAACTAGCAGTAATAATAGTGGACTGTTAAAGACATAAAGCCTCTATAGAAATGCTATAAGTTGCTCACCTTAGTCATTTCTACCTATTGATATATTGTGGTGATAGCTGTATGGCTATTCTCTCTTGAAAACAGGTGCTGTCTTTCAAGGATTTCATTGAATTCTAGGGATATTTCTATCACCGTGATGTTATGATATAGAGGCTGATTCATTACTAACGCCAGGTATCGGCAGATGAGCGTCTGTATAGCGGCGCTTAGAGCAACCGCTAGTAGACACTGTAAGCGGGTATAGGGTGCTGTAACAGAGCGCCTCAGTCGCTGTAGAAACCTGGCCCGCATTGATGAATGTGATGTATGTTGGGCGCTCTAACACCAGTACAGCGCTGCAGCGAGCGAGAGGTAGCACCAGCTCAGTGCGTCCGTCACTCACCTCTACTTATCAAAAAAGGTCACGACAGCGCTGGCACTCTAAATCTGGTCGTTGTAGCATAGAGTGCCAGGCGCTGTGTGATTAAAGTCTGTTTTTGAACACATATCCACAAAGCGAAAACACATGTAATGACATTGTTTTAACACTGTGCCATTAACACTTTAGTGCCAGACCTGTAATGACAATTCTGCATAAAAATAATAAAAGTCAAGAAAGTGTTTGTTTGTTTGCAGCCAGGAGAGGTGACACAATGATTGGAGCAAAAAAAAATGTCAAACACGCTGTTTAAGCACAAGCAAACGAAAGCCCATTGAAATGTATAGGAGAGCGACACGGGGAGGCCGATTCATCAATAGCGCCAGGTAGCGACAGATGAGCGACTGAAGTATGGCGCTATGAGCGCCGCTAGCGTCAGCCGCGGGCGTTAGCGATTCGCTATAGCAGGCCTCCTCAGTCGCTACCTGGCGTTGTTGCGAACAACGCCTACATTGCTGAATATGATGTTGGCCCTCAGCTTTGTAGGCGCTGTCAGTCAGTGTGACCACGCTATTCTACACAGCGCCTGTTAGCTTTGCTGTGTCCTGGCCATCCAGTACCTTCTGAATAAAACACATTGCCACATTTGTTTAAAAATTTAAAGATTTTTTATTTTGTGTTGAAAAGGAAATTAAATTCTACCAGATCTTCGAATATAAATGCAAAATAAAACATAATTAAACACATAGCCACAATTTTTTTTTTTTTTTATTTGTTACATAAAAAGGAAATACAATTAAACCACCAATGAGAAAGAAAAGGAAAATAAAAACAGAACAGAGAAAGAAAAGGAAAATAAAAACAGAACAGAGAAAGAAAAGGAAAATAAAAACAGAACAGAGAAAGAAAAGGAAAATAAAAACAGAACATAGAAAGAAAAGGAAAATAAAAACAGAACAGAGAAAGAAAAGGAAAATAAAAACAGAACAGAGAAAGAAAAGGAAAATAGAAAAGGAAAATAAAAACAGAACAGAGAAAGAAAAGGAAAATAAAAACAGAACAGAGAAAGAAAAGGAAAATAGAAAAGGAAAATAAAAACAGAACAGAGAAAAAAAAGGAAAATGAAAATAGGAATTAGAATGAAAAGGAAACTTACAACAGAATTAAACACATAGCCACATGTATATATATAATTCTTTTTTTATTTTTACTCTAACCAAAAATTAATAATAAAACAGAAATGAAATAGAAAATGAAAAGTCCAACAGAAATTCAAAAGCAAAGTAAAGTCCAGGAAAGGGTTGGAAAAGGAATTTAGGGATCATGGTGCATCTCTTTGTGCCTGAAAAAATAAGAAAAGTGCAGTTAGTATATATCTTTATAGTTGTTTTGTGTTTTCTTAAAAAAAAATGCATAACTTGATAACCAACATTGGCGTCTTACACCCCCCTTAGAGTGGTTTGGGTCATCTTACACCCCCCTTAGAGTGGTTTGGGTCATCTTACACCCCCCTTAGAGTGGTTTGGGTCATCTTACACCCCCCTTAGAGTGGTTTGGGTCATCTTAAACCCCCCTTAGTGCGTTTGTTTGCTCTTTTGGATGGGAGGTCAAATACATTTAAACAGTAGTGCAGTACTTGCATTAGAGTGAAGGGTAGTTAGCTTACCGCAAAAAAAGAAGTGATCAGCCTTTCCCTTAGCTCATCGCCAGTCTGGGTGTCCTCACTTCTATCTGCGGGCAGGTTGGGGATTTCTGGCACCAGTGCTGTCTCCTCGGGGGCTTGGATTCGGTGGCATATACAGATATTGTGTAACACACAGCAGGCAAGGATGATTTTGGAAACCTTCTGTGGGCTGTAGAGCATCTCTCCTCCTGGCCGTGCCAAACAGAGAAAGCGTGCTTTCAGCAGGCCGATGGTTCTTTCCACAATGCTTCTGGTCTTGCGATGCGCTGCATTGTAGCGTTCATGGGCAGAGGTCCGTGGGTTCCTGACCGGAGTCATGACCCACGTTCTCTGCCCATATCCCTTGTCCGCTGTAGAAAAAACACAAGGAGAGAGACAGCAATTAGTACTAGTACATGTTTTTTGGTGGTAGTTTGGTTAAAATTGCCTTACTAGGCCACATATTAGCAAAATACATAGACATGGTTAATTTATTACCCAGTAGCCAGCCAGCTGGCATTTCGTTGTTATCAAACTTCCGGCACAGGACTGTCCGCTGCAAGACGTAAGAATCGTGGCATGAGCCGGGGAACCCCGATCTCACCGCCCGCAGCCTCATGTCTGGGTCACAGACCACCATGATATTAAATGAATGGAACTGCTTCCTGTTTCTGTAGGACAGCTCCTGTGCACGGGGAGGGCGGAAAGGGATATGTGTACCATCAACGCACCCTAGCACATTCGGGATCCCTCCCATCAGATAGAAAGCATGTTTTATTTTGGCAACCTCTTCCTCATCCTCAGGAAACTTGATGTAAATTGGGATTAAATCACAAATTGCCAGAACTACCTGGATTAGGATGCGGCTCATAGTAGCCTGGCTTATCCCGCTGAGGAGGGCTGAGGTTGCCTGGAAGGTCCCTCGTGCCAAAACATTAAGAGTGGCACACAGGCGTACTATGCCTGGAATGGAATGAGTGCGTTTGGTGGATGGCTCGATTTTGGTCTTAATCTGATCATATAGGGACTGTAGTGCAGCACGATTCAGACGGAAGCGGCTCCTGATCTGCTCGTCACTTAAGTCCCATACTGAAAGGCGGATTGCAAAGGAGCGGGGTGCCCTAAGCCTCACAACACCCCGCTCCCTTTCCTCCTGCTCTTTCAGCATACACATACATCCATCCACCCAGACACCATACATCACCCTCTTATCCATCACACACACTAAAGATATATACAAAAACAAAAATAAACAAAAAAAACCACTAACACACAACACACACACAAACAATCACACTACACACACACCCGCTACAATGCAGCTCACCACAAAACCAGAACTATAGTGGTCCAAACCACCAGCCTGCTGAAAACCAGCTTTCTAAGTTAAGCACAACCAAGAGGGGAGTTGCTGCACAGCCCACAAAAGGCCCCAAAATCAAGCCTCACTTGCTGTATGCTACACAATATTTGCAGATGCCACCCAAACCAAGCTCCTAAAGAAACAGCACTGATGTCAGAAATCACCCAACAAGCCACAGAGAGTGAGGACAGAAACCAGACAGAGGCTCAAATGAGCTAAGGGAAGCGAGCACAGCACCACACCACAGCCTTTGCCACAGTGTAAGAATAGCAGAAGCTAGAACATTCCTTCCTTTTATACTTCATTTTCTAAAGTGACAGGTCCGCTTTGCCGCCTTTTGCGTCGCTCTGCTATTTCCGGGCGCCAATTAGCCGACCCAGGTGTGCGTAAAACAGAGTGCGCACGCGCACGCAAGTAGCGCTACTAGCGTACTTGAGCCGTAACTTGCGTGCATTAACGGACATGGGCCAAAAATCAGGTGGGGACCAATGAAAGTGAAGCTGTTGTTTTTTTAAATAGCCGTTAGGCTAAGCACATGTCACAAGGGTTGCAGATACATCAGTCCATTGTTGGATTTGGGTGTGTGTTGTTTGTTTAATGAGGTCTGTAATGAGTTAATTGGCTAACACACATGCTTCTGTCAGTGCAGTGGAGGTGTGCCTAGAAGGAACTGGGCTGTATGTGTGAATCAATTAAGTGGGCTGCTTTTGGATTGGCTGTTAGAGCACATAAAACCTGCCCAAGCCTAAGAGATTGCGATGCCATTCTGTAGTGTGCATGCGTGCTTGTGGGGTGTTGATTTGTGTGTGTGTGCAGCTACAGGATGGAGCCAAATACAGGGCATCTGCCGGCCACAGCAGGCACGAGTAGGAGTTTGGTGGGTGCTGTGCGCAGACCTCCCTTACGGAAAAGGGCACAGCCTGAAGGTGGGGCAGCACCCCAGGCTAAGCGCCCAGGTGCCAAGAGGGAGCCTGAATTTAATTTGGCTGAGAATAATCATCTTGTGCGCCTGACACTTGCGAAATGGGAGCTGATATTTGGCTCCCAAAGCAAGTCCATAGGCAAACAAGAAAGAAGCAAACTGTGGGATGCCATTGGTGTGGAGCTTAGTAGCACAGCTCAACACCCACGTAGTGGCCCATCCTGCAGGAAACGCTTCTACACTTTGCGAGGGGCCCTTATGAAAAAGATGAATCACGATCTTGATGTGGACAGTGGGTTCATCCAGGCTCCAAAGAGTACCTACAGGCCGTATGAGGAGATGCTGAAGGCCAAAATCCCACTGGCTCGGCTGCAGGGTGTGGATCCTGGGGATGACACCACCGGTTGGGCTGAAGGTACATATTTTCTGGCTTTTACAATAACCTAATGTTAATGTCTGTGATTAGCATTTTTACATTCTGACCAACTAACTGTAGGACCTGTGAAGTATTACATTATAGCTCAAACATTTGTAACTTTTCTGTCTGTTGCTTTATGCATAGGTGCACATGCTGCTGTCCGGGATGTGGCTCCGGACACCCAAGCTCCTGCCCTTCCAGCAACCTCAAGGCTACCCCAGTCTGCCATTGAAGGTATTTACCCATAATTTGTTTGCTGGTTTTTTTCAAAACAAATGGGTGTGGGAGCAGCTCAAACAATAAAGGTTTGCCCTGTTGACTATTAATAATATGTGCGTGCGCCCTAATTGCACGCCCACTGTAACACTCACAGCAAGTAACTAACAAGGCCCTAACATGTGTAGATATGTAGGATGCCAGAGATGTGTAGCCATATATCGGCATATCAATGTGTGAGCCACACTTGGCTTGATTAGTCAATATTAGTGAAAGAGCTGCTCACACACCTTAATGCATGTTGTATTTTGCTACGCACATTAGCTATGGCTCAATGTTGGTTTTATTTTGGCCTAGCTCCCATGCCCTTGGCCCCAGCATCTCCTCCGGATCCCACCTACTCTTTGGATGTCGGTAAGTGCATGTGTTCACCTTGCTTGATCCACTTTGACTCAAGTGCATGTGTCTCATTTGTCTTTTTTATTGGTAGGCCAAGTGACTGGTTCATCTTTGGACCCCACTTCCGATGTTGCCGGTCAACAGGACCCTGTTGGTGTGTAGAGCAATACATAATGTATCCTTTCTGCTGTTTAGGTTACACTGGTTCAATTTGGTTAGTCTACTAAGCTACATGTTTGCTTGGTAAACTTGAAGATGCCTCTTGGGAGTGCTGGTTGCCTCCCCAGGGTCAGTCTATTAGTTATTTGAGTTATAGCAATGTATATTTGCAGACATATTTTTAGCCAAACATTCCCTGTAGTAGTTTGCTGATTATTTAGAGCCTTTTTTTTTATTTTTTAGTTGACCCGAATATCGGAAGTGGCTGTCCAGAAAGGGCCCCTCAAGTTCCAGCTGCCAGAGATGAGGGTAAGTGGTTTGGCCTTGCTCTAGTCTGTATTTGGGCTCTAATGTTGTGCCACTTGCTTCTGGCAACTTGTGTGTCCACATGTATTTTCAAGGTCCAAGCTCGAGTGAGGACCCCACTCCAGACATCTGGGATATTGCGGGTATGTTTAATTTAAGCAATGTTTATGATGAGATTTGCAGAAATTAGTGCGTCTTAGTCCTGTAACATACATGTTAACAATCTGAGTTTAACAGAGACCTTTGGTCTAGTGTGTATTTTTTGACTTTTTAGAGGTATGGCCTCGATAGCCTAACCAGGTTACATTAGAGTTTGGCCTACAGACCTACTAACCTGATTTTCCTGTTTAGCATATGCCAACTTGCCCGACATCTCGGATGTTGAATTGCGACTCTCTGGCAGCGATACCTCGAGCCTACCTGTGCCGGAGGACACGCAGGTAACATGGCTGATGTAGACGACCTCGAAACCCATTGGCATATTCGTGGGTAGTGGAAGAAGCAACATGTAACATTTCCTTTCATTGTTGTTTTGGCAGGAGGCGGAACCAGAACCCCCAGCTGGGACCTCTTCCCAAGTCCCATGTGGCCAAGCTTCAGAGGCTCAGACAAGGGTAAGTTGTATAGTGAGTGTTTATGGTAACTTTTTGGAGGGGCATAACTGCATTGGTTCTGTTTGACTAAAATGTGGTTTACTATTTGTTTAGCCTCCAACCACAGCAAGAGGAGGTGTGGCACCAACCAGTGCCGATTTCTACCAACTAGGGGTCCGGATGCTGGAGGACTACAGTCGCCAACAGCCGCGTGATGGAACTAATGAGCGCATTGCGGCGTTGGAAAATCAGGTGCTGATGTGTCAGCAACAAAATGAGGGCCTGCAGCGCCAGGTGGACCAGTTACGGCAAAACCTACAACAGAACCAGGACCTTGGTCGCCTTGCAAATGTTATCGAGCAATCTGTACAGCGCCAGGAAGAAGCAATACAGCGCCAGGCAGAAGCAATACAGCGGCAGGACCAAACTTTGTTGTTGCTACAACAGCTCATACAACAGCAGTCTATATTTTTTACTGCACTGTTGTCCCCCAACACCGCCCCTAGCAATGACTCCCAACCTCCCCGGCCACCCAGCCAAGAATATTAATTTGTAAACCTTTTTCTTATGATTTATGTAAATATATTTTTGAAAACCACCTCTAATTTGTGTTTATCCATACATGTGAAAGCTAAATACACAGTCATGGATGATTTGCTCAATCATCTCTAATATTATGCCACCATTTATGTGCCACATTAGTTAACATTGCTTACTATGGTGTAAACATGTACTGGCTCAAAATGGCTGCCTAATTTTAGACATAATGGTTTTTTGAAATCTAAACCTATGCTGGTCAAGGAACAACACAGTTATTGGTAAATATAATTGTCTTTAAACAAATTGGGCCAACACGGCCTACATAGGCCAACAAAGCCAATAACATTGGACATGGCAGCCCTCCCCCCCTCCCTAACGTCTCCGACGCCTCTTCATGGCCAGCAGCATCCCTTTCATCTGTCGGAAGGCCCGCCACAGTCTGCGATGCTGGCGTATACAAGCTGTAGAGATGTGATTAAAAATAATATATTAGAATTTGATTGGGAACTCAACATACACAGATGGCAGCCCTCCCCCCCTCCCTAACGTCTCCGACGCCTCTTCATGGCCAGCAGCATCCCTTTCATCTGTCGGAAGGCCCGCCACAGTCTGCGATGCTGGCGTATACAAGCTGTAGAGATGTGATTAAAAATAATATATTAGAATTTGATTGGGAACTCAACATACACAGATGTAGCAATGTAATGTCAGTGTTTCTAACTTGCTAACACTCACATTAACATTGGTGAACAATGTGCCCCTAACATTTTAAATTAAAGTTTTAATATTGGCTTGAAAACATGTTAGGACCACATACCTTTACTCTTAAAGTGGACCAACACCCACAATATAGTTGATCATGGGTTTTGGCCCACTTTGTTGTTGCTCACAGATCTGTTTTTCCCCTGATGTGTGTATACACACAGTAATCCATAGCCACTCACCTCTCCATGCTCCAACGTGCTTGGCACAAAAAACGCATGCTAACGTCTATGCAGGGAACAGGAATGTACACTCCTCTTCCGCCGCCTCTTCACGCATGTCACTCTCTGGCTGCTCATGGGGACCCGGCGGCCATTCACAGAGGCCCAGGGGGGAAAAATGCACGTCTGGAGTGGTGCGCTGGAGCCAGCGGAAGATAAGTTCCCATAATTAGGGGTTTGCTTGGTGGGTTGGACCCGCGGTACCTGCACTTATCGTATGTTCCGCGGGGTGTTAGTTGTTAGTTGTTGGCAAATTAAATGTTTAATGCACATTAAACACCCTTGGTGTTGGGCCAGGTTAACTCTTGCAAATGTAATAATGTTTATGGCCAAGTAAGGACATTTATGTCTTTAGTCCCAGCCAAACATCAGTGCCTAAGGATGATGGAAGTTTGCCCTATAATGTTATGGGTAAACACCTAATCAGCCCCATTTGGTTGTCTATACGCCACAAATAGTCCGTATGTGTCCGTAACAAGAATGTGAGGCAACTATCAAGGATGGTGACTGGCATGTTGGATTATTGTCCAAACACATTTAACCTAGATGTGTGTGAAATTCACACATTGGTAAATTACAAATTTCTACAAATGTAACTAGAAGAGAAATGTTTCAAAAGTATTTACCCATATGAATTTGGATGTACTCACCATCGCAGCTGTGGCGGTGGCCCATGCTGCTGGCCGTCCCTGGAGCTGGTGTGGGGAGGAGGAATTCTGCCTCCGTCTGCGTAGCGACATCTGTCCATAAAAAATCAAAATACAAAACAACATTTAGTGGAGCTATGACACCCGAAGTTTTGACATCAATCTGGTTATTGAGTCTTACCTCCAAAAACAAACACTTCTTTACATACATGTTAAACGATATTTGCTATATTCCTGGTCCATTAGTTAATGTGAAGTGTTTATGGTTGCCACATGTATCCATTATGAAAATCTGGCACTAACCTTTACATTGCAATGTAAATGACTCATTAACAATTTAATGGCTAATGTTACCAGTGTGCAACATGTGTTTGCCCTAACTACTTCACGTAAATTAACTATTGCTAGCACACATCATGGTGTGGCCAGAAACATAGGGGTGGTTTCCAGTTGGCTAGCACTGTAGTGTGGTTTGTGATGTTAATGTACATTAGCAAACCAGCTGAGACAATGGACCAGGAAACGTGTCTGTTAAAAGTGGTCCAAGACCCAGGATTGTGAATATTCAGTGTTTTAGTCTACTTTGGCAGAGCAACACAATTTTAGTCCGCCACCGCCCCTGCCTTCCGCACATCACTCCGCCAGTGTGTGCGCACGCGCATGCCAGTATGAAACAGAGCGCAGGCGCACACACATCTCGAGTGCCACACAGGAGGCAGGGACAATGGCTTCTGCCACCCCCAAAGAGGGAAGTAGTTTGTGGTGTTTGGTTGGGGGGTGGCCCTGGGTGAGGGATGTGATTGGGCAGGGAAGGCGCCATAATCCAAGCAATATCATCAATGTTTGTGGGTCCACTTTAAGGAATGACATAAATTCCAAAATGAACTAGCTTACAACATACACTTACCACGACTATGCCCGAGGAGGATTTGACGCCAAAAATCCATGGAGGTGCCGCCTATATGATGCCCTGCAAATTACAGAGGAATTGCAAGGGCTAAGCACAAATGGTCAGATGAAACCTGTCACAGACTAACAATTAAAACATGTAAACTCACCAGGGGATGAAGCGCCACTTGAAGCCCAGGGAGGGCTCTGAGGAGGAGGCGGGGAGCCTCGGCTCCTCACACTCTGCTCAGAAGATCCACCAGGCAAAGGGCCACCCTCCTCCCTCTCACTCCCTGCTTGAGAGTGGCCCCTTGCCTGGTGAGAGTCCTCAGACTCAGAGTGTGAGGAGCTGAGGCTTGATCCAGCCTGCCCCCCAGCAGCACACTCCTCTGGGGCGTCATCCCCTTCCTCCCCTGGGTCCTCTAAATAGGACCCGCGGGAGGGACCCTCCCCCGATGACTCCCCCGAGTCCGCCTGCCTGGTTCGGGGGAGGAATCCCTTCCCACGTTTCCCCAGGGGAGGACGCTTATCTGTGTGGAGGGGGTGAAAGCAAATAATTAATATAAAGAGCAAAAAAGGACACAGCTTAGCAGATGATTCTGCACAAAGGCAAAAAGAAAAAGCTTTAACTTACCTGATGCGTAGGCATCATATAGGCGGTACACGCCTTCTGGGTCCCGGCGCTTAAAATCAGACCATTTTTGTTGGATGGCCCGGATGGTCAGGTCGGTCTGGAAGCGCCGGGACACAGTGGCCTTCACCTCCATGGCAAGGCGTTTTTTCGCTCCTCGGGCATAGTCGTATTCGGCCAGGCAGAAGTCCTAGGAAAAAAAAAACAAAAAAAAAAAAAACAAATAAATACATGACCTCAGAACAATGTCATAAACAGTTATACAGAGACAAGATCAAAGTGGACCCACACCCAGGATTTACATTATTCTGGGTTTGGGTGCACTTTTGTGGGCCACAACTATTGTGGGTGGGCCACTGTCTGCAACCCCCTTTGAAGGCCCCAAATACACCGCTGAGGACACTCCCACGTCACTCCGCAAGCCAAACACAGCGCTCCACGCCGGTGTGGTATGCGCATCCAAGGCCCTTGGGAGGTGCATACCAGCTCAGCTGTGTCTGCACGGCAAAGTACGCATGTGGCGTTTGACTCTAACAGGGAGTGCGCCTGCACACAAAATGAAAATATGTATGGCGCAGGGGTACACCCTGCTAGAGGTAAGCGCAATAGGCATCCGCAACTCACGCATGCACAGATGGGACGGGGCAGAGGTAATTTTTAGGGCCCTCCAGGGGGGGGGGGGGGGCCATCCAAGCAGGACATCCACAATGGGGATGCCCCATGTGGAGTGTTAAATTTTGGCCTAAAAACAATAAAAATTCTGCCCCTATCCCCCCTGTGTGTTTATCAATTTTTAAGCTAAAAATACATAACTAAAATACTCACTTTCACAACCTGGCCATTTACACGGCTATCCACCCGGGTGTGCCTTTGTTTCCTGGGCCCAGGAGGGGAATGGGTGGGAGGGGTGGTATTTGGGGAAGGTGAGGTAGGTGGGGGATGTGGGGGAGGGGTGGTGGGTCCGGAATCTGAGGAGGAGCTGGGGAGGCGCATTACTCGCCGTTTGGGAGCCATATTGGAAACGCTAAGGAGGAAACAGGAACCGGAAATGACGCTAGCGACATTAGACAAATAAAAAACAAAACATAACAAAAATACGCACCGCGCCCCAGCAACAAGCTATTCTCAGCTATGTGCAAGCTAAGTGGCGGAAAAACTAAAATGACGCTTGAAAACAAGCTAGTGGCATAAGCGCAAGACAGTTTTACCTTAAGGTGGCGTTGAAACGCAAAGGAGGATCCAGGAACCGGATATGACGCAAGCAACTGTGCTGCAAAAATCAAAAAAAAAACATGCGTGCAGCAGGGACAAGCTAATATCAGCTATGTGCAAGCTAAGTGGCGGAAAAACATTAAAATGACGCTGCAAAACAAGCTATTGGCATAAGCGCAAGACAGTTTTACCTTAAGGTGGCGTTGAAACGCAAAGGAGGATCCCGGAACCGGATATGACGCAAGCAACTGTGCTTCAAAATTCAAAAAAAAACATGCGCGCAGCAGGGACAAGCTAATATCAGCTATGTGCAAGCTAAGTGGCGGAAAAACATTAAAATGACGCTGAAAAACAAGCTAGGGGCAAAGGCGCAACGAATTATTAGCTTGATTTAGCTGGGGATTCTACATACTGTAATGCATAGGTCCTTCTAAAGCATACACCGTTGTGCTTAAATATACAGAGCTTATTGCTTCACAAAGTCATCACACAATCTAACTAGACAACTACCTGAAAATGTGGCACACATGAGAATGCATAACGGGTTGTTATGAGCTGGTACGACTGAATGTTAATCCTGCAATATGGGGCCAGGCACGCTCACAACTACAGTGTATTCATTAACAACGACTGGGGTCGCGGGAAGTGAATTCCTTGCAAATGGCAGAAGGGCACATGTATGAACAGCACAGCGCCGCACAACGCAGCGCACCGAGGCACAGCGACGCTCGCGCCGCCACATAGCGAATTCAAACAGCGACTGCACAAACACTGACCAACACAGATTCATCAAGGACACGGCTGCCGAATAGCTTGGGCGCTGACAATTTCTAAGAGCGAACGTGACCGCCCAACCTGACAGGCTACAAAATAGCTTGACAAGCCCCGTTTGTGTGGAAAACCAGCGATTTTGAGGCCAATGAGTTTGGGTGGAGGAGATGCAATTCCCATGTCACTCACAACATTACATTGTGAAAAATAAATAAAAAAAAAAAAACAGATAAATAACCAGCTAGATTCATAAAACATATCAATATAAACATGTGTTGAATTTTGTACCAAAGCCAAAAACCCCAAAACCACTAAAAACAATCATTGCAGCGTCTGCCATTGAAATGTATGGGAGAGCGGCAGGTAGCGCCAGGTAATACGTGTCGCTGTGAAGGAATTTGCAGCGGCGCTGTTCGGGCCAGCCGGCTTCATGATGAATGCCGCGCTAGCCGTCGCTCTCGCCGGCGCTAGCCTCATTTTGCTTGATAAATGCGTCATTGTGACCGCCGCCGGGCGTACTTGAGTCGGTAGTCGCCGTTAGCTGCCGCTACCTGGCGCTCGTCAGACACTACCTGGCGCTATCGCTTGATGAATAAGGGCCTGAGTGAAAGGTAATACCTGGCGCTCTAGAAGCTATACGCTGAGCCACCTGTAATAATACATCAGACGCTACATGGCGCTTTTAGAGTCGCTCACCAGATTCACTTTCATAACTGTGGTTTCCCGTACAGCACCCAGCGTTCACCAGACGCTGCCTGCCGTTATCCCTTATTGAATAACCCACATAGTATAATATATGATATAACATGCAATTTTACTGTAACTCTGAAGTTTTTAAAAAATTAAACCCAGTAATAAATCTGGCCTGCTGTATAACACTTTACATTAGAAATACATTACCAAAAGTTATATGTATACTTTATTGTACAATTATTAGGTAAGGATGAAGGCCTCTGATGTCCAAACAGCAGAAATGAACCCAATTCATTGTAGCCAGTATAGTCAGCTAGATTATAATGATTTGCTAGGTTAACATACAGTACAAGGAGATTTAAAGGGTAAGTCCACTTTCAAATTAATTTTGTGTAGTGTATATTTTTGTGTGGCAATTTCTTCCCTCATTTCCCCCATGGAAACAGTGTAAACTGTTAAAGTTCTCAAAATCTTGGATGCAATTATGTATTCCAAGCAAAACTGCTGGCTTTGCATTCATTTCTGGGTGTTGTTGAGCCATGAAGGCCATGCCATGGAGCAGTTTTAGGAGTTATGGGCATGCTATGTTGTGGTCAGAACCAGCTACAGAACCACTGTGGATTACCATGCTCACTCCAGCTGGGAGCAGCAAGGGACAGAGTGACTGTTACTTTATTCTGGGGTCCTAAAGCAATGGAATCAAAAGGAGGGCAAACATTGGAGCCTTGCTTCAGCTTATACCCTGCAAAGGTATTTGGTCTTTTTTAATGTCATCTTGTGAATTTAACAACCTTTTCCAATTTCAGTGAGAGCCTCATGTCAATGAGCTGAAGCAGGGGGACAGAGAAAGATGTGTGGTAGGCGCTGCAGGCTGGCTGAATGTCTACAGAAATTTGGTGTAAATTATGTTTTACATTCATATTTTCTTTTGGAAAGTGGACCAACAGTCAGAAATTACTTAAACCAGACCAACACAACAGTGCTCAAATTCACCCCCCCCCTGTGCAATTTAGATTTCTGCACATAAAAATTAATTTACATTTTTCTAACTCCAGTTGTGGTCAATTTTAAAAACAAAATGGTGGCTCATGGAAACAGAAAGTGCTGCTAGTTTTCCTGTTGCTGTGCATTGTCAGTTATGTCAGTTGAATCCAGATTGCTGTCTGCATGGCTGAGATGCTAGGAGAGAAAGCTCCAAAATGGCTGCAACCACTAGAAAATTGGTGAGGAGGTGTTTCAGCTTTGAGTGGATGCAGGAGCAAAGTAAGTGCTGACAATGCTCCAGTATCATGTGTGCAGATGAGGCAAGTGAGTTTTGTGGAGTTTCCTTTTCCAACTGTGCCAAGCTGTTGGCCCGGTTTTAGGTTTTGGCCCCATATGCAGCAAAGTAATACTCCCATCCACCCCACTCTGGATGATTGTTATCCTCCACTTTAAAACCATGGCCACTGCTGGTGGAGCAGTTAACAACCTAATCCCTGTTAGCTTTTGTAACAATCTTCTCTTACATCAAGCCTGTTTACTTTCCTTTTCCTTAGATGTCACATGCACATGTCGACCTTGCTGTCCTCTTCATGAAACAGGGGATAAGGGCACATGCAAAATTATTACTTTTCCTCTAGGAACGAATTGTCTGCACAAAGGATTTTTTACTCAAACTCTCTGCGTAGCGCTGACAATTCTGGAACAATCTACTTGTAAACATATTTCATACATGACGTTCTTAAAGTGGACCAACACCCACCGGTGATCGGCCCGGGAATCTATAAGATTCCCGGGCCGATCACCTCCCTCCCCGCGGGACATCCGAGATCGGGATATCCCGCGGGGTGAAACCCCCCCAAACACCCCAAACTCCTTACCTCAGTTTCGGCCGGCCGCCGCCGCCTCCCTCGCGCCCCTCTAGACGTGTGCGCGCCCGCGCCGGCCGTCTGTGAATGGCCGGCGCGGGCACGCGCGCGTCAAGAGGGACGCGCGGGAGGCGGCGGCAGCGGAGCCGCTTGTCCGCGGCTTGTCCGTCGGCGCGGGGAGAGGTGAGTTCGGGGGGTTCGGGGGGGTTTCACACAGCGGGGCACCCCGATCGGGGGTGCCCCACCGAAGTGGACCAAGACCCAGGATAGTCAAAATCCTGGGTGTTGGTCCACTTTAATGGCACCCAGGGAGAAATCAAAATATAGCTTTGACTGTTTTACATTTCTATTTTCTTCTTTACTTTTCTTTATCGAAATCAGCAGTGTGTGTGGGTGCCTTCCACCCCATACCAGCCTGGGAAGTCCATTACCCATCCCTACGCTCCCCTTTCTCCAAGATCACTGAATTGCAAACACACTTGATTGCCAGACAACAGTGGGGATGCAAGCCCACCTGGCAAACCTCTCTGGCTGCCAGTGGTCAGGCGGGGTTGCTATGCACCTTGGGAAGTTTTTGTGTGTTGTTCCTCTTCAACGTGTACATGTGTTTTTTTAAGCTGAACTAATTATCTACTTGTGTGTTTTAATCTGTAGTACATCACAAAGGTTCAAAGCAAATACATAATAAAGCAAATATTTATTATATAATTTAGATTATCAAAAAAACAACCTTTTGAAAACACAAACTCTCGCCAGGTGTCAGTGGCTACTGTATTTTGCCCAATTAGTACTTTTTGTGTATTGATGACAGTGATACATTTACATTAACTAAATATTACATAAAGAATATTAAAGGGCATACTCGGAGTGTTTTTGCAATGGTGTTTTAAACCATTGTAAACTAAAACTAATCTAAAACGATCTATTGTTTGTTACGTTTTTGTGCTGAGCCTTGGTGATGTTATGCTATGCTCAACATTTGTTTTCAATTTAGACAGGCAGGCTGATTCATTACCAGCGCCAACTATCGGCAGATGAGCGCCAACTATCGGCAGATGGTGCTAAGAGCGACTGCTAGTATACGCTGTGATCAGCTATCAGGCGCTGTAACAGAGCGTCTCTGAGCTGTAATAACCTGGCCCGCATTGATGAATGTGATGTGTGTTGGGCGCTCTAACACCAGTACAGCGTTGCAGGGAGCGAAAGGTAGCACCAGCTCATTGCGACCGACTCTCAGCGACTCACACCATATTCAACAAAAAGTGCCAACACACAAAACACCACAACGTCGGTGCTCTGGATCTGGTCGCTATAGCATAGAGTGCCAGACACTGTGTGATTAAAGTCTGTTTTTGACCACATATCCACCAGTAACAACGCGAAAACACATGGAATTACATTGTTGTAACATTGTGACATTAACACTTTAATGCCAAACCTGTAATGATAATTCTGCATAAAAAATGTTGAAAAGTTTTCTAAAATGACTTTTTCTAGGTCAGGAGAGGTGACACAATTATTTGAGAGAAAAAAAAAAATAAAAACAAAAAACCTTATTTAAACAGAATAAAAGGAATGCCCATTGAAATGTATGGGAGAGCGACAGGTAATACCTGGCACTCTGGAAGCTAGAGCACCGGCACTATACACTGAGCTGCCTGTAATGATGACTCATATGCTACATGGCGCTGTTAGAGGCGCTCACCAGAATCGCCTTCATAAATGTGGTTTTGTGTACAGCGCCCAGCCTTCACCAGACTCTGCCTGCCTCTATAAGGCACTACCTGCCGCTATCCCTTGATGAATAAACCCCTATAGTTATTTACAATTTACGTGTAGGTATATTAACCTGCTTACAGTTTGTAGATGTAAGTGCAAGCAATTAGCAGACCGGCCATAAGTATAACAGAGAATTACTGATGAGCCATTCCCAGTCGACTCCCTTGTACCCCCAACCACAACCCAGGCAAATTTTTGGCCCCAGTCTGTTCCTGAGTATAACCGTAAAAAATCAACTTTAAAAGTACCCTTTAAAGCAGACAAAGTTTAGAAAACTGCTCCTCCAACCCCCCTCTCGCGCAATTGATGCAAGCTATCTGAGAGGGTTTAACTTTATGTGACTAAACTGCATGGGAGCAGCCATCTTGCCACAATTTTTACAGCCCTGCTTCTAAATACCCCAGTCTTACAGTCAAAACTACACTAAATCCCTTAAAAAATGCTTTATCTCTAGCCAGAAGAAAAAGTCATCAGCTGTCATGACTTATCACTGCTCAGAAAGATCTTAAATCTTTGCATCCAAATTGTAAAACAAACCGTTACAATGCTCTTAGGCAGCCAAGGCCATTGACTTACATTGATACATAGTTACATTCATCCCCTCCAGCAGCTAGTGATTCAGTGGGTGTGGACTGTGTGTAATATGGCAGACATGTTGATCACTTTTCTGAGGCAATCTCTCTCTTAGTTTGATGTGGGCTGCTTATAGAAAAATCCAGGGGAGTAAAAGTAGGTAGTGCAGGGGGTGCAACCACGCGGGCCAAGGAGGCCAGGGAACCCCATTATTGTTGCTCCTCCACCTTATTTTATTTGTGCTCATTTGTTAGCACCAGTCGTCTTTACTTGTCTAGCTGCATTCAATTGAGTACAAAGACAGAAAAAAGTTTACTGTATGACCCTTGAAAGGGCCTCATTTATTGTTCGCATCAGGGCCCTATCACATTTAGTGGCAATGACAAGATCCCAAGCTTCAGAATGCTTGACTTGTGCGGAGAAACCATGTCACACATGTACAGTGCAGCCAAGTTGATCTTTCCACCAGTGCAGACAGCTAGAGGAGGATTTTATCTCTGTCTTCTACCATCCTGTGTGGAAATAGATAAAACCTCTCTCTGGCTGGTTGGGTTGATCATAAGGAAGCCCCCCGCTGCAATGTATCTGTGTACTAGCAAAGGTTACCCCCCATCCCCCCACTCATGCGCATGTGTAATCAGGGCTCTCAGGTGTGATCCAAGATGGCCGCTTACATGTAATTCTAGTAGCACAGCTATTTCACAACATCTGCATGGGGAAAACAATAGGACATTACACCAAAAGCCTGCCAGAAAAAGAGTTTTCCTTTAAGTACGATAAAGCCATTCACAAAACATATTAATATTTTTTTACTCGAGCTGTCAAACTGCCATTTGCAAACACACATATCTAAACACCTATTTATATACACATCAGATTCAATATTGATAATGCATAATTGAAGATATAAGCTTGACATTTTTGGCAGGAATAAAAAGTAAAAAAAATAATGAAATTGTCACCGATTTCCCTACAGCTGCTGCCAATGCTACAAAAAGCAAACTGTATCTTAATAATTAGTATTTGATTCCTGAGAACCAGATTGTGTGTTAGACACTGCTATGTTTAGGAGTCCAACATGTAAAGAATGGGAAACGTATACACCAGGCAGCCTTCAGCCCATATGTCCTTACTGTAGTGAGCAAAAAAGATATAAAACATGCAACAATTGACAAGCTTTTTATTGCATATTAGAACATTTAAATGTCCAGATTTTCTTAGCGTAAGGATTCAGTGGCAATGGATACACAACACCACTACACAAGATCTAACATATTTACAATGCATTTACTTCTTTGTGCATAAATTTATTGTTTTAGATTTAGATTTTTTTTAGATACCTTATTTAAGCTTTAATTAGACCAAGCTCACAGATCATTAATATTAACACTATAATTCATTTGTATAGTGCCAATTTCAGCTAGAGTACTGTATAAAGTAGTAATTACCTAAAGGGTAAAACATAGATATAAAACACAAATACTACTGCAAGGCTACAAAGTTCAAATTAAATGCTGTGAAAACAAAACACAATAGAGAGAGCCCCGCCCTTAAGAGCTTACTGCCTAAAGGATAAGGGGTGGAGAAAAAGGGGAAGAATCACAAGTGACAGGTATTGAGTCTGGTGCCATTTGGAGGTTATAACTAAACCGGGTCATTTGCTTTTATAATGAGGTGAGTTTTAAGGAGGCTTTTGAGAGCTTGGAGATTTATTGATCAGGGAAGAGCATTCCATGGCAGTGGTGAGGCATGTGAGTCCTAGGGGCGACCAAGGTGAAGGACAGGAGAAGGTAGAAGACAAGCTGGAGGTTGCTCATGGATTGGTATTGCTGGATTAGAGATGAAATGTAGAAAGGGGGCTGGCTGGAAAGAGCCTTGTACAGATGAATCAATTAAAAGGATATGTTTTTCTGCCCTTGCCCATTATATATTCTTAAAATGTAAGCTTGCAAGCAGGGCCCTCATTCGTTTTGTTTCAATGGATACCCTTTTTATGCTATGTAATCTATTACTCTGTAAATAAATCCTCTGATCGTAAAGCAGCCAACACCCATGAAGACAGCCACACTCTAGACCTCATCTTTACAAACCTCTGCTCAATATTTCCTCAATATTTCCTCCTCTCCACTGCCCCTTTCTGACCATAATCTACTTACACTGACCCTCTCCTCTATCTCCCCTCTCCTGCCACACATTCTGAGGCAATCCTACACAGAAACTTGTGTGCACTCAACTTTCACCGGCTTTCTGACTCCCTACTACCTCTTCACACCTTGTGCACATTCACAAACACTGATTCTGCAGCCCTGCACTACCAAAATACATTAACCTCCACCCTACCAGACTAAAATGTCACTCCAGGGTCACTGAATGCCAATGGCCAATGCCAGTAGTGACTTCTTAATCCATAAACAAGCCCTTCATAAGCTCAAGAATGCCCTTTTATCAGCCAAGCAACATATTTTGCTTCGCTCATATCCTCACAAACCCGAAACCCCAAACAATTGTTTAACACCTTTAGCTCTGTACTTTCCCACCTCCTTCTGCCTCTCTGATGGAAACTAACATGCTTTATTTCTTCTCTTCCTTAGATCCCCTATAATCTGGTTTCCATTTTCATCACTCCACTGAAACTGTCCTTTCTTAAGTCACTAATGATCTGCTAACTGCCAAACATAAAGGCCATTACACCAATCCTCATCCTTCTTGACCTATCCTCTGCTTCGGTCAACCACTTCCTCCTCCTTCTCCATTTACTTGCCTCCCTTCATCCAAGACCTTGCCCTCTTTAGGCTTCCAACACCACTTTTATGCTGACTACACGCACATTTTACCTCTCAGGCCCAGATCTTTCTTTCCTTCTGTCTCATGTTCTGGACTGTCTAACAGCTATATCTTAATTCATGTCCTCACGCTCTCTCAACTAAAAATGGATAAAACAGCTCGTCATTTTTCTGCCATCGAATACTGCTCCTGACTCCACAATAACTATTTCAATGGTTCAATCAATATCCTGACTATCACAGCGGCTCCTCAAGTCATTTGTCTTGGTGTTATACTGGACTCCTCTCTCTCATTCCAACCCCAAATTCAGTCATTAGCCATCTTCTGCCGACTCCAGCTCAAGTACATCTCCCGCATCTGTCCTTTCCTCACACCTGAAACCACAAAAATTCTAGTGCACACCCTGATCATCTCTCAGTTAGAATACTGCAACACCCTCCCACCTTTTCCACCTCCTCTTGCTCTTCCAGCGCTGCCCCTCTCTAGATTCAGATAAAAAACTTAACAAGATAAGGGCATCTATAGTCAAGCCCTTTCCTATATTTCATTGCTACTCCAAAGATACCAACCCAGATGGAGTCTCCAATCGGCCCATGACCTCCTTCTGTCCTTAACCTCCTGCCACTCTAATGTCCAGGACTTCACCTGTACTGCTCCGCTCCTCCTGGAATGCCCTCCCTCATACCATTCAACACTCTTTAACTGTTAAAACCTTCAAAAGCACCCTCAAAACCCATCTATTTAGGCAAGCTTACCAACTGGCCTAACCAAACCATTTTACAGTCTTGTCATCATTCAGAGAATCTGCTACCACGCTTAGTAAATACTCTCTGTCACCCAACCTCTTGTCTCCACCCTTTACCTTAAGATTGTAAGCTCTCTCTCTCTTCATGTACTCATATATTAATGTGTCTTGTTGTATTTGACTCAAAATACCGTATGTACTATATGCATGTAAAAACGTGCACACGGACAATGTTTGAGTAATTTCCACCATTAGTTTGACTCATGTCTCTCAGGAACAGAGGGGCTTTGTTGTATTATACTTTTAGCATAGCCAAAAATTCAGGAGATACTCACCTTTTCCCCATGCTCTATATGACAGGGGAGAGAAAACTGTCCACTAAAGTGAAGCATGCTTCCTATTAAGGTACAGCTCTACATGTGTGTGAAACCATTTCTTGTCCCCTGTAGAGTTAAGATCTGCTGGGAAAAAGTGAGTCTCTCTGTCTCTATTGAATTGATATTTGATCGTTTGAAGGGAATGCTTGGGCTAGTTTAGTTTTCCTGTCATAGAGATGAAAAGGTGGGTTTAGGTCCTAGTTAAAGAGAAAAGGGAACAGTCCATTTAAAGCACCAGCATGAACTAACTGCAGAGTAGGTGGCCATATGGGCTAGTGCTTTTTGCATTCTGTCTGGCCTTGAAAAGGTTACAATGCCGCATTCATACTTTTCCCTCTCCGATAATAATAAGCTTGCGAGGCAGAACACAGGATCTGATTTACAAATAAACTTTCTAGCTGTTCCTCTGGAGTTATTTGTCTGTTGCTTTTTTAAAACACATTACCATTTTGATGAAATCAAAGACTGAACACAGCACTTGGCAAGCATGATTGCTGTAGAGAGTTATTGCTTGATTCATCTAAATGGATCTAATTCTCTGCCCCAGTTCCGAGCTTCATGGATATTGAAAAATACAAATAAAAAATTGGGAGGAGACTGTATGGCTATGGAAGTAACAATACTGTTAAGAGCAGAATGGTTAAAAAAGAGTTTAGTGAGTCTGGCAAAAGAGAAATACTGCATTGTTATTCCCAAACAATAAGATACCTAGCTCCAGTTGTACTTAGTAGAACTGTTGAAGGATAGTAATGAAGGGTGCCAATGTACACTTAGTACTCTGAATAGTGTCATTTACTTATTTATTTCATTGGGAGCAGAGCCTCTGAACCAAACATGAACCAGGAACCTTAAGCCACACATATATGAGCTGCAGGACGTTGCACCCCAGACAGACCAGAAAGGGAAACAAAAATACAGAGCATGGAACTATCTGTAGCTAAATATTAAAGAGGAACATCGGACCTAAAATAAAAAGGGGCTGATTCCTCCCCAATCGGCCCCTACTTACCTTTTGGATGTCACTGCTTGCTGCGGCGACATCCGGCTGTCTCAGGGCCCGATCCTCACCCCACCAGTAAAGCCAAGATAATCACCAGCCTTTGTTCAGATGCCAACCCGCAATCTAACACCGCTGCCTTCACCCAGGACTCAAGGGTGCAAAAGATGGCACCTGAGGCCACAAAGGCCAATGTACAACAGGGCAAAACTGTAACAAATACACAGGGGATGTCAGAAATAGTTGGGGCAATAGAATATCACACTGGTCGGCTCTGGATGGATGTGCAGGCCAGTCATTGGGCAGCTCTTTTTAAGGGGATGGAGCTCCTCTTTAATAATCCTATGCAATGATCAGCGGTGCCTCTCTTCAGTGAAACACCTATTGGTTGGGGGATGGGATGCTGGCAACACTGGTCTCTATTGAGGTTCCTATGTCTACATTGCTAGACTCCAGAGGCAGGCTTTCCCATGTGGTTTCAGAGATGCACAAGTTCCAAAGTGTGCAGCTCTCAGAAGACGATGAGGTGAATAGGCCTCTTGCCTCTTGCTCTGTATTTTCCTACAATAAAAATGTCCAAAATTATGTTTGGCTGTAACTTGACAACACATAGTCCAAATCATTGCGTAGGTCCTGAGGTCATAAGGTCCTGCTTTTGACTTTCGGCTGGAATTCCTGGGTCATCTGACAGCTGATCTTAATCCTGTGTATGGCTATCCAGGCCTTAGACTCCCTCTTAAACTTCCACAAACTTTCCTTAGATTGTTTCAGGCATGAACTTCAGTTGCTGCTATTCTCGTGCTCCACTACAAATTGAATGGGTACATAACCTTCTAGAAAGGATACACTATTCCTGTATTAACTACTTACTAAATGTCTTAAAGCAGACCAAAGCTTAAAAAAAAATCACATTCAATGAATTGCACCCCTCTGGCAATCAGTGACATAAACTATTTGAGAGAGCTTAACTCCATGCAGATGTTATAGAATAGCAGGCAGATTCTATGCTGCATAACTGCATGGAAGCGGCCATCTTGCCACATACATGAGTCCAGCTTCTGAAAAACCCAATCCCACAGTCTAAATTTCCTCACATATCAGTGCAATCCTTCTTTATTTCTAGTAGAAAGCAATCAGTTGTGATGACTCATTGCTCTGCTGCACAACTGAAAGAATTGTAACTTTTGAGAAGACATATGTTTACACTGACTCAATGGTGTGCAGTAAATCCAGATTCTGCAGTAAGCAGTGATAAAGAAACATTATTGCAGCTTTATACACACACACACACACACACACACACACACACACACACACACACGCACACACACACACACACTCCCTCTACCAGCTGGTTATTAATTCAGTGTGTGTGTGTGTGTGTATATAATATAATACACAAGTGGCCCATGTTTCCGAGGCATTTATCTCTCTATCTCTCTCTCTCTCTCTCTCTCTCTCTCTCTCTCTCTCTCTCTCTCTCTCTCTCTCTCTCTCTCTCTCTCTCTCCAAGATGGCCACTCCCATGTAGTTCTGCAGCAAAGAATCTGCCTGTTATTCCAGAACAGCATGGAGTTGAGCTCTCTAAAATAGTTTTTGCCAAAGGAGGGCTTTAGGGGGGGGCATTTACTAAACTTTCTTTTTTTGACTTTTGATCTATTTTAACACTGCCTTCTTCTGCTCCTATTGTTCCTTCTAGTAACTTCCTTTCTCTATTTCATACCCCCACCTCCTTAAATCTTTATCCATCACCCTCTACCTTAACCTCTTGCCAGTAGAAAATTCATGCTCGTGTGTACTTACATGCTTGGCGAAATAAAACGAATCTGAATCTTGCTTACTGAAAACATACTAAAACACAGGCCACATACAGCACGCCATTTGATCAACAGATACCCTCCTCACATTAATCAGCAACTTCCCTTCCCATTACTTTGATCTTACACTCCCATAATTCCCTCAGTCTGCAAATAAATAGGAAGAGTATATACAGTATACAAGTATGTCTAGATCACCCAGTTTCATCAAAGGTGAGAAGGAGCTTCCCCAACAGTGGAGCACAGAAGTTAGGAATGATAATAAAAGGCAGAATAATGGAAGGCTCACCTGTCATGCACAAACATCTATCCGCTGCAAGATTCTGCTTGATCTCGACCCTTGCAGTGCTCATAACATACTTGCAGTGAGCAGCAGCACAGTGCAGAGACCAAATGCCCTGGGTAAAAACATTAGTTGCCAACCCATAAAAAATTGGTACTGTTTTCAACTATAACTGGCTATAGTACTCAATGGTGATATAGTAGATGTTATTGCTTTTCCAGTGCGCAGTTCATCAGCTTGTTATACAGTTTACAGTGCTTGTTCGACATGAAGTAGTTAAAATTAGAGTTATCTGTCTTTCAAATAGCCAATCAAGAACAGATTGACTCCCTGCTGTGCCTGCATCTAATACCGACCTTGCACATCTGTTTTATGTATAGATTATGTAGCACATCACGCTGCCTTATTACCATTCCTCAGAAAAAATAAGAAATGCGCTCTCAAAGCCAAACTACAGACAAACATTTTGTTTAATTTAGGAGTGAAGAAACATGTTTCTACCTAGTTCAATATTATTCTTTATTTTCATTTTTTTTCTTATGGACTACATTGTTATGGAGATACAGCCTCAGTGTCACATCACCAGCAAAAGTAATACTAAACACATAGTAATCATAGTAGTTTACAGGGACACCAAACTACCCTGCATTATAGAGGTACTCAACTTTTCCTTGTAGAGCTCCATTTGATGGGTAACAGAAAACAGCTTCCTGGCCTTACCATACCACCTCCTATAGGAATATAAATATTAGTCAACTGTTGCTGGACTACCGTGTATGAACCCTGATTGCGGAGACTAAGAACCGACTCACCTCTCGACTGGGAAGCCTGGAATCTAAGGACCAACCTGGTTTTCACTAGAGCCTCTAAAGGTGAGGATAGGCTGGGCTGCAGGAAGGCCCAGGTTAGGCAACCTAGGAGAGGGTATTGCCAAGTTCTGGGTAGAGGACAAACCAGAACTGGACTGGAGACATGGGACAAGCTGAAGTCCTGGCTGGCAGAACTGGATCAAAGTAGTAAACAAGCGAAGGTCGTGGGCAGGCAGAACTGGATCAAGGTCATAAACAAACCAAGGTCGTGGGCAGGCAGAACTGGATCAGAGTCGTAAACAAGCCGAGGTCATGGGCTGGCAGAACTGGATCGAGGTCATTAACAAGCTGGTCATCAGGAGAACAGGAGCATAGTCAAAATCAAGCTGGGTCGGTACACAGGAATGGAGGACTGGAACACAGGAACAGACAGGAGAGGGGACCAACTGGCAATGCAGGTCAGGGCTCGCCAGTATTTAAAGGCCCCTGCATGTGTGCATATTCATGCGCATTTTTGCACGTTTGCAATGCACGTGCATAATCACACGCTGCACAAATGCAAGCGCATATTAGCGCCACAACAACAGACTGTGCTGTTATGGCCGACAGCACATGCGCACAGGCTTACTGGCCCTATTTTTTATTACTTATTTTCTTCTGGAGACTTCTGGGAGAATATATACAGTGGAAATGGCTGCAAATGATCCAGGTCTAAGGTACATCTTGCAAGATCTTGCAGCCAAAGTGTTAGCTGACACCAGCTTGTTGGCAAGCCTGTTAGAAAGCCCAAAATTCCTCACGGATTTAGTAGAAGGAGCAGAGACCTTGATGCGAGATTCCTTTCCCTCAGTCGAAAAAGAACCCACAATAACCATTCTAATCTATTTGGTAATAATACTTATGGGAGCCTTTTCTCCTTTTGTAAGCCCATCAATGGGCACAAAAAAGAATTTACCTTTCCGAACTCTTTTCTTCTGTGAAGATAACACTATAAAGCAAGAACTACGGTCAAAAGATGTATTATCCTTTACTTGGAATGCACATCATTTGTACAGAATAAATAATTTAAATGAACAAGAGAAGCTACTTTTGATAGAAAAGTAGGAGGTAAATCGAAAACCTCCTTGTCTTTGTAACAAACCAGAAAATGGGCATTGATGAAAAGAGACAACAATGCCAAACTGTATGCATTGAAAGTAATTGCCACGCAAACTTTTATGATAAATGCAGTAAGAGCATTTAAATGTTCAAACAGAGCATGTTGACGTGGCAAAGGAACCACACTGAGGTACCAGCGCTCAACTGGCTTTTGAAAAATCTGCAATTGATTCTGAAAAAGAATCACTACTGGCCGTTTAAGGTACTTACTGGCAAACTATTGCCTAATCCAGTATAAAGTAAATAATTTTAGGCATGAAGGCATGAAGTCTCAGTCCAAAAGATTTAAGATCTAAGTACACCAGTGAAAAAAAGCTCTCTGGTATATATATATATATATATATATATATATGCCTTTGTGACTTAACAAGGTAGAAATCACAATTGGCAAAAAACCCTTTTCCTCTAGAGTAAACACTTCAATAGCCATGTTATCATGAAAAAAAGTTCAAATGTGGGGGTGAAGATTTGGCCCCTGAAGTAATAGATCTGGTTGTAAAGGAAGTCTGTGCGGACTGTCCACACTTAGATTCACCTGATCAGCAGAAAATCTGTAGACATTGGATTCTCAGCTGAAGAATAAGTAACTGACATCACAGTTGACATTGACATCAGTATAAACCATAGGACTGTAACATATTTACAAAATGAGTGCTATTTGCTCATAAGACCCTGAACATGATGTGTCAGCCGACCATTTTTCTGCAGGAAGACTTTCACCTGATGTGGGTGAGTCACTCAGAATTCTTTTAGCATTGCAAGAACCACTAACACAGGTTGTGGTTTCTGATTCAAACATTCCCTTCACCAGATGATCATCCATATTCGGAATCAATGGGATTCTTTGCCATCAAGAAACTGGCATGATTGTAGCCAGGACTTTTGTGAAAACCTTGGACATAGTAGACAGATGGAAAGTTAATGAACAGATTGATGTGTGTAAGCCAAAAACCCTCAATGCAAAAGCCAAAACCTATCTGAGAGATTAAATCTGGAAATGTTGGTTGCAATTATACATGTCATACATCCTAAAGGGGCCACAGCACTCAACGCTGTTAACTCACAACCAATCCTATAATCTGTCTCTAAATCTCGTTAAAAACAAAGGAATTGGTGGGCACACATCTGCAAAAGTTGCACCACCAAACACCAACGTACCTCTGTGAGGTGCAGTCCAAACTCTAATCTATACGAGCCCCACTTGAGACATACAATGGGAGGGATAAATTGGAAGCATCTTGTCTGAAGTTGCCCTATAACCTTGTGTGCAGCACATGGTTGGTTGAAAGTCTCCCCCATACAGCTCACAAAATGAAGAGATACAAAGAAGTGGTGAGAGCCTCTCAGACCAATTTGTAACTAACCTTTAAAGTAGCCTCAGTAGGTTACTAAAGGGAATTTTGGTAATGCTAATAAAAATTATTTGAATAGGAACACATACAGTGAGGTGCATCCAAAATTGAGATGCAGTCCAATCAGACCAGCAGTCATTCTTCTCTTTCATTCTGCTTTAAAAAGAAAATCCAGTTAAAAATAACTGGACTCCCTCTTTAATATGTAAGACATTTGTAGTGATATCAAAGGGCAGACTTACCAGGGCTTGTGTTTGTCTGTTAACATTCCTGAACTTGACTGAGTTTTTAATGATCTGGGTTTTCCAAACCAAGGCTGCCATCATGACAGTACAGAGATACCCTAAGACTGGGTATAGGTCCCTCTCCAGGAGCTCCCATTATTTTATGTGTGTTCTCCTCCTTGCTGCATTCATCTACCACTCCACAAGTCTGACGTACCCACTTAACACCACCACCACCACTCTTTACAACAACCCCCCGTGACACTAACCCCCACCACTCCACTCCTCTTCTAGCTCCACTCATCTGCCAGTGACAGCCCAAAGGGTATATAAAAGGGTCCGGAAATCAGTAACATCTTTATTCAGCCACAGCAGAGTAGAAAAGCTTAGCCTGGTGAAACCCTTCAACTCCAGTAACACTGAGGAAGTATTCTGCCACACAAAGTACTGTAGTCTAAAAAAGAAGGGTAATGATAAAAGAGTTAATTTAGGAAACACAGTTTAAGTTGAGTTTAAAGCAAAAAAAAACCTGGGGAATTTGAGATTCCTGGGTTTTGTTCCGTGTCCTGCTTTGGGATGCTCTGATGTGTGAAACCCCCAGGAAGCCAGAAAAAACTCACCTGTTCCGATTTCAACGACGCATGCAAGGGCTCTCCTCCATTGAGAGCCACCTGAAATGACTACGTCATTCACCAGGTGGCTCTCATTGTTTACTATGGAGAGTGCGCACTGACGCATTCCCTGAGGATAAAGGGGATGCGGCATCACACACTCTCCAAAGTAAACAATGAGAGCCTCCCGCCAAATTACGTACCGTATTTTTCACCCTATAAGATGCACTTATTTTCCCCCAAAAGTATGGGGGAAATGTCCGTGCGTCTCATCGGGCGAATGTACAAAAAAAAAGTAAACTCACTAGTTACTGGCTGCCTGCCACACTGCAGGAGGCCACAAGAAGATAGAGGAGCATCGGGATCTGTCCCCGCCGCTGCTATCGCTGTCTTTTCCAGCAGCGGCAGAGACAGCACCCGCCGTGCCTCCATCTGCTGCCTCTTCCTGCCAGGGCACACGCGACCAAGTCAGTGCAGGCCACACCCACCCGCTGCCCTGACCCGGCCGCACCAGGTCTGGAACCTAAAAGATTCCAGGGCCAGCTGTTGGCTTTATCCCAGGGCATCCCGAAACGGCTGTGACCATGTAATTTGGCAGGCATCTCTCATTGTTTACAATGGGGAGAACATGCTGCCGCATCTCCTACGTGCCCGGCATCGTGCACACGCTCCTGCTCAAGCCATTCTGATCCGGCTTGGGGATGTGGCAGTGCAAGCTCTTCATTTAAGTCAATGAAAGCTGCCAACCGAATGGTGTAGTCAAAGCAGACAGGTCTCATTGGACGAGAGCCTGTGCATGCGCCATTGGGACCTGGAGAGGTTAGTTTTCCAGGGTGAACTGGGGGGGTTCACACAGCGGGGCATCCTGATTTAGGATGTCCCAGGGCCACGGAACAAAACCCAAAAAAGTCAAATTCCAGGGTTTTGTTCCGCTTTAATATTTCCAAAAGAATTGAATGCTGTACTATGCATAATCTGCATACTTAATCAAGCCCTAGTCAAACCTTTAGTAGTAGGTTTCATGCTTACATCGCCTATGGACTCATTTCAAGGCCTACCAGTTCATCAATGAATGGCCATTGTATTCTTGTATATTTGTATTCCTATAGTTCTCTCTTTCTATTAAAAGTAGTAAAATATGGCCTTGTTCAGTAAGACTGGTTGGCCCTCTGAAATCAATCCTCTGGTAAGTTTAGTAAAAAAGAATGTGATTCCTGCACTTACTACTAGATAGGCCAGCCTTAACATGCTATATTCTAAGTATGTCACACACCCCGCTTCAAGAAATTCATAACGTGTGGGTAATACTGACCTGTAGAGGGCGATATGCAGAGATGCCAGGAAAAAAGAGAGCCCCTCCTGGTCCATAAATACCTGGGACCTCCCACTCATTACCCAGTCTTCATCTCTGCAGACGGCGAGCAAGTCAGAAGATGTGGTCTCCTCCTTGCACAGGGGGATTTCAGGTAGCCGGGATGACTCCCGGCCCTTTAGTTATCTATTTCCGCCTGGATCTTTTTTTTTTTTTTCTGTTACCTCATGCCTCCCAGCCTAGGCTGACGGTCCGGGTGAGGGTAGAAAAGCACCCTTGGTGCTTAAGAGCAAATGCTCTCCCATGAGACCCTATATAAGAGGGGGGTAGGCGGTCATCCGGGACGGTGACCCCGGTTTGGGATGCCCCGTCCCTTGGCCTTACACTTTGGGTGGTCCCCCCCTTTGGGTAATGCCCCTCTCTCTAGTGGGATAGCGGAGGGTAGGAGCAGGGCCCCTTATTCGGTGTTAGGTCCAAATTTTGTAATCATTAATTCTTAATAATGTTTTAATGTATTCATTTATTAAATTATCCTCCCAATAGTTATTAACTTATTTATTACTTCATAACAGCGTGTATTTCTCTGTCAAAACGGCGCTGTGGCCGCCATTTTTATGCAGGCTTTCTCCCTGAGGTAAAAGGGGCGGGGCCGGGCTTTAGGCGCGAGCCGCGGCGCCCACCCTTCTATTTGGCACTGATGCGATTCTGAGCGAGGAGCGGGGCCGGGCGTCAGGGTCAAAGCCACGGCCTGCTCCCCTCCTTCTGTCTCTTCTGAGACCGGCGCCGCGGCCGCACATGGCTGCGGTGCCGGCCTTTTTGCATTGTCATGGCGGAGGGGAGCTTCTCCCCTCACGCTTTCACTCTTGGGGGCGGGGCCGGGCTTTCCAGCGCTGCGCCCGCCCCTGTGTCACAGGCACCGCTGAGGTGCTTTTCTCTGTGCCTGTTTCCTCAGAAGGAGCTGGCCACGCGCCCCTTCTCTCCTCAGAGCTAATCTTTACCTCACGGAGAGAGGAAGCTGTCTTCTGGATCACAGTGAGTGGCCCGGTGGGCCCCCCTTCTGTCCCATCACCTATAATTATATATTTTTATGTCATATATATATATATATATATATATATATATATATATGACATACTCCGCTTTTCTTATTAGCCTTTTTTATTATGTCTTTCAGATATAACCTACAGTGGTGTTAGGGGGTTTCTCCCGGTCCTAGGGTCCCTGGGTTCTTAATTGGCATATTGCAAATCCTCCCACTTGGGACATTAAAGGGGCATCCCGGGTTGCTTATATGCGTAATTCCCTCGGTCATTGCGACCAACTATAAGTTCACCTTATGGAGGCATCCCCGGATACTGGGCTCGGGCTCCCCTCGGGGCAATCCCGGAAGTGTATGGGGTGTGGGGCATCCCTTACTGGCGATGATGTATATCTGTGTATACCATGCGCACAGCAGACTATTACGCGGCAGTCCGGACCCCAGGCATCTGGTTCATCGCCGCCGGTCTCTCCCCCCCCTCCCAGTTTGATCCGTGCCCAGTCTGACGTTGTCATGGGCGGGCAGTTGCAATCGAAGGTGTGTGCTGATTGGCCAATCTTGAAAAATTATTCTCCAGCACGGTCACCAGAAAGGCTCCGGCTAAGAGAAAGCACTTGTCACCGTCTTCACCGGCGGCCGACTTGGATGATCTTGATAATCTGCACTGGTCTGATTACTACAACTTGAGGAAGGGGAGGTATATGAAGAATCAGATAATTCAGACGATATGTCTATGTTGGCGCTGATACCGAGCGGGGCTTGGGGAGGTCTTCGGATACTCCTAATGTTCGGGCTCAGATGTTTGAGGTTTTGGCTATTTCTCCTCCTGAGGTGGTTCCACAGCAAAAGGGGGAATTTTTTGAAGAATCCAGGCCGCGCTTGGAATTTCCTAACCAAAAGCATTTTGATGGGATTATTGCTAAGGAATGGGAGAGGCCTGCCCGGCTCCCAGGTGTCCCTCAGGGTTGGGACAAAAAATATCCCTTTCCCTTGGATACGGCTAAGCGTTGGGCGTCCCCTCCCGAGGTGGATGCACAGATTCTGGGTTTATCCAACACTACTGTTTTAAATTCTCCTGATTGCTCCACGCTTAAAGATGGTGAGGATAAACTCATTGACCAAATGGCTTGTCATGGTTTTGCCAGTGTTGGGTCAGCCATGAGGCCAGTTTGTGCTTCAGCGCTGCTGGTGGTAAATACCAGGTCGGTGGTCAGGGACCTGTTCACTTCTTCCGGGTTAGATCGGGATAGTGACGAGTTCCTTGGCCTTAAAAGGTGTGAATTGTTTTTGTCATTTGTACTAGCCGCCTTGGATGACACACTGATGATGTGTGGCAGAACATCGGCTCTATTGGTGACTATTCGGCGTTCGGTTTGGTTGCGCCAGTGGGCGGCTGATTTTGTGTCTAAAAAGTCGCTGACCGCTCTTCCCTTTGTGGGATTACAGCTCTTTGGTGAGAAGTTGGATTCAGTTGCCAAGGGTGGTAAGTTACCTCAACACAAAAAACAGCGTCGTCCCTTTCGGGGGGCGGGTTCCTTTGCTCCTTCTTTTCGGGGGGCTAGAGCTGGCAGAGGAATTGTTTTCCCCGCAGCCAGAGGAGATTCCTGGAACAGGGGCAGAGGACGTGCCCGCCCAGGATACAGCTGGGGCTCTAAGCCCAAACCCGCTGCCAAGCCAGCTCAGCAATGAGGGGGCGCCCTCACCCATGTGGGTGGGGGGACGGCTGCAACACTTCTCCCAGATTCCTCAGGTCTCGGGTGCCTTCGGACCTTCTGGCCACGCAGGAGCTCCAGGCGGCAGTAAAGAGTCTGTTGGATATGGCAGTTATTTGCCCAGTGCCCCCCTCAGACAGGGGTCGGGGCTTTTATTCCAATCTGTTCACGGTGCCCAAGAAGGACGGCTCGGTTCGACCCATTCTGGATCTAAAGATCCTCAACAGGTTCGTCCGTCCGCGGAAATTTCGCATGGGAACGCTGCGTTCAGCTATCCATTTTCTTCGGGGGACTTTCTGACATCCGTAGACATCAAGGACGCCTATCTGCATGTGCTGATTTTTCCAGCGCACCAGAGATTTCTCAGGTTCGTGGTGGAGGATCGGCATTTTCAGTTTGTGGCACTTCCTTTCGGTCTTACCTTGGCTCCAAGGGTTTTCACCAAGGTGCTGGCCGGGGTGATGGCTCTCCTCAGAGCCCAGGGTATTCGCATTGTCCCTTATCTGGACGACCTTCTCATTATGGCATCTTCCGTCAGCCAAGCGGTATTGGACACCAGAACTGTGGTGTCCACTCTGGAGAGATTCGGGTGGGTGATCAACTACCCCAAGTCCTCCCTTTCTCCGTCCAGGTTAGTGTCTTTTCTGGGAATGTCCCTGGATACTTCCCAGGCCAGGGTGTTTCTTCCTCAGTCCAAGGTTCTCTTGATTCAGGAGTTGGTTCGACTCCTCCTGTCTATCCCTCGTCCGGCCATCAGACTGGGGCTGAGGCTGGTGGGATTGATGGTAGCCTCCTTCGAAGCGGTTCCCTTTGCTCAGTTCCACACAAGGACACTCCAGCTCCATCTGTTGGCGGCCTGGGACGGGTCGCCACTGTCGTTGGATCAGTCCTTCCTGATGACCCCCCGAGTTTGGTGCTCCCTTCAGTGGTGGCTGGATCCAATCAATCTGTCGAGGGGCAGATCCTTTCTGGACCCTTGTTGGGAGATGGTCACCATGGATGCCAGTCTATCAGGATGGGGGGGTTCTGGAAGGATCGTCAGTTTCAGGGACTGTGGGGTCCTCAGGAGGCTCACGAGTCCATCAATGTTCTGGAATTGAGGGCCATCAGGATGGTTCTGTTTCGCTTGACTCATCAGTTGCAAGGATTGCCGGTTCAAGTCCGGTCGGACAATCGGACGGCGGTCGCCTACATCAATCACCAGGGAGGGACTCGCAGCAGGAGTGCCCTCAAGGAAGTGTCTTTGATTCTGGCCTGGGCGGAGACCCACGTCCCGTGCATTTCAGCAGTTTACATTCCGGGAACAGAAAACACGGAGGCGGACTCTCTGAGCAGGTTCTCAGCTCGCCGGGGGGAATGGTCTCTCAGCCCAAAAGTGTTTCGCTTGATTTGTCTCAGGTGGGGGTCCCCGGTGGTGGACCTCTTTGCCTCTCGTCACAATCACAAACTTTTGACTGACATTTGTGTCTCTCTCACGGGATCCACTGGCTCTGGCAGTGGATGCCATGTCTCTGAACTGGAGGGATCTGGGGTTTCTGTATCTGTTCCCTCCGTCTCCCTTGGTGGCCAGAGTGGTGCGCAAGCTGGCCCTGGAGGGTGCGTCAGCAATTCTGGTGGCTCCAAGGTGGCCAAGACAGGTTTGGTTCGCAGATGTGGTAAGGTTAGCAGAGGATCAGTTCGTTCTGCCCCTGCTGCCGGATCTGCTCACCCAGGGTCAACTATGTTATCCCAATTTACCAACACTGGCTTTGACGGCGTGGCTGCTGAAACCTCCATCTTGAAGGAGGAAGGTCTTTCCGATGCTGTGATTCGAACTCTCATTAGTGCTAGGAAGCGGTCTTCCTCTAATATCTACTATAGGACTTGGAGGTCTTATATTGATTGGTGTGAGATCAGGGCGTTGCCTTGTAGGGAATTTTCCATCTCCAGAATCCTGGAGTTTCTTCAACATGGTCTGGACCTGGGGCTCCAGCTTAGTACTCTGAAGGGGCAGGTTTCTGCCCTGGCGGTGTTCTTTCAAAGGTCATTTGCCCTACATCCTTTGGTTAAGACTTTTTTCCAGGGAGTCACGCACGTGCGGCCTCCTAGAAAACCTTTGCTCCCTGTTTGGGATTTGAATTTGGTTCTTTCTGCTCTTCAGGATTCTCCTTTTGAGCCCTTGAATGATATTGCCTTGTCTTCACTTACGCAGAAGGTGGCCTTTTTGGTAGCCATCACTTCGGTTAGGCGTGTCTCTGAGTTGGCAGCTTTGTCCATTCAAGCCCCGTACTTTGAGGGGCATCAGGACAAGGTGGTTTTTCGTTTTAAGTGCGTTTTCCTTCCTAAGCTTGTTTCTGCCTTTCACCTAAACCAATACATTGTTCTGCCCTCTCTGTGTCCTAATCCCAGCAATGACAAAGAGAGGGCCCTGCATTCTTTGGATGTGGTTCGTGTTGTGAAGTATTATTTGGAGGTAACGTCTTCCTTTCGTAAGACGGATGCCTTTTTTGTGGTGCCCTCCGGGCCCCGAAAAGGCTTGGCGCCTGCCAAGTCTTCCATTAGTAAATGGATCCGTCAGACCATAGTTGGGGCCTATTCTGCCAAAGGGAAGGTACCCCCTTTTCGTGTTACTGCTCATTCTACTCGTGCTGTTGGAGCGTCCTGGGCTTTTCAGCACCAGGCTTCTGTTGAGCAAGTTTGTAAGGCTGCTACTTGGTCTTCGGTTCACACTTTTTCCAAGTTTTACAAGGTTGATGTTCGGGCCTCAGCGGATGCTGTGTTTGGCCGCAAAGTTCTGCAAGCTGCAGTGGTTTAAGTTGTGCCTTGTTGCCTTGTTTTGGATCCCCGCCCTTTATGGACACTGCTGTTGGATGTCCCACACGTTATGAATTTCTTGAAGCGGGGTGTGTGACATACTTAGAATAATACCATTTTGTGAATACTCACCTGTAAAATGGGTATTATAAGTATGTCACACACCCCGCTTCACCCTGCCCTTTTGTATTCTGGATCCTTTATATGGTGAACTTTGCGTTGTTATGCTTTGTGTTGGGCTCTTCCTGGTCCCTTACCTTACTGCTGTTCTTATACTGGGTAATGAGTGGGAGGTCCCAGGTATTTATGGACCGGGAGGGGCTCTCTTTTTTCCTGGCATCTCTGCATATCGCCCTCTACAGGTCAGTATTACCCACACGTTATGAATTTCTTGAAGCGGGGTGTGTGACATACTTATAATATCCATTTTACAGGTGAGTATTCACAAAATGGTATTTTTCACATGCATCAGCAAATACATTTACTCAAGGTCACATTTTTTTTTTAATATGTCTCCAATATATCTGGTTTGAGCTTTATTTCCTGTTTTTTGTGGCTGACTTTTTGAGCCCAAGTTTCTGTTCCGTGTTGGGAAAAGCAGTTTCTTACCTATATAGCTCCCAAACCAGGATAGAAAATTTCCCTCCCCCATTTTGCCTAAAGGCTGCTGAAGCTGATAGGTAAGAATGGAGGAAAGAAAGCAAGAGAAAGGGAAAGAGAAAAAAAAGCGAAAGAAAATGAAGAAAGGACAGGAGAAGAAGGAGAAAGGAAAAACAATGTAGGAAGGCAACAAAAAGGGAAAAAGGGAGGAAAGGAAGATAAGAAAAAAGAAGCAAGGCAGAGAAAAAAGGAGCAAAGGAGTAACGAAGAAAAGAGAAGTAAGGCAGGAAGGAAGAAGAGTGAGGGAAGGAGGAAAAGAAAAAAGAAATAAAGAAAGAGGGAAGGAAGCAAAATAAGAAAGAAAAAAGGAAGGGTGAATAGATAGATAAAGAGATAGGATGAGAGAGTAAAGAAAGGAAGGAAGAAAGGAAAGATATGTGAGGCAGAAAGGAAAAGGGGAAAAAGGAATGAAAAAAATATAAAGAAGGACAGGAAAAAGTGCAGACAGATAAATAAAAAATAAGTAAAAGTGCTGCATAACCTTGAAGGTCAGTTGGTGTGCTGCTTTCTGGAGAATGGCAGGCTTCCCTGGTGGGGAAAGGAGCTGTGCCATAAGCCATGCATTCATTTGCACTGACTGGATAGGATCCTGTGCATGTGCCATGGGACCAGTGGAAAGTTTTAAGGAAGTTTCACACAGCAGAGCATTACATATTGGGATGCCACAGGAACAAGGACCAAAACCTAGCATAGTGAAAATTGCAGGTCTTGGTCCACTTTAAGAAAGAATAAGTGACTGGGTTTTGATTTGCGTTTGCATGACCACTGCTGATATGCTAATCATGACTGATGACTACCCTTCCTTCTATGTGACAAGGCATCATGTCTCCTGGTGTCTGGGATATGCACCAATGCCAGAAAGGGAGCATGCTGCTAGCACAGTAGCTGAAAACACCAAAACCAGGAACATTAATCCTGCAGGATTGCAAGGGAATGAGCCTGCATGAAGCAAGACAAGACAAGGTTAGCTTATGTATTTACTACATTCAGTTTTGCCTTCAGTTATCCTCTATCTGGTCACAAGCCTGTGAAGGTTCTTCAAGGTCATGGAATATCTGCAGTAATAAATCAAGACAACTGGTCTTGCAGATATTTGCCTGTCAATTAAGAAAGCCATTTTGATGACTAGCAAAATGTTTTATAAAAATACAGCCATGAAATAGCCCAGATGCCTTGATATATTACTATGTATAAGACTGGCTGAGAAATCTTTAGATTGTATTATTTATAAAACAAGCAAAGACCAGCTCCCATAGATCAGACTAGCTATCTATGCTAACCTTTGAACAGAAGCCACAGCCGAAAAGATGCGCATGTTAGCTACACAAATTTTCCTGATCATCCCCAAAGTAATGATTAGACAAACTTGTGCATAGTCCGCTGTTTTCCTCGGCCAAATCTATAAAGCAAGCTTAGATTGCCTGGCATAAAAAGAGCAAATCACCCATATATTGCAGAGCTACATCTGAGATCAAACTGATATGCATGAAGAGAATTTCAACATTATTCTGTTTACATCTGGAGAAATAGCTGCAACTCCATTTCATAAAGTTTGGAAAATTCTTTGACCGCTCTCTATAAGCACTAAACAACATTTTATGTCTTTGGTGCAACACTGACCCCTTGTGGTTGGATCTCTTGGTCTGTCAGTATTTTCCTTTTTATTAAGCCAGGGATGATCATAAAGAAAGCATGGATGTCAATATACCACCAATAAAGGAGTTACGCTGCTAACATCTTATAATCATTTTTTATATAATCGTTATTTCCCATTGCCTGCTGTATAAATGATGATAGAACAATAATAACATGTCATTATTCTTAGTGAACCAGAGTGGAGTCAACACATTAACATGTAATGAGTTTGATGACCACCCCCTCCTTTTTGCAGTATTGATTAAGGGCTCTATTCACAGCCCTGAAAAAATGAAGCAAATGTCATTGCTGTTGTGTTGGGAGTGCAGGGGCAGCCATGACAGTAACTAGCTCATGCATTATCCAGCTTCTTGGAGTCATCGTTACATCTAAACCCCAGATAATATTGATTTTCTAGTTAACATGTATGATCATCTACAACATTACCAAGCTCCCATTATTGTCTTACTCATGTTTCCATAAGAGGCATTCTGCCTCCATTATTGGTCACAGAGACAGCAGTATGAAAAACAAATACAAATCAAAAATATACATTTTTATTCTAAAATCTGGTAAACAGACAACAAATAAACTCACATGAATTCAGTAAGCACAGTCACAGGCATGTCAGGTACACCTAAAGTGATTGAGCACCAAATAAAAAAACAAAACAACAAAAAATCTCACATGAATTCAGTAAGCACAGTCACAGGCCTGTCAGGTACACCTAAAGTGACTGAGCCCAAATAAAAAAACAAAAGGGTATTCGCCTTTAGTCCCACACAGCTGATCGGTCTGAGTTTGGCAAACAACAGCTCACCTGATTGCTGTATCCGAGGCCACACTGCAACCCCCGCTACTCTGGGGTCATGGGTCGGGATTTTTCGCTTCAGTCATTCGTTAACTCAATCAGACAGTACTGTACCCTCGGCTGTGTTCTCATGCAACTAATATGCTACAATAATACCGCCAGTTTGCCTAGGGCATCCAACATACATCCTCCCCACTGTTAAAACCTGGTGTTTTTAAAGCACTAACCCTATATTATGCACAGAAAATGGGGTAATCCAGAACAACCCCACAATATACCTGTATCAAAATGTCCGCACAACCAAAAATAAAGATTCATAATAACCCTTTATTTCATATATGGGTATTTACAACAATTCTAGGTCAAACTGAATGGTTAAAATCTAAAATTAAAAACACCAGACCCCATGGGTTATCATAACAAGTAGAGATGAGCGAACTTTTGAAAAATTCGATTCGACTGATTCGCCGAATTTTCCGACAAAAATCGTTTCGACCCGAATAGATTCGCGACGAATCGCTATTAAAAATGGCTATTTCTGAGCCTCCTAGAGCCTCAATAGGGTTGTAAACCATTCTGCCTTGCTGTAACACGCACAGGATGCGTGCTGGGTTAGTTAAATAATACTTTGAATAAATATCACATGCAGATCAGAGGCATCGCTAATAGAATCGCAGAGCGGCACAATTGAATTCAAGAGAGTTGAAGTGGCATCACTATGAGGGGCAGGAGCCCAAACATTGCTTTAAAGAGACACTGGAGTTGGCAGCAGCAGGAGCCCAAAAATTGGATGAATCACACCCTGGAGTTGGCAGCAGCAGCAGGAGCTCAAACATTACTTTAAAGAGACACTGGGGTTGGCTTCAGGAGCCCAAAAATTGGATGAATCACACCCTGGAGTTGGCAGCAGCAGCAGCAGGAGCCCAAATATACACTGGAGTTGGCTTCAGGAGCCCAAAAATTGGATGAATCACACCCTGGAGTTGGCAGCAGCAGGAGCCCAAATATTACTTTAAAGAGACCCTGGGGTTGGCTTCAGGAGCCCAAAAATTGGATGAATCACACCCTGGAGTTGGCAGCAGCAGCAGCAGCAGGAGCCCAAATATACACTGGAGTTGGCTTCAGGAGCCCAAAAATTGGATGAATCACACCCTGGAGTTGGCAGCAGCAGCAGCAGGAGCCCAAATATTACTTTAAAGAGACACTGGGGTTAGCTTCAGGAGCCCAAAAATTGGATGAATCACACCCTGGAGTTGGCAGCAGCAGCAGCAGGAGCCCAAATATACACTGGAGTTGGCTTCAGGAGCCCAAAAATTGGATGAATCACACCCTGGAGTTGGCAGCAGCAGCAGCAGGAGCCCAAATATTACTTTAAAGAGACACTGGGGTTAGCTTCAGGAGCCCAAAAATTGGATGAATCACACCCTGGAGTTGGCAGAAGTTGGCAGCAGCAGCAGCAGGAGCCCAAATATTACTTTAAAGAGACCCTGGGGTTGGCTTCAGGAGCCCAAAAATTGGATGAATCACACCCTGGAGTTAGCAGCAGCAGCAGGAGCCCAAATATACACTGGAGTTGGCTTCAGGAGCCCAAAAATTGGATGAATCACACCCTGGAGTTGGCAGCAGCAGCAGCAGGAGCCCAAACATTACTTTAAAGAGACACTGGGGTTGGCTTCAGGAGCCCAAAAATTGGATGAATCACACCCTGGAGTTGGCAGCAGCAGCAGCAGGAGCCCAAATATTACTTTAAAGAGACACTGGGGTTGGCTTCAGGAGCCCAAAAATTGGATGAATCACACCCTGGAGTTGGCAGCAGCAGCAGCAGCAGGAGCCCAAATATACACTGGAGTTGGCTTCAGGAGCCCAAAAATTGGATAAATCACACCCTGGAGTTGGCAGAAGTTGGCAGCAGCAGCAGCAGGAGCCCAAACATTACTTCAAAGAGACCCTGGGGTTGGCTTCAGGAGCCCAAAAATTGGATGAATTACACCCTGGAGTTGGCAGAAGTTGGCAGCAGCAGCAGCAGGAGCCCAAATATTACTTTAAAGAGACACTGGGGTTGGCTTCAGGAGCCCAACAATTGGATGAATCACACCCTGGAGTTGGCAGGAGTTGACAGCAGCAGCAGCAGGAGCCCAAATATTACTTTAAAGAGACCCTGGGGTTGGCTTCAGGAGCCCAAAAATTGGATGAATCACACCCTGGAGTTGGCAGAAGTTGGCAGCAGCAGCAGCAGGAGCCCAAATATTACTTTAAAGAGACCCTGGGGTTGGCTTCAGGAGCCCAAAAATTGGATGAATCACACCCTGGAGTTGGCAGAAGTTGGCAGCAGCAGCAGCAGGAGCCCTAACATTACTTTAAAGAGACCCTGGGGTTGGCTTCAGGAGCCCAACAATTGGATGAATCACACCCTGGAGTTGGCAGAAGTTGGCAGCAGCAGCAGCAGGAGCCCAAACATTACTTTAAAGAGACACTGGGGTTGGCTTCAGGAGCCCAACAATTGGATAAATCACACCCTGGAGTTGGCAGGAGTTGACAGCAGCAGCAGCAGGAGCCCAAATATTACTTTAAAGAGACCCTGGGGTTGGCTTCAGGAGCCCAAAAATTGGATGAATCACACCCTGGAGTTGGCAGAAGTTGGCAGCAGCAGCAGCAGGAGCCCAAACATTACTTTAAAGAGACCCTGGAGTTGGCTTCAGGAGCCCAAAAATTGGATGATTCACACCCTGGAGTTGGCAGCAGCAGCAGCAGGAGCCCAAATGTACACTGGAGTTGGCTTCAGGAGCCCAAAAATTGGATGAATCACACCCTGGAGTTGGCAGAAGTTGGCAGCAGCAGCAGCAGGAGCCCGAACATTACTTCAAAGAGACCCTGGGGTTGGCTTCAGGAGCCCAAAAATTGGATGAATCACACCCTGGAGTTGGCAGAAGTTGGCAGCAGCAGCAGTAGGAGCCCAAACATTACTTTAAAGAGACACTGGGGTTGGCTTCAGGAGCCCAACAATTGGATGAATCACACCCTGGAGTTGGCAGGAGTTGACAGCAGCAGCAGCAGGAGCCCAAATATTACTTTAAAGAGACCCTGGGGTTGGCTTCAGGAGCCCAAAAATTGGATGAATCACACCCTGGAGTTGGCAGCAGCAGCAGCAGGAACCCAAATATTACTTTAAAGAGACACTGGGGTTGGCTTCAGGAGCCCAAAAATTGGATGAATCACACCCTGGAGTTGGCAGCAGCAGCAGCAGGAGCCCAAATATACACTGGAGTTGGCTTCAGGAGCCCAAAAATTGGATGAATCACACCCTGGAGTTGGCAGCAGCAGGAGCCCAAATATTACTTTAAAGAGACCCTGGGGTTGGCTTCAGGAGCCCAAAAATTGGATGAATCACACCCTGGAGTTGGCAGCAGCAGGAGCCCAAATATTACTTTAAAGAGACCCTGGGGTTGGCTTCAGGAGCCCAAAAATTGGATGAATCACACCCTGGAGTTGGCAGCAGCAGCAGCAGGAGCCCAAATATACACTGGAGTTGGCTTCAGGAGCCCAAAAATTGGATGAATCACACCCTGGAGTTGGCAGCAGCAGCAGCAGGAGCCCAAATATTACTTTAAAGAGACACTAGGGTTGGCTTCAGGAGCCCAAAAATTGGATGAATCACACCCTGGAGTTGGCAGCAGCAGCAGCAGGAGCCCAAATATTACTTTAAAGAGACACTGGGGTTGGCTTCAGGAGCCCAAAAATTGGATGAATCACACCCTGGAGTTGGCAGCAGCAGCAGCAGGAGCCCAAATATACACTGGAGTTGGCTTCAGGAGCCCAAAAATTGGATGAATCACACCCTGGAGTTGGCAGGAGTTGACAGCAGCAGCAGGAGCCCAAATATTACTTTAAAGAGACCCTGGGGTTGGCTTCAGGAGCCCAAAAATTGGATGAATCACACCCTGGAGTTGGCAGAAGTTGGCAGCAGCAGCAGCAGGAGCCCAAACATTACTTTAAAGAGACCCTGGAGTTGGCTTCAGGAGCCCAAAAATTGGATGATTCACACCCTGGAGTTGGCAGCAGCAGCAGCAGCAGGAGCCCAAATATACACTGGAGTTGGCTTCAGGAGCCCAAAAATTGGATGAATCACACCCTGGAGTTGGCAGAAGTTGGCAGCAGCAGCAGCAGCAGGAGCCCAAACATTACTTCAAAGAGACCCTGGGGTTGGCTTCAGGAGCCCAAAAATTGGATGAATCACACCCTGGAGTTGGCAGAAGTTGGCAGCAGCAGCAGCAGGAGCCCAAACATTACTTTAAAGAGACACTGGGGTTGGCTTCAGGAGCCCAACAATTGGATGAATCACACCCTGGAGTTGGCAGCAGCAGCAGCAGGAGCCCAAATATTACTTTAAAGAGACACTAGGGTTGGCTTCAGGAGCCCAAAAATTGGATGAATCACACCCTGGAGTTGGCAGCAGCAGCAGCAGGAGCCCAAATATTACTTTAAAGAGACACTGGGGTTGGCTTCAGGAGCCCAAAAATTGGATGAATCACACCCTGGAGTTGGCAGCAGCAGCAGCAGGAGCCCAAATATACACTGGAGTTGGCTTCAGGAGCCCAAAAATTGGATGAATCACACCCTGGAGTTGGCAGGAGTTGACAGCAGCAGCAGGAGCCCAAATATTACTTTAAAGAGACCCTGGGGTTGGTTTCAGGAGCCCAAAAATTGGATGAATCACACCCTGGAGTTGGCAGAAGTTGGCAGCAGCAGCAGCAGGAGCCCAAACATTACTTTAAAGAGACCCTGGAGTTGGCTTCAGGAGCCCAAAAATTGGATGATTCACACCCTGGAGTTGGCAGCAGCAGCAGCAGCAGGAGCCCAAATATACACTGGAGTTGGCTTCAGGAGCCCAAAAATTGGATGAATCACACCCTGGAGTTGGCAGAAGTTGGCAGCAGCAGCAGCAGCAGGAGCCCAAACATTACTTCAAAGAGACCCTGGGGTTGGCTTCAGGAGCCCAAAAATTGGATGAATCACACCCTGGAGTTGGCAGAAGTTGGCAGCAGCAGCAGCAGGAGCCCAAACATTACTTTAAAGAGACACTGGGGTTGGCTTCAGGAGCCCAACAATTGGATGAATCACACCCTGGAGTTGGCAGGAGTTGACAGCAGCAGCAGCAGGAGCACAAATATTACTTTAAAGAGACCCTGGGGTTGGCTTCAGGAGCCCAAAAATTGGATGAATCACACCCTGGAGTTGGCAGCAGCAGCAGCAGGAGCCCAAATATTACTTTAAAGAGACACTGGGGTTGGCTTCAGGAGCCCAAAAATTGGATGAATCACACCCTGGAGTTGGCAGCAGCAGCAGCAGGAGCCCAAATATACACTGGAGTTGGCTTCAGGAGCCCAAAAATTGGATGAATCACACCCTGGAGTTGGCAGCAGCAGGAGCCCAAATATTACTTTAAAGAGACCCTGGGTTGGCTTCAGGAGCCCAAAAATTGGATGAATCACACCCTGGAGTTGGCAGCAGCAGCAGCAGGAGCCCAAATATACACTGGAGTTGGCTTCAGGAGCCCAAAAATTGGATGAATCACACCCTGGAGTTGGCAGCAGCAGCAGCAGGAGCCCAAATATTACATTAAAGAGACACTAGGGTTGGCTTCAGGAGCCCAAAAATTGGATGAATCACACCCTGGAGTTGGCAGCAGCAGCAGCAGGAGCCCAAATATTACTTTAAAGAGACACTGGGGTTGGCTTCAGGAGCCCAAAAATTGGATGAATCACACCCTGGAGTTGGCAGCAGCAGCAGCAGGAGCCCAAATATACACTGGAGTTGGCTTCAGGAGCCCAAAAATTGGATGAATCACACCCTGGAGTTGGCAGAAGTTGGCAGCAGCAGCAGCAGGAGCCCAAACATTACTTCAAAGAGACCCTGGGGTTGGCTTCAGGAGCCCAAAAATTGGATGAATGACACCCTGGAGTTGGCAGAAGTTGGCAGCAGCAGCAGCAGGAGCCCAAACATTACTTTAAAGAGACACTGGGGTTGGCTTCAGGAGCCCAACAATTGGATGAATCACACCCTGGAGTTGGCAGGAGTTGACAGCAGCAGCAGCAGCAGGAGCCCAAATATTTCTTTAAAGGGACCCTGGGGTTGGCTTCAGGAGCCCAAAAATTGGATGAATCACACCCTGGAGTTGGCAGAAGTTGGCAGCAGCAGCAGCAGGAGCCCAAACATTACTTTAAAGAGACCCTGGAGTTGGTTTCAGGAGCCCAAAAATTGGATGATTCACACCCTGGAGTTGGCAGCAGCAGCAGCAGGAGCCCAAATATACACTGGAGTTGGCTTCAGGAGCCCAAAAATTGGATGAATCACACCCTGGAGTTGGCAGAAGTTGGCAGCAGCAGCAGCAGGAGCCCAAACATTACTTCAAAGAGACCCTGGGGTTGGCTTCAGGAGCCCAACAATTGGATGAATCACACCCTGGAGTTGGCAGAAGTTGGCAGCAGCAGCAGCAGGAGCCCAAACATTACTTTAAAGAGACACTGGGGTTGGCTTCAGGAGCCCAACAATTGGCTGAATCACACCCTGGAGTTGGCAGGAGTTGACAGCAGCAGCAGCAGGAGCCCAAATATTACTTTAAAGAGACCCTGGGGTTGGCTTCAGGAGCCCAAAGTTGGCAGCAGCAGCAGCAGCAGGAGCCCAAATATTACTTTAAAGAGACACTGGGGTTGGCTTCAGGAGGCCAAAAATTGGATGAATCACGCCCTGGAGTTGGCAGGAGTTGACAGCAGCAGCAGCAGGAGCCCAAATATTACTTTAAAGAGATCCTGGGGTTGGCTTCAGGAGCCCAAAAATTGGATGATTCCCACCCTGGAGTTGGCAGCAGCAGCAGCAGGAGCCCAAATATACACTGGAGTTGGCTTCAGGAGCCCAAAAATTGGATGAATCACACCCTGGAGTTGGCAGAAGTTGGCAGCAGCAGCAGCAGGAGCCCAAAAAATGGCCTAAAGACATAAATATGTTTTGCACCATTTGGAAAGTGTAAAACGTGGCACCATGCTGAATCTAGTCGCATGCATCAGGCATTGGTGGGTGGAAATCCTGGCTGATCCATCCCTGATTCATTTTGACAAAGGTGAGTCTCTCCACATTTTTAGTTGACAGATGAGTTCTCCTCGCCGTAACTATGGCCCCCGCCGCACTAAACACCCGCTCAGATGGCACGCTACTTGCCGGGCAGGACAGCTTTTCCAGGGCAAACTCTGCTAGATGCGGCCACAAATCAAGTTTGGCTGCCCAGAAGTACAGCGGATCCTCAAGGTGTGTTGGCAAGGTCATGTCAAAGTATGACATGACCTGCTGGTTGAGGTCCTGCTCCAGGTCTTCCTGCTGCTCATGAGTAGCCTCACTATGCGGGTGTAGAAAGCTACTCATTAGCGACTGAAGACTGAGGCTGCTGCTGCTGATGGAGCTGCTGCTGCTGCTCCTGCCAACCCCCCCAGCGGCCATGGCAGTGGAAGGTGAGCGCAGAGGTCCCCTCGAGTCAGACCTGCGAGAGTATGGACCATGGCGCAGATAGGCATCGGCCAACTGCCTACGTAGAATGTCTTTGTAGTAGTTGAGTTTGTCCTCCCTCTCGGTGGGTTTAAAAAATGCCCCCATTTTGTGCCGGAAGCGAGGGTCCAATAAGGTGGACAGCCAAAAGTCATCCCGCCGACAGATGGAAACAATTCTGGGGTCACTACGCAAGCACGTGAGCATGCTTCGTGCCATTTGCGCAAGTGACTCGGATGGACTACCTGTCTCCTTCTCCACTGCATACTGCCACGGTGTGCCCGGGTCCTCTGTCTCGCCTTCCTCAAAAACCTCTAGCTCCTCCGGCTGCTCCTGCTCCTCCTCTCCTGTCCGCTGACTAGATAAACCAGCCATTTCGCCAAGCCTAAACTGTGTTTCGCTGGGCAACTCCTCCTCCTCTTCCTCCTCCTCCTCCTCCAGTTCAGCTCCAACGGGGTTCATGTGGCCGTAAGATGTAAACGCCATGTCTCCAGTGCCCTGACCAGCCATGGTTTCCAACATGTGCTGTAGTACATGAAGCAGTGGAATCACGTCGTTCATCCCGTAATCCTGCCGACTGACAAATAAAGTGGCTTCCTCAAAGGGCCTGAGCAAACGGCAGGTGTCACGTATGAGCTGCCACTGGTTGACATTGAAGTTACACAGGGGAGTCCCCCTATCTGCTTGGATCATCAGGAAATCCGTGATGGCTTTTCTCTGTTCATATAATCGGTCCAACATGTGAAGGGTGGAATTCCAACGGGTGGAAACATCGCAAATCAGACTATGTTGGGGGATACCATTCTGACGCTGTAGCTCAAGAAGGGTGTGTTTGGCGGTGTAGGAGTGGCTGAAGTGCATGCAAAGTTTCCTTGAAGTTGTTAGGATGTCTTGCAGATGGGGGGAACACTTCAGAAACCGCTTGACAACCAGATTAAAGACGTGAGCCATGCAGGGGGCATGGGTCAGGCTTCCTTGGCGCAGCGCAGACAAAATGTTCTTCCCATTGTCGGTAACCATGATTCCCATTTTAAGTTTTCTTGGAGTAAGCCATGTTTGGATTTCCTGATGAATACATTTAAGCAGTTCCTCCCCTGTGTGACTCAGTTCGCCAAGACAAACCATGTGAAGCACTGCGTGACACCTCCGTGCCCTGCACACATGGTAGACTGGAGGGGCACTGAGACTTGAGCCTACAGTGGAGGGTGAGGAGATGGCGGAGGATGAGGAGGCCGAGTCGCACGGTGTCACAGGCCCAACGGGCAGGGAGCGCGGAGGCCGAAGCGGCGTGACCTGTCCAAGTTGCTGCTGCTGCTGCAAAGGGACCACATTCACCCAGTGGGCCGTAAACGACATGTACTGTCCCTGACCGTAGTTACAGCTCCAGATGTCGGTGCTGCCATGCACTTTGCTACACACCGACAGGCTCAAGGACTGGCCCACCTTCTGTTCAACAAAAGTGTGCAGCGCTGGTACTGCCTTCTTGGCAAAGAAATGACGGCTTGGGACTCTCCACCTCGGCTCGGCACAAGCCATCAGTTCTCTGAAAGGTGCAGATTCCACCACCTGAAAAGGGAGCGACTGCAGCACCAGCAACTTGGACAGGAGCACATTCAGCTTCTGCGTCGTAGGATGAGTGGGCGCATACTGCTGTCTCTTGGACATGGCTTCGCTGATGGATTGCTGGCGGGATGCATGACTTGGAGGAGGAGGAGCAGGAGCGACAGAGGATGGGTATGACGCACAGCTGCCTTCGGCTGAGGTGCTGGAGCCTTGGCTGGCAGAAATTGGGAGCTCACTTGGTGAGGAAGCAGACTGGACTACCCCTTGGGAGCCTCGGTTCTCCCAGGTCGCTTTATGGTGACGCATCATATGTTGACGCAGGGCCGTGGTGCCAACATTTGGACCCTGGCCACGCTTCACCTTTTGCCTACATATCTTGCATGTGGCCATGTTACCCTCCTGCGGATGCTTCAGGAAAAACTGCCACACTGCCGAGTAACTACTTTTCCAACCCCCTGGCCTCACTGATTCACTGCTGCTGTTGCCAACTCCAGGAACCCCTGCTCCACTACCTCCCGATAAGGTAGACTGCCGCACAGCAGGTGCTCTACCTCGGCCCCGGCCCCGGCCGGCTCCAGCCTTTGGAATTGTGCCCCCATGCTGACTGCTACCACCTTGCTGCCTCAGCTGCTGACTCCGGGGCAACCTGCGCCCCTCTTCTCCTGATGATGACGATGAAGCCCCTTTATCACCCGGCTCCCAAGTGCGATAGGCTTCATCGTCATCATCATCATCACCGAGTTGTGGCTGTACGTCACTGATGTTCGTGGATTCGTCAACAGTGTCTGGCGCAGGAGCTGGAACGCTCGCAGCACCCACGACACTGTCCACATCACTATTTGTCTGCCTAGCTAGAGAAGCCACCTCCATTTCTTGGCTGGGCAGTAGCTGCTGACTGTCCTCTATCTGATGGTCCTCCTCACTAAAGAGTGGAGCTGAACCCAAAGCATAGGATACGTCGCTGGGGGAGGGAACGGCGTAGGCCAGAGGCAATGGGAGGACAGGGACTGCTCTCGGGGCATGCCAACTCAGGGTTGTGTCAGAGGAACCTACCGACCCTAGACTGGGGGTCTCAGACGTAAGTTGTGATGATGTTGTTGATGAGCGCGTCAACCAATCTACCACGGCAGATGCGTTACTGGTGGAGACCCGACCGCTAGCAGATACTGGCAGATTAGGTCTCTCAGCGTGACTCCTGCTGCTACTGGCCCCCAGTCTGATGCGAGCTCTGCCTGCGGAATCTTGGCCTCTGCCACTCCTCTTTTCACTTCCAGGCACTTGTCTGCCCGACATAGTCTAACTGGCGTGGTAGTAGGTGATATTTTAAGATCCCCCGGGCAGCGGTGGGTCTATATGAAACAGAATATAATGCACACCAAAAGTGAGCAGTAACACTCAGCCTCCAACAGGCCTGCTTAGTGTAAATAAGAGAGCTGCTTAGTGTAAATTAAGAGGGGTATGCTATGTTACAGAATGGGATGCCCCAACAGCCAGCAGTGCACCTGTGAGCAGTACTACTATGCACAGCAAAAGTGTCTTTATCAGGCCTAATTTCAATTATAATAAGTGCAAATGGTTATATGGTCTTAAACAGAGGCTGCTGTAGTCACAGAATAGGATGCCCCAAAAAAGAAGTGGACCTGGCAGGGTCCAGTAGTGCTATGACCAGCAAAAGTGTCTTTATCAGGGCTAATTTCAATTATAATAAGTGCAAATGGTTATATGGTCTTAAACAGAGGCTGCTGTAGTCACAGAATGGGATGCCCCAAAAAAGAAGTGGACCTGGCAGGGTCCAGTAGTGCTATGCCCAGCAAAAGTGTCTTTATCAGGCCTAATTTCAATTATAATAAGTGCAAATGGTTATATGGTCTTAAACAGAGGCTGCTGTAGTCACAGAATGGGATGCCCCAAAAAAGAAGTGGACCTGGCAGGGTCCAGTAGTGCTATGCCCAGCAAAAGTGTCTTTATCAGGGCTAATTTCAATTATAATAAGTGCAAATGGTTATATGGTCTTAAACAGAGGCTGCTGTAGTCACAGAATGGGATGCCCCAAAAAAGAAGTGGACCTGGCAGGGTCCAGTAGTGCTATGCCCAGCAAAAGTGTCTTTATCAGGCCTAATTTCAATTATAATAAGTGCAAATGGTTATATGGTCTTAAACAGAGGCTGCTGTAGTCACAGAATGGGATGCCCCAAAAAAGAAGTGGACCTGGCAGGGTCCAGTAGTGCTATGCCCAGCAAAAGTGTCTTTATCAGGGCTAATTTCAATTATAATAAGTGCAAATGGTTATATGGTCTTAAACAGAGGCTGCTGTAGTCACAGAATGGGATGCCCCAAAAAAGAAGTGGACCTGGCAGGGTCCAGTAGTGCTATGCCCAGCAAAAGTGTCTTTATCAGGGCTAATTTCAATTATAATAAGTGCAAATGGTTATATGGTCTTAAACAGAGGCTGCTGTAGTCACAGAATGGGATGCCCCAAAAAAGAAGTGGACCTGGCAGGGTCCAGTAGTGCTATGCCCAGCAAAAGTGTCTTTATCAGGCCTAATTTCAATTATAATAAGTGCAAATGGTTATATGGTCTTAAACAGAGGCTGCTGTAGTCACAGAATGGGATGCCCCAAAAAAGAAGTGGACCTGGCAGGGTCCAGTAGTGCTATGCCCAGCAAAAGTGTCTTTATCAGGGCTAATTTCAATTATAATAAGTGCAAATGGTTATATGGTCTTAAACAGAGGCTGCTGTAGTCACAGAATGGGATGCCCCAAAAAAGAAGTGGACCTGGCAGGGTCCAGTAGTGCTATGCCCAGCAAAAGTGTCTTTATCAGGCCTAATTTCAATTATAATAAGTGCAAATGGTTATATGGTCTTAAACAGAGGCTGCTGTAGTCACAGAATGGGATGCCTCACAGCAGACTTAAGATCAGTTCAGTATATATGCACAGTTAGTTAGTATAAGCAGCCTGAAAACGCTAACAAAGCCTGTCAGCCAGCTAGTAACACTCAGGCTGGATGAAAAAAAAAAAAAATCTCCCTGTGACAGCCTCCGATTTTTCCTTCCTTTCCCTGTTTTTCGCTGACTTTCTGTCTGTCTCCTGTCTGTCTCCTGCCTGTCTCCAGCCTGTCCCTGTCTGTCCCTGCCTGTCTAACTGCCTCTCTCCCTCAGCTACACAGCGTTCTGTCTCTCACGAATGCAATAGAGAAATGAGGAAGGAAAAGCAAGATGGCCGACTTAAATAGCGCTGTGACGTCACCGGGCTTGCTGGCTGCTGATAGGCTGCATGTGACTGCCCCAGCTTGCACTGGCGCGGGATAGATGTCCAGACATGTCCCGTCCGCCATCTTAGAATGCCTGTAAATGTAAATGAATGGATGTTAAAGGAAAACTTCGAGCGATCGAATCGCGGGGAAATTCGGATTCGATCCGAAACGAATTTTTCCTGAAATTCGGATCGAATCCGGGTTCGTCCGGATCGATTCGCTCATCCCTAATAACAAGCTCTAAAATATTGACATTAAATATAAAGTCCCTGTGGAAAGTGTGTATCCAATTGCACAGCGTGAATATAAAGTGCAGTCACTAAGCAATTTACCTGAATTCCGTGTTCTAAGCTCAAATGTGTGCAAAAAATGCTTCTAAAGTGTCTAGGGCCTATATATCTGTGCAAAACAAGATTAAAGTGACAAGTGACAAAAATACCATTTTGTGAATACTCACCTGTAAAATGGGTATTATAAGTATGTCACACACCCCACTTCAAACATTAATAATTACAATAGGGTTAACTCACCGCTAGGTGGCAGCATTGCAGAGAATCTCCAAAAATTCAACAGGCCCCTCCCGGTCTATACATACCTGGTACCTCCCAACAATCACCCAGTATTAGAACAGCAGTAAGACAAGGTACCAGGAACAAACAATGTAACCCTCAACGCAAAGAACTAAACTTCACCATATAAAGAGCCAGGATACCAAAAAGGGCGGGTGAAGTGGGGTGTGTGACATACTTATAATAGCCATTTTACAGGTGAGTATTCACAAAATGGTATTATTCTAAGTATGTCACACACCCCACTTCAAACATTAATAATTACAATAGGGACATCCAACAGCAGTGTCCAGAAAAGGGTGGGTATCCGACCAGGCAATAACGCAGAAAAAACTCAAACCACTGCAGCCTGCAAAACCTTGCGGCTAAAAACAGCATCCGCTGAGGCCCGCACATCAACCTTATAGAACTTAGAAAAAGTATGAACAGAAGACCAAGTTGCAGCCTTACACACTTGTTCAACCGAAGCCTGGTGCTGAAAAGCCCAGGACGCACCAACCGCACGAGTAGAATGAGCAGTGACTCGAAAAGGAGGATCCTTCCCCTTAGCCGAATAAGCTCCAACAATGGCCTGACGAATCCATTTACTAATGGAAGACTTGGCCGGAGCCAAACCCTTCCTAGGCCCACAGGGCACAACGAAAAAGGCATCAGTCTTACAAAAAGAAGACGTAGCACGTAGATAGTACCTAAAACAACGTACAACATCCAAGCAGTGCAAAGCACTCTCCTTGACATTCTTAGGCTTAGGACACAAGGAAGGAAGAACAATGTCCTGGTTAAGATGAAAGGCAGAGACTAGTGATGAGCGAGTAGTATTCGACCGAGCCGGTATTCGATCGAATACTACGCTGTTCGTCATACTCGATTTCGATCGAGTACAGCGGCGATGGCGCACTCACAATTCGTTTCCCCTCCCACCTTTCCTGGCGCGTTTTTTACACCAATCACCATGCAGGGGGGGTGGGACAGGTCCTGGGAGGACGCTGGCATCGCGAAAACGGCGTCTACACGCATTGGCTGGAAAAACCATGTGACCTCGAATATACAAAACTCAGCACTTCCTCTTCGTCAGCATTAGCAGCTTGAACTTAGTGAGGGACAGACGCTCACAGCAGGGAAAGACAGGCTGTCGCTGGCAGGGCCCCAGAAGCTCGGAATATCGCTTTTACCACCATCTATACCAGCTACCAGAAGACAAGACAGTCCTTAAGAGCCCTTATTAGGGCTGCTACGCTGAACAGTATATAGCTCATTTTCTATTTAGTCAGGCAGGGCCCCAGAAGCTCAGAATATACCTTTTACCACCAGCTACCAGAAGACAAGACAGTCCTTAATAGCCCTTATTAGGGCTGCTACGCTGAACAGTATATAGCTCATTTTCTATTTAGTCAGGCAGGGCCCCAGAAGCTCAGAATATACCTTTTACCACCATATATACCAGCTACCAGAAGACAAGACAGTCCTTAATAGCCCTTATTAGGGCTGCTACGCTGAACAGTATATAGCTTATTTTCTATTTAGTCAGGCAGGGCCCCAGAAGCTCAGAATATACCTTTTACCACCATATATACCAGCTACCAGAAGACAAGACAGTCCTTAAGAGCCCTTATTAGGGCTGCTACGCTGAACAGTATATAGCTCATTTTCTATTTAGTCAGGCAGGGCCCCAGAAGCTCAGAATATACCTTTTACCACCATATATACCAGCTACCAGAAGACAAGACAGTCCTTAATAGCCCTTATTAGGGCTGCTACGCTGAACAGTATATAGCTCATTTTCTATTTAGTCAGGCAGGGCCCCAGAAGCTCAGAATATACCTTTTACCACCATATATACCAGCTACCAGAAGACAAGACAGTCCTTAATAGCCCTTATTAGGGCTGCTACGCTGAACAGTATATAGCTCATTTTCTATTTAGACAGGCAGGGCCCCAGAAGCTCAGAATATACCTTTTACCACCATATATACCAGCTACCAGAAGACAAGACAGTCCTTAATCCCTTATTAGTGCTGCTATGTTGAACAGTATATAGCTCATTTTCTATGTAGTCAGGCAGGGCCCCAGAAGCTCAGAATATACCTTTTACCACCATATATACCAGCTACCAGAAGACAAGACAGTCCTTAATAGCCCTTATTAGGGCTGCTACGCTGAACAGTATATAGCTCATTTTCTATTTAGTCAGGCAGGGCCCCAGAAGCTCAGAATATATCTTTTACCACCATATATACCAGCTACCAGAAGACAAGACAGTCCTTAATAGCCCTTATTAGGGCTGCTACGCTGAACAGTATATAGCTTATTTTCTATTTAGTCAGGCAGGGCCCCAGAAGCTCAGAATATACCTTTTACCACCATATATACCAGCTACCAGAAGACAAGACAGTCCTTAAGAGCCCTTATTAGGGCTGCTACGCTGAACAGTATATAGCTCATTTTCTATTTAGTCAGGCAGGGCCCCAGAAGCTCAGAATATACCTTTTACCACCATATATACCAGCTACCAGAAGACAAGACAGTCCTTAATAACCCTTATTAGGGCTGCTACGCTGAACAGTATATAGCTCATTTTCTATTTAGTCAGGCAGGGCCCCAGAAGCTCAGAATATACCTTTTACCACCATATATACCAGCTACCAGAAGACAAGACAGTCCTTAATAGCCCTTATTAGGGCTGCTACGCTGAACAGTATATAGCTCATTTTTTATTTAGACAGGCAGGGCCCCAGAAGCTCAGAATATACCTTTTACCACCATATATACCAGCTACCAGAAGACAAGACAGTCCTTAATCCCTTATTAGTGCTGCTATGTTGAACAGTATATAGCTCATTTTCTATTTAGTCAGGCAGGGCCCCAGAAGCTCAGAATATACCTTTTACCACCATATATACCAGCTACCAGAAGACAAGACAGTCCTTAATAGCCCTTATTAGGGCTGCTACGCTGAACAGTATATAGCTCATTTTCTATTTAGTCAGGCAGGGCCCCAGAAGCTCAGAATATACCTTTTACCACCATATATACCAGCTACCAGAAGACAAGACAGTCCTTAATAGCCCTTATTAGGGCTGCTACGCTGAACAGTATATAGCTTATTTTCTATTTAGTCAGGCAGGGCCCCAGAAGCTCAGAATATACCGTTTACCACCATATATACCAGCTACCAGAAGACAAGACAGTCCTTAAGAGCCCTTATTAGGGCTGCTACGCTGAACAGTATATAGCTCATTTTCTATTTAGTCAGGCAGGGCCCCAGAAGCTCAGAATATACCTTTTACCACCATATATACCAGCTACCAGAAGACAAGACAGTCCTTAATAGCCCTTATTAGGGCTGCTACGCTGAACAGTATATAGCTCATTTTCTATTTAGTCAGGCAGGGCCCCAGAAGCTCAGAATATACCTTTTACCACCATATATACCAGCTACCAGAAGACAAGACAGTCCTTAATAGCCCTTATTAGGGCTGCTACGCTGAACAGTATATAGCTCATTTTCTATTTAGACAGGCAGGGCCCCAGAAGCTCAGAATATACCTTTTACCACCATATATACCAGCTACCAGAAGACAAGACAGTCCTTAATCCCTTATTAGTGCTGCTATGTTGAACAGTATATAGCTCATTTTCTATGTAGTCAGGCAGGGCCCCAGAAGCTCAGAATATACCTTTTACCACCATATATACCAGCTACCAGAAGACAAGACAGTCCTTAATAGCCCTTATTAGGGCTGCTACGCTGAACAGTATATAGCTCATTTTCTATTTAGTCAGGCAGGGCCCCAGAAGCTCAGAATATACCTTTTACCACCATATATACCAGCTACCAGAAGACAAGACAGTCCTTAATCCCTTATTAGTGCTGCTATGTTGAACAGTATATAGCTCATTTTCTATTTAGTCAGGCAGGGCCCCAGAAGCTCAGAATATACCTTTTACCACCATATATACCAGCTACCAGAAGACAAGACAGTCCTTAAGAGCCCTTATTAGGGCTGCTACGCTGAACAGTATATAGCTCATTTTCTATTTAGTCAGGCAGGGCCCCAGAAGCTCAGAATATACCTTTTACCACCATATATACCAGCTACCAGAAGACAAGACAGTCCTTAATAGCCCTTATTAGGGCTGCTACGCTGAACAGTATATAGCTCATTTTCTATTTAGACAGGCAGGGCCCCAGAAGCTCAGAATATACCTTTTACCACCATATATACCAGCTACCAGAAGACAAGACAGTCCTTAATCCCTTATTAGTGCTGCTATGTTGAACAGTATATAGCTAATTTTCTATTTAGTCAGGCAGGGCCCCAGAAGCTCAGAATATACCTTTTACCACCATATATACCAGCTACCAGAAGACAAGACAGTCCTTAATCCCTTATTAGTGCTGCTATGTTGAACAGTATATAGCTCATTTTCTATTTAGTCAGGCAGGGCCCCAGAAGCTCAGAATATACCTTTTACCACCATATATACCAGCTACCAGAAGACAAGACAGTCCTTAATCCCTTATTAGTGCTGCTATGTTGAACAGTATATAGCTCATTTTCTATTTAGTCAGCCAGGGCCCCAGAAGCTCAGAATATACCTTTTACCACCATATATACCAGCTACCAGAAGACAAGACAGTCCTTAATCCCTTATTAGTGCTGCTATGTTGAACAGTATATAGCTCATTTTCTATTTAGTCAGGCAGGGCCCCAGAAGCTCAGAATATACCTTTTACCACCATATATACCAGCTACCAGAAGACAAGACAGTCCTTAATCCCTTATTAGTGCTGCTATGTTGAACAGTATATAGCTCATTTTCTATTTAGTCAGGCAGGGCCCCAGAAGCTCAGAATATACCTTTTACCACCATATATACCAGCTACCAGAAGACAAGACAGTCCTTAAGAGCCCTTATTAGGGCTGCTACGCTGAACAGTATATAGCTCATTTTCTATTTAGTCAGGCAGAGCCCCAGAAGCTCAGAATATACCTTTTACCACCATATATACCAGCTACCAGAAGACAAGACAGTCCTTAATCCCTTATTAGTGCTGCTATGTTGAACAGTATATAGCTCATTTTCTATTTAGTCAGGCAGGGCCCCAGAAGCTCAGAATATACCTTTTACCACCATATATACCAGCTACCAGAAGACAAGACAGTCCTTAATCCCTTATTAGTGCTGCTATGTTGAACAGTATATAGCTCATTTTCTATTTAGTCAGGCAGGGCCCCAGAAGCTCAGAATATACCTTTTACCACCATATATACCAGCTACCAGAAGACAAGACAGTCCTTAATCCCTTATTAGTGCTGCTATGTTGAACAGTATATAGCTCATTTTCTATTTAGTCAGGCAGGGCCCCAGAAGCTCAGAATATACCTTTTACCACCATATATACCAGCTACCAGAAGACAAGACAGTCCTTAATCCCTTATTAGTGCTGCTATGTTGAACAGTATATAGCTCATTTTCTATTTAGTCAGGCAGGGCCCCAGAAGCTCAGAATATACCTTTTACCACCATATATACCAGCTACCAGAAGACAAGACAGTCCTTAATCCCTTATTAGTGCTGCTATGTTGAACAGTATATAGCTCATTTTCTATTTAGTCAGGCAGGGCCCCAGAAGCTCAGAATATACCTTTTACCACCATATATACCAGCTACCAGAAGACAAGACAGTCCTTAATCCCTTATTAGTGCTGCTATGTTGAACAGTATATAGCTCATTTTCTATTTAGTCAGGCAGGGCCCCAGAAGCTCAGAATATACCTTTTACCACCATATATACCAGCTACCAGAAGACAAGACAGTCCTTAATAGCCCTTATTAGTGCTGCTATGTTGAACAGTATATAGCTCATTTTCTATTTAGTCAGGCAGGGCCCCAGAAGCTCAGAATATACCTTTTACCACCATATATACCAGCTACCAGAAGACAAGACAGTCCTTAATCCCTTATTAGTGCTGCTATGTTGAACAGTATATAGCTCCTTTTCTATTTAGTCAGGCAGGGCCCCAGAAGCTCAGAATATACCTTTTACCACCATATATACCAGCTACCAGAAGACAAGACAGTCCTTAAAGTGGACCAACACCCAGGGGTGATCGGCCCGGAAATCTATAAGATTCCCGGGCCGATCACCCCCCACCCCGCGGGACATCCGAGATCGGGATGTCCCGCGGGGTGAAACCCCCCAGAAACCCCCAAAACACCTTACCTGATCCGCCGCCGCTTCCGCCGCCGCCGCCTCCCGCGCACCCCTCCAGACGTGCGCGCGCCCGCGCCGGCCCTCTGTGAATGGCCGGCGGGGGCGCGCGCGCGCCGAGAGTGACGCGCGGGAGGCGGCGGCGGCAGAAGCGGCCTGGACGTTCCTGATCCCCGCCTGGACGTTGGCGGGGATTGGCTGCGGCGCTCACGTGGGAGCGTTGAGAGGTGAGTTTTTTGGGGTTTCTGGGGGGTTTCACACAGCGGGGCACCCCCGATCGGGGTGCCCCGCCGAAGTGGACCAAAACCCAGGATAGTCAAAATCCTGGGTGTTGGTCCACTTTAAGAGCCCTTATTAGGGCTGCTACGCTGAACAGTATATAGCTCATTTTCTATTTAGTCAGGCAGGGCCCCAGAAGCTCAGAATATACCTTTTACCACCATATATACCAGCTACCAGAAGACAAGACAGTCCTTAAGAGCCCTTATTAGGGCTGCTACGCTGAACAGTATATAGCTCATTTTCTATTTAGTCAGGCAGGGCCCCAGAAGCTCAGAATATACCTTTTACCACCATATATACCAGCTACCAGAAGACAAGACAGTCCTTAATAGCCCTTATTAGGGCTGCTACGCTGAACAGTATATAGCTCATTTTTTATTTAGACAGGCAGGGCCCCAGAAGCTCAGAATATACCTTTTACCACCATATATACCAGCTACCAGAAGACAAGACAGTCCTTAATCCCTTATTAGTGCTGCTATGTTGAACAGTATATAGCTCATTTTCTATGTAGTCAGGCAGGGCCCCAGAAGCTCAGAATATACCTTTTACCACCATATATACCAGCTACCAGAAGACAAGACAGTCCTTAATAGCCCTTATTAGGGCTGCTACGCTGAACAGTATATAGCTCATTTTCTATTTAGTCAGGCAGGGCCCCAGAAGCTCAGAATATACCTTTTACCACCATATATACCAGCTACCAGAAGACAAGACAGTCCTTAATAGCCCTTATTAGGGCTGCTACGCTGAACAGTATATAGCTTATTTTCTATTTAGTCAGGCAGGGCCCCAGAAGCTCAGAATATACCGTTTACCACCATATATACCAGCTACCAGAAGACAAGACAGTCCTTAAGAGCCCTTATTAGGGCTGCTACGCTGAACAGTATATAGCTCATTTTCTATTTAGTCAGGCAGGGCCCCAGAAGCTCAGAATATACCTTTTACCACCATATATACCAGCTACCAGAAGACAAGACAGTCCTTAATAGCCCTTATTAGGGCTGCTACGCTGAACAGTATATAGCTCATTTTCTATTTAGTCAGGCAGGGCCCCAGAAGCTCAGAATATCGCATTTACCACCATATATACCAGCTACCAGAAGACAAGAGAGTCATTGAGAGCCCTTATTAGGGCTGCTATGTTTTAAAAATTGTGTGGAGGCCCAAGAGCTGAGACCTTTTAAAAATTGTGTGGAGGCCCAAGAGCTGAGACCTTTTAAAAATTGTGTGGAGGCCCAAGAGCTGAGACCTCTCAAACATTGTGTGGAGGCCCAAGAGCTGAGACCTTTTAAAAATTGTGTGGAGGCCCACGAGCTGAGACCTCTTAAAAATTGTGTGGAGGCCCAAGAGCTGAGACCTTTTAAAAATTGTGTGGAGGCCCAAGAGCTGAGACCTCTCAAACATTGTGTGGAGGCCCAAGAGCTGAGACCTTTTAAAAATTGTGTGGAGGCCCAAGAGTTGAGACCTCTTAAAAATTGATTGTATTAAGCCTAAGAGGTGAGCCATAATTTTTTTCATTAATACAGCAATTCTACGGCGGTTAAGGAGGAGGAGGAGGAGGAAATGGCACTTCATACAGATGGCACTTCACTCTTGGCTGCTTTCCACTGTTGTACAAGCAAAGTCCGGGTCAATCCACTTGCTGTTCATTTTGATTAGCGTCAGCCTGTCGGCACTGTCGGTTGACAGGCGGCTGCGCTTATCGGTTATAATGCCCCCGGCTGCGCTGAACACACCCTTTCTGATAGCACACTGGCGGCAGGGCAGGCAAGCACCTCCAAGGCGTACAGGGACAGTTCCAGCCACGTGTCCAACTTGGAGACCCAGTAAGTGTAGGTCGCCGAGGGATCGGGGAGGACAGGGGTGTGGTCTGCCAGGTAGTCCCGCAACATCCGCCGATACTTGTCCCTCCTGCTGATAGTGGGCCCCGCAGTGATGGAAGTTGCACGAGGGGGTGACATGAACGTGTCCCACACCTTGGAGAGTGTTCCCCTGGTGGCTGTGGGCCTGATCGATGTTGTCAGACTCTGGGAGACACTCTCCTCTCTGCCGCCAGCGATGCTGGGTGGGAAAATCTGCATCATGTTCTGCAAGAGTTCCCTCTGGTATTCCAGTAATCGATTCGTCCTCTCCTCTACCGGAATAAAAGAGGAGAAGTTATCTTTATACCGGGGGTCCAGGAGTGCGAAGACCCAGTATAGTTTGTTCTCCAATATCCGGACAACACGTATGTCCCGGGAAAAGCAGCCCAGCATGAAGTCAGCCATGTGTGCCAGACTCTGAGTAGGCATGACGTCACTGCCCCCACCAGAAGGATCATTTTCCATTTCCTCCTCTTCCTCCTCCTCTCCGCCCCATCCGCGCTGAACCAATGGGACGCACACAGCCTGACTGCTACCCTCGCCGCCAGCATCCTCTTCCACAGCCACCTCCACGTTGTCCTCCTCCTCCTCATCCTTCTCCTGCAACTGCCACCGAGCAGCAGACAAAAGTGTGGTCTGACTGTCTACCTGCCTTGCGTCTCCTCCTACCCCCATCTCCTCTGTGTGCAATGCGTTCTCCCTTATTGCGATGAGCGATTCTTTAAGGACGCCTAGGAGCGGGATGGTTACGCTCACTATAGCGTCCTCGCTGCTGACCTTCTTAGTGGACTCCTCAAAGATACGCAATACATCGCATATGTCTGCCATCCATGGCCACTCGTGGTTGGCAAACTGAGGGAGCTGAGTTGGAGGCACGCGTGGATGCATCATCTGGTACTCCATCAATGCTTTCTGCTGCTCACACACCCTGGCCAACATGCAATAGGTGGAATTCCAGCGAGTGGGCAGGTCGCACAACAGCCGATGTTGAGGCAAATGGAGGCGTTGCTGGATTTTTTTTAAGCTAGCAGCAGCTACAGTTGACTTCCGAAAGTGAGCGCACAAGAGGAGGAGGAGGAGGAGGAGGAGGAGGAGGATGAGGAGGAGGAGGATGAGGAGGAGGAGGAGGAGGAGGAGGAAGAGGAGGGGGGTCTATCAGAACCTGTGCTGGCAATCTTGGGCGGGGGTGGTATGTAGGCCGTCCCTGTTTGCGACCCCGTCCCCGCTTACACAACATTCACCCAGTGTGCCGTCAAAGAGATGTAGCGTCCTTGGCCGCAAGCGCTTGTCCACGAGTCGGTGGTCAAGTGGACCTTTGCGCTGACTGCGTACCTCAGGGTCCGCCTGATGTTACGCGACACGTGCTGGTGCAGGGCGGGGACGCCACACCGGGAAAAATAGTGGCGGCTAGGGACGGAATAGCGAGGTGCGGCAGCCGCCATCAGGTCGCGGAAGGCCTGCGTCTCCACAAGCCTAAACGGCAACATCTCCAGGGCCAGCAGTTTGAAGATGAGGCAGGTTAAGGCTTGGGCTTGGGGGTGACTGGAGGCGTACTTCCGCCTGCGGTTGAACGCCTGCGAGATGGACAGTTGATGGGACGAGGAGATGGAAGGTGCAGACGAAGATGCGGGGGAAGGTGGGGCTGAAGGAGAAGGCCCCAAAGTAGCCGAGGCAGAGGCAGATGTGGAGGTGTCCTGGCTGGAGGTCTGGACCGCAGTGGCAGCACACAACAAAGGGGAAGAGGCAGTGGCAGCAAGACGGGGCGCAGGTTGTATTGCGTTTGCTCTCTCCCACTCAGCCCAGTGCTTGAATTCCAAGTGACGGCGCATGCCTGAGGTGGTCAGATTGCTCTTCTCAGAGCCCCTACTCAGTTTTGAGTGGCAGATTGCGCAAACCGCGCTCAGTTTGTCATCCGCGCAAACGTTAAAAAATCTCCACACCACAGAAGTACGAGGCCTCGATGGGGGAGCTTCACGCGACTGCCTGCTGCCAGGAAGAGCTTCGGCCCTGCTGGCTGTGGCCTGCCTTCTCTGTCTGGACTGTCCTCTGCCTCTGGACTGTCCTCTGCCTCTTGCTGCCTTATTCGGTGATGCGCAGACCGCATCTCCACTGCTTTCCCCGCTGGACATCACCCCTGTCCAAGTGGGGTCGGTCATTTCGTCGTCCACCACCTCCTCTTCCACTTCCTCTCTCTGCTCCTCCTCCTGCCCACTGGACATTCCAACAGCCTCCCTTGATGGCAACTGCGTCTCATCATCATCGCTCATGATAGCAGATGCTGGTTCCGGGTCCACATCACTAGCAGATGGCGGATACTCAAGTGTTTGGGCATCACTACAAACAAATTCCTCTGCTAGCTCCTGGGATTCTTGCAGCACATCTGGAAAAGGACCCGAAAAGAGGTCCTGGGAGGGGTCAAGGTTGGGCTGACTCTGTTGGCCAGGTTGGGAGGAAGGAGGGTCAGAGTGAGACTGTGTGGATGACTGGGTGGTGGACAAGTGACTGGAAGCGTTATCGGCCATCCATTGCACCACCTGTTCACGCTGCTCAGGCCTTAACAGAGGTGTACCCCGCCCCCCGCATAACTGTCCCATAAAGGCAGGGAAGCTGGATGAGCGTAATGCTGGCTGCCCCTCACCAGCACGCATTGTATCCCCACTGGCTTCAACGCGGTTTGTGCCCCCACCAGCATTTCCGCGCCCCCGTCCTCGTCCACGTCCCTTTGCGCTAGCCCTCCGCATTTCAGACGTTTTACTTTTTTGGCCACGCGTTATGCCAAATATAAAAATATTTTTAAGAAGAACACCTGGCTATACAGCCGTATACTGCCAGAAGGTGAAATGGTGCCTATACGCACCGTGTATAAAACAGTGTTTTGTTGGCACAGAGGACACAAAACAGTAGTGCCAAATATAAATATATTTTTAAGAACACCTGGCTATACAGCCGTATACTGCCAGAAGGTGAAATGGTGCCTATATACGCACCGGGTATATAACAAGGTTTTGTTGGTAAAGAGGACACAAAACAGTAGTGCCAAATATAAAAAATATTTTTAAGAAAAACACCTGGCTATACAGCCGTATACTGCCAGAAGGTGAAATGGTGCCTATACGCACCGTGTATAAAACAGTGTTTTGTTGGCACAGAGGACACAAAACAGTAGTGCAAAATATAGTTTTGTATATAGGTGCTAATACACCACTGAAGTCTTTCTGTCCCTATTCCAGCATCAGCAGCTACCCCTCACTAAAGCAGCCGTTTTGAGCAGAGTGTATATAGTTTTGTATATAGGTGGTAATACACCACTGAAGTCTTTCTGTCCCTATTCCAGCAGCAGCAGCTACCCCTCACTAAAGCAGCCGTAGCTGCAGTATTAATAAGTGCTCAGCTCTTGGGCCTCCACACAATGTTTGAGAGGTCTCAGCTCTTGGGCCTCCACACAATGTTTGAGAGGTCTCAGCTCTAGGGCCTCCACACAATTTTTAAAAGGTCTCAGCTCTTGGGCCTCCACACAATGTTTGAGAGGTCTCAGCTCTTGGGCCTCCACACAATTTTTAAAAGGTCTCAGCTCTTGGGCCTCCACACAATTTTTAAAAGGTCTCAGCTCTTGGGCCTCCACACAATTTTTAAAAGGTCTCAGCTCTTGGGCCTCCACACAATTTTTAAAAGGTCTCAGCTCTTGGGCCTCCACACAATTTTTAAAAGGTCTCAGCTCTTGGGCCTCCACACAATGTTTGAGAGGTCTCAGCTCTTGGGCCTCCACACAATTTTTAAAAGGTCTCAGCTCTTGGGACTCCACACAATTTTTAAAAGGTCTCAGCTCTTGGGCCTCCACACAATTTTTAAAAGGTCTCAGCTCTTGGGCCTCCACACAATGTTTAAGAGGTCTCAGCTCGTGGGACTCCAAACAATGTTTGAGAGGTCTCAGCTCTTGGGCCTCCACACAATTTTTAAAAGGTCTCAGCTCTTGGGCCTCCACACAATGTTTGAGAGGTCTCAGCTCTAGGGCCTCCACACAATTTTTAAAAGGTCTCAGCTCTTGGGCCTCCACACAATGTTTGAGAGGTCTCAGCTCTTGGGCCTCCACACAATTTTTAAAAGGTCTCAGCTCTTGGGCCTCCACACAATTTTTAAAAGGTCTCAGCTCTTGGGCCTCCACACAATGTTTGAGAGGTCTCAGCTCTTGGGCCTCCACACAATTTTTAAAAGGTCTCAGCTCTTGGGCCTCCACACAATTTTTAAAAGGTCTCAGCTCTTGGGCCTCCACACAATTTTTAAGAGGTCTCAGCTCTTGGGCCTCCACACAATTTTTAAAAGGTCTCAGCTCTTGGGCCTCCACACAATTTTTAAAAGGTCTCAGCTCTTGGGCCTCCACACAATGTTTGAGAGGTCTCAGCTCTAGGGCCTCCACACAATTTTTAAAAGGTCTCAGCTCTTGGGCCTCCACACAATGTTTGAGAGGTCTCAGCTCTTGGGCCTCCACACAATTTTTAAAAGGTCTCAGCTCTTGGGCCTCCACACAATTTTTAAAAGGTCTCAGCTCTTGGGCCTCCACACAATTTTTAAAAGGTCTCAGCTCTTGGGCCTCCACACAATGTTTGAGAGGTCTCAGCTCTAGGGCCTCCACACAATTTTTAAAAGGTCTCAGCTCTTGGGCCTCCACACAATGTTTGAGAGGTCTCAGCTCTTGGGCCTCCACACAATTTTTAAAAGGTCTCAGCTCTTGGGCCTCCACACAATTTTTAAAAGGTCTCAGCTCTTGGGCCTCCACACAATGTTTGAGAGGTCTCAGCTCTAGGGCCTCCACACAATTTTTAAAAGGTCTCAGCTCTTGGGCCTCCACACAATGTTTGAGAGGTCTCAGCTCGTGGGACTCCACACAATGTTTGAGAGGTCTCAGCTCTTTGGCCTCCACACAATTTTTAAGAGGTCTCAGATCTTGGGCCTCCACACAATTTTTAAGAGGTCTCAGCTCTAAGCTTCCCTTACTGCTGGGGTGACACACTGTAACAAACCTCCTCCTGTATGCCTCCCTGACTGCTGGGGTGACACACTGTAACAAACCTCCTCCTGTAAGCTTCCCTTACTGCTGGGGTGACACACTGTAACAAACCTCCTCCTGTAAGCTTCCCTTACTGCTGGGGTGACACACTGTAACAAACCTCCTCCTTTAAGCTTCCCTTACTGCTGGGGTGACACAATGACACAAGAGGACATGTCTGACCACATCTCACACACACACACACACACACACACACAATGACAATTAGGGGTGGGGTCTATTTATTTTCCCCCTTGCCTATGCCATCTGTGGTTGTCATTAGGCAACGTGATTTTAAGGGGTGCAGAATTTTGTTCTTCTTTTTTGTACAGTTTGGCTTGGGGTCCATGGCAATGTAGAGGAAAGAAGGTTTCCTTGTCTTGTCTCACTTTACGTAGAAGTAATATTGTGTTTGGAGTGTATTGTTGAGAGGCTGTGATAGTGGCGTAATAGTGCGACTTGGGCGCGTTATATGCACCCAGACATGCTTCCCCTGCTGTCCCAGTTGCATTCCAGCAGTGTTGGCATCATTTTCTGATGTTTCAGGGTGGACTTGGTGACCTCCAAGTGGTCGAATTGAGATTTCCAAGTGTCGAGCATTTTTTTCCCATAGACTATAATGGGATTCGATATTCGGTCGAGTAGTCGAGTAACGCGGTCTATTCGAATCGAAATTCGAAATTTCGAATATTTCACTACTCGCTCATCTCTAGCAGAGACCACTTTAGGGAGAAAGTCTGACTTGAAGCGAAAAACCACTTTGTCCTGATGATCCTCGAAATAAGGAGCCTGAATAGACAAAGCTGCCAACTCTGAAACACGCCGAACCGAAGTGATGGCCACCAGAAAGGCAACCTTCTGAGTAAGAGTGGACAGAGCAATATCCCGCAAAGGCTCAAAAGGAGGAGTCTTAAGAGCAGAAAGAACCAAATTCAAATCCCACACTGGGAGCAAAGGCTTCCTAGGAGGCCGCACATGCAAAACCCCCTGGAAAAAGGTCTTGACCAAGGAATGACTAGCAAAAGACTTCTGGAAAAAAATTGACAAAGCAGAAACCTGCCCCTTCAAGGTACTCAGCTGAAGACCGGAGTCCAGCCCCGACTGAAGAAACTCCAAAATCCTAGACACAGAAAAGACCCGGCAAGGCAAAGACCTAGCCTCACACCAATCAATATAAGATCTCCAATACCTGTAATAGATGGAAGAAGAAGATCTCTTCCTGGCACTAATAAGAGTCCGAATGACCGCATCCGAAAGACCCTCCTCCTTTAAGATGGAGGTTTCAGCAGCCAAGCCGTCAAAGCCAGCGTTTGTAAACTGGGGTAACATAGTTGACCCTGTGTGAGAAGATCCGGCCGAAGAGGCAGATCGAACTGATCTACGGCCAGATGAACGATGTCCGCGAACCACACCCGCCTTGGCCACCTTGGAGCCACGAGAATGGCGGGAACTCCCTCCAGAACCAACTTTCGCAGAACCCTGCCTAGCATGGGAATCGGAGGAAACAGATAAAGAAACCCCAGGTCCCTCCAGCTCAGGGCCATGGCATCCACCGCCAGAGCCAGAGGGTCCCGGGACAGGGACACAAAGGACGGAAGCTTGTGATTGTGACGAGAGGCAAACAGATCCACCTCCGGCGTCCCCCACCGGAGACAAAGCGACCGAAACGCCTGGGGATGGAGAGACCACTCCCCCCGACGGGACGCACACCGGCTCAGAAAGTCCGCCTCTGTGTTTTCCACTCCCGGAATGTAAACTGCCGAGATGCAAGGGACATGAGTCTCTGCCCAGACTAAAATCAGAGACACCTCCCTGTGGGCACCCAGACTGCGAGTCCCTCCTTGGTGATTGATGTAAGCAACCGCCGTCTGATTGTCTGATCGAACCTGAACCGGCAGACCTTGTAAATGATGCGTCAAGCGAGACAGAACCAACCTGATGGCTCGCAATTCCAGAACATTGATGGGCAAGTGGGCCTCCTGAGGGTCCCACTGCCCCTGAAACCGAAGATCCTTCCAAAAACCTCCCCAGCCTGACAAACTGGCATCCGTGGTGACAGTTTCCCAAAGCGGGGTCAGAAACGACCTGCCCTTCAGAAGGTTGTCCGAGACCAACCACCACAGAAGGGACTGCCGAACCCGAGGGGACAACCGGAAGGACCGATCCAACGACCCCGGACGCCGGTTCCAAGACGCCAAAAGATGAAGTTGAAGAGTCCTCGTATGAAACTGAGCAAAGGGAACTGCCTCGAACGAGGCCACCATCAACCCCACCAGTCTCATCCCCAGACGAATGGACGGATGAGGATGGGAGAGAAGCAACTGGACCAATTCCTGAATCAGCAGAACCTTGGCCTGAGGGAGAAACACTCTGTGCTGGCAGGAGTCCAACGACATCCCCAGAAAGGTCACCACCCTGGCCGGAACCAGCGAGGACTTGGGGTAATTGATCACCCAGCCGAACCTCTCCAACATAGACACCACCGTGCTGGTGTCCCCCTCTGCTTGACTGAAGGAAGGCGCCATGATGAGAAGATCGTCCAGGTAAGGCACAATGCGAATCCCCTGAGCTCTGAGCAGGGCCATCACCCCCGCCAACACCTTGGTGAACACTCTCGGAGCAGAGGTGAGGCCGAATGGAAGAGCCACAAACTGAAAGTGCCGATCCTCCACCACGAAACGAAGGAACCGCTGATGAGCTGGAAAGATCGGAATGTGCAGGTACGCATCCTTGATGTCTATGGACGTCATAAAGTCCCCCTGCCGAAGCGAACCGATCGCAGACCGCAGGGTTTCCATGCGGAACTTCCGGGGACGAATAAACCTGTTGAGAAACTTCAAATCCAGAATAGGACGGAAGGACCCGTCCTTTTTGGGGACAGTGAAGAGATTGGAGTAAAACCCGCGCCCTACCTCTGAAGAGGGAACCGGGCAAACGACAGCTAAGTCTAGAAGATTCCTTACCTCCGCCAGGAGCCCCTGCGCGGCCAAAGGATCCAAAGACACCCGAGACCTGAAGAACCTTGGAGGAGGACTCGAACTCCAACTTGTAACCGGCCGAAACCACCTCCCGGATCCATCTGTCCGAGACCTCCTGGTCCCACACCCGGGAGAAAAGTTGCAACCGTCCCCCCACCCGAACGGGTGAGGGCGCCCCCTCATTGCTGGGCGGGCTTGGCAACCGGCTTGGGCTTGGCACCCCAGACGCGAGCGGGACGGCCACGGCCTCTACCCCTATTCCAACTGGCGCCCCTGGAGGCCGAGGAGCCCGCACCCCTGCCGGCTCCGGCTCCCCGAAAGGACGGATTGAAGGAGACCGTTCCCCGAAAGGAACGGCGAAATTTCTTGCGCTGAGGTAACTTACCTCCCTTGGCAACAGAATCCAGCCTCTCACCAAAAAGCCTCAAACCCAAAAAGGGAAGAGCCGTGAGCGATCTTTTAGAATTAAAATCAGCCGTCCACTGTCTCAACCACACACAGCGCCGGATAGCCACCAGCAAGGCAGTAGCCCTGCCACACATCAACATGGCATCCTCTTGAGCGGCCAGGATAAAGGACAAGAAAGAATCACAGCGCTTAAGCGCAAGGGACTCATCACAGGTAGGCTCGAGATCCACACCCAAGTCCCTGACAATAGACCCGACCGCAAAAGTCAAAAGAGCCGAAGCACAGACAGGCCTTAACACCGAACCCGCACATACAAAACCATGACGGGCTAGCTGATCAATCCGGCGATGATCCTCGCCGTCCCTGAGCGAAGTTGTGTCAGGGGAATGCACGACCGCCGTGTTGGACAGTCCCAAGACCGGAGTATCTACCTCAGGGGGGACAGACCAACGCTTCATCAATTCCGCCGGAAAGGGATACTTCCTATCCCAGCTAGACGGCACACCAACGAGACGTGTAGGTTGCTCCCATTGCTTGAAAACAATTTCTTCAAAATGCTGTTGGCTGGGAAACTCCAAGCGCTGCTTGGACACCCCAAAAAGCTGACCCTTAGGCCTAGGAGCAACCACCGGAGGATCCAAATCCAAAACCTCAAACATCTGGGTCAGAATGGTAGAGGAATCGAGAGGAAGGCCCTCAGCCTGATCCCCCTCAGTACCCAGCAACTGCTGAACATCAGAATCTTCTTCCTCAATGAGCTCACCATCTTCAAGGGGACGATCCGACCAATCCAGATCTCCAACAACTTCCTCATCTGAATCCGGCGGAGGCGGAGACAGATGCTTCCGCTTAGCTGGAGCCTTCTGAGCGGCCATTGCAGAAAACCTTTTCTCAAGGCTGGTCAAACGGGCACATACCTCAGACTGCGAATCCCCGCCCAGGACAACGTCACACGGGGTCCGGAATAAGCGAGGGGGAGAGGGAGATGGCGCGGCCGACGAAGTGCTAGGCACCGGAGTACTGGACTGCCGTGCAATGTTCTGCTGTGCACATGGGATACACAAAATGACATCATCTCCCTGGAGCGGAGTCCCACAACCCCCGCACACCTTGGATTGTCCCGAAGAACCATTCCCGGTATCTGTGGCAGCCTCCATGTGGTGAAATTTAAGGTATTCGCAGAACCCAGGGATTTATGCAGTACGCGACCCGGGATGCCCCCTAATTACCTAAAAATTGTCTAAAGATTGTCAAAAAATCCTGACCCAGGGGAATAGCATAAAAAAAAAACCTTATATATATTTTTATAAAACCACCCCCCACAAGCCAGGTATATAAGACCGGGAGAGCCCTGCCAGACGGGATCCCAGGATCTGAAAGACACAAAAGAACAGGGACAACAGTCAATCCAGGCACAATAATACCTATACAAACATACAAGAATATCATACAACCCCCCCCCCCCTCATTAACCATAGACAAAAGGAGATGGTTAATATACACAACCAGCACCTTAAAAAGACGTGCAGGAGCGAGGAGGCGGGAGAAGGAGGGGACGCAAGGCGGGGGGCCAGGCCACCAGTCCTTTATGTGACCAAAACAACCCCCGCAAGATACTGCCAGAAAACGCCTACCTGAGAGAGCACAAGCGCAGAGAGGCACCCGCAGAAAGATGGCGGCCCGAACACCGCTCCGTGACAGAGAGGGAGGGGAAGACGAGCCCCGGGAGCGCGGGAGCCGAGAAAGCCCCGCCCCTCCAAAACGGCCAATCAGCGCGCGGCCCGCGCGCGCGCGGTCCCGCCCCCCTGCGGCGTCATCACAAGCCAGACCAGCGAACCGCGCTCAGCCTCCAAGACGGGACCGGCGGAGCAACCTGCCGGTCCCAAGTGCGCAACACACACACACACGCTCATCTCCCTCTATCACCCCTGTGCAGGCCGGACACGCCAGGCTGCAAGCGCCCCCCGGCTCCTGAGGGGAGAAACGCCAACTCACACCAGCAGCAGCTGAAGTAAAAGACACACACACAAGGCAGATCCAGACAAAAAAACCGCCACAGTAAACAGCGCAGGAGCCCTCACAAAACCAGCCAGCGCAGCAGCCACACTCACACAACCATGTCACCGGTCCCAAATCGCGCCACACACCCCGGAGTGAGGAATAACTAATGTCCCAGGGCTAGGCACATCCTGAACCGCTAACTTCCACTAATTAAATGGGGGCATCCCACCTCCGGATCACCACTCCGGGAATCCCGCTATGCCCCGCAATGAAGGGTCGAGCGGAGGAGCTAATCTCCTAGGCACCAAAGGTGCCGGCTACCTTTTGCCCGGCCTACAGCCGAAGCTGGGAGGCTGCCAGTTAACAAGTATGCTACAAAACAAGAGCCGGGCAGAAATAGACCACGGGGGGGGGGGGGGGGGGCCGGGGGGATACCCCGGCTACCTGCAAGCAGGAGACTTCTTTCTTCTGTCTTGTTGCCACCTTGCAGAGAACAACACTGGGTGATTGTTGGGAGGTACCAGGTATGTATAGACCGGGAGGGGCCTGTTGAATTTTTGGAGATTCTCTGCAATGCTGCCACCTAGCGGTGAGTTAACCCTATTGTAATTATTAATGTTTGAAGTGGGGTGTGTGACATACTTAGAATAATATGTGTGTAAATCTTTACCTCCTGTGCTATTATCAAACATAAGTGAAATGACAATATGGATAACTAGTCGGAACTAAGATATGATAAGGTACATCACCGGGTGTGAAGAGCTGTCATCTAGGGGTCCGGACGGACAGAAATAATGACGCACGGCCTGAGGAAGTGATCCAGCTGTGATCACGCAACGCGTCGCTATTTCTGTACGTCCGGACCCCTAGAGGACAGCTCTTCACACTTCACACACACAAGCATTTTTTGCACACATTTGAGCTTAGAACACGGAATTCAGGTTAATTGCTTAGTGATTGCACTTTATATTCATGCTGTGCAATTGGATACACACTTTCCACAGGGACTTTATATTTAATGTCAATATTTTAGAGCTTGTTATGATAACCCATGGGGTCTGGTGTTTTTAATTTTAGATCTTAACACAGATTTTTACAGTGTGACCTAGAATTGTTGTAAATACCCATATATGAAATAAAGGGTTATTATTATCAATCTTTATTTTTGGTTGTGCGGACATTTTGATACAGATATATTGTGGGGTTGTTCTGGATTACCCCATTTTCTGTGCATTGTATGTCCTATACCATTTGGGGTTAGGACCTGTACATAACCGGCACACCTTGATATAAATAGTGGTGCGGAGTAATATGGTGTGTTTTGCTAACCCTATATTATTTCTGCTTTTTCCTACAGGCTTTTTATAGGTATAATGTGGCGTAAGCTAGCAAAAATAATTCTATTTATACACTGTGTTATTCTTACTCCTATTGTTATTATGGAAGATATCTGGAGACTTTCTGGGCTCTTCTGACTTGCAGGGCACTGGCCCTTGGCCCACCTGAAGACACAGATTCCCTCTTCTCTGGTGTAGGGATTCAGTTTTGTAACAACATGTTACCTATACCAAAATTAGTGTTGAGGCACAAGTAGCACACATATTTCAACATTAAATACAATCTACTAAACACCAAATGGAACAATACTATTAAAAATTAGACCTCAGGCTTTGATAAAAAGGCACTGGGGTCTGGATTACAGAGAGCTTGTAGTGCACTGAACTGGCATGAAGACACAGTAATCGAGCAGACGTTATGGAAACTTACTGGAAAAAAGACTAGGGCCAGCCCTTGCAATAAGGTGTTTCTTTTCACCAAGGCAACTCTGGGGAAAATGGAAATATCTATTCTATTGTTGAAGTGTAACAGTGGTTAGAGAAAGAGTAAAAACCACTTATATCTACCCTCTCCCAGTTCCATGTGATATGTGGCAGATCTGGAACGGAGCTGGAGAAAGTCAGCAGCACTTGAGGTAGGGAGTTTTGGCAGTAGAAACCCTTTAATGTCCTTTTATCTTTGCTCAGTCAGAGTTCAAATTTTTCATGGCAACCGCCACAGAGTGGAAAGCAAAATCTACTCTATGGGCAAGTATTGTATTCAGCTCTAAAAACTATTTCTAACACATTTCTGACTCTTATTTCAATCCTTGAAAACAAAAGTTCTCAGTGGAGTTCAACTTTAATTAAAGTATTATAAATATTGGCAATGCAAGTCAGGTTTTCATAAGCATAAAGATAAATAACTGTTTTGCTATTTTAAATTTCAACAAAGGGAAACAAAGTGATGTACCCCTGAGGAGTTAATTAGCCTACTACTGGTTAAACAAGCTTTGATCCCAGTTTTTTTTCCTAACCAAGCTATCAGCATAACCTCTGCTTATTCTACAGGGAAAATTCTGACACAATGATTGATCTGCGGTGGAGTCTGAAACCAAACAACCCCACATTAGAAGGTTTTAAAAACAAAACTGAAGTGGTGTATCTAATTCTAAAAAGAGACTCCAGTTAATGTTGAAAAAACTTTACAAACACACACACACACACACACACACACACACACACACACACACACACACACACACACACATTAAAGGTGTGTATTTATCTATCTTATAATCCCTTAATGCGGAAGTACAGTCTCTCAGGGTAATCCCCAACCTGACCATAGGTTCGATTCAGAGCCTGGTAAGAAAAATCACTTCTTCGAGAGAAAAATTCTTAATTGCTTTCCAAAGGGGTGTTGTTAGCCATATACAAGGCTCTATACTCTATACTGTACTGGATTCCTATGTGGATCCTTTCGGTAAGCACTTCTTCTTAAAGCTCCCTTTTTTCATCAAAATGTACACAACAGCAAATATACAGTATATGGGCCTAAAATGTCCAGCCAGCATTCTGTTGGAAAGTATTATGCTCTCTGGTCGCTTTTTGCCAAAGGTGTGCCGAGTGTGTGTGTGTGTGTGTTTGTGTGTGTGTGTGTGTGTGTGTGTGTGTGTATGGGGCGGTTAACCTCCCTCTTATTCCATAATTGGATGCCTCCACTGGCAGATCTGCCACTATTAATTTTATTTCAGACCATACTGATGACAAAACCTCACCAATGGGAAGCCCTATTGGTGAGACTCAAGTAATTGACATTTCCATTAATAAAAAAAAAAAACACAAAAGATAAGAACTCACCTCCATGTGCAATGTATCCGACCGAGTCTTCTCTTCTCCAATCCCCACCCCAGGCTCTTCCGCCAAAAGGAGAAAGCCCAAAAGACCCCCCCCCCGGCTCTTTCATAGGCGGAGCAGATAAGGCCATCCAGCTCCTCCAAGCATGAACAGTCCTGTCAGATGCCGGTAGTGAGGAGGAGTAGTGGGGGAGAAGTGGAAGGGGAGGGGACACCGATACTCTGCCCCCTCACCCAGCTTTCACTGTTCACTTCCGGCTATCATCGGTGATCAACGCGGGATCGGAGGTGAGTATAGAAAAAGAATGTACTTAAATTACATTTTGCTATATATTCCAAGTATGTCACACACCCCACTTCCAATATTCATGACATATGGGTTATAACCAGTAGAGGGCGAACTTCTGCAGAGATGACAGGCAAAAAAGTAGCCCCTCCCGGTCCATAAATACCTGGGACCTCCCACACATTACCCAGTAATCGTCTCTGCAGACAGCGAGCAAGTAAGAAGATGGCTATCTCCTTCCTTACAGGTAAGCCGGGGTTGCACCCGGCTGATTTCTGCCCTATTTCTGCCCGGACTTTATCTTTTCTTTAAATACATATGCCTCCCAGCCTAGGCTGTAGGTCCAGACAAGGGTAGGTGACACCCTCGGGGTGTTTTTAGTAAGCAGCTACGCTCCTCCGTGAGACCCCATTATAGGGGTAAGCGGTTACCAGGTTCGGGATCCTGGTTTGGGATGCCCTGTCCATATTCCCTGCGCTGCTTTAGATGGCTGGGGGTCCCTTCCCCATCCATTTCCCTCTGTCCCACGGATCATGGAGGGGGGGGGGGCATTTCTCCCTGTGTTTGCTTCCCAGTGTATGATTGTGCTTGTATGCGTTACTTGTACACTCAGGCCAGGCCGCCTTGTTTTCAGGCGACCTGGTGCCCGGGCCGGCTCCTCCACTGCTCTGGGAGCCCGGCCATTGTATCTCCCTCTTGCTGAGGGGAGGAGGCGGGGCCGTGCGATCGGCGCGCTGCCCCGCTCGCCCGCCTCCTTTGGCGCATGTGGTGGCTCCCAGCCTATTGCTAGGGACCGCGGTTCCTCTGCTGTGTAGGAGGGGGTGGGACCACGCACAGCGCGCAATCCGCGCTGGCCCGCCCCCTTCTCTTCCTTCCTGGCTGCCGCTGTGGGGGCTGCTGCTGTCTCCCGTCGCCATTTTGGGTCCCCTCTTCCGTTTTTCCTTGTACTTGCATTCTGTGTTCACATTGCTGGCTGTTTCCTGGTGTGACTGTCATTATGGCTACATGCGGGTTTTCTATATTGAACCTCTGCTTATAGCACTATTCCCATTATGTCTTTCAGGGAGATCTCCTCACCTTACAGTTAAAGAGGGGGTTCTCCCGGTCCTTAGGTCCCTCAAGCAAAATTTTGGGGCTTTTTCAAATCCTCCCACTAACAGACTTTAAGGGGCATCCCGGGTAGCTTACTAGCGTAATTCCCACTGGTAATTGCGACTGCCATAAAAAATCACCATATGGAGGCTTCCCAGGATACCGGGCTCGGGCTCCCTTTGGGGCAATCCCGGCAGTGTGTGGGTTGTGGGGCATCCCTTGCGGGGGATAATGTGCTGGTTTGCATACCATGTGCACAGCAGGCCATAACGCGGCAGTCGGGGTCCCAGGGGTCTGGGTCAGTGCCGCCGGCCTCATCACCTACTCCACCACGCCTGATCCATACCCCAAGTGACACCGGGGAGTTGCACCCTGTTGTCTGTGCTAGATTGGCCAACATCGAAAAATTGATTTCTAGCTCTGCGGTCAGAAAGGCCCCGGCTAAGAGAAGGCATTTGTCACCGGCTGCACCGGGTTTGGAATTTGATGAGGATGATTCCTTTGACTGGCCTGATTATTCCCCACTGGAAGAAGGGGAATTGTTCTCTGAATCTGAAGGCTCTGAGGATCAGCAGTTTTTGGATGCTGATGCTGGGCGGGAGTGTGGGGATACCGTCGATACCCCCAAGCTTCTGGCCCATCTTTTTGAGGTGCTGGCTATTTCTCCTGCTGCGGAGGCCCTTCCGCAGAAGGGGGAATTTTTTGGGACCTCTAAGCCTAGATTGGAGTTCCCAAATCAGAAGCATTTTGACAATTTAATTCTTAAAGAATGGGAAAAGCCTAGTCGCCTTCCCGGTGTTCTTCAGGGATGAGATAGGAAGTATCCCTTTCCGGTGGACGTGGTGAAGCGCTGGTCGTCACCCCCCGAGGTCGATGTGCCGGTTCTGGGTTTGTCCAACACATCCGTTGTGCACTCACCAGACGCCACCATGCTGAAGGATAGTGAGGACCGACGTCTTGATCAAATGGCATCTCATGCCTTTGCCAGCGTGGGTTCGGCTTTGCGTCCTGTTTGCGCTTCAGCGCTCCAGGCTGTGGCTACCAGGTCCGCAATTAGGGGCGTGTTGAATGGTCCCCAGCTTAACCCGGCTAGTGATGAATTCGCAGTGCTTACGCGGTGTGATTTGTTCATGTCCTTTGTCTTATCAGCCTTGGACGACGCAATATGCATGTGTAGCAGAACCTTGGCATTACTTGTGGCTATACGTCGCTCGGTTTGATTGCGCCAGTGGGCGGCTGACCTTTCGGGTAAGAAGTCACTTACAGGGCTACCCTTCTTGGGTATGCGTCTGTTTGGAGATAAATTGGACTCGGTGGCGAAAGGAGGTAAGTTACCACAATGCAAGAAGCAGCGTTGCTCCTTTCGGGGTGCGGGCTCCTTTAACCCTTCCTTTCGTGGCTCTAGAGCAAGCAGAGGTGTTGCTTACTCTGCCTTCAGAGGTGACTCCTGGGGCAGGGGCAGAGGACGTGCCCGTCCCGGAACTGTCTGGGGTACCAAACCCAAGGCTGCTGCCAAACCAGCTCAGCAATGAGGGGGCACCCTCACCCTTGCGGGTGGGGGGACGGCTACGGTTTGGACCTGGGAGGTCATAGACAAATGGATCTTGGAAGTGGTTTCTTCCGGGTACGAGCTGGAGTTCGAGTCCCGGCCTCCTCCCAGATTCCTCAGGTCCCGGGTTCCCTCGGAGTCCCGGGCTGCGCAGGGGCTTCTGTTGGCAGTACAAAATCTTCTGGACTTGGAAGTCATCTGCCCGGTGCCTTTCTCAGAGAGAGGCAGGGGCTATTATTCCAGTCTCTTCACGGTGCCCAAGAAGGATGGCTCCATAATACCCATTCTGGATTTAAAGCTTCTCAGCAGGTTCATCAGAACCAAGAAGTTTTGCATGGAGACTCTCCGATCGGCCATCAGTTCTCTTCGTCAAGGGGATCTTATAACGTCCATAGACATCAAGGATGATTACCTTCATGTACCGATCTTCCCAGGACACCAGAGGTTTTTCAGGTTTGTGGTGGGAGATCAGCACTTTCAGTTTGTGGCTCTTCCATTCGGGCTAACCTCGGCACCAAGGGTGTTCACCAAGGTGTTGGCGGGTATAATGGCCCTTCTCAGAGCCCAGGACATTCGCATTGTGCCGTATCTGGACAACCTTCTCATCACGGCATCCTCTCTCAGCCAGGCGGAACTGGACACCAGGATGGTGGTGACGACACTGGAGAGGTTCGGCTGGGTGATCAACTACCCCAAATCTTCTCTCTCCTCGTCAAGGGAGATTTCCTTTCTGGGCAAGAATCTGGATACCATTCAGGCCAAGGTGCAGATGATTCTAGGTCTGATCCGGATTCTTCTGTCCAGGCCTTTCCCATCCATCCGGCTAGGGATGAGGCTGGTGGGGTTGATGGTGGCTTCCTTCGAGGCAGTTCCTTTTGCTCAGTTCCACATGAGGTCGCTTCAACTCCTTCTACTGTTGGCTTGGGACAGATGTCCGCTGTCGTTGGATCAGTCTTTTCTGATGTCGCCCCTGGTTCGGCAGTCTCTTCAGTGGTTGCTGGAACTAAGAAATCTTCTGAGGGGCAGGTCTTTTCTGACCCCTTGTTGGGAGACGGTCACCACGGATGCCAGCCTGTCGGGCTGGGGGGGTTTCTGGAAGGAACATCAGTTCCAGGGGCTGTGGGGTCCTCAGGAGGCTCACACCCCCATCAATGTCTTAGAGCTGAGAGCTATTCGGTTGGTGCTGTCGTGCTTGACGCATCACCTCCAAGGTTTACCGGTTCAGGTTCGATCAGACAATCGGACTGCGGTCGCTTACATCAATCGCCAAGGAGGGACTCACAGCAGGAGTGCCCTCAGGGAAGTTTCTCTGATTCTGGCATGGGCAGAGAGCAATGCCCCATGCATCTCGGGGGTGTACATTCCGGGAGTGGAGATCATGGAGGCGGACTCCCTGAGCAGGGGATTCTCTCGCCGAGGGGAATGATCCCTCAACAACAAGGTATTTCGGTCCATTTGTCACAAGTGGGGGTTCCCGGAGGTGGATCTTTTTGCGTCTCGTCACAATCACAAGCTTCCTGCATTTGTGTCTCTGTCTCAGGATCCTCTGGCTCTGGCAGTGGATGCCATGTCCCTTGCCTGGAAGGATCTGGATTTCCCCCCTTCTCCATGGTAGGCAGGGTGGTGCGCAAGCTGGCTCAAGAGGGTGTGCCAGCAATTCTGGTGGCTCCAAGGTGGCCAAGACATGTTTGGTTCGCAGACGTCGTACGGCTGGCGGTCGATCAGTACAGGTTGCCCCTGTTGCCGGATCTGGTCACTCAAGGTCAGCTTTGCTACCCCAATTTACAACACTGGCTTTGACGGCGTGGCTGCTGAAACCTCTTAAAAGAAGAAGGGCTGTCTGATGCTGTGATTCAGACACTTGTTAGGGCTAGGAAGAGGTCTTCCTCTATCATCTACTACAGGACTTGGCGGTCCCATATTGACTGGTGTGAGGCTAGGGCCTTGCCTTGCAGGGTGTTTTCGATTCCTAGGATTTTGGATTTTCTTCAACACGGTCTGGACTTGTGGTTCCAGCTTAGTACCTTGAAAGGGCAGGTCTCTGCCCTTGCGGTCTTCTTTCAAAAGTCCTTTGCTCTTCATCCTTTGGTTAAGACTTTTTTCCAGGGGATCACTCATGTGCGGCCCCCTCTAAAGCTTTTGTTGCCTGTTTGGGATTTTAATTTGGTTCTGTCGGCCCTCCAGGGGCCTCCCTTTGAGCCGGTGCAGGATGTTGCACTTTTTATGCTCACTCAAAGGGTTGCCTTTCTGGTGGCTATTACCTCTGTTAGACGTGTCTCTCAGTTGGCGGCTCTGTCGATTCAGGCTCCCTACTTTGAAAGACACCAGGACAAGGTGGTCTTTTGCTTTAAGCCAGATTTCCTTCCTAAGGTGGTTTCTGCCTTCCATCTCAATCAGGATGTGGTTCTCCCTTCCTTGTGTCCTAGGCCTAGCAATGACAAGGAGAGGGTCCTGCACTCTTTGGATGTGGTTCGTTGTGTGACGAAGTATTTGGTGGCTACTTCTCCCTTTCGTAAGACGGACTCCTTGTTCGTGGTGCCCTCCGGGCCCAGGAAAGGTTTGGCGCCCGCCAAGTCTACCATTAGTAAATGGATATGTCAGGCCATTGTTGGGGCCTATACTGCCAAGGGGAAAGTTCCTCCTTTTCAGATCACTGCTCATTCTACTCATGCTGTTGGGGCTTCCTGGGCTTTTCAGCACCAGGCCTCTGTTGAACAAGTTTGTAAGGCTGCTACCTGGTCTTCTGTTCATACTTTTTCCAAGTTTTATAAGGTTGATGTGCGGGCCTCAGCGGATGCTGTTTTTGGCCGCAAGGTTCTGCAAGCTGCAGTGGTTTAAATTTGTGCGTTATTGCCTTTTTGGGATCCCCACCCTTGTTGGACACTGCTATTGGATGTCCCATATGTCATGAATATTGGAAGCGGGGTGTGTGACATACTTGGAATAATACCATTTTGTGATTACTCACCTGTAAAATGGGTATTATAAGTATGTCAAACACCACGCTTCATCCCGCCCTTATTGTATTCTGGATCCTTTATATGGTGAACCTTTTATTGTTTATATTTTTTTGTATTTGGCTCTTCCTGGTCCCCTTACTGCTTTACTATACTGGGTAATGTGTGGGAGGTCCCAGGTATTTATGGACCGGGAGGGGATCCTTTTTTTCCTGTCATCTCTGCAGAAGTTCACCCTCTACAGGTTATAACCCATATGTCATGAATATTGGAAGCAGGGTGTGTGACATACTTATAATACCCATTTTACAGGTGAGTAATCACAAAATATTTTTTGTTTTTTTACAATGAACACTTTGTGAGCTGGTACCTCTTGTACATAGCACAGTCTCTATTTTTTAATTATATATATGCACTGGGAGGCATCCCCTGGAGACCTTTTTGAGTGGTCTAGAAGTCTTTTCAGACTTCTGGTCTGCTTTAAGGTGGACTGGCAGAGTTTATTAATCTAATAAAAAAATCCCATTCCCCCTGCTTACCTGATTTTGCTTACCTGTCAAAACTGCTCCCACGATGAAGATCGCTCAACCACACAGGGAACTTCCCTGTATGAAGGTTCTGTTATTTTTTTGTGGACTTTACCTTTAAACCGGACCTTCATTCTGAATAAGAGAATATCTTAAATGTTTCCTGTACATACATATTGCCCACATGAAATATAATCCTTCCTGCATCTACTGCATTTTCTGAGCCTTTAAACACCCAAGGAGGCACATGGAGCCTCAAGCTGCCTGCAAACAGGAAGTGTCTTCTGACTGTGCTGCTCTGCATTCTGATATTGCTGTCCTTTTCCTGACCCCAGCTCTATTCTGTCTGTGCAAAGCACAGCTATAACCCCCCACTCCCCTCCTTCAGTATGTGATGCTTCTAAGGCAAGATGCCGGCACCCGTATCTTAGAGTCCTGAACAGAGTTGCAGCTCAGTGACTAAAAACGTAAAATGTATTTATTTTAGATGCTAGGGAATAGTTTTTTTAGGGTTTGGGCTTTTCATTAAATGATGCTTAAGGTTCGGTTTAAAGAGTATTTTCCACTGCTTGGCTACTTCAATGATTGGCTGACAAAAGGGTTTCTCATGATCCAGTACAAAAGCTGGCCAGTGACCAAATTTACTGGATGCAACTTCTATACTAATTAAGAGAATCAGATATTTTTGGTTTTCCTATATAAATTGGAGGCTTGTGGTTGCTTCAATTCAGAAAACAAATACTTTTCTACCCATAATGTAAACTGTATCAAACCAAGCCATGGCACTATTATATAATTATAATAAATTCGGCAAATTAGATATTGATAGATTTTATTAATTAACTGCTCTCAGTGCCTGTTATTTAATCTATCTAAATTCTAGTTAAAATGTATTAGTACAGACAAACCATAGGAACTCACCTAAGCAACCTCCTCTTATAGTTGTAAATGCTTTTTAATGAGTGTGAATTGCTATATTAATCTATGTAAACTTTAGTTTCTCAACCATTATGTCTACAGGAAATATGATGATTTTAGTCGCCTTGTATATCTGTGGTTCTTTTTAATTTTTTTTTTGTTGGCAATATCATGCCTTCACTTCTAATATCTGTCAGTATCATGAATGCAGTATTTTCCATTACTTATACATATGCAGCAACGTCTTCTGTCCTTCTCTAGGTCATTTTGGGGTTTTTGCTTGAACTGAAACAGTTATATTACTTTACTATATCAGCAGATAAAGTGCTACACTATCTTCTCTCTGGTTTACTAGGGCTAATTTATTATGTCCATACAAAATGCAATATGAGCGGATTATTTCTCTATTAAAAGAAGCACTGGCATCAAAAATGGCATAACAAGTATTAAAATATACTAATTGAGTTGTTTTTTTCTCACACAGGCATTCTTGACAGAGCTGTAAGTCTAGATTTTTTATGATATTAAATTGATCTTTATTCATTATGAAATGGTAGTATTTACCATAATTTTTAAATCAAAGGGATTGATTTTATGCTTTTATCCTCTGGCAAATGATGATGTTTTATGAATTATATTGATAAAACGACTACATTTTCTGCCCAAAGCCAATAGTGCTTTAATCAGATCGCAAAAGGCAAGAATGGAATAATGTGCCATAGTTATCAATTACATCTAATAAAAATCATTGTAGGAATTCCATTCATGATAATGACTGCAGGTATAGACCTACATACAGTATAGGGTCTGATTTACTGAGCTTGTCAATAAAGACAGAGAAAAATCTTCAAGTCCAGTAATAAACTGATGCCTAGGCATGTGCACTGTGCCTAAGAAAATACTACAGTATTAGTGACAACTTGTAACAGTTGTCACTATAAGATGTATCACCCGAATTGAAAGTGGTAACCTTCAGCTGGTACGAATATGAGGTCGCTAATAATACACAACCAGGTATAGGATTCATGCCAAGGTGTAATTGTAAATACAAATTTTTCATAAACAATTTGCTATTTGTCCAATGTGTCACATCATAGTTCATGTGTTCAGAATACATGGGCAGACATGTTTTACCCAGTTGGGCTTTCTCAATGTCCAGTATAAGGAACATGTGATTAGTAGTGTAGTAGTATTTAATATATAGCCATTATTCCCATGATGATAGTAATCAAAATAATACACACCCATTATTCAGAAGATAATGTACATATGATTTTTAATGCCCTAGAAGGAAACTGTGATCATCCTATGATACAATGTCAATGTCACCTGCGGTGTCAAAGCACATACAAAAAGGGGCCTTTAAAACTGAGCTATAATGGGTTCCCTCATTTGAAAAATTTTGGAACCCCACCCCTGTCACCTCCAGTCCACAGCCAAAAGTGACATAAAATGCGTCAGTCCAAGTCGGCTCAAATGAGGGCTTATTCTTTTTTTTATATATTCTTTATTTGTATCGTTTTTAAATTACACAAAACCATTCCACATAGAAACAAAAGAAAAACATACAATGCAAATATGGAGTTGTTTCATGCAATGCAGTCGACTTTTGTCTGTTGACTCCTGTGGGGGGGTTCCAAACAATTCCCTTAAGCGGGGGGGGGGGCAGTTCTTGTACACCCCCACCACAGCCCCTACCAAATACCATCAAGGATAGCACCCTCCAATGCCTGATAAGGCCTTTCTGCTCATTCTGCCCAGCGAACGACCCCCCCATTGCTTCGTAGTCGCATCCCCAACCCCTGATCAGCTCATCGATACTGCTACTGGACCGCATACAACCGAACAACTCCAGAAGAGCAGAGAGAGCGACAATAAAGAAAGAAGAAAAAAAAAGCAAAGAAGGAAAGTGTAAAACAGGAGAGCCACAAGGCTGAAGGGAATGGGGGGGAGGGGAATGTGCTGACAGCATTGTCTAGATATCTGCCTCCAGCAGGTCCCTTTAGCTCTGTGAGGCCGTGAATTCCACCCAAGTAGCCCATTTAAGGAAGTGCTCCTCTCTGGATTCATTACTGGCTGCAATCAGACCTTCGTACCTTTTTATTTTCGCTAATTTACTGTGAGACCGTTGGAGGTGTTGATTTCTTCCACTGTGAGGGGATACACACTTTTGCGGCATTCACCATCTGGCTCAGGACCGATTTCCGATATCTCTTGGTGTAGGAGGAAGAAAGCAGGGCCACCTGTCAGCTCCCCATCTGTCATCCTCTGCATCGTGTTCCTTACCCCCGACCAAAACCTCCCAAGCTCTGGGCACGACCAGAAGATGTGGAGCAGGTCCCCCCTGTCCCCAGCGCAACGCCAGCATGATGGGGATACTGTAGGGCACCACTTGTTGATCAGGGCTGGCACTCTGTACCACCTCGTTAGCAGTTTATAGTTACTTTCCTTATATCTGGTACATATAGAGGTCTTATGGGCCAGACTCATTATCTTACCCCTTTCCCCCTGTGTAAAGGTGACCCCCAGGTCCTCCTCCCACTTCAGGATGAAAAGGAGAGGGGTTTGGTCTTGTGGACTGGTGAGTAGCTTGTATGCAGTCAAGAGCACGTGTCTGATTGGGTCCCCCTCCTCACAAAGCTTCTCAAAAATTGTAGGTTCCCTCGTTTGGCAGGTCTGGTGTCTGAGGGTCATGAGAAAATGGCTCAGCTGCATCCTTTGCCACTCATCCCGGCAGCCCCTGTGTGCCAGCTCGTCCAGAGAACCCCGGTCTCCCTTCTTTTGGAGGTGTCTTGCCCTACACACCCCCTACACACCCCCCTCTCCACCCATTTCTCTGCAATCTTACCGCTTGTTCCTGGTGGGAATTTGGGATTCCCCAGAATTGGAAACATTGGTGAGGGGGTCGGTGATATGTCCCTGAACAGAAAGTACTTCTGATAAACTTTAAAGGATCGTCCCTACTGTTGGGTGATTCAATGCTCTGTTGGATCTGCACTCACTGCTTTTGTCGCAGATGCCTACACCAGCCTATAACCCTGTTAAGATGTGCAGCTGCATAGTACAATCCCGGGTTGGGAAGGCCCAGACCACCCTTCTCCTTGGCCCTGATTCCTACTAATTCTGGGGTTTTTGCACAACCAAATGAATTTGTGAAAAGAGCCCCCAGCCTATGAGGGCTTATTCTTGCCCACATTACTAGCTCTAAATCTGTGTGGGCACTTGCGTTTGTTTCTGGAGGCCATGTGTCAAGTATTGAGGGTAAATTTTAAAGTAGCTTTAGCCGTACCCTTCTGTATCCAAGTACAGCCGACACATTATTACTGTCCCTTGCTTGGTTTCAGTATGTTGCAGCATTTCTTGTCTCTGTTCTCATGGCCGTTTTGTTAATCAGAAAAATAAAATCAAATGGGATAAAAGCACATTAAAATAACTTAAAATTAATCAGGCAACAGTTGCACAGCAATTAACAAATTCATGCATATATATAACTAGTCTAATAGCTAATTAAAAACATCTATATCACACAAGACAAAGCAACAATGTTATGTTGTGGAGCACGTGGGGGACAGGGCCTGTCTGTGCTGGGCTGAGCAAGCTATTATACGTACGTAATTCTTTCTCTTCATGTGTGCTTAGGGGATTGAATTTGCAATTGTACATAAAGTGACACAGTGGTTATTTATATAATGTTGTGCTTGGCTTATTTTTGCAAAGGATAATTTTATTCCTTTTTATCAGTAATTCTACTTCGTAATACACACATATAATCAGCAGTTAGATTAGTTATACAGATACAAGCACATATTCTGTAAAGCCTGGGCACTGTGTCCGATGGTGGAAGTTTTTGTGTGCCTTATTTAAGAAGTGCAGCATTTTGCTGATGTGGAGGCTGATTCATTACTAACGCCAGGTATCGGCAGATGAGCATCTGTATAGCGGTGCTTAGAGCGATCGCTAGTAGATGCTGTAAGCAGGTATCAGGCGCTGTAACAGAGCACCTCTGTCGCTGTAGTAACCTGGCCGGCTTTGATGAATGTGATGTATGTTGGGCTCTCTAATACCAGTACAGGGCTGCTGTTAGGGCGAGCGCTGCACGCCCATCTCGCAGCACTTCACTTACCTCCATGGCTGCATCCAGCCATCGTCCATCTCACAGCATTTCCCTCACCTCCATGGCTGCTCCCAGCCATCTCTCTTCCCCCCATGCTTCCAAGACCAACCTGCCTTGCGATGGGCTCTGGTGAATACCGGTGGCCTCTTAGACTCCGCTCCCCTGACGCGGTACCTGCCATCTGTTCCACAGTTAAAGCCACAGTCCGCTCCACCCGGTCCGTGACAGTAAGATCCGGCCATGGATCCCGCTGAGGTGCCGCTGCCTGATGCCACTGAATTGCCTGCTATTGTGGCTATGCAGTCCAGCCAAATTAATCAGCTCTCGGCTATGATGCAGCAGTTACTATCGATTCAGCAACAGCAAGTGCCACCACCGGCCCCAGCTTTGCCGGCACAGCCACCTGTAGCATCTACAGCTAGAATTCGTCTCTCCTTGCCGGCTAAATATGACGGGGACCCCAAGTTATGCCGAGGCTTCCTTGCCCAGTGCTCTCTACATTTAGAGTTGTTGGCAGATCAATTCCCCACTGAACGAGCTAAGGTGGCCTTTGTCATTAGTTTGCTTTCTGGAAAGGCCTTGGCCTGGGCCACTCCTTTGTGGGATCGCAACGACCCTGTCACTTCTAGTATTCACACCTTTGTTTCAGAGTTTCGCCAGGTCTTTGAGGAGCCTGCCCGGGCTTCATCTGCTGAATCGGCCCTATTGAACTTGGTCCAGGGTGAATTGTCCCTTGGTGAATACGCCATCCGGTTCCGTACCTTAGCATCCGAACTGTCTTGGAATAATGAGGCCTTGTGTGCCTGCTTCAAGAAAGGACTTTCTAGTAAAATTAAAGATGCTCTAGCTGCACGTGACTTGCCTTCGTCTCTCACTGATCTAATTTATCTGGCCACACGCATTGATGTGCGTTTTATTGAAAGGCGTGAGGAATTCGCCCAAGAAAGAGATACTCAGCGCCCTAGGAGGGCATCCCGTCTGGCCCCTGTGTTTCAACACCCTTTGTCCGCGCATGTACCTCCCAGTGAGGAGGCCATGCAGGTCGACCGATCCCGCCTGACCCAGTTGGAGAGAACTCGTAGAAGGAACGAGAATCTTTGTTTGTACTGTGCTGGCTCTGAGCATTTTTTGAAAGACTGTCCTATTCGCCCTCCTCGTCAGGGAAATGGGCGCACCTAGTGGATGTGGGAGAGGCATCCCTGGGTGTATGTGCTTCCTCTCCACGTCTCACGGTTTCTGTACAACTTACCATCGCACCTACCACCTCTTTGAATTTGTCCGCCTTTTTGGATTCGGGCTCTGCAGGAAACTTTATAGAGGCCTCCTTGATTAATAAATATAATATCTCTGTGAACCGCCTCGCAAAGCCCTTATTTATCGCCTCAGTCACAGGCTGGACTGTACCGTGCGTTATCGCACCGTTCCCCTTCTTCTAAAGGTTGGACTTTTCCATCAAGAGAGTATTGAGTTCTACGTCCTCCCTAATTGTACATCTCAGATTCTTCTCGGCTTACCTTGGCTTCGACGTCATGATCCCACACTTGATTGGAACACCGGCGACATCAAGACTTGGGGTGCGGCTTGCTTTAAGAGGTGTTTGAGGTCCGTTCCTGTTCGACCTATTCCTGCTTCAGCTCCATTACTTGGCCTGCCTGAGGTCTACCGGTCCTTTTCCGATACATTCTGCAAAAAACAAGCTGAGGTACATCCGCCTCATTGCCCTTACGATTGCCCTATAGACCTCTTGCCAGGTACCACTCCACCTCGTGGTCGTATTTACCCCCTCTCGACTCCGGAGACACAAGCTATGTCGAAGTATATTCAAGAAAATCTGCAAAGAGGGTTTATACGGAAGTCTTCCTCTCCAGCAGGCGCAGGTTTCTTCTTCGTGACAAAAAAAGATGGCTCTCTACGCCCCTGTATTGATTACCGTGGCCTCAATAAGATTACCGTCAAAAATCGTTACCCTTTGCCTTTGATTGCTGAATTATTTGACCGTCTACGTGGGGCCAAGGTTTTCACCAAACTTGATCTGAGAGGGGCCTATAATTTGATACGTATACGCGAGGGCGATGAATGGAAGACAGCCTTCAATACCCGCAATGGCCACTTTGAATATTTAGTGATGCCCTTTGGTCTTTGCAATGCACCCGCTGTATTCCAGGAATACGTAAATGGCATTTTTCGGGACTTGCTTTACTCCTGTGTAGTTGTATATTTGGATGATATACTCATCTTTTCATCTAATCTGGAAGAACATCACCGTCACCTCCGGCAAGTTCTGTCTCGCCTCTGTCAACACCACCTTTACGCCAAGTTGGAAAAGTGTCTTTTTGATCAAACCACCTTACCCTTTCTTGGATATATTGTCTCTGCTCGTGGCCTCCAGATGGACCCCAGCAAATTGAAAGCAGTTTTGGACTGGCCACGTCCTATTGGCCTACGCTTCCTGGGCTTCGCCTATTGTCCTACGCTTCCTGGGCTTCGTCAATTACAATCAACAGTTTATTCCACACTTTTCTACTGTAGTGGTGCCCATTGTGGCTCTCACGAAGAAGAACGCGAATTCTAAGTCTTGGCCTCCTCAGGCGGAAGAGGCCTTCATTGCCTTAAAAAAAGCCTTCTCCTCTGCTCCGGTGCTGTCTAGGCCAGATCCATCTAGGCCTTTTGCCCTTGAAGTAGAAGCCTCCTCCATTGGAGCCGGAGCTGTGCTCACTCAAAAATCTTCTACTGGCAGAGTTCTTACCTGCGGGTTCTTTTCGAAGACCTTTTCCCCCGGCTGAAAGGAATTACTCCATTGGAGATCGGACAGGACGGACGCCCTTTCTCGCTCCTCAGACATCTCTGGTGTTGAATCCACTCCACAACATATTATCTCGCCTGAATGCCTTGTCCACTCCGCACCCGCTGCCTTTGTACAGGCACCGCCGGGAAAGACTTTTGTGCCAGCTCGCCAACGTCGCAAAATATTAAGATGGGGTCATTCTTCACATGTAGCCGGCCATGCCAGCGTCAGAAAATCCTGTGCTATCATTTCTAGATATTATTGGTGGCCTTCTTTAGAAAAGGATGTGACGGAATTCATTCAGGCCTGTACCATCTGTGCACGTGACAAAACTCCTCGCCAAAGACTTGCTGGCCTACTCCTCCATCTGCCTATTCCAGATACCCCATGGACACACATTGCTATGGACTTTATTACTGACCTCCCTTCTTTGCATGGCAATACTGGTATTTGGGTGGTAGTGGATAGGTTTTCTAAGATGGCGCACTTTGTTCCTTTGCCTGGCCTCCCGTCGGCTCCTCAGTTGGCGAAATACTTCCTGATGCATATCTTTCGACTTCATGGGCTTCCTACACACATTGTGTCTGACAGAGGTGTGCAGTTTGTTTCCAAGTTCTGAAGAGCGCCTTTGTAAACAAATGAAAATTAAACTTTTCCTCTGCTTATCACCCCCAGTCAAACGGCCAGGTGGAAAGAGTTAATCAGATTCTCGGGCATCATCTTCGCCATTTTGTTTCTGCCCGTCAAGACGATTGGGTCGATCTTCTGCCCTGGGCGAATTTCTTGTATAATTTCAAGGATTCTGAGTCTACGAGGAAGTCCCCGTTCTTGGTGGTATACGGTCGGCATCTTCTTCCGCCTCTGCCCTTGTCCACGTCCTCTGGAGTACCCGCCATGGATGACATCACACAGGATTTCTCTACCATCTGGCAAGAGACCCAATGTCCCCTTTGTCAAGCTTCCGCCAGTATGAAAGTTAGCGCTGATAAGAGGAGAAGAGCTCCGCCTGTCTATTCTCCAGGAGATAAGGTGTGGCTGTCGGCGAAATACATCTGCTTCAAAATTCCTAGCTACAAATTGGGCCCCCGTTACCTGGGTCCTTACAAGATCAAGCAACAGATCAATCTAGTTTGTTATAAGCTACACCTACCAACATCACTGCGAATTCCCAATTCTTTCCACGTTTCCCTGTTGAAGCCTGTAATTGTCAATCGGTTCTCTCCTAAAACCTTGGGGCCTGCTCCAATCTCTGGTACCGAGGATGCGTTTACGGTGAAAGAGAGTCTGGCCTCTAAGCTCTCCAGAGGTAAAAGATATTTTTTAGTCGACTGGGAAGGCTGTGGACCTGAAGAAAGATCTTGGGAACCTGAAGAGAACATTCTGGACCGTAGTCTCATCTCTGATTCTCTTGGTCCCAAGAAGAGGGGGAGACCCAAGGGGAGCGGTACTGTTAGGGCAAGCGCTGCCACTTACCTCCATGGCCGTTGTCCATCTCACAGCATTTCCCTCACCTCCATGGCTGGTCCCAGCCATCTCCCTTCCCCCCATGCTTCCTCCTCGCATGGTCAGATGCACGCACATCCCTGTCCACTAGAGGGTGAGCGCACTGGATTCCTGAGATTTAAAGGGCCTGTACAGCACTGATTGGTGCCTGGTCATCCAATCCTGCATCCACTTCCCCTATTTAAAGAGGCACTTTCTTTCCTTCAGTGCTGGATCTTGGTCTTTCAATGCCAGTTGTAAATCAGTTGCTTTTAAATTTCTCACCCGTGTACCGACCTCTGCCTGTCCCCGATGCTGAACCTTTGTCGCCTGCCCTGACCTTGGCTACTCACCTTTACTACGAACCTCTGCTGCCTGCCCTGACCTCTGCCTGTGTGTACTACGCCTTTTTCCTGCCTCTTGTGTACCCCGCAGAGCCTCAGCTAGCCCTGGGACTGGCCCGCTGTTTGGGGGGTAGCGACCTGGGGGTCACTCGCCACACAAGACCAACCTGCCTTACGGTGGGCTCTGGTGAATACCGGTGGCCCCTTAGACTCCGCTCCCCTGACGCGGTACCTGCCATCTGTTCCACAGTTAAAGCGGATCCTCACCCGAGTCCGCTCCACCTGGTCCGTGACAGCTGCAGAGAGAGAACGGTAGCGCCAGCTCAGTGCCACTGACTCTAGGCGCTCCACACCATACCATATATACAAAAAAGGACACACACAGCATCGGCGCTCTAAAGCTGGGCGCTGTAGCATAGAGAGTCGGACGCTGTGTAATTAAAGTCTGTTTTTGAACTTATATACACCAGCGCTAAACATTCATGAATAAACCCCATAGTGCAGTTTTTGAGCGCTGACATCTCCTTAGTTTCCCTATTTTGACAGAATGACGCTGGAAGACACATCGCCCAATGTTAACTAATTAGCTTTGATTGTATTAGGTCCAACAGGCTGGCCTGTGTCAGCACCTGTTGGACACAAATGCAGAAAATAATAGCACCAGCGAGTGCTACTTTGTACCTCTATCCGAATAGCGTATTTATTAATTTTTTGCATGCTGAAAAGATTGACCCTGTATTTAACCGATGCTGGTGGTCTTTTCATCATTGCAGTTACATGATATCACTGCTGGGGACAAAGGGGACACATTTTATAGGGCTTTGGGCTGTGTTTTACTTGTTGTGCAAATTACACATTGGTAAGCAAAAGAAGCCTTGAAAAACCATTTTTTCAAGTAAAAAATAAAATGACATCTAGGTGTGTTTACATTATTGACAAGTTACATTATAAGTTTTGTACAAAAAATGTGTATAATATTTAAACACTTCAATACAGTTCTGCCTATCGTGCTCTTTTAACCTACAGCACCACTATAAACCAGTGAATCTTGAGGGGGACCAAACCCACATTTTTAACTTGCATCCCCTGAATTGCTCCCCCATGAGGAGGACCTTTTGCCAATTTGTAATGTTCATGCCTCACTCTAATCCCAGATAATGGCGCCTGTTTTAGCTGTAAAGCTCAACCTCCTCCAGTCATTGCCAATGTTGTGTGTGGCAATTATGTCATTTCCACACTTAAGCAATGACTGATCACCTGCCATCTTACAGAGAGAGACAGCAAATAAATCAGTGTTCCGGGACAATTAAAAAAGCGAAAATATCAATTTCTAGTTCTAAACCCTAATAAGGGAGGATGGGGGGGCATTGGCCAAATGTTTTCACAAGTTTGTTGGGTTTTAGTCCGCTTTAAACAAGCGAGCTAGTGATAAATTAGACGCAGGCTGGTGGCCGGAATGGCGATGCCTGTTTTTGTTTGATAAAATGCACACTGAGCACCTCTGAGGCAAAAATATTGGTGCTGACGCTTGATAAATCAGGTTCCCTGTGTTATGCATTCTTTAGCCACTACTGCACTCAGTTGCTTTTGATTTAGACTAGGAAGGGCTTATGGCAGACCAAAGCTCCTGACATAACAGCCTAATTTACCACCACTATAAAATAAAACATTAGAAGCCATAATAAATGCTGCAAATGTGCCCTAAGTTTGAGTCTGATTTATAAAGCGTACGCCTTTGCATTACACCTTTAATTGATCCTTTAATCCCTCTATATTGCCTAACATTGCCTAACCAGGCTTATGACGAGTTCTGGCACTCTAAGCCCTTAACCCAAGTCACCATTTAACTCCGACCCTGTGATGTTGAGCGCCAAAAGCCTGAAACATGTACACAGGTAGGAGTGGATAGTGACATATGTTTTTATATGCTTTTCCAGGCCATTGCACACCCTGGTGGATCCAGGCACTTTGGCTATAGCTTTAAAGGGATCATTTGTATAGGCCTGTCTATAGCAAGGCATTCTGAGAGAAATTCCATCATCCTCGATTCGTATGTCCCATGCAAATACTGTTTGTTTTAGAAAATCGCTTTCTGCCCAAACAATCAAAGGGAAACACTGTGGGAAGTTGTCGGCAGGTGTGTTCCAGCTTCACTAGCACTAGCTCACAAGTCTTGAAAATAACAAGCGTCTGTCAGTGAACGTGGCTTCATGAAGCCTAACCATCCACCCTACAGTCCAGACATGGCAACCTAATCATTCTGCAGTTGATGAGGCAGTAAAAGAGAACCTGCTGCAGCAAGAAGTCTCCTATTCTGAGAGCATCTGATCACTGGAGAAGAAATATATATATATATTGTGGTAAGGTGCAAGGGGCCGTTATTGACGGCAGCTATGTAGCACCAATGTACCTGGCATTGGTGCAGTAAAGCCGTGTAGTCTGATTTCCAGCATCAGCTGCTGGTGGCAGTTTGCTGCTGTTGCTTTAGAATAGCCGAAAGGCTAACCTGGGACGGCTTTACTGGGATGGAGTAGAGCAGGGTGGGACTCCATCCCACTACCCAGGTCCGGGTTTTGCGGGCTGTTTAAATAGCCTGAGGAATCAGCTGTGGCCAGTCCTTTGTCTAGAGCTCACATGGGAGTGAGACTCTGTGAGCCTGGCTGAAATCTCCTGTGGAGGCTGTTTCATGCGGACCTGAGACATATTTGACTGTGAACAGAACCTTTGCTCAAGGACTAAAAGCTGTTTGCCTGACTGAATCATTTATGCTGCGGTTTCCTGAAAAGGTGATGTAACCTGTATGGACATATGCTTTTGTGGATTTTTGTGTGAAATAAACACAGACTTTACTTTGAACTGTTTGCCTCCGCCTCTATACTGCTGACACCCGGTCGCCTACCAGAGCTAATCTCCACATTTGGTGGAGGATGCGGGCACAGCAGTGAGGCCGTTGCTAGGAGCAACCGACGAAAAAGTTTTTTGTTGTGCATGTCCTATATTAAACCTGCCAGGCTGCTACCTGGGACTGCAGACAAAATGGAGGCGTTCGTGAAAGCGCTCATGGAGGCCAACAGGCAGCAGCATGAGACCAACAGGCAGCAGCAGGAGACCAACCAGCTGTTTTTGCAACATGTGATGGCGCTGCAAGCTGCAGGTGCGCCCAAAAGTATTCCTGATGCCCGGAAAGCTGTCCGCACGGTGCTCACAAAAATGACCCCTTCAGTTGACGTTGAGACTTACCTGGCGGTGTTTGAAAAGGTGGCTGCAAGGGAGAAGTTGCCGCATGACCAGTGGGCTGATGTAATCGCTCCATTTCTGGCGTCTGGACCCCAGCAGGTGTTGTTTGATCTCCCAGAGGACCAAGCCGCTGACTACCCGACTCTGAAGGGTGAGATACTGGCCAGACTGGGGGTGAATGTGTGGGTTCGGGCTCAGCGGGTGCATCAGTGGAGCTACCAGTCGGCAGAGCCCGCCCGGCCCCAGTACTATAAACTGCTGCACCTGCTGCAAAAATGGCTGCAGCCGGAGTTGTTAAGCCCCACTGCCATGTTGGACCACTTGCTGGCGGACATTTTCTGGAGGGCTTTACCGCACCCTCTTCAGCACTGGGTTGGCCAGGTATCCCCTGACAACGCACTAGGGATGGTGGACCTAGTGGAGCGATATGAGGCCACCAGGAATTTGCAAGGCGGCTCCATAAGGAGGGATTCAGGGAAACCCCGGAGGTCCCCGCCCCAGCTCAGGCGAGTGGCGTCCCCTAAACCCCCTCAGGACCTACCCCCCAAAGTCCCTGCCCAAGTGTTGTGTTGGGGATGTAAGGAGCCGGGACATATCAGAGCCAATTGTCCCCACCAGGGCGAGCCCATGGACGTGAACTTTGGTTACCGCCCTTCCATGTATGCCAGGAGGCTGTGTGCTGCCGGTGTCCCTGAGCTCGTGGGGCAAAGTCACCTCTGTCAGGTGAAAGTGGGAGACACCCTGGCTGTGGCCCTTTTGGACTCGGGGAGTATGGTTACCCTGGCAAGACCCGCCTTAGTACTGCCCGATGAGTACACTGGGCGGAAAACCGGGGTTTTGTGCATTCATGGGGACTTGAGAGACTATGCCACAGCACAAGTGTCTCTCACCACCGTCTCCGGCAGCTGGAAACATGAAGTCACTGTCGCCGCTAAACTCCCGTATGAACTGATTATTGGGAGAGACTTTCCAGGGTTCAGGTCACTGTGGGCCAAGTTGGCAGTTCCGGAAACCCACGAGGCGGGTGTGTCCCCTATAGACTGGCCCTACTCAGGGGAGACCCCGGTGCCCTGGGAACCGGAATCAGGAGGCACCGTGGAAGAGGTGCCCGCCCGTAAATGGAAGAGGGGGAGTCAACCCCACTAAATGTTATGGTTGGAGATGTGGAAGAGTTGGCAACAGGTCCAGAGTTGGCAGATCTCCATGTCTCCACAATTAACTTTGGTACCGCTCAACACCAGGACCCGACACTGTCTCGGGCCTGGGAGAATGTTCTTGAGGTGGAAGGTGAACCACAACAGCCAGGGGCGGAGTTACAGTTTCCTCGCTTTGTGGTTCACCAGGAAATGTTGTACCGAGTAAACAAGGTATGTGAAGAGGTGGTGGAACAATTGGTGGTACCCAATCCATATCGCAAGTTGGTGTTGGATTTGGCCCACCAACATGTTCTGGGTGGACACCTAGGCCAGCAGAAAACTCTGGACCGCGTTTTACAACTATTCTACTGGCCCAGTGTGTACAAGGAGGTGGAGAGATATTGTGAGTCCTGCCCAACATGTCAGATGACCAGCCCTCAGCCTCATTACCGTGGTCCCTTAGTTCCTCTCCCAGTTATTGAGGTACCCTTTGAGCGGATTGCCATGGATCTAGTGGGTCCAGTGCCAAAGTCCGCTAGAGGGCACCAACATATTCTGGTGATCTTGGATTATGCCACGCGGTACCCTGAGGCAGTGCCCCTGCGTCACACCTCTGCCAAGCTCATTGCTAAGGAGCTTATGGAAATGTTTTCCAGAGTAGGTCTGCCTAAAGAGGTCCTGACCGATCAAGGTACCCCATTTATGTCGAAAGTAATGAAAGAGCTCTGTAAACTGCTGCAGGTGAAACAGTTGCGGACATCCGTTTACCACCCGCAAACAGACGGCCTAGTAGAACGGTTTAATCAAACTTTAAAGACCATGTTAAAAAGGGTGGTTGCCAAGGATGAGAAGAATTGGGACTTGCTGCTGCCCTATCTGATGTTCGCAGTGCGAGAGGTGCCCCAGGCCTCTACGGGGTTCTCGCCCTTCGAACTCTTATACGGTCGACATCCACGGGGCCTGTTGGATATAGCCAAGGAGGCCTGGGAACAGCAACCCACACCCCACAAAAGTGTGGTAGAGTACGTGACTCACCTACAGGAACGGATAGAGACCGTCTTGCCGCTTGTCAGAGAACACATGGAGGCAGCGCAGCGGGCCCAAAGCAGGATTTATAATTGGCAAGCCAGGGTACGGAACTTTAACCCCGGCGACAGAGTTGTGGTTCTGGTACCCACGGTGGACAGTAAATTTCTTGCTAGGTGGCAGGGTCCCTATGAGGTCATTAAAAAAGTTGGGGAAGTGACTTACAAGGTACATCAGCCTGGGCGGAGGAAGCCAGAGCAGGTGTACCATGTAAACCTGCTGAAACTATGGAAAGACAGGGAGACCCCTGGGGGTGACAGTCCCCGACCAGGTATGGTGGGGGTGGAGCTTCCCATTCCTCGGTCTGTTATTAGAGAAGCAGTAGTCGAGGTGAAAACTGGCGACAACCTCTCCTCTAAACAGACTCAGGAAGCCAGGGAGTTTATTAGCAGAAACACGGACGTGTTTTCAGAACTCCCTGGGTGCACTTCGGTCATCCAACATGATGTTGTCACGGAACCTCAGGTCAAGGTCCGGTTGAGGCCTTACCGGGTACCTGAGTCCCGGCGACAAGCTATCGCGGAGGAAGTGCAGCAAATGCTCCGGTTAGACGTGATTGAAGGATCAAAGAGTGAGTGGGCCGGCCCCATAGTCTTGATTCCCAAGCCCGATGGTACGTTGCGGTTCTGTAACGATTTCCGCAAACTTAATGAAGTTTCCAAGTTTGATGCTTACCCTATGCCCCGGGTAGATGAACTCATTGAGAAACTAGGCCAAGCCAGGTACTTTTCGGTTTTAGACCTCACAAAAGGGTACTGGCAGGTGCCCTTGACTGAGGCTGCCAAGGAGAAAACAGCCTTTATCACACCAGAGGGACTGTTCCAATACAAGGTATTACCCTTTGGGTTACACGGCGCTCCCGCTACGTTCCAAAGGTTAATGGATATTGTCCTCAGGCCACATCGTCGGTATGCTTCGGCATATCTGGACGATATAATTATCCATAGCACGGATTGGGAAAGTCACCTACCCAAAGTCCAGGCTGTAGTGGATTCCCTCAGGAAGGCTGGGTTGACGGCAAACCCGAAAAAATGTGCTTTAGGCCTAGAAGAGACAAAATACCTGGGCTATGTGATTGGACGAGGAGTGGTCAAGCCCCAGGTCAACAAACTAGAAGCCATCCGTAACTGGCCACGTCCTAACACCACCCGCCAAGTAAAGTCATTTCTGGGGTTGGTGGGATATTATATGCGGTTCATTCCCAATTTTGCCACCCTAGCGGCACCATTGACAGACCTGTTAAAGGGACGCAAGTCTGTCATGGTGAAGTGGAATGAACAGGCCGAAAAAGCGTTCTCCGCTTTGAAGTCTGCCCTGTGTGGGTCTCCGGTGTTGGTGACACCCGACTTTAAGAGGGAGTTCATAGTGGAGACCGATGCCTCCGAGGTAGGTCTCGGTGCTGTACTGTCTCAGGAAGTCAACGGGGAGGAGCACCCCGTTGTCTACATGAGTCGCAAATTAACACCCGCGGAGACCCGGTATAGTATAGTGGAGAGGGAGTGTTGGCCATTAAATGGGCCCTGGAGTCTCTTCGCTACTACTTGCTGGGGAGAAGGTTCCGGCTGATTACGGACCACTCTCCCCTCAAGTGGATGTGCCAGGCTAAGGACAGGAATGCCAGGGTCACCCGATGGTTCTTGTCATTACAAAACTTCAAGTTTACAGTAGAGCACAGAGCGGGACGATTATTGGGTAACGCGGATGCCCTGTCCCGAGCACATTGTTTGGCATGTGTCCACCCCCTCAGGGTTGAACAAAGGGGGGGGGTATGTGGTAAGGTGCAAGGGGCCGTTATTGACGGCAGGTATGTAGCACCAATGTACCTGGCATTGGTGCAGTAAAGCCGTGTAGTCTGATTTCCAGCATCAGCTGCTGGTGGCAGTTTGCTGCTGTTGCTTTAGAATACCCGAAAGGCTAACCTGGGACGGCATTACTGGGATGGAGTAGAGCAGGGTGGGACTCCATCCCACTACCCAGGTCCGGGTTTTGCGGGCTGTTTAAATAGCCTGAGGAATCAGCTGTGGCCAGTCCTTTGTCTAGAGCTCACATGGGAGTGAGACTCTGTGAGCCTGGCTGAAATCTCCTGTGGAGGCTGTTTCATGCGGACCTGAGACATATTTGACTGTGAACAGAACCTTTGCTCAAGGACTAAAAGCTGTTTGCCTGACTGAATCATTTATGCTGCGGTTTCCTGAAAAGGTGATGTAACCTGTATGGACATATGCTTTTGTGGATTTTTGTGTGAAATAAACACAGACTTTACTTTGAACTGTTTGCCTCCGCCTCTATACTGCTGACACCCGGTCGCCTACCAGAGCTAATCTCCACATTATATATATATATATATATATATATATATATATATATATGTCATGCACTATAATATGCACCTGATCATAAGTCACTTCTAGGGAATAGAGGAGGAAAATAAAAAAACATATATTCTGAACCAACAATGTGGGCTAAAATACCACCCCCCACACAAGCACTCAATAGCAGATAATGTGTACAATTTCCCCGTATACCCCATAAAAGGCAGTGTGTAGAATCCCCTGCCCCCAACCCTCCATAACAGGCAACGTGAAGAATTTCCCCCAATCACCCAATAACAGGCAGTGTGCAGAATCCGCCCCCCCCCCACCAATCACCCCATAACATGCAGCATCCAGAATTCCCCCAATCCCCATATATAACAGGCAGCATGTGGAATCCCCCAGTCACCTCATAACCGACAGTATGCAGAATACTTCCCCCCAATCACCCCATAACAGGCAGTTTGCAGCTTGGCCGTCCGGCCTTCATTAATAGACCTCATAACAAGCCTTTTTGTAGAATTTCCCCCAATCACCCCATAACAGGCAGTGTGCAGAATACCCACAATCACCCCATAATAAGCAGTTTGCAGAATACTCCCAATCACCTCATAACAGGCAGTGTGCAGAATCCCACTCCCAAATCACCCCATAACAAGCAGCTTGCTGCTTGGCCATCCGCACTTCATTAATAGAGCTTCTGCTGCTTTAGTATGCCACACAAAATGTAAAAGAAAAGTCAACTCACCTTACCAGTGCTCCCACCCGGCTGACGCCCTGGTCTCAGCTGGTGGTTGGGCATAGCCTGTGTATGGATGCTGCAGGAACCTGGGCTTTGGGAGGATGAAAGGAAGCAGGAGGTGGGTCAGTGCCACAGGAACGCAAGTAATGTAAGTGGACTTTTCCTATTCCAGCCCACATTCGTTACCTTAGATAATTTTCCCCACTTTTGGGATGTGTCTTATGGAGGGAAAATGCGGTATATACTCGGCTGAAATAAATATACTGATTCCTGTGCCAGCACTTTTCTTCCATGTTCTTTATTTAATATGAGTAAAGCCAAGAGAAATCTACTGAATCAGTGCTAGTGCCATTAGCCATATAGCTGAGCATGCAGGACATAAACTCCCAATTACATTCAGTGACAAAAATGTAAACTTTATGATAAGAGGAATTTCAGCACGTCAAAGACATTAAACTCTGCCTATTGGAGTTTCAATTTAATAGTGAGATACAGCTTTGCTGAATAATATTTGCCACAGCTTCCAGCAGAGCTGCGGTCCTGCATAGCTACAGTGCAAAGCTCAGCTTAAATGGGGTTTTAAAAGAACAACGTTATATTTGTGAAATGTCTGTTTCATTTGGGTGTTCAAAAAATAGGGAACATAATTACAAACATTCAGTGTTCCACGTGGGTTATAAATTGATTGGACATTTTGAAAATTAATTTTGTATTGACTGTGTTCTTGCAAATTGCATTATCATTAAATAAAAAAAATCAATATAAATCTTAATTGTAAAAAAAAAAAAATGAAAGTTCAGTGTTCATGCCTGGTGCACAGAGCTGTGTGATGCGGAGAGGGGAGATATATATGTGAGATATATTTAATGCCTTGCAGTTTATTGCTGCTCATGACAAACTGGAATTCTGGCTGCAGCGAACTTCACTTGTGGATTATTTCACTCTACCCCCTGCGCTTGTTGAAGTCTACTTACTAAATGATTGGCTCAGTAGGTGACATTATTTGGTTTACTTTATATTTTGCTTGTTGTACATTTACTTTTCTTATTTTTATGCCACTTATATACCCCATGAAACTGCAATATGCACTTAAGCTTTCTTCCATCTGCCTAGTTGCAAAAACTGAAATTCCAATAAGCTACTAAGATTGTAAGTCCATGATGATTAACCTCATATGGTGGGGGCCTTATTTAAGAAGCATCAGTGCCACATTTTTGGTCTCAGCTTCAAATTTAACAACTCAAAAAACACCAATGCTGGCAGCGGCTAGCGTCTTATTTAACTATAGTGCCGAAAATGATGCAGCATGGGGCGCTCTGGCTGAAGCAGTGCCAGGTGAAACAGGCGCTGTAGCCCAAGATCCCATAGAGCAAAATAGGCAGAACTCGTTTGAAGTTTGAAGTGATTAATGCTTTCCATTATATTAAACACATTTATTTGTTCAGAATTTGGATTGTGACTTGTCAATAATGGAAACGCAGAACCAAAATGTTTTATGGGGGTTATTAAAAATAGATTTGAATGGCTTCTTTTGATTAACAATGTGTAATTTGGACACCAACAACTAAAACGCACCCAAAACTCCCCTTTGTCCTCAGCAGTGATATCTTGTAATTGTAATGAAGAAACACTGACCAGTGCTGGAAATATATTGCGCCAAAGATTTCAAGAAGGAAGAAAATTCCTAAATATGATGTTGAGTGCAGGAATAACGGCAGTACAAACTGGCCCTCACTGGGATAACCGGCCGGCCGGTCCAACAGATGCTGACCAATGTCAGGTCCCGGAGACACCCACCTTCCAATAAACCAGCAACCCCCAATCTCCGCTGCTTTCTTCACCTATAGTAAGCCCCCGTTTGCCGGGACGCTAGACACGCCTCACCGGACACGGTTGCCCCCAGGTCTTATTAGCACAAAGGATGCTGATTTATGCAGGGGAAGGCAGATGAATCCAAGGACTAGACTGAGTAGCGATAAACGGACAGGGGTCATACACGGGTGGTCAATCCGAGGAGGCACGGTACAGAAGGGTTAGACGGAAGAATGGTCAGGGGCAAGCCAAGGGTCACAACGGGAGGTCAGAAGTTCGCAGTACAAAGGAGCAGGCAGAATCGTAGTCAAGGGGCAAGCAAGGTCGGTCCAGGCGGCAATCAGGGATGGTCAAAACAAGGCAAAATCACAAGGAGAAGAGCTATCCAAATCACACCCAGTAGCACGCTATAACGGGCAACGATCAACTGCAGGGTATACACCTATATAGGATGAGGGCTGACTGGATTGGCTGAGGGGAGGAGTGCAAGGATTGGAGTAACTGGGATCTCTGGGCTGATAGCCCAGTTTGAATAGGGAGGCGGACTGTGTGATAGGGCACAAGCTTTTGAATAGTAAGGGCTCATTGGCCCAACTACATGTAGGGAGGCGGACTGTGTTTGGGCACATGCCCTTACTGACCAGGGCTCATTGGCCCAATACAATCACCTCCGGCGGGCGCGCAGTGCGCAGCGCCGCCGGAGGGCATAGAACGAGGTTAGGCGCGTGCGCGCGCGCGCGTGAGGACGCGCGCCGGGAGCGCGCCGCACAGAGAGCGGCGCGGCCGCTCCCGACGCTGCAGGGCCGGAAGCCGCCTGAGCGGCTGCTCGTGACAGCCGAGCGGCGGGCGGGCAGGAGCGACGCCGACCCGCCGCCGGCTGCAACAGACGTGCAGCCCGCCGAGAGGAGTCGGCGGGGGAACGAAGGTCAGGTAAGGAGGTGGCCGTGACACTACCCCCCCTTCACGAGGGGCCTCTGGACCCTTATCAGGCTTATCCGGATTCTCACGGTGAAACCTATTAATAAGGGTTTTGGCATGGACATCCTTGGCCGGTACCCAACACCTTTCCTCTGGACCAAAACCCTTCCAATCTATTAAATACTGTAAAGAGTTTTGAAGCACCCGAGCGTTGAGTATTCTATTAATCTCATATTCAGGCTCATCCTCCACTACGATTGGGGAAGGAGACGACACCTGAATATTTTTGGCAGATTTTAACAAAGAAACATGAAAGGACGACGGAATTCTCATGGATGAAGGTAACTTGACCTTAAAGGTAACGTCGCTTAGTTTATCAATAATAGGAAACGGACCGATAAATTTAGGCCCTAGCTTAGACGAGGGTTGCCGAAGGGCAATATTTCTAGTAGAGACCCAGACCAAATCACCCACCTGAAATGGTGGTTCTAGCGACCTATGTCGGTCCGCAAAGATTTTATGAGTTCTAGAGGCTTTCTTTAAGTTAGTCTGTATCTCAGCCCACACTTTTGTCCTTTCTCGTAGCCATTCCTCCAAGGCCGGCAAGTTGGAGGAAGGACCAGAAAAGGATGATGCCTTAGGATTTCTACCGTAATTATAAAAGAAAGGCGAAAACCTAGTAGATTCGCTCGGCGCATTGTTAAAGGCGAATTCTGCAAATTCGATGAATTCCGCCCATTGTTCCTGGCGATCGGAGACGAAACAGCGTAAATACTGTTCTAAACATTGATTTACCCGTTCAGTCTGTCCGTTAGACTGAGGGTGATAGGCGGTAGAGAGCGACACTTTAATACCTAAACGATTGCAGAAAGCTTTCCAAAAACGGGATACAAACTGAACTCCTCGATCTGAAACAATATTCTGCGGTAAACCATGGAGGCGAAAAACATGCTTAATGAATAGCTGTACTAAATCCGGCGCCGACGGAAGTTTTATCAATGGAATGAAGTGTGCCATTTTACTGAAGCGGTCCACCACCACCCAAATTACAGAATTCCCCTGTGATGGAGGAAGATCAACAATAAAATCCATGGATATGTGTGACCATGGTTGAGCGGGGACTTCTAAGGGAACTAATAATCCCGCAGAAGACCCATGAGTGGCCTTACTTCGAGCACATACCGGACATGCTTCGACAAAGGCAGAAGTATCGCGTCGGATGGTGGGCCACCAGACATGACGTTTGGCGATGGCCAAGGTCTTCCGAACGCCTAAGTGACCGGCCGACTTGGCATCATGTAGTTCCTGTAAAACGGCCAGACGCAAATGAGGTGGAACAAATAAACAATCAGAGGGTTTACCAGGAGGGGAATCAACCTGAAATGGTACTAACGAGCTAGACAGGTCAGGGAGGAGAGTAGCCACAACACAACCTAAAGGCAAAATCGATTCTGGAGGACCGTTCTGGTCCTTACAATCCCCGAAATTACGGGATAGGGCATCTGCTTTGGCATTCTTCTTCCCCGGCTTATAGGTGATAATAAAATTAAATCGAGAAAAGAAGAGTGCCCAGCGCGCCTGACGGGAGTTGAGTCTCTTGGCAGACTCTAAGTACTCCAGATTCTTGTGATCAGTATACACAGTGATGGGGTGTAGGGAACCTTCTAGCCAGTGACGCCATTCTTCAAAGGCCAGTTTAATACCCAATAGTTCCCTATTCCCAACATCGTAATTGCGTTCAGCAGGTAAAAACTTCTGAGAGAAGAACGCACAAGGATGTAGTTTCTCAGGATTGCCCGCATACTGAGAAAGAACAGCTCCTACTCCCAGTTCCGAGGCGTCAACCTCCAATAGAAATGGAAGCCGGGTGTCGGGATGTATCAAAATGGGAGCGGAGGTGAAGGTCTCTTTTAACACTTGAAAGGCGTCTTTAGCTGAGGGAGGCCACTCCTCAACAAAAGCGCCCTTACGAGTGAGATCTGTTAAAGGACTCACTATGGACGAGAAACCCTTTATAAACTGCCTGTAAAAATTCGCAAGTCCTAAAAATCTCTGAAGCGCCTTTAGGGTTCTGGGTTGTTCCCACTCCAAAATAGCAGAAACCTTGGAAGGATCCATCACCAATCCCCGTTTGGAGATTATAAATCCTAGGAACGGAATTTCAGACACTTCAAAAACACATTTGGAGATTTTAGCATACAGACGATTTTCCCGCAATCTCTGCAACACCGCTTTGACATGTTGACGGTGCTCCACCAGGGAGCGGGAAAAAATCAGTATGTCGTCCAAATAGACCACGAGAAACTGACCCAAAAAATCACGAAATATGTCATTGACAAAATCTTGAAACACTGCAGGAGCATTGCATAACCCGAATGGCATCACTAAGTATTCATAATGCCCATCTTTTACATTGAAAGCCGTTTTCCATTCATCCCCCTGCCGTATGCGAATAAGGTTATATGCCCCTCGAAGGTCTAACTTGGAGAAGACCTGGGCCCCAGAGACCTGATTAAAAAGGTCATTGATTAATGGTAGGGGATATCTATTTTTTACAGTAATCTTATTTAACCCTCGATAGTCTATACAGTGGCGTAAGCCGCCGTCCTTCTTCTCGACGAAGAAGAACCCAGCACCGGCAGGGGAGGTGGAAGGACGGATAAATCCTTTCTGGAGATTTTCGGTGATATAATCTTTCATGGCCTGCTCTTCAGATCTAGTGAGATTATATAGTTTCCCCCTAGGGGGCATAGTACCTGGGAGTAACTCAATAGGACAGTCGTAGGCCCTATGGGGTGGAAGAATGTCGGCGGATTTCTCCGAAAATACGTCTGCCCAATCTGCATAGACTGGAGGTAAACCATCCAGGACGATAGGGGTGGTTCTAAGGGATATGGAGAAACATCGACTTTGACATGAAGGACTCCACTTCACCAGATCCCCAGACCTCCAATCTATCACTGGGTTATGGACCTTTAACCAGGGAAATCCTAAAACAATAGGGGAGACGGGACTTTCAATAACCAAAAATTCTATTTCTTCCGAGTGGGCAGATCCTACGACTAAATTTACCCAAGGGGTCTTGTAGGAGACCAACCCCCCCTCAATGGGCTTATTGTTGACCGCCAGGACCCGAAGGGAATTTTCTAATGGGATTAACGGGATCCCTAGAGAGATGGCTAAGGATCTATCCAGGAAATTGCCAGCCGCTCCACTATCAATGAAGGCGGATGCAATAGTCCGGGAAGGACCCCAAAAAAGTGTAACGGGTAAGAGTACACGATTATCTGGAGGGAACGATACCTGACCGCCTAGAAGAGGTCCCTCTGCAGGATCTAGGCGTTGGAGTTTCCCGCCACCGGAGCCTTGTTTGGGCAGGTCTTGGCAAAATGACCCGGATTACCACAATAGAGGCAGAGGCCTTGGGATCTGCGCCGAACCTTCTCCGCCTGAGAGAGATGGGTAACGCCAAGCTGCATCGGTTCCTCATGCGACAAGGAAGGAGAGGAAACGGCTGCCCCCTTAAAGCTTGACTCTTGACGTGAGGATCCCCAAGGTTGGTCCTTGCCTCTTTCCTGGCGCCTTTCTCGGAGACGTCGATCCACCCTGATGGCCAGCTGCATATATTCATCTAGGTTTTTAGGCAAAGGATAGTTCACCAGGATGTCCTTGATGTTGTCAGAGAGTCCAATTCTAAATTGGCTACATAAAGCCGGATCATTCCACTGGGAATCTATAGCCCACCGTCGAAATTCAGCGCTATATTCTTCAGCAGAACGTTTGGCCTGTCTCAGGTTCCGCAATTTAGAATCCGCCGTCGCAGCCCGATCTGGGTCAGCATACAGTAGTTCCATGGCCGAAAAAAAAGAAGAGACCGACTGCAAGGCTTCATCAGTCGGAGCTAAACCAAACGCCCAGGTCTGTGGGTCGCCCTGGAGGAGTGAAATGACCAGCCCAACGCGTTGCGCTTCGGATCCAGACGCGTGGGGTCGAAGGCGGAAGTAGAGTTCACAAGAATTCTTAAAGTTAGAAAACTTCGCCCGATCCCCCAAAAATTTTTCCGGGAGAGGGATCTTGGGCTCGACGGCCGGACAAAAATCCACCGGCGCAGGCATCTGACAACTCTCTTGCGTGGCCACTCGTTGAGCCAGCTGATTAATGGCAGTGGCCATAGCTTGAACCTGTTGGATCAATTCTTCCATCTAGAAGATATTCTTCTTGGGCCCGTTATAATGTCAGGTCCCGGAGACACCCACCTTCCAATAAACCAGCAACCCCCAATCTCCGCTGCTTTCTTCACCTATAGTAAGCCCCCGTTTGCCGGGACGCTAGACACGCCTCACCGGACACGGTTGCCCCCAGGTCTTATTAGCACAAAGGATGCTGATTTATGCAGGGGAAGGCAGATGAATCCAAGGACTAGACTGAGTAGCGATAAACGGACAGGGGTCATACACGGGTGGTCAATCCGAGGAGGCACGGTACAGAAGGGTTAGACGGAAGAATGGTCAGGGGCAAGCCAAGGGTCACAACGGGAGGTCAGAAGTTCGCGGTACAAAGGAGCAGGCAGAATCGTAGTCAAGGGGCAAGCAAGGTCGGTCCAGGCGGCAATCAGGGATGGTCAAAACAAGGCAAAATCACAAGGAGAAGAGCTATCCAAATCACACCCAGTAGCACGCTATAACGGGCAACGATCAACTGCAGGGTATACACCTATATAGGATGAGGGCTGACTGGATTGGCTGAGGGGAGGAGTGCAAGGATTGGAGTAACTGGGATCTCTGGGCTGATAGCCCAGTTTGAATAGGGAGGCGGACTGTGTGATAGGGCACAAGCTTTTGAATAGTAAGGGCTCATTGGCCCAACTACATGTAGGGAGGCGGACTGTGTTTGGGCACATGCCCTTACTGACCAGGGCTCATTGGCCCAATACAATCACCTCCGGCGGGCGCGCAGTGCGCAGCGCCGCCGGAGGGCATAGAACGAGGTTAGGCGCGTGCGCGCGCGCGTGTGAGGACGCGCGCCGGGAGCGCGCCGCACAGAGAGCGGCGCGGCCGCTCCCGACGCTGCAGGGCCGGAAGCCGCCTGAGCGGCTGCTCGTGACAGCCGAGCGGCGGGCGGGCAGGAGCGACGCCGACCCGCCGCCGGCTGCAACAGACGTGCAGCCCGCCGAGAGGAGTCGGCGGGGGAACGAAGGTCAGGTAAGGAGGTGGCCGTGACAACCAATACCTAAGTGCAACAATCAAAGCTCATTAGAGGCTGATTTATTACTAATGCCAGGTATTGCCAGTTTGTAGTTGTGCACAAACCAGACACAACCTAACACCACTGGTGGACAGATCTTATACAATATGTCGAGCCTTCCCAGAACTCCTGGTTGTTTCCCCTCAACCACTGGTATATAAGGCTGAGCCGTGGTAAAGACATTTAATAGGGGTCATACAGTTTCTCCTCTTATATTCAGCCATTGGGATGACTATTAACTGCATAGATTAAGCATTGAAACACCAAAGACAATTGGTAATGGTGCATTCTTTCTTTACATAAAATTAGATTAATCAAAGGAGGCGAGGTGACAATGCCCCCCCCCCCCCAGCTCATAGGTCCTCATGCAGTTTCTATCTCTGCACCCCATGAAGATTAACCTTTGTCCTTAAAGGCTAATTCCACAACATCTGCATGGGGCTGAGTCCTCTCAAATAGCATAGAACACTGATCATCAAACTGGGAGGCAATTTACTAAACATTAGATTTTCAAATATCAGAAAAACATTCCTCGATGTGAAATGTGCACAAGGGACAGGGCCAACACTAAATATTGTAGGATCTTGATCTACAGGCCCTCACATTTTTAAAAGTTTAGATTATTGGGTGCCAAAATGATGTTCTCATATTGCTGAACTTGAATCTGTGATTTTTTTCTTGCTCCTTATTCCTGAGCCCACAATGCTCCTTATTCCTGAGCCCACAAGTTTAACCCTGGAATTCAACTTCTTTAGATAAGAGGCGACACAATCTTGTGTTCCAATAGCCAAATGGGTTGCTGGCAGCATTCTCACCTGGAGAGGTAATAGCTGCTGCTTAGACTTAGCCAAAGCTGACGATTAGCTCACCTGTTACATTGGAAGAAATCTGGGACTTGTAACCAGTAGTTTTTACTCCAGGCCATGAAAACCACTCCCACTGTAGCAAAACAGAGCCACAGGAATATAAGAAACCGGGGAAAAGCATGCTGATAAGTAAATCACAGATCTTTGGGCTCAATCTGAACACAAATGTTTATTTTACATTACAAAGGAGAAAAATAATAAGGCAGAACCCCCAGAAACCTGATGGAAACAGAGTTTTCCTTTAAGGTTCCAAGCGTCCTGGTGACTTGGATCAAGTAGTCGTACATTTTACCCATTTTAGGCAGGTGCCAGCTAAGTAACAGACACTGTCAGTAAGGCAAAAATGTCATTTCAAGTGTGAGCAATCTTCCAGTTAATCAAGCACATTTATGAAAATAAAATCACTGCTGTAGAAAGTGGTTATGCTTGAAGGAAACTGTTCTTACAAATAATCAGGCACATTTTTGCTTTCTGAATTTGCTAAAAGCATCTTAAAAATAAGTTCTATTAATAGATCTGTTTTTCTAGGATATGACTACTTGAATGCCCTGACTTGATCTGTAAATTTAAAAGCTAAACTTTTTTTTTCCCAACTTCGTGTTCAGTGCTCTCCTTAGAATATTTTATTCTCCACAAATGCAGTTTGCTCCCCACTTATACTAAATGAATGAACTTGGCATTTGCTAAAAATAAATGATAGGAAAATCTAACTGACATGTTTTGCAAAATTGCCTAAGGGAGTACAATGTACAATGCATAACTGCTCAATAGAGTACACGTAATAAAAATGACTCTTTCACTCTGACACTGTCAGGTTGTGTGACAGTAGCTTGTTTTCTAAAATAAAATCTCGGAAATTGTTGCCCATAGCAGCCTGTTAGGTGTTTTATTTGATTTTCTTTTCTAAGGAAAATATAACTGATTGTTGGTTGTTTAGAATGAACAATGACCCCACTCCCTAAGATCTTTTCCGGCACACTTGACAAATTAAAGAAGTATAACGTTCTGATTTTTTTTTAATAGTTTTGATTTTTTTTTTATTATTATGTTTATAATAGAAGTACATATATTTTAGTCTTGTGTGTGAGTGCAGTGCCATGCACAATGTTCTACTGGTCACACATATATACTATTGGGGTGATAAAAAATTATTCACTGGTCATTCGTTGTGTTTACACTATTTCCGGATTTAACTAGTGAATAGTGCTGGGCGAATCTGAACTGCATAGTTCAGTTTTGTATCAAACTTTGCGAATTTCGGGTTCCCGAACCCAAACATGAGCTTCAGCCAGAAGTCCATGTTCGAGTTTAGTGTTCTCCCCGAACATGGAAAAGCTGACAGCCAGCTTCACCTAAATCACACGTGTCAAACTAGCAGCATTGAGAAAACTTTACTTGAGCCTTTCCAAATAATGCAATGGAGGAATCTCAGGAGTATTCTATTGCTTTTTTCTCCCCCCTCCCACCCATGTACCACATTTAGAGGAACTGTATATGGGCAATGGGAATTACTTTAGGGACCTCAAAATCACCACAAAATCACACAATGATCTGAAGTAATCATGTTAGACACATGGAACATAGAATTGGCACAGATAAAATAATGCAACAAAATAATCTATGGATATATTATATCTTTATTTGCTGTTAAGGTTTTCCCTGATAGTTTCTGAACACTTGTCCTTTTTTTATTATGATAGTGGATTGCACCATGGGGACTGAAAAGTAAGAGCTTGTATTTATTTTATATCACATACCTATTTATTTCTGTCCACTTGAAGTCTGTTGTGCAATACAGACTGTGAGGTGTCTCTTTAAGAATACATGGATGTGAGTTCTGACTACTGGCCTCTATCTGAGCACGTCACTGCTAGATTCTTCGTCACTCTAACATATATCTGTATAACGTGAGATGAAAGTAATGACGGAGGTGATCTGTGAATGGGGGTACAACAGTGGGAAGAAGGGGTATGTGTAATATAGAATGTTTTGAATTTAAATAATTTTGCACTGATGGAGATGCACACTGGTTGTAATTAGATATGTTAATGAGATTGCGAACTTGGGGTGTGGTCTCTGCTCTCCGGCTACTATATAATGATAGTAAATGCATTGGAGATATTGTCATGAGTAAGAACCCATGGGGTTCGAAACGCATAGACATACGTGTATTTTACTGGGAGATTTATGTCTGCACCATGCTTTTTTACTATTGAATTGGAATAATGGTCTTTGGATTTTAATGAGGAAACACATTTGGCTGGCAATACTTTGTGTTGTGCCTGATGCTGGAGTGGAGCGCTCCTGCCGAGCCGATTGGATTTTCTACTTGAATTGTGACTCCCTAATCAAGGTACAGCTGACTTTTTTCATGCTATGATCCACAGGTAAAATTCTGGTTGCTATATAGCTTTGACCATGGCTACAGTACATCTGCCTAAACCTCAGTTTTTTAAGCAGTTCAAAACAATAGAAACAAAGAGGCTGATTTAATACTAGCGCTATGTATGACCATGGGAACATCTGTATAGCGGTGCTTAGAGTGACCGCTAGTAGAAGCTGTAAGCAGGTGTCAGGCGATATAACCTAGCTTAGCGGGCGGACAAGTGGCGCTATACTATCCTGTCCAGCATTGATGAATGTGCTCTCCCTGAGCTAGATGGTGTTCCAAGGTCATAGCGCCCAAGGCTATGCCTCATCTAACAACAGGACAAAGCTGCAGTGAGCGATAGGTAGTGCCAGTTAAGTGTGTCCAGCACTCGGCGCTGAAGCCCGTATTCAAGAAAAAACTGCACACATCCAGCACTGGCACTCTAAAACTGGGCGCTCTAACACAGAGCGCCAAATGCTGTGTGAAAAAAGTCTGTTTCTCAACACATATATAACAGCACCAGAGCGAAAAAAAGCATGAAATGCCATTGTTTTAACACTGTAACAACTGACTGCAATGTCAGACCTGCACATACAATTCTGCATAAATAAATACATTTCACTACTGAGCGGAAGGTAATACGTGAAACTCTAGGCTCTATACACTGAGCCGCCTCTAGTGATACATGTGAGGCTACATGGCACTGTTAGAGGCACTCACCAGATTCGCTCTCTTAAATGTGGTTTTCACATACAGCGCCCAGTGTTCACCCAACGCTACCTGCCGCTACGTGGAACTAACTAGTGCCAGCGTTTTTCTTCTTAGCCAAGCAATGTATATGTGACAAATCTATCTTTTCCATCAGCAGAGTGTTGGTGGCCGCCGATGCTGCCGCTATATGACAGGCTGGGAGGGGGGCATCCAGAATGCTGGAGCCCCCACCTGCACATAAGCCACCAGGACTCCTGTAATCTTACCTTAACTTCGCTCCCCCCGCCGGGAATCCATCGGCGCAATTGGCTGCATGGCGCTCACATGGGCAGTGACGCTCCGGACGCCGAATATCCTACTCACGTGAGTGCCAGGCAGCCAATCGTAGCACTGGATTCTTAGTAAGTAAGGAATCATTTGTTTTTACATTTAGCCCAGATAATTCCTTTGGATTGTACCTATACCGAGATAGGAATTTTATGTCATCACCTAATATTCATAAAAACAGGAAGCAGTATGATGTCCGAATGGCAGCCATAAACTAAAATGCAAATTGGCTAAGTTACAAGCTAAACTGTTACATAATGACAGTTAGGTTGAAGTGCTTTCAGATTTATTGCAGTTAATATAACTGATAAGGCTGATACCAGTGCTGAGCTGTGTGTATTATAACTGAATATTTTATCGCTGAATAGCACCAGGGGACACTGGGCTGTTATGACTATTGGGCAAAGGCTTTAGTGAAAAAAATAAACACGGGCTGTTTCGGGGCACTGGGCTGGGGATAGACGGTGACCACATAAACTTTTTAGGGTTTAGGTTCATTTTAATTTGGTTTGATAGGTTTTTTGGTTCATTTCTAATTTTGAGTAGGGATACTGATTCTGATGGGTGCTAGGTTCTTACAATGGTCTGAACTGGTCCATTAGCTCCAAGCACGGAGCTGATTGTGAGTCCATGGTGTCTCTCCCATACACTATTGCATCACATTTCTCCTATGGAAAGGGTATGGATGTGTGTGGGGGGGGGGGCTTAACTGGCCAAAGGTGCGCTGCATCATCCACCTTACAGTGCGGTGGTCAGGGGGTAGTCTGTGTCTCCTTGCCTATTATCTCCCCCTCTATTTAGCACTTTTGCATCTCTGGGGTGTGTGGAGAAAGGTGGAATGTGTGTTAAACTGGCCTTACTATCACATGGCTCTTCCTGTCCCTGTTTTATAAGTAGAGGAAATTGTGGTCGATTTAAAGCCAGATAAAAGAAAACATTGACTTTTATTGTTTACAGATGTACATTTTCACCTGGTTCTGAATCAGCTCCACACAGTCATAATTACTTTGTAAATAAGTACTACAAAAATTCACACTTTTAAGCTGCATATTTCTCCATTCCACAGGTTTTGCACTAAATGTGTGTGGAGTGCACAAAATATACATGCATTGAGTCAAACAATGTTTAGAAAATATACAAAAAGACATTTCTACTTCAAAATGTGTGCAAATTGAATTTTCTTTTAAAATCAAGGCACTAGTGTGTTAAAGCTTTCACAAAGAGAACTAGCACCCCCCGCTGTCCAAACATCAATATATGAAGTCATTGCAGAATAATCATTAACACTAGAGATGAGCGAACTTTTGAAAAATTCGATTCGACTGATTCGCCGAATTTTCCGACAAAAATCGGTTCGACCCGAATTTATTTGCAACGAATCGCTATTAAAAACGGCTATTTCTGAGCCTCCTAGAGCTTCAATAGGGTTGTAAACCATTCTGCCTTGCTGTAACACGCATAGGACGCATGCTGGGTTAGTGAAATAATAATGTAAATAATTATCACATGCAGATTGGAGGCATCGCTAAAAGAATCGCAAAGCGGCACAATTGCAGAGAGTTGAGGTGGCATCACTATGAGGGGCCCCTATAGTGCCTGAAAAACACACCCTGGAGCTGGCAGCAGCAGGAGCCCAAAAATTAGCTGAATCACACCCTGGAGTTGCAAGCAGCAGCAGCTGCTGCAGGAGCCCAAACATTGCTTTAAAGAGACACTGGAGTTGGCTGCAGGAGCCCAAAATTTGAATGAATCACACCCTGGAGTTGCAAGCAGCAGCAGCCCAAACATAGCTTTAAAGAGACACTGGATTTGGCTGCAGGAGCCCAAAAATTGGATGAATCACACCCTGGAGTTGCAAGCAGCAGCAGCCCAAACATGGCTTGAAAGAGACACTGGAGTTGGCAGCAGGAGCCCAAAAATTGGATGAATCACACCCTGGAGTTGCAAGCAGCAGCAGCAGGAACACAAACATTGCTTTAAAGAGACACTGGAGTTGGCTGCAGGAGCCCAAAAATTGAATGAATCACACCCTGGAGTTGCAAGCAGCAGCAGGAGCCCAAACATAGCTTGAAAGAGACACTGGAGTTGGCAGCAGGAGTCCAAAAATTGGCTGAATCACACCCTGGATTTGCAAGCAGCAGCAGCAGCAGCCCAAACATAGCTTGAAAGAGACACTGGAGTTGGCAGCAGGAGCCCAAAAATTGGATGAATAACACCCTGGAGTTGCAAGCAGCAGCAACAGGAGCACAAACATTGCTTTAAAGAGACACTGGAGTTGGCTGCAGGAGCCCAAAAATTGGATGACTCACACCCTGGAGTTGCAAGCAGCAGCAGCAGGAGCACAAACATAGCTTGAAAGAGACACTGGAGTTGGCAGCAGGAGCCCAAAAATTGGATGAATCACACCCTGGAGTTGCAAGCAGCAGCAGCAGCAGGAGCCCAAACATAGCTTGAAAGAGACAGTGGAGTTGGCAGCAGGAGCCCAAAAATTGTATGAATCACACCCTGGAGTTGCAAGCAGCAGCAGGAGCCCAAACATAACTTGAAAGAGACACTGGAGTTGGCAGCAGGTGCCCAAAAATTGGATGAATCACACCCTGGAGTTGCAAGCAGCAGCAGGAGTCCAAAATTGCCAGAAAGACACACCCTGGAGTTGGCAGCAGCATGAAGAGAACATATACAGATTTTCGGCACATATATCTTATCCAAAGAATATTAATAAAAAGTAAGAGTAACGTAAAGCATTTTCTCAATAATTACTTGTGGTCTGATGTGGAGGAATGTCTGTAACTGGAGAGCAGCGCCTTAAATCTGTTTTGCACGATCCATATTTCTTCAGTGTTGGTCTGGCCCAATCATCAATCTACTCTAATGCATCAGGCATTGGTGGGTGGAAATCTTGGCTGATCCATGCCCGATTAATTTCCACGCTGGCCAGTCTCTCAAAAAATAACATGGAGAGTGACAGATTAGTAACATATTAGTAACATAGTAACATATTAGTAACATAGTAACATATAAGGCCTCATTTCATCAAGCAGAGGTCTCTGCAGAATTGGGGTGAGTGGCAGCAGGAGTCTCAGTGAGAGGCCTGATCTCCCGGGATCAGCTAGCGGTCGTGTCTTGAACAGCAACCCATCTGCCTGGTTAACACAATCATCCACTGCATCACAAGTGACATCTGACACCCCCAGTCAACTGTCTGTTGTATGTTATGCTTTGGGTTCAGCTCCACTATTCAGTGAGGATGATCTGATAATCAGAAAAATCAGCAGCTACTGGCCAGCCAAGAAGTGGAGGAGACACTTGTCCCTTCTTCCACTAGGCGGGCAAGTAATGATAAGGAGAGTGTCGTGGGAGGAGGTGTTGCAAGCGTTTTGGCTCCTTAAGCAGACACTGTTGAGGAACCTGAGGAGGACATCAGTGAGTTTTGAGGGCACTTTTAAAGGCTTGGAGTGATGGAGAGTGACAGATTTTTGGTGGCAGAAGGGGATAGTATGGAGGCAAATGTGCTCGGGGTAGACCACTCGCGCGGCAGGCTATCTTCCCAGGAGGTAATGGAAGAGGGTCCCTGGAGTTGGCGGCGGCGGCAGCAGCATCAGTGAATTAGTGCGGACTGTTGGTAGGACAAATCAGCTACAAGCCCATGTTGCAGTTTTTCATCAAGCATCCGCAGGAGGTTAATATGGCTATGTGAAAGATGTGTAGGCAGAAGGTGAAGTGTGGCCAGGGTCCCAATGTTGGACCCACAGCCCTCTGTCAACATTTGCAGCGTCACCATAAAGCGGCCTTGGAGAGTTGGCTCCAAAGTGGTGGTCCAGCCTGCTGCATTACCCAGTGGCACACCGCTCTCTGTTCCAGCCAGCCAAGGCTCCACCACCTCCTGTGTGTCATACCCATTCTCTGTCGCTCCAGATGCTCCTCCTCCTCTTAATCCGAGTCAGTCATTCCGCCAGCAATCCATTGCCAAGCCATGTCCAAGAGACAACAGTATGTGCCCACTCATCCAACGTGCAGAAGCTAAATGTGCTCCTGTATAAGTTGCTGGTGCTGCAGTCCCTCCCTTTTGAGTTGGTGGACCTTTTAGAGAACTGATGGCTTGTGCCGAGCCGAGGTGGAGAGTCCCATGCTGTCATTTCTTTGCGAAGAAGGCAGTACCAGCCCTGTACAATTTTGTTGAACAGAAGGTGGGGCAGTCCTTTGGCCTGTCAGTGTGTACCAAAGTGCACAGCAGTGCCTACGTCTGGAGCTGTAACTATGGTCAGGGACAATAAATATCCTTTTAGGACCACTGGGTCATTGTGGTTCCTGCACAACCACAAGAGCAACTTGGACAGGTCCCTCAGCTGTGGCCTCCATGCTCCTAGGCCTTTGTGCCTGTGACAGTGCACTTAGCAATGGTGTCACAGAGAAAAGTGGCAAATTGTCAATTAAATTGTATGTAGTTAACATTTATATTATTTGAACATATTTATAATAATAACATATGATAACATATAACACAGCAACAATAACATATAACATAATAACAGTAACATATAAAATGTATCAACTTTTTTTTTTTTTTTTGGTTAATTTTGTATTTTTTTTTTTTTTTTTATATTTTGTATTTTTTTTTTATATTTTGTATTTTTTAGAAATATATATATATATATATATATATATATATATATATATATATTTTTTTTTTTTTTTATATATTTTTTTCCATTGCCTTTTAATATTTTGTTAATTTTTGTACAAATGTATTTTTTAATTTTTTTAGTTTTTTTTTTTTAGTTTTTTTTCTAAATATTTATTTTTTCTCTTTTTTTAATTTTTTTTTTTTCCCAGTGCCCTTCCAGCCTACCATGTGTGCAAGACACGGCAGTTTCACGCTGTTCTTCACATGGTTTGCCTTGAGTCACACAACTGCTAAAAATGAGAACTCAATACATGAGATCATGGCTTACTCCGCGAAAACTGCAAATGGGACCCATGGTGACTGACACTGGTAAGAACATCTTGTCTGTGCTGCGACAAGGAAGCCTGAGCCATGCGTCCTGCCATGGCACACGTGTTCAATCTAGTTGTCAAGCGTCAAGTCTTCCCCCCCATCTGAAAGACATCCCAACAACGGGAAGGAAACTTTGCATGCACTTCAGGTACTCCTACACCGCCAAGCACACCCTTCTTGAGCTTCAGCGTCAGAACGGTATCCCCCAACATAGTCTGATTTGCGATGTTTTCACCCGTTGGAATTCCACCCTCCATATGCAGGATCGACTATAGGAACAGAGAAAAGCCATCACGGATTTCTTGATGATCCAAACGGATAGGGGGACTCCCCTGTGTAACTTCAATGTAAAACAGTGGCAGCTCATATGTGACACCTGCCGTTTGCTCAGGCCCTTTGAGGAAGCTACTTTATTAGTCAGTCGCCAGGACTATGAGATGAACGATGAGATTCCACTGCTTCATGTACTACAACACATGTTGGAAACCTTGGTCAGGGCACTAGAGACATGGCGCATACATTTCACAGCCACATGAAGCCTGTGGGGGCTGAAGTGGAGGAGGAGGAGGGGGTGGGGCACAGCGAAGCACAGTTTAGGTTTGACAAAATGACCATTTTATCTAGTCGTCTGACAGGAGAGGAGGAGCAGGAGCAGCCAAAGGAGCTAGAGGGTTGGGAGGAAGGCGAGACAGAGGACCCAGACACACCGTGGCAGTTTGCAGTGGAGATGGAGACAGGTTGTCCCTCCGAGTCACTTGCACAAATGGCACGATGCATGCTCACGTGCTTGCGTAGTGACCACAGAATTGTCTCCATTTGTCAGCGGGATGACTTTTTTTACACCCACTGAGAGGGAGGACAAACTGACCTACTACAGAGACATCCTACGTAGTCAGTTGGGCGATGTCTATCTGCGCCATGTTCCCTACTCTCGCAGGTCTGACTCGGGGGGACCTCTGCGCTCACCTTCCACTGCCATGGCTTCCGGGGGGGGGGGGGGCAGCAGCAGCAGCAGCTCCATCAGCAACAGCCTCAGTCTTCAGTCGCTAATGAGTAGCTTTACACCCGCATAGTGAGTCTACTCATGAGCAGCAGGTAGACCTGGAGCAGGACCTGAACCAGCAGGTCATGTCATACCTTGACATGACCATGCCAACACACCTTGAGGATCTGCTGGACTTCTGGGAAGCCAAACTTGACTTGTGTCCGCAACTAGCAGAGTTTGCCCTGGAAAAGCTGTCCTGCCCGGCCGGTAGTTGATTTAGATGGCAACTGGGCTGCTCTATATTATGCTGCAAAATTGCAAATTTACCTCACAATATAAGCTATTGCCCCTCAGATTTATACAGGGCCTGCTCTATATAACGCTGCAAAATGGCAAATTTACCTCACTATATAAGCTAATGCCCCTCAGATTTACACAGGGGCTGCTCTATATTATGCTGCAAAATTGCAAATTTACCTCACAATATAAGCTATTGCCCCTCAGATTTACACAGGGCCTGCTCTATATAACGCTGCAAAATGGCAAATTTACCTCACTATATAAGCTAATGCCCCTCAGATTTACACAGGGGCTGCTCTATATTATGCTGCAAAATGGCAAATTTACCTCACGGTATAAGCTATTGCCCCTCAGATTCACACAGGGGCTGCTCTATATTATGCTGCAAAATGGCAAATTTACCTCACAGTATAAGCTATTGCCCCTCAGATTTACACAGGGCCTGCTCTATATAATGCTGCAAAATGGCAAATTTACCTCACAGTATAAGCTATTGCTCCTCAGATTTACACAGGGACTGCTCTATATTATGCTGCAAAATGGCAAATTTACCTCACAGTATAAGCTATTGCCCCTCAGATTGACACAGGAGCTGCTCTTTATAATGCTACAAAACCAAGAGCGGATTTAACTCACACAATATAACCTATTTCTCAGGTTTATATAGGGACTGCTCTATGTAATGGTGCAAAACCATGAATTTACCTACAATATAAACTATTGCTGCTCCATATGATGGTGCAAAACAGGGCAAATGTATTGTCCAATATAAACTATTGCTGCTCTGATTTACACAGGAGGGCCACTCTAAAGAATGGTGCAACATGGCGAATTTAGCTCACAATATAACACAGATTGCAAAATGAGATTTTCAGACAGGGCCTGCTCTATAAAATGGCAATTTTACCTCACAATATAAACTATTGCTCCTCAGATTTACACAGGGATTTAGGTTGATATATATAATAGTGCAAAACAGCGAATTTACCTCACAATACTGTATAAACTATTGCTCCTCAGATTTACACAGTGGGCTTCTCTATATAATAGTGCAAAATGGCGAATTTACCTCACTATATAATCTATTACAGCTCTATATAAAAATAACAGATAGGGTGACATGTGCTGGTTTGGTATGCCCATGTGGGCTAGTGTTTTGACAGCAGGACAAAAACCAATTCAAAATGCAATAGCTTAATAAAACTGAGGCTGAACAAGCTTATTTAGTATAAAAGATAGGGTGACGTGCTGGTTTGGGATGCCCATGTGGGCTGGTGTTTTGACTGCAGACCAAAAACCAATTCAAAATGCAACACTTTGATTAAGCTGAGGAAGGATCAACAAGCGTATTTAGTATAACAGATAGGCTGCCTAATGCAGGTTTGGGATGCACTGCAGCCTGGTGTTTTTTTTGTTAAAGACAGACCAAAAACCAATTCAAAATGCAATACTTTGATTCAGCTGAGGAAGGATCAACAAGCGTATTTAGTATAACAGATAGGCTGCTAAGTGCAGGTTTGGCAGACCAAAAAATATTTAAACTAATCCAGTTATATATTATGATAAATGCTTGTGTGTAACAGATAGGGTTAAATAAGCCACTGCATAGATGGCATGCACAGTGGCAAGACAGATTTACAGCACAAAGAACTGAAATCGAATTGAAAACTGATCTGGCTAATGAAAAAAAAACATTTTCACTGTCACTTCTAAGCTGTCCCTGGCTGGATGGTTCCAGTTTTTCCCTATCTTTCCCTCTCTTTCCCTGGCTCTGTCTACCTCTCTGTCTGCCTCTCTGACTCTCCCTACCTATCTCTAACCCTCTGTCCCTGTCTCTAACTAATTGTGCTCTGGCCACTATGCACGGCTGAAATGCGCACAAGCAAGATGGCCGCCGCTTTATATAGCACGGTGACGTCACCGGGCTTCCTGGCTGCTGATAGGCTGCATGTGACTTACCCATGATACCTTGCCCCAGGGGGTATGTCTGGACATGTTCATCCACCATTTTAGAATGCCTGTAATTGAAATAAATGGAGTTTAAAGGAAAACTTCGATCGATCGAATCGCGGGGAAATTCGGATTCGTTCAGAATCGAATTTTCCATGAAATTCAGAACGAATCCGGGTTCGCCCGGATCGATTAGCTCATCCCAAATTAAAACGATGAACCTAAGTGTAATACAATGAACATTTATGTGCAGCAAAAGTTTAAGCGCAGCAAAAACCTAATATTATTTAAATTGGACCAAATGCATGCTCCAACAGCCTTGAGCCGCTAGATTACCTTTCTCCGGGGCATCCAGAATTGGGATTCCACGCTGTGTGAAACCCTCCAGGTCGGCAAGAGACTCACCTTCTTTCTCGGTGCAATGATGCACAAGCAGCGGCTGCATCCCTGCTATGCCTTTAGCAGGGCGCATTCCCGCACCAGGCGTCTGTGAATGGTCGGCACGGGCATGCTCACTTTTAGAGGGTGGGGGGGATCTGGCCACCAGCGTGCTTGGGTCTGCTCACCTTAAACAAGCTCTTAGACAATTGGACAGGAGCGGATTCAAGCACACTGATTGAACGAGAGGCCACGCATGTAGGACCGGGAAAGGGTGAGTCAGATCGAGTGTCCTGGGGGGTTTCACAGCAGAGTATCCCCAATTGGGGTTCCCCTGACCCAAGGACCAAAACCCAGGATAATCAAAATCCTGGGTTTTGGTCCACTTTAATAAGTTTGAAAAGCCCTTTCAGGTATAATTTCAATAATATTTCTCCTCTATTCATATAAAAGCAAATAATCCTTCATATCAATCTTTGGAAAGAGGACAAATCTTGTGGTTTGTAATTTAAACATAGACGTAGTAAAATCACAGTGACAAGTCTAGAGCGTGATCTGTCTCTTTTCTCTTGACAGCACTGCTATCAAACCGTCCAGCCTCCTTGAAGTTTTCCCTAGCTCCTAGCTGACAGCTGCAGGATTTATTCACCTGGTAAATATGCCATCTTCTCCCAAATCGGAAAACAGTTTTCAGACGTGTGACTCTTCCTTGTTACTTCACTCCATTTAAGTAGACTGCTTTCTAAAACCAATTTACAGCTTCACTGCACACAAATAAAAGAAGGTTTCAACTTTAATTACGACAAGTGTTGCTTGAATAAGACTCAGCTCAGTTGCGGAGCAATTCAGCCATGTTTGTCCAAATGTTTTGGATTCAGTAGGCCTAGAATTCAAGCTCAGTTACATTCTATGAAGGGAAAATTTGGGTAGTGCGATTTTGGTCTATGAAAGCACCTACAGCAGCCAAATGCCTCGATATAGCATGGGCCACCAAAGAAAAGCCATGGATGTCAGTGGATCAGAAGGGTGACACTGGCAAAGAAAAGCCATCAGTGTTACCAAGAATAGAGGGGTGTCAGTTTAGTAAACAACCAGTAGAGTTTCAAACCTCTCTGTGTTCTGGTCAAAGATTACTCGGCACCTTATTTGCACACTGTGATCACAAAGTAAAATACTGGTAACAAAAAAATGAAAGGAAAACTCCCTTTTTGTCAGGTTTTTGGTTTTCTGCCTTATTGTTTTTCTCTTTTGGGATGTAAAATAAACATTTGTTTTAGAACTGTTTCCATGTTTCTTATAGTCCTGTGGGTCTGTGTTTCTAAAGTGGGAGCAGCTTTCCTGGCCATAAATAAAGCCTTTAGTATAATTTCTGACTACAAATCCTAGAATCCTTCCACTGTAACAGGTGAGCTCATCAGCAGATTTGGCTAAATCAAGCAGCAGTAATGACCTCCTCATGGTAGAATGCTGCCTGAAATCTACTAGCTAATGGAACACAATATTGTGATCCCTCCATAATTGTGATTATATATATATATATATATATATATATACCGTATATACTCGAGTATAGGCCGACCCGAATATAAGCCGAGGCACCTAATTTTACCCCAAAAACCTGGAAAAAGTTATTGACCCGAGTATAAGCCGAGGCACACAACACAGCACACAATACAGCACACATACACACACAAGGCACACACAGCACACAACACAGCACACAATACAGCACACAATACAGCACACATACACACACAAGGCACACACAGCACACAACACAGCACACAACACAGCACACATACACACACAGCACACATACAATGCACACAACACACACACTCACCAGTTCAGCTCCTGCAGGATCTTCAGCGAGGCTCCTTCCAGCGACGGTGCGGGAGAGAGGACGGCGCGGGACGACGGCATGGGTCCGCAGGGCAGAAGAGCCGCCTCAGAGGCTTCAGAACTCGGCGGGGAGATCAGTACACCCAGCGCGAGGTGGGTGTACCAAGATGGCGGCCGGCGCGCTCCGCGCCGCCACGTCACGTCGCGTCACTGAGGCCCGGGCCGCCATCTTGGTACACCCACCTCGCGCTGGGTGTACTGATCTCCCCGCCGAGTTCTGAAGCCTCGGCGTCTCGTCTGCCGCCTCGGAGGCTCTTCTGCCCTCGCTCAGGTAAGTCACTGACTCGAGTATAAGCCGAGGCTGCTTTTTTCAGCCCAAAAAGTGGGCTGAAAAACTCGGCTTATACTCGAGTATATACGGTATATTTATATATATATAATTCCGTAATTGATTTCCGATGCTCAAAGCTATCACAGCAAGCAGCACATGAGTTAGAAGGGAAGTGAGAATACAATTTGCTTACCCTATTCCGCTATAGCTGAGAGCTTGAGTTATTGTATGATATGGGTCAAGCAAGGTAAATGCCACAGAGGAACAAAACTTTGAATACTGGACAAAACAAAACTAGAACCAAAATAATCTCCTTTTTCATGGTTCCACAAAATAAGCAATTGCCACTTAATCTTTTTAAGCATCAATATAGTTGTTCAAGCCTCCACACTGGCAATACAGCCAGTGAGCTCTGGAGCATATAGTAGGTGGGGTAAAACATATATGAGGCGGGTACTCTGTGTTATCAGCAGGCCTTGGCATGTTTGGATGCAGTTACCCAAACAATTCATTTTTAGTGTTTCATGCCATTTTTTTTCTTTGCAGTTAGTAATACTAAAGCAGTCATAAAGCAGAATTTTGCCCTAAATGGGTGCTGGACTGCACTGTGATAACTACAGAGGGTATCTAGATTGCTTGAGCCCCCCCACGTACAGACCCCCACAAACTCTATGTTCATTTACCTGCACCGTGACCGCACCATAGAAATCCAGCCCCATGACTGGCCACTCAGCAGTCAAGCAGTCCGTGTATCAGTCAGCAGTGAGTAAACAGAAGTGACTCTGGACCACGTTAGTGGCCCATCACGGGCCTAGATTTCACCAGTTGATTGTTTCAGAGGTAAGTGAAAGTGGGGCTTGAGGAGGGATTTAGGTGTGGGGGGGCTACAGCAATCTGGATGACCCCCATGGCCAAGAGTTTATATGGTTGAGACAACTGTTAACAGACTTGCGTCAACCACAGTTAGAACTAGCGAAAATCTTTGAGGACAATTAAGTATGCCTTGCACTTGTGCAGATGGAAATGGTTAGCTCAAGAACCAAGCATATAGATGTTAAGTTCCACTTCCTGAGGGATCTTCAAGATATTCCTGAGTTACTTTCTTGCCCGACATACAAGGCATGCAAAGCAGATAGGCCTAAAAGAATAAGCCTCAGCTGTTGAGAAGAGATGTTGGAGATACAACAGCTACAGCTTGTCAGTGTATGTGATTTGCATCTCTTTATTGTTATGACAGTATATGGCGCTATTACATATACTTATGTGGTGGATCTCTGTGCATATGTTGTACTCTACACATGTTCCAGTAAAAAACAGGTTGTTCCTCCACAATGTCCTTCTAAGTTGACCGCTGCACCTGACTCTGCAACACCACAAAGAAGGTCCACCTGATGGCAGACATTACATAGGCAATAGGGAGTTATTGGGAGTGGAATGAGTAAATTCCAGTTCAGGCTTCAGATAAGATGGGCAGTGTGCTGGGTGCTACACCTAGCTCAGTTGGCCTGAGAGAAGTGCAGCCCCCAAGAATCTCCACCTCCTCCATTTATTGCCACTGTTGTGTGGGGCAATGATGTCATTGCCACACCTATGCAATGACTGATCACCTGCTATATTACAGAGAGGGGCAGCAAAAAAACATTGTTCCAGGACTATTCAAAAAGTGAAAATATTTGTTTCTATTTCTGCACTTTAAGAAGGGAATATCGTCAAGGGCTTCGGCTAAATGTATCTCAAAAGTTCAGCGTGTTTTGGTCTGCTTCAAGGGTTTGATCTAACTGTGCTGGCTATTGTCCCAAGGGCAAGACAATGTTTTTTTCTAGGGTTCTTCTTTAAATAACTTCCTCAATAGCAACATTGTTACCTCTGGACTCAAAAACCTCAGTCCCAATATGTTCCTGTTCTTCATCTGTCTGCTTCTTAACTGTTCTATGACACAAACTCGAAAATGTAACAAAAGTGGAATGCAATCTCTTATTCTATACTTTACTTTACAATTAGTTATTTCCCATTATTCTGTACTGTCCTCTTCTGTCCTATTTTATGCTTGGTCCTTATACTATATTTATTATCCTAATTTGTTTCCCAATTATCTCACCCAGCTGAAGTTCATTTTGGCTGCTGGAGGGTTCTAACCTTTTCACCTCTGACGCTTACCAACTGACACACATCCCACACAGACCCCCCTCTATACCTCCAAAAATTCACATGTGCACAGACCCCCCCTCCAGATTAACACTTTGTCTTAAATAGTGTGAGAAGTTACACATGGAGTGAAGAAAATACTCCCCCTGATTTACTCAACATAAGCACCCCCTCCAACACGTGCTTATCTTTATTAGGAGCTGAAAAAGGGAACTGGGTAGGGAATTCTCAATAGGAAAATGAGAGGATATTAACTACCTTGACTATAAGACTTTGATCTATAATAAAAAGAATCATTGTAAGTCTGTAAAAAACTGTTCCACTCTTGTATTTTATGTCCAGTGAATTCACCTCCATTGTTGAAGTATGAGAGGTTTGCTCTGAAAGTGGTTACTTATCTTTACTACATAGTCCTGCAATTAGTCAAGAGCTTCATTCTTGTGTTGCAATAGGTAAGTGACTGTTTATCTTGAATAGTCAGCTATAAAAGTCACTATGTACCTGTTGTCTCCAGGTGTAGGTGGGTTTACAGCGGCATGTACATCACTTTGAACTAGGTCAAGTGGTCTTGAAGCTCTATTCTGGTTAACTTTAGGAAGTTTTGCTCTTGTAGCTTTGGATTCGGACATTCACCCCTAACAGTACCTGGACTAGGGGATACTGTCAGATCCTTTGTCAGATTGACTGGACCAAACCTGACAACAAAGGTAGTCCTGTTGCAGAGGGAATCAACCGCCCATTGGCGGAATTCAGTACTGTGCTCCTTGGCTGTATGTTTCCCCTGTTTGAGACCTCACAGTTTGGCGTCAGCCAATGAAGCCAAATCTGGATTGTCATACAGAACTTCCATGGCTTTATGGATTTGAAGAAAGCAGTCACAGACTAATCATCCTCTGGCCTGTCTGTAGTTCTAACCTCCCACAAGTCATCTCTGGATAATAGCATTTCCACTTTAAACTTCCATAGGTGATAATTTTCAGAGTTTAAGCTTTAAGCTGCTGGCCATTCTTCCTTTTCATATAAGAACGGTCTTACTTGTATACAGGAGATGTTTCTCATGTCAATCTCCGCATCAGTCATGCTGTTTCCCACTCAGGACTTGCGCTGCCTGGGCCGCGTCTGGTCACTGGGCTTTATCCTGTCACTGGGGCTTCATTCAGTCATTGGGCCCATAACCTGTTGAAGAGTGTGAGTGCTGGGTGCAGCAAGGTCAAATCCATATAGACATTTGTAATGTAACAGGAGCTGGCTTTACAGGAACATTAGTGCAGTAAGTGAAGGTCATCGTGCATGGTGGATAACATAGACAGGAAAAAGAAGTCAGAGAGTTCATCTCAGTGTCCAGGAAATACATCACATTCATGAAAAGCTTAGAGATACCACAGATAAGCATCGGTAGCAGCCACATCTAGTGGCATAAATGTAAAATGCAGTCAGTCCAGTCAATCCAGCAGAAGTCACTCCAGCAATAGTGTAAGCTGTACGTTGTTGTATCTCCAACCCCGTTAGCCCTGGTTATGCTGTTCACCAACACTGTTTTTCTTCAGTTTTTAAAAAAGTAAAGCTTCTAAGACTCAGGAAAACAAGCTAGATGTTTATCTAATCCACAGCCTGTGCTCAGCAATAACAGGGATTAGAATCAGACGCGGGAGGGTAAGCGTAAGCAGAGCAAAGGGGGTGGGAGTAGCTCCATCACTATTATTTATACAAAATCATCATCATTATTATTCAGGGCCTGGGAACCAATTTACCGCCCAGTTTAACCCTCTCATCGTCCAAGTATTAAGCACCATACATGTCTAGCTATGTGGAAAGACAGATATTTGGTTGCACATATCTGCAGATACATGTGGAAGCCACACTGCCCCGGCAAGGCACTCTGTGTTTAGTGTGGTCCCTACTCTTATTTTTGAGTCCCCAAAGTTGGGACATGCAATGCAGCCAGAGCTACTCACCTGGGAAGCTGCCAGCCTCCCTTTAGAACACTCCATAGGGAGAGATCCATAGTGGCTGAATCCCTCCCTGTGTGTGTTCATGGCAATTCAAACTGAGCAAAGGGGGTGGGAGTAGCTCCATCACTATTATTTATACAAAATCATCATCATTATTATTCAGGGCCTGGGAACCAATTTACCGCCCAGTTTAACCCTCTCATCATCCAAGTATTAAGCACCAAACATGTCTAGCTATGTGGAAAGACAGAGATTTGGTTGCACATATCTGCAGTTACAGCAGTTACATGTGGAAGCCACACTGCCCCGGCAAGGCACTCTGTGTTTAGTGTGGTCCCTACTCTTATTTTTGAGTCCCCAAAGTTGTGACATGCAATGCAGCCAGAGCTACTCACCTGGGAAGTTGCCAGCCTCCCTTTAGAACACTCCACAGGGAGAGATCCATAGTGGCTGAATCCCTCCCTGTGTGTGTTCATGGCAATTCAAACTGAGCAAAGGGGGTGGGAGTAGCTCCATCACTATTATTTATACAAAATCATCATCATTATTATTCAGGGCCTGGGAACCAATTTACCGCCCAGTTTAACTCTCTCATCATCCAAGTATTAAGCACCAAACATGTCTAGCTATGTGGAAAGACAGAGATTTGGTTGCACATATCTGCAGATACATGTGGAAGCCACATTGCCCCGGCAAGGCACTCTGTGTTTAGTGTGGTCCCTACTCTTATTTTTGAGTCCCCAAAGTTGTGACATGCAATGCAGCCAGAGCTACTCACCCGGGAAGCTGCCAGCCTCCCTTTAGAACACTCCACAGGGAGAGATCCATAGTGGCTGAATCCCTCCCTGTGTGTGTTCATGGCAATTCAAACTGAGCAAAGGGGGTGGGAGTAGCTCCATCACTATTTTGTATAAATAATAGTGATGGAGCTACTCCCACCCCCTTTGCTCAGAAATGCAGCTCAAGTGGACCAACACCCGTTCCCCTGCTAATGGATGTTGGTCCGGGTACCGTTGCATTCAAACCGGAACCAAAGATGCAGGTCAGACCCATGTGACAGACATCAGCCAATCGCGGAGCTGCATTTCTGCCTGAGGATTGAGGAAGAGGTTAGGTGATGCACAGGGGGCTCCAGCATTCGTGATGCCCCCAAAAAGACTGTCTGAATGCAGATGGACCCAGAACACCCATTATCGGGGAAACAGGTGTTGATTCACTTTAACCTATCAGTTTGTTAAGATCTAAGCTAAGCATCCCCAATTTGTCCCTCTAAGGGGGCAGTGATCACAGCACATCTGAACTAAGGGGGCAACGATTACAACATATTTGAGGGCTTTGATTGGTGGTCAAGCACCAGAAGCAGGGGAAATCGATTAAGGGGTTTAAGAAGGGATAGCGCCAGGTAATGTCCATAGCGGCAGGCAGCATCTGGTGAACGCCAGGCGCTGTATGCAAAACCACATTTATGAAAGCAAAACTGGTGAGCGCCTCTAACAGCGCCTTGTAGCGTCACATGTTTTATTACATGTGGCTTAGCGTATAGCGCCGGTGCTCTAGGTTCCAGAGCGTCATGTAGTACCTGTCGCTCTGTAGCGCTCTCCCATACATTTCAATGGGCTTAAATTTTTTGTGTATAAATAGTGTGTTGCCATTTTTTTTTTTTTTTGCTCAAATCATTGTGTGACCTCTCCTGGCTTCAAAAAACTATTTTAGAATCTTTTTTGACTTTTATATTTTATGCACAATTGTCATTACAGGTCTGGCACTAAAGTGTTTATTTCACAGTGTTAAAACAATGTCATTCCATGTGTATTTACTTTGTTACAGGTGTATATGTGTTCAAAAACAGAGTTTAATCACGCAGCGTCTGGCACTCTATGCCACAGCGCCCAGCTTTAGAGAACCGATGCTCTGTGTGAGTAGTTTTTTGATAACTATGGTGTGGAGCGCCAAGTGCCGGTCGCACTGAGCTGGCGCTACCTTTCGCTCAACATACATCACATTCATCAATGCCGGCAAGGTTACTACAGCAACCAAGTCGCTATGTTACAGCGCCCGATACATGTTTACAGTGCCCACTAGCGGTCGCTCTAAGCGCCGCTATACATCTGCCGATACCTGCCGTTAGTAGTGAATCAGCCTCCTCCACGTTTTGCTATTCCTGGTATGGCACAGGGAAACAAAACACAGAGCTAATACGGCTGAATGTAAGCTGCATCAGCATTTGTTTCCTATAACTGGCTGCACAATCCGTTTAAAGATTGATCTTGGGAGAGTATTTCCTGGTCAAATGGAGCACTATGCAATAGTAATGATTACAGTCTTTGTCTATGGTAGGTGCCGCAGGAACTTCTGCATGTGTGTGTTCTACAGATAAAGAACATGGCTTATCAACTTATGGTAGGAACTGAAGTACTGTCAGTTGTTGTAAAAATGAGGGGATATAATTGCTCTGCCATCTTGCCAGTGTATTATTTAAAAAAGCAGCACTGCACAGTTGCTTACACACAAACTTGATTTGGGGGAGCCCCCTCCCCAGTTCTTATAGTGGGCCCAAGACACCCCAGTACACTGCTGACTGCTGCCAACAAGATCTTGCATCAAAGAGGACTACTACCCAGAACTAATGTTGTTCCTCTTTAAATCTTAACATACCTTAGTTTAGTCTGGTAATTAGTAGGTGGAGGCTATCTGTGAACATTTTTAGGGCCAGGTAAGCAGATTCATACTGTATACTGTATTCCTCATCTTTGTCTGTTTTCTTCTGTTTGCACCATAACATTTCTTCTCTCAATTTAACTTCACTTGGAGTTTCTTGCTATGATTAAAAAGGATGCAGCATTGTTTACTTGTCAGTTAGTGAGTAATTTATTGTCTTTTTTAAATTTCCTTTTCAGGTGTGCCTCACCTTTATGAAGGTCTTTACACCCATAAGGCTTCCACAGCATTTCTCAGCTAACAAGCTCCTGCCACTTGCTACTTAATTAAAGTTTCATACCTCAGCACTGACATGCTGGAGTGCTCTGTGTAATGCAGCCTCATTAACACAATGTTAAAGTGAAAAATGCACCCCTGCTTATCTGCTGACAGGTAAGAGCAAAGTAAGCAGTAAATTAACATTGCTGTTTTATTAATTTTAAATTGGGAAACTGATGACACATTGCTGTGGAATTAAAGAAAAAGAAACAGTAATATTTTCCCGCAATCCAATTCCAATCAAATGTTTCGGCATAACTAATCACCTTTCTTCTACCCATGGTCTCAGCCAGGCTATGCCCCATCCAGCAGCCTACTACATAGAACAATCTAAAAGCAGGATGGCTGGCAGGCCCCTGCACTGTATACCGTATTTTTCGCCCTAAAAGACGCACTAATTTTTCTCCAAAAGTGTGTGTGTGTGTGTGTGTGTGTGTGTGTGTGTGTGTGTGTGTGTGTGGGGGGGGGGGGGGGGGTTGGTTGCGGCCCCCAGGACGCTAACTGATGAAGGAGCAGTGGGCAGGGTAAGTGAACCCTGCCCACTGCCCCCTCTCCTGCCGCTCCCAGCAACGCCGCTGCTTCTCGGGACAGAGTGGCCATCCCAGGTGCATGGACCAGGTATGTGCACGCTTGAGAAGCAGCGGCGGTGCCAGGAGCAGGACAGTGGGCGGGGTCCAGTAACCCTGCCCTCTCCCTGCCTGCCGATCTTTTATTGGCTGGCGTCCCGGGGGGTGCAGCACGAGGCCAATGAAAGAGCGGGCGGCAGGGAGAGGGCAGGGTAACTGAACCCCGCCCACTGTCTCCGTTCTGGCCTCTGCCAAAACCGCCTGTATATCTCGGCCAGCGTTCCCACACACCCGGTCCATTCCGCCAAGACGTGGATGCAGGCCATGGCCACCGCCTGCCAAGACCAGGTGTGTGCACATGCCGGCCCAAGAAATACCTGCGATGCCGGCAGCGGGGACAGTGGCCGGGGTTCAGTAACCCTGTCCGTCACTGGCTCAAGGCAAAACTGTAGGTATCTTTTTTTTTCTCTTATCTCAAGCGTGGGGTGGGGATGGGAATTCAGCCACACTGCCTATGGGAGGGGGATGCCACACTGCCCATGGGAATGAGGTGGGGTATGCCACACTGCCTATGGGATGGGGGTAATGCCACACTGCCTATGGGATAAAGGAGAATGCCACACTGCATATGGGGAATGAGACAGGGGTATGCCACACTGCCTATGGGAATGGGGGGAGGGGATAGGGGGTAATGCCACACTGCCTATGGGATGGGGGTAATGCCACACTGCCTATGGGACAAAGGAGAATGCCACACTGCATATGGGGAATGAGACAGGGGTATTCCACACTGCCTATAGGAATGGGGGGATGGGATAGGGGGGAATGCCACACTGCATATGGGGAATGGGATGGGGGAATGCCACACTTCCTATGGGATGAGTAGGGAATGCCACACTGCTTATGGGATGGGTAGGGAATGCCACACTGCCTATGGGAATGGGATGGGGGAATGACACACTGCCTATGGGGAATGGGATAGGGGTATGACACACTGCCTATGGGAATGGGATGGGGGAATGCAACAATTCTTATGGGGAATGGGGTGGGGGGATGTCTGTAATGGAGTGTTTTAGCACAACATTTGGTTTAGAATATTTTTTTCTTATTTTCCTCCTCCAAATCCTAGGTGCTTCTTATGGGCAGGTGTGTCTTATAGGGCGAAGAATACAGTATGCCTTGCAGCAGTTGTGTCACTGGTAGCATAACCTCAGGAGGATCAGGGTAGTTGAAAAAGATCTATTGGCAGCAATGACCTAATGTGCAAAAACATGCTAGATTGCAACAGAACGGGTTACTTATACACATGTATACAAATTGCCTAAAGCCTGTTTTTTTTTTTACAAGGATGAAAAAAATTAGGAGTGGCAGGATTTAAATGTACCATTAAACTTTTACAAGGCACAGATGGAGCAGACCTAATGATTCCTCCACCAGAGCAAGGTTGTGCCAAAGCGATCACCTGGCGATGTCATGTTGCTTTTAACAACAGTGAAAGTGACATGCCATTTCTAGTTCCCACCACCAGATGGCATTTGGACCAATGTTCAGTAATCCACTCAAATAAGGAAGGCAAACTTTACCTTGAAATAATCTTATAATACTTTGAATGCTGCCATTTGGCTGCTACAGTACACTTAGAGAATTGGACATCCTTGACCCCACCCCCAGTCCAGTTCCCTAGCAGACAGGCTTCCAGAGGAGGATGGTTGCCCAGAGTACCCAGCCATACAGCTGCAACAGTGCCATCAAGGAATTGGGAAGCCTTACAAAATTTCTTAGTATGATGGGACATCTTCCTACTTTAGCAGCAATGGAATAGTTTTATCTAGAGGCAGAAAAGTGGCTGGATGCAGACTTGACTTGAAGTTAAAGTTGAAGTTGGAGATGACAGGAGACAGAAGACAAAGACTTGGAATGACAGAGACATATGAGGGATTAGGTGGGATGGAGGAATGGGATCCAGAAAGCAGGTGCTCAGGTGAGCCAAGAAGAGAAAGTCTTTGTACAGATGGCTAAGTGAAATGAGTTAAGGAGTTGGACAGGAGATAAGTCTGGAGCAAAGAGGTATTTTAAAGAGTGAATTCAATTGTATGTTTTCTATTTTATCTTTGAAGAATGTGGCAGATAGCTGTGTTGTTGGGAGGATGGACGAGGTGGCGGAGGACATAGTAGAGAGTTGAAGGTGTTGAATAGCTGTTTTGGATTCCGGGCCTGTGCTAATATGAGTAGGGATGAGCGAATCGATCCGGACGAACCCGGATTCATTCCGAATTTCATGGAAAATTTGATTCTGAATGAAGTTTTCCTTTAAACTCCATTTTTTTCAATTACAGGCATTCTAAAATGGTGGATGAACATGTCCAGACATACCCCCTGGGGCAAGGTATCATGGGTAAGTCACATGCAGCCTATCAGCAGCCAGGAAGCCCGGTGACGTCACCGTGCTATATAAAGCGGCGGCCATCTTGCTTGTGCGCATTTCAGCCTTGCATTGCGGCCAGAGCACAGCTCGTAACAGACAGGGACAGAGAGTTAGAGATAGGTAGGGAGAGTCAGAGAGGCAGACAGAGAGGTACACAGAGCCAGGGAAAGATAGGGAAAAACCGGAACCATCCAGCCAGGGACAGCTTAGAAGTGACAGTGAATTTTTTTTTTTTTTCATTAGCCAGATCAGTTTTCAATTCGATTTCAGTTCTTTGTGCTGTAAATCTGCCTTGCCACTGTGCATGCCATCTATGCAGTGGCTTATTTAACCCTATCTGTTACACACAAGCATTTATCATAATATATAACTGGATTAGTTTAAATATTTTTTGGTCTGCCTTTAACCAAAAAAACACCAGCCCACCTGGGTATCCCAAGCCTGCACTTAGCAGCCTATCTCTTATATTAAATACGCTTGTTGATCCTTCCTCAGCTGAATCAAAGTATTGCATTTTGAATTGGTTTTTGGTCTGCCTTTAACAAAAAAAACACCAGGCCGCAGGGCATCCCAAACCTGCATTAGGCAGCCTATCTGTTATACTAAATGCGCTTGTTGATCCTTCCTCAGCTGAATCAAAGTTTTGCATTTTGGATTGGTTTTTGGTCTGCCTTTAACAAAAAAAACACCAGGCCGCAAGGCATCCCAAACCTGCACTAGGCAGCCTATCTGTTATACTAAATATGCTTGTTGATCCTTCCTCAGCTAAGTCTAAGTATTGCATTTTGAATTGTTTTTTGGTCTGCCTTTAACAAAAAAACACCAGGCCGCAGGGCATCCCAAACCTGCATTAGGCAGCCTGTTATACTAAATACGCTTGCTGATCCTTCCTCAGCTGAATCAGAGTTTTGCATTTTGAATTGGTTTTTGGTCTGCTTGTAAAAAAAACACCAGCCCACCTGGGTATCCCAAACCTGCACTTAGCAGCCTATCTGTTATACTAAATACGCTTGTTGATCCTTCCTCAGCTGAATCAAAGTATTGCTGTAAGGTACTTACCTGGCGCCTCCGCTCAGTCCCAGCCGTCCTCCGGCGGCCGCGCAGGACAGCCGCCTCGCCGTCGCTCCCCCTCGCTGGGGCTCCGGCTTCCGCCCTCTGCTCGGCGGCGGCTGGTGTCCCCGGCGGCGGCAGCTCTGCAGAGTCTGCCGGCGCGTCCTCCCCCTCCTTCCCGGGGGGCGCGCCCGGCAGACAGTCTCGTGCTCGCGCGCGTGCGCGAGCACGTTCTAGTTATGTCCCCCGGCAGCGCTGCTCCCAGGTCCAGGGGGGTGCTCTGGGTAAATGAACCCAGGGACTGGACAGCCTGGCTGGTCAGGGCGGTCCAGTCCCTGGGGGGCTCCTATCAGGAGCAGAGTTAAAGTATGCACCAATAACTACATACACTCATCTGACATTGCCCTTTTTCCCATTGGCCAGTTCTCCCTTAAAAGTGTCCTTGCCCTGACCATCGGTGCCCGTTATAGCCATTTTTAGCTTGGGTGTGCTATTGGATTTGTGTTTAGCGTGTTCTGATCCGGCTCCGTCTTTGACCATTCCTGCCCGCTGCCTGCACCGACCATTTGCCTGTCTGACCTCGTCTCCGCCTTACCCCTTTGATACCGCGCTTTGGTGACCACCCGGCTTTTGACCCCTGCCTGTCTCGACCATTCTCTGTCTCAACCCCTTGGATACCGTGCCCAGTGACCACCCGGCTTTGACCCCTGCTCGTCTCGACCATTCTTGCCTAACCTGCTGGACTTGACGTTTCGGACTCAGCCCGCTTGAACTTCCGTTTTGGGATACCCCGCCGTTCGCCTATCTTCACCATAAGCCAGCAATCTTTGCTCCAGTAAGTCCTGGGGGCAACCGAGTCTGGAGAGGCATAACCCGTGTCTCCAGCAAGCGGGGCCTTGTCTATAGGCACAAGAGGCGGTGGAGATTGGGGATTCCTTGGCTTATGAAAGAGGGGTGTCCGGCGATCCCTGACAATTGCATTTTGAATTGGTTTTTGGTCTGTCTTTAACAAAAAAACACCAGGCCGCAGGGCATCCCAAACCTGCACTTGGCAACCTATCTGTTATACTAAATACGCTTGTTGATCCTTCCTCCGCTTAATCAAAGTATTGCATTTTTAATTGGTTTTTGGTCTGCCTTTAACAAAAAAAACACCAGGCCGCAGGGCATCCCAAACCTGCACTTGGCAGCCTATCTGTTATACTAAATACGCTTGTTGATCCTTCCTCAGCTTAATCAAAGTATTGCATTTTGAATTGGTTTTTGGTCTGCCTTTAACAAAAAAAACACCAGGCCGCAGGGCATCCCAAACCTGCATTAGGCAGCCTATCTGTTATACTAAATACACTTGTTGATCCTTCCTCAGCTTAATCAAAGTATTGCATTTTGAATTGGTTTTTGGTCTGCTGCCAAAACACTAGGCCACAGGGTATCTCATATTGCCAATTTTCATAGTATCGTACCTATTGCTCATTTCAAATACATAAAAATGTCAGGCCGACAAGTGCAAGGATGTTCAAAGAGGAGTGGCAGAGGCCAAGATTCAGTAGGCAGAGGTTGCAGCAGACTAGGAGCGAGTGGCAGCAGGAGTCACGGTGAGAGACCTGAACTGCCAGTATCTGCTAGCGGTCGTGTCTCCACCAGTAACGCATCTGCCGTGGTAGATTGGTTAACGCGCTCATCAACATCATCACAAGTTACATCTGAGACCCCCAGTCTAGGGTCGGTAGGTTCCTCTGACACAACCCTGAGTTGGCATGCCCCGAGAGCAGTCCCTGTTCTCCCATTGGCTCTGTCCTACGCCGTTCCCTCCCCCAGCGACGTATCCTATGCTTTGGGTTCAGCTCCACTCTTTAGTGAGGAGGACGATCAGATAGAGGACAGTCAGCAGCTACTGCCCAGCCAAGAAATGGAGGTGGCTTCTTTAGCTAGGCAGACAAATAGTGATGTGGACAGTGTCGTGGGTGTTGCGAGCGTTCCAGCTCCTGCGCCAGACACTGTTGAGGAAACCGAGAACATCAGTGACGTGCAGCCACAACTCGGTGATGATGATGATGATGAAGCTGATCGCACTTGGGAGCCGGGTGATGAAGGGGCTTCATTGTCATCATCAGGAGAAGAGGGGCGCAGGTTGCCCCGGAGTCAGCAGCTGAGGCAGCAAGGTGTTAGCAGCATGGTTGGCAGTCAGCATGGGGGCACAATTGTAAAGCCTGGAGCCAAACGGGGCCGGGGCCAGGGTAGATCACCTGCTGCCTGGCAGGCTACTTTATCGGGAGGTAGTGGAGCAGGGGTTCCTGGAGTTGGCGACAGTAGCAGTGAATCAGTGCAGCCTGTTGGTGGGAAAAGTAGCTACTCGGCAGTGTGGCAGTTTTTCCTGAAGCATCCGCAGGAGGGTAACATGGCCACATGCAAGATATGTAGGCAGAAGGTGTGGTCAGGGTCCAAATGTTGGCACCACGGCCCTGCGTCAACATATGATGCGTCACCATAAAGCGGCCTGGGAGAACCGAGGCTCCGAAGAGGTGGTCCAGCCTGCTTCCTCACCAAGTGGCACGCCGCTCCCAATTTCTGCCAGCCAAGGCTACAGCACCTCAGCCGAAGGCAGCTGTGCGTCATACCCATCCTCTGTCGCTCCTGCTCCTCCAAGTCATGCATCCCGCCAGCAATCCATCAGCGAAACAAAGGAGGGGTGGCAGCCGCTCAGACCATTTTATAACTAACCAGGGAGGTGCACATTAGCAGGGCAATTAGAATACAAAAGTCTTAAAGGGGCCACAGCACTCAAACCAGTTAGCTTGCTGACCAACCTACAATCTGTCTCTAAACTAGGTTAAAAACAGGGGGCTCGGTCACACACATCTGCAGAAGTATGCTTAAGCTGCACCACCAGCGCCAAGTTTAACCTAGTTTAGAGACAGATTGTAGGTTGGTCAGCAAGCTAACTGGTTTGAGTGCTGTGGCCCCTTTAAGACTTTTGTATTCTAATTGCCCTGCTAATGTGCACCTCCCTGGTTAGTTATAAAATGGTCTGAGCGGCTGCCACCCCTCCTTTGTTTCTTTTGAATTTGTGCAAGCACATGGAGTGTGGGGTCTAGGCTGTATTGCAAGGTCTTTGACCCTTCCACCCCATGGCTTGCACTTGAGGTTTAGGGCAACCTCAGGTAAGCCTGCTCCCAATTTATCTATTGCATTGTATGTCCCAAATGGGGCTCTTAGAGTCTAGAATTAGTACTAGAGTTAGGACTGCACCTCACAGGGGCACCTTGGCGCTGGTGGTGCAGCTTAAGCATACTTCTGCAGATGTGTGTGACCGAGCCCCCTGTTTTTAACCTAGTTTAGAGACAGATTGTAGGTTGGTCAGCAAGCTAACTGGTTTGAGTGCTGTGGCCCCTTTAAGACTTTTGTAATCCATCAGCGAAGCCATGTCCAAGAGACAGCAGTATGCGCCCACTCATCCTACGGTGCAGAAGCTGAATGTGCTCCTGTCCAAGTTGCTGGTGCTGCAGTCGCTTCCTTTTCAGGTGGTTCTTTGCCAAGAAGGCAGTACCAGCGCTGCACACTTTTGTTGAACAGAAGGTGGGCCAGTCCTTGAGCCTGTCGGTGTGTAGCAAAGTGCATGGCAGCGCCGATGTCTGGAGCTGTAACTACGGTCAAGGACAGTACATGTCGTTTACGTCCCACTGGGTGAATGTGGTCCCTTTGCAGCAGCAGTAGCAACTTGGACAGGTCACGCCGCTTCGGCCCCCGCGCTCCCTGCCCGTTGGGCCTGTGACACCCTGCGACTCGGCCTCCTCATCCTCCGCCATCTCCTCACCCTCCACTGTAGGCTCAAGTCTCAGTGCCCCTCCAGTCTACCATGTGTGCAGGGCACGGAGGTGTCACGCTGTGCTTCACATGGTTTGTCTTGGTGAACGGAGTCACGCAGGGGAGGAACTGCTTACATTTATTCATCAGGAAATCCAAACATGGCTTACTCCAAGAAAACTTAAAATGGGAACCATGGTTACCGACAATGGGAAGAACATTTTGTCTGCGCTGCACCAAGGAAGCCTGACCCATGCCCCCTGCATGGCTCACGTCTTCAATCTGGTTGTCAAGCGGTTTCTGAAGTCTTCCCCCCATCTGCAAGACATCCTAACAACTTCAAGGAAACTTTGCATGCACTTCAGCCACTCAAACACCGCCAAACACACCCTTCTTGAGCTACAGCATCAGAACGGTAGCCCCCAACATAGTCTGATTTGCGATGTTTCCACCCATTGGAATATATGAACAGAGAAAAGCCATCACACATTTCCTGATGATCCAAGCGTATAGGGGGACTCCCCTGTGTAACTTCAATGTCAACCAGTGGCAGCTCATACGTGACACCTGCCATTTGCTCAGGCCCTTTGAGGAAGCCACTTTATTTGTCAGTCGGCAGGATTACGGGATGAACGACATGATTCCACTGCTTCATGTACTACAGCACTTGTTGGAAACCATGGCTGGTCAGGGCACTGGAGACGTGGCGTCTACATCTTACAGCCACATGAACCCCGTTGGAGCTGAACTGGAGGAGGAGGAGGAAGAGGAGGAGGAGTTGCCCAGTGAAACACAGTTTAGGCTTGGCGAAATGGCTGGTTTATCTAGTCAGCGGACAGGAGAGGAGGAGCAGGAGCAGCCAGAGAAGCTAGAGGGTTTTGAGGAAGGCGAGACAGAGGACCCGGACACACCATGGCAGTATGCAGTGGAGATGGAGAAAGGTAGTTCCTCCGAGTCACTTGCGCAAATGGCAGGAAGCATGCTCACGTGCTTGCGTAGTGACCCCAGAATTGTTTCCATTTGTCGGCGGGATGACTTCTGGCTGTCCACCTTATTGGACCCTCGCTTCTGGCACAAAATGTGGGCATTTTTTAAACCCACCGAGAGGGAGGACAAACTGAACTACTACAAAGACATTCCGCGTAGTCAGTTGGTCGATGCCTATCTGCGCCATGGTCCCTACTCTCGCAGGTCTGACTCGGGGGGTGCTCTGCGCTCACCTTCCACTGTCATGGCTGCTGGGGGGGTTGGCAGGAGCAGCAGCAGCAGCTCCATCAGCAGCAGCCTCAGTCTTCTGTCGCTAATGAGTAGCTTTCTACACCCGCATAGTGAGGCTACTCATGAGCAGCAGGGAGACCTGGAGCAGGACCTCAACCAGCAGGTCATGTCATACCTTGACATGACCATGCCAACACACCTTGAGGATCCGCTGGACTTCTGGGCAGCCAAACTTGGCTTGTGGCCGCAACTAGCAGAGTTTGCCCTGGAAAAGCTGTCCTGCCCGGCCAGTAGCGTGCCATCTGAGCGGGTGTTTAGTGCGGCGGGGGCCATAGTTACGGCGAGGAGAACTCGTCTATCAACTAAAAATGTGGAGAGACTCACCTTTGTCAAAATGAATCAGGGATGGATCAGCCAGGATTTCTACCCACCAATGGCTGATGCATGCGACTAGATTCAGCATGGTGCCACGTTTTACACTTTCCAAATGGTGCAAAACATATTTATGTCTTTAGGCCAATTTTTGGGCTCCTGCTGATGCCAACTTCAGGGTGTGCCTTCCAGCCAATTTTTGGGCTCCTGCTGATGCCAACTTCAGGGTGTGCCTTTCAGCCAATTTTTGGCATCCTGCTGCTGCTGCTGCCAACTCCAGGGTGTCTTTCAAGCAATGTTTGGGCTCCTGCTTATGCTGCTGCCAACTCCAGGGTGTGCCTTCCAGCTAATGTTTGTGCTCCTGCTGCTGCCAACTTCAGGGTGCCTTCCAGCCAATTTCTGGGTTCCTGCTGCGGCTGCTGCCAACTCCAGTGTCTTTTTAAAGCAATGTTTGGGCTCCTGCAGCTGCTGCTGCTTCTGCTGCTTGCAACTCCAGGGTGTAATTCAGCTAATTTTTGGGCTCCTGCTGCCAACTCCAGTGTGTCTTTAAAGTAATGTTTGGGCTCCTGCTGCTGCTTGCAACTCCAGGGTGTGATTCATCCAATTTTTGGGCTCCTGCTGCCAACTCCAGTGTCTCTTTCAAGCTAAGTTTGGGCTGCTGCTGCTGCTTGCAACTCCAGGGTGTGATTCATCCAATTTTTGGCCTCCTGCTGCCAACTCCAGTGTCTCTTTCAAGTAATGTTTGGGCTCCTTCTGCTGCTGTTTGCAACTCCAGGGTGTGATTCATTCAATTTTTGGACTCCTGCAGCCAACTCCATTGTCTCTTTAAAGCAATGTTTGGGCTCCTGCAGCTGCTGCTGCTGCTGCTGCTTGCAACTCCAGGGTGTGATTCAGCTAATGTTTGGGCTCCTGCTGCTGCCAGCTCCAGGTTGTGCTTTTCAGGCACTATAGGGGCCCCTCATAGTGATGCCACCTCAACTCTCTGCAATTGTGCCTCTCTACGATTCTATTAGCGATGCCTCCGATCTGCATGTGATAATTATTTACAGTATTATTTCACCCCAACCCAGCACGAATCCTATGCGTGTTACAGCAAGGCAGAATGGTTTACAACCCTATTGAGGCTCTAGGAGGCTCAGAAATAGCCGTTTTTAATAGCGATTCATCGCAAATAAATTCGGGTCAAAACGATTTTTGTCGGAAAATTAGGCGAATCAGTTGAATCGATTTTTTCTAAAGTTCGCTCATCTCTAAATATGAGTGATGATAAATATTCCTGTGGAGCAGATGAAAGGGCAGTCATGAGCTCCATAAGGACTTGCTTAAATAATAGGAAGCCCTCATTGGTTTTGGATTTTCTCTATTGCTGTTCAGCAACTCGAGAATGCAGTTTCAAACTTGCAGTGTTGATATTGAGCCAGGGTTGGTTCACCACATCCCTTCTATTTTTCTGCTAGTCTCTAGTCATCCCCCACCCACTGCTCATTGAAGGTCCAGGATGATTAGAATCCAAGCTGGGGGGGCAGAAGTTTAGAGGCACCCCACTACTGGCTTCTACCACCCTCTCCAGGCTTTGCAGCTCACTTCCGTTGCAGGGAGGGGCCTTGTATACTGACTAACATCAGCGAAGCAGAGAATAGGTGTTCTCTCTCCGGCTAAAGGGCCCGGCCCTATGATCAGAGGATCCCTTGGACGGAGGTGATAATGACAGGCACAGGTATTTATGTGGCTGGCACTTATGATCGGAGATGCAGCCCTATACATTTTATATGACTGGCATAAAAACGATTAACAACAGTATTTAGTCCCAACGATATGTATTCTCACTGAACAGTTGCACCTCCAGTCCAGAGAATGCTCAGTAGAATGAACTTCTTAATGTCCAAGATCAACCTACATTTCTTAATGACAAACAAAACTTGTGATTTTTACTATCCTTCAGCCAATCACATGTATTGCATTTAGCTTTTGCTTCGCCACTCTGAGCTCAGAGACCGGTAAGCGGTAAGCAATTCTGACTGGAGGGCACATCGCTGGCATTCAGGAAAGCCTGGAGTGGGTATGCGCTTTGCATAGGGCTATAGCAGGATGTGGTCTACAAGGTCAGTTTATGGGAGAGTTTTAAAGACTCTGGGCCAGTGGTTACTTCTCTTTAACATTTAACTACTGATCTACAACTTGATCTGGGACCCCTAACAAGTGGCGCCTTGGAATGAAATGGCTGCCTGGGTAGGTGGCTTTAAGTTCTAGAAGAGCACTTCTTTTTCTATCAACTGTTCCCCTGGTTCTTTACTTCATTAGCCTCTTTTTACTTCTCACCCTTGGGATGGGACCTCCTAAATGAGGCACCTTGTAATAGAATAGCTGAATGAAGGTTCCTAGTACAGGGAGAACCTCTGTCTTCAGTCAACTCCTGGTTTCTCGCACTATATACTCTTTTTTCATTTTTATATACTCTTTTTTCATTATAATTGAAATCTGTCCACATGTCATATATACATTGGCTGACTGAGCCTGGGAGAGTCCTTTTGACTCCTAACCATGTTCTATGGCAGCGGTACTCAACTGGCGGACCGGGGTCCGAATGCGGACCTTGCTGCCAGATTTCTGGACCTTTGCCCTGACAGCCCTGCACTCAGTTGCTTCTGTGTTGCTGGGCTCAGAGCTACCCCCTTTACTTGATCGGCAATGTAGTGTTTAGTCTCCCTGCCAGTGTCATGGCTCCCAGGCACCTAGCACTGCAATATGAAGTACTGCACGGGCAGGAAGTGGCATTGCAAGGTACAATGTCTCTTTGCCCCATCCAATCTTCTCTCGCTGCCCCAGCTCAGCCCCATCCATCTACATTCCCTTCAGGTCAGTCCCATCCATTTCTGCCCCCCCCCTCAGCTCTGTCCCATCCATCGCAGCCTTTTTTAGTTTTGCCAGTTGAATCTATAGCCCCCACCGCGAGACACCCCCCCCGGTTGGACCTTCACCTCTCACCCGATGCCTGTATATGGACCTTTACAAGAAATGGTTGAGTACCCCTGTTCTATGGTATGTAAATTTGCCAAGCAAATAATCTAAAACTGAATATTAAAGAGGACCAAATCCCTGTTCAGCTGTCTCTAGTGTTTAGAAGTTCTAAAATATCAGCAGGTGGCTTCACAAATACTTTTATGTTGTGCTAAGTTGGCTGGACCATGGTGCAAAGTAAGCAATCTTAGATTGTAAGCTTGTGAGCAAGACTCTTATTCCTTTTGTTTCAATTTTTGACTCATTTGCTGTATGTAATTTGTTGTATAAAAAATGCAATCCTTAATTCATTACACTGGCCATATTAAATATACTTTAATATTAACAATTTAATATTTTTTTTTTTTTACAACAAAAATAATACATTTGCTGAAATATATCTTCAATTGCAGATATGCTCAATATATATGCAGCATGGAACATTAACATATCTGTTCAAAGAAACCTTCTCTTCTTTAACCCCCTGTATTTCCAGCTATGCCAAAGAGTAAAGTATTTACATCACATGTGTCAAACTTAAGGCCGGGGGCCAGATGCTTTATCTAGAATTATAGCCGCTTTATCTAGAATGATAGCCAACAGCAATTATATATCTCATAAAGCCAGTTAAACTAATAATGAAAATGATCATTAAAATACATAGATTAAGTAAATAACTTACTAATGCAATGTTTAAAATGCTTGCTCATTATTAAAATGCTAAATCCAGATTCCATCTCCGGCAAATAGGGGCATCCTATCTCAAACGTGCTTAAAGTGGACCCACGATTATTTCATCTATATCTCAATCCAGTTCTTAAACCGGACCTTCAGCATGATTTAATGAAAAGCCCAAACCCTTATAAAACTATTCCCCAGCATCTAAAATTATTATATTTTAAGTTTTTAGTCACTTACTTAATATTCCTTCCCCTACTGGGCTGCAACTCTGTTCAGGACTCTAGGATACGGGCGCCGCCATCTTGACTAAGCCTCACAAATACTGAGCAAAGGAGAGCAGGATAAAGTACAGAGGGGTGGGTTATAGTTGTGCTTTGCACAGACAGAGCAGAGCTGGGGTCAGGAAAAGGACAGCAATCCCAAAATGCAGAGCGACACAGTCAGAAGACACTTCCTGTTTTCAGGCTGCCTGATGCCCCATGAGCCGCCACCTTGGATGTTTTAAGCCTCATAACATGCAGTAGGTGCAGGTAGAATGGTTTATAATGTGAGCAATCTGTATGTACAGGATGTGGGAAACATAGGAGATATGAAATGGGGACCAAACTGAATCCATCACATTAACCTACCATTTATGAAGTATCTATAAAGCAGATGATATCAAATTCAATGTTCAGTCTGAGAGGCTCTGAGGTCTACAAATTGAAAATCCATCTGGATTCTTTCTGCGAAATTTCCCTCACTAAGTTGGAGCCTCTGCAATGTGGCCTCATCCTATCTATCACACATATTTTTATCTATGAAGGGTTACTATTATGATGTGTCTTAATGTGGACCAGCACACTTGTAACCGACATATAACAAACCTCTGCTGGGAGGGTTCTGGAAAACTCTTCTGTGTGTGTGGGTGGGCGGGGCAGCCATGAGGGAGAGGCTGGTGACATCATTCCTGCAGGCTATAAAAGGCACAGCACAGCTCTGAGGGAGCAGAGTCCGTGAGCAGAGTCCGTGAGGTAAGTCAAAGGGAGCACTTCTGCCCTTGGTAATTATATTTAGGAGAGTTTTTGAGGACGTGACCACTTGAAGAAAAAAATATCCAGAAAATATTTAAAGAAACAGCATCATTTAAGTCAGCAATAATAGGACATTTCCCACCAAGATTGTTTGGTCTAAGGATAAGTGAACTTTTCTCAGTTCTCCTCACTATTTAAAGCATAGTTACACATTTAGAGCATTATCTACCTGAAGTTTATTATATAGAGTTGATCTTACATTTTAAATAGATTGTGTGTGTATTGATAGATTGTTTGAATTACACAGAGCATACAGTGTGTTTTAAAGTTATCCAAATATCCATATATGATAAAGTGACCTAGACACAAGTTTGAGATACCCCCCCCCCCATATTCTTCAAGTAAAAATTATACTAGATTCTTCTAGAGTCATTTATTGCCTTAATCCAGTGGCTATATACACCAACTATTGTGTTCAATACTTTGCCTAATATTCAACCGTTAAATTCTAAATTGGTTCTTATTTATCTGGTGTGGTGTGTTTCATTCCGTTATTCAGACTACCCCACATTACACACTATAATTGGGAGATCTACGCTTCATATTACAGACGTTTTCTCGTATTCTAATTTAAAGTTGTCTTGTGGTCCTCCCCACATATTATAGTCCGCCATTCCAAGAGGTATATTACATGAGTGAAGTTACATGTAATAAGATTTCTGTCCTGTACTTTTATATTTTTAGACTCTTCTGTGTCCTAACAGTCTTACAATTATCACACCTGTAAAACCCCCTTTGGTTCCCATTGAGAATATTAATTTCTCTCATTGTTTGGAAGCCTTTTATACCTGCCCTTTCAGGCCCTCTCCTGAAGCTGGAAGAAGCTGGAAGAACCTGGGGGGGGGGGGGGGGGGGGGGAATTGGATGCCCCCACCCCGGATGAACAGAAGATCCAGCTGGATTGATTGAGGGGTCAGTTGAGCTTTTACCTGTTTTACTTTTTATTTTATAGGGGTTAAAAATCATCTATGTGAGTCTCACGTAGCTGGCACTTAAAGTGTTTGGCAAGTCAAAAGTTAAAAAAGAAATATCAGTAGCTCGCCTTTCATTGAGTGGCTACAGTGCTCTGCTTCCACTTCTGTCTGTCTCCTTAGTGAAGAAAATCACTTAATTCAGCTTTCAGTTCCCACCCTCTATCTTGATTGGCCTGCTCTCTGCAGCTCTGAAACCCTGCTGTCAGGTCCCGTGGGACACCCGCCTTCTAGGTAAGTCCACAACCCCCAATCTCCGCTGCTAGCTTAACCTATAGACAAGCCCCCGTCTGCCGGGAAGCTTTATACGCCTCACAAGGGCACGGTTGCCCCCAGGACTTCGTAGCACAAAGGATGTGGACTTATGGGGAGGAAGGCGGATGAACCCTGGATGAGACTGGGCGAGGACGGGTAAGCAGGGGTCATACACGGGTGATCAGTCCAAACAAGCGCAGCAGCAAGGATGAGACGCAAGAAGAGTCAAAATCGAGTCAAGCCAGGAGGTCACGGGTACGCAGTACAAGGGGTAAGACGAAATCGTAGTCTGGAACAGGCAATGGTCGGTCCAGGCGGCAATCACAGGATGGTCAATACACAGCAAGATCGATAACAGGTTCAGATTCAGACAAAACACACCCAGCAGCGCGCTATCACGGGCAAGGATAGCAAGGTGTGGGGAAACGACCTTTAAATTATGGAAGCTAACTGGATTGGCTGGGGGGAATGTAGCGATTGGTGCAACTAGAAACCTTGGGCTGATTGCCCAGTTTAAACTTTAAAGGGTGTTTTTGCCCAGGACACTCTGGGCTCATTGGCCCACTACAACTCAGGGCTCATTGACCCTTTAAACCTAGCCTCCGGTGGGCGCGCTTCCTGCAGCACCGCCGGAGGTCATAAGAGAGCCGTGCTCATGCGCGAGCATGGACTGCCAGGGAAGACGAGCTGTGACGGGCATGCTCGGTACCTCTCGCTCCGATGCCACTTGACGGAGATGCCGAAGCCCGCGCTGCCTGCAGATGCTGATGGCCGAGCGAGAAGGTGAGTTGTCCATGACACCCGCCATCCTCTCTCCTCCCACAGTGTGCATCACTGTTGCCACACCCACTGTTTCTTTTGACTTTTTTCTATGAATCTCCAAGGCTCTAACATTTTTAAAGATAACTTAGGAACTAATGGGTCTTTTTAAAATTGAAGTTTAGGACAGTGCAATGTGTAGCCAGAGACTTTAAAGGTTAGAAGGGCAGCTATGTGAGACTCACTGAGCTGGCACTAAAAGAGTTAAAGGGTTCAATGGTATTTTTGAAAGTGTATATTTTGTTTTGTCAAAATTATGTCCTCAAGGTGCCAATGTTTTATGGAAACAGTTTTCACCTCCAATCTGTTACTATTGGTAACTGTACACGTGAAGGCTGATTCACTACTAGCGCCAGGTATTGCCAGATGAGTGTCTGTATAGCAGCGCTTAGAGTGACCGCTAGTAGACGCTGTAAGTGAGTAGGGGGTGCTGTAACCTAGTGTTGCGGTCGCTGTAGTAACCTGACCGGCATTGATAAATGTGATGTGTGTTGGGCGCTCTAACAACAGTATAACACTGCAGTTAGCGACAGGTAGCGCCAACTCAGTGCGTCCGGCACTCGGCGCTCAACACCATACTTAAAAAGAAACTACACACACAGTGTCGGCGCACTAAAGCTGGGCGCTGTAGCATAGAGCTCCAGGCGCTGTGTGATCAAAGTCAGTTTTTGAGCACATCCACCAGTAACAAAGTGAAAACACGTAGAATGACATTGTTATAACACTGTGACAATGACACTTTAGTGCCAGACCTGTAATGACAATTCTGCATAAAAATATAAAAAGTAAAAAAAATGTATAAAAGTGTTTGTTTGCAGCCAGAGGAGGTCACACAATGATTTGAGCAAAAAAAAAAAAAAAAAAAATTTAAATTGCCAAACACGCTATTTTAACACAACCAAATGAAAGTCCATTGAAATGTATGGGAGAGCGATACTGAGCGAAAGGTGATTTGTGGCGCTCTTGAACCTATAGCGCCGTCATTATACGCTAAGCCGCCTGTAATAATACATGTGATGCTACATGGCGCTGTTAGAGGCACTCACCTGATTAGCATTCTTAAATGTGGTTTCTCATACAACGCCCAGCGTTTACCAGTCACTACCTGGGGATACGAGGCACTACCTGGCGCTAGCCTTTCTTAAATAACCCCCTAAGTCTGTACAACAAAATCTACAAGAAGAGAGCAGCAGGCCCTGTACACACAGAACACTGCTGCTAAGGCCGCTCCTGAGGTGAGAGAGCTTGCTCAGCTTTACACATCATGCCCAGCAGCAGCATTCCATGTGTTCAGGACTCACTTCTCTCTTCTAACATAAGCATAATGAGGACATAATTTTGGCACAAAAAATATACATTTTCAAAAATTCTATTGTAAGTGACTTACCCTTAAACTCATTGCGCTTCTCTCTTCTTTCATTATGCTGTACTTCTTTTTGGTCACAAGAGGGCAGCAAATGATTGTACTTGATTTTTTGAGAAAGGATTTAAGTTCTGAACCTATTAAAGTAAATCCTGTTTTATTCTATCACTATGTGCCATGTCAATACTTTTTAAGTTTTTACCTTGAATGGGATTGGTCTCTTTTAGCCCAATCTAACAAGGATCTCTCCCTAACTTGTCCCCTCCCCCCTGGCCTGAAACATGAGTCCACAAGTAGGAAGTAATGGATGTGTAAATTCTGGATATAAACAAGAATTGCACTACTCTATCTGGGCACTTGCACTACCTGAAAGCAAAAGGGGATTATATTTAATTTGCATTTTATGTTTGCATGGTTCCACCTACTGGTAAGGATCATGGGTAAATCCTGTTATTCTTGGTCTGTATGTGCCATGCAAATACCTTCTGTACATATTTTACATTGTTCTACAGTCTTCTAACATCTGTGATGCCTGGCTAGACACCTGACTTAAGTCAGATGGCAACCCCCAATTTCCACAGCTGCTGCTTCTGACTATAGCCAAGACCACATTTATTGGGTCACTGGACAAGGTGTCCCCCAGGACCTTATTAATGCAGATAATGTAATCTGACGGGATTAAGTCAGGTGAACCTCCAAGGCATCAGGGGCGCTGAGCTGATTGCTGGGTGGCTGATCCAGCACGGAGATGGTGGCTAAAGTGGGAGATAAAAATGGAAAGGTGATCCAGCTAGTGAACTCATACAAAGCAAACCAAGGGTTGAGAGCTGTGAGGTCAGAGAGCTGCTCAGTATCCAAAATGGCACATGGAAATGGTTTAGGTTGTGACGAAGGTCAAGCCAGGAGGTCAGATAAGATGAGGTACTAAGGGACTAATCTAAAAGTGGAGGTCAAGGATCAAGCCAAGGTCATAACGGAAGATGAAGAGATTCAGAACTCAGAACTTACTCTGGAAATGCACCCCAGCTACTGCTATAACAGGCATTGCATGCTGAGAGAAGGCAGAATGTATTGCCTTCTGGCCAATCAGGGCACTGGCTTGGAGTCAGCCCAGTTTTGACTTACCATCCAAATAATCAGATTCACATTCAATGATCACATTCAATGATGTGCACAGACATCTTGCAGAGGCTGCACAGAACATCATCCTCCACTCTGTGTGAGGCCCCGCCCACCCACGCATGTCAATGGGGGGCAGATAGGTGGGAGTGCACACACAAGCGGGGAATGCAGCTCTGTGCACTCTCTGTATGGCTCTGTGTGCCGGTGATAGCGCTGGATCCGGACCAAGGCAAGAAATTACATCGGACATCTACGGACAGAGTCTGATACACAGCAAGAGAACACAGAGCAGGTGACACGACGGTCAGGTGAGTGTTTAGTTCTTACAACCTCTACATCAAACGTGTCAAAATCCTTCCTCAAGGGCCATCCACAGGCCATGTTTTTGCAGCTCTCAACACAGATGCACAGGTAAAGTAATTAGTGCTCAGAAAGAGCTATAGAGTCAGCAATGTGGAGATCCACAAAACATAACCTGTTGGTGGCCCTTAAACCGGGCCAACAGTCTTGCACTGTTAGAAAAGAAAACTCCCCAAAACTCAATTGTCCTATCTGCATGCATGATACTGAAGAATTGTCAGCACTTACATTTGCTCCTGCATCCACTCAAAGCTAAAACACCTCCTCACCAATTTCCTAATGGTAAGGGTCATTTTGGAGGTTGATTTCCTAGCATACCAGCCATGCTGCTACCTGGATTCAACTGACATAACTGACAATGCACAGTAACAGGAAGCCCAGCAGCACTTCCTGTTTGCAGGAGGCCTACAGATCCAGGAGATACCATTTTGTTTTTAAAACTGACCACAGCAGGTGATAGAAAAAGGTAAATACATTTTTATGTGCAGCAATATGAATTGCCCTGGAGAAGGAGGCATATGAATGAGCACTGTTTGTTGTAAGTTAGTTTTTTAAGAGCTAGTGGTTTTGAATTACCCCAATTTCGCTGGCATAGAATGATTTATGAAAGCCACCCAAACATCCAGTGCATGCAGGATGCATCATCAGCTGCAGAGCAGACACATTCCATTTTCCAGTAAAAAAAAACATAAAACTCAGGCAGTGCTCATCAAAGGAATATAATAGTTGGGATTAGTTTAAAGCCTTAATCATAAACAGAAGCCCCAGAAATGATGGCCTTGTTGCTAGGGGTATTGGCTTGATGGGTCCTAATTATTTTTGTTAAATTCCAAAGCCACATATGTACTTACTCCCTCCTACCCACCCATCACCACCAGACCAAAAAAAATCATGGCCATCAACTTACTGGAAGGATAGACCTTGGGGGTGGGTGTTAGAAGTGGTAACATTGCTTGGAACTTTATTTTGACTCAGGTTGGTAAAAGTGGAGCCATGTCTTGTGCCATCTAGGAGCCTGTTAGGAGCCTGTAAAAATATATTTTTAAACCTGCTAGCAGAGGAGTAGCTAGGCTTTCTGGCACCTGGGGCAAAAATTCAAATTAGAGCCCCCACTTGTTCTCAGGCCCCCCTGATTTGCTACACCCGGGGCAAGTGTCCCCATGCTACCCCCAGCTCTGCCCCTTCAGTAACAACCCATCAAATCCAAAAATGCAATGAAATCAAACTATAGCTGTCCATAAACAAAATCATGTGCAATAATGAGAAATTGTACAGTGAAAAAGTATTGAACACACTTGCTGAAATGCATCCCATATTTCGTACAAAAGTCTTTGTTGGTAATGATGCTTTGATTTTGGGCCATTCTTCCACGCAAACGCTCTTCTATGCTGACTGCGGACGAGTGCCTCACAATCGCTGTGTGCGCCGTGTGGGGACATTCAGCGCTAGCGCTCTCCATTTACATGGAGGGGGATCACTAGCGCTGCTCCATCAGGAAACCCAAAACATATGTGAAATCGTCCATAGATTATTATGGGTAGCTTTTCACAGGTGATTGTGGGGTGCACGGTTAAAAGGGTGCTCTTGCGATGAACTCTCAGCTTCAGTTCCTTTCATAAATTTTCAGTTGGATTCAGGTGGCTAGTCCATTCTAGTAGCTTTCTATTCTAAGTATACAGCACGTCCTGTTCCAGAAGATATTCCTTACACTTGGGGTTATACATACAGTTGATGGTGCTGGACTGCAAAGACAAAAAAGTGGCTCCTCCCGGCCCCATATACACTCGGGACCTCCCACAAAATCCCCAGTTCTTCTCTGCAGTCTGGGCTGCGATGACTAGAAGATGTCTCTCTCTACTCGCAGGTGAGCGGAGCTATTAGCCTGTGGCCCTGTAGGACTATTCCCACCCCTTTCCTTTTACTGCCTCCCAGCTTAGGCTGCACTCGTTCCGGAGAAGGTAGGCAGTACCGCTGCTAGGTGCTAAGGAGCGCTGCTCCAACCGCAGTCCCCCACCAAAGGGTAGGCGGTACAGGCCCATGGTGAGCCTTATGGGATGCCCCTCCCGCATCTTATGCCCATCGCCCCCTGTCCCCGCAGTTGGCTCCCTTAGGTTGACCTTCGTTTCCCTTTCGCTCTCCCTGGTAGATCTCAGAGGGGGGGGGGGGGGGTGGATGTCTTTATATATATATAACATATGTTCATGTGTTGATCCCTTTTTGAATTGGTTGCACTGGTTTCTTTTGCCGCCGCGTGCTTGTACTCCGCTCCGTGGTCGGCGGCGACATCACCTCAGGCGCAGCTGCGCCATCATTGGCTGGCTTTGTCATGTGGGCGCGTTTTCGCGCTCTTCGGGGGGGCGGGCCTTGCGGCTGACGCGTTCTGCATCACTGTCTCCACGGCCTGCCCCTCGAGGTATACGCGGGCGCCATTTTAGTTTTCTGCTGCATGTGTCTGGCGTCTCCCTATCGCGGTCCGTAAGTGCCCCTGCGGGCTGATTTATTTTGTATTCTCTGTATTGCACATTGCTTACGGGATCTTTTTGCTTATGTCTTGCAGGTGGGTCAAACTTTAGTGGTTTCTCCCGGTCCTATCCCATCTATTTAGTGTTAACTCCCTATTGAAGGGCTATTGTATTTATATCTCCCACTTCCCTAGAGGACTATTGGGGAATCCCGGGTAGCCTTATTGGCGTCAATCTCAATTGGCCTATTGTGCCACAATAATCACCATATGGAGGCTTCTCAGGATAATGTGCTTGGGGTTACTTCGGGACGAGCCCGGCTGTGTGTGGCGTGTGGGGTATATCCTATAAGTGATGATGTCAGGGTGTGTGTTCACTGTGCCCAGCAGATGCTTGCATTGCAGTCTGGGTTACCGGTGGTTGGGCCTGCGCCCCCTCGGGCTTCGCCTACCCCCCCACGCTTACATTTGACTCCCAGTGAGGTGCATACCAGTGGGGAGTCTCAACCTGATTTGGCTGCTCGGGTGGCCAGCATTGAGAGACATATTGCTGGCTCTGGCCCGCGTAAGGCTTCTGCTAAGAAGTGGCTTTTAGCACCTGGTGTTTCCCTCTTTCCTATGGAGGCAGAGGAATTTTTTTATGTTACCGGTTATACCCCCCCCCCAGAGGAGTGGGAATTGTTTTCTGATTCAGAATCATCTGAGGAACATCCTAGAGTGTATGGTGCTGATTCTGGGTATGACCCATGGGCTTCAGATGATACTGACAGACTTTTGGCTCACATTTTTATGTACTCTGTATCTCGCCTCCTGCCGTGGCTCTGCGGCAGCAGGGGGAGCTGTTTCATACTGTTAAACCACGCTTGGAGTTTCCTGAACAAGCTCATTTTAATAATCTGGTGCTCAAGGAGTGGGAACGGCCTAGTCGGCTCCCCAGGGTGCCAAAGAGTTGGGATAAGCGGTATCCCTTTCCTGCTGAAATGGTGAAATGGTGGTCATGTCCTCCCGAGGTGCATGCACCAGTTCTGGGGTTGTCTAACACATCCATCATGCATTCCCCTGACTCTACTACACTAAGGGATGGGGAGGACAGGCGCATTGGTCAGCTGGCTTGCCATGCTTTTGCCTGTGTGGGGACGGCGCTCCGTCGGGTCTGTGCCTGTGCTATTACGGCTGTTGCTATTAAAAGCCTGCTCAGGGGTCTCTTAGCTGGGGCCCCTGAGGATGCTGGTAGTGAAGAGTATAGAGTTCTTCTGCGTTGTGAGGAATTTGTTGCATTTGTTCTCTCTGCCTTGGATGATACCATTAGAATGTGTGGCAGGGCTTCTGCCTTGTTGGTGGCGATACACCGCTCGGTCTGGCTGCACCAGTGGGCAGCTGACAACGCTGCCAAAAAGGCTCTCACGTTTGGACTTGTTTGCTAAAGGAGGCAAGTTGCCTCAGCGTAGAAGGCAGCCCCGGTCCTTTCGGGGTTCAGGTGCCTTTTCTCCTTCCTTCAGGGGCTCCAGAATTGGACGGGGAGCTTCCTTTGCTGGAGCCCGTGGAGATTTTTGGGGCAGGGGCAGAGGACGTGGCTGCCCTGGCCCCTCCTGGGGTCCCAAGCTTAAAGCGGACCTTCACTCTAAATAAGAGTCTATCTTATATGTTTCCCACACCCTGTACATACATATTGCTCACATTAAAAATCATCCTACCTGCATCTACTGCATTTTATAAGCCTTTAAACATCCAAGATGGCGGCTTATGGAAGCTGCCATTTTTGCAGGCAGCCTGCAAACAGGAAGTGCCTGCAAACAGGAAGTGACTGTGCTGCTCTGCATTCTGGGACTGCTGACCTTTCCCTGACCCCAGCTCTGCTCTGTCTGAGCAAAGCACAGCTATAACCCGCCCCCCTGTACCTTATCCCACTCTCCTCTCCTCAGTAAGTGTGATGCTTCTGAGTCAAGATGGCGGCGCCCGTATCCTAAATTCCCGAACAGAGTTGCAGCCCAGTGGGGGAAAGTATAATAAATTAGTGACTAAACATGTAAAATATATTAATTTTAGATGCTGAGGAATTGTTTTTTAAGAGTTTGGGCTTTTCATTAAATCATGGTGAAGGTCCGGTTTAAGTCCTCTCCCAAGTCCCCTCAGGCATGAAGGGGCGCCCTCACCCATCCGGGTGGGGGGGATGGCTTCGGCTCTTGGCTCATGTCTGGAGGCGTCATGTCTCAGACCGGTGGATTCAGGAGGTAGTATCCTCCGGTTACAGGATAGAGTTTGCAGCCTGGCCGCCCCCAAGATTCATCAAATCTCGGTTAGCTCAAAACCCCTTGTCAGCTCAGAGTCTGTCCCTGGCTGTCCAAGGCCTTCTAGATCTAGGTGTCATCTGCCGGGTGCCCTTGAAGGAAAAGGGGCAAAGCCTATTATTCCAATCTTTTCATTGTTCCCAAAAAGGATGGGTCTATCAGACCTATCCTGGACTTAAAGCTTCTAGAACAAATTTGTCAGATTCAGACACTTTGCATGGAGACTCTGCTCTCAGCTGTGACTTTCCTACGCCCAGGTGACTTCATGACCTCTGTAGATATCAAGGATGCTTACCTTCACGTACCTATCTTTCCAGGTCATCAGAGATTCCTCAGGTTCTCTCTGGAGGATTAGCACTACCAATTTGTGGCCTTGCCCTTCGGTCTCACCTCTGCTCCCAGGGTATTCACCAAGGTGCTGGCAGGAGTGATGGCCCTGCTGAGATCTCAGGGCATTCACATTCTTCCCTACTTGGACGACATGCTTATCGCCTCTCAGTCCTTTCATCAGGCAGAGCTGGAGACTCAGCGGGTGGTGTCCACACTGGAGGCATTCGGCTGGGTGATCAACCACCCCAAATCTTCCCTGTCTCCTTCCATGGTGAAGTCTTTTCTGGGCATGATTCTGGATTCAGCTCAGGTCAAGATCTTTCTTCCTCAGCAGAAGGTGGAGGTCCTTCAAGAGAAAGCTCAGCTCCTGCTGTCTTGTCCTCATCCATCCATCAGGCAGGGAATGCAGCTGGTGGGCCTGATGGTGTCCTGCTTTGAGGTGGTTCCATATGCTCAGTTCCACATGAGGCCTCTTCAGCTTCACCTCTTGTCAGTATGGGATCGGGACCCTGTGTCCTTGGATCAGGTGTTTGTTCTGTCCCCTCTGGTCAGGTGGTCTCTAGCGTGGTGGCTGGACTCAAGGAACCTGCTGGAGTGCAGGTCCATTCTGGCCCCCTGCTGGGAGACTGTCACCACGGATGCCAGTCTGACAGGTTGGGGGGGATTCTGAAAGTCCCTGAAATTTCAGGGTCAGTGGGGCCCTCAGGAGGCCCATGCCCCTATCAACATTCTGGAATTGAGGGCGATCAGGTTGGTTCTCGCCCACTTAACCCCACACCTGAGGGGTTGGGCTGTTCAGGTCTGCTCGGACAACCAGACGGCGGTTGCCTACATCAATCATCAGGGAGGGACCCGGAGCAAGAGGGCCCTCAAGGAAGTGTCCCTGATACTGTCCTGAGCGGAGGAAAATGTTCCCTGCATCTCAGCTGTGTACATCCCGGGGGTGGAGAATCTGGAGGCAGACTCTCTGAGCAGGGGGACCTCTCGTCTGGGAGAATGGTCCCTCAGCAGCAGGGTGTTTCGCTCCCTGTGCCACCGCGGGGGTCAGCCGGATGTGGATCTGTTTGCGTCCCGTCACAATCACAAGCTTCCAGTCTTTGTCTCTCTGTCCCAGGATCCTCTGGCCTTGACCACGGATGCCCTGGCAATGCCTTGGAAGAGGTTCCAGCTCCTGTATGTGTTTCCCCCGTTTTCCCTGCTGGGCAGGGTGCTGCGCAAGATAGTTCAGGAAGGGGTGCCAGCCATCCTGGTGGCCCCCTGTTGGCCAAGAAGAGTGTGGTTCGCAGACATCGTGCAGTTGGCAGCAGATCAGTATGCCCTGCCCCTGGTTCCAGATCTGCTCACTCAGGGGCACCTACGCCACCCCAATTTACAAACGCTGGCTTTGACGGCCTGGCTGTTGAAACCTCCATCTTGATGGAAAAAGGGCTGCCTGCCTCGGTTGTAAATACCATGATCGGGGCTAGGAAAAGGTCCTCTTCTTCCATCTACTACAGGGTTTGGCGTACTTACATTGGCTGGTGCGAGTCTAACTCGCTTTCCTGTGTGTGTTTTCTATTCCTAGGATTCTGGAGTTTCTCCAACATGGTTTGGATCTGGGTCTTCAGCTCAGTACTCTGAAAGGCCACGTTTCTGCTTTAGCTATTTTTTTTCCAAAGATCCTTTGCTCATCATCCCCTGGTCAAGACCTTTTTCCAGGGGGTTACTCACATGCGTCCCCCACGTAAGCCTATGTTACCAGTCTGGGACTTGAACTTGGTCTTATCTGCCCTGCAGGGGTCTCCCTTTGAGCCCTTGCAAGGGGCTCCTTTGTCCATTCTCACGCTTAAGGTGGTCTTTTTGGTGGCTATCACTTCTTTTAGGCGTGGGATTTCCATCTTATTTTGAGAGACACCAGGACAAGGTGGTGTTTCGTTTTAAGCCAGATTTTCTGCCTAAGGTTGTTTCTGCCTTTCATCTCAGTCAGGACATTGTTTTGCCTTCTCTGTGTCCTAATCCTAGTAAACCTAAGGAGAGGGTTTTACATTCTTTGGATGTAGTCAGAGCCCTGAAGTTCAATTTGGTGGCTACTGAATCCTTCAGGAAGACTGATGCTCTTTTTGTGCTTCCGTCTGGACCTAAGAAAGGTCTGGCTCCGGCTAAGTTCACTATCAGCAAGTGGATACGCCAGGCTGTGATACAGGCCTACTCTGCTAAGGGGATGGAGCCTCCCTTCCGCCTTACTGCTCATTCTACTCGTGCTGTTGGTGCCTCTTGGGCTTTTCAGCACCAAACTTCTGTTGAACAAGTTTGCAAGGCCACTACTTGGTCTTCTGTTCACACTTTTTCAAAGTTTTACAAGGTTGATGTTAGGGTCTCAGTTGACGCTGCTTTTGGTCGCAAGGTTCTGCAGGTGGCAGTGGTTTAAACTGTCTGCTGTTACTTTTGGGGATCCCACCCTACCTTATGGACACTGAAATTGGATGTCCCAAGTGTAAGGAATATCTTCTGGAACAGGACGTGCTGTATACTTAGAATAATACAATTCTGTGATTACTCACCTGTAGAATTGGTATTATATGTATACAGCATGTCCTGTTCCACCCCACCCTTGTTATCATTATCTTTAGTTACCTCTTTATGGTGATTGTCCTAATGTTCAAAATTGTATATATTGGTTATAGTTCTCCCGGTCTCATTTTAACTGCTTTTCAATACTGGGGATTTTGTGGGAGGTCCCGGGTATATATGGGGCCGGGAGGGGCCACTTTTCTGTCTCTGCAGTCCAGCGCCATCTACTGGATGTATAACCCCAAGTGTAAGGAATATCTTCTGCAACAGGGCGTGCTGCATACATATAATACCAATTCTACAGGTGAGTAATCACAGAATTGTATTTTTATTTCTCTGAAACCAATTTAGATTCTTCTTATGTTTGAGATCACTTGCTCAAATGTCCACCCTCGTTCAATCTTCATCATCCTGATTGATGACAAATTTTTTTCAGGCCTAAGTACATTTGTCTATTTATCCTTCTTTCAATTATATGATGTGTGCCAGTGCAATATGCCGAAAAACTGCCCCACACCATGATGCTCCCACCTCCGAACTTGTGGTGATATGCAATGCCTTTTGACTTACAAACATGGTGTGTTTATTATGACATTCAAAGAGTTAAATGTTGTTACCAGACTATATTCTCTTAGTATTTCATAGCAAACTTTAAACGCTCTTTCACATGATTTTTCTTCAGCAAGTCTTGTGTGGTGAGCATGCATACAGGCCATGGAGGCAGAGTGTATTAGCTATTGTTTTCTTTGAAACAATTGTACCTGCTGATTCTAGGTTGGGCTTTCTGCCACCCTCTCCAGGTGCTCCTTAGCTCTTGAACAACTTTTCGCTCCTGGGTCTCAAATCTTTTGGGGAGTAACCTGGTCGTGGATGGTTTATGGTGAAATGATTAGGGTGCATTCAGTGCATACTTTTCAGTAGTTTTTAATTTCAGTAGTTTAGAATAACAATATGGTTGTGAAGGTCTTGAGAGAGACTAGTCTTACCCATAATGAGATGTTTCTTGTGTGGCACCTTGGCAATGAGAAAACTTTTTATAGGCCATCAGTTGAACCAGCTGATATTAATTTACACAAAGTGGCAGGTTTGCTTTCTAATTCTGATAGATTTCAGTCATGACTTTCCATTATTCCAATACCTTTTTTCCCCGCTATTCCACCTTGGTTTTGTTGGGAAGCCTAAAGGGAAGTACCACAAAATGAACGTGAGCCTACATTAGTGGAAAGAAAAGACATTTCTAGATGCCTGGCATTGGGACATGTAGATATGCACTGGGGCTAGCAACGTCTTGCTTCAGGGAGGTGAGCACCAGGGGCGGACTGGCCCTAGGGATACCCGGGAGAATGCCCGGTGGGTCACACTCTTTGGTGACAGCTGGGCCACTGCTTTTATCACCCATATTCAATCCCTGACCCCTTAGTCTCCCTCTTAGCCCCCTGTACCCAGTCTCACTGTACCCATGAGCCAAGGAACCCCAGCCCCCAAAGCTTTAGCCACAGCATACAGGTTTGGGGGGTGCCTCAGGAGGGATGTCTCAAGCTAACCATGGACTGGTAAAATCCCGGACTGATTTTTGGCCCCAGTCTGGCACTGGTGAGCACTGACCTCTAACAGAAATAACAGCTATACATGTCCCACCCTATCTCTAAAAAGAATTCCTGGTCGAGGGAACACCTGTAATTTGAGCAAAGGCTGAGCTGAGGCTTTCATGTGTCATGCCAGCCTAGGCCAGCCCACGCAGCTTGAGTGAATTACGTATTGTTTTCTTTCAAACAATTGTACCTGTTGATACCTTTTGATTCTAGGTATTTCTGTAGCCATCTACAGGTGGTCCTTAGCTTTTGAACAACTTTTAAGTTCTGGGGCAGGCACCTGGTCATAGTCGGATTATGGTGAAATGATTAGGGTCCCAACAATGCTAAACCCTTCTTTAGTTTATAAATTCAGTAATTTAGAATAACAATAAGGTTGTGAAGGTCTTGAGAGACACTAGTCTTACACATAATTTGATATGTATTCTGTGGTACCATGGCAATGGGAAAACATTTCATAGACTAGCAACTCATCGTGGTGAGCACTGACCACTAACTCTAATAATATTAATACTCATCCCACACTGACCAATATTTTCTCCCAAAAAAATCCTGGTTGAGGGAGCACCTGTAATTTGAGCAAAGGCTGAGCTGAGGCTCTCATGAGTTATGCCAGCCTCTGTGTTTAGCCTGTGTCATGCCAAGCTCTTTGCTGAGCCTGTGTATATCATTGTGCACTTTTTCTTGTGTCTCTAACAATGTCCTGCCAACCTGTGTACCCTTTAGATTGTATAACAATGCCCTGCCAGCCTGTGTACCCTTTAGATTGTATAACAATGTCATGCCAGCCTGTGTACCCTTTAGATTGTATACCAATGCCCTGCCACCCTGTGTACCCTTTAGATTGTATACCAATGCCCTGCCAGTCTGTGTACCCTTTAGATTGTATACCAATGCCTTGCCAGCCTGTGTACCCTTTAGATTGTATACCAATAACCTGCCAGCCTGTGTATCCTTCAGATTGTATACCAATGCCCTGCTAGCCTGTGTACCCTTTAGATTGTATACCAATGCCCTGCCAGCCTGTGTACCCTTTAGATTGTATACCAATACCCTGCCAGCCTGTGTACCCTTTAGATTGTATAACAATGTCCTGCCTGCCTGTGTACCCTTTAGATTGTATACCAATGCCCTGCCAGCCTGTGTACCCTTTAGATTGTATACCAATGCCCTGCCAGCCTGTGTACCCTTTAGATTGTATAACAAAATCCTGCCAACCTGTGTACCCTTTAGATTGTATAACAATGTCCTGCCAACCTGTGTACATTTTAGATTGGATAACAATGTCCTGCCAGCCTGTGTACCCTTTAGATTGTATACCAATGCCCTGCCAGCCTGTGTACCCTTTAGATTGTATACCAATGTCCTGCCAACCTGTGTACCCTTTAGATTGTATAACAATGTCCTGCCTGCCTGTGTACCCTTTAGATTGTATAACAATGCCCTGCCAGCTTGTGTACCCTTTAGATTGTATAACAATGCCCTGCCAGTTTGTGTACCCTTTAGATTGTATAACAATGCCCTGCCAGCCTGTGTACCCTTTAGATTGTATACCAATACCCTGCCAGCCTGTGTACCCTTTAGATTGTATAACAATGTCCTGCCTGCCTGTGTACCCTTTAGATTGTATACCAATGCCCTGCCAGCCTGTGTACCCTTTAGATTGTATAACAAAATCCTGCCAACCTGTGTACCCTTTAGATTGTATAACAATGTCCTGCCAACCTGTGTACATTTTAGATTGGATAACAATGTCCTTCCTGCCTGTGTACCCTTTAGATTGTATAACAATGCCCTGCCAGCTTGTGTACCCTTTAGATTGTATAACAATGTCATGCCTGCCTGTGTACCCTTTAGATTGTATAACAATATTCTGCCAGCCTGTGTACCCTTTAGATTGTATAACAATGTCCTGCCAGCCTGTGTACCCTTTAGATTGTATACCAATGCCCTGCCAGCCTGTGTACCCTTTAGATTGTATACCAATGTCCTGCCAACTTGTGTACCCTTTAGATTGTATAACAATGTCCTGCCTGCCTGTGTACCCTTTAGATTGTATAACAATGCCCTGCCAGCTTGTGTACCCTTTAGATTGTATAACAATGCCCTGCCAGTTTGTGTACCCTTTAGATTGTATAACAATGCCCTGCCAGCCTGTGTACCCTTTAGATTGTATAACAATGCCCTGCCAGCTTGTGTACCCTTTAGATTGTATAACAATGCCCTGCCAGCTTGTGTACCCTTTAGATTGTATAACAATGCCCTGCCAGCCTGTGTACCCTTTAGCTTGTATAACAATGCCCTGCCAGCCTGTGTACCCTTTAGATTGTATAACAATGCCCTGCCAGCTTGTGTACCCTTTAGATTGTATAACAATATCCTGCCTGCCCGTGTACACTTTAGATTGCAAGTGCGCAAAGGCAGCTCCCTCTCTCCTAAAGTACTGTAGTAGTGTTCAGTTACATTTCTACTACATCTGGCTCTTAATACCATGGGGTTGATTTAGAGCTTTTTTAGGAGAGAAAACTGCCATTGACTTTCATTGTCTACCACGTGTAAATTTTCACCTGGCTCTGAATCAGCCCCAAGGTAGACAATGAAAGTAACAGTTTTATCTCCTAAAAAAAGAGTATGAATTCTTACCTGGTCCTAAATTGACCCCCATGTGTATTATATGCATTGTTGTCGAAGCCTGTTTTATACATATTTTACTAGTCTTACTCTGCTATAATTTCTACCTAGTACAACACCACAGACTATGATATTACTTTATAAATAAATAAATAAATAATAATAACAATAAAACACTGCCCTGTCCTTTTAGTGTGTGTCTTCTGTTGTATCTGCAGTCCATAAACCCTGCGTCTCCTGCAACCTAGGCCGAGTTGGTCTGTATACTGAGAAATCTAGAGGTAGGGGTGTCAGCTATTGAGTTTACATAAGGGGTCTGGATGGCTGCTTGGGAGAGTCTTCCAAGTCAGCGTGCAGCATACTCAAGCCAAACAGCTGCACCTAACATCACAAACTGTCTTCTAGGCTGTTTAATTACATCATTACCTAATAGAAATCAAGAATATGATTGGTTGCTGGAGTAACCATTCCAGTTAAGGCTTTATCTTTTCTTGGATAAATCTACAAAAATCTCCCAGGCACTGGGGGGTAATACAATAAGGTTTGGAGAGTCTCCTAGCAAGTGCCTTTTCAGCCTTTATTAAATGAGTGTGGACAGCGTTTTCAACTCAACACATAATAAAAAATAAATAAAAAATGGAGGAGCAGCACCCTATGGAGTATTTATTAAAATGTATAAAGGCTTTCCTTGTCCCCCTCCACCCTTACATGATGACTTCTAAATTTGAATAAATAGGATACAGCTATTTACATATATGTAAATGTGCACTTATTTTTAGAAAATTGTTGCACCTTACTAGCAGTAGTAATACCTAATCCAGTCATGAGTAAATTTCATTTTAAATATTTTTTTACACTTTATAGTTTGTTGCATTTATAAACCTCTCCAAACTCAGTGCACCTGTATTCAATTGAAAACATAGTGCGGTGAGGTTAACTTTTAATGTCTTATGCTAGCACTCATGTTATTCCTTTTTCATGTTGACATACGTGAAACAATATATTATTTTCTATTAATCTAAATATGAACACAAGACAATAGACAATGGATATTGCTGCCGGCGTTTTGTCCTCTGTCATTGCAGACAAACCCATGTAATAAAAAGACAGCTGGTAGTTTTCCTCTGGACAAATATTTAAGCTTCAGAACATACCACCACCATTGTCTTTATACCCTGTTAAATTTATTCTGGCAAAGTCATTCATTATCCTACCCCATCCACCCAATAAAAAAGAATTAATAGATTTAAACTAAAATTTCAAGCTGTCGACAGCTAGTGCTAGGAAAATACAAGTAAATGTGTTGTAGTTTCCCAGCTAGATCAGTATTAACCTAAATAAAACAAAATGTATACTTTGTCTTATTTTTTTCCCTCTACTTTACTGGGTAAAGGGGGTCAAGCACTTCTCATCATCGAGGTGATCACTTGTATTCGGGAGAAAAGGTCTGAGGTAAGTATTCTAATTCTTTTTCTATTTTGTCCCTATTAATTTGTTATCATGATAGCGTAGTTGTAAGGAATAGGGCAAATATATCTGTTGTTGACCAGCAGCTGCAGGCATGGCAAGTGGCACAAGGGCCAGAAGCAGGGATGTGGCTGCCGATGTTGCACTGGGTGTGGAGGGGCCCAGTCAGGGCCCGACCCTCAGCATCCCAGAGGACCGTGCCCCGCCTGCCGGTCCTCCCAGCCAGGCAGGCTCAGATGCTCTCCTGCATGCTGCTCTGGCCAGTCTACGGACTGGAGACCGGGCCACCTATGAGGTCCTCATTGAGGCTGCCGAGCGCCAAGCGTAATGCGAGGAACGTCGTGAACAAACTGAACGTGAACACCAGCTCCAAGTTCTGCAGCTTAAGCTTCAGCACCCGCAACCCAGCACAGCTGGTAGCGAGCCCCCTGAGAACCAGGCCCAAAGTTGCGTGCGGAGAATTTCCCGTTTTGGACAAAGGTACAGATCTGGACACCTTTCTGCTGGCTTTCGAAACTGTTTGTCATCAGTACCATGTACCGGAGGATCAGTGGATCAGGTACTTAACCCCTCACCTTAGGGGTAAGGCCCTGGATATCTTTGGGTACCTACCCAGTAAGACCACCCTGAGCTACGAAGGGGTCAAGCAGGTGCTTATCCGCCAATATAACCTTACCCCTGAGTTTTATCGCAAGAAACTGCGGAGTTTGCAACGTGACCCCACCGACAGCTGGGCTGACCACATCAGGGAGCTACAGAGAGCAGTCGAGCAGTGGACTATCGACTTAGAAATCACCACCATCCAGAAGCTGAAGGAGCTTATTACCACAGAACAGTTTCTCTGGAATTGCCCTGAGGATCTGCAGCAGTTTCTGTGTGTCCGGAAGCCTAAGGGGGCCTCAGCAACTGCAGCACTTGCAGATGAGTAACAACACAACAGAGCCCCCGAGGCCCGGAAACCCGCCAGCTGGAAAGGGGGTAAGCCGACATGGCATCTGTTGTCCATGCCCATCAGCCCAAGGCCCCTTACCCTACTTCCCTCTGTCACCACTGCAACCAACCTGGACACTTCAAGGCCACATGTCCTCAGAGCCAGCAGGGCCCATCACAGAATTCCTCCACTGTGCTGTTTGTGGGTAGGGGTGCTGGGAGGTCAAGGGACAACTTGTACACCCTGAGATGGTGTCCCCACTGGACTTCATCCCCGGAAAGACTGTCTCAGTCTCTGGGATTGAAGGAGGTGCATCGGCACTGCCCATTGCAAAGGTTTATTTGGACTGGGGTGCCGGGCGGAGAGTGCGGGGGGTGGGGGTATCGTCAAATATCCCTGCCAGTGTTTTGCTAGGGACAGACTTGGGGTGCTAGTGTCTCAGTATGTGGCCACTGAACCCCCAAGGTCTGGTCCCCCAGAATGTAATAAAATGTATACTCCAATGTGTGCAATCAATAAGAGTTATGTGTGTAACCTGCCTGCTACAGGGAATGTGGGGGTAGGTAGTATAATGTGTGCTTCTTTCTCCCAGAGGAAGGAGGGTTACCCAGCAGCTGGCGAGGGAACTGCGGCTGAGGTGAGGGCTATTCCAGGAGATGTGGGACCCCTAGGTAAGTCCACCTCGCAGGGTTTCTCCACCACTGGGTTGTCGGAGGGCCAGGCTGGTCTGTCTGGACTGGCGGCTTGGATGGGAATGGAAGGGGGACAAGCATTACCTGAGGCCACAGTGGCTCTGGCCATTATCATGCATAGTGGAAGCGCTGGTAGCCCAGGGACCCCACGGGGTCTAATGGCTCCCTTCCTTCAAACCAAGTGGCTGCCAGTGCCGACGGAGGTCAAAAGGGAGGTCCTGGAAAATGGACAGGGGATGGGATGGTCTCTTCTATTCCAACCACCCCACGTCCGGGGTTCCTGGCACCTCAACCCGAGAGGACCAGTCCAGGCCAAAAAGCAGTGGTGGTGGAACCTGCAGATGGAGTGAGGGCTGTCCACGGAGAGATGGGACCCCTAGGTAAGTCCCCACTGCGGGGTCTCATCACACCCGGGGTGTTAAGGGACCAGGGTATTCTGCCTGAACTGGCAACTTGGGTGGAAATAATGGAGGAGCAGGTGCTATCTGGGCACAGACATAGCAGAGGCCCAGGGGACTGACAGCTCCCTCCCTTCCTTCCAAGAGGCTGCTGAGGCAGACGGAAGCCCAGAGGTGGGTCCCGGGAAACTGACTGAAGACATGGTGGTCTCCACAATCCCAACCATGTCTAGGCAGAGATGTGGGGTAACGTCAGACACTGATGACCCCCAGAGAGTTCTCTCCAAACAGGAGGTGCAGCTCCTCTTGTGCCCAGACGCCAGACAGGTGGTCTGGAGACAAGTGTGGCTATACCCGATGGTCAAGCCAGAGTCACCAGGAGAGTGGCCTGAGGATCAACAGTTGGTGGTTCCCTGTCCAGGGCCAAGAAGTGCTATGCCTTAGAAAGCCAGATGATTGGGCACATAGGGATCACCAAGAACCAAGTGGGGCCTGACCTGGCTGCCCACTGCCATTTGTACGATACCTGTCAGAGGGTAAGGGTGGCAGGGCCAAGTCCCAGTAGCCCACAGGAAACTCTGCCACACAGAAAGAGGTTCGTACCAATGACGGTGGACTATGCTACCCAGGGCCCACGTTCAATGGCCTTGTCACCCACCTGGGCTGACAGGGCGGATACTGCCCTGTGGGAGACCCTTCCCTGGGAAGATCCCCCCAGGGTAGACTCTCCATCCAGGGGATCCAGTTCATGGCGCTGGAGGTTAGGCAGGCCCCAACTCTGGGCTACCTCCTTAAACTCTTGTGTGGGCTACATGCACCGGGGGCCCCTGGCTCGGGTAAAGCAGAAGAGGATGGTGGTCCCACGGTCCCAGCTATGGGCCACCCTACACCCCTTCCTGGAGTGGTCCAACCATTACTCTGGAGGGACATGGACTGCAGTTTGGCACGAAAACCATGGTGGGGACCCCCAAAACTATCCATGTATGGTTTGCAAGGCCGGGAGCGGAACCCCCCCCCTCAAGGTCCCACAGCAATTGGACCTTGCCCAAAATCCTCAGCACGAGACAGCGCTATGGCCGTGGTGCTGCCGCGGAGTTCTCCAGACAGGGATAGTTGGCACATTGGCACACGGGTCAGCTCCAGGAAGTGCTGCCCCTTAGCGCCCTCTTAGAGGGGGAGGTGTGAGGAATAGGGCAAATATTACATTTCATTTTATCGCTGATGCCCGGCATCGCCCTTTAAGATTCTCTGTATGTAGCAAATGTAGCCAAGAATCTGTGTCCGCAGGCTTTGGGCCTGGTATTCCTGATAGGAGGGCTCGGACAGGGGTTTTGGGGAAGCGGTCTGTGTGTCTGGAGGTCCCTGGTTTATAGTTGGATCATGTGACCCGCGGTTCCCTGACAGTAGTATTTCACCATTGCAATATTATTGTGGCATAATCGCAACGCTATGGTGATATTGCCCAAATTTCAACGGCAAGATGACATTATCTTGGTTATTCCTGCATATCAGCCTAGTTTGGCTTATTTTATTTCGGTACTGTTCATCTGAATATTATTTTGTTTTGGAGAGCTATCAGTGTGTTTCTTTCCTTTGCTTTGTTATTGGGAGATAGTCCTTGTTTCATTCCTTTTTTTAGTTGTTGACACCATAAGTCTACAGTTGGAGTGGTTGATTATTTCCATTTAATTGGAATTAATTTTTTGCGATGCATGGTGCCAGGTCTGTAATCTGCTTAAATGGGGTACCCAGAGGTTAACCAAGTACTGCACAGTGCTTCTTAATATGTTTGTTAATGAGTGATAAAATATTGCTCCAAAACTCAATAATTGAGGGACAGTTTCATTACTAATGTATTATTGTAGCAGAATCAGAATTACACCACCAACAGGATGCGTTCTCTATCCTCTTATTGTAGTCTTATTGTAGAGATGAGATATGCTCCTGTCAAGAACTTAAAATTGAAGACAATAAGAAACAGTGAGTTAATTGTAGCTTGTGATTTTAATATGAGTTCCCATATGTTTTTGTTTCAGATTCACATTTTTTTTAATGGTCCATACCGGAAAGAGGCATGTGGGCATTAATATCACCTAATATATTGTGCTGAGGGTGGTTTAAAAATTTGGTTGTGGTGGAGCAAGCCCTCAAAATCTGACGTTGTATAATGCCCCTTGTGTTTGATATTGACCAAATGGGGCTTTTGCATCTTATAATGGTGTTGCATATTTGTATAGGTATAGACCTGGGTTGTGTGTGATGGTGGCCATTAAATCTGGGGCTAATATGAGAGTTCTGTTCCTCCTAATGTGAGAAAAGTATAGAGGATACTATTTAGAAATGGATGACAAACTGTTGTTAGTTATCTTTTATTATTTTTGTTTATTTATATAGCACCATCATCTTCCATAGCACTGCACACGGTAGTAATTACAGAAAGGGTAGAAAAAGTACATAGGCTATGACAAATGCAGTGTTACGGGGTTTACAATGAATATTCTGAAAACAAGATACAATAGGAGAGAGAGCCCTGCCCTTGCGAGCTTACAGTCTAAAGGATGAGGGGTGGAGATGAGGGCGAAGGATCACAAACAGTCAGTATTGAGCTTTGTGGCATGTGCTCTTTAGAGAATTTCTTAAGCCAGATAGTATGCTTGTCTGAATAGATGGGTTTTAAAGGCACCTTTGAAGGCTTTGAGGGTTGGGCAGTGGAGGATTGGGTGGGGGAGGGCATTCCAAAGATTGGAGTAGCACGTGAGAAGTCCTGGAGGCGAGCATGAGAGGAGGTGACCAGGGTGGACGACAGGAGAGGGTTGGCAGCAGAGCAGAGGCTGTGTATAGGTTGATATTGTTGGATTAGAGATGTAGAAATGTAGGAAGGGGCCTGCTTTGTAGGTGAGAGTTAGTGTTTTGAACAGGGTTCGCTGTGGGGTTGGCAGCCAGTGTAGGGATTGGCAGAGAGGAGTAGAGCTGGATGAGCAGAAGGAGGAATCTCTGAATTCCATAAAGGTAGAAGAGTTACAGAAAAACAGGTCATGGATATAGGCAAGTTTATTGCGCGTGCATTCCACAGTGCGCAGGTGCCAGTGGCAGCAAGATGTGGGGAAGGAGTAAGCTGTATTAGATTAGATAGGTTGCGTGTGTTTCCAGGTTTAACACAGTTGCAGGTATTTGGCTTTGATGAAAAGGGAATCGATCTGAAGGAGAGGGGTGGAGACAGTGGGCCCCGATTAGGGCTGATGTCACAAGCCGCAAGTAAGAGTGAAAAGAGAGAGAAGAGATGGTTGTGGCTTTTGGGGGTGGCATGATGTTTCTTGTGCTTGGAAATATAGGGAAAGAGTGATTTTGCCTGCAGAAGGAATTCATGAGTAGAGAGGTAGGGGGTTGAGAGCGGGGGGGGGGGGGATATATATGGACTTAACAGGAACAGGGGGATACTGTGTGCTTAGGATTCTGAGGGTAACGGGAAGTAGTATGATAAAATAGAAAGTAATCATTGTTGTTAATGCTGGGCTATTCAGACGAGCAGAATCTGGTGCAGGTTCCATTCAGGTTGAATTCAGGTTCAATTTCTTTAATATGTTTTATGTTCCATATATGTATTATAGTTCCCTGGAGTCTGCCGAGTTTCAGGCTTAACCCAGATGTCTTGTGGGTTGGGGCACCATTCAAAGCAAAGTTGAAGCTTATTTGCAAATGAATTTAGGTCCTTGAAAAAAGTGTTAGGAATGAAGAGAGAGACTCTAAATCAAAAAGATACATTTTGGCAGGATTTGTATGTTTATTATTGAGGTTCTGCTGTAAAGGTTGAGTTTTACTCTGCGATGGGTGAAGGTAACTACTGGTGCAAAAAACAATTTAATAACTTTTTCTGGTGTTTAAGTTTTACTTTAACCCTTTGTGAACCAGTAGGGGGTACTTGAGACCTCTATGTCAGGGTAAAGGGCAAGAGGGGCCGGCAAGTTACCTGCTGACAAGCTGCTGACTTTCCAAAACCTCCTGCCAGATTTTTTGCTTCCTCACTGGCCAGATGGGTACAGAAGAGCCTGATGGCCATGCGGGCTATATGGGCTGGTAGCTTTTAGTGCTGGCGGACGGGCACTTGGACTCCAAGCACCACACCATTTTTTTATTATTATTTTTAAGAGTTTAACCCTAAAAAATAAATAAAAATTAAGGCATGTCTTTAATTTTGTATTTTTTTTTTTTATTTAAGGGTTTAACCCTTAAAAAAAAAAATCATATGAGCCCCCCCTCCAGGAGGGGCAAACCCCAAGTCTTTTACCCTTCTTAAGCAAAACTAGGTTAGAGACCAGCTATGGGCTTGTAGCCCAGGGCTCATAGGCCGAGTGGCCAGCCCCTGGCCCTAAAGGCTACCAGCCCACTTAGCCCACGCAGACACCGGGCTCTTCTACACCCCCAGGCAGTGATGTTGCAGGTAATTGGGCTTAACTTGCTGAATCACTCAATGACCCCCTTTACCAGTTCACAGAGAGTTAAAGTAAAAAAAACACACCAGAAAAAAGCCCTTTAATAAACTTTAATTTACACCAGTACTTACCTTCTTACTTGCTATCCATCATGGGGTGGTGTCCTTATGTATCCCACGCCATCCACCACTGTCCCGCACTTGGAATGGGCATCTGGCGAGCAGTTGCCTGCTTTGCCCCCACACAACCCATGCAATTGGATGGGGCCCCCAACCCTAAGACTCACCTGTAAGGGAACCGCGGTCACGTGGTCCCACTAAAAACCAGAGACCTCCCGACACAAAGACCGCGTTCCCCAAAACCCTTTGTCCAACCCCTCCTACCAGGGATACAAGGCCCGAAGCCACGGACACACAGATTCTTGGTTTAAGGCAACAGATCGCTCAGATTAAATATAAGTTTTAATGCTATAAGCACACTAGGCAGTAATAACAAACATTTAACTATGATGTAATATGAATTGTTACAGATGATACAAAATGCTATTCTGAGACGTTTACAGGATTGAGTGCATTACACAGAGAAACAATAAGCAGTTACCTTAGTATGCAGTTGCAGAGTAGTAGTGATGATGGGGAGCTCTCACAAGGGGTGTGTCAAGAGCTTATCGATGATGATGGCCACCCCCAGTATGCGGACCGCATATCCCCTCCAGATGAGTGACAGCTACCTGGCTCCAGCCCACCCTATTTATGCTGCGAGGGCCCTCCACCCCCCTCCCCTCTGTGGACGGGATGTCACCTCCTCTGTTCTGGTGTGTGTTTTTGCCCTAAAACCCTTTAGAGGTTATAACTTGGAGCAGGGGGGTCGTATGGCTTTGGAAGCGGTACCAAACTATCGGGCTGGATGCCGTGCTCCCAATGAGTCCAAAAGTGAGGTTCCTGAGTGGTTCAGAAGCTTAGATCTCCATTTACGGCCTTTTCCTTTATTTCTAGGAATTACATATGTGGTTTGGTGCTGCGACACTTGGGCGCGCAGTTATGGTCCAGTTTCTGTTGGTGCCGGGTCGTCTGTGGTTCTTATCCTTGCTATGACAAATTCACAGCAAGGGGTCGACCATCTGCAGACCTAACGGCTTCTTCCCAGTCTAAGGTGCGACTATCTGCAGGAAAGCAGCATCACAGGGGGTCTGTGATCTCTGCTGTTTGACCTGTAAATGCTAATTTCTTTTCCTGAATAGAGCTAAGGACTTGTGCATTTATAACAGGGGGAATAAAGGGAAACTCTAGACCTTGATATGTGGGGTTTCTTAAAGGGGAATTCCGACATCAGCGATAAGGTGCAATATAATATTTGACCTATTCCTCACATCACCCAAAACTCTACAAGTTAACTCTGGAAGCAGCTGGCGTCTTACTGTAATACTGGTTATGCTGCCGGTGCTGAAGCTACATGAGAAAGAAAGCTGTTTCTCTCATCATTTGTTCCCCTTTACTATTTGCAGAATCCCGTTGGCCACATACTTTGCTCCTCTCTAGTCTGAAGTGCACTCCTGCCCTCCTGCCCATGCTCCTGGAGCATGCCTCAGCTAAATGGGAAGTAGTAGATGCTTTACTGGTTGATAGTGGAAATGTATTATACATGTTTCTGAACATATTTATGGACCCAGCTCCTTTTTTTCTTGTCTTTCTTGTCAGTGTCTTAATGTTTTAGGTGTGATTTATCCTAATCTTATCTATTATACATTAGATATACGCGTATATATTTAAAAAAAAATAATTTTACTTAGTTGGTGCAGCTTTTTGAGCAATTTGTGTTTTGGCTATTTGGCTTATATCTATATAGAGGCAATCAAAGATTTCTTGCGTTAATTCTCCAATGATAACACTAGAGGGTAGCCACGTTTCACTAAAAATCATGCTTTCAATTAGCAATGGCTGAAAAGAGGGATGAGATAGGTCTTCCAGCTTCATCACACACCAACAGAAATTTTCAAATGAACACTTACAGAATACACATACATGTAATGCATACCTTTTTAGCAAAAGTCACCTGTTCTTTTAGAAATTGCCACAATGCAGAAACAATGTACTTCCACATAATATCTGTCTCAATCTGTAAATACAATTCCAGCTGATGATTTGTTTATGTGATGTCTTCTTACATTTGTTTTTACATATTTTTGTTCTTTTTCACATTACTTCTACTAAAACTAATGCATTTGTTAGTTTTGTACAGTTAGGAATGTTTAAAGTGGACCAAAACCCAGGATTTTGACTATCCTGATTTTTGGTCCTTGCACCCGGGGCACCCTGATCGAAGGTGTCCCACTGTGTGAAACGCCCCAGGTCGCCCAAACAAACTCACCTCTCCCCAGTCCTACAACTTATGTGTGGCTGCTTGTCTAATCAGCGAGTTTGGATCCGCTCGAGCCCCTTTGTCCAGAAAACCGTCTATTGCGAGCGGATCCGAGCAGCTGCATCCCCCGTTACCCTCTAACAGGGAGCATGCCCATGCCGGCAATCCACAAATGTCTGGTGCGGGTAGGCGCCCTGCTAAAAGGATAGCGGGGATGCGCCCACTGCTCACGCATGTACTGTTGGACTGGGAATGAAGGTGAGTTTTCGGGCGACCTGGAGTTTTTTTCGATAGGGTGTGTCCCGGGGGAGCGAGTATGCCGAACCTAAAGTCTCATAGACTCCAGGTTCTCTTTAATTGTTACTGATTTCATTGTAGAGATTTAGGAATTTATTCAGCAAAAAACACAATACAAAGTGTGTATACAAAACCTTTACCTGAATACTTGGTCCCCCAACTGTTTCAAAGGGTCTCACTAACCCCAACGTAATTGGCTGGCTTAGCAAAACTGTAGACAAGCATACAATAATAAGCATAGCATGGGTAGGGGCTGTTCAGATATGGGACTAGCTTGATGTGGTTAATCAACTTGGACATATGTTGCAATATTTCTCAACTAAGACCTTTCAGCTAGGGTTAGCTTTTTATATATCAAAATTGTCAATGTGTGGGGGGTTAAATGGATCCTAAAGTCATTGTCCAGGATATATTTACTGTACTCACGGATGATCGCCCCTAGTCCAACACTATGCCTCTTACCTGATCAACGACTGGGCAGAGCCCCCCACTGACTGTCACAGTGACACTGACATGCCCCTTCCATTGCAGTGGACGTCAGTGTCACCGATGGTTGAGGCTGAGGAGGCACCCCATAATGAAGGTAGATGTGTCTGATGATTGGGCTTCATCTAGCATTAAGTTGTAAATAAAAAACAAAGGGGTAATTACCTTCTCCCCCTGACCGATCTGCCGCTTAGAAACCTGCCAGTGACATTTTTTTGGGCCATAAACCAACACTCACTGTTGGTTTTGGGCCTGTCCCTTCACGACAGTCAGTGTCTGTGCACACACCCCCTCCATGCCTCATGCCAAGCACTGTCTTGGAGTGCTTCATTTATTCCAAGAATGGAGGGGATGTACAGAGTCACTGTAACTAATGACAGGGGTGGGGGATTTACGCAAGAACGGGTGCCCTGTTCTCTAAAACAGGGACGTTTATTAACACTGGCATAGCTGGGAACTGCATCGGAAGAGAGAAGGGGCGTATCATTTTGGTTTTTTTTTATGTGGGCTCACAGATCCCTTAAGAGACACAGCTCCAGATAATGACTTAATGAGCTTAATTTATCAGACTATGACTACAAAGCTTAGCACATAGCAAAGGGTTGTAGGACAATCTTGGCATCATGCTGGTATCTCCCTATAGAACAACTCACATTTCTATTGGCTGATTCATAGGTTTGATTGAAGATATAATCAAACTCTTCTTCTTAAAGATATCAGTCACCATATCAGTCACTTACAAAGGATGGCAAAAGCAGTTGGTCTGTAAGAGGGCTTTTAATTTGTTTTGCAGGGACACTGAGGGAGAGGTGACCCATGCAGTGTAGGTGCATCACTACTGTAACTATATCAGCTCTTCGTTTCAACTCAGTATCTCATGGGAAAAGTGACCAACTCCTATTCTCAGGGTAGCCTCATGAAAGTATGACTTTTTAAAATTATTTACACTTTCTGGGCACTCGCCTGGCAGATCAAATAAACCATGGCTACGGTGCCTTGAAAACATATTCATACCCAGGTACGTACTGGCCAGTGGGAGACCCAGTAAAATGCCAGGTGGGCCGCAGTGCTTTGGGACCAGTTGGGCTGCTGCTTTGTTTTACTTATTTTTTTCTGTGCATTTGTTGTTGCCAGTCTAGTGACCCTTTTTTTTATTTGTGGCTTCTTTTCAGCAACTGCAAGATGGGCCACTCTCTTAATGTCCAATACGTCATAGGGGCCGGATCTTCGCTTTTTCAGTGTTTTGGCCGGCTTCCCTGGCTCATTCCACAATTAATTTATCTTAAGGCGTTTCAGTTTATACACCCATTTTGAGTGGTGAGCTGACTGGCAGTTGGGTTGTTGGGTAGGTCTGTTTACTGCTGGAGTGGATCTGCGTGTTTATTGTTTATGTTGTATTTGCAATGTGTTTTTCATTTCTGTTATGAGCCCCCTTTTTCTCATTTGGCTGCCAATTAGGCTTCCTGCCCTCCATCATTTTGACTGTGCTCATGCCCCTCTTTGAATGGCCCCTTCTCCCTGTTGCAGTTACAAATGCTTAGTCTGAGCATCCCGTCCTTACCTTTTTCTTGTTTGGCCCTACTCTTTTGTAATACTTACTATTTGGTCTAGGCTGTTTTGATGTTGCCGTGCTTGTTAGTAAATTAATTTTCAGTTTCATTTGTCTTTTAGGTGACTCTGGTTATCCGTTGCTTCCCTGGCTCCTGATGCCCCAGACACTTGGCCAGGAGGCTTATAATGGGGCCCACCACCACACACAGGCAGTAGTTTGGGCTGTTGAATTTTGCCTTGAGTGAGAGGCTAGCAGCATATTTGGAGGAGACAACCCCTGCTTCAGCTCCAGAGATTACTGTCCATCTGTATGCTGGCTCCCAGACTCCTCTTTTTCTTGATTTGTTTTCATCCACTTATGTCATTTGTGATAAATTCTATCCCTTGCCTTGTCTGGGTGTGATTAAATAACAATAAACAGTTTTTGTTTTTTATTCTCTAATTACATGTTAATTGTCACAAATGTTTGGGTTATGGCACAACTGTAGATGCAGGTTAACAGAAAACTAAAAAAATGTGCCTGCCCGGTGCAACTAAAGCTTGGGGACCCCCCCCACCCACAACTCAAAGTCCAGCATGGCAGGTTTGGGGGATGTTGCCCGGCTTTGGGTGTTTGCTTGCTGTGCGTCCAGCCTCTCCAGCCTTTGAAGGGCAACCTGGTTGGCCTCCACCAGAGCCCCAACCAGCGTCTTCATCTGCTGGTGGTGTTGATACTGCTCCACAACAGCTGCAGCCAGGTCTTTATGGAACAAACTGTTGGTCCCTCACACCACTTTAAAATATCTATTGGTGTTTTGCCAAAAAGTGGTGCTGTTGGCCCGCCAGTTTGCCTCCATGATTTGGCACCACCATACCAAAGACAGGTGCCGCCTGGCTGCAGGCCAGGGCTGGCTTTCCCCTGGGCTGGTGGGACTGCTACTGGCAGAATGAAGCTGTAGCTGCAGGGAGGAGTGGTGATGGCCAGTCTTCATGGTGCCAGCAGCTGGTGGAGGTGTTCAGAAGATATTGGGGGTCTCATCCAGATGTTCAGAGTGCCCTTCATCCAGCTTATTAATTTCAGCCAGGAGAGGTTCTGCCTGTGTGGAGAAAGGTCAACATTAGTGGTAGTTTTCCCAAAAGTTACCACATAGCATCCAGGGATCAAAACTTTACACTAGTTTTACCCTCCTCCTCCACCCTGCCCCTTGTCCTTTGCCTATTAAGCTCACTCATTTACCTCATGACTGTCTGGAATCCGCTCCCTGGGTGGCTGGCTGGTGGGAGGGCCCAACCTTGATGTTGTCTCGGTGGTAGGCACACCAGGCGGGCCAGCTGTGACTGCAGGTTGTAGATTTTGAGGGCGAAGTTCTGCTGGCTGGGGTGTTGCTGCAAAGTCAAGGTAAGTGCACTGGTAGTTTCCTTTTAATGGTATATGTGCCCCTTAAAAATCCCACACTGGGTTCCATATCGACGTGGGCCCCCCAATTCTTATCTGCTCACACCCATGTTAGGGGTTACATGTAAAGTTTGCTTTACCCTTGATGTGTGTTGTTGCACCACATATGTTGCGCAGGCAAGCCCTCAAAGTTGGATGTGCATGCGGCACTCAGGTTGGTGGGTGGGGTGTTTGGTTGGCCTACTCCCCCCTGTGTCATGCTACAATTTTTAAACAAAAACAACAAGGGGGAGGGGGAAACAAACAGGTGTGTGTGCACCGCCCAAACTATAATAATCAAAATATTACAGGGTGCTAGTAAGATAGGGACAATCCCCTCTAATTGTACCAAAGATATTGGGCCCTAGACTGGCCCATAAAATCCCTATGCAATTATACTGCACACCACCACAATGTAGAAAAATATAAATGTAAATTTATTAAATCTTTCTTAGAACAACAAAGACACAACAAGACTTAATTAAAAAACATACACACAATTGTTGGGGGAATGGGAAGGTCCTGTTTAAGAGCTATTAATATTAGTATATCACATAAGTATAATGCATAAATCAATAAATTTGATATCTGAGATAACATTCAATGGCTAAATGGTGGCGTGTGATGAAAAAAAGTGTGTGAGTGCACAGAAGTGCAAAAGGAAAATAGGCTGAAATCAATACATTGTGATAAAGTGCCCAGTGCAAAAAATAGAGTGAGATAAAGTGTCAAAATTGATAGGTGCTGAAATGAACAGTGTGCTAAGAGATAAGTAAGTGAGGCAGTGCTCGGCCTAATCAAGATAAAATGATGCACACGCCAACATTAAAGCCACAGAGTCTCAATGGTAAAAAACAGTTATTAAACAATGAACATCACCAATCCTCGAGCTCCGGACCCCCCGATACCGCAACTATTCACCGACGCGTTGCGTGGCCTTCTGCCACTTCGCCAGGGTGAGTAAGTTGCTCAGCGTCCCCTCTCCGCCTTTTGTACCCACCTGATACCACTTGTGTGTCCGCCACTGTGATCCCGCCACTGTGATGTCCGGAGCTCGAGGATTGGTAATGTTCATTGTTTAATAACACCATTGAGACTCTGTGGCTTTAATGTTGGCGTGTGCATCATTTTATCTTGATTAGGCCGAGCACTGCCTCACTTACTTATCTCTTAGCACACTGTTCATTTCAGCACCTATCAATTTTGACACTTTATCTCACTCTATTTTTTGCACTGGGCACTTTATCACAATGTATTGATTTCAGCCTATTTTCCTTTTGCACTTCTGTGCACTCACACACTTTTTTTCATCACACGCCACCATTTAGCCATTGAATGTTATCTCAGATATCAAATTTATTGATTTATGCATTATACTCATGTGATATACTAATATTAATAGCTCTTAAACAGGACCTTCCCATTCCCCCAACAATTGTGTGTATGTTTTTTAATTAAGTCTTGTTGTGTCTTTGTTGTTCTAAGAAAGATTTAATAAATTTACATTTATATTTTTCTACATTGTGGTGGTGTGCAGTATAATTGCATAGGGATTTTATGGGCCAGTCTAGGGCCCAATATCTTTGGTACAATTTTTAAACAAGTCTTACCACTGGTGGGCACATGCCACCTATTGGTGTCCATGATGCCTGACACCCTGTGTTAGGTGTTGGGGTGGAGCATCCCCAAAACCCGCTCCTCAGCATGGGTAAATTGTAGAGTTTTAGGGAGATCCCCCACCAGTCTGCAAGCTAGATCAAGCTAGATTCAAACAAAGGAAAGGGTGGATTTATTGAGTTGTCCAATGTTTCCTGTACAAGCAGCCCTCTGGTTGTTCACCACTTATCCCTCAGCTGAGTTTCTGGCGAACCACCACCTTCAGGTCGTCTTACTTTTTCTTGGCCTGGGCACCATTCTTGTGTTCTGGCCCAGCCCCATCATGTTGCGGCCAACCTCCAACCATAACTCCTTCCGCAACTTTTTGGGGGTCGAGCAGGACTGGGACCCAGCCAGTCGATTTTAATTTTTGACTACACAATGCAGCAGAACCTCCAGCTGGGCTTCATTAAATCAGCCACTTAACTCCCAGGCCCAGAACGGATGGATTCCAGGCTACTGGCCAGTGAGAGAGCAGGTCTGGCTGTGGCAACGCTGCTCATCCTTTGGTTCCCCCGTTGGCTTTGCATGGGGCTCCTCTGTGGACTCCACACTGGGGCACGCCCTGAGGTCCGCATACTGCTCCAGTGTCCCGACCATTGGTTGGTCCATGGTTGGCTGTACCAGGGGCCCTGGGAGCCCTGTTTTTCTGACTCTCACTGCTGATGCCTTACACTACTGCTGCAGGTGATCCCCTCAGAGTGGCTAGTGTGGGTATCAGCAAGGGAGTGCCTGCAGGAAGAACAGCGGGGCCTGGGGCTGGGGCTGCGGCACTTTGGCCCGGGTGCTGCCGGTTCTTCGGCCATGCCTGTGTTCCTGGCTCTGGGGGCTGTGGTGGCGCCTATGATTTGGCATAGTGAGCTCAGAAGTGGCAAGAAAATTTGAACCTCAGCTGTGATCTTTTATACCTAATTGAGTGAGAAATTGTGGTGGAAACCTTTGTTTTGTTTTTACAGGCCATCACAGGTGGCAGCAATCTACAGGCTACATGGGAGCATGGACACAAGCACACTTCCAGGGTCCACCAGGGCATGTCGGTGCACAGGGTTGTGTCATACAGATGACATCCAAAGGCACCCACCGTGTTCACCCATGAGCAGCAGGAAGATGGTAAATCACAGCGAGGCATGTGTGCCACATTACACTCCTGCCAAGGTGCAAACAGGTGACAGTGGCCGTGAAATACGAGCGAAGGCACCTGGCACCACAGTAATGGCGGAGACCTGGCCTTCCAACATTACAGGTCCGCAGTACTTTGCTGCCACTCTCACATGGACCACTCAGGCATGTTTGTATATGATGCAGGGGTGCCTAAGTGATTTATGTTTGACATTTCTATGCAATCCGCTGCTAGTTTGGGATGGGAGAGCTGGCTTCGCCTTTATTGCTGGCCACGTTCAGCGAGCCCTATACAAAAGTAGTAGCGGAGTGGAGAGTTAGGCGTGCCTTTTGGCCTAAGTGCATCTGCGCTGGCAATACGCTATTACTGTGGGATGGGAGAGCTGTATTAGGTAGCATTGGCATATACTAGCATATACGAGGCTAGAGTGCTTGCACTGACCCAGAAACTTACTTAAAGGGGCAGGGGCATGCATGTGGAGCTAAAGGAGACCCAAACAGAGGACATAAGTTATCATTGTACATCTGTTTGTTCTTTGCAGACTCATGGAGCAAAGGTACGACTTCAAGGCCAACACACATGAAAAGAGGAAGTGGCAGCCCGTGTGAGTGGCAAGGGGACATCGCCTTACACCTTCACCCATATAATGCAGGACTGGTCAGACCTCAAATGGCAAAAGTGGCCTTGGGTTCGGAATTTCCCAGGTAAGTGGATGTACAACAGAGAAGGTGAGCTATCAAGGTAGCGATTAACATGTTTTACACAATTATATTTTCCTTTGTAGCTAGGGAGTTCTGGCTGCAGATCAAGCCCCCTAGAGGTGAGGGGTCCAGCCAGTGGGGCCCAGATGACAGGGTGTGGGTTTAAGGCAGCATCCCAAAACCCTGCCAATGTCCTCTTCCTCCTCTGAATCGGCACCACCACCAGCCAGAGAGCCCACAGGAGGGTGTGTTGGGCTTGGAGTCGCCCACAGCTCCTGTACACTGCAGTAGGCCAATACCCAAAAAACACACAGGTTGTGCTGCATGTAAAGTCTAATAAAATGTTTGCTAAGTGCCGGTGTGTTGTGCTTCTCTGTCCCTACAGAATCATCAGAGGGTCAGTATCAGGCAATGGGGCCACCCGATACGGAAGCGGCGCAAGGCTCAGCTGGGTGTCAAGCCAGTGAAGCAGAACTATACCCAAGCATTACACAAAAAACACATGACCATACATACTAACTCAGGTTCTTTCCCTCTACAGACCCTGAAGAAGGGATGGCACTGCAAAGGACGGTGGCCCCCTAAAAATATGCGTCAACTAGTTCTGGTAAGTATGTAAAAATGTGCGTGCATGTACAGGCACACATGTGGAAACGTATATTTTTTCTCTTTGCAGGTTCCATGTTGGTCCCCCTAGCAATTATAAAAATAATTTATATTTTTGTATGTAAATAACTTTTTTATAAAAAAAAGTAAATAAAAAAAAGTTCCTATTAAACAATGAGTTTGTGGCTGAAGTAGGAGGTAAGTAACAGTGGGTAGAAGCAGACAACATGGCGACCAAGGTACAAAGGTAAGAATGTGCAAGTTCATGTAGACTACATGGGATGCCCTAAATGCCAGCAGGGGGACAAGGGTAAGTATGTGCAAAGACATGGCGGACTACATGGGATGCCCTAGATGCCAGCAGGAGGGACAAAGGTAAGTATGTGCAAAGACATGGCAGACTACATGGGATGCCCTAGATGTCAGCAGAGGGGACAAAGGTAAGTAGGTGCAAGAACATGGCAGACTACCACGGGTACATTGGCGGGGGACAGCGGGAAGCATCTTAATATAGCTGGGTAAAACTAAAAAAGGCGTATGCTGGAAAGCCAGACAGGGCACAGCACACCGAGAGCAATGGGATTCATAGCAAATTACATCCAAAAACAGGTAAAAACTTGGCTTTGAGACTACTTTGGCTGCAAATAACAAATACAAGTGTTTGCAATTTCCTAGTTCCTGAAAAGAACGAGCATTCACGTGCAGGCTCTGAATCAGGCCCATTGTCTGTAGATGTCAGTATCTTCTACTTGCCTTGGGCCAGTGTGGGGTCTGTTTGCATGCACAGAAGCAAAATATTCAGCGACCAGCAACAAGTAGGGGAATACATTTGTGCTTGACTAACCTTTTCTTTAGCCTCCCGATTTCGGACTGTGTACTCGTATATGAGCCTCACTTGGGCCCTTCAGCTTTACCATCTGGAACCTTGACTCCTGTGCTGAAACTGGCCCCTAGGGCAACTTCACAGTGGCACTAGAGCCTTGAGCTCAGATTACCCTAAATGTCAGGGCTCAGCTTCATTATATGCTAGAAGACGCATGTCTTGACCAATTAGGACGTCAACCCCAGGTACGCTTCAGTTTGACAATAGACATTTGGATGTGTCTGTCCTCTGAGCCACATAGATTATTTAGAGAGTAGGCATGCACAGGTCCACACCAATCATTTAACCAAATATTCAAACCATTGACCATCATAGAGATGAATTGTCTGCTGGTGCTTTTTGACCACATTTGAAAGTAAAAAGAGAGCCCAAACTGGAGAAAATGCCCCTCCCTGTCAGCAGCTGTGTCATAATTTCACCTTTTTCCAATAGATACCAGAAATGTGTGCATATACTGTAAATTTCCTGGCAGGTGCCTCTGGGCCTTAGACACATGGGACATACAAGCATTGTGGAAGTGAGGACATTAATTCATGGCTTGTAAATTGTATCTATTGTATTTTTTTTACAGGAGCTCTGAATTTTAGCTTAGATTAGGTAAAGTACTGAATAGGGCAGGCACCAGTTAAGTTTTATCTTTATACCCTAGGTATGGACAAATGACAGGTGATACACATGTCTGATGTAAAACTGCAGAATCACCAAAAATGGAACAAGTTGGAAACAGTTGGTAAGAAGGAGTATAATGTGACATTGATGTTGTAAATATTTGAAGAGAATTATTGTGCCCCTAATGTGCTGCAAGAAATTCCAAAGCAACGATGATGCAAGGGCACTGCCTCTTACTGACTTTATCTGCTTCCTGCAATTATTTATATAAAACTAATAATAGATTCAGAAGCTGTAATACCACAAATCATTTCTTTGCCTTTGATCCAAATCCCCCTTGTAGTTATGAGTGAATTGTCCAAGATTTATTTCAGATGTAATTTCAGATGCTATTTAATTAAGATTTAATGCTAGTTCAAAAGATACCAAACCAGATGCAGACTCTGCCCTGTCCCCAACCCAGAGCCCTGTCCCCAACCCAGGTCACCTCATGCAATTTGCCACTTTCCAATCCTCCAAACTTTCAAAAGTACCCGTAAGAATCATCTGTTCAGCTAGCTTAAGCTTCCAGCTTCACAATCTTGTGAACTTTTGGTACACTTGCCACTATGCATAGTACATACTACCTGTGACTGAACTTTTTCTCCACCCTAGCCTTTAGATTGTAAGCTATTGTAACTAGGGATGAGCAAGCCCTCGTCCCCCTCTTCCTCCTCTTTCAAAACTGGACAGTGGTGTACCTGGCTGCTTCCGGCCCAGCAACCCACCCCGTGAGCCTTGTGTGCACTCCCCTGATGGACCTTCCTCCTCCTCCTCTGCTTCCATCACCCCATCCATCATGGCCTGAGGGTTTTTTTCCAGAGGCAAAGGATGGGGATGGTAGTGCTGACAATGGCATCATCAGTGCTGACCATATTGGGCAGCACCACGAAGATAAACCTCAAGGAGGCACACTCATTGCTGGTGAAGTAGTGAAGTGCTGTTGGTCTGTGTTTCTACTCACCCGGGCATTTTAGAGCTGAAACTCCACTATTACCTGCTTCTGTTCACGCACTCTCTCCAGCATATACAACGTGGAATTCGACCTGGTGGGCAAGTCACATATGAGGCAGTGGGTGGAAAGTCCAAAGTTCCTCTGCAGTGAAGTCAAGTGAGGGGGAATGCTGAAAGTGAGTGCACACGTTAAAGAGGACCAACACCCAGGGGTGATCGGCCCGGAAATCTATAAGATTCCCGGGCCGATCACCTCCCACCCCGCGGGACATCCGAGATCGGGATGTCCCGCGGGGTGAAACCCCCAAAACACCTTACCTGATCCGCCGCCGCTTCCGCCGCCGCCGCCTCCCGCGCGCCCCTCCAGACGTGCGCGCGCCCGCGCCGGCCCTCTGTGAATGGCCGGCGGGGGCGCGCGCGCGCCGAGAGTGACGCGCGGGAGGCGGCGGCGGCGGAAGCGTCTTGGACGTTCCTGATCCCCGCCTGGACGTTGGCGGGGATTGGCTGCGGCGCTCACGTGGGAGCGCTGAGAGGTGAGTTTTTTGGGGTTTCTGGGGGGTTTCACACAGCGGGGCACCCCCGATCGGGGTGCCCCGCCGAAGTGGACCAAAACCCAGGATAGTCAAAATCCTGGGTGTTGGTCCACTTTAAGCAGCTCTGGCATTTCTGGATTAGGGACCAGGAAGCTCTGTACCACTACATTGAGCACATACACCAGACAAGGGATGTGCACCCACCCAGCTTGGCCCATGGCTGCTACAAGATTACACCCATTGTCATGCTTGTCATGCTTCAAGTGCGACAGCAGCAGCCAATCATCTGTCGGCTCCTAGATGCCGATCCACAGCTCCTGGGACTTTTGACCAGATGGATGAGTTTTAGCACTGCATGCTGCATTTCCCCATGGTAGTGCTCAAATTAGTGGTGCAGGGGCTGCGCTTACTGCTTGCGGAGGATGCAGAGGAGGAAGAGGAGGCAACAGGAGGCACCAACTGATTTCCAGCAATCCTGGATGGTGAAAGGATATGCATCACAGCGCTTCCCGCCTCAGTCCCAGCCGCCGCTACCCAGTAGACAGTTAAAGAGATGTAACATCCATGCCCATGCTTCTCAGTGGTGAGGTGGATTATATTGCCCAGTACACATCTTATTTTTTCCATAACCTGTTGTTGCAGGGCAGGGATTGCCTGGCAGTGTATTGTGGAAAAAACGCCGACATTAGATCTTTAAAATTGTCCATCTCTACCAGGTGGAATGGGAGCATTTCAAAGGCCGGCAATTTGGAAATGGAAAATTAAGGGTCAGGGTTCAGGGGTGGGATTGGCCCAACTTCCACTTTCTCTTCAATGTTTGCCAGATGGAAAGTTGAGCGATTCCCTGGGATAGTGGGAACTGCCTTAGTGATGGTGCTGCTGCTGGTGCTTAAGGTTGTGGTGGAGGTGGTGATAATCCCACATCCTCTCTTTGGGGGGGGGGGGCAGGTGGCCTTGTCCTAGGGGAGGTAGTGGTAGAGGCTGAATCAAGCAAAGGAGCAGAGTGAGCCTTAGGTGTTTCCATGTTTCTAGATGTTTAGGTGTGTTTAGCTAAGATTATTAAGAATTTTCCTTTGTTTCAGGCACTGATGGCAAAGCTTGCAAATGACCAGTGTCTTGTCCTCTGAGGACTGCTTGAAAAAATGCCATGCTGGTCAGATCCCTGAGCCTGCCTTGTTGCACTTTCTGGTGTCCCTGGGCCCGGTGGGCGTGGCAGCCTAACTCTGATGGCCTTCTGTTCTTGTTGGGTCTAGGACCTCACTGGCCATGTCTTCATCTTCCAACATAAGTTTTTGGGCATCTGGGAAGCCTGGGTCTGCAACTAGGGCAGAGGCAGGTGGATGACCCACGGTATCCCAGTTAGGAGTGTTATCATAGAGCACTATTGACTCCTTGACTTGTGTCTGGGAAGGCCTTGCTGATTTTAAGTGGGGTGAGCTGGAGGGCTCAGCACTTCCGGCGGAAGTGGAAGGGGTGGAGGACAATCCTATAGAACTGGTATCACTGCGCCCCATAAAATCTTTGACTACCTCAACTTGTTCTGGCCTCACCACTCTGCCAGCAGTATTGAGGCCTACAGAAATGTGCTCCAAACTCTGACACCTGCTTGCGCCAGAGGAAAGTGTAGCAGGCAAGGAAGAAACACATCCTCATCCCTTTCCTTCAGCACCAGCTCCATAACTGGTAGCTACAGCATCAACATGGCCACGCCCCTGTCCCTTATTGCCTACTTTCTGCATTGTTAGACATAGACACCTGCAGTTACAGTGGCATGAAATGGACAATTAAAAAAGAGGGTCCGGAACCAGTGGATACTCCATTAAAATTGGTATTAAAGGGCCGTAACACACAAGTGCCCTGAACAACTGGTATTAAAGAGTACTGACACACAAGTTTCCTGAACAATTGGTATTAAAGAGTACACACAAGTGCCCTGAGCCACTGAACACTACACAGGCCTTAAGTACCTGAACCAGTGGATACTCTACTATCAATTGGTATTAAAGTGTACTGACACACACATGCCCTAAACAATCGGTATTAAAGAGCAGTGACCCCGATGTGGCCTAAAACTATTGGTATTAAAAAGTACTGACACACAAGTGCCCTGAACCAGTGGACACTAAACAAAATATTTTTTTCCTTTACGAAGACCTTAAGTGCCCTGAACCAGTGGATACTCCACTATCAATTGGTATTAAAGTGTATTGACACACCAATGGTTATAGCAAGTGGTATTAAAGAGCAGTGCCCTGAACTATTTTAGGTGCCTTCTATAACGCTTATGGCATTGTCTTTTGTTAAGATGTTTATGTGGTCATATTTTAACCCTTGGATCTCCATAAGGTGCTTAATCCCCCCACAACGTATGTGGGTGTGATACTTTTGATATTTTTGCTATTTGGGATATGTTGCTGGTGCACTGGCCCCAGAAGCACATATCCATTATGTCTTTCATATTTAGTTGTACCTTTCATATTTATTCAAGATACATGAATTTCAATAAACACTCCTTGTGACTGTGGTTTGCGACTGTATTTTGGTCCTCACCAACTCTCACAGGCCACAGGCTTGAAACACGTGTCCACAAGTGTAACACGTTTGGTTGTGTAAATGTTAAAGGGATTTTTCAGGCAAAAGATTAAAAACAATAAAAAGCAGCTTACCTTGCCAAGCGTTCCTCCAGTGATGTGATTCATCTTAGCTCGACTCGGTGAATGAAGAAATACACTTCCTCATCTGCCCATCAAACCCCCCCACCACTTAAGTGGATCAGCAATACTAACTCAAGGAGCTAGTCTAAAACACACCCCCTCTGTATTGATGGCTTGAATGGCACTCGCTGAGCTTCCATTCTAGCCCAGCTAACCCCTGAGAATGCTTGTGTTTCAAGAAACATCTTGGGCTCTCACAGACCCTGCTTATTATGCTGATTTTTTATGCATCACACAGGCCACACCTATATGCTTCGCAAGATAAATCATAAAGTAAAACTGTAAACTCTGATATCTCAGCCATTTTTTCTTCAATTTAAAAATGGAAAACAGTTTAGGGCAGTGCCAAATGTAGCCCAACACAATGGTCTAAAAATTGGCTTTGCTTTAAATATTACTTTAAACTAATCTTTTGTATTGCACATCCAGAAGATTTCTAAATGCTTTGATACCTTGGATGGTCCCAAGATATAAAGAGATGATTTCCATGGCTCTGACCACTGCAAGTAGTGATAGGCAATTCTATTATTCCTTGTGTTGGGTGCTGTGAAAATATTTTCTGTTCTAAAAAAGCCTCTGTTTTTTTAGACTATTTCTTCATAGTGTTCTATTAGGTAATGTTGGTGTGCATTCTGAGGCAGGCCACACGGCAGAATACAAAGCACTTTCTCCACCGAAGTAGGCACGTCGGTCCACGTCGGTTACTGCTGAAGCAAATAAAGTGGTATGTCTCTGTTTAACCCTTCAGTTCCAGCCTACCTACAGCTCTGTTGCCAAGCAATATTACGCATTTTGCACTATATATGTTTAACTGCGATTTTTGCAGGATTTTACCAGGGATTTCTAGGAAAATTATATTTTTTATCAGAGTTTGGGCTTTAACGTGAAATGTCTTGTTTGTTTTTGTTTTGTCAATATCTTCGGTAAAATATTTGGAAAAAAAAAAAACAATTATTTTTAAAAAATGTTGCTTTTTTTAATGAAAATTGACTTTTTTTAGAAAATCATATTGCTTGTTAAAGCCCTATTCCTCTTCATTACAATGATACCATATACGATCATGGCCGTAAAGTATTTCTCACAGAAAAGGATTACAGTAACACATGTTTTGCTATACACGTGTTTATTCCCTTTTTGTGTATTGGAACTAAACCAAAACAGGGAGGAAGAAAAGCAAATTGGACATAATGTCACAACAAACTTCAAAAATGGTCTGGACAAAACTATTGGCACCCTTTCAAAATTGTGGATAAATAAAATTGTTTCAAGCAGGTGAAGCTCCTTTAAACTTACCTGGGGCAAGTGGCAGGTGTGGGCAATAGAAAATCACACCTGAAAGCAGATAGAAAGGAGAGTTGCCTTAGTCTTTGCATTGTGTGTCTCTGTGTGCCACACTAAGCATGGACAACAGAAAGAGAAGAGAACTGTCTAAGGACTTGAGAACCAAAATTGTGGAAAAATATCAACAATCTCAAGGTTACAAGTCCATCTCCAGAGATCTAGATTTGCCTCTGTCCACATTGCGCAACACTATCAATAAGTTTGCAACCCATGACACTGTAGCTAATCTCCCTAGGCATGGACAGAAGAGAAAAATTTATGAAAACTGTAAACGCAGAATAGTCCGGATGGTGGATAAGCAGCCCCAAACAAGTCCCAAAGATATTCAAGCTGACCTGCAGGCTCATGGAGCATCAGTCTCAGTGCAAACTATCCGTTGCCATTTAAATGAAATGCTATGGCACGAGTCCCAGGAGGACTCCACTGCGGACATAAAACAGCAAGACTACATTTTGCTAAAATGCACTTGAAAAAGCCAAAATCCTTCTGGGAAAACATCTTGTGGACAGATGAGACCAAGATAGAGCTTTTTGGTAAAGCACATCAGTCTACTGGGGCCTACAAAGAAAATAACTCAGTACCTACAGTAAAATATGGTGGAGGTTCAATGATGTTTTGGGGTTGTTTTGCTGCCTCTTTATATTGGGTGCCTTGAATGTATGCAAGGCATCAGGAAATCTGAGGACTACCAATGGATTTTGGGTCGCACTGTACAGCTCAGTGTCAGAAAGCTGGGTTCGTGTCCGAGATCTTGGGTCTTCCAGCAGGACAATGACATCAAAAAGCACCCAGAAATGGATGCCAACCAAGCGCTGGAGAGTTCTGAAGTGGCCAGCAATGAGTCCATATCTAAATCCCATTAAACACCTGTGGAAAAGAGATAAGTGGAGACCTGGAGCAGTTTGCAAAGGAAGAGTGGTCCAACATTCAGGCTGAGAAGTGTAAGAAGCTTATTGATGGTTTTAGGAAGTGACTGATTTCAGTTATTTTTTCCAAAGGATGTGCAATCAAATATTAAGTTAAGGGTGCCAATAATTTTGTTCAGACCCTATTTAGAGTTTGGTGTGACATTATGTCCAATTTTTTTTTTTTCCTCCCTTTTTGGTTTAGTTCCAATACACACAAAGGGAATAAATGTGTATAGCAAAACATATGTTACTGCAATCCCTTTCAGTGGGACATTTCATTTTTTTTTTAAATTTCAGGGGTGCCAACGTTTATGGCCATGACTGTATGCATTGGTAGAAACCCATTCCTGCCAAGAGACCCCCCAAACTGAAAATACATTTTTATAAGATTTTCAGTTAATACAATTAACTGCACCTTGCAGTTAACTATCAAGGGTTAAACTTTTACAAATAAAAAACAGCATTAGAGGTGACCCAAAAAAAAGTTGTGTGGGTCACCCTCTCTAGCAAAACCAGCATGGGCAGCAGTTATTTTGGCCGGTAGACCAGGGCGCAGAGGTCTACCCTTATCAGTTCACAGAGGGTTAAGTGTAAAAACAACACATGCACACACACTTTACAAAGTCATTTCCGCCCCCCCTACTTACTTCCTACCATCGTCGGGTGCTGTCCCATGCCGTCTGATCTTCAGACGGAAATGAAAAATGGAAGCTGGGAGCAAAGTGGAGGATCGGTCTCCTCTGCCCCACCCCTGGCTTCCGCCACTCACCCTGGACTACACTGCTCACTCCCACTGCAGGGAGGGGCCATTTACATCAGCACACTCTGGGGGGGGGGGGGAGGAGGATGCGTTCAGACCCTGGTCTGACGATCGGAGGGCCCCAGGGGCTTCTAAACAGGGGAAATGCCAGCCACCAAGTTTACATGGCTGGCACTTAATGGTTGGAGATGCAGCCACATAAATTGTACATGGTTGGCATTTAAAGGGTTATGGTATTTTTTATTGATTTAATACATAGAGGAAGGTATAAGCAATTACAAATACAAATGTGGAAAATGGGGACAATTTAAAGATTCCATAGTCTAGAAATATTAAAGGAGGGTTAAGTAAAATTCATATATCAAGTCAGTAAAAAAAATATTCAGCTCTCATTTAATTTGCAGATCCATGGAAACTTCTGGCAATGAGAGCTGGCTCCTTTGAAGTAGCAATTATGTGCAGTGTGCTTTACTTGCAGTGCAAACAACTATTTACATTTGGGGCATAAGTACACAAAACTGTATTTTGTGACTCCTTCATAAATCTGCAACTGCTTAGGTGCTTAGGTACTTGGAGGACTGTTGTTGCAAATGTCAGTCACTCCAGTGAGATATGAACACAACTTAACTTTATTTTTGTTGCTTCAAAGCCAATTTTTGTTTACCTTCCCTGCAAATAAAAAATTTCCTGTCCCTATTCTAACAATAGATTTACCATCCCAATGACATATATATATATATATATATATATATATATATATATATATACACACACACCGGTATGTAATATTATCTACACACACCCTATTACTCCATGTACTGGAAGCTGCCAGCTCCTTTTTCTTAGGATGTCAGAGGTCACACAGTCTCATCTGGTTCAGATGGGGAAGTCTGATCTGTAATATAGCAGAGTCCCTCTTGCCCCACTTGTGCTACATACCACAGTAAATATTGGAAGAGATTTTTGAACACACTGTAAACATACCGCCTTAATGCTGACTTAATTTGACTGGAAATGTCACTGGATTTATAACACTTTATTTTACTGCCATCATTTTGCGCAGGCGATGGGTGTGGGGGTTGGAGGTGGAAAGGGAGCAGATTCTGCTGAAATATCATTATTAAAAAGGCATGCTGAAAAGTCAAGTAGGCCAGAGGGAGGAATTTAATGAAAGTGAGGTGCTGTATTCCGCAATTATACCATGGGGAGCCCGATTGTCTTATTTATTTGGCTTGCGCGCTTAGCAATCGTTAGTAATGCATCTGTTAAACTTCCAGTTCATAAAGAGCTGTTTTTCTTTTGCTAGGAGACACAAAAAAAGCAAAAGTTTATCTCAAAAACCTGTTTACCTAGAGCAAATGTCACATCTTTACACGGGAAAAGAAACCTGACTTATGTGAAAGAGCATTGACCTGGGCTAAGGAGAACCTCCAGTCAATAAATAAATATCTGTTTTCAAGCAAAAACATTTTTGGGGACATAGATGCCCATTAAATGCTGAGTAGGATTGCCACCTGGCCGGTATTTTTCTTTTTACTTTACCATTCAATAGCCTGAGGTGTAGGTAATTGTATTTTTACTGGTAAATGAAATTGCGGGTAAACTTTTCCTATCCTCAGTTACCAACAAAAAAAACAAATACTGGCACTGCCAGGCTGGTGGTCAGTAAAGTAAAAAAAAAAATACCAGGGGGCGTGGCTTGGTGATGGTCGCATGAGGAAGCAGAGACCGGAGCTCCAGCCGGATTGAGTGGAAAAAGCCCTAATCACCCATACTACGCGGAGCTGGCCAGGAGGAGGGCCGCAATATGGCGCCCACCTCTCCTAGGAGAAGAACTCAGCAGGCGGGGATGCTGAGACCGGAGATGGCGGCCATGGATCCAGACACAGGCGGTCGGGAAGTGGAGGGCAGATGTGCCCCATCTATGCAGCAGCTGAGGATCGGGGCGGCGGGTAAAGCAGAGGAGGGGTGGTCGAGCCCTACACCTCTGATGAGCAGCAGAGGAGAAGAGGCGGTGCGGCGTGAGCCCGCGGAAGAGATCAACGAGGAGGCACAGGAGGGAGGACGGCTGAGGCTGAGGAGGGAGGCTGAGACAGCCTTAGTGAAGAGAGCGAGGGAACACAGCTGTGGCCTAGGCTGGGTCCCTCGGCGCCCCCAGGGAAGGGGATATGGAGGGGCAGTCAATCCCTCTACCTGGCCACAAAATAAACCCAGGATTGCCTGGTGTGGAGACACCGCTTGGGGCTTCCCCCTCAACCCGGCTCCCTGGTGGGGGAAAGAAGCAGCTCCCTCAGACCCAGACCCATGGATGAACTGGCTCACAGAGAAGGGGGGATAGAAGATGTACCGGGGTCGTCCCCCTGCAAACAGATGCCTCCCCACTTACAGCAGCTCCTGCATGCCGGGTCTCTTCCTGTGGACCCCCAGGAGGATGCTGGGTGGGGGGACGCAGGTTTGCCATCCCCCCTCATGAGGGACTCAGATTCTATGTCAACTGGCTGGGCTCACCCTGTCGCTCCTTAGGCCCCCAAATACAGCCGGGGAGTGCCCATGATGACCCGATCTCTCCTTCAGGGCTATCCGCCTCTCAATGTTGGTCCAGCGGATCTTCAAGCCTGAGTAGGAGTAGCCCAGCAAGTCCAGGATTGTACCCCTGGAGATGGATCATCACAGTATTAAAGCCCTTATCTTTTCACTGCCCACTAGGAAAGATTTTGAGAATATCATCAACAGAATGGAGTCCACCTTCAGGAGAGAGATGGATGAAGTATCAAGATCAGTGACTGAAATAGACAACATAGTTACTTCTGTAGAGAAAGTTCAGGATTCGGTTCACCAACGTCTCACCACGCTAGAGAATAATCATAGCGCCCTGGAGAGGGCCCAAACGGAGTCTGCACGTCAGATTGCGGGCATATTGCTTCATCAAGACGACATGGAGAATCGGGGAGAAGAAATAACATAAGGATAAGGGGTCTTCCGGAAGTTCCTGAGTTCTCCAACCTTTCAGACACTGTGGCACAGATATTCAATCAAGTTATTGATCATCCACCGGGGTCGATATTGAGTTAGATAGAGTACACAGAGCTCCGTGCCCTAAAAACCCAGACTTGCGCTGGCTGAGGGACATTATTTGTTGTGTGCACTTTTACAAGTTGAAACAAGCCATCATGTGTCAAGCATGGGCCAAAAGGCCATTACGTTCAAAGGAGCGCAGATCATCTTATTACCCGACTTAGTGCGCTGCACACTTCAGATGAGGAAGGTCATGAAACCACTGTTGGAGAGTGCCAGAGCTGTCGGAGCCACTTAAAGATGGGGCCACCCTTTTCATTTGATTCTGCAATTACGTGGCCGTAGCTTTGTCCTCCCAACTTAGGGAGGCCTTTGAATTCCTGGGATCCTCGGTGGTGGAAATGGAGAACTGGCTGTCACCTTTGCTGTGCCCGCCCTGGGTCCCAGAGCTGGGCGGGTGCCGTGTTGAGCCTCAGCCCAGCAGGATCAGAGGGGGTAGGCCGTGAGCCCCCAATGCCGCTAATGACTGAGATTGAGAAATGTTCTTTTTTCAGATCGTTGGCCCAAGTGCTTTTCCTGATCCACTCCTTCAGAACTTGTCCTTTACTGCATACTGTGTTTTCCATCTGACTTTCTGGAATGTTTTTTCTTTTTCTTCTTTTTTGCATGGTCCAGCGGAATTATCAATTCCTTATCCTGGCCCCCTTCGGGCCTACGAGCCGTGGACTGTTGGCTGAGCTCTCAGAAGGACGAAGAAGAGTCGTTATATAGCATGTTTTGTTCCTACATCGGAAGAGGTCTGGAAACCTTTTGTTTTATACGGTCCCCTTGAGAGATGCTCTGGACGAAGCGGCACTAACGGGCTTATCGGATAGTTCGGAGAGACCACTAGTCCCGAGATTCTGTTGGACCACTTGCACTCCGACCTGGGCAGTTCTCACCTGTTCTTGCCTTCCACTTCCCCCCACTTAGGTGATCCCATGCCTTCCTCAGGAAACACCTGGGGAAGCCTAAGGGGATCAAGCTCATCAGTGAGGTAGGCGTGTTGATTTTTTAACTTGCTGTGTCTAGTAGATCTCAGTTAGAATAGCTATTGTCGTGACATAGTACGTTTTTTTTTTTTTTTTTCTTATTGATTGTTCCTATTTTTTCCATTGCTGCCTTATGTTCTTTACTCCTTTCCTCTCCTTTCTTCTTCCTTACAGAGGTCTCCGACCTCGATCCCCCTCTTAATCTCCCCTTAACTACCCCCCATCCTTGGTCTGAACAAATAGAGTGAACGTGCCACCAAGCACACCTTCCTCCCAAAGAGGAGCACCAACACATCATAGAAATTTAACAAATTCTTTATTGATACAAAAAAGGGGCTAAAACACATATAACACAAGACATTTAAAAACAGCTGCTCTAACCCCTATAATCTCCAAATAAATGATGCCCATATAGGGATATCAATAAGAACCACCATGGGACAAAAGTTAGCCCTAAATAGATCACCCCCTAAATATTTTTGTTCCGGCACAAAACCCAATTGTCATATAAAGTGCAAAAGTGCTAAATATAATCCAATCTCAATTAATCGCTAGCAAACCTAATACATACTGAAGTTAATAAACAATGATGCAACATGCATGGAATAAAACACAATTCATAAACCACAATATATACCCAACTAATACTGTGTAGAAACCTTATATAAACCATATATATCATATATTGCACAACATCCCATCAATGTGAACACAACATTAATAAAATACAAGCTGGTGAACAAAGACAAACAATATAAAGTGCATGTGCCAGCAGCAATACTATAGACACCACATGAATCTCACACATATAACAGGACCGCCCATGGGGTGATAACATGGAGCTAGAGGCAGTTCAAACACCTGCGCACGCGGCTCCCATGCCGCTTCACAGGGTGAGGGTAACAAGAACTGATATTATGCTCCTTTAAGTACCTACCTCTCCGTTCCTGCAGCCCATGTGCGTCTGCGTCGCCGGGACTGGTGGAAATGCCGCGACCGGAAGCGTCCTGGCGCCCAACCAATGAGGACACATGACACGTACAATGTCACAGGGCACATGGGCTGCTCCCCAATGGCGCAGCCGCCTGAAGGAAGCTGCAGCACCGGGGACAGCCCCCGTAACACAGACACACGCTGCGAGCCAACGGAGATAGAGGGGACAGATACCAGGGGAAAATGTTAATAATAAAAGCGCCCAAACTTATTTCTAATGAGAATAACCTACAGCCTATTGCAAGTATTGCATAAACTATCTACATACCTAAACATGACCTATACCTAAAGACATGTACAGACGATTATATACAATCAATTGTATACAGGGGAGCAGAGATGCAAAGAAACAAGAATATACAAAAACGATAATATATACCGGCAGCCATCACAAACATGTATAATGTCCAAAAGTCATGCACAAAAAATTGCAATGCAAACATTGAACTCAATATTATGATTATTATAATTTCAGCCACTCTCCGGGGGGGGGGGGGGGGGGGGGGGGGGGGCTATAATAGTGTGAACCAACTTCCTTATGATGAACCAACTTCATTATGGTCCAGTGACAACTGCCAAATTTTTCACAATGGGATCCATCCTTTTGGAAGTTATTGAGGGGTGGTCAAGTCCAACGAGGCTCATTGCTGGAGTTCCCATAAAGTGCCCAATAATGTACAATCCATTATGCCCACTGTGAAAATAAATGGGTATGCAAAAAGTATAGAGTAAAACAAAATCAAATGAATTGAAAAAAAATATCAAAGAATAATCAAAAAATGATCAAACTGACCACAATAAATGTGACCAAACAAACATGTGACTCAAACCCAAGAGTGCATAACTCACACCTTAAGTTACCAAAACGGTAAACATAAAGACACACCTAAATAGCAGGTGTTGTCACAAACCAAATGTGTTATCTGAGGAAGGGGCCCAGATGAAATCTTTCAACTCACTGCCCCAATCTACAAAAACGAGAGCCCCCCAGACTAACCAAGGTTGTTGCAGCCCAGACCACCCGGCATCTGTTAACACAATAACTTCCTCATCGGTCCCATCTGCCAATAGCAAATGACATATAATCCTCACAATTACAAGCCATTGTACCCTGGGTTTATCCCAGATATGGAGCAAAGGATCAGTCTTCATTTAAACCAGCCGGAGATCTAGTGTCCAACTGGAAAATCCAGCGTAATTCGCGTTGAAATAAACGCTGCTTCAGGTCACCACCCCGCGGGCCTAGACGGACCCTCTCTATCCCAGTGACCCGCAAAGAGGAACAATCCCCCCCATGTGCCGGGCTACCGGGGAGATTGTCTTACCTGTGGTTGTGTCTCTCCTGGCCAATCTAATATTGGACAAATGTCCTTGTATACGAGTCCTCAAGGCGTTCTGTGTCTCACCAATATATATCTTAGGACAGCCACACTGCAGTTGATAGATGAGTGAGCGGGTCCTGCAATTGATAAAATAGGAAATCTTGTAACATCGATTGGTGCAATTGTTTCTGATCACAGTAGTTCTCTCTACATATTGGCAGATTGAACAATTGCCACAGGGAAAGCATCCCCTAGTCTCAGTGTCGGTCAGCCACGTGTTTATTCCTCATAGGTGGCTCTTGGATAACTTGTACCTCATTCCCCACAATGGGAGAAACCAAAGAGTCTGAAGTAAGTATATGCCAATGATCGGACATCAGCCTTCTAATCGGCTGCCATTGTTTATTAAAATCTGTAATAAACCTCACTGTAATATCTACTGTCACCTCTCTGTTTGGCTCTAGGCCGAAGTAGCAAGATCTGATAGTTTGTTTAGCCTGCTGATAGGCAATATCTATCACCTTGCATGGACATCCTTGATCACTAAACCTATTGTTCAAAGTGGCTGCCTGATTTTCAAAATTCAGCTCTTGGGTACAATTACGTGGAGCTCTTAAGAACTGACCATAAGGAATTGCGTTTTTAAGATGTGTAATGTGTTAGCTTCTGTAATCCAAAAAGCTATTTACCGCAGTTGGTTTTCTATACAGATCTGTGCTGATCATACCATCTGACTCCAAAGTCAATCTAAGATCTATAAACGTGACAGTCTTGGAGGAGATGTCCGCAGTCAAAAACACATTCAAATCATTGGTGTTCAGATGTTCCACAAATTTACGACACATCTTACCCCCCATCCTTCTCGGTCCCATTGGGTAACATAAAGTAAGGATGGCAAATGTAACTGTTTGCTCATTTAACGTGAAGGGATTCAATGCCCCTGAGAAGAGATCTAAAGTATTGTACGACCTCCATAAATGTGGAGCCAAACTTTTGTTATTGCAGGAAACGCATTTTAGAGAGGGACGAGTCCCCAACTTTAGGAATCGTCACTTCTCTTCTTGGGTGCATGCCCTCAACCCTGATGCCAAATCAAAGGGGGTTTCTGTAGCCACCCACAGATCTCTACCCCACAAGGTTTTAGACTCCAATATTGACCCCAATGGCAGATACATTTTTCTGAAACTGTCAATCTGCACGAAGACCTATACTGTTGCGAATTTATACAGCCCCCAATAAGGACCAGTCCCAATTCTGTCTCAGTGTTTTAAAAAAATTATCTGATTTTGAGGAAGGGATAGTCATATTGGGAGGGGACTTAAATATGCAATTTAACCCGCAAATTGACACTTCCTCTGGTAAATCCTCCATCCCTCTGACGGGACTTAAGAAGCTAAGAGTAAATTGTCAAACCTCCAGTTAATAGACGTATGGTGAGCCCTGCACCCAGGTTCCAGAGACTACACGTTTTACTCCAATGCTAATAACTCATATAGTCATATAGACTATCTCCTATTAAGTCATCAGGCTATGTCCTGGGAACCAAAGGCCAACATTGGGAATATACTCTGGTCAGATCACGCCCCAATTTTCTTGTCCTTTGAGCTACCCGGACTGTACCCAAGTAGGTGGGACTGGCGTCTAAATGATAACTTGTTGAAAGACGGGGCCTGCCTGGCAGCGGTTGAAAATACCATAGAGCATTTTCTGTCTGACCACCAAAACGACAGCACCTCCCTCCCTATTCAATGGGAAGCTCTAAAATGCGTTCTAAGGGGGATACTAATTCAGCACGGATCTAGGCTTAAAAGAGAGAGATCCACTCTTATCAAACAAACATTTACCCAGATCCAAAGCCTAGAGTACGATCATAAGCTCTCACCTACCAACGCCATATGGCTGGAGCTGGAGAGGGCGAGAGGGAAACTACAAAGCCTATACAATCAGTGCTACCTACGCCACAGAGACAGACTAGGAGCTATGTTCTATGAGTGTGCCAACAGGCCAGGCAGGCTACTAGCAAGACTACTTCACCCCCGGAGTACAGCCACATACATCCCCAGCATTAAAACGCAGGGAGATCTTGAAGCCTCCAATCCAGTGAAAATAGCGGGGGCTTTCATGGATTACTATAGCTCTTTGTATAATCTTCCCAGCTCCGACTCCCGTGGGGCAGAGCCCACTGCAAATTCGGTTGTACAGGAATATATTGACAGAACCCCACTCCCCAGGATCCCTCAGGAAGAGATCAAGCTCTTGGAGGCTCCTTTCAGGACTCCGGAGGTACTCAGAGCAATCAATTAGGTGCACGGTTGGCCCCTTTCCTGACCAGGGTTTTCAATTCGGTAGGTTCAGACTCCCCTTTTCCCAAGTAGTCATTAGCGGCAACGATTACCGTTATTCCTAAACCCGGTAAGGACCCCACGGTGTGAGGCAGTTACTGCCCCATTCCGTTGATAAACGTTGATGTTAAGCTATTTGCCAAATTAATAGCGGGTCGTCTCCAGTCGCAGATCCCTAACATCATTCATCTAGATCAGGTGGGGTTTGTCCCTGGCAGAGAGGCACGCAACAATATGAATAAGCTCCTCACACTGATCTCCTACGTGAAGACCAGGGGAATCCCCACCTGCTTGCTTTCATGTGATGCAGAGAAAGCATTTGATCGTGTGGGATGGGATTTTCTTCTTGCTTCGCTTCAACAGATTGGAATCAGCCCGTCTTTACTGGGCAAAATTATGGCGCAATATAAGGATCCTACGTCAGGACGAACGACATTGTGTCAGCCCCCTTTTCTATTGGCAATGGTACTCGTCAGGAATGCCCTCTGTCACCACTTCTGTACATCATCACAATGGAACGTCTGGCAACTGCCCTGAGAAACAACCCGGACATAAAGGGAATAGAGGTGGGAGGTAGATAGCACAAATTATCCCTATATGATCTGCTTCTGCATTTAACCGCCCCCGTGACGTCCCTCCCCCTTTAACTATTGAGGAATTTGAACTATTCGGGAAGGCGAGTAATTTTAAGATCAATTATGGGAAATCGGAGGCCCTCAACCTCACCTTAACTCCGTCAGTGGTGGCTGGCCTCAGAAATAGCTTCACCTTTAAATGGCAGTCAGTGAGTATTAAATACTTGGGAGTCCAGATCCCAAACGATTTAGCAAAAATCTACGAGCTGAACTATGCCACACTGATGAACAAAAGAATCAGTGATCTTGAACAATACAACAGAAAATCTCTATCATGGAGCGGTAGGATAATTGTGATAAAGATGGACATCCTACCTCACTTTTTGTATATTTTTCAAACTGCTCCTATAGTTCCCTCCCAGCTGCTTTTTCAAGATTTTAAAATCAGCATTCCTCAAATTTGTATGGGGGGTCTCAAAACCACAGATCCGTTATGGTATCTTGTCCTGGCATAAAACGAAAGGAGGTCTTGGCATGCCAGACCTTAAACTCTACCACGCATCGGCGGTCTTAATGAGAATATTAAACTGGGCCCATCAGGATACAAATAAAACCTGGGTCACCATTGAGAAGGAGCTCTCCCCCTGGCTGATGGTTTCTCCGCCATGGACAAAGCCTTAGCCAAGAAGATTGCTTAGGTCCTTGCCGTTATTCACTCAGCATTTGATTACGATTTGGGACCGCATGACAGCTAGAGGCCAACTAATGAGACGCCGGGGCCCTCTAACTCCAATCCGGGTAAATCTGGACTTTGGACCCGGGGTGGGAGTGAGTCTTTCCTGGGCTGGAAGGCTGAGACTGCTTCGAGATTGGGTCAGTTGCTGGGGGGGGGGGGGCTCTCATCCTTGGGCGAGTAGAGGGAGCGGAATCCCAGGGTTTGTTTGTCTTGGTTCTTGCATGGGCAGTTGGCTGCATTTGTATCGTCGTTAAAGATGAAGAGTAACATTGGTGGCCCATTGTCGGAGATGGAGGAGCTCCTCTCTTCTGCGTCCCCCGCACCCCATACCCTCTCCTGGATAGATGGGAGAGGGAGCTGGGTTTGTCCCTCTCAGAAGAGAATCAAGCCAAAATGTTTAACCTGGCGCATAAAGCGGCAGTGGAGGGGGCCGCGCAGGAGAGGAACTACAAGATTGTCTCTAGATGGTATAGGTGCCCATCGGACATCAAGAGATTTGCCCCCCATTCCTCGGACCTGTGCTGGAGATGCTTCACTGGTGTGAGCAATATGACTCACATCTGGTGGGGTTGCCTGGCCGTTTGCTCCTTTTGGGACAGGGTGCTGAGTGTCTATACGGACACCATTGTTGTGTCAATCAAGAACTCCCCCAGTTGACACTTATCTCCTTGTGGGAGGGGCCCGCATCACGATCCAGCACTTCTTATCGGCTGCAAGAGCAGTGACACTGGAAATCACAAGAGATTCCCTCTCTATGCAAATGGATAACAGAACTGGAACAGATTAGGCAAGCGGAGGAACTGATCCTGGGAGATAAGGGGCGTAGGGACAAATATGCGCTGATCTGGAAATTTTGGGAGGTTCTGTGGGACTCAGATAGGTTTAAGGCCAGGCTTAATCAGTCTGGGTAGCATCTGGAGTGACCGTCTAGGGGGCTAGGTATTTGATGGGGCAGGTGTTTGTTTGCAGTTTTTTTGAGGTCGCAGATGGGTCGGGCGACGGATCTCATGGAGTAAACTACCCTTCCCTCTTTCCTTCCCACTTTCCCTCTACTCTTCTCGCTTACTTCTATCCCTGTTAGGTACAGTAGGAACTATATTGTAATGGAGTCTCTCCCATCTTACAACACCCAGGCAGTCGCCGGCCCCAGTGGAGCACTAGAGCGGTGGCCAGTGTTGAGGCGCTGTGATATGACTCTTGTGGTTGTTGTTTCGAACCCTTTTCTGTTAAAATGCTCACTGGATTATCTCGTCAAGGATATTACACTGTACCGATCCAGGGGCTGTTCCCTATGTATTGTTTTTGCTTGTTTGTCTCGATAAAAACAGATTATACAAAAAAAAAAATACCAGCCAGATGACACACTACATGTGAATTGCTGCCAAGTGAAGCACTGGTAGGCTACACTCCCCTGAGGAGCACTGTACCACCTCTAACACCAGGTGTGATGCCTATAAAAACAGCCGGTGTACAACTTAACATATTGGGGGGAGAATAGAGTAGTGTCTGCAACTGCTCTGTGTCTCTGTGCAACCAGCTCTCCCCACATAAGGGCACCTGCCTAACCCACCAAACTAACTACCACAGCAGAGAGTGCTATATCTGCTGCAGGTGTTCTTAATAGCTATTGCCAGGTAGGGTGCCCTGGGCAAATTATTTCAGCATCTGCATCTGTCCATGGCAAAAAAATTCAGTGTCTGTCCTTGGCAAAATAATTCTGTGTCTGTAACCATACATTTGAATGGTTGTGCTTCCATTTTCTTTTTTGTCTGTTATTAACTGGTTGTTTGAAGGCGACCAGAATACTAATGTGGCCCTCTCTGAAAATAAGTGCTCTAGACCATGTTGTTGGATCCCACCCCATACACTGCCAGTTCTCATCCTGTTGCACTCTACCAAATATAAATTACAAGTTGCCAAACTAAGAAGTTTGGTGTCAAGGTGGTTGCCACTGTTTTGGAGTGAAACATCAGGCACATAAGTTTAAGTTTAAGAACTTAGCTGGACTAATTTAAGGTTTAAACTTTTGTTTACATACATGTCAGTTTTAAATTGTTTGTACTAATATTTAAGCACTGTTAATATTTCTTTTATTATACCTGGGAAATTGCCGCAATAACTTATCTTTCCCGTAATCCAATGGCACATGTTTCAGAATCCAGGGAGCCTTTGGTTCCTTTTAAAAATAATTGAAACTTTATCTCCCACTGTTTTAGGCCCATTTTACATGTGTACTGCATTACCAAAAATAAAAAAATGTAAATGTCTGCATAACTGCACCATATTGATGGACTGCATGGCGCATAGGACATTTTGGCAGTGTAGTTATACTGGGTTCGGTGTTATGAAAAAAGCCCTCTGAAATTCACTCAAGCCCATGACGGCCATATCTCATAAAAGGATGTTAGAATAAATCTCTCCACCAATGAGGGCAGTTAGTGATAACATGATTTAACCCTTACTGATATTATCTGACACAAATAACAAACACTAATTGATAGATATTTAGATAATTGGACCAATTACAGTACTTGTCCTGGCGTTGTTTCATTAAATATACAGATTTATGTAGTGTTTAAGTTATGAATACTAACAAAAAGGCACAGAGCTAGTGTAAATAGGTTAAAGTCCTCTTTAAAGTCCTCCAAAGTAATCTTCTAATTCCACCATGTGCAACAGCAATCCTTTCGTGCACCACCACCATAGATTTGGTACCCTTACCCAAAATGATTGGTTCAATCAGCGATTATATAGATCCCAGGAACGATCCCTCCAATAAGCTCCACCTCCTAGGGTTCGGTTTCAGGAAGGGTTAAAACAATCGATAATCTCGGCAAATAAATATGCACTTCCACCAATCTGCTCCACCACACTGGGATACGATTTCTCAATGCAATATACAATAACCAGCCGAAATTTCCAGAGCACATTCATGCAGGAAAAAACAGAAGAGCCATTGCGCAATATTGCAAACCACAGGTTCAGATTTAATTAAGCCAATAAAAAACTCACATTGTAAAAGTTTAAAACTCGCATGTCATACAAGGCTCTAGGCCAACTCACGCTGCTGAATTCCAAGTTCTCCGCCGCCGGCTCCCAACGCTGACGCCCTTCAACCAATCCGTGGAGCAGGGGGTGAATATCATTACCCCTCTCCACCAATCACAGGCTAAGTATTATAAGCACCATCCCCCCTTTATTATATGTAATGCTGGTGTAATTATAAAGCCTTATACATCATTACATGGTGTTTTTAGATTTAATAGCACCAGCGGACGGACATGGAGCGTGTGTGCGGCCTCGGTAACAGCAGGAGGCTGATACAGCTTGGCTGTCATAGTAACAGGACGCTATGCCTTGTGCTTTCCCCTCATTGGCTGCTTGTCAAGGGACGCGCTCTGACAGGTTTTTAGTTGTAAAGTATACTTAGCCTGTGATTGGTGGAGAGGGGTAATGATATTCACCCCCTGCTCCACGGATTGGTTGAAGGGCGTCAGCTACGCCGTTTTTTTGCTGAGCCGGATGGCGTAATACGTTTCTGGCCAGTGATTGGATGAGAGGGAGGAAGGTGCGCTCCCTCTTGTCCCGCCCTGTGTACATTTAATCGCTGCTTGCCGTCGCGCCGGCTGACCTAGTGAAAGTCGCGCTGAGCGACGAAACGCGCTGGGAGCCGGCGGCAGAGAACTTGGAATTCAACAGCGTGAGTTGGCCTAGAGCCTTGTATGACATGCGAGTTTTAATCTTTTACAATGTGAGCTTTTTATTGGCTTAATTAAATCTGAACCTGTGGTTTGCAATATTGCGCAATGGCTCTTCTGTTTTTTCCTGCATGAATGTGCTCTGGAAATTTCGACTGGTTATTGTATATTGCATTGAGAAATCGTATCCCAGTGTGGTGGAGCAGATTGGTGGAAGTGCATATTTATTTGCCGAGATTATCGATTGTTTTAACCCTTCCTGAAACCGAACCCTAGGAGGTGGAGCTTATTGGAGGGATCGTTCCTGGAATCTATATAATCGCTGATTGAACCAATCATTTTGGGTAAGGGTACCAAATCTATGGTGGTGGTGCACGAAAGGATTGCTGTTGCACATGGTGGAATTAGAAGATTACTTTGGAGGACTTTAAAGAGGACTTTAACCTATTTACACTAGCTCTGTGCCTTTTTGTTGGTTTGATTATATTTACTTACTGTTGAGATTTGAGTAAAGCACGTGGAGCTGGACACATGAACATTTGTACACAACATTAATAGTATTTATGATTTCACAAATTTTCTTACTAATTAACTTATAGCGCGGTATTTATTTATATATATATTTTTAAGTTATGAATACTGTTGATGATTTTACTTGTATGTTTAATAACCATATGTTAACAGGACTGCTTTTACTACTAATACAAACCACTATCATGGCACCTAGTTAAAGCTGTAAGAACATTGCCTTATCCTTCCTACTATCCCCCAGTCTCTAGTAATTTATGATTTTCTCTTGATAAATAGAATCTATAAAGTACAAAATAGATGTGGGTTTGGTAAAACCCACAGAAAGTACGACCCACACAAAGAGAAATTTCTGTATGCTGGAAGAGAGAAAAAAAAAGGAGGGAAGAAGGTGAGGAGGGCTACACTGTAGGTAAACCAACGGGCAGCATAACAGCAAAGCTGGTTGGGCAATGGGCTCCCTGCATGTACACACAAAACAAGCAGATATCGGGGTTACTTGGACCCCCTTCTTTTTCCAAATACCTCGAGAGCTCTAACATGGCCCAACCTCGCCAAATGACAGCCTAATTAGGCATCAGTAAAAACATCTTAATTTTATTTCTTGTACTGATCATTAAAAAACTTGTACACAGACATATGCCTTGTCACACTTAATTCCAAACAGCTAGATATAATGTACATCGCAATTGACATCTATATAAAATCCATTCTTTACACATAATTGGGTTTTTGCCTTGTCTTGCAGTAGATGGACAACTTGAATTGGGGCAGACTAGTTTCGTCTGTGAATAGGCACCCCACACAATAATCTGTAGGTAAATAAATATTATACTATAATGCTGTGAATTCACAAAGTATTAACACAATGGTATTGATTTATACCTTATTGTATGGAATGATTATCATAGTCTGAGCAGCCCCTGGTCCTTGGGTTCTATCTGCTTGTGGCAAGTAGCTAGATAATACGTTCATCCAAGTTTACATGTGTCATACACCTTAAGAAGCAGGTGTGGGGTCCTAGCGAGTGTATGAGGTGACACCTAAACCAGACCATAGAAATGCCTGCTTGAGAAATACTGTATATAGTTTTCAGCTCTAATATATGCTGGATATGGACTATAGAACATACCTGTCTATTCATACAAAAATGTAATGCGCCGTGAGGGGGGCGGGAAGAAACGTCCCCTCCCTCCTAGCGTCTGTGCTTCACCGGCGCCATTACGATGCGGACGAGGCGGCCGCAAAGTAAGCAGCCGCCTATGTACGTCACGCACCGTTAGGTGCGCGCCAGAGCCCCACCCCCTGCCTCCTTCGCTATATTAAGCGTCGGAGGTTGCCGGGGGGACAGGGACGGCACGCAGCATAGGAGACGTCCTGCGCTGTTGGCAACAGCCTGCACGGGGGGGCGGGGCACGTCACACGCTCCAGCCGCACAGCGCTGACGTCCCTCTGGCGCCGGGACGTGTCAGTGCATGGGCGCCATTTTTGTGAAGGCCAGAGCACCAAAGGCGGCCAAAAATAGAACATACATTAATAAAGTATATGAGAGATAAAAGTTTTATAAGTGGTTCTAGGGTATGTTTTAAAGGAAAAAATTGACAATTAACAATTGACTGTATTGATAATGCCGTTATATTTTCTATGAGACTTGAGTTAGTCGTCATTTTATAAGAGTATGCCAAACCAAGATAGTACTTTACAATAACAATGGCCGCTATATTTAAAGAATTTTCTAAAAGTATATATCCAAGTATAGACCAGGATACCAATTGGTGTAGGGATCCACGCAATGTCAGCCATGCAAAGAACGTAGGTGCCATCAGACTCCCACATCGCCTAGGTGATCATCCCCACCTGCTCCTTGAATGGTTTGTTAGCGGAAAAAATGTAGGGAAATTTTACATAATATAGCTTTACAAGACCTACAAGGATAGATAAGGGGTATTAAATATATGCGCAGAAGAACCCCCGGTATATTTAGTCCCACGGGTCGCTACCAACTACAATAATCATGTACAGAAAATTTTAAATATAAAAAAAACCCCAAAAAACTAATGAACAAATGTTTGCATACAACATTACAAAACTAAAAAAAGGTACATATCTTATGGATTCATTCAGCCCGGGGTACCGATGGGCCTTATAGTGGTATATCCACTCTGTCTCCCGTTATAGCGTGACTTTTTCTAAATCCCCCCCCCCCGGTGGGTTGCAATGTACTCTATCTATGCCTACAAAAAACATTTATTTTGGATTCTGTCTATGATGTTCAAAAAAGTGCCTACCTACAGGAGTCTTTCTTTTACCTGTTTTGATGTCATAGGAGTGCTCATAAATTCTTTTGCGGAACTCTCGGTTTGTCTTACCTATATAGATTCTCTTGCAAGTGCAAACTAGAGCATAGATAATGTTAGTGCTCTTGCAATTGTTGAAATGTTTGAGTTTGAGGGGTGGTGATTCCCCCAGAGTCAACATTTTCGTTTCTTTTATGAATTGGCACATGCTGCATGATTGGCACTTGTAGGTTCCTACCGTCTTACAGCAAGTTAGTTGTTTAGTTTGAGAGTAGTGACTTTGGACTATCCGATCTTTTATATTTTTTGACCTACGATATACAAATTTAGTTTTTTTGGGAAGAATCTCATTTAAGCCTATATCATTTTGCAGGATGTGCCAATGTCTCTGGAAAATTCTTTTAATAGTGTTATGATGAGTTGAGAATGTCATAATCATGGAAACGGAGGGATCGTTCTTTTTTATTCTTGGTTTGTACAACAACTCATCCCTAGGTCTACTTTTGGCTCGTTTATACGCCTGTCTCAGTACAGCTGTGCTATAACCCCTGTTAGTAAGTCTAAGATTTATATTGTTAGCTGCCTGTTTGAAATCGGCTTCTGATGTGCAGTTGCGGCAAACTCTTACATACTCGCCATATGGAATGCTCTTTAGCAGGGGTTTGGGGTGAGCGCTAGAAGCTCGAAGCATTGTGTTGGCGGCAGTTGATTTACGATAAAACTTAGCAGTCACTAATCCCTCTTGACTCAACATGACTGTCAGGTCTAGGAAGTTAATCGCCGCTTGACTAAATTCAAGTGTAAATTTAAAATTTAGTGTATTTCTATTTAATTCAGAAACAAATGTTTCAAGATTCTTCTGTGTGTCTGTCCAAATCAAAATGATATCGTCAATATATCCCGACAGATATCCCGACAACTTGTCCTCGGCCCACAACCCCCTCTCCCAACCCCCCAGATACAGGTTAGTGTACAAAGGGGCAAAGGTAGTCCCCATCGCCGTTCCCTGTATCTGGTGGTATAGGGTGTTGTTATAAAGGAAGAGGTTGTGGGTGAGGACAAAGTGCAATAATTGTAGCAGAAAAATATTGTGGTCGTGAGTCTCAATAGGTAGCTCATTTAGAAAGCGGCGAACATTCTGTAGGCCCAAGTCATGAGGTATACTGGAGTAAAGGGCCTCCACCGTCCAGGCTCACCAAGAAGGACCCAGGGGCTACACTCATACTGTCCAAGACACGGAGCAAGTGTCTTGTGTCTTTTAGATATGAGGGCAGCTGATGGACTTACGGCTGGAGATGGTGGTCGACGTAGCGACTGGTCCGATCGGTTAGGGATCCCATGCCATCTCCAGCCGTTAGTCCATCAGTTGCCCTCATACCTAAAAGACACGGGACACTTGCTCCGTGTCTTGGACGGTATGAGTGTATCCCCTGGGTCCTTCTTGGTGAGCCTGGACGTGGAGGCCCTTTACTCCAGTATACCTCATGCCCTACCTGTGCCCCGTCGTACGCTAACCTGTATCTTGGGGGTTGGGAGAGGGGGTTGTGGGCTGAGGACAAGCTGTCGGGATATCTGTGCCAGGTGGCCACGTGGCACAGATAAATTGACGATATTATTTTGATTTGGACAGGCACACAGAAGAATCTTGAAACATTTGTTTCTGAATTAAATAGAAATAAACTAAATTTGACATTTACACTTGAATTTAGTCAAGTGGCGATTAACTTCCTAGACCTGACATTCATGTTGAGTCAAGAGGGATTAGTGACTGCTAAGTTTTATCGTAAATCAACTGCCGCCAACACAATGCTTCGAGCTTCTAGCACCCACCCCAAACCCCTGTTAAAGAGCATTCCATATGGCTAGTATGTAAGAGCTCACCGCAACTGCACATCGGAAGCCGATTTCAAACAGGCAGCTAACAATATATATCTTAGACTTACTAACAGGGGTTATAGCACAGCTGTACTGAGACAGGCGTATAAACAAGTCTAAAGTAGACCTAGGGATGAGTTGTTGTACAAACCAAGAATAAAAAAAGAACGATCCCTCCCTTTCCATGATTATGACATTCTCAACTCATCATAACACTATTAATAGAATTTTCCAGAGACATTGGCACATCCTGCAAAATGATGCAGGCTTAAATATGATTCTTCCCAAAAAACTTAAATTTGTATATCGTAGGTCAAAAAATATAAAAGATCGGATAATCCAAAGTCACTCCTCTCAAACTAAATGACTAACTTGCTGTAAGACGGTAGGAACCTACAAGTGCCAATCATGCAGCATGTGCCAATTCATAAAAGAAACGAAAACGGTGACTCTGGGGGAATCACCACCCCTCAAACTCAAACATTTCATCAATTGCAAGAGCACTAACATTATCTATGCTCTAGTTTGCACTTGCAAGAGATTCTATATAGGTAAGACAACCCAAGAGTTCCGCAAAAGAATTTATGAGCACTCCTATGACATCAAAACAGGTAATAGAAAGACTTTTGTAGGTAGGCACTTTTTTGAACATCATAGACAGAATCCAAAAGAAATGTTTTTTGTAGGCATAGATAGAGTACATTGCAACCCACAGGGGGGGGGGGGGATTTAGAAAAAGTCACCCTACAACGGGAGACACAGTGGATATACCACTATAAGGCCCATCGGTACCCCGGGCTGAATGAATCCATAAGCTATGTACCTTTTCTTTGACTGTTTTGTAATGTTTTATGCAAACATTTGTTCATTATTTTTTTTTTTTTTTTATATTTTGCATTTTCTGTACATGATTATTGTAGTTTGTAGCGACCCGTGGGACTAAAAATACCGGGGGTTCTTCTGCGCATATATTTAATAACCCTTATCTATCCTTGTGGGTCTTACACCAATTGGTATCCTGGTCTATACTTGGATATATACTTATTTAAATATAGTGGCCATTGTTATTGTAAAGTACTATCTTGGTTTGGCATACTCTTATAAAATGACGACTAACTCAAGCCTCATAGAAAATATAACGGCATTATCAATACAGTCAATTGTTAATTGTCAATTTTTTCCTTTAAAACATGCCCTAGAACCACTTACAAAACTTTTATCTCTCATATACTTTATTAATGTATGTTCTATTTTTGGCCGCCTTTGGTGCTCTGGTCTTCACAAAAATGGCGCCCATGCACTGACACGTCTCGGCGCCAGAAGGACATCAGCGCCGTACGCCCAAAGAGGCGGCTGGAGCGCGTTACGCGTCCCGCCCCCCGTGCGGTCTGTTGCCAACAGCGCAGGACGTCTCCCCCGTCCCCCTGGCAACCTCCAACGCTTAATATAGCGAAGGAGGCGGGGGGGTGCTCCGGCACGCACGTAACGGTGCGTGACGTACATAGGCGGCTGCTTACTTTACGGCCGCCTCGTCTGCATCGTAATGGCGCCGGTGAAGCACAGACGCTAGGAGGAAGGGGACGTTTCTTCCCGTCCCCCCTCACGCCGTATTACATTTTTGGATGAATAGACAGGTATGTTCTATAGCCCATATCCAGCATATATTAGAGCTGAAAACTATATACAGTATTTCTCAAGCAGGAATTTCTATGGTCTGGTTTAGGTGTCACCATCTCATACACTCGCTAGGATCCCGGACCTGCTTCTTAAGTTGTATGACACATGTAAACTTGGATGAACGTATTATCCAGCTACTTGCCACAAGCAGATAGAACCCAAGGACCAGGGGCTGCTCAGACTATGATAATCATTCCATACAATAAGGTATAAATCAATACCATTGTGTTAATACTTTGTGAATTCACAGCATTATAGTATAATATTTACTTATATCGCCATGATTTTGCATACCTACAGATTATTGTGTGGGGGCGCTGAGGAAGCCTATTCACAGGCAAAACTAGTCTGCCCCAAGTCAAGTTGTCCATCTACTGCAAGACAAGGCAAAAACCCAATTATGTGTAAAGAATGGATTTTATATAGATGTAAATTGCGATATACATTGTACCTAGCTCCACAGAGCACAGGGGCTATATACGGGGATAAAACTAAGACCAGTTCCCTGACACTAAACAGGCTGTAGATGTGACTGCACTGCATATTATTGTTCATTTGTTTTTATTGTTTTCAAAAGGTTTCTAGTGTTGGAGGCTTCGTCTTTTTTAACTCAATCTCTTATTTGCATTTATACATATGCAACGTATATATATTCATTGCATAAATTTGGCCAGGTTTTCCTTCATCTCGCCAAAAGAGGCATATCATTATGTAGAGATTAACAAAAATACATATTGGCAAATATATGAATACAATCTTGTACAACAACAGTCAGGCTTGCCAGATGTACCTAATGCCTTCCTCAGGTGTCCCCAAAGTTTTTTGTGGGGCCTGAGTTGAATGTTAAAGCGGACCAACACCCAGGGGGGATCGGCCCGGGAATCTTATAGATCAGATCCCTCCCCGCGGGGCATCCGAAATCGGGATGTCCCGCGGGGTGAAACCCCCCAGGAAGCCCACAATCCTACCTTTTCCACGTTCCAGCGGCACATGCGCGTCCGCCGCCGCCTCCCGCGCGTCCCTCTAGCACCCTGTAAGAGGGACACGCGGGAGGCGGCGGCGGACGCGCTCTGCTTGTCCGCCGCTGCCCCTCGCTTGTCCGCCGGCAGGGATTGGCTGCAGCGGTCACGTGGGAGCGAGGTGAGGTGAGTTTTCGGGGCTTTCTGGGGGGTTTCACACAGCGGGGCACCCCCGATCGGGGTGCCCCACCGAAGTGGACCAAAACCCAGGATAGTCAAAATCCTGGGTGTTGGTCCACTTTAAGTCTTTTGTCTTTGGGATGAGTAAAATGTCAGGCTACTATCAAATTGAAATTAGAAGGATGTTTTTTAATTTATTTCAGGACTTGAAAAGGAATGGTAGAATGGGCATTCAAAGTGTCCAATAACGGGTTAAGAGCACAATTTAGGTCCCTTCCTAAAATAACCATCCTCTCTTGAAAACCAGACAGCCTATTCAGAGTTGACTTAATAAAGCCTAATTGACCAGTGTTAGGAGCTTATATGTTAGCCAGAGTTATAGGTGTGTTTCTGATCTTCCCTTTTATGAAAATGTTTCATAAAAATCGATCAGTTATAGAATCAACCAATTGAAATGGTATGTTCTTACTCATTCAAATTGAGGCACCTTTAATCTGGGTGAGGTTGCGTGCCATTGATGGGGGAACTTTTTCTCGTTCATCTTAGGTACTTTATCATGGGGGAAGTGAATCTCTTGAAGCAGAACAATCTGAGCTTTTTGCCTTAGCAATTCCTGGAGTAGCACAGATCTCTTTCACAGGCTATTTAGCCCATTCGCATTGAAAGAGGATATTTTAATTGGTGTGCCTATAAATGACAACTTGCTTAGGCTAATGGCTGGGCCAGATGAGGAGTGCTATACTTATCGGTCAGAGGGAAGGGTAGACCAGGGTGAGCAAAGAATAGGTGGGGAGAAAATTAGTTGGGAATGTAAAACACCGAGGTAGAAAGAGGGTGAAGAGAGAGACGGCAGGTCGGAAAAACTATGTAAAGAAAAGAGAACTAATTACACAAAGAAAGGAGGTCCTACCACTTACTACCTCCTGCATCCCTAACTGTGGGGCAACAACCAAGGCAGCAGGAACAGATGCTGCCTCCTTGTAATGTGGGGGTATTAAGTCCACACGTAGGACTTTCCGTGGTCGACATACTATAGACAGGGTGTCAAGGGACCAACACCTCTAAGATGAGCATTTTAGTGACCTGTATAGGCTCTTATGTAGTGTAAAGAGTCCCCAGAGTAGAGTCTATGACGGGCCATTCTATATATATAGCCTACTTCACACCCTCCACACGGTACAGATACTGGGTCTAAATAGGAACCCTTGATAAGGGGGTCATTGGGTATATAAGGGCCTTCCCCCACCGGGGCCAGAGTTTATTAGGTACTGCTGGGAAATACATTTTAACACAATAGCATTCAGCGGTAAGAGAGGAAGCACAAATTATATGAATGTCAAATCCTCATTCCAGCAGCCATAGCTACTCCAATTGATAGGGAGAATCGCCCTTCTAGGTTTCATCTAGCACAATGTGTGCATTTATGCAAATATATGATCATGTTGGGATTCCCACCTTCCTGTTAGGTGGAGCAATCAATTTCTCGCCTGGCCCACTGGAGCAAGCCCCCCACCCATTTCCAGTGTAACCATTTTTCCAGTGTCTCATATGCCACCCAATGATGTTAAACATAGAGGGTGGGGATAACGCCAATTAATTTGGCTAGGTCTACAGGTAAAAGGCCTTTTATCCTGTAGAAGAGCAAGCACACTGGGATGGTCCATTGGGGGTCATTCATGTATCTGAGCAGGGTAATAAAGGGTCTAATCAAAGTGGGAGGGGTAAAGGGAAGCTCTCCCAAGGAGGGTAGGGGGATATGGGAATGCGAGGAAGGGTTGTTACATTAGGTAGCTTCAAAATATGCATTGTGGCCCCCCATATCCACTCGATCAAGACAAGACCAATCTATACTCTTAAGAATTCGAACCATGGATTTGGATGTTTGTATAACCATAGGTTTAACAACGCTGCATTTGGGTTATGAATTTTAGTAGGGCTGGACACTATTAGTGGGCCTTAAACCAATGTTACAGTGGGAGTCCAGGGCTTTCTTGGGTTGTTGACAGGGCCATATTTAGGGTACATGCTGCCCTAGGCACTTTTAGTGCTCACGCCCCCCCCCCCATTTACCACAATATGCATACTTACCTGAAAAATATCTGCACCTGTAGTTCTTTTCCTGGCTAGAAGTCCATTCATGCAGACCTGGTATCAGGCTGGCTTTAAGGAGGTATGGATACCTGTTGATCTGGTTTAAAGCAGAACTACACTCAAAAAATGATTGTTGTTCCGTAGTACTACTTCATAGCGTGGCAGAAGGACCCGGGCAGTCCTGCTGCATATCATGCACCGTTAAAATAAGAGACCAGGTGGCACTTCCAGGACTATTCTGTGGCAGCCGCAGCACAGCCTATCAGAATTACAGGCAGTAGTGACACTCCTACGTGACCTAGAGCAGCCTATCAGCCCTGGCTGCGATTCTGCCTGGAAGTGGTGAATTTCACAGCACCCGGTTTCTTATTTTAATGGCGGTAGCCCAGGTCATGCTGCCCTGCTGCTAAGTAGTACTGTGAAACTACAGTAATTTTTAACTGTAGTCCGCTTTAAAGAGTAACAACCCCCAGAAATGTCATTATCGTGGTGATTGTTCATCTCAAGGAGGCCATCCCGGAACGTGTAAATTATTACTTTACTGGCGATCCCCTGGTGCTTGTGCAGCATCTAGTGCTGACCTTTCCCGTCCCGCTGTGTACACCTGCTTCAGTCATTCAGAAATGCCTGCTGCTGATGCACATGTCAACTGGGGAAAGTCAGTGTTGTCGTTGTGGCAACGCATACTATGTGCAGCAGGATCACTGGCGAGGTGAGTATACTAGGCGATTCAGGGGATTTCACCCAGTGGCGCATCTCAAATCGGGTGCCCCAGGGGGTCTGAAACACTATAGGGCTGGCAAAAGAGGCTTTTGTTCATCTTTAAAGATGACCAACAGCCAAAAAAGCCTTTTGGTGAGGGAGGGGGGATAACTGCATCCCCCCAATTTGCAGCTACCTGCACATACATGTGCTACAAGGAAGAAGGAAGGTAAGTTGCTTCTTTTGGCCCAGCAACTCACACAAGGAGGGGGGAATCACTTTCCCGTGAGATTGTTTGCAGCTGTGTGACGGTGGAACTACACCTAAAGTGGACCTATCAGTGATTTGGCCGGCCCTGGAGTCTTTTAGACAAGACTGGATGATTAACAACCTCTGGGGCATCCCTATTTAGTTGGTGCGATGCCCCATTGATCGTCCACAAAATTCACCTCTCGCTAGTCCTACGGGGCATGAGTTCGCATCCCCAGAACCACCGAGAAGAGCTCCTGCTCCCAGACCGCAGGGACACCATTAACGCATTCACTCCCATTTCTATATGCCAAGCCCTGTTTCCAAACAGAACTGTATGCCATTCATTAATGTGCATGAGATACAGCTTTGATTAGACAAGAGTCTGCATATGCACCCTGGGACTGCTGGAAAGGTGAATTTTGAGGACAATCTGGGGGGCTCACATAGCAGGGCATCCCAAATTAGGATGGCCCAGAAAAACGGACCAACCACCATAATAGTGAAATCGTTTGCACTAGTGATTTCCTTTGGCACAAAAACACGGCATGCAGTTGCAGCCCTGACATGTGAAACAGCCCATAGGCTACTATAGGCAGAATTTCAATGCTCTACAATTGCCTGCAAACACCCCAGTTTGAAACTGGCCTTCCCTGCACAATTCTTTATGTCTCCTTGTCATCATACAACCTGTTGTGTCTGGGCCCCATAAACTACAGCCTCGTACAATACTGCTCATTCCTCACATATATGTTATAGGGGATCCAGATCATGCAACCAACCTATTATGTCTTGGCCTCCAAAACCTATATTGTGATGACTGGGCCCCATGGCAGCCACATACAGCGGCGGACTGAGAACAAAGAAACGGTCCAGGACCTGCATTATATGCCCTTTTATTGTAAAGTAAATCACTGTGCTAACACATTTGCATGTGCACTATTGATTTACAAAGGAAATCGCTAGCGCATTACGACCACCCAGGTGTGAAAGTAGCCTAAATCTCATAGTACTGTGCTTCTTTTCTTGCAAGTCAATTCTCTCTCTCTATATATCTATATATCTATATATTTTATAGACCTGTGGCACGGCCCTGGCATGTTGCCGCTATCAGCTCCTCCTGGCCCTACTGTGGGGGAGAAGGGACAAAATGCAGAGAAAAAGATGGAGCCTGGGAATGTGAAGGAAGTTGAAAAAGTAAGAACAGAGGCAAAACAGAAGGAATATAATAGTAATGGGATAAAGAGAACTATGTATTGGGGTCACAGCCTTGCAGTGCACTGATATGTGCTGCAACAATGGTTTTACAACCTTCTGTGAGCATATGCATTAAAATGGAACAAAACCCACCAGTCACATGGCCAGCGGTATAATTAAATGTGACAGGGTCCTGGTGTGTAGATTAAGTGGGGCTCTGTATTTTAACTGCAGTTAGATGCAGCTAAACAACTAACGACTGAAACAGCAGGGACAAATTATGCTTTTCTTAACTAAAATGATAGTAAGTGATCACAAATATGATAAATAAGGTGGCTGAGCAACACTTATGGGCCCCCCTGACCTTCTGGGCCCCAATGCGGGTGTACCTTCTGCATCCTCTAAAGTTATGCCCCTTTATATGGCCCTCCCTATCTATGGGGCAAATTCCTAGGTCGCTGAGAAAACTCATGTTTTTCTGGTGCAAGGAGCTGCTGCACGCTCACCAACTGTTTATATCTAAATGACAGGCAGGGATGTACACAGCTGGGGCAGTGGGCAAAGTGATGCCAGCCTGGACGAGAGGCTGCAAATGCAGGTAGGAATATGGAGTAAATCTGGCAGCACTAGGGGCTTCACACACAGGGGAAATCCCAAATCGTGGTGCTTCACAGCAGCACAAATTGAACAGTTTTTGTAAAGTTCTTTACCTCGACTTGACCACTTAGTAACCGCCCTGAGCTGGGGGGGGTCATGGCCTCATGAAGTTAAACAGTATGCTGGCAGGTATGGGTAGCTCAGGGGTTAATAAGCCTCTCTCCCTCCTCCCCCACCCTTTCCTCCCGGCACTACTTGCTGACAGTCTGTACCTCTCTCCTTCCAAGATAAAACGAGCAGCCTGACAAGCAGCGCAGAGGCGGCTGGAGAGGGTGACGTCACTCCCAGCATCGCTGCTCCTGGAGTTGGTGGATGGAGGAACCAGAAGCTGCTTGTATTTCATGTAGAGAGGGAGGGGGGAGAGGAGGCCGTATTAACCCCTGAGCTACCTATGCCTACCAGAGTAAGCTTCAATTGCTCAGGGCCCTGAGACTTCTGACTGTTCTTCTGCGGATCTAACAGCCCTGGCTACCCAACCCCCCCACCATAATGATGAAACATACCTTTCACTCCATGCTGCTCAGATGGTAGAAGGGAAGCTGAGTGTCACCTGTGAGGGAGCAGGCTGATACAGCCGATGTATGCAGCATCACAACGACAGCGGCAGAGACGGGCTGTGAGGGCCCGCAGGGGGCGGCCAGCGGAGCCTGAAGTGAACCATCCTGTCACTGCGTGTGACGTACGTAGTAGGGGAGGCGGCGGAGTCTTCCTCCTGTCATCAGTAAGGGGGGCAGGCCAATACACTGGCAAGGTGCTGCCGTTCGAGACAGCTTCAGGTTGCTGGCAGTCATAGTGTTCCTGCTGGCAGATTAATTTTTTGTTTTATTAATTGTTGCTGGCCTCCGCTCCCACCCCCAACGTAGCCCTGCCCTAGGCACGTGCCTACACCTGCCTAGTGGCAAATACGGGCCTGGTTGTTGAGACTCTGCATCTTCATCTCCCTTGTGACATAGGGTTAGGGTTGGGGCTAGGGCTAGAAAGTTACTATTCTTCTGAGGTTCAAGAAATATAAGGTGGGGATTACACACACCCCCAAACACTATATCAAGGAGAGCTTAAGGCCACATGTGGATAATTCCCTTATGCTAATGGCTGGAGTCAGGGATGCATAATTCCAACAATGTGGGACAGGTATAGAAAAGGTGGCTTTTGATGGCTTATGATAATCACCCGATATTGCCTAGAATGACTCTTAGGTTCAATAAGGCTCCTTGAATAGGGAGGGAGGGGAAGGGGTGCGGGATTTCATCAAGGTGGTCCTTAATTGTCCTTAGGGATTATGCACATCCTGAATGCTTGAGTAAGATCCACGTCATACAATACATAGCAGCCCCATAGAAGGATGGCGTGGGTGTGGGAAGGGTATATAGGACCTGACACCTGCACTATATGCGGACTGAGAAAAAACGTGTTTAGCGCATCTAGCTTTTCCCCATGTGTGCACAGATCTAGCACAGGTCCAGCAGGATGGGTGGTCCCACCTCCTGGACTACCCAGCCCTTGCTTGAGCTGCGTCCCTTTCCCAAAGGGTTAACATTTGAAACATTCAACATAGTATAGATCTAAAGAAGTGAACTATCACGATATAGAGAGTCAGCCGCTATTCATAGCATGATAAGGTATCCATCAATTACTGCTGTTCTGCACACATACAACTATACAACAATAGCTACCTTATAGACTGGCCTGAAATATCAGAGCCTATACATCGAGACCCAAATCATGGGGGAGAGATACACCGGTGGGCATCCATCTCGCTTTCTCGGGCAGTGCTAGAGGATCATCTGAATCTGTGGTCATTTCCCATCTCCCCAATCGCTGTGCATATCGCTCATTCTGTCCATATTAAATTCGCTGAGCCACTCTGGAAGATCCATGCTTAGCAGGTTTAGGGAGCGGAAAAAGTCCTCCAATTGATGCTAGACAAAAATGAAACCTTCATTTGTAGTAGATGCCTCGCTCTCTAAGGACATTAAGCAGAGGTCTTAGTGCCCTTTGCTGTTGTAAAGTTATTAAGGAGAACTCCGGGTACAGTGAAATGATGCTATCATTAAAACGAATCTTCTCTTGTTCACTAGCTCTCTGGAGGATTTCTTTATTTAACACAAAGTTCTGCAAGCAACAAATCACATCTCTAGATATCTGCAGCATCCCTCAGCTTTAGGGCTTTGTGGACGTGGACAAAGTCAATGGGGAACTCTCTGGGGCGCTCTAAGAGATTTTTGAAGATGGCTGCCAGGGCGTCTCTCAGCTGATCAAGCAAGATTCAGGTAGGCCCCTGACCCTGATGTTACAGCGTCAGCCATGATTATCCAAATCCTCATGCATATTTATGAAATTGCAGTTATAAATAGTGGGGATCTCTTGCAGGGCCAGAATGGGTCGATCTTATGAGGCTTCTTCCCATTCCATTCCACACGACAGGTGAGGCTTTGTATCTCACAGCCCATAATGGCACTAGCCTCCGATATGTACACATTAATCTCAGTGGCATACTGAATGAAGTCTGTCCTGATAGGCAGCTGTCTGATGTAGTCATGCAAGCCGACATCCTGCGTGGAAGAGTTCTCCTCAGAGCCTCCTCTCTGCCTGCGTGCTGGTCGGTGCCATGTTGGATTCCATAGCGCTCATTTCCTCTGGCCTTTGTGGTCAGAAAAATTATCTGGGATTCTCCCAGTCTCCGTCCTTGAGTTCCTGGGGATTTTGACCATGTTCTTGGATTGGCCCATGCCTTTTCCAAGGGTCTTGGAGCTGGCAATCTGCTACGGAGCCATTCGTATCGCTTGGCTTCGTCTGTTTAATCAAATATATAGATATGGAACAGATTACATATTTTCATTTAACCTGTTAATCCCTTTTAAGCACAAGGGTCATCAGTAGGAACGCTGTCATCTCTTCAAATGATTGCGCACATCATCACTGAAATTCTAATATCTTATTAAGATCCACAAACAGGGTTTTTAGAAAGCTGAAAAGGTCAGCATATTTTATTTGCTGCCCCCTTTCTACTGCACTTTGCTAAATCCCAATATGAAGAAGAAGGGGGGGAGGTAGTGGAACACAGAATGAACGAGATTTACATTTTCGCTTTGGTAACTTATAGTGGGGATTAAGGGAGAGGCGGAAAGCGCTGTGTAATATTTCTCTGCTGACTTGTTTTATTAGCTTGCTTTAAACATGTTACATTACTGCATTTACTTGAATTGGCAGCCTGATAAATACCTCTCCTGGTTGTGATTGCGATTGCTCAGGGCATTAATATTATTACATTCTGTCAGTGGGAAACGTCTGAGAGATGACTTACTGTAAAGATTACACGCTGAAATAAATCACGTTTCGTTCATTGTTACCGTTTATGGCCTCTTGGAATGGAGTCAATCTGCTTTTAAGTTGCATTTCTATTTTTTTCTGCCGTACTCTCAGCCTGTTACATTATGTATCGCTGTCAGATTGGAACAGATGAGGTGTCAAACATGAGCCTTTTTGAATAATTTCCACCCTCGGGTTGTTTTTATGAAGGACAAGTACAAAACCACTGCATAAGGCAATAGAAAGGAGGGGGATGGTTCTTACCATCTTATATGGCTAAAAAATGGGTCAGAGGTGGACTCTTAACGTTTTCTGCACTGCACTGTGGTTTCTAATGGTCTAATGGCTATCTCAGCTAGGGCTGTATCTAAATAAATATATATATATATATATATATATATATATATTGAGAAAAAAATAGCTAGCTAGTTAGTAAGCCTTGCTGTTCCCACCCTTCCAGTCCAGGGTTTGTGGGTGTTTTCTGGGTGTGTCTAGCACCGATGCAGAGGCTACAAAAGAGCTTCACTGATAACAGTCTGGGGGAGAGACCCCCAGAGAATACCAGCCTGCTTGTGACAGACAAAGAATTGTATTCGATGCTGTTAGAGCTGCTGATGTTAGATGACTGTAGGAAAAAAGCAACTTTTAAGCCTCCCAATGGTACCAATGGTACATGGAACCCAGAGAGTCCCAGAGTGCCCAGAAAGTAACAGGTGGAAAAATGTGTGACCTGGATATATCGGGTCTTTTATAATGATTAAAACCTGTGTCTTAACATGGTTCAGAGGCCGTGGATCAAAAGTAGTGGGAAACCGAAAATCCTTTCAGCTGTTCTGATTGCCCTCTGAAGCTTACATGCTGTATGTCTTTTTATTTTCATCTGCAAAACAGATTGTAAATAGGGAGCACAAGGTGGACCCTTTCACAAAATTGATTATTCATACCAGTTTGTTCGAGGGATCTGTGATGTATTTGGGGCTACTTTCAGCACAGAGAGCAATCACACCTAAACACCCACCCCGCACACACAGATACCACTAGCTACAACCACCACCATCTAAATCATTTTTAAATCAGACCAGGAGAACCCCAATAGCCATCCAGTCAAACTCTGCTGGTGAGTAATCACGACAGTCACAACACAGCTTAAACACTGCTCTTCACACTGATTCTATTATACACTTACCACTGGGAGAGGCTAATCGGTTCTGCTGTTGAACCATCACATATAATCAGTTTGCAATTGTCTGCTGGCTCACACTATACTATGAAGAAAAAAAGGTTAGGTTCGATGGGCTGGGAAAAGCTGTTCACACACATGCACCCCACTTAGGACCAAGTTAATTGTCAGTCTTTCACTCTTTATACACGTTACTGTGTAGACTTTTACAATCATTCTATAGACTAGGTAACTTCATTTACAAGCAGTCATAACATTTTTAGAAACAACGTTTGTTTTTAGAGCTTCAGGAGAACCAGCACTAGGAACTTGCCAATGAAAATATGCCCTTGCTAACATAGAAAAGTTTAATCAAAAGTAAAAAGACAGTAGACATACAATTTGCAGATAAACAGTTATAAAATAAATAGAACAAAAGTACTGATGTCCTATACCGCACTCAGTTGTACAAAATATTTAGGTTTCGGGGGCTGGAAGGAGTTGGAGAAACACTCAGCGATCAAGAATAGAATAGAGAAACTCCCTGCACCAGGTGTCTTACACCTTCACAGTCATTCCAGGTGCCACTTTGTGGGGATCCTTGTGGGGATCCTAGGGGGTCTAGAATGTAGACTAGTAATACAGGAAGGGCAAATACTAGGTGCAGATACAGTGCAGAGACAGTTGATGGAGCGTGAGGAGCTCCTTGTACCAGATGTACTCCACCCAGGCAGCCGTTCTGTTTCAGGCGCCACTTGGTGGAGGTCCTAGTCCAAGAAGAGGGGAGAGTAGTGCAAGCAGCAGCCAACCGCTGATCCGCCACCCAGCCGATAAGCGCACACACCAGGGATGCTGTTAAAATGTGATACCCCAAGGGCAAGCTACAAACGAGTTCTGGTTTGCTTTAATTTTAGCTATGTTTTCCCTTTAAGGTATCCTTAATGTGTTATCACTTGGTATCTTATTGGTATCCAAAACTATCATAACGCTTTTTATTAACTGACCTATACTTAAGAGTTAAATACTGAAAATACTTTAAATTGATCCACCTCTAGGTGGAGGCCTGTTAGTTCTAATTTCAAGTATAGAACATATATTAAGTGCCTTTCATGCAGGGGGTGGCTGGCTGGTGCCACTATTGGTGGAGGTTGGTGACGAGGAAAAGAAACTTGTCCTAGGAAGGCTGAGTTGCTGCTTTTACTAGTGTGAAACCCGTTCCACCGCATCCCCTAAATGCACCTTGGTCTGAGATCCCATGGTACAGGTTCTCTGCAGGGGCTCTGTGGGTTTCAATCGTCTTTAAAATGGACCTAAAGTAAAAAAATACAGGATTAGTAAATTGCTCCCCTAAAGCCCCCCCTTCTGGCAATCAGTGACGTGGAGATGTTATGGAATAGCATGCAGATATTTCTTTCCTTAAGTGCTTGAGAGCATCCATCTTACTACACACCTGAAAGCCCTGCTTCTGAAAAACTTGGCCCTACGATAAAAATTGCCTCAAATCTCTTCTGCCCCGCTAACAGAAGAGAGCTCCTAGATACTTTGTTTCCACTGTCTGAATGCTCTGCGGCTGCTTAACAAGATGCATGAAGAGGCATGAAGATACAGCTTATGTTTGGTGTTCTGACTCAGAGTCTGTGCCTTTCTTCTTCTAGCAGGTTTATTACAATCCTGATAAACACAGTGGGCCATTGCAGTAACCTGGTGCCTGCAGCATTGTATGTGCACTAACTAGGAGTCATTGAATGACATTACCAGAAGCTGTTGGGAAGGTATAAACATAAAGATGGAATTAAAGGCATGTACATCTAAAGCTTACGTTCTACTGTCACTGTGTCACTGTGGCATTTTGCTTATAACAGTGACATTGACCTGAAGTGCTGAGCTGTGAAATGTACTTAACTCTGTGCCTTGCCCTGGCAAGCTGAATTTCTTAGAAACTGAAACGTGCTCAAACACAACCTGCGTCTGCTGGTTTAAAAGTGAGAATGTCGTGTGACCATGTTACAATCCAGTTTACATATTAGGTTTACTTAGTAGGTATTACTGAAACACAAAACATGATCAACATCAAGAAGGAAAATGGACAGAATGCACTAGTAGTTTTCAGACACAAGTCACCAATATACAGATGGTATACAATATGCCATAAGAAAAACCCATTTGACAGTTAAGCAAGACAATTTTATACTGATATATTTAAAAGTCAATATAACAAATGTGATCTTAACTCCAAGTTACTGTGTTACTGCCTGCAGGGGTACTTACAATACTTTTGCTGGGGGTCAGAATGGAAATACAGGGGGGCTTTGCTCATCTGTTCTTGAAGATCCAGAGAACACCTGACTTCTGTGCAAGTCTGCGGAGGACTGAAGTCAAGCTGGAGAACCCTGGAAAAGCCTTAAGTTAGACAAGGAGATGCTGGATGAACTTCGACCGATATAGAATTTAATTAAAGTGGTGAATGATTGGGGCGGGGTAGTATTTTTATTCCCCATTGCCAGGCCAACATGTAAAACTTACTAATGGCAATAATATGTTTAACAGAAGTTTGTGTTATCTACTCACGCGACCCCTCCCCTCTCCTCCCTCCCTTCATCCCCTCCTGTGTCAATCTGTATATAATTACATGGGGTGAGTTTTGGCTGCACTTTTCATATTATTTTTTTGGTCTGGGTCTGGGGTAGGTTCCAGACACACTCTACATATTATTTTCCCGGTATGGGGCATTTTTGGCGGGGCAATACATATTCATTTCTGGGCCGAGGGTGAATTCTGTACATAGCCTTGGTATCTATGTGTAGGTCAGGTGGTAGTATCTTCTTGCAGCCTGCATGGAGGCTCTGCTTGTACACTATACTGTATTTTAGAGTCTATGGGGATTCTTTTCATACTCTCATTGCTCATTTTGAGATCTTGGAGATTGGCTCGCTGCATCCTTGTCTGAATCCTCTGGTTCTTGACTCTCCCCCCCTCCCCCACCCTGGATTTATGGCAATAGGTCAGCAGTGGGCATATGCAGGGGGAAACTCTTTTTATTTTTTTGAGGAGAGCTCTAACTTTACATACATTTATGTACATACGGTTATATACTATTTTGTACCAAAATAAAAGGAAAATTCTTCCACTCTAAAATGTACTGTTAAATTCATTCTGCAGGCACAATGTTCCTCAAAGGTAGACCCGAACACACAACTTGAATTTGCTACCTATTGACTTAGTTGCTTGAGTTGCAAAATAAAACCCCCCCCAAACACCCCAAACTCCTTACCTTATCTTCGGTGGCGGCCGGCCACCGCCGCCTCCCTCGCGCCCCTCTAGGCGTGCGCGCGCCCGTGCCGGACGTCTGCGAATGGCCGGCGCGGGCGCGCGCGTCAAGAGGGACGCGCGGGAGGCGGCGGCGGAGGAGCCGCTTGTCCGCGGCTTGTCCGGGAGAGGTGAGTTTTTCGGGGGGTCCGGGGGGGTTTCACACAGCGGAGCACCCCGATCGGGGGTGCCCCACCGAAGTGGACCAAGACCCAGGATAGTCAAAATCCTGGGTGTTGGTCCACTTTAAGCGTCCAACTGGTTCTCTCAGTTAAGAACGACCTATACTGTACATAAATGTTTAACATTAAATCATTCCAAATGACAATTCAGTTAGCATCCTTCATTAACCATAGACAACATGAGGCCAGGCACCTAACAAGGCCAGCCATAAGATGTTGATTGCATTTGAATTGGAGCAGTGAGGTGTTATTAAGCTGCACCAAGAAAGTTGATAAAACAGCATTGTGCATGACAGTCACACTCCTGACCTCTGTTCAAACCTGACATCTCTGCTTTAAAATAAATGGGTTTTCCTTTTATGGGTATCCTTTGTTCTTTATATGTAGGTATACCACTGGGCCTTGACCAAAGAGTTGACTCCTCTATACATTTCTACATTTTTTTTAATGGTTTCTCAAAGACTGGCCCTGTCTTACTCCTACTAGCAAGCCAAACAGCATATATTGTATGTGCGCCTAAGTGTTTATACTTAGATATATTAATTTTCATATTGTTACATGTGTCATATATAACATTTCCTATTATTCATATTGTAACAAAAATAGGTTAAGTTGCATTTTGCATCATGCAGGTGACATTAAAAGCCAGCCATGTCCTTGCTTTAAGCCTTGGAAAATGTCAGGGCCGCCATGTGGTTTTCATTTCCCATCCCTGACAAACATTAAATCCGTCTTTGCACATACAATGTCAAACATGATATTCATCGCAGCAGGGGCCAGATCTGTTATTCCAACCAAATCTGATTTAATCTTTGTTTGTCTGAATGAGTGCAGGGTGATTGGTTTTGAGCTGTTTTCCCAATGTAAGTATGCTGGAATTTTCTCTGATTTAATGCAACCTTTGTAGGGGTCTCACTCCAAACAGATTCCTCATATTTAGTCCTATGATAGAGGCTCGAGTGTTGGTGTGTTCTTTGGAGATGTATATGCAATGTATAATTATTCAGGGATGAACAAAATTGTTTACACATTTATAGTATATGTTGTACTTGTCTTAATATATGTTTAATGCCTTCATCATGTAAATTATATTATGTTTTTGTTTGTCTATTTTTACTTATAGCAGGTACAGTAGATTGGTAAAGAAGATCATAGGACATAAATAATATAAACAATAAATAATTGTGTACTTTAGATGACAGGTGCATAGGCATTTCATGGACTCCAATACAATACAAGGAAAATTGCTGATACAAATGATACAAGGAAAACTGTTTCCCCAAGCTACCAAATAGTTTTGTCTTGAAAAAATGACTAATAAATGACTAATGAAATATGTTAAGGGACAGTCCAGGCAAGAAAATAAATAACTACACAGCTGGACAGCTTGGGACCCAGTACATTTTATTTGGCTGGACCAGACTACAGGAAAAGATAAGTATTTTTTGTATTATTTGCCTGGACAGAGAGTTTAGATGTTAAATGCAGACCGAGGCTAGAGTTGGGAAATCAGTTCAGCTAGGATAACAATTTTCCCTTTTCAGACTAAAACTGAAATGTTGGGGATTCATTTTGGCTGAATCTGATTCTTTTTAACTATGATAGTCTGACGTGCTTTAGTTCTGAACTGAATCTCAGTCAGAATTATATTAAATCATTGTTTGACAAATCTGATTTTTCTACCAGAATTTGTCTGATTTGTCTGAATCATTTTAGAACCTAAACAAATCTTATGTTGAGACCTGTCGAATCTGAATCTGAATATTGGGAATTGTATTTCCTTGATGTGGAGCTGGGATATGTGAAGGGTCTAACTAATATTAGAATTCTATATTTTGATTGAAATCATTAGAAAGGTACAACCTGGGTGTTGTTTGTGTTTATGTTAACCTAACAATTTGTCTTAAATGAAACCATTTGCCTTAAAATGCTATTACAGGGGGACCATTACAAGCCTTTATGCCCTATAGCACAGGTCCAGTGTTCAGCACCAGCCCATGCTATGGGCCGCTGGGCTCATCTGCACTACCCTGGCCATTGGTGATGTGGGTAATGGAGTATAAACTGATACATATCTACAGGCTGGAGGGGGCCCCGAAGCAGGAAGAGGAGACAGCGCGGGACAAAAAAGACCCGCTGGACTCGAGGAAGACAAATGATGGTAGATACGAATGGGTGAGTATAAGTTAAATTAAGAACAATAAAAATATATTATGTGGTGTCTCATTTGTTTTTCACTTGGGGTGAACTGGTAAGGGGCCCAGGGGACCCTTATACCCGTTCACTATGGTCAGAGGTCAGCGGGTGGCATGATGGTAAAATAATACATTACCTGCACCTCCATTTGAGGCATCAGGGGTGTAGAAGAGCCTGGTGGCCATTGGTGTGGGCACAGGGTTCTTCAAGGCATCTCATACCAAAGGGCAAAAAGGCTGGTAAGGACAGGGGTTTCCAATAGCACTGAGTTACAGCCCTTATGCTTGGTGCCCGGGCTGGTGGCCTTTGGGAGGAGCTGTAAGAAACCAAAAAAAAACATTACCCACTGTCACTTTCCAGGCTTTGATGAATGCCCATTAAGCAGCATTCAATAAAACAAAGGTAAGTGACAATAAAAAAAATCAGACAAATTACCAAAAAATATAAAAAAATAAACCCACAAGCAGTTTCAATGGTAAATTGGATACTTTTAAAAAGCCACATTTAGTAAAACAGTTAGAACTGAATAAATACAATTAAAAAAATAAAAAGCCAGGCTATTCTCCATTAGCTGTATCTAATCAAAACTGCCAAAAAATTACCAAAAAATATAAAAAATAAACCCGTAGTTACAGTTACCTGCAGAGGGAACACGTTAAACCCAGAAAAACGTAAATGTTTATGTATTTATGAATGTATTTAATTAATATTGCTTTCTGTAATTATTCAGAGTACTTTCCCTACCCCATTTTGTGCAGGGCAATCTCCTTGGTGTTTCCCCCCTAATTCAGCCTCCAACACCCCTAAAAACATTTTTCTTGTCTTTTTTTTTGTTATTGTTTTGAGCACTTTCCTTAGCCCATTTTGTGCTGGCCAATCGCCCTGGTGTGCCCCTTTCAGCCCCTTAGCCATTGCTACCCCCATTTTATAGCCATTTTTTTGTGCTCCTAAGTTTGGGTATCCATTGACTTCAATGGGGTTCGGGGAACCAAACCCGTTGAACTTTGGCAGCAAGTTACAACTCGGCGTACTCAAACTTTAACGGGTACGCTAATATATATATATATATATATATATATATATATATATCATCGATGCTTATCTGCCTAGGAGAAAAGGCATGCACAGATGCATACATAGATGCTTATGGATACTGGATACTTACTTCCTTAGAGCAGAAAGCATGTATCTAATTGTACATACATAGGCATACATGCATGTTTTGTCCAAAAGGTGATTTTTCCCCTAGGATGATCTAAAAGCAACCATAAACATCCATAAACATCTATGCATGTATCTGTGCAAATAGCTACATGCTTTATCATGTAAGTATATAAGCATTCATATTTATCCAAGCATGGATATATATGCACTGATCTGCAGACATTTCTTGCTGCTCTGCATGCAAATGCTAATACTTGTTCGTACCAAAGCATGCTTTCGCATTCATGCAAGAATGGGTATTGCATGCACGGAACAGATTCAAATGCAGTGCTGACAAGCACATGCATTCGGACCTAAGAATATATATTCTTATGGCGTTGAATTAGCCCTACTATGTTAAGAAATATAGATTAATATAGGTGAGATTTAGAGATGAGCGAACTTTTGAAAAATTCGATTCGACTGATTCGCCGAATTTTCCGACAAAATTCGTTTCCACCCGAATTTATTCGCGACGAATCGTTATTAAAAATGGCTATTTCTGAGCTTCCTAGAGCCTCAATAGGGTTGTAAACCATTCTGCCTTGCTGTAACATGCATAGGATGCGTGCTGGGTTAGTGAAATAATACTGTAAATAATTATGACATGCAGATCAGAGGCATCGCTAATAGAATCGCAGAGCGGCACAATTGCAGAGAGTTGAGGTGGCATCACTATGAGGGGCCCCTATAGTGCCTGAAAAACACACCCTGGAGCTGGCAGCAGCAGGAGCCCAAAAATTAGCTGAATCACACCCTGGAGTTGCAAGCAGCAGCAGCCGCCCAAACATTGGTTGAAAGAGACACTGAAGTTGGCAGCAGGAGCCCAAACATTGGCTGAATGACACCCTGGAGTTGCAAGCAGCAGTAGCAGCAGCAGCAGGAGCCCAAACATTGCTTTAAAGAGGCACTGGAGTTGGCAGCAGGAGCCCAAAAATTGGCTGAATGACACCCTGGAGTTGCAAGCAGCAGTAGCAGCAGCAGCAGGAGCCCAAACATTGCTTTAAAGAGACACTGGAGTTGGCAGCAGGAGCCCACAAATTGGATGAATCACACCCTGGAGTTGCAAGCAGTAGCAGGAGCCCAAACATTGCTTTAAAGAGACACTGGAGTTGGCTGCAGGAGGCCAAAAATTGGATGAATCACACCCTGGAGTTGCAAGCAGCAGCAGCAGCAGGAGCCCAAACATAGCTTGAAAGAGACACTGGAGTTGGCTGCAGGAGCCCAAAAATTGGATGAATCACACCCTGGAGTTGCAAGCAGCAGCAGCAGCAGGAGCCCAAACGTTGCTTTAAAGAGACACTGGAGTTGGCTGCAGGAGCCCAAAAATTGGCTGAATCACACCCTGGAGTTGCAAGCAGCAGTAGCAGCAGGAGCCCAAACATAGCTTGAAAGAGACACTGGAGTTGGCTGCAGGAGCCCAAAAATTGGATGAATCACACCCTGGAGTTGCAAGCAGCAGCAGCAGCAGCAGCCCAAACATAGCTTGAAAGAGACACTGGAGTTGGCTGCAGGAGCCCAAAAATTGGATGAATCACGCCCTGGAGTTGCAAGCAGCAGCAGGAGCCCAAACATTGCTTTAAAGAGACACTGGAGTTGGCTCCAGGAGGCCAAACATTGGATGAATCACACCCTGGAGTTGCAAGCAGCAGCAGGAGCCCAAACATTGCTTTAAAGAGACACTGGAGTTGGCTGCAGGAGCCCAAAAATTGGATGAATCACACCCTGGAGTTGCAAGCAGCAGGAGGCCAAACATAGCTTGAAAGAGACACTGGAGTTGGCTGCAGGAGCCCAAAAATTGGCTGAATCACACCCTGGAATTGCAAGCAGCAGCAGGAGCCCAAACATAGCTTTAAAGAGACACTGGAGTTGGCTGCAGGAGCCCAAAAATTGGATGAATCACACCCTGGATTTGCAAGCAGCAGCAGGAGCCCAAACATTGCTTTAAAGAGACACTGGAGTTGGCTGCAGGAGGCCAAACATTGGATGAATCACACCCTGGAGTTGCAAGCAGCAGCAGGAGCCCAAACATTGCTTTAAAGAGACACTGGAGTTGGCTGCAGGAGCCCAAAAATTGGATGAATCACACTCTGGAGTTGCAAGCAGCAGGAGGCCAAACATAGCTTGAAAGAGACACTGGAGTTGGCTGCAGGAGCCCAAAAATTGGCTGAATCACACCCTGGAGTTGCAAGCAGCAGCAGGAGCCCAAACATAGCTTTAAAGAGACACTGGAGTTGGCTGCAGGAGCCCAAAAATTGGATGAATCACACCCTGGAGTTGCAAGCAGCAGCAGCCCAAACATAGTTTGAAAGAGACACTGGAGTTGGTAGCAGGAGCCCAAAAATTTGCTGAATGACATAAATATGTTTTGCACCATTTGAAAACTGTAAAACGTGGCACCATGCTGAATCTAGTCGCATGCATCAGCCATTGGTGGGTGGAAATCCTTGCCGAACATTAGAATGCTATTTATGAACACCCAGGAAACGTAACTATGAAAAAAAGTTTTTGTGTGTGGAAATCCTTGCTGATCCATCCCTGATTCATTTTCACAAAGGTGAGTCTCTCCACATTTTTAGCTGACAGACGAGTTCTCCTCGCCATAACTATGGCCCCCGCCGCACTAAACACCCGCTCAGATGGCCCGCTACTTGCTGGGCAGGACAGCTTTTCCAGGGCAAACTCTGCTATTTGCGGCCACAAGCCAAGTTTGACTGCCCAGAAGTCCAGCGGATCCTCAAGGTGTGTTGGCATGGTCATGTCAAGGTATGACATGACCTGCTGGTTCAGGTCCTGCTCCAGGTCTTCCTGCTGCTCATGAGTAGCCTCAGTATGCGGGTGTAGAAAGCTACTCATTAGCGACTGAAGACTGAGGCTGCTGCTGATGGAGCTGATCATCATCCTCACTAAAGAGTGGAGCTGAACCCAAAGCATAGGATACGTCGCTGGGGGTGGGACGGTGTAGGACAGAGGCAATGGAAGGACAGGGACTGCTCTCGGGCCATGCCAACTCAGGGTTGTGTCAGAGGAACCTACCGACCCTAGACTGGGGGTGTCAGGTGTAACTTGTGATGATGTGGATGACCGCGTTAACCAATCTACCACGGCAGATGCGTTACTGGTGGAGACACGACCACTAGCAGATACTGGCAGATCAGGTCTCTCACCGCGACTCCTGCTGCCACTCGCCCCTAGTCTGCTGCGACCTCTGCCTGCTGAATCTTGGCCTCTGCCACTCCTATTTGAACATCTTGGCACTTGTCTGCCTGACATTTTTATGTATTTGAAATGCGCAATAGGTACTTTAAAAAATGTGTTTACTTTAAAAAGCAGAAGCTAAAAAAAGTGAGGAACTGCTTCTCTGCACCAGATACTATGAAAATTGACAATATGGGATACCCTGCGGCCTGGTGTTTTGACAGCAGGACAAAAACCAATTCAAAATGCAATAGCTTAATAAAGCTGAGGATGAACAAGCTGATTTAGTATTAAAGATAGTGTGCAACGTGGTGGTTTGGGATGCCCATGTGGGCTGGTGTTTTTAAAGCAGACAGAAACCAATTCAAAATGCAATAGCTTAATAAAGCTGAGGCCGAACAAGCTGATTTAGTACAAAAGATAGGGTGCAACGTGGTGGTTTGAGATACCCTGCGGCCTGGTGTTTTGACAGCAGGACAAAAAACAATTCAAAATGCAATAGCTTAATAAAGCTGAGGCTGAACAAGCTTACTTAGTATACCAGATAGGGTGGCATGTGCTGGTTTTGGATGCCCATGTGGGCTGTTGTTTTTAAAGCAGACAAAAAACGATTCAAAATGCAATAGCTTAATAAAGCTGAGGCTGAACAAGCTTATTTAGTATAACAGATAGGGTGCAACGTGCAGGTTTGGGATACCTTGCGGCATGGTGTTTTGACAGCAGGACAAAAAACAATTCAAAATGCAATAGCTTAATAAAGCTGAGGCTGAACAAGCTTATTTAGTATAACAGTGTGCAACGTGGTGGTTTGGGATACCCTGCGGCCTGGTGTTTTGACAGCAGGACAAAAACCAATTCAAAATGCAATAGCTTAATAAAGCTGAGGCTGAACAAGCTTACTTTGTATATCAGATAGGGTGGCATGTGCTGGTTTGGGATGCCCATGTGGGCTGTTGTTTTTAAAACAGACAAAAACCAATTCAAAATGCAATAGCTTAATAAAGCTGAGGCTGAACAAGCTTATTTAGTATGACAGGGTGCAACGTGGTGGTTTGGGATACCCTGCGGCCTGGTGTTTTGACAGCAGGACAAAAACCAATTCAAAATGCAATAGCTTAATAAAGCTGAGGATGAACAAGCTGATTTAGTATAAAATATAGGGTGCAACGTGGTGGTTTTGGATACCCTGCGGCCTGGTGTTTTGACAGCAAACAAAAACCAATTCAAAATGCAATAGCTTAATAAAGCTGAGGATGAACAAGCTTATTTAGTATAACAGATAGTGTGCAACATGGTGGTTTGGGATACCCTGCGGCCTGGTGTTTTGACAGCAGGACAAAAACCAATTCAAAATGCAATAGCTTAATAAAGCTGAGGATTAACAAGCTTATTTAGTATAACAGATAGGGTGCAACGTGGTGGTTTGGGATACCCTGCGGCCTGGTGTTTTGACAGCAGGGCAAAAACCAATTCAAAATGCAATAGCTTAGTAAAGCTGAGGATGAACAAGCTGATTTAATATAAAAGATAGGGTCACATGTGCTGGTTTGGGATGCCCATATGGGCTGGTGTTTTTAAAGCAGGACAAAATCCAATTCAAAATGCAATAGCTTAATAAAGCTGAGGCTGAACAAGCTTATTTAGTATAACAGGGTGCAACATGGTGGTTTGGGATACCCTGCGGCCTGGTGTTTTGACAGCAGGACAAAAAACAATTCAAAATGCAATAGCTTAATAAAGCTGAGGATGAACAAGCTGATTTAGTATAAAAGATAAGGTGCAATGTGGTGGTTTGGGATACCCTGCGGCCCGGTGTTTTGACAGCAAACAAAAACCAATTCAAAATGCAATAGCTTAATAAAGCTGAGGATGAACAAGCTTATTTAGTATAACAGGGTGCAACGTGGTGGTTTGGGATACCCTGCGGCCTGGTGTTTTGACAACAGGACAAAAACCAATTCAAAATGCAATAGCTTAGTAAAGCTGAGGATGAACAAGCTGATTTCGTATAAAAGATAGGGTCACATGTGCTGGTTTGGGATGCCCGTGTGGGCTTGTGTTTTTGAAGCAGACAAAAACCAATTCAAAATGCAATAGCTTAATAAAGCTGAGGCTGAACAAGCTGATTTAGTACAAAAGATAGAGTGACATGCGCTGGTTTGGGATGCCCATGTGGGCTGGTGTTTTTAAAGCAGACAAAAACCAGTTCAAAATGCAATAGCTTAATAAAGCTGAGGATGAACAAGTTGATTTAGTATAAAAGATAGGGTGCAACGTGGTTGTTTGGGATACCCTGCGGCCTGGTGTTTTGACAGCAGGACAAAAAACAATTCAAAATGCAATAGCTTAATAAAGCTGAGGATTAAAAAGCTTATTTAGTATAACAGATAGGGTGCAACGTGGTGGTTTGGGATACCCTGCGGCCTGGTGTTTTGACAGCAGGACAAAAACCAATTCAAAATGCAATAGCTTAGTAAAGCTGAGGATGAACAAGCTGATTTAGTATAAAAGATACCCATGTTTGGGATGCCCATGTGGGCTGGTGTTTTTAAAGCAGACAAAAAACAATTCAAAATGCAATAGCTTAATAAAGCTGAGGCCGAACAAGCTGATTTAGTATAAAAGATAGGGTCACATGTGCTGGTTTGGGATGCCCATGTGGGCTTGGGTTTTTACAGGAGGCCAAAAACCAAATCAAAATGCAATAGCTTAATAAAGCTGAGGCTGAACAAGCTGATTTAGTACAAAAGATAGGGTGGCATGCGCTGGTTTGGGATGCCCATGTGGGCTGGTGTTTTTAAAGCAGACAAAAACCAATTGAAAATGCAATAGCTTAATAAAGCTGAGGATAAACAAGCTGATTTAGTATAAAAGATAGGGTGCAACGTGGTGGTATGGGATACCCTGCGGCCTGGTGTTTTGACAGCAGGACAAAAACCAATTCAAAATGCAATAGCTTAATAAAGATGAGGATGAACAAGCTGATTTAGTATAAAAGATAGGGTGCAACGTGGTGGTTTGGGATACCCTGTGGCCTGGTGTTTTGACAGCAAACAAAAACCAATTCAAAATGCAATAGCTTAATAAAGCTGAGGCAGAACAAGCTGATTTAGTACAAAAGATAGGGTGGCATACGCTGGTTTGGGTGGCCCATGTGGGCTGGTGTTTTTAAAGCAGACAAAAACCAATTCAAAATGCAATAGCTTAATAAAGCTGAGGATGAACAAGCTGATTTAGTATAAAAGATAGGGTGCAACGTGGTGGTTTGGGATACCCTGCGGCCTGGTGTTTTGACAGCAGGACAAAAACCAATTCAAAATGCAATAGCTTAGTAAAGCTGAGGATGAACAAGCTGATTTAGTATAAAAGATAGGGTCACATGTGCTGGTTTGGGATGCCCATGTGGGCTGGTGTTTTTAAAGCAGAAAAAAAACAATTCAAAATGCAATAGCTTAATAAAGCTGAGGAGGAACAAGAAATCCTAATTAAAAAGGCTAGAGAGAGTGTAAATTCAAAGCACATGCACTGCCGCAAAATCCACGGCGTCCTACTAACCACCACAAGGCTCAACTCAAAAGACATACAAAACACCAGGTTAAGTGTAGGACTGGCAAGATGCTGGACAACTATGATTTTGCTGAGCAAACAACAATTTTATTGCACCTAGAAATCAGCACACACATGGGACAATACTGACAGTAAAAAGTTATAAACATATAGTGCTTTAAAATCACGGGGGCCCACCGTGCACACAACACACACAACCACGCGCACAACACGCACACCCTGCTAGCAGCGCTGCTAAATGCCTAAACGTAAATGACACACTGCCCTATATTGTTTTGAGGGGCTTGCAAGCTAAATTAGCTATCAGAGTCCGTGGCATAACTCCTCGCTGGGGTTGCTCCCATCATAAATACAGTTGTAAACATAGTAGGCATGTGGAGATACCGCTGTTTAATCAAAAGTCTCAAAATGCCCCTTTAACACAGGGCCCAATACAGTCTGTGCTGAATGCAACCGCACACTGATTATCTCACTACAGCGCCGTATCAATAGCCAAATGACACTGCATGTATATCTCGCATTGGGGGCTCACAAGACATAAGCCTTCCCTGGGCTGGGGCACCTCACATGAGCGAGTACTTAGCTGTCACATCATGGTGATCATCACACATCGCTTGCCGTCCTTATGTCACTGTTGGTGTTGCGCAACACATAGCTTGAAGGAGCTGTGGGCACAGGCAGAGCTGGAAGCAGGGTGGCTTGCACGTGGAGGGGCCGGCCGTCCGCCGACGCGCGTTTCGCTCCGCCCACCGGAGCTTCGTCAGGGTGGTGGGCGGCCCTTCATACTCCCATTTTATTTATATAGTCCCTCCTTCAATAAACCGAGCGGCCAATCACATGCATGTGGCTCATAGTGACGTATTCTGCGTCCTTCACTTCACACAGTCCAACCCGATGGGCGGTCATTTGCATACTTCCCATAACGAGCAGTGCGCGTCATTCTCAAAAAATCAGTCTTTTTATTAAGACAACAGGAAGTCGCAGACAGGCTACTATGGTGACATGTTCGTGCATATAGATGCATACAGCCTATAATGACGTATTCCGCATCCTTCACATAGTCCCGTCCAATAGGCAGTCATTTATTTGCTTCCTGTAACAAGCAATGCGCGTCATTCTCATAGGGACAGTCTTCATAAGGCGGCAGCGTGTAGCTGGCATACAGCTATGATGGCATATTCTGCGTCTTTCATCTACTCCAGCCCTATAAGACGGTCATTTAAGTACTTCCCATTAGGGTGCACTGCGCACCGTTCTCCTAAGGGCAGCCTACATACAGTGTAACAGGCATATCGCTGTCAAAGGCCTATGCTACAACAAAACACACAATTAACGGCAGCATACACTCGTCCGGGCATCCGGAGAGGAGGGGGGTATACAGCGGGACCCTATGTCCCATCTGCCTCATATACTTCTCATTGGGATAATAGTGTGTGTGTGATTACAGGGGGGGACTTCAAGCATACTAACCAATGTAAAATAGTGCCACATTCTATATGCAGTAATTTACAAGCGCATCCATCACCTATTGTCATCATCAGCTCCATCCTTAAATGCCAAAGGACAAAACAAATACAGTCCTATTGCTATACATGAGCTATGTGGCACACATCTAACGCCATCTCATGCCTCTCTAAACTCATGTGGCAGGTTACCTCCCACGTCATATTTATAAACACCTATCCACTACAAGGCGGGCTATGACATCAAACACCTACAGTCAGAGAATACACTGGATGACACCACCTATCTACCATCTACAAAAAGGCCCCTAAGCCAGAGTCAACATTAAGGCCATCGGGGGACATCGTTCCAAGTTCAAAGATCAATCTCGCCTCCTGCTGCATTAGGCGTTGATCCAAGAAACCCCGTCTGCCACCTTTTCTCAGTGCAAAAATTCCACAAGCCCTGAGGCCTTTTGGGTTTCCTTGGTGAAAAGTTTTAAAGTGGTCTGAGACAGGACTCTTTTCATTACGCGTTCTAATGTCCCGAACATGCTCACCTACCCGCGCCCGCAGTTCGCGCTTGGTCTTACCAACGTACTTCCTGCCGCACGGGCAGGTGAGCATGTATACCACGTACGTGGTCCCACAGTTGATAAACCCCTTTATTTTTCTCGGTGGGCGCCCTCTAGTGCCAACATACGTGCTACTTTTTTCTATGAAGGGGCAGATTTTACAATGCCCACATTTAAAACACCCCTCAAGGTTGTCTGTATCTGATCTCATCCTGGGTTTAGCCAAATCACTATGGACCAATCTGTCCCTGATATTTGTCGCCCGACGGGCAGTGAGTAGGGGACGTGGGCCTACACATCGGGCTATTTTTGGGTCCAATTGTAAAATGTGCCAATGGGACTGTAAAATTGTCCTAAAAGTCTCCCAGTGAGTACCAAAATGTGTTATTAATCTCACTGGCTGATCCCCTGTCTCCTTTTTCCGCTTCTTCTGTTGGTAATCCCTTCCCAGCAACTCTCTCCGGTTTGTGTCAAGGGCCCTCTTGAAACAGGTACGAATGAGTCTATGTGGATATCCCCTTTCCCTAAATCGGCCCGATAGTTCCCTTGCCTCCCGCACGTAGTCACACTCAGAACTGCAGTTCCTGCGAATCCGCAAGAACTGCCCGAGGGGTATCCCGCGCCGGAGTGGTAAAGGATGATGACTGGTGAAATGAAGTAGGGTATTACCCGCAGTGGGCTTTCTAAACGTAGATGTAGCTAACCTCGATCCATCTCGTTTTATAAGTAGGTCCAAAAATTCAATACATTGATAACCAATTTTAAACGTAAGGCAGATATTACGCACATTCTGATTTAGTTGATTCACGAAAGTCTCAAACTCAGATGAAGTCCCCCGCCACACCACCAGGACATCATCTATGTAGCGCAGCCAGAGGGCGACCTGCGCCCCAAAATCCGCCCGTCCGAACACCTCGAGACTCTCCCACCGTCCCAGGTGCAGGCAGGCGTACGATGGAGCACAGGCCGCCCCCATGGCTGTTCCATGAATCTGATGATAGTAGCTGCTGTCAAACTTAAAGAAATTATTGGTAAGTACAAAGTGTAATAGGTCCACCACCATTTCGTTGTGAGCCGCATCACATGGGCCCAACTCGTCAAGGAACTGGGCTACAGCCTCTAGGCCCACAGTGTGGGGAATGGACGTGTACAGCCCTTCTACATCGATACTTGCCAAAAGCCAGTCCCCCTCAAGTTCAAAGGACTGTAACTTCCGCAACACATCACTACTGTCTAGGACAAATGATGGTAAGATCTTCACCAAAGGTTTAAGATTTTCATCAATAAACCTGGATACACATTCCAATGGGCCCCCATTCCCTGACACTATGGGCCTACCTGGTGGTGCAGCAGGGGACTTATGAATCTTGGGGATGGTGTAAAGTACTGGGATATTGTATTCTTTAACAGTAAGGTACTTAAATAGCCTGGGCGTCAATAATTTTTCTTCCAGTGCCCAGTCTAGTTTGTCATTGAGTCTAGCTACTACACTTGGGAATGGATTGCGCTCCACCTTTTTATATGTCCTTTCATCTCCCAGTTGTTGCCTAATTTCTTTTATATAGTATTCCTGATTTAACAGGACTACATTACCTCCTTTATCACTTGGACGTATGATAATATCAGACGCACTTTCCAATTCTTTCAAGGCAGTACTTTCAGCTCGTGTCAAATTCATGTTTGTTTCAGACGCACATCGTCTCCAATCTAATTGTTTCAAGTCACGTTGAACAGCTTGAAAAAATACTGAGATATTTCGATTCATCGTCAGGGGTGGGAAGTTCTTTGATTTGGGGCGAAATTTCTCTAAGTTTGGTAGGAGATCCGGGATTTCGTCATCCATTTGTGTGTGGGCCCCTAATTCCTCACTCATACCGCCCTCAACTGCCCCTACAGGGCAGGCTCCACTGATATCTAAAAGGGGACTCGATGTCATTTCCAGATCAGACTCACTACGGGTTAACATGTCCTTCGAGTATAGACTCTTAAAAAGAACTTTTCGCAAGAAAAGGGCTGTATCTTTATATAGCGTAAATTCATCCCCACCTACTGCAGGGGAGAAAGACAAACCCCTAGATAAGACCGATCTGTGATGCTCATTTAGAGTGAAGTTTGATAAATTAATCACATTAAGGGACCCATTCTCATTTGTGGTTCCACCTGTTAAGGGGGCCATCTCTTTCCCGTCTTCCTGATACCCCTCAGGCTCTTTACTCTTGTGGCGACGCTGTCCCCGCCTCCGTCGTCTCCTTTTCCTTGTGGGTCTAAAAAAGACACCGACCGCCGTGACTTTTGGGACTGGCGTGGGGGGCTATCGTCTGACAACTCAGTTTCACACCCTGAGAGGTCACTGGAGATCTCCTTCCAATTTCTTTGTCTCCCCCCTACCCTACTTCTAGGCTTTATTTCTAAGAAAACCTTTCCTGACTCAAAGTCAGCTGAGTCTCTCCAAAATTTCTTTTGTTTTATCTCCTTTACTGCTTTCTGTACCCGTTCTACCTCATTTCTAACTAGATCATTCAGCTTCTGAAAGTCAGGAGCATCCCCTAAACTGTCCAGTTGGGCACAACTAGTTTTGATGTTCTCATCTAGTTCCTCTAGCTGTAATTTTTCTTCCTCAATTATTAAGTTCATTAGCCTAATACCATGTGCAATACATTCCTTTTGCCAATTCACCATAAATCTCTCAGAGCGTAGATGCTCCGCTGGCACAATGCGTTCCCGAAGACCCCTAGGAATCACCCTTTGTTGGACATAATTTTCAAGAGTACATATGTCCCAGTACCGTTTTAATTGCTTAACTACTAAGGTCTTATGTTTTTTAAAAAGGGTCTTAATCTCACCTCCCTGACTTGTTAATGGCCCACCTTCCGAAGCCTCAAAAGCCGCCTGAATACTTGATATGCAGGACTTATCCAATTTAAATGCCATGTTTAGATGCAGCTAGTTCCTACTGTGGTCACTAAGTTATTAAACAGTAGAGTCCCCAATGAATTACTGCAGGTGTGCACCAGGTAGCACAAAACAAATGCCAACATAATCAATCCTAATGCTCTAGAGAACTCTCAATCAACCACCTATTGGCGGAGGTAACACATCTCCATATCTATGTATCAAGAAATCCTAATTAAAAAGGCTAGAGAGAGTGTAAATTCAAAGCACATGCACTGCCGCAAAATCCACGGCGTCCTACTAACCACCACAAGGCTCAACTCAAAAGACATACAAAACATCAGGTTAAGTGTAGGACTGGCAAGATGCTGGACAACTATGATTTTGCTGAGCAAACAACAATTTTATTGCACCTAGAAATCAGCACACACATGGGACAATACTGACAGTAAAAAGTTATAAACATATAGTGCTTTAAAAACAAGGAACAAGCTGATTTAGTATAAAAGATAGGGTGCAACGTTGTGGTTTGGGATACCCTGCGGCCTGGTGTTTTGACAGCAGGACAAAAACCAATTCAAAATGCAATAGCTTAGTAAAGCTGAGGATGAACAAGCTGATTTAGTATAAAAGATAGGGTCACATGTGCTGGTTTGGGATGCCCATGTGGGCTGGTGTTTTTAAAGCAGACAAAAACCAATTCAAAATACAATACAATAATAAAGCTGAGGCTGAACAAGCTGATTTAGTATAAAAGATAGGGTCACATTTGCTGGTTTGTGATGCCCATGTGGGCTGGTGTTTTTAAAGCAGACAAAAACCAATTCAAAATGCAATAGCTTAATAAAGCTGAGGCTGAACAAGCTGATTTAGTACAAAAGATAGGGTGGCATGTGCTGGTTTGGGATGCCCATGTGGGCTGGTGTTTTTAAAGCAGACAAAAACCATATCAAAATGCAATAGCTTAATAAAGCTGAGGATGAACAAGCTGATTTAGTTTAAAAGATAGGGTGATGTGCTGGTTTGGGATTCCCATGTGGACTGGTGTTTTTTAAGCTGTCAAAAACCAATTCAAAATGCAATAGCTTAATAAAGCTGAGGCCGAACAATCTGATTTAGTATAAAAGATAGGGTCACATGTGCTGGTTTGATATGCCCATGTGGGCTGGTGTTTTTAAAGCAGACAAAAACCAATTCAAAATGCAATAGCTTAATAAAGCTGAGGATGAACAAGCTGATTTAGTATAAAAGATAGGGTCACATGTACTGGTTTGGGATGCCCTTGTGGGCTGGTGTTTTTAAAGCAGACAAAAAAAAATTCAAAATGCAATAGCTTAATAAAGCTGAGGCCGAACAAGCTGATTTAGTACAAAAGATAGGGTCACATGTGCTGGTTTGGGATGCCCATGTGGGCTGGTGTATTGAAAGCAGACAAAAACCAAATCAAAATGCAATAGCTTAATAAAGCTGAGGCTGAACAAGCTGATTTAGTACAAAAGATATGGTCACATGTGCTGGTTTGGGGTGCCCATGTGGGCTTGGGTTTTTACAGGAGGCCAAAAACCAAATCAAAATGCAATATCTTAATAAACCTGAAGCTGAACAAGCTGATTTAGTTTAAAAGATATGGTCACATGTGCTGAAATGGAATGGCCATGTGGCCTGGGTTTTTACAGCAGACGAAAAAAAATTATAACTAATCCAGTTATGAGAAATGCTTGTGTATAACAGATAGGGTTAAATATGCCACTGCCAAGATGGGATGCACAGTGGCAAGGAATATTTACAGCACAAAGAACACCGATTGAAAACTGATCTGGCAAATGAAAATAAAAAAAAGCTTTCTCTCTCACTGTCCCTACCTGGATCGTTCCCGATCGTTCCCGATTTTTCCCTATCTTTCCCTCTCTTTCCCTGGTTCTGTCTGCCTCTCTGTGGGTCTCAACGACTGTCCCTGCCTATCTCTAAGTCTCTCCCTGTCTGCAGCAACCACCGCTGTTTCTGGAATGCAAGGCTGAAATGCGCAAAAGGAAAATGGGCGCCGTTTATATAGCATGGGGACGTCACCAGGCTTCCTGGCTGATGATAGGCTGCATGTGACCTTCCCATGAAAACTTGCCCCAGGGGATATGTCTGGACATGTTCATCCACCATTTTAGAATGCCTGTAATTGAAATAAATGGAGTTTAAAGGAAAACTTCGATCGATTGAATCGCGGGGAAATTCGGATTCATTCAGAATCGAATTTTTCATGAAATTTGGAACGAATTTGGGTTCGTACGAATCGATTCGCTCACCCCTAGTGAGATTATTTAGTAGTGAGATTACTTAGTTTTTCATAAAGTGTATTTGGATATTTATGCTGATATATATGTACATTTTGCATTCAATTGCAGAATATATATATATATATATATATATATATATATATATATATGTACACAATGTTAGAAATAGGGGCATGAATAACTTGCTTATAAGTAAATACTGATTTTATAAGGGAAATACTAACTATTTGGATGATATTTGAAATGCTTTTCTTTATCCTTTAGTCCCAGAGATTTGTTTACTGCATGGATATTACCCAGAATGTGCAGAAGAGTGTAGCTATGAAAAAAGGCTCTATGGAGATGGGAGGATTAGTGGCAAAAAGATTTTGTGTACACTAACTTTGTTTGTTAGCAGAGATGGCTAAGAAGGCTTACTTTCCTGAAAGTCTGTGACTTTGAGACCAACAGGGGGAAATGCAAAAGAGCAGAAGAGAGGGAGGAGGGCACAGAGAATGTCAAGCAGCATATGTTTCCTTTGGTGGGCAGACTCTCATGAGTGACAGGGGAGGGACAACTTTCTGCAGCTGGAAACATGCACAGAAATAAGCCTGAAAAGAATGGAATTGCTGTTTTACACCAACCACCAGGTAAGAAACAGGTTGGGGCAAAAACAGTTTGATTGGATACTCCCTTTAATATAAAATATGTTCCTAGTCCACCAAGTTAGCTTTTTTAATATATCCTGACTGCCAATATAATATTACCCATTGTGTCTTATTTAGTCTGTTTTCAAACTTATCAAAGAGCTAATACTGTATAAACATATACGCAACAGCATTAACCCTTTAATTGCCAAGCTTGTAAAATCTATGCTGGTGCCTCTACAACCATTAGGTGCCAGTGTCATAGATTCTACGTACCTGACATTTCTCCCCGCTAGCAAAAATAAAAGCTCACTTCCATCCGGGATTCAGTGCCAGGTGTATCTTCTTCCCCTGTGCCAGATGCAGATGGACCCATTCTTACAGTTCACTCACAGCCACATGGAGGGGCTGTGATATCATCTCACTCACCAGCATAAAAGTCCGCTCCTAGCAGGAGCTAGTGTCAGAAACCAGGCGTGAAGTAGAAGTCAGTTTCAGATGCGTATAGTAGTTTACAGGGCAGGTAGGGCTGGTAAGTCACCTGCATCCCCAAAGTCCAGGGGTTGCAACCTGATTTAACAGTCCCCATAGCTCTGGCCCAGTCTGTTTGTGCTTAGGAGGGTTAACCCTTGTTAGTTTGTATAGTAGTTGCATTTCATTTGAAAATGTCATAAAGTACTCTTCAGTTTCGGGTGTCCCTTGGGCAGGAACAGTTGTCTATCGCTACATATGTGGTACTGTGTGGGGAATAGAGCTTTCATATGCAACATGGCTTTCTTGAAAGATGTTAATATTTTATTTAAAAAAACCTGACAAATGTTAAAAAAGAAAGCACTGAAAAAATAATAAGAAATCCCTGGAAATTTCTGCAAAGCTCACGTATATATATATATATATATATATATATATATATATATATTGCAAAATGGTCTGGCAACAGAGAATGAAGAAAAATCTCTAAGTAGGCTGGCACTGAAACGGTTAAATGCAAACAGAGAGTGGGTGTAGCAAGCATGCAAAAAAAAGAAAAAAGAAAACTCACCTGGTCCTGATCGTTACCCTCTTCCTTGGCTGATGAATGGAACCTGCTTTCCGAGTTTCTTCAGGTCTTTGCTGATCACCACTTTCTGGGGATAATGACTGACAATCTTCACACCCAGTCACTGCAGGTACCATATTGTTCGCCCTATAAGACGCACTTATTTTCCCCCAAAAGTGTGTGTGTGTGTGTGTGTGTGTGTGTGTGTGTGTGTGTGTGTGTGTGTGTGTGTGTGTGTGGGGGGGGGGGGGGATGTCCGTGCGCCTTATCGGGCGAATGTAAAAAATAAAAAACATTTAAAAAAAAAATCACCCATTACCGGCGCTCCCGCATTGCCTGCGACACTGCGGGAGCCCAGAAGAAGACAGAGGAGCGGCAGGCTCTGTCCCCATCCCAGCCGCTGCTAAAGCTGTCTTTTCCGGCAGCAATGGCAGCGGCAGGGCCAGAGACAGCGCCCGCCGCTCCTCCATCTGCTGCCTCTTCCGGCTGGGCACACGAGAGCACCCAGGTCAGTGCAGAAGGTGGGCATGGCCTGCACCTGGGTGTTTGCCCATGCCCAGGAAGAGGCAGCAGATGGAGGAGCGGTGGGCGCTGTCTCTGGCCCTGCCGCTGCTATTGCTGCCGTAAAAGACAGCGATAGCAGCAGCCAGGAAGGGAACAGAGCCCGCCGCTGCTTCTTACTGGCCGGCTTCATGAATCTGGTGGGCGTGGCCGATGCAGTGCAGGCCACGCCCACCCGATTCACGGAGCCGGCAGCTTAGCGGTGTCAGCGGAGAGAGTTTTACTTTTTTTTCTTTTAACTTCTAGGGGGTACCACACTACCTATGGAAATGGGGGAATGCCACACTACCTATGGAAATGGGGGAGGGGGAATGCCGCACTACCTATGGAAATAGGGGAATGCCACACTACCTATGGAAATGGGGGGAGGGGATTGCCACACTACCTATGGAAATGGGGAAGGGGGAATGCCACACTACCTATGGAAATGGGGGGAGGGGATTGCCACACTACCTATGGAAACAGGGGAGGGGGAATGCCACACTACCTATGGAAATGGGGGGAGGGGTAATGCCACACTACCTATGGAAATGGGGGGATGGGGAATGCCACTCTACCTATGGAAATGGGGGAATGCCACACTACCTATGGAAATGGGGGAAGGGGATTGCCACACTACCTATGGAAATGGGGGAATGCCACACTACCTATGGAAATGGGGGAATGCCACACTACCTATGGGAATGAGGGGAGGGGGAATGCCACACTACCTATGGAAATGGGGGAGAGGGATTGCCACACTACCTATGGGAATGGGGGGGGCACACTGCCTATATTGGGAATGGGAGGCGGGGAATGTCACAATGCCTATGATAATGGGGGGCAAACTGCCTATATGGGGAATGAGATGGGGATGCCACACTGCCTATATGGGAAATGGGAGCGGGGAATGCCGCACTGCCTATATGGAGAATTGGTAGAGTTGCCACACTGCCTATATGGGGAATGGGATGGGGGAATGGGGGAAAATACCACACTGCCTATATGGGGAATGGGATGGAGGGATACCACGCTGCCTATGCCATTGGGGTATCCCACACAGCCTATGGGAATAGGAGGGGGATGCCACGCTGCCTATATGGGGAATGGGATGGGGGGGGATGCCAAACTGCCTATGGAATGGGGGCATATCACATGGCCTATGGGAATGGGATAAGGCATGCTGCACTGCCTATTGGAATGGAATAGGGGGGGATGCCACACTGTTTGCAATGGTGTGTTTTTGGTTTAAATATTTTTTTTTCTTATTTTCCTCCTCCAAATCCTAGGTGCGTCTTATAGGGCAAAGAATATGGTAAATGTTTTTATATTTTTCATTGGATTGAGTAAGGGTATAGGATATGGGTGTTTTTTAGATGACTGTGCTTCCACTTTAAATGTTTGACAGCAGCAAATTAAGTCCTAGATTAATCCCTAAGAAATCATCCCCATATAAAAAGGACGCACTCAAATAATAAAAATTACCATAATATTTTATTAAATAAATACTAAAAAATGAAAATACAAAAAGCAACACATCACAAGACAATGTACAGATTAAAAAACATATAAACACAAAATCGGGGGATTCACCTTATATCCGTGACTATAAATATTAAACCATTTCATGAATAATATTATTGACGTATATCACAAATATCTGGTAAGTTATGCCTGGGTATGACACTGGCGGAATAATTAATAAACGGCATGAATAAAATGTGCTAAATTGAAAGCCGTAAATATCCCTCATTTAACAGGGATAGCTAAATCCATAAAGTGCTATGTGCTAAATACATATATACAGTTGCGCAACATACAAATATTTCATGTGAAAAAGAAAAACAATTGTAACAAACCTGGCGGCGGCTGCTACGGGGGATCCCCTAGTGACTAGGTAATGTAAGTTCATTCTTTTATTTTTGTATCAGCTTTTGGCGTGTCTTTATGCATTATACTTACCTGGGCACTGGCGTTAACCATTGTATATTGTACTGCACAGCACTTTAATGGTTTATGTCAATGTAATTGTTAAATAGTTTGTTACAATTGTTTTTTTCTTTTTCACATGAAATATTTGTATGTTGCACAACTGTATATATGTATTTAGCACATAGCACTTTATGGATTTAGCTATCCCTCTGAAGCCCCATGGGCAGCGGCGGGCGCGTGGGTGTCTTTGGCTGCGGTCCCCCTTTCAGTGTGTTGCTGTGGCCGTTTGTAAATTTGGGTAGTATCACTTTGATTCATGCTGGCACAGTTTTTATAGTGTGCTATTTGGCTACATATGACCACCTGTTATATTGGCTTTGTATTTGGGAGTTGTTGTGGGGTCAGATTACCATTGACACTTTTAGGTTTAGGTATTATATGGGATTTTGTCGGGGGGAAGATCAGGAGCAATGTTAGAAAATATTATTTTACAGAAAGAGTAGTAGATGCTTGGAACAAACTTCCAGCAGAGGTAGTTGAAAAATCAACAGTCACTGAATTTAAACATGCCTGGGATAAGCACACATCTATCCTAAGATAAAGAGTACATACAGTATACACATAAGGGCAGACTAGATGGACCGTATGGTCTCCTTCTGCCGTCAACCTTCTATGTCTATGTTTCTATGTATTTTTAATATAGGAATTGTTTAGCACTTGGCACTTTATATAGTTGTTCTCATGAAATTGCGTATTATTATTGGTTTAACATTATATTTGTATCACGATTACTTTTTGTATATAGGTGGTCTTTTTCACTTAAAAGGGGCCCATTTTGGGTCCTTTTTGTGCCGGCACAAAAATACTTGAGGGTGTGTATATATATGAATAGATATATACAGATCCACTTAATTACCATCTATATACTTACTTTATTTATATAGTGGGTACACAGCACACAGATTTTTCATAATATTATTTTGACTATTTGGATTATGATGGTTGTATTTATTGGAAATGATATGAAGGGGGACTTGCCTTGTTTTTAATATGTCTTGTGTTGTATAGTTGTCTTTAGATGTTTTTATGATTAGTCATGTATAAATAAAATTAAATATTTTTGAGGATATATACATGTATTTTTTTGGTGCTCCACATAGGGAGGGAGGTGTGGTCTTTCACGTCCACTCCATATAGAGTTGATTTAGCTATCCCTGTTAAATGAGGGATATACACGGCTTTCAATTTAGCACATTTTATTCATGCCGTTTATTAATTATTCCGCCAGTGTCATACCCAGGCATAACTTACCAGATATTTGTGATATACACCAATAATATTATTCATGAAATGGTTTAATATTTATAGTCATGGATATAAGGTGAATCCCCCGATTTTGTGTTTATATGTTTTTTAATCTGTACATTGTCTTGTGATGTGTTGCTTTTTGTATTTTCATTTTTTAGCATTTATTTAATAAAATATTATGGTAATTTTTATTATTTAAGTGCGGCCTTTTTATATGGGGATGATTTCTTAGGGATTAATCTAGGATCCCTTCATTACACAGTCTGGTTTGGTTGTTCATTCCCACGGCCAGCACCTATTTGGTGATTATATACTTCCTTGGTGGTGTATATCCACTTTTGTTGTGAGCAGCAAATTAGGTGTCAGCAAATGAACTGTAGGTGGATTGTGGTTGGTCCACAAACTGGAGGTTGAAATGCTGTCTTGCGCAGTACATCTATGAGGATATGGAAGCTTCATAGATATACAAAATACTATGAATATTATAAGTTCTACATTATTAAGAGCAGATGCCTACTGGCAGTAATAACATGATACTAGGGAAAAGAGAAGAATGAACACATGTAAATTATCTAGGGTCACAGAAGGATTTTATATGCTTCTGGCAGTTCAGGATTTTCTGCATTCTGTCACATCCCGTCTTTCATGCCTGTGTCACAGAACACAGCCTGATCCAGAAATAAAGAATTAATCTCCAAAGGAGTGGCCAGCATTTAACTAAGCAGTACTCATGTGCTAGCCAGATGGGGGAATGGCGTCCTTGTGAGAGACCAAGAGCCAAAGCTAAATCCATTTCCACTTTGGCAATGTCATTAGGTGAATGCCTATGGAATGAAGTGTGTCTACTGCAACCTTCTGTGTTGACGCAACTAGCTGTACAGGTGTTTCCTCCATAGCATTGTCTGTTTCCCATAATATTAGGCCAGAGTTATGCTGAGCTGACAGCAAGATCTTGCATCATGTTTTTTATTACGGAAGAAAAACGTGTGCCGACTGATTTGTACTGCTCCATATACATCAAGAGACAGAGTGGATTTATTGTCTCCTTCACTCTGAATGTAGATTCCACGGTTTCTGCCATTCATCAAGTCAGCGAGTCAGCTCTACACGTGCAGGACATATGCCACCAGCTCTATAGGATCCAGATGGCGAGGTAGTGGGAGGGGAACTCTCCCTCAGTGGCAGACCTATTTGTTACTTTGAATATTGGAGTCAACTGAAGATGCTAAAAAGTTTGTCTGTTCTTTTGAACTGCAGCCAAAGATCAGTGTCCTGTTCTTGTTTTGAACTTGGATTGCATAGCAAATATAACCAATATGATATATATTACTGGTCATATATTGTTCTTTACTTTGTCTGAGGTTTTTGGGGGAAGAAAATCTAAGCACGGCATGCTGTTCTGTTTTTATTATTCAGATGTATCATGGATCTTAGTATTCTAAGTGTAAGTAAAATCCCTGTTGCTAGGCCAGCATCTGTCTTTACACAATAATCTAATACCATGGCCTTGATTCACTAAGAATTGAAAAAAAATTCTCATGGTAGTAAAAAATTCAATTAATGAGAAAAAACCCTGAGAATGTCACTGTTAGTGAATCAGCAGATAGGAAGACAACAGTTATTGGTACTTTTTTACTCCTGGAAAAAGTATTGCAGTTTTTACCCCTTTTTACCTGTAGTAAAAAGTGCCATTTGTGCCAAAGTGACTTTCATTGTCTTTCTGTCTGGTGATTCACTAACAGTGAAATTATCAGGCTTTTTTCTCATGAATTTTTTACTACCGTAAGAGTTTTTTCAACCCTTTGTGAATCAAGGCCCATGTATCCAAATACTCAATCTGCATGTCGCACATTTTGTATTCAAATAATGATTCCAACTTTTATTCACACATGGTGGTCCTGCAATGGCATTGTACCATTCTGGTGAAAGGAACATGAAATCATGGTGTTACTTCAAAGACCATTCCATTTGCAGTCCCATCTTTCTTGCTCCACCACACTACATTGCTCTTTTATAATATAAGAATTCTCCTACTCCTCATCTAATTAATGCTTCCAGGTCATTGATTCCAAGGCGCTCTTTGACCTCTCCTTTCCTAAAGGAATAGGTAGTCTAAGTCAACCATATCAAAGAAATGGAAGAGATCCTCCACTCTAGACAAGAATGTATGGAGAGATATTGTTTCATCTTGCATTCATGGGTTATTTTTAAAGAGTACAATAACTTATTTTCCTGAACCCCATTTTGAATATCAAAGACTGAGTTCGGGAAGAAGAAGGGCACATGTCCAACCTAAATACTCTGTTGTTAATATTGGGGAATTGGATGAGGTGGTGGTCTTTCCCCCGCCCTCCACATCCTCTTCTTCTCTTCTCTCCTCTCCCACCCCCCTTGCGTCTTTTCGGTCTATGTCTCACCTTCCTCTCTTTCTATTTTTCTGTTTCTCTCTCAGTATCTTATATCTCTAGTCTGTTTGGATTGAACTGTGGTCATGGAGCTTTCCCTTTATATTAAACCACAATTTTATTTGATCTTATCTTCTGTATTTGTCATGTCTGAACGTGTCATTTTTTACTGCTCCAAACAGTTACTAAATATGTTTGTTAATACTGGAGATAATTGGATGCACATTCCTTGCATTTAGGGCTCTAAAGAGGTGAGAGACATCCTCCTCCACAATTTTCAGATTTATTGAGGGGGGGGGGGGGGGTCCCATGGATCCCCTGTTTAAAAGCCATCCTCATCAAACCTGCAAAAGAACTTCTGCTATTTGTGCATCTTTTTTTCCAACTGATGAATCATGGGGGTTGTGGCAATTGGCAGTGCTTGGCTATAAATTGTTTTGCGCCCACACAATAATGGTATTTAGGAACCTGTCATTTGATGTCAGATGACCTTGTTCTTTCTGGTGTAGCGAAATATGAGCGTTCGTCAAGAAGAGCATTGCGTTTTCCTTACTTTGGATAAAGATAACTATCTCTTGCTATAGATCTCGTATACAATTGCATCTCCGCCAAATGTGATTCAGAAATGCCTGGTTTTCTTTGCACCACCAACTATAAAATTGAGCTATTTTTCATGGTTGGAAGTTAAATAGAAGTGAACTATTAAAAATAGAAGAATCTTAGAGGTGGAGAATATTTTAAAGGTTATATCCCACTCTACTGGTGAAATTGATCACTCTAGACCCTGCTCACATTTGATTTATAAGTGTCTGTTCTATTACAATTGTTGAATTTGGAAAGCAGGCAACTGATAGTAGAATGACAGCTGTTTTGGAGATGAGTCTAAGGCAAAGAAAAGGCCTTCGAGATTTGTCATTGGTGTCTGGCTCATAGGTAGTTTTAGTTTCTAATTAAAATGCTAATGTGTAGGTATTAAAGAATGATAGAAGATGACCCTAACCTATATTTTGAAGTCTTTTAAATTCTTGTTCCTCAATTCCAGATACCATGTTCTATATATACCGTTATGTGCTGGAATGTGCTTTGTTCTCAAATTCCCTTTAGAAAATGTTTTGATTATCAGTGTAGTAAATGGTTGTTTTAGCCTACCGGTGGCTGCTTCTAGTAATTCCAATTTTAGAGACATAACCTCATCTATCATAATCGGATCTACTTCTTGTTGTGCCCAACCTCCTTTTTGAATCTTGTGGTTTCATCTGAAATGCATCCTCTTTGCTGTCTTGATTTCCTTGGATAGGGAGTTTCTCATCTTCCTTAACAAAATTTTCTTGGAGAGGGAGTTTCTCATCCTCCTGAACAGTGTCTAGCACTGGTCATCATTCTCTCTCCTGGTCTGGGGGCTGAAGCGACAGGTTAAGGGCTCCATCCTGATTCAGTGACAGGATGCTGTTCTCATTCCTGTCGCAGCAGGACAGCAGCTTCTTGGCTTCAATGGGATAGAACCTCTCATTCTTCTTCCTGCTGCCACAGGAAGAGGCTTTAAAAGGAAAGTCCACCTTCGTGCACATTCCATCATAGCTTGGAATTAGGGCATGTCAGTGAGCACAAAACTCCACACTTACCATCCACCCACTTCCACACTGTTTCTCACACACCTGTGGCGCTGGCATCAAAAGCATTATGCAGTGATCCCATTGACTTCATTGGTCTTCTCTATATGTAAGTATCTGATCTACAGTGTACAGAGTGCCCATTGAAGTCAATTGAAGTACTTTGAACTGTAACCATGCCCAGCTGGCAATAGGTGGATGAGTGATGTGTGGAATGGGAGTGGGTTAAAGGTAAGTACTTTGCCTTGTGCCTGTTGGAATCTTTGCTCTAAAGGCTTCTGTGGTTGGTCCATGTAAAAGAGGCGCTTTCCTAAAATGCAAAGTATTTGCACAGTACCCAACACAAGGAAAGATAGCATTACCCATCAATCCTTGCAGCAGGTGGAGCTATGCAAATCATCTCTTTATCTCTCTGAGCAATCCAAGGCCCTTAGAAACGCTAAGGGTGTAATGCCTAGGATTTGCTTTACATTTACACAGCCAAACACATCCAACTAGTGGACACATGTTTCCAGCATTAGGTTCTCATCAGCACTAGGACGGATGTTTCTGGCTATATGGGGAGTGAGACCTGGTGAGTACCAAAACAGAGTCGCAAGCCACTATGTTGAGAGACCCATGTTAGGTTTAATATAGGGTGGCTAAAGAGACCAAAAAAGTTCATGGAAGTGGACTCTTTAAGCCTCTGGTGATTCCCCCAACATTACAGTGATGCACAGTGCATCACTGTGAATTCATTGCCTCGTGGCGACAGGGGGGTTTCTCTACTGGCACAGCAGAGAGGAAGGAGTAGGACCTCTGTCCCCCTGAATCTTAGACCGTGCCACCCCGCTGCCACCACAACTGGAAGTAGAAAAGGACCATCACAAGTTAAACAAGATGTGATTTAGTAATTGGATGAAGTTAAAATATTACCTGGATTCCTAAATTGTTCACAAGAGCAATGTGACAACTTATTTAATGTGCCTTTTAAAGTAAAACTTCATCGAACCTTAGGATTCAGAGTCAGTGGATCTTTTTGACTGACCCATTTTTTAGAAGATAAATAATAACTAAAATATATTCAGATTTAATTATTTACAAGCTCCTGTAATGGTCTTTCTTCTTTATCTCATGCTTTATTGAAATAATACATTAAATGAACATTTTAAGGAAATATTACTGAATAAAGGCTTGGGTGAAGCAAGGTAAGGCTCACTTAGGGTGTGCATCAGCATATCCAAACCCAACAAGTCCAGTCCCATCATTGTGCCCTGACACTTTTTGCTGACATCCATCACTTTATGCTGGTTCAGTGCAAAACGTTCAAAAAGTACAGGACATTGGAATATATTTTAGTCAAATATTTTTTTTTTTGTAGCCATACAATGGCATTAAACTTTCAATAACTCCGCTGTTCTATACCCTGTTTTAAAATAAGGTACACATTATAATAACAATAAAAACATAAAATGGACCTTATTTTTATGGTGATATTTTAAAGCACTTTCACTTCCACTGCCACATCATGAATGAATCGATTAGGCCAGCACAACCACTGCACCTGTGAGGACTGTGGGTGCAGAAAGATGGCATCGCAGGATGCAATTTTTGTGAGATGGCATCCAGGTAAGGTAAGCGTTTTGCATGCTTGTCAATTACTTATTTTTTTCCACAAAAATAGAAAAAAAACATACTTTCAGTGCACCTTAAGGAAAGTTTACAGAATCAAGGCCACATTCTTTAAAAGGGCATCAAAAAAAGTCAGAAGAAGAAAATATTTTATTGGCTAAGGTATTGATCTTATACATTGTAAAGAAATGAGCTACAGAGCACAGGTACAGAGCTCACATACATTCTCTTTGTTCTAGAATCCCCACCCACTAGATACATTTTTGGAATATGGTCTGGAACTTTTCAGCTCTGCCTTTTTTAATGTTTGCTAAATGTGATCATTCTCAGGTGATGATCTTGTATATCATGTCACTTGAGTTAATACATGCAGCATTTTACTGCCTCATCTTTTCATGGCTACTTTATGCTTGTTGCATAAACAGTCCAAAATGTGAAATTAATGTGAAATCAATATTTGAAGAAAACCCTGTTCAAAGGTCATGTTCCATTCAGACCTGGGCAGACAGAAGCAGCTGTGTCAGACAATAATCATCCATCACAGTAAAAGTGCATAGCTGTCGTCATCTAATTCTATTAGTCCCTTGAAATGTCTCTTCCATTACAGACAAAAGTGGCACAAAAGAGTGCTTATTACATTACCTGATAAAAACTGTCATGTCTGTCATTTGGTTGTAGAGGTAGTACTATTAGACAAGTAGACAACAACCAAAGTTGTTATAGTGTCAGAGACTAAGGCAGCCATCGGGGCAGTACAGATTTAGCATCTGTATGAGGCCCTCCCAATTTGCTGCTGTAAAAGTGCCGCCATTTTGTTTTTGTTTATTTTGTGTTTGGAAGGGTGTATAAATGAATGGCTCGGGATAGAACAGACTGTTTTTTAGTATTATAGTTTGTATATAGGACCCTTTTAGAGTAAGTGTGGTATGTGGCTCTTACATAGGGCAACAGAGTAATATGGGTGTAATATAGGATAGAAGGGTAAATCCTTTCCCATAATCATTTTTTTTTCATTCTGCAGTATGATCATCAAATAAGCTTTAATAACACTGTTTGTTTATGGAATCCATGGTTTGCTTTAGAAAGAACACCTACAGTACTGTAGATTCATAGGTACCCCATATGTGGCTAAAAATTCAAAAGTTCATGTAGATGTCTCTATGTCTAAAGTTTATTTAAAGAGGTTCAACCCCACCTCCCAATTCAGCACACACCATGTGTGAAATTTACTAATTCGCCTGTATAATTACATTGAGTTTCAATCCCAGGGCCCCATGCTCCATATTTACTCTGTAGGCTTGTAAGCATGCAGGTGAAGGTAGCAGGAAAAGGTAGTTTTGCGGTCACCTGGTGAGGTTTCACACAGTGGGCCATCCTGATTTGGGATGCCCCAGGGGGCCAACACGGGTCTCTCCACCTTAACCAATCAACCTCTGCCTGCATGCTGGCAGACATTCAAGTTTGCTGGGCTCTGCATGCATGCAGAGCAAAGATGCCATGGGGACCACGCATCTACAATTGGATCAAGTCTCAAGCTTTTACTCTCGTCCAGTTATGTCACATGGAGGGGATTCCACAGAGCTTCTCCTCTTCCACAGAGCTCCTCCCCCGATGGGCAGAGCTTAGTGTGGTGGGATGACAAAAAATGGGTAGGGAGACCCAGCAATAGCTGTTCAGGAGGGAGCCCCCAAACCAGTGGACCTGCAGAGAGGATACGGAACCAGAGGGGGGCAGATGCAGATGAAGGAAGACATTAGTTATTTTTTATTTTAAACCTGCAGAGGTCCAAGGGTCCTCTGTACCAGTTCACAGGATAGCGATGGTCAGCATGCCCCTGCTCGCATCAGCGGGTGGCTGCCCAATAATTTGACTTGAATCTTGCCTGTATCCAGGATTGGATGAACCAGATCAGATCAGCAAGATCCATGTTGGCCCAGATCCGAAGCCTATCACTTACCTATTACCAATCGCTTAGAAAGTAGCACCATCTAGAGAATACTGCCAACAAGCAAAGGACTGGCTGTCTCTAGTCACTGAGAATAATAGAATGTTCGTAATATTTAACAGGTTCAAACTAAATTGTGTAAGATGGCATTTTGGTATTCCACAGTATGGAAATTTTCTTTCTAACTTAGTATTCAAAATGTTCCTTTTACAGGCTGCATTACATTTTAGCCACAGAGCGATACATAATTCCCACCATTCAGCACATAAGCAATTCACACTCACTTTCTTGCTGTCTGAGAAATACTTAGAATGAAATATATGCTGCTGAAATATAAACATTATGCTAAGCAAGTAGAACAAACAGCCTCAAAACCCAGTTAATTATCAATGAGGCTTAATTCTCATCATTCATATTAATTGTGGAATTATACCTTTTCTCCAAGAGACTCTGGCTAATAATCAATCCATTTGTCTCTTTTAAGATAAGCTTCATTTTACTGAGCAGTCTGTCTCATTTAGGAGACAGATGATTGGACTTCGGGCCAATGAGATTAAAGGCTTGATAGGGATTCATTAGTCAGCCATAATGAAACGGGTTCAATCGAAGAAGATCTTTTAATATGTGTTATTTGTATTCATGGTTAAATGATGTTGTAAATAAGATACCTTTACTGTTTTGCCAGTGAGCTAAACATTCAAATAGTTTAAATGCTTTTCTCAAAGCCCATGTATTCGCCTTTTCACTAACAAATAACACTTACAAAGACTAGAGATTGGCTATGACCTACCTAAGGAGCTTCAGCAGTAGAGATACTATACATGTCTCTCTTGTTCTCAGAGAAAAAAGTTGGACTGGCCATAGACAGAACAATTTGGCAAATTAAATCAAAGATTGTCTAACACATGGGTGCTCAACCTTCCTACTTCAAGGGCCACCAACAAGCCAGGTTTTGAAAATGTCCACATTGTTGCACAGGTGTAGTAATAAGTGCTCCATCCATAACTACTATGACCTGTGCATCAGTGTGGAGATCAGCAAATCCTGGCCTGTTGTTGGCCCTTGAGTTGAGCACATGTGGTCTAAAAGAAGAAACTTTTTTTGAGTGCGGGGTTGCCCTGCACGGGTTTCTCCGCTTATGCGACCCTTTCTAAAATACCCCTGATTATGGGTACATAATCGAGATTTTGCAATATTTCTCTGAGAATTCCAGGGTTAGGTACCCCCGGTTGTACTTGTTTTCTCTGATTATGACCCCACTATTCTGTTAAAACATTTCATTCATACTCATTTGATTTTGAATAAAAAAAGAGAAGATATATCTATACATTTGATAAACAATAACAGCTTCAGTATTATGTGGATACATGTTAATCGGTCATTTCCATTTTCTCAGTAATCCTTGAAAATACCTTTACAGGTGGGCATATATCTTCTCTTTTTTTATTCAAACTCAAATAAATATGAATGAAATGTTTTAACAGAATAGTGTGGTCATAATCAGAGAAAACAAGTACAACCGGGGGTACCTAACCCTGGAATTCTCAGAAATAGTCTAAAAGAAGAGCAACAATTGAACCAATATCAGTTGTAAAAGTAGATCTGTCATGTGAGAAGCTCAGAGGTGATCATTGTGTTTTTTTCTAAAATCTGCCTGGTTACATGTGGTTGCATTGTGCGTGGCATCATGGCACGACCTGATGCTGCACACACGTTTCCTCTTCCATCCTGGACCTCATTGGTGCTACAGTGTCGCTGGTTGTGGCCCACCCAGGGAGACATATAAACCTGTCTACACATGCCTGCTGACCTGCCTGGCTGACACACTATACCATTTGGACCTGGAGCAAGTGTACATGAAACTTTACAACAAACTACTTCACTCACCAAAGTTACTTACCATAGGCCAGGTCCAAATAGACACAATACCTTTCCTCCGTCAGTTAAGAATATACTTGCCACTTCAGGCTTCCATTCTTCTAAACTTCAGTACCTAAACCGGAACAACACCCATTATTCACAAAATGTTGTTCCAAGCACAGGGGGGAATCTCGAATGTCGATGCCCCTGGAGCATTAAAGGGGTTAAACGTGAGAATTCTTATCTTTTGTCCCTGTCCCCCTGAAAAAGTCGCTCTGATTGGCCGCGGTGGTCACGTGATTTCCTGCACTCAGTCGCCCCGTTGCCGTGCCACACATTCACCCTTCATAGTGTTTTTTGGTTTACGTCCCATGTATATCTGTGGCACTCTTTTCAGTGTTCCTACGGGGTACCCTCTCTATAATAAAGTTTTGTACATGGCAGATCATGTTCTGAAACGTTCATGAATTGTGTGATTGCTAGGTTTCTAGCAGATTCGTCGGGTCCGCACTTTCATATCTCAATGGTGTGTAACGATCAGTAGGGTTACTATAGAGAGTTGTGGACAGATGGCCATCAATGGTTTTGATGATATTTAACCTAACTTGAACTGAAACATCTTTGTAACAATATTTGTAACAATATTCAACTATATACAGTGTGACTTGGCAATGTCAACTCTTTAAACAGTTCTCAACTAAAGTACTGTACAGTTCTATTTAGTAAAGTTTAACATAGACTGGAACTTTTCCAGCAGCAAAAACAAAAAGTAAAAATCACCTTATCATCTGAGAACTAACAGGCATAGGCCCCCTCAACTATATACAAAGCCTGGACACTGGTGTGCACTCTGGCACTCTGGTTTCACCTTAGAGTTTATTATATCCTGAGGCTTTGTTCCACAGACTGTTTCAAGTGCAGCCCTTTTGTAGCCCAGTAATAGGCTGAGTCACACATCAACCCCATGCTGGAAAGATGGGAACAGCAAGTTCTATTGTCAACCTACCAAATGTCCATACCTACCAAAAGTCCATAAACAAATTCCACAAAACATGTTATGCAGTTATATAGATCTTCTGAGGAACAGCTTATTTGAAATATACACACAATCCAGTACGTTTGATGCTTTATGGCAAACACAGTTGGTCTATTTGATCCCATTCAGAAGCATCTCGAATTTTGGATGACCTTCCCCCCCCCCCCCCCCACACACACACACACACAAGCTTAATAACAGGTCAATCTCTGGGCACCTGGAGGTCATGTCTGGCACTAACCCAGCGGCCAGAATTAAGGGGGTAAGAATGACTGTCCAGTATCAGGTTTTTAGGGGTGTATGTACAACAGGGCCCCCTCCCCCACATCCGGTGTGGAATTAAGCTGACCAAAAGTAACTTTTGGATGTTTCAAGTGCAGGAACCAAGTAATGCAGATAACAGTAGAAAATGTAACATTTATATCTAAAATGTATTAACAGCACAACTGTTTTTGTTTATTATTTAGTTCTTGTATAGCTAGAGGATATGAACAGTTTCTTTGTCTAGCTGTTCTTGCTGATGGTTCTCTGTCCAATTACCCAGAGTGGAGACAAATGAGTGATCATGGTGACAAAAAGCAATTTTGTGCACCTTAGGTTTTATCATGTGAGCAAACAATTTAGGTAGACCTAACCAGACACAATAGACTACATGTTTTTCAGTGTCTTTTGAGCTCCTTAAAGTAAACAATAAATCATTTATGAGGGTAAATAAACATGCAATTCAACTTATCCCATTATGCATTTGAGTCTGGAGAGAAAAGGATATCCAGCACTTAACAAATCTGGTCAATCATCGGCTTATGTCTGGTGGTGCTACTGTAAATGCAGAATTCAAACAAAGGTCCATTAGAACAGACTTGATGAACATATGGTGGGAAACATTAGAGTCTTGGCTGAGGAATGTTGTTAGAGTGGTACACTTAATGGATCAGAGGAGGGAGGTGTTTATGCCCCATAAAATGTAACAGTAAAACGGTATGAACAACATAGAAGAACCTATGCAACAAGACCTTCAGGGCAACTAAATCAATTAGACATAATGTACAGAGAACATGCGCTGTTAAATACACCAACAGAGCTGTTATTGTCTGTCTCTAACACATTATTACAGTCAGTAAACAATATAGTGCTGATTTATATAGCCCCAGACAGTGCTACAATTGTTGGATCTGTAGGCATGGGGTGAAAGGTTACATGACTCACCAGTCCCTTTGTTCCTTATTAGGCTCTTATGGATCATCTGGGCAACTTTTGGCAGCTGACCTTTAAAGAGAATATGGTGCTGTCAGGATGTTACAAAAGTTTTGTTGTGTCAGGGGGACAGATAATATAAGTTTCTTGGTAACTGTCACATCATAAAACACACAGAAGAGAAATAGTACCAGCTGAGGGGGCAATGGCTTTCTTTTGGAAAATAACGCATTACATGCTAATGAATTTGTAAAAAATACAGGCTTTTGTTTTGGAAAAGAAGACGACAAGTGAATCAAATACGTCATACCTTGCTTAAAATAAGTTACAATCATTTTTACATTTCTTACATTTTTTACAATACATTTTTTTGTTTAAATTAATTCATTTTAATTTTATTTGAAAAGAAAATCTGTGCAGGTCTCGATTTTGCATTAACTATACTGTATTGTAACTCTAGAGGAAGACCAATAAACCAATAACAACAATCAGATGGTATGAATGTTGCATTAGACACCTTTGGCCCTGAAGGTCTACTTAAGCAATCAATCAAATCTATGAAAATGCTCATATATACCAGTGGCTAAGATAAGTGCAGTTGGATGCTCATTCTTCTGCTTGTTACTATAAAAGCAGAGTCAAATGCAACCCCGCTCTTCATTAGAGCCCCCACAACAAAAATTGAGAAGCTTGTGTCAGGATCTGGGGCCAACGGCAATGACTCTGAAGACAGTGTTTGGTCAAATCATAAGCAATTTATTGAAAATAAATTCCAAGTCTAGAGCCCTGCTCCCTCTCACACCCTTCCACACACCTCCAGCTGGATCTCTCTTACCCACAGATGTCACGGGTTTGATGGTCCTGGAAGGTGCTGGTGCTGCAAGGGCATCCCGGAGGTAGTCCTCAGTCGCTGTGTACCGTTCCACCATGTTGACGAGATGCTCAGCAGTCCGAGGGTCTCCTTGTTCAACCCATCGCTGTAGCTCTGCCGGCAGGGTCCTGAAGTAACGGTCCTCCACAATCTGAGCTGGTGTACAGTTCTCTGGTTCCAGCCACTTTTTTACCAGATGAATCAGGTCATACATCTGCGTTCGGGCAGGTTTGTCAATGGCGAAACTCCAACTGTGAACTCTCCTGACCCGAACATCTGGTGTAACACCCAGGCGAGCAAAGATGTCCATCTTTTATTTAACATAGTCCCGGACACCTTGCTCCCTGAGATCATAATATGCGGTTCTCCTGTCAGGAAGGGCACAATCACATCTGCCCACTCTGCAACAGGAAGCTTCTCTCTCTCTGCCACTCTCTCGAATACAGTAAGGTAGGCCTCGACATCATCATCAGGTGTCATCTTTTGCAAGACCCGCTGAACGGCCCTCCTCGCACCACCAGTCTCAACCGGGCTTCTCTCCGGTTGTGAGATTTTAGCCATAACAGTCTCTCTGAGCACAGCAGTCTGCTCCATTAACAAGCGGTTTGTTTCTTGCTGCTGCTCCATGGCCTGCTGCTGTTGTGCCATGGTCTGCACAGTTTGGAGGTTAGCTTTTATCAGCTGCTTTATCACCTTCTCCATTTGCGACTGGTGAGACATCTTTGTTGCCGCTTTCACCCAAGCCATCCACTGTTAAATGTCACTGCAGAGTTTTTGGTAATGCCGTTGCCCCTAGTAATAGTCAAATGCCCGCACCCTCCACCAATTGTCAGGATCTGGGGCCAACGGCAATGACTCTGAAGACAGTTCTTGGTCAATCATAAGCAATTTATTAAAAAATAGTTTCCAACAGGCAAAATCTCTTTAACTTCAGAGTAAGATGCAGAATGCAATGCAGTACAGCAAACGGTTACCTCACCAACTCTAGCAATGTCCAGTGTAGAATATTGTCAGTATTGAGAGCAGCAAGGCACAGGCTCCTCATCCCAGCCCCTTCAAATCCACTCTGAAAGCCTCAGAAATTCCTTTTACAGGGCTTCCTTCAATTAGTCTCATCACCTGGGAAGACCTGTGAGTAGGGAAAAAACCCGTAGAGGACTGGGAATGTGGACTGGGGTCCTGTAAACCCGGCATGGATCGTGTCTGATTGAGAAAAGCAAGGGAAAAATAGACACCATCCAGCACTTTTCCATACACTTGTGAATCAGTGATTCCATGGCACCGATGGGTTGGCAACGGTTGGGTGAAAGATACAGACGTAAGCCAAAGGTCATAGGTGGGCAGAAGTCTGTAATCATGGTCATAGTCCATAGCAAGAGGTTCTGGCCTGGCAGAAAAGGTTCAGAATCCAGTGTCAATAGCAAAGATCAAGAGCAGGTTTTAAAAGCATAATCTGAAATCTGAGCAAAGGCTGAGAGCGAGCAACAATAAGTGTAGTCATAAAAATCCAGGAAATGTTTGGCAACAGTTAGCAAGGTCCAGGGCAGAGCTCTCTCTGGAATTAGAAAGACGATCAGCCAGCACTCCAAAAGATATTGTATTCAAATCCAACAGGTTGATATCACAGCAAAGACCAAAAAGATCCAACAAAATCCAACATTTCGGGGCGTCTAGCGCCCCTTCATCAGGGAGCAAAAACAAGCAAGCAGAGATTCCCCTCCACTAACTGTTGCCAAACATTTCCTGGATTTTTATGACTACACTTAGTGCTTCTGTGGAATATGACATTGTCTCTCTGGAATTAAGGACAAAGGTATGGCTAAAGAGAATCATTCCGCCTCCTCAGCCTCCTATCTAAAGGCCTTTGTATATGCACTTACAGAAGCCATGCTCCTGAAGTATGACTGTTTCTCCTGGAGGTGGTACAGTTAATTTCTTAGAAAGCAAGTAGTATGTAAGAGAGATAATTCAGCTTGGCCTGCTTTTCATGGAGCTTTTTTTTAAATGCCAGAAGTTGGACTATGTGTGTGCATGCATCAGTACATGCCTTCTGGTACATGTGCCATTGCATAAATGCTCTAGAATGGGCTGGTGCATTAGCACATGCATATGAACTGACCTATGCAAAGCTTTGATGCAAAGATGTGAAGATAAATAAATGCAGGTGGAATCCTGACATGAAGGAGGAGGACCTGTGTTGGTAGGAAAAATGCTAGATACTACAGACCAGTGCATCCCTAGCCACCACTTGCTGCCAACTTAAAGACATCCCTGACTGTAAGCTTGAAAGACCAGGGCTCGGTTTCTCTTGCTATCACACCTAGTTTTATGAAACAACTAGTTTACAATGATCCCTGTACAGTATGTTTTACTTTGTCTATAATTATACCTTGTACAGCGATACAGAAGAAGATGGCACTATATAAATTATTAATAATAAGAAGAAGATATACCCCTCCACATGGTGGCTCTAAGTTAGTCCCTGGCTAGGAGCCAGGGTGAAAAAATAAGGGGACCCATGCAAGTGCTGATGATAAGACAACACTGTGTCAAGCCAATCAGAATATCCTTATCAAGCTAAAAAGAATCTACAAAAGTCACCAATCAACATGGAAGGCAAAATACTTTGGGATCAGGCTAGTTTGTAGACTGTTGATTTTTTTTTGTTTTACTTTTGTAAAGTGGTGAAAGAGAGGCAGTTCACTTTCACTTTTACTACTTGTGGATTGGCTAGATGGCCCAAAGGCCCTATACCAGTTCAGAGGGCAAGGGTGACAACCTACCATAATGGGCAGGTGGCTTGCCAATGCCCTCTATGTCCTATTGGACAAGCCCCGTGCCTGTCAAAATATTTTGTTGAAGTGCATAGGAGTATGAACGGATGTCTAAAGCTGATTTCACACCAGGACAATGCATTTATGCTAGTGATTTCCTATGGATATACTGTATGTGCAAATGCAATCACAATTTACTGGAGATTTGCAAGCAATCACACTTGCAATCAACATCTAACGGAGTGTGATCGCAAGTGGTATTGCATGAAACTCCACGGCCTTCAACCCTAGATGATGTGGGATGGAGGAATAAAGTGCTGTCTCATCCAGGGTGCACCGGGCACTGGTGTGGCCAGCTTGTACTCTGGAGCAGGCAGAGCACAAGACTGGTGTCTTTGATCTAGCCAGGCAATCTTTTGAGTAAAGGCTGTAAATGATAGTTAGCCACTGTCCAAGATGCATAGTGAGACCCCCTATTTCTGAGATGATTAGGCAACCCTGCGAGAGTCTTAGGCCACATCATCATCAACTAAGTTAAAGAGGGTTTGTAGATAGATCTTAGTAGGGTCTGAATTCAATTCCTCATACGTAAATTTATCCAATAACTTTTGTGTAGCCTTCGGTTTGGTATGTCAATTTGTTAAGAATGACGACTTTGTCCGCCATCCGTATAACTATATTCTCTCTATTCTTCAATTCTACTAATGCTATTAACTTATCTTGAGAGAGATTAGAGCCTTTATTGTGTTTCCTTCCACATGCTAGGGCGGTGAGATCTCGCTCCATCGCTTCAATTTGATGAGGCGATTTGATCAGGTCCAGATAATTGGTATAGTAGGTGGATTCCTTTTTATTTATAGATTCCTCTGATGAAAAATGTGTCTTCAATGTAAGTAATCTTGAGAACGTATTTACATCCAGCGTCAAGTCATAAAGGTCAAAATGATATGTTGGGCTATAGGATAGGTCCTTCAATAATAAGCTATCTTGTGCAACTGAAAGTGAAGTGTCCTGGGGTGATTTTGTTGTCCTGGGTTTAAGGGTATGTCCCTCTTGGGCTATGCCTCCTTCTTTTGCCTCCTTGCCTTGTTTTCCTTGATTCCAGGGGTTTTCTAACTGAACTTGTCCTTCTGATCAAAACTGTGCCTGTATCCGTATTACTTGTAGGTTGTAGGAATGCCCAGGGAAAAGCCAGCAGATTTGTTTTAGACTTCAGGGTCGGCAGCTAAGGGTTTTGTTCTGTAAAAGCTTGACTTCATTTTTCTATTTCTGAACTTGTAGGGCATTGCATTTTAAAATAGTAGCAACACTGCAACCCGTTGAAACTGAATATTGTAATATGACCTTCATAAAGCATGTTTTAGTCCAATTTCTTCAAAGTATTATAGTATAAGCTATAAGATGATTCAGGTGTTTGGCTCCTCCCTGTTACGTGCCCCTAATGAAGCCCAGACTTCCTTAGTTTTAGAAGTGACAAGTAGTTGCTGGATAATTTCATTGTGCGTGTTTCATAATTACACATCACTTAAATGGGGTTGTACTGTTCTGAAGAGAGGTATATGCATTCAGAAAGTCCCAAGGGCAAGTTAAATTACTCCAATTAATACACGGCACTCCTGGAAATGAGAAGGCAGATTAAAGTCCATTCAATACCATTATAAAGAAAGTAGCATTTAAATTCCATTTTCATTTATAAATTAGTTGTACTAGAGTAATGGATTACATAGGGACGGTCATTATTTTGGCAATAGAGAATGAAGGTTAATAATAATCATAGTGTTCTCTGGTAAGGAGAAAAATTAATGAACCATGCCTGGTTTCTTTCTGGCAGAGTCAATAGGATACTACGTGTGTATTTGTGCAGAGACATAGCTGCTGGTGACCTACAACTAGGTTCCAGCAAATGCCTTTACTTATGATAATAAACGCTAATGGTTTGCCTTCCTCCCTAGAGCTTGCAGTAAATCTAGTAGCCATTATAATTGAATAGTGTAGGATTTATGAGCTAATAAGCTGAAGATACTTTATACTTATCAGAGGATATTATGTGTCAGTGTCAGACTGGGCTATTTGTCAAAATAGTCTGATGTATGAATGTCACTGTGTGCCTGGATTTATTTTTGGGGACCATAGTCTTTAAAACTCTTTGAGGCTCCAACTTCTTTCAACATATTTTTTGAAAGAATCCAGCGTTTTTGTTTTTATAGAAATGCTAATTAGCACATTTTGGATTTGTTTAACCCTTTCGCTGCCAGCCTAGCTGGAGTTTTTGTCACACTCTGTTGCCAGACCATTTTGCACTATTTTGCGCTCCCCATGTTCAAATGTGATTTTTGAAGGGATTTCCAGGGATTTCCCAGGAAAATGATATATTGTTTTTTTGCAGCATAGTCTGGGCTTTAACATGAAATGTCTTGTTTGTCATTTTTTAGGTGTATTCTCAATATTTTTGGGTGAAATATGTGAAAAAAAAATAAAAAAAAATCTATTTTTTACTATTTGTAGTGTTTTTTTGTAATAAAAAATGTAAGTTAGTCAAAAAAATCTTATTGCGTGTGAAATCCCGATTTCTCCCAGTTACAGCGGTACCACATATGTATAGGTAGACCCCTTTCCTGCCCAGGAGACTCCCCCAAACTGAAACAGCGCTTTAGGGGATTTTAGATAAAATACAACTATGCTATGCGCTATGCGCACCTTGAAGTTTTTCCAGAAAAACAACCGTTACATTTGAAATACCCCCAACAAACTATATATTCTCTGGAAGTACACACCTCAAGCTTTCTAGGTGTACCAGGCTTGTTGATGTGACCACAGTTTTCTGGAAGTAATCCCTCAATGCAATCTTTGGTTGCAAAGAGTTTCCCTAAAAAAAGGATTCAAAGCTAAATCAAAGCCATGTTTTCCTAAAAAATCTATATACAAACAAGAAAAAACAAGTAAAATCTGAAAAATCAACATCGTCCGAACAGAACGATACCCAACATGCATAGCTACTGTCAAGGGAAGAGTTGCCAAACACCCCAAAGTAATTTAAAAATTTAAAAAATTTAAAAAGGTAATTTTACTTGAAAATTTCAGCTCTGCAGACAAAGTGCACACCTTGCGTTTTTTCAACCAAAACAACCCTTTACATTTGGAATATCCCCCATAAACCATATATTCCCTGAAAGTGCACACGTTAAGCTTTCTAAGCGTACCCAGCTTGTAGTAGTGGGCTCATCTTTCTGGAAGAAACCCTGCGCAACCAAAGAATTCTTTGAGGTTGCGCAGGGTTTCTTCCAGAAAGATCCCTAAAAAATGTATAAAAAAGCTGAATAAAAAACACCTTTTCCTAAAATATAACTATACAAGAAAAAACAAGCTAAGTCTGAAAGTGCAAGGTCCCCCGAAAAGAACTATACCCAACATGCATAGCTACTTTTAACCCTTTAAATTGCCAGCCTACTTGAGATTTTGTCACCCTCTGTTGACAGGTCATTTTTCCCCATTTTGCGCCATGTTTTGCGCCATTTTTGCTGGAATTTTCTGGAAAGTTATATATATTTTTTTGCAGCAGAGTTTAGGCTTTAACATGACATGTCTTGTTTGTAAATTTTATTATGTTTTTTACAATGTTATTATAAAAAAAATAAATAAATAACATTTTTTTAGAAATTCGCCTCCTTTTTTTGAAATAAAAAATGTATTTTATTAAAGAAAACTATATTGCATGAGAAAGCCCCATTTCTACCGATTAGAACGGTGCCACATATTTATCGGTAGCCCCCCGTTCCTGCCTAGGAGACCCCCCAAACTGAAACAAGTACTTTATAACATTTACAAATAAAATACAACTACCATCCACACTGCAAAGGGTTAAATCGAGAAAAAAAATGACATAGAGTCCCCCCTCCTGGGGGGGGGGGTGCATTTTTTGGGGGGGATTTTTAAGGGTTAAAAACCCTTAAAAATCCAAAAAAAATGACATGGGGTCCTCCTTACCCGAAGTAACCAGCCTGGGACCAGCTATGCAGGGCTTGTAGGAACAGGGCACAGGGGCCAGCTCTTGTGGCCCCTGGCCCTGCAGGCTACAAGCCCGCATAGCCCATGGCCACGGGCTCTTCTGCCCCCCCTGGGCTTTGGGGAGGCAGGTAATGGGGGTGCCGGGGGTTAATGGCAAGTCACCCGCTAGCCGCAGGTGACTTGCCAGACCCCCGAGCCTTGTGAACTGGTATTAGGGGTCTCATGGACCCCTTACCAGTTCACAAGGAGTTAACAGTAAAAAAAAACACACACACACAGAATAAAGAATGACTTTATTAAAAAATAAAAACTTTTTTTTTACTTTACTCACCTCTGATCCTCAGCTCCTATGTCTCTCGCAGCTCTGATGACAGTTGCTGTCATCGCTGGCCAGTGGAGGAGGGAGGCAGGTGATCAGATCATCACCTGCCTTCCTCCTCCTGTGGCCAGCGATGACAAGTGTCAGAAATGACAGCCCGGAGCCAGGACGACACCCGGGAGTGACGTCATAAGCCCCGCCCCAAAGGGGCGGCAAGATGGCGGCGCCCGTCGAGGAGGACAGGGAGAGGGCCTTTCAGACCCTCTCCTGAAGCTGGAGAGCCAGAGGGGGGGAAAATCGGAGGCCCCCCTGGTGAAGAGGAGACCCTGCGGGAGCGATCGAGCATTGAGGTAAGTAAATGTCATTTTTATTTATTTATTTATTTTTTTACATGTATTTCGGCGACTGCTGAAGGGGGGGGTGGCTATTCCAGGCCCTCCCCAGCCCCCCCAGATGAAGAGGAGACCCGGCTGGATCGAACAAGGGGTCAGGTGGATTCTACGTGCTTGGCACTTAAGTGTAGTGGAAGCAAGCACGTAGAATCTACGTGCTTGGCACTGAAAGGGTTAAAGGGGAATTCAGCCTAAATGTTGCTTTTTCGGGTAGCTAGCTTTAATCTAAAATCCAGGTGAAATTCTGACAGCTTTATTTTTTTAAAATAATCTTTAAATGGACTCTACAGGTAAACACAATAAAAATACATACTCACGAATAGTCCACCACAGATGATCACTGATATTACTGGGGTTCAAAACTTACGTCCACCAGAGATCCAGACTGTGCCATCCCCATGACGGACCACAGCCCATGGTTGCATCGCTGCCTCCTAGCTTCTTCTTGACATTGGTTACGATGACCAGCCACACCCACTCCATTCATTTCAAACTCCATTGTAGTGTATGGAACAGACCAGGAGTGCTGGACTGGGCCACAGGGGTGGAGGGGATGAGAAGACTGATGCAGTTATGATTCAAACTATTGGCATTATGTAATTGCTCTGCGTGGGACTATGCGTGAGTATGAGGTGTTTTATTGTGTTTGCACATACAGAATCCATACTTCATCCTAGGCGATAAAGGCTAACAAATGTATTTCAGGGGGAAAAAGAAAAAAGATGCCTCCTTTAACTATAGAAAAACATTCATGATGTTCAAGATCAGAGTTTTGATCTGAAAAAACTAATGACACTGTTTTAAACTCATTATAGAAGGCTTTCCAAACAACCAAGACACTCCTGAGACACCACACATATATCCTGAGACCCATTCCATGCTGACATAAACTGTAAAAGTTGCAGTGCACATGGCCCACTAGAGGTAGAGCAAACTAGCGAAAAAACCTGCAAACATTGTTAATTATAATAATAATATTAATAATAATAATAATAATAAAATAGTGATAGTGTTAGTGCTCATCTTGGTGGAACTGATAGACCGGCTACAAAATGTCACCAGAGGTCCATTAAGGTCATGAGTTTCCATACAGACAGCTAACATGCTGTCCAATCCAGTAAATTCTTTTGGGTAGCTTTGGCCTTGGGCCATGTGTTCATCATATTTGATTTTATACAGCAATCAAGACTACAAAGTAATTAGCATATTTAATATAATGTTGTTAGAAGCGGAGCGAACATGAAAAATCTGTTTATAAGTGTATGAAAGCGAAAACAGCCCCGGCTAAGCTCATATCCCTTTCATGTGTTTGGACGGCTGTCTTTTTCACTTTCTGACATCAGCCCAGACTTTGCAGAGTGAAAATGCAATATTAAGCATTCTGCCGGTCTCCATAGTAATGTAATTCTTTGTAATTGAACGAGAGTTTTATTAAACACCTCTCGGGATGAACACTTTCCCTGTTCTCTGTATCCAAACCTTCACTTTCAATTACTCGCCTTATGTTGGCAGCTTAAAAAAAATTTAAACTGCATTACCAAAAAAACTAAATTACCGTCCCTCAGGAGCTAGGGCCAGCCAACAAAATCTTTTTATTAACACTTTCGGGTTTTGAAAACTTGGATTTATGAAATCTTATAAACTAGAAAATTCTACAAGCTGGATGTAGAACCTTTTACGGCCTTTAATAGGCAGCAGCACTGAAAAACAGGAGTCGTAGGAAAAGTACACTTTGGGATAATGGTTAGTAAAAAGTGTTATTCTAAGGTAATTCTTAGTGGTGGTGCAGCTTCTACCTATACAGAAGATTCCTAGATAAAGACCAGATGACTGACAGAAGGCCAACAAGACAGCCAGTTAGAAAATACACCAGGATCCCTGAGGAAAAGGCCAGATTTTACACATATTTTTTGTTCTTAAACTTGTAAACAGGGGAGTTGCCCTTAATCTATTTTTCGACTACCTGTAAACGCTGTAAAGGTTTCCAAATACCATAAGGGGCAGGTAGCTTGCCAATACCTTATCTCAATCATGTGTATTCCCTCCTGAGCACTGCCCATTAGCATCAGCCTAATGCTCTTCAAGAGAAGACAATGTTTGAGGGCTGAAGCTTCTAAAGAGCTGGTGACCTAGCATAGCCAGAGGTGGGCTTTGCATGTTTCGGGCCATAAGGAGCACCAGTCCCCATATTGTACAAGACTGATGGCCCTGGGGGGGGGTCCCCATGTATTCTTCATGCCTTATTCAATTAAAAAAGTAAAACGTGCACTGTGTTTTGCCTGCGCTGGTTTGCTACAGACATCTAAGGGGTTGTGGTTGCATTGTCTTGTAGAATTGCTACATACAGGATTTTACCATGTGCAAAAAGGCCTATAAGGCAACAATGACATTTTTATTGCATCAGCATTGCATCCCAAATAGAAATAGCTAAGTGTGAAAGCAGTCGTTTTTCGATTCAATTTTACCATTTGGCTGCTAAGATATAATCATGACTGTTGTTGCACTGTTGTTTTCTGGAGGTTTGCCCAAAAGATAAAATATATAGCTGTTAAATAAAAAGGTAAACCAGCCATAAGGTTTCCCCCTGACCCCATGAGGATCAGCGCAGTTGCTAATGCTGCACCCAATGTGGCTACTGATTACGGCAGTGGTTAACTCTGGTCCTGCTTTTGTACAAAGTGCTCAAACTAGATACAATGCTTATAAAAATGTGCTAATGGATTGGCTGCCCTTAATAAAATGAAATGCCAATCTTTAAAATTCACAGTTAATTACCTGGCCCAGTCAAATCAATAGAGGCGGTTAACTGTGCCAAACGTCTACACTGTGACTGCGGGTCCTGTCAATTTAAGAACTTCCATGTGTAGCATTAGAGTACATTGTTTAAAACAAAGTGATTAATCTCACTGCTTTTTGGTCTTTACAGCACAGCCAATTCTGAATTCAAACTGAGGGCTTTGTGCAGGTTTAAAGTGAACCACCTTTGCAGGTTTAAAGTGAACCACCAGTCAAAAAAATGATTGCTCACTTAAGCCCCCTGGGACAATCCGTGATGTATTCTGTTCAAGCTTCTGTTCTGCTTAGCCCATGCAGATTTTGTGGAATATATTTGCAGATGATGTGCTCCTGAACTGCCTGGGAGTGGCCAGCTTACTACACACCTGAGAACCCTGATTACACATGAGCATGAGTGGGATGGATCTGCCTCTGCCAGCACACAGGCACACTAATGGAAGCTTCAGAACATCTAGTCGGAGAGATATTTTCTCTGTTTCCACACAGAATATTACAAGGAGATAAAAGGGTTGATTCATGGTCAGTTCCCAAACCCACCAAACCAAGTGTAAACGATTCCACATGCACCTAGTGCCTGATTCATGGCTTTGTGCACACGCCAGACGCACGTGCGGATCACACCAAATGGAGTGCAGTAAGCGCAGAATCTTTGGGTGCTGTCCGTCTTAAATTCTGCTGTTTTGAAGCCCTAATGGCCCTGCTCCATGCGCATTTGGCTGGCTAAGCCCTTAACTGATTCCAGTGGCCCCCCCATATTTCTTCCCTTTCTATCAGACTAGATGGACCATATGGTCTCCTGCCGTCAACCATCTATGTTTCTATGTTTACTGTTTCTCAATAGCGATTTTGTCTCTCCAACCTCTGTGTTTCAGGCGAATCTGTATTCTCTATTTCAGAGTGTATTCCCTGTCAGGTGACCCGGGTGACAGGGAAATCACTCTGAATAGAGATTCATCTAAAACACAGAAGCTTGAGAAAAAAAATTGAGAAACAGTAAAGAAAGTTGTCATTTATATGTGCTTATTTCTCCTTATTTTTAGGTGTAGTGTTTTATTGGGGATATCCTGATTCCAGGTCACCTCCAGTATTATTTTTTCCAAATGTTAAGTCCCAGATGTTCCATTTACTCCTACCTCCCTGCCCTGTTTTGTGTATTAGTACTTAATGATTGTGCTACTAATATTTTTTTTAATCACTTATTTTTGGAGCCCAATGTTCACCTTTTCGGTGCTTTTATTATTAAACATTTTGAGATTTGTCAACTTTGACAACTTTAAACCATTTTTTTCTCAACAAAACCCCTCAAAAAGGGAAAAATTACATTTGCAGAAAATACATTTGCCACCTGGGCTGCAGTGTGCCTGTGCCATTTAGTCTCTTCACACCAGGCATGCTGTCAGTATGGAGGCTGCAGCAAATCTTGAAGTTTTGCTCTAAGCAGCCTACACCAAACTGAGTGATATATATGCCTCAGAACCACCGGGCAGCATCTCTGTCATGCTGCACACACACACACACACACACACACACACACACACACACACTTACTTAATCAACATATGGCATAGGAAAGGAATGCTGAGTATGTAACTATGTATCTCTATGACTCTGCAGCTGCAAAACATTGAAACAGTTGATACAAGTCTCTGAGAGCTTTCTGAGCAATAATGAGTGCTTTACAACTGATTAATTTCTTTCTGGCTAGTTATAGGGGGTGATTGCACAGAGATTTAAGGCAACTGGGTGTGGGACTGGGTTTTCCAGAAGCAGAACTGTCAGGTGTGTAGCAAGATGGCAGCTCCCATGCAGTTAAGGAGCACAACATCTGCATGCTAATCCACATCTGCATAGCATTATGCCTTTTCAAATAGCTTATGTCCCTGGTTCCCAGAGATGGGGGGTAGAGTGGAAGTCTGTTTTAAGTGTTAATCGAAGGAAGCTAGTATCAGAGGTGTTTACTGACATGGGCAATAGAACCACCCAGAACCTTGCAACTAATTACCTGCAACCTGCTAATACTTTTTAATCGCTGCCTGTAACCAAGCCTGGCCCACTAATAAATCAAGCTAGGGGGACATGCTCTGTATGTTGCTTCTCTTCTGCAAGCTAAGCTGATAAATGGAAACTGCGCACCATAGAACTCCACCGAGCTCAGTTCATCAGCAGAGCACATAGAGCAAAGTGCCGGAAGGCTCCTAGGCTCAAAGTTCAGCTGTCTGGGATCAGTAACAAGCACAACTTGACTGTACTGTATAACTGGGAAGTTGCCCTCCCAAAGGACCCTGCCTAGCTATGCAATAGCTGAAATCTTTATTGTAATTTATAAAGAGGCCAATGGGGTTCTGGGTGGACAGCTACTGTATATTCATGTGTGGTATTAAAGTAGTGCATGCAAGCTTGCCAGAGGGAGGGGGTCAGTGTCTAGGGCTGCGGGTACAGTAGATAAGGTCACATTTTGCTTTGCATGGCAGACTTTGAACAGTCAGATGCAAATAAAGTCATTGTCAAAGGTGAGTTTAATGGTCACAAACACTTCCATACATAGTATGTCATGTCATGAAGTGTCAATTCCCAATTTCTCAGCAAAGAATGTACTAAGAAACAAGTAAGTTTTGAGGTCAAAGGATACACAAGGCAGAATAAATACCAAAACAAGTGACCAAACAAGCACATTGCACATTCAATTACAATATAACCTATAGGGAAATAATCCTAGTTCTGCTATTATGAACTTCTTAAACCCTACCAACACCACTTATTACTTTAACGGGTGTTGGTCCCTCCCTTTGCAGATAACAAGAAGCTCGGGGGGGGAAGGGGGGCATTCAGAACGCTGGAGCCTCCTCGCACCTAACTGCACAGGACGTGCAAAATACTCACCTTCATTACGAGCCAGCGCCAGGAAAGGAGTCCCGCAATTGTCCAGCACAGAGGACACGACTACGGCCCATGTAACCACCTGGCGGCCAATCGCAGGACTCCTGTGTGTGTGTCCTGTGCAGTTAGATGCGAGGGGGCTCCAGTGTTCTGGTTGCCCCCACCCGAGCTTCTTGCTATCTGCAGAGAGAGGGGCCAACACGTTAAAGTAATAACGGGTGTTGGTCCAGTTTAAAAAAATCGCCCAGTAGTTTGACTTTAAAGGGACTGTAAATCCAACAGCAATAATAAGGAAGCAAGCAGCTCACCTGATGCCTGTCCCATGTCCCTCTCTTCCATTTTCTGCAGTGCCGGCTAAAATTTGTAGCGGGGCTTCGAAGTTTGCCCTCCTTTCAGTTGTATTTCTCCCTCACAAAAAGCGGCCACTCTATTCCTTGGTGCTCTCTCAGTGTGCGTGAGCAAGGCAAGCCGCAGTGGTCCCACAGCTGTCGTGAGACCACGGCAGAGCATGCTCAAGACTCCTAACGCTGCACCATGACATACCCTTCCTAGCTCAGCTACAACCCAGAAATTGAGGCAAGAAAAGTGGCATCACTTAGAATGCATATGCTATATACATATAATTGGAGATTTTGAGATGCTTTAAAATGGCTCATTTGACGACGTTCCCAAGGTGGGTTGGGGGGCGGGGAGTTAGTCTTTGTCTGGACAGGGACTTTAATTCTTTCTTTCTCTAGATTAAGCATGCTTTGACTTAGTATGAAAAGATTCATTCTGATTCAGAACAGTGGCTCAAGAAATATTGCTACATGATTAGGGAATTTGGGACCTAACAAATTATATGACTGGCCAGAGGTGGCAGCACACCTGATGCTTCTCCCATATGCCTCGTCTGTATTTCCGGCAGCGCCTGTTCGAAGTGATAGCAGGGTTTCAAAGTTTGCCCCTTAATTCCACCACTATGCTCCAAAGTGGTTGCACAGCTGCCTTTGCCTTGGTGCTTCCAGGACAAGCAGGCATGGCAAGCGACAATCATCTCATAGCTGCCTCTGACCACAGTAAATCAGGCTCACAACTAATGAAGCTGTGGTATAACATGCCCTTCACAGCTTAGCCATGCCCAAGAATGAAAGCAAATCAGTGGCTTTGCTTGGAATACACCAGTTATTTTGTATCAGCACCATAACATATGATAGCACTTAACAACTTAACTTTAAAATATTTTTATATAGGGATAATGGAAGTTAACTTGTGTCTAGACAGGGACTTTAAAGAAAAACAATTCTTCCTCTTTGTGGGGCATACCAATTTGGTGAAATCCCAGTGATCACAGCAAACTCAACTTCCCATTGACCCAACAACGCATGCGGGGTCCGCAGCCACATCCCCATGCCCATTTGTGTGTACCTGTGGCAGCCATTAAAAAAGCCTGTCACAGTGTGGGTGTGCAGTCAGCCGCGGAATCTCCATTCAGCTTTGAAGCCATGTAACAAGCATAACAGAACGTGCGCCGTTCAGCGGCAGGTTGTGCATGTGCTATGGTAACGAAGTAAAGGTGAGTTTACAGGTGATCTAAGGAGATACACACTGCAGAGCCTCCCAAATTGAGATTCACCAGAGCAGAGGAACAAATCCCAGGGATAGGGAAAATCCCAGGTTTTGTTCCTTTTTAATCTTTTTGCTTGGAGTTTAGCTTTGCCTGCCTTAATTTCTGACTCCGGTCCACTTTTGAGTGATCAGTGCCCCCCGACTGACTATTGTTTTGGGGCAGCTTAAACCAGTGTGTGGATGAAGGGTATGATGGGGTGTGGCTTATTTACAGGCTTTTATATGTTTGTGGTGATGCATATATATGTACTTATTTTGGTATGAGTTTTTCAAAGCTCCCAAGCAGCCTCAGATTAAGGTTCCGAAATTCAGTCACTTGTGCTATTTTACTAGCCATGCAAGTTGCATGTTCTTGAACAGCCGCCATTTCATTTTGTGCCCCAACTGCTTTAGCGACGAACACTCTCCTGTTGCCACACCCCTCTCTCCTCCTTTTATGGCTCACTATATTAAGTTTGATACATACCCTCCTTTACTTTTTGGTAAGGCAGCTTACACCTATATCTATATTTCAGGAGAAACTCGGCGCCCTCTTATTAGGTTGGTAACTCTTAATGCTATTGCCATTCCTTGATTTCTGGTTGGTGCTTTTTCAAATCGTATTGCCATTGGTGTGTTTTTTGCATCTTTATTGGCGGGAATTGTGACAATGTTGTGAATATTTAAAGGGCATTGAGTTCTTTTGCTTTTTTGTCATGAGTGAGGACTGAATGGTCTGAAACACAATCTATGTCTATTCTCTATACATATTATTTTATTGAATTTACCTGCAGCAATTTTTTCTGGAAAACTTTGGATAAGCACCCCAGGCAAGGCCGTATATCAAATACAGGGCTTTGGTCATCCTTTTGGGCATCCTATTTTCTATGGTGGAACTAACCTTTTCTCTTCATATTACCCAAAAAAGGCAATGCTAAGCTAAATATTGCACATTTTTATGGACTATCACTTATTTGTTTACAGTTATTGTTGCCAATTTAGCACTAGGTAGAAAAATTGCACTTTGGAGTAAAAAAAGGTGTAAAATAAAAGGGAAGTGCACTTTTTGACGCAAAATAGGTTTCAATAAAACACATTTTTATATAATGTGCACAAAAAACATTTTAATTAACATAAAAAATTTAAGCATTAAAATAGTTTCTAATTTTTTACAAATTTCAAAAATCTATGATTAACATTTGATGATAGGAAAAGAAATGAGTTCATTTGAAATAAAATGCTGCTTTTTAATACAGATGGAGCCACCTTGTGGTAGAAACAAGGAATATTCACATGGTCACAATTGCTGTGACACTATAACCTATTTGTACAGTAAAATAAAAAGGCTGGCAAAGTATAGAGGTTTCATGCAACTGAATGCCCTAAAAAATGTAGTCTTCCATAGTTTTCCTGCATTTGAAAATGCCATCAGTTATACACTATGCAATTGTTGTAAATGATGATCCATATGATATGTACAAGCACATGGGTGGAAGCTTTTAACCCTCCTCTTGCATGTGCTGCACTGGAGGTAGAGGGTGAGCTGCTCTTATTTTATCCATTGTTTTGTACAGTATTATTATTCATTTATTTATAGAATATATATAGATTTATATCATCTTTCGTGGTGCTGTACAAAGTATGTCCCAAAAGGTGCTCTTACAGATTAGAGTTAGCCCTGAATTTACACAGAGGCATTTTGGTGTTTGGTGGTGTAGCATCAACATACTTTTGTGCCAACCAAGACCTCTGTTTTAACTAGATTTTAGAGACAGAATATAGGATTGGTTGCTGGCTAACAAGGTTGCCTGTTGTAGCTGCTTTAAGATGTATCCACATTGTTAAATGTGTGCATTTGAAAAGTTTATCAATTATACTCTATTTAATTGTTGCAAGTAATGCATTAACAAGATATCTCAGGAAAATGTAAATGTAGCCTGCTTTCTGCTCTCCATATGCAGGTTGTGAATGGCTGCATCCTTCATCCAACCTGCTTTATATCTTTTAATAAGCCATAGTAAACTTTTTTCCTTCTGCTGTGGAACTAGTCCAGCCAGGAGAACCTCACATATGCAGCGTGTAGCATGACATGTGAGCCATGTGTACGAGAAGTGACAAGGGTAAAGCTCGGGCTGGGCCAGAGGTTACTTAAGGAAGAAGCTAGAGTCAGTATCTTGTAGCTGCAGATGAGCTCCGGAGGAGCAAATCTGGAAAACTAGACTCTCCAGCAGCAGAGAACTGGAAGAGCACTGGCAGGTTGAAACTTATATTTGAGCAACTACATAAAGAAATAAGTGCAGTTGTGACTAGCTTTACTCATAGGGGAGAGTGTGTACCATCTATGAGCGTGACCATTAATTGGAATGAGGAGTGTGACCTTGTATTAGAAATGGTTACTGATACCAGCTGTGCTCATCTCTATAGGACTAATAAAGAGCTACAGTTAAGTTGAGCTCTACCCATCTTTTCTGACTTTGGTCTTGTTAACCTTGGAGTAATCAGTGACCCCATATTAAACTGACTATTTTGGGGGCCTCAAAGTGGGAGAGCTTTAACCAGTTTGAGGATGATGGACAGGATGGGGGTGGGGTTTGGGGTTGGCATTAGTTACAGGCATACGGAATAAGTAACCACAGCATTCTATGCTACTCATGTGTGTAGGTAGGTGTAGCCTGGTGATTGAGCCAATGATCAGCCAATTCAATGCATACAGATGCCGCTATTCAGCCAGTCAGAGCAGTTGTAAACCGACCTTCTCTGGAGATGGTGTAATAAGGAGCTACCCGTGTTTTCTGAATTTGAAATGGCATGCCTGCTAAGGTAAATGCCTGTATCATATCTCGGCAAATTAGGAGATGTTAATAGTAAAGTTGTGGGGCTAATATTCTCAAGTCTGTCTATCAAGCAGTTGAACACTGGGGGGGAGGGGCAAGGACATATATTTTGAATATTCAGGCAAATCAGTAATTATTTGGGTCAATCCTGGCATTCATCCAAAGGATTTCAAGGAAATCAACGCTTTCTGGTCAGATTGGTTTGTAGTAACTTTTTTATTGGGCCCTGGTATTTTACTTGCTCTAGTGTCCCAAAGTCTTTGGTCTGGGTACACACTACACAGCTGGGTTCACACCTTTGCACAGGTTTACACAGTATGCATATAGCAGCAGTTGTATGTGTTTTTTGGTGTATTTTGATTTGGTTAATATAATTTTGTGATTTTATTGTAAGGTACTTCTGTATGTGTATAAAAGAAAATTAATAGAACAAATAATGTAGATGTATCTATTCACATCCATTGCAAGAGATTCAGTTTGCCCCATGGTTTTTAACGCTTACCTCACCAAAATGAACAGAACAATTGTATAAATATGTACATTTGTGGTACAATTTAAGGTTAGATTTTGGCATTTAAAATCACACACAGGGCAGTGACCTCACAGTGACAAAATGTAGGATCCTAGAACTTATTGAGGAGAGAACTCTAAAATCATAGGATCCCAAATACACTGGTCAGAGATTCAAAGCTCACTAGCACACCTGGAACAGTCATCTCTCCAGCAAGATGCCTCTAGGCTAAGTTAAGAGACTCAAGAGATTCAAAGTTCACTAACAGGACCCGGTGTCTCTTCAGCAAAGATGCTTCTAGGCCAGTGTTTTCCAACCAATGACATCAGTATCACTGGCGGTACTCTAACTTCCTTCTGGTGCTACTCAAGGTCACTGGGGGATGGGGGGGATGAAACGCATAAGGGAAAATATGCTGTATCTTGGGGTTGGCAGGAGAGCACAAGTCCACTTTGGGTATGGTTTTCCTAGACAGTGTATAGGATACCTGGTTTCCTTTGCCGCTTGTTAAACCGCTCCATAACTCCTCACTGAAGCACCTGTGTTTGGAAACCATCAACCATGCTTCTATCCCAAATAGCGTTACGCTAGTTTTACTCGAATAGGGTGCAATTAGTTAACTGTCTGCAGACATAGGGCATCTTGAAATGATAGCATTGTTGGCATAAGAATTATGCCAACAATTATTATTGGAAAATAATAAGTGGTGCTCTGCTCTAGGCTTTCCCATAATTGAGACCATTGGAAATGGGAGGTGGTGCCCCATAAGGAAAAGGTTGGGAAAACCCTGCTCTAGGCTTATGTTTACTATTCCTGAAACGTTGATATGGCCCTGTTGGCAAAGTAAGCAGTAGTTATGCAATATACTGCATGTTGAAGCATTCTGATTCAGGAAGTCTATTATAAAACCATCATGAAGAACAGATATCAAGCCTAGGCTGAACTGCTTGTGAACAGGTGAATTAGCAAATGATTGAAGATTGCCATGGAGTAATTAAACTGCTAAGGGCAATGTCATACTAGCATGTCCAACACACTAGGAGTCTTCATTAGTTTTATGGTTTGGATAAATCCCCTGCACCTGTTAATTATCTGTAATTAGAAAGTGTCTCATATATCTGGCTGCCTTAATCTAGGTTTATGGGAAACTGCCATGTCCTTGAATATTCTTCTGCGATTTATATTTATACACAAGTGTCAATTCTCAGATGGCATACGCATGGCAAGAAATGAGTTACACATAACGTGGCTACTTTCCCTTGTCTTTTCTTGGTTGCCAAAGCATTTTGTCCATATGATATATGACTCCCTCTATGTCTCTCCATGGAAAAGTGAAACCGTCTTTTATTTGCATGTCAGTTAGCAGAGTGACAGCTCTCGGCAGAAGAGTGTTAGCGAGTGCAGCCTGTGATTGAAATAGATTGTGACATATTCCAAACATGTAATAATAATTAATGCTGACACCTTAATCTGCCACTGGAGTTTAAATGTACAGTATTAATCTTTAATTAAGCAGTCGCGGTGTAATAAGACAGCGCTGCCACGCCAACTTGTGACTCCACTCTGGGAAAATATTGACATAAGAACACGGGTTAAACCAGGCAGATGTTTTTATTTCTTAGTGAATTTACATGATTTCCATTTGAAGGCGAACAGGAAAATGCGTTGAAGGTAACCAGGTCAGCAATGTGGCTTTTTATACTACATAATACTTTACACACTGGAAATCCACGTGTATGAGGTGCTGCCACCTGGAGATTTTATTGCAGTTATTGATGAATACTAAAGAAAAGGGATTCTATTGGACAAATGAGAATATAGAGAGAAGCATGGTGAAATTATCATGTGATCGTATGTTTAGATTTTTTAAATCTTTTTCATTTTTCCTACTCCTCCTTACCAGTTGCGTGCTTTGCCACCATGCTATCCATGCAATTGTATGGGGCCCCCACCTTTCAGGGGTCCCCCAAAACTTTGCTGAGTGAACACTGGAAGTGGCTGGCATCTTACTGTAATACTGGTGTAGTACTGGTGATGCTGTCAGTGTCTAGGCTCAGGGCCGGATTAAGTGTGCTGGAAGCCCCTGGGCACAAAATCTAGCAGAGGCCTCAGATACAGTATTTTGTTTCCTTTAAAAAAATAGTCCAGCCAAGTAACTGATTGGTGGTTGTCTGGCACCCTCCTACTTACTGGAACGTCAGATCGAGTCCCTTGTGCAGGTGCGTGCTGCTCGGGAACTCCTGCATTGAAAATATATGAAAAGCACACAGCAATTGAAACTTTAAAAAATTGGAAAATTGGAACCCTTTGATGAGATTTTAAAATAAAATACAGCTAACTGCACCTTGCAGTTAACTTGCAATAACTATCAGGAGTTAAACCCTTAAAAAAAAAATCAGGGCTAGGAGGCCAAGCAGCCAACCCCCGGTCCTAAATCCCACATATGCACCCCCTTGCCATTGAGAATGTAAGTAAAGGGGGGGGGGGGGGGTTGGCAAGTCACTTGCTTGCTGGCAGGTGTCCTACTGGCACCTTCTGCCCTTTGAACTGGTATAGGTCTCAAGGACCGCCTACCAGTTCACAAAGGGTTACGTTAAAAATACACACACACACACACACACTTTATTATTTTAAACAAGTACTTGCCCCTCTGGGCACAAAAACTGGTGGAGATACAGATACAGCATTTTTATTCCTTTAAAATAATAGCCCAGCCAAGTAACTGATTGGTGGTTGTCTGGCACCCGCCTACTTACTGGAACATCAGATCAAGTCCCTTGTGCTACCCTTGTGCCACCCTTGTGCGGGTGCGTGTTGCTCGGGGACCCCTGATTTGCCATTCTGGGTGGGGGGTGTAGTGGCCCAGCTGGTCCAGCAGAAAACAGTTCCCTGCATTGAGCTGCCAGTGGCTGTGCTTGGTGGCTTATGTGCAGCGAGTAGCTGCTGATTGAACGCTCTGCACGCACCCATCACTGTAGCTTTGCTGCTCTAGACTCCTACCTCCTGCCTGCGGTGGCTTTGGCTGCAGAATTGCAAACGCCCCCAAAAAAAGCTCGCCAAGGCGCGGGAGGGGGGAGGCGCCGATAGCTTTGTTGCTGGACCAAGAAAAGCCTCCTGGACCAGGAGAAACCCAAAGGTTGGTGGAGGCCCCCCTTTGCAGGGCAAGTTGTGGAGGCCCCAGGGCTAGAGCTCCTTGTGCCCCCCTCATAATCCGGCCCTGACCGCTCTGCAGTGGGAAGCCAAGCGCAGGGCAGATAGTCTGTGTTCTCTGTCCTGCTGAAGATCTTGGCCCAAGGATTGGAGGCCCACTGGGGGGAGAGGTGACCCCTGGTGCTGGAACGTCACGTCAATCTCACATAGCTGACACTTAAAGGCTTAAAGGGACTGTAAGCTCAACAATAAGGCAATAAGAAGCCCACCTGATGTCTGATGTGCCTCTTCTCTCTTTCTTGCAGCTAGAGGTAGAAGAATTTTCAGGGCTCCAATGTTTGCCACTCCTTTCAATTCCATTTCTCAGGGACCACTCAAAAAAGTGTCTATCATCAACTCTGTCTGGTGAAGCTCTCGGTATCGCAAGCCAAAGTGATCCTGCAGCTGTCTCTGACCACAGCAGAATGGGCTCATGACTCAAAGATATGCCTTCCCACCTCAACCACGTCCCATAAATTTGCTAAGAAAGCAGCCTTGCTTAGAATACATAAGGCATTTACATATGATTGGAGATTTTGAGATGCTTTGAAATTAGCAAATTATACGCTGTTCCTAAGGGGGATAAGATGGGGGGAACTTAGTGTGTGTCTAGACAGGTACTGGAAAGTGATAATAAAGTCTAAAGGAGGTTAACTTAAATACCAGAATTGAATGTGCATTTAAAATTCTACTTATGTGTTACAATATTTTCTATTTTCTATTATATTAGAGACCCAGGCACAGTACCTGCAGGTGCTTAATGGGAAGTTCAGCCCTGTTGGTAGCTATGTAACTGTTTCCAGGGACCCTGCTAATATAAAAACAGTGGCAATGCATTTTAAAAATAGAGAAAGTTCAAGCTGGGATGATGACAGGAAGTCAGGGCATCACTAAGTGCTTGTGGCTATACCTGCTGCGACCTCCTATTTTACTCTTATTTCTGTTCTGTCTCTCATAGGCTTCCTGCAGTTGCCCAGCAATCGGAAGGAGCCGGGCGTCCAGGATTCCAGTTATCGCAGAGCTGAGTAAGTCTTTCTACAAGCTGTAAATTCACAGGAGTAAATCTGCCCTCTGCATTATTAATAGGGTTGAGTTTGAAAGTTCCTTTTGGACGCTGAGCCAGCTCAATTTCTCATTGCTGAGTAAACATGATCAGGCAGCTTGGACGAGATGTGGTCTCTTACTTATGGATGAGTCAAAGGTGAAGACTGCTAAAGAGAGAAGACATTAAAAAAAAACTTGTGGGATTGAAGATTAGCATCTAGCCTTAGTATTAACGATGACGATAATGACATAGCTGTCAAAACATGTATTTAATCATTTTAGAACTAAAACAAAGCCTACTGATCCAGGAAATAGATTTTAGTAGTGCTAAGAAAAGACGTGTAGTTCCTGCTAAAAAAAATCCCTATTGAGCAGACATTTCTGTTATAAATAAATAAACTAAAACTAATGTACATTCTACAAGATACACATTGTAAGGAGAGTCCCACTGCCTACCAGCAACCACATTGTTTTTTTGGTGCAGTTTTAGGGATGCGTTAGAAAAGGTTGGTTTACCGTCATTTTTAAAATGTTAGACTCAGGGTTTGTAACTTTTTGGATTGCATGAGGCTTAACAAAAAATGAATAAATAAAGATAAATCACAGATACAAGTCTGGAGTTCCCCTTTATTTCCTCCCTTTTAGTCATTAATATGCATAGGTCCTAATCTCCCCAGGAAAGGGATATTAGCATTTATGGGTTAAGCAGGGCAGATCACAGACTCCCTGCTGATTTTTTCACACCTCCAGCCTGAGAAGGCTTCAGTGGGTCTGGTGGTGGTAGAACCCCTGGCCGTTAAACAGTCAAAAAGTCAAACAAGCGGCACCAACACAAATCAGACCATAGCTGCGCCACCATGTGTCCCAGCACCAAGCCAGGTACAGAACCAGAACCGGCTTACAAAACCGCACATGGAGCTCTGCGAAAAACTAGAAAAATGGAGATCTAAGGTTCTGACCCATTTAGGGACCCCATTTTTGGACTCATCAGATGCCCGACATCTAGCCCAATCTTTTGGTGCTGTATCCAAAGCCATACGACCCCCCTGCTCAAAGTTATAAGCCCTAAAGAGTTTTAGGGGCTAAAAAAAGCTCCAGAACAGTGGGAGGTGACAATCCGTCCCACAGAAGGCAGCGAGTGAAAGGGTCTCGCCGCACTCCTGGAGAGGTCACGGTTCCCATGTCCCGGAGGTGTCCATCCACAAGCTTGCCACTTAACTCTTGTGGGAGCTCTCATCACCACTACTCTGCAACTGCATACTAAGTTAACTAACCATTGTGTAACTCACTGTAACCTGTAACCTACTCAGAACAGCATTTATATTATTTAATATTCCATCATAGCCAAATGTTTCTTATCACTGCCTAGTGTGCTTATAGCATTAAAACTTATATTTAACTTGATCTTTTTGCCTTAGCCAAGAATCTATGTGTCAGCAGGCTTTGGGCCTGGTATTCCTGATAGGAGGGCTCGGACAAGGGTTTTTGGGGAAAGCGGTCTGTGTGTCCAGAGGTCCCTGGTTGATAGTTGGATCACGTGACCCGCGGTTCCCTGACAGTAACTATATGTGAAGACACACACACAGCACAGCTATGGGGTGAATGGGATCTAAAAGACTTGACTCTGTGCGAAAGTAAACTTGCACACGAGAGTCCCCAGTAAAACCTGCCTGATCCCCGATCCAACTGGCACATGTGCTGGCCGCAGCTGCGCTATACCTTTAGCCAGATGCAAGCCTGTGCCAGACATTTGTTAATGGCCGGCACTGGCACGCCCCCTGCTAGAGGGGATGCGCCTATCGGTGCTCAGCTGCATTCAGCTCTTTTGGGCTCCATTTGGCCCTTATCCGATCCTTAGCCAAAAGGGACTAGAGCTGGGTGTGCTGATTGGCTGTGCACCCGTGCAAGTACCGCAGGACCAGGGAAAGGTGAGTCTTTATAGGCGACCTGGGTGGTTTCACACAGCGAAGCATTCAAAATTGGGATGCCCCAGGGGAGTGGACCAAAGCCTGGGATAGTAAAAATCCTGGGTTTTGTCCACTTTAAAGGAGCACTATCGCGAAAAAATGGGCCAATTTTAAAAATCCATATAAATATGCTGGAGGGAGGAGGGGTCACTTATACACCCAGCATCAAGAAATATCCAGCCAGGCTTGTATTTTTTTATTTTAATGGAAGGAAGAGAAAATCGGGGGTGACAGACTTTGTCACCCCTAATACATTAAACCTGTCACCCTTTGGATTTTATTCCTACCAGAGAAGAAAACTGCAAGCTTGGCGAGACTTTTACTCAGTTTTGGTCTATAAAAAGCCTCCTTTCATTAGCCAACATGCTTATATGGATTTTTAATATTACACAATTTCGCAATACTGCTCCTTTAAGGGAGAAATGAAAGCACTTTCACAATAGCTTTCTCATTTCAAAACATGCTTGCATGACTTCTGCAGCTCCAAATTTCAGGTGATTGTCCCTCTTTTCTCCTACCTACCATACCTTGGAGAATATTTCTTCCCCATTCTGATTTGTTGAAATGTAATAGTATTATAATAAGTAATATTTTACAATATTATTGCTAACAAAACTTATATTTAATTAATAGATTACAATAATTTTTTTTTCTTAATTTTTTTTTCATCAAAAAATGGAACATATCACTCTTTACTATAAATAATATTAAATAAATCCAATAGTAAAAACATTAAAACATTGTTCAAATCAAGAAAATAAAAAATAAAAAAAATCTGCTTAAGAATCACCGAGTATTAAGAACACGATTCAATTATCCCTCAGAAAGGTATTCATCAAGAGGCTCCATTTCTCCAAAAATGGTACTGAAACCAAAAGTAACATTCTCGCCAGCAAAACTATGGGAATTCTTACAACAATTTCTCGCCTTAATAGCCTGCTTGTAAGGCTAGTTGTGGTCCCTAAATCATGCGAGGGCCACTGCATTTTCAAGAATTTTTGCAGGTGGAAAAATGTTAAATGTGAATACTCGCTTGGGCACTAGTTTGTGTGCAAGTTCTCAGAAAACAAACTTGCACAAATAAAGGTGCAGGGGTTATCACACACAAGTAAGGTTCTCGCATCAAGATGCACCCTTTTATGTGTTTATTTCACATTCAAAAGCCCAGCCAAAAAGTAAAGGAAAGTGAAATTGTGGCAAAAGGTGGCAGTGTTGTCAGTCAATGATTGCTATGGATAATACAGTACCTCCACCGAACTGTATATGTTTACTGTTTTTAATGGGTTCCCAAATAGTGATGATCCAAATCTGCCATCCCAAATCCCAGTCCCTATAAAGTCTTCACGACAAAATTCTGGTTGTGTCTCTGGAAAGCAACTACAGCAGCCATATGACCCCATGATAAGTGCATGATAGGAAAACCACAAAATCTGGGGTAATTGAAACTAAAACATCAGAGGCCACCTTAGCCTAGTAATGTTTTTGGTGTAGGAAAAAAATCTCCCTTCAACTCCTTTAGAACTTCTGAATTAAAAACTAGAGGTTGCCTTTAACAGAGCATCTGTATATACTGCAAAGCTAGACATCCCATGAAAAAATAAGACTCCTCATATAATATGTTTTTAGAAAGAAACAAACTTTAGTAACATTCACCTTGTGTAACCGTCAAAGGTTTCTTCTTTTTGTCATTACAATTCTAGTGTAACAGTTACTGAAACATTTATTTCATTTGCTTTATATGGCGATGTTATACCATAAAGAAAAGGGAAATTCTTCTACTCAGATGTAAAATATTCTGTTAAAAAGGCCCTCTACCTTTACATAAAGATGATAAAAGAGGAATTATTCTTTGTGATAATACAATATTCTGTTAAAGGGGATCTCCAGTATTAATTGTGACATTTACTATAGTTAAAAGTTTTTTTTTCTATCTTTTCTTATTTTTAAAAAGGTGCCTGGGCAATCAGTTTGATTCAGGTCACGTTATTTGCTGGACCATTCTAGCAGCTTTAATTTATTTCTCTGAAACCAATTCCATTGCTGTTTGTTTGGGATTATTGTTTTGATGAAATGTCCACCCTCAGTTCATCTTCAACATCCTGGTTGATGACAGTGGAGTTTTATCAAGAATATCTAGGTACGTTATTTTTTCAGCATACCTTGTCTTGCATGGTTAGTGTGCATACAGGTATTACTTATTGTTTTCTTGGAAACAATTTTACAGGCTGATTCCCAGTCTTTCTGTAGCTCTCCACAGGTGGCTCTTGACTCTTGGACTACTCTCATTATAATTCTCATAATAACTGATGCCATCAGTAGGTTTAGAAAAATAAGCTTTTGGCCTTGAGAAGACTCACTGGGTTTACCCATCAGAGATGTTGTTATGAGTGGCATCTTGGTGATTAGACACATTTTTACAGGCCATCCATTGAACCAGCTGGTATTCATTATTGCTTTTTAATTACTGATAGATTTCAGCTGGAGTCATGACTTTCTATGGCTATGGCTTTTTGCATCTTTCTTTCTTCCTGTTTCCAATACTTTTTACATGTGTAATTTCTCAATATTACACATAATTTAAATATAGACAAATGGTATATGGTTGAATTTATCTGCTTGTGTAGATTGGATGAGTTGGTCGCAGCTGGTGAGATTTTCATGTCAATAGCACCTTCAGCAATTTTTGTACTTAAGGGGCCAGTCCAGGCAAATGGTGCCCCCCCCCCCCCCCCACTGCTCTGGAGCTGCCTTTCAGTTGGCACTGTAAATTGATTTTTATTTAACCCTTTATTTCAGCCCTGTCTGAGTGCATGGGAGGGTGGCAGCATGGGTGGTACTGCCTGGACTGGCCCTTTTAAAAATGTATATGTTCAATTTTTATTTCCCCTGCTGTCTATTATAGGGTCACCTGGATCCACTGTGGCCTAAATGTGGTGAATGGCAGACTATTCACAGGAATATGAATTTGTATTTGCATGAATGTCCAAACATTCTCTGTCACATGTACAGAGGCCTCTAAATATCACTCCCAGCCTTCCAGGGTACATATTCATTTTAAGGGTTTAAATTAGTTTAGGTCAGGCAGAACAACAGTGCCCTCAGTCTTCTCCCTTCAGTTCTCCCTCCCATGATTGGGGTTTTAATGATCGAGGTGTCCTTTCCCTTCTTCTGGACCCACATTCCCCTCCTTCTCTAATTCTGTAGTGCTGTACAAGGTATAATTACAGACAAGGTAAAGCAGATAGTAATTGTTTATTAAAACACAGATAGATACACTTCCCTCTATTACTGTCCTCACCCAGTGGTTAAACCCAATAAAATATTAACTTATACTTAAAGAAGCACTATCGTAAAAAATGGGCCAATGATAAAAAATCCTTATAAATATATATAAAAAAGGGGTCAACGCACAAACACTTCACTTGTCATCCGCAAACTCCCTACAACCATAAAACACTTTTTTAGATTTGTACTTTGAAAAAACTCTTATTTTCATATTATAGTCCACCTACTGCCTGACCTGCAGCAATTACTGTATTAGCTCCATGGGTAGACTGTCCACAGGGATACCTGGGAGAATACCCAGTAGGCTGCACTACTTTGGGGCCAGCTAGGCTGTTGCCCCAACCAATCCCTGCATCCCTAGTCTCCCCAACCCCCAGACCCAGCCCAACTGGAGGCCTAACCCAAGAATCTCCAGCTCATATTCTGCCTCTACAATACTATAACCTCAGCATCATGGCTGTGGGGGGGCATACCTGCTCCTGTAACATTGCCTGTCTATACAATACTAAAGAATAAGACACATAGCCTCAGTCTTGGAGTTCATTGCACTGCTTGACAACAGGCTAAGCAATGATGTGGCAGGTTGATTATGGACTAACCAGGTGATGGGACCCGTTCTCCACTGATGACCTCGATAGCTCATCTGAGAGTAATAGAAACATACAACAAGATGGAAAGTTGGAAATGAGTCACTTTCAACGCTTTGCCTCCAACATTGCTGATTTTGAAAATCCCTCCCCCGCTGTGAAGAAATGGGCACCAGGTAACTAGTGTACATCACATGAACAATAACTGTTCCTCCAATACACCAGATGGACAATATATGAGAAAGATGAACAGGAGATTTCAAAAACTGGCACTCCAAATAATTCTCAGTATGGAATTTGTTAAGAGTATGGTGGTTTTCCTAAACTATCCTGGTTAAATGGAGTTTTGGCTACAATGTCTGTGGGGGGCAAACAGATAAACCGCATCTTCCATTGGGTTGTTGGATTCTCATCTCCTCTCTACTGAAAGCTTTACTGTAAACCCAGAGGTGTATAATCTCAACTAAGCAAACATTTGTTAAAATCTCACAGTGCCAGTTAGTGAGGCCACGCTTGACCTTTTTCAGCTGCATACCTTGAACATCATCTCTCGCAGTGAAACACATATCCATCATCCTGTAACACACCTTAAATACCACATTGATTTCTAGAGTGGCAGACAAGGATTACTGGATGATATAAACCTTGGTATATTTTTTTAGTGATTACAAAACAAATGTGTTGAAATTTGCTGGCTACAAGGAAGAACATTCCATACTTCTAAATTGTGAGAAGAAATCCTTCAGGGGAAAACACAGTTCAGACCTAGGTTATTATCAAGTCCCTTGCTTTCTGTCTTCTGCTACCTTTTAACGATATCGTGAGCCAAAGGTGACTGTGGTCCTGGAGTCAATGTCATACAATAGAGCGTATAATGGTGTGTCTCACTGTGACAAGTGGTTCCACGTCTTGTACTGTCTGTCAGATTCCTGTGTCTCTCCTGGGCTAAATCGCTAGTACAAGCCTGCCAGTGACCTGGCAAATGCTCGCTTGTTATGTTATCATCCCTCTGTCTGCGTTAGCTATGACTCTCCTGTTAAATGTAGCTAATCAGCACTCATGCTTCTAATTAAATCATCGTGTGTGTATCAGCAATGAAACCACCTCACAAATAAAAACGACGGGTGTCTCCAGTTTAATTAGAAACCCTGCAAAGGTTCCAGCATGCAGGGAGATGATTCTTGTCAAATTAATGTTACATGGCATAGCCTGTTATGTGACGGTTCGGGGAGGCTCCCTCACTTCCTAAGCAAAGCAGAGCTGACAGCTCCATGGGAAGGGTTCTGTTTGAGAACTGTAACATCTTTTGTCTGATGTAGAATCCTACAGAGATCTCTTACTGTGCTCGAGGTTAAACATCACTGCAGGATATCTTGTACAGGATGGGCACATTGCAGATTAAAAGTGAAGCATATATAAAAAGAAGTAAAGTAAAAATTAGAAGTGGTAACCTATCCAACAAATGCATACAGAAAACCACACTAATCAATGTAACTGTTAAAGAAAAGGGTTGTAATCTATTATATGATTGGTATGCATGATAAGTTAGATACATCACATTTGCAATCCTCCAATCCTCCAGAATAGGTAGATATTGAGCAAACTTGTTGGCTGACCATTCAGAGTGCTAAATTTCTCAAGGGGACTGAGGAGAAAGGTAAGATCTCTCCTGTTCCGCCTCATTAATGCATAGGGGGGCATTCACAAATTGGGATGCCCCCTGCACTCGGAACAACACCCGTTTTTCAAAATTCTGGGAAAACTAACACAAGAGCACACCACAGCAATGCAGTTGGCTTGTGAAATTGTATCCTTGACAGGATTAAAGCCAAACCCTGATTGATGAGCAGTTATTGGCAAGAGTTCTATCCTAACTTTCAAGTCTTTTTTGGTAAAAAAATAAATGAGCTAATTTATTGAATGCAATGACACAAACATCAGCAATGCTCGGCTCTTCCATAATATACCTGACCTCTGTAAAATCCTATGATGGTATCTGGCACCCTCTGACCTCCATGATTTGTTATGTGAACTGGAGCTAAGTCCTGCAGCTGTCTGTCAGGGTCAGGCCTGCACTGTGTTGAGCAAAGCATTTGCCAGAGGAGATTATGTGACTCAAGGGTGATTAAAGATTGAAATGATCTAGGTTATAAATCACTTTTTGGTATTTGTGCTTGTCTAATGTGGCAGGCAGATATAATTAACTCTGATATATTGTGTTAATTAATTGACATTGTTTTGTAGCAAATGTTTTGCTTAGACGAGCTCATACTTATTCATCAGTACAGTGCTCAGTTAATAGCCTACAGTTGCTGAACCTTACCTTACCTCTTACCAGAACCAGCTGCCCCAACAATGAGATGACAGCAGAAACACTCTACCGCTTCTGACATCGGATGATCTCAGCAGTATCTCACTGCCCTATTGGTTCCAGTGCGCTCTCCTACTCTCACACTTAAAATAACATGCTCACTTAATGTTTGGCAGCAGGGTAGAGTGCCCAGACCAGCCACACAAAAGGCTTCTATCTAGAGATGAGTGAATAGATTCTGACGAACCCGAATTTGTTACGAATTTCAGGAGATATTCGATTTGTTACGATTCCGAATATCGCTGCGATTCGATTGCTCGAATCGCTTCCTTAAAACTCCATTTACTGCTATACAGTCTATCTAAAATGGTGGATCCACATGTCAGGACATGTCCCATGGGGCAAGGAATCCTGGGTAGATGTCACATGCTACCAGCAGACAGGCTTACCGCTGATGTCACAGACCTATATAAGCGGCTGCAATTTTGCAGAAGATCATTCTGACACTGTATTGCGGCCAGAGCAAATCAGGCAGGGAGAGAGCGAGGGACAGATAGACATAGATAGATAGATAGATAGATAGATAGATAGATAGATAGACACACACCGAGGGACAGATAGATAGAACAAAGAACAGAAGAAGCGAGGGACAGATAGAGAAGGAGAGAGGCTGTGACAGTGACAGACAAAGACAGGGACAGTTTAAAGTGTTTGCATTAGCTTCCAAGCCTATTTAGTGTTAAAAACACACCTGCCTATTTAGCTTTTCCTTTTCCTGGTATCATTCTTTAAAAAGCGTGCTAGCATTAATATTTCAAGACTACCTATCTATTAACTGGTTGCATTTTGTAATAAACGTCACTTTTCCACTATCAAAGTAGCCAACATCTATATTTGAGGAGGGGGCATCCCAAACACTAGCATAAATATTTCAAGACTACCTGTCTAATAACTGGTTGGATTTTGTAATCAAAGTCACTTTACCACTATAAAAGGAGCCCACCTCTGTATGTGAAGAGGGGGCATCCCAAACACTAGCATAAATATTTCAAGAGTACCTGTCTAGTAACTGGTGGGATTTTGTAATCAAAGTCACTTTACCACTATAAAAGGAGCCAACCTCTGTATGTGAAGAGGAGGCATCCCAAACACTAGCATAAATATTTCAAGACTACCTGTCTACTAACTGGTTGGATTTTGTAATCAACGTCACTTTTCCACTATCAATATATGGGCTCCCTATGCTGCTGCCAACTCTAATGTGTTTTTCAGGCAAAATATGGGCTCCCTATGCTGCTGCGAAGTCCAGAGTGTGTCTTTCAGGCAATATATGGGCTCCTAATGCCGCTGCTGCTGCCAACTCCTAGGTGTGTCTTTCAGGCAATATAAAGGCTCCTAATGCTGCTGCTAAATCCTGGGTGTGTCTTTCAGGCATTATATGGGCTCCTAATGCTGCTGCCAATTCCAATGTGTTTTTCAGGCAATATATGGGCTCCCTATGCTGCTGCCAAGTCCAGAGTGTGTCTTTCAGACAATATATGGGTTCCTAATGCTGCTGCCAACTCCTGGGTTTGTCTTTCATGCAATATATGGCTCCTAATGTTGCTGCCAAGTCCAGAGTGTGTCTTTCAGGCAATATATGGGCTCCTAATGCTGCTGCCAACTCCAATGTGTTTTTCAGGCAACATATGGGCTCCTAATGCTGCTGCCAACTCTAGGGTGTGCTTTTCAGGAAATATATGGTCTTCTAATGCTGCTGCTAACTCCAGTGTCTCTTTCAGGCAATATATGGGCTCCCTATGCTGCTGCCAACTCTAATGTGTTTTTCAGGCAATATATGGGCTCCTAATGCTGCTGCCAACTCCTGGGTGTGTCTTTCAGGCAATATATGGGCTCCTAATGCTGCTGCCAACTCCAATGTGTTTTTCAGGCAATATATGGGCTCCCTATGCTGCTGCCAAGTCCAGAGTGTGTCTTTCAGGCAATATATGGGCTCCAAATGCTGCTGCCAACTCATGGGTGTGTCTTTCAGGCAATATATGGACTCCTAATGCTGCTGCCAACTACTGGGTGTGTCTTTAAGGCAATATATGGGCTCCTAATGCTTCTGCCAACTCCAATGTGTTTTTCAGGCAACATGTGGGCCCCATATGCTTCTGCCAACTCCAGGGTGTGTTATTCAGGCAATATATGGTCTCCTAATGCTGCTGCCAACTCCAGTGTCTCTTTCAGGCAATATATGGGCTCCCTATGCTGCTGCCAACTCCAAAGTGTTTTTCAGGCAATATATGGGCTCCTAATGCTGCTGCCAACTCCAGGGTGTGTCTTTTAGGCAATATATGAGCTCCCTATGCTGCTGCCAACTCCAATGTGTTTTTCAGGCAATATATGGGCTCCTAATGCTGCTGCCAAGTCCAGAGTGTGTCTTCCAGGCAATATATGGGCTCCTAATGCTGCTGCCAACTCCAGGGTGTGTTTTTCAGGCAATATATGGTCTCCTAATGTTGTTGCCAACTCCAGTGTCTCTTTCAGGCAATATATGGGCTCCTAATGATGCTGCTGCCAACTCTAATGTGTTTTTCAGGCAATATATGGGCTCCTGATGCTGTTGCCAACTCCTGGGTGTGTCTTTCAGGCAATATATGGGCTCCTAATGCTGCTGCCAACTCCAATGTGTTTTTCAGGCAATATATGGGCTCCCTGTGCTGCTGCCAAGTCCAGAGTGTGTCTTTCAGGCAATATATAGGCTCCTAATGCTGTTGCCAACTCCTGGGTTTGTCTTTCAGGCAATATATGGGCTCCTAATGCTGCTGCCAACTTCTGGGTGTGTCTTTCAGGCAATATATGTGCTCCTAATGCTGCTGCCAACTCCAATGTGTTTTTCAGGCAACATATGGGCCCCATATGCTTCTGCCAACTCCAGGGTGTGTTATTCAGGCAATATATGGTCTCCTAATGCTGCTGCTAACTCCAGTGTCTCTTTCAGGCAATATATGGGCTCCCTATGCTGCTGCCAACTCCAATGTGTTTTTCAGGCAATATATGGGCTCCTAATGCTGCTGCCAAGTCCAGAGTGTGTCTTCCAGGCAATATATGGGCTCCTAATGCTGCTGCCAACTCCAGGGTGTGTTTTTCAGGCAATATATGGTCTCCTAATGTTGTTGCCAACTCCAGTGTCTCTTTCAGGCAATATATGGGCTCCTAATGATGCTGCTGCCAACTCTAATGTGTTTTTCAGGCAATATATGGGCTCCTGATGCTGTTGCCAACTCCTGGGTGTGTCTTTCAGGCAATATATGGGCTCCTAATGCTGCTGCCAACTCCAATGTGTTTTTCAGGCAATATATGGGCTCCCTGTGCTGCTGCCAAGTCCAGAGTGTGTCTTTCAGGCAATATATAGGCTCCTAATGCTGTTGCCAACTCCTGGGTTTGTCTTTCAGGCAATATATGGGCTCCTAATGCTGCTGCCAACTTCTGGGTGTGTCTTTCAGGCAATATATGTGCTCCTAATGCTGCTGCCAACTCCAATGTGTTTTTCAGGCAACATATGGGCCCCATATGCTTCTGCCAACTCCAGGGTGTGTTATTCAGGCAATATATGGTCTCCTAATGCTGCTGCCAACTACAGTGTCTCTTTCAGGCAATATATGGGCTCCCTATGCTGCTGCCAACTCCAATGTGTTTTTCAGGCAATATATGGGCTCCTAATGCTGCTGCCAACTCCAGGGTGTGTCTTTTAGGCAATATATGAGCTCCCTATGCTGCTGCCAACTCCAATGTGTTTTTCAGGCAATATATGGGCTCCTAATGCTGCTGCCAAGTCCAGAGTGTGTCTTCCAGGCAATATATGGGCTCCTAATGCTGCTGCCAACTCCAGGGTGTGTTTTTCAGGCAATATATGGTTTCCTAATGTTGTTGCCAACTCCAGTGTCTCTTTCAGGCAATATATGGGCTCCTAATGATGCTGCTGCCAACTCTAATGTGTTTTTCAGACAATATATGGGCTCCTGATGCTGTTGCCAACTCCTGGGTGTGTCTTTCAGGCAATATATGGGCTCCTAATGCTGCTGCCAACTCCTGGGTTTGTCTTTCAGGCAATATATGGGCTCCTAATGCTGCTGCCAACTTCTGGGTGTGTCTTTCAGGCAATATATGTGCTCCTAATGCTGCTGCCAACTCCAATGTGTTTTTCAGGCAACATATGGGCCTCATATGCTTCTGTCAACTCCAGGGTGTGTTATTCAGGCAATATATGGTCTCCTAATGCTGCTGCCAACTCCAGTGTCTCTTTCAGGCAATATATGGGCTCCTAATGATGCTGCTGCCAACTCTAATGTGTTTTTCAGGCAATATATGGGCTCCTGATGCTGTTGCCAACTCCTGGGTGTGTCTTTCAGGCAATATATGGGTTCCTAATGCTGCTGCCAACTCCAATGTGTTGTTCAGGCAATATATGGGCTCCCTGTGCTGCTGCCAAGTCCAGAGTGTGTCTTTCAGGCAATATATAGGCTCCTAATGCTGTTGCCAACTCCTGGGTTTGTCTTTCAGGCAATATATGGGCTCCTAATGCTGCTGCCAACTTCTGGGTGTGTCTTTCAGGCAATATATGTGCTCCTAATGCTGCTGCCAACTCCAATGTGTTTTTCAGGCAACATATGGGCCCCATATGCTTCTGCCAACTCCAGGGTGTGTTATTCAGGCAATATATGGTCTCCTAATGCTGCTGCCAACTACAGTGTCTCTTTCAGGCAATATATGGGCTCCCTATGCTGCTGCCAACTCCAATGTGTTTTTCAGGCAATATATGGGCTCCTAATGCTGCTGCCAACTCCAGGGTGTGTCTTTTAGGCAATATATGAGCTCCCTATGCTGCTGCCAACTCCAATGTGTTTTTCAGGCAATATATGGGCTCCTAATGCTGCTGCCAAGTCCAGAGTGTGTCTTCCAGGCAATATATGGGCTCCTAATGCTGCTGCCAACTCCAGGGTGTGTTTTTCAGGCAATATATGGTTTCCTAATGTTGTTGCCAACTCCAGTGTCTCTTTCAGGCAATATATGGGCTCCTAATGATGCTGCTGCCAACTCTAATGTGTTTTTCAGACAATATATGGGCTCCTGATGCTGTTGCCAACTCCTGGGTGTGTCTTTCAGGCAATATATGGGCTCCTAATGCTACTGCCAACTCCTGGGTTTGTCTTTCAGGCAATATATGGGCTCCTAATGCTGCTGCCAACTTCTGGGTGTGTCTTTCAGGCAATATATGTGCTCCTAATGCTGCTGCCAACTCCAATGTGTTTTTCAGGCAACATATGGGCCTCATATGCTTCTGTCAACTCCAGGGTGTGTTATTCAGGCAATATATGGTCTCCTAATGCTGCTGCCAACTCCAGTGTCTCTTTCAGGCAATATATGGGCTCCCTATGCTGCTGCCAACTCCAATGTTTTTTTCAGGCAATATATGGGCTCCTAATGCTGCTGCCAACTCCTGGGCGTGTCTTTCAGGCAATATATGGCATTCCTAAGCTGCTGCCAACTCCAATGTGTTTTTCAGGCAATATATGGGCTCCCTATGCTGCTGCCAAGTCCAGAGTGTGTCTTTCAGGCAATGTATGGGCTCCTAATGCTGATGCCAACTCCAATATGTTTTTTTCCGGCAATATATGGGCTCCCTATGCTGCTGCCAACTCCAGGGTGTGTTTTTCAGGCAATATATGGGCTCCTAATGTTGCTGCCAGCTCCAGTGTCTCTTTCAGGCAATATATGGGCTCCCTATGCTGCTGCCAACTCTAATGTGTTTTTCAGGCAATGTATGGGCTCCTAATGCTGCTGCCAACTCCTGGGTGTGTCTTTCAGGCAATATATGGGTTCCTAATGCTGCTGCCAACTCCAATGTGTTGTTCAGGCAATATATGGGCTCCCTATGCTGCTGCCAAGTCCAGAGTGTGTCTTTCAGGCAATATATGGGCTCCTAATGCTGCTGCCAGAGCTGCTGAAAGAGACACTGGAGTTGGCAGCAGCATTAGGAGACCATATGTTGCCTGTAAAACACACCCTGGAGTTGGCAGCAGCATAGGGTGCTGCCAACTCCAGGGTGTGTTTTTCAGGCAATATATGGTCTCCTTATGCTGCTGCCAACTCCAGTGTCTCTTTCAGGCAATATATGGGCTCCTAATGCTGCTGCCAACTCCAGTGTCTCTTTCAGGCAATATATGGGCTCCCTATGCTGCTGCCAACTCTAATGTGTTTTTCAGGCAATGTATGGGCTCCTAATGCTGCTGCCAACTCCTGGGTGTGTCTTTCAGGCAATATATGGGTTCCTAATGCTGCTGCCAACTCCAATGTGTTGTTCAGGCAATATATGGGCTCCCTATGCTGCTGCCAGAGCTGCTGAAAGAGACACTGGAGTTGGCAGCAGAATTAGGAGACCATATGTTGCCTGAAAAACACACCCTGGAGTTGGCAGCAGCATAGGGTGCTGCCAACTCCAGGGTGTGTTTTTCAGGCAATATATGGGCTCCTAATGCTGCTGCCAGAGCTGCTGAAAGAGACACTGGAGTTGGCAGCAGCATTAGGAGAGCATATGTTGCCTGAAAAACACACCCTGGAGTTGGCAGCAGCATAGGGTGCTGCCAACTCCAGGGTGTGTTTTTCAGGCAATATATGGTCTCCTTATGCTGCTGCCAACTCCAGTGTCTCTTTCAGGCAATATATGGGCTCCTAATGCTGCTGCCACCTCCCGGCTCTGTAATTGTGCCACTCTGCGACAGCGAATCTAATAGCGACACCTCTGATCTGCATGTCATTCTTCTTTTCACTAACCCAGCATGCATCCTATGCATGTTACAGCCAAGCAAAAGGTTCTGCAACCCTATGGCGGCTCTCGGACGCCCAGAAATAGCTGTTTTTAATAGCAATTCATCGCAAATAAATTCAGACCAAAACCATTTTTCCCGGCAAATTCAGCAAATTGGCCGAATCAAATTTTTCAAAAGTTTGCTCATCTCTACTTCTATCTCAGAATGGCACACAGGTGCTGACAGAACAGTTGTCTTCTGAAAACTCATTGCAGGGACAGCTGGTTATTGGATTAGTATTGTCTTTTTTTGTTAGATGTGTTTTAAAGGACCTGTGTAGGCTTAAATATAAAAAATTCTATCATTTCTACTCTTCAGGAGCTACCTTGATGATTTAGTGGCAGGTACAAAAAACGCTCTTTGGATTAAAAAATACATTTTAGGTGAAAAATTAAATAAAATTTCTATACTTGGTATTGAATTCACCCTAGGTAGAAAAAAAAGGGAATGTAATTTTTTACTCTGACTCTTGGATTTAGAACCAGGTGCAAAAAAAAAAATCACATTACTTTTTCTTTTTGTTTCATTGCCTTCCAATTCAGCACCAGGTTTTACTTCGAAGTGCACTTTTTGCACCTGGGGCTAAATTAACACCAAAGTCTGGATCTTTAATATTTACCCATTAGGAAAATTGGGCCCTACAATGTGCATACAGACTATGCAGGCTTCTGAAGGAGAGAATAGGATATTATTAACGCATACACATGTTGCAGACACCTCCAGGAATATCCACCCTATTACTAACCTTTGTATCATCAGCAAACAGGCAAACTTTTCCTACCAAGCCTTTCCCTATGTCACTTACAAACATATTAAAAGAATGGGGTCCAGGAGAGAGCCTTGCGGCACACTACTTGTAACTCACCTTTGTTCAGATTGCACACCATTAACAACAACTCTCTGATACCGATCCTTCAGCCAGCTGGAAATCCACTGAATTATACAGGGATTGAGTCCCACCTTCAATAACTTATCTATGAGCTCTTTATGTGGTACAGTGTCAAAAGCTTTGTTAAAATCCAGATCAAGAAATCAATAAGATTGGTCTGACATGATCTGTCCTCAGTAAAGCTGTGCTGTTTTGGGTCCAACAGGTCGCTAATTTTTGGACAGGAAATTATCTGTTTTTTTAAGAGCGTTTCCATTAGTTTGACCACTATAGATATTAAACTCAATGGCCTGTAATTCTGGCTTCTTCTCTACTCCCCATCATATGGATTGGTACGACATTGGTCATTCTCCAATCATCTGGAACCTCACCAGTTGAAAGGGAATGGTTACGTGAATCAGTCAGAGGGGCTGCAATCACAAATCTTCCCTTATAACTCTGGGATGGATTCCATCTGGACCAATCGCCTTACTTATCATTAGATGTGCCAGCTCGGCTAAAGCATCAGCCACCAAAAACTCCGGAGCTGTACCCTCCCAGCTGGATACTATGCTATGGCCATGCCTGCTACTATCTGAAAATAATGAACAAAAGTAGCTATTCAGATGGTCAGCCACAGCCTTTTCTCCGTCAATATAATTATTTTCCCTATTTCTCATTTTTGAGACTGCAAGTCCAGAATGATATCTCCTCTAGTTAGTAATGTCACAAAATCAATTTCATGTGCCTTTAAAACCAACATATAACACAATACAACGTATTAAAAAAAAAAATATATATATATATATTTATGTATATGTATATATATATATATATATATATATATATATATATATATATAAATAATACTGGGATATTTTTAACCCAGAAACATTCTTTACCCTTACTGAGCAGCAAATGTCAACAGGTTAAATACATTAAACTTGAAGATTTGACCCCTGGATGCCCCTCTATTCACTGCAAGGGGGCATCTATATTTGGAGCCTGATTTATAAAGCACTTCTGCTAGACTATGCCATATCAGTGCAAATAAAAATGCTGTGAGATATATTGTAACATTTTTTTCTACACTGGTATCTGTTACTGCACTGCTAAAACACATTTGCTAAAACATTAGCAATGCAGCAATATGAGAAAATTCTAAATTTTATTTTGCACTACTAATAATTTTTGTGACATAGTCCGGCAGAAGTGGCTAATAAATCAGGCCCTTGATTCCTTGAATTAATGCTCTATAGTATACTGTTTATAATACTTAGGATTTAATGGGACCCCTAGTTATAGACATATAATCAAAAAAATTGCATTAAACAGTGGGAGTCACTCACTTGGGAATCTAAATAGTTAAAGGGAAAGTCCATTTTCATGGAATTTCCTTCAGACTTCAGGATCAGGGATTGCCAGTGGACATGAGACCCCCCACTTACCTGCCACCTGCTCTCATAATGCTGCTATGGGTGAGCGGGGAGCAGAAAGGAAGTGGATGGCAAGTAAGCAGGGAGTTTCATGCCCACTGGCTCGCCTTGATCCTGAGGTCTGAGTGAAAGGCTTATACTCAAACAAGCCAAGCTTAGGCCAAGACTCTTTAAGAGTTCTAGAAGGGTTAAACATGGTTGTACAAGGATGAACATGGGACTCCTGTGCTAATGTTTATACAGTTGTAGATGGAAGTGAATCCGAGTAAATATAAGTAGAGATTTGGTAAGAACTAGTTCATTAATTGTTCAGGTAGTGGGACCTAGAAGAAGCAGCGTGCGAGGAGAACAGCCAGAAACAGAGTTGGAATCAGTAGGAAGAAATTGGCCAGATAATACAGATAACCCATGAAGGTGTCATCACTAAAGGCTCTGGTGTGCCTGTTACCTCTAGGAGTCAGGCTTTACTGTACCAGTTGAAGCTGCTGAGAGAAAAGGAGAACATTAGTCTGAAACTTCTGGGGATAAAGTATACATTGTTGTGTCCGTAAACTGTTCGAGCAGTTTGAATGGATCTTTATTAAAGTAATTGGAACTTCTATAATGCAACCATTCTGGGACTGAGTTTGTTCTCTGCGCGTAGAGCTGACTGCACCCTCATCCCACAAATGCATTTTAGGACACAGAGAAATACACTACCCACAATCCCTGTCACACTACCCTCATATATGCAACATATATATTGATTACATGGTGTCTGGACGTAGCAAGGGATATGAACATTGCCCTTAGTACGTACATTTTTATGCCCTAAGGGTTTGCATTTTATAGTTCACAGGAAAGTCAAGGCCGGACCCGAATTAGATGACACACGATAAAACAGAACACTGCCAAGTGACAAGAAAGGTATTCTAAAAAAAATGCAGAAGAACAAAATGGTTGAGAATTGTATGTCCTGTCTATGACATGTACTGCTTTGTATGAAAGCTGACCAGAATTGATTTTGTCCCCCTCCCCAGAGGGTTTTGGTTCCCTTCCCAGAGGCATTCGAATTTTGGATGCCCTGCTGTGGGATATCCATGGGTTTGTTCTATACTTGATGCAGCAACCTCAGAGCACATGTGCAGGCTACGGACAGCCTACTAGTTGCGTTTACCCTGCTAGGCAGGCTTGAATGACATGAGATGAGGTAAGCATATTTTTAAATGGCCTATGAGGTATGCAGAACTGCCGCATTTTTCTGCATAGTCCATTGGGTGCTTTCATTTCCAATCTTAATATCCTTTCCTCATTGGTAATTTTTTATAGTACTTTTTTGTGTGTTAAAAATGCAAAGTTCATGAGATGCAGGCTGCACACCACAAGGCACACCCACAGTTAAACTGGTTTTACCAAATAATTAGCATGACCATTAGAGATGAGCGAACTTTTGAAAAGTTCGATTCGGCCGATTCGCCGAATTTCAGAAAATTCGGGTTCGGCCGAATCGAACTTTTACGAAGTTCCCCATCATAAATGCCGGCATGGTGGGAGCGGGCCGGCCGGTTCCGCTGTCAGCGGGCCGGCGGGCCGGTAAAGCCGGCCGGCCCGCTCCCACCATGCCGGCATTTAAAAAACAAAAAAAAAAAAAAAAAAGCATTTTTGCCGGCATGGTGGGAGCGGGCCGGCCGGCTCCGCTGTCAGCGGAACCGGCCGGCCCGCTCCGCTGTCAGCGGAACCGGCCGGCCCGCTCCCACCATGCCGGCATTTAAAAAAAAAGCAAACACTTACCTGCAGGTCCGGAGCGTGGAGGCCGGCGCCGCTCTCAGCTGTCATCTGAGGGCGCGTCATCAGAGGGCGCTCTGATGACGCGCCCTCAGATGACAGCTGAGAGCGGCGCCGGCCTCCACGCTCCGGACCTGCAGGTAAGTGTTTGCTTTTTTTTGAAATGCCGGCATGGTGGGAGCGGGCCGGCCGGTTCCGCTGACAGCGGAGCCGGCCGGCCCGCTCCCACCATGCCGGCAAAAATGCTTATTTTTTTTTTTTTTGTTTTTTAAATGCCGGCATGGTGGGAGCGGGCCGGCCGGCTTTACCGGCCTGCCGGCCGGCCCGCTGACAGCGGAACCGGCCGGCCCGCTCCCACCATGCCGGCATTTTTTTTTTTTAATTTCAGGAAAAATTCGATCGGCACGAACCACAAAATATTCGGGTTCGTGCCGAATCGAATATTTCCTGAAATTCGGAGCGAATTCCGGTTCGTCCGAACCGGTTCGCTCATCTCTAATGACCATCAATGGCAAATCTAATTAAAAAAGTTTAAAATGTTATACAGTTTTTGTGCTAGTCCTGCAAATTATTCAGCTTGCTCTTGAGACATTTTTAGCAATGCGCTGCTTTTACATTTAATACAACACGTCTCTTCTCATTACTGTGTACATAATTCAGTATCCATATGTGCACGTCAAGCCATAACAGCCTCCTGACTTAGCCCAGCTGTGGGGTAATTCAGCAATTTTCTAATACCCACAAGCAGTGGGCTTGACACATGGTCGGCATCTTCTGATGATGTCAGCAAAATGGCACACTAATAAGATAATAATAATGCAGAGATGGTAGACCTAACGAGACATTACAGACAGGCATCCAGGGAAAGGTCTCTCACATCCTCCTGCCAGCGATGCTTTGTTCCCTTCTACTTTAAAGGGATGTTGGGGGATGCCATGTAGGGGGCTCTTGGCATCTCCCACACAGATCTAAATGGAGAGGTCTACATGGAAAGCAGTCTGTCACTGATGAGCTGACTGTCTCTGCAGTTATCTGTGACAGACAGGAGCAGCACCACGGTCTGTCTGAATATCCCACTGTCAACATCAAAAGCCACATCCGTTCAAGAGGAGCTTCACATTCAGGTGGGATGAGAGGCCTGCAGAGCTTGATGCCTGTCCAACATCAAACAGACAAGAGCTGAAAGAGGAGGCATGGAAAGACTCTCAGCACCAATTTAACAGGATCATCTTTCACTCAAGTGGATAATTCTGATCTGCTAAAGCAGGCTAAGGCTAATAAGACTTTTTATCCATTATTATCCCTGTCACTGCTTGCATAGCTCTGTATTGTCAGCCCCGGCAGCAGCAAGGGCTTATCAGCTATTTTTACATAGCCGTGAAAGAAAGCCTGAACTGAGCCTTGTACTGTGCATTATAATGGTGGTGATGGAAGCCAACCGGTATCCTCAGCCCCTGCCCCAACTTTTTAGGGTAATAAAAGCAAGTCAGTGGTAAATTGAGAATGGAGGATTGGATTTTGCCTCATAACTAACTAATTTTGCCTTATAACGTAACTCATGCCTATATAATGCATGGCGCTTTAGGAGTGCCTATCTACACAGAAAAGCAGCCAGCACATTAGCAAAACTATATGTAAAGGAATTTATGCTTAAAGGAGGTGTATCACGAAATTGTGTAATATAAAAAACCCATATAAACACATTGGCAAATAAGGAGAGGGGTCACTTATACACCCGAACTGAATAAAACTCCTGCCAAGCTTGTGGTTTTCCTCTCCTGGCAGGAATAAAATCCAGGGGTGACAGATTTGAGTGTATCAGGGGGTACAAAACCTGCCCCCCCCCCAAGTTCCTGTTCCTTCCATTTAGAGATAGCAACAAGTCTGGCTGGATTTTGACACCAGGTGTATAAGTTACCCCTTCTCCTGACATCCAGCATATTTATATGGATTTTTATAACTGGGTCATTTTTTAATGACCATGGGGCATGGATGTATTCAAGATTTTTTCTTCATGTCACTACAGAGGCAGTTGAAATGGGCCCACAGTAAAAAAAGACTTTGGGTACACTTACACCCCCACCTCCATGGCCTCATAATTTTGAGACTCAGAATATAGACTTATATATACTTTACTTGTGAAAACCTCCAACACACTTGTATGCTTATTCAGCTGAATGTCAGTTGAATTACTGTATTGTTTGCACAATAGGACACAACTGACCATAAGACACACCTAGGGTTTAGAGGAGGAAAATAAGAAAAACATATTCTAAATCACATTGTGTGTTAACCCCCCCCCCCCCCCCCCACCACCACACATGCTCTTGAAGCAGCTCCTCTTCAGCTAGAGACCTATTTGCCAGTGAAATACATTACATACATACTAGGAACTGGTTGGGGGAAGCTGATAAAACCTGTGAACACTACCAGCATCAGAAGACTAAGGATTAAGGGAACACAGATAATCAGGAGAGATAAAGCATTCCTGTACTAGGAGCTCCTGCCCAAACAGCCAATCTGAGGTGCCACGTGGAAGAGGGTCACCATCCCCAAAAAGTAAGGATTAGCTAGACATTTTGGAAAGGTAGAAAGGAGGGGTTTACCCGGGCAGCCATTGCAGAATGAAATGCCACCTGGCACGGAGACCTAGTTCAGTCGTGAGGGAGCAGCATGAAGGTGAAAAAAAGTTAGAAGTAGAAAAAATTAAGCCCACAAATTAAGCCAGTGCTGGAAATTTTAGAGTTTTGGACAGTTCTAAGGTTGAGTGGTGGGTCCCCACTGCTGGGCATGAATGTAGATGAGCACCAAGAAGCCATGCAGTGCATAAATATTATGATTTTATGATGATCATGAAGGCACAATGTGGGTGGAGTAACTTGGAGCCAACCTGGAGCCATGTTGGAGTAACTTGGAGCCTCTTTGAAAGGTAGACATGACAGGGCTACAGGACATGAAAGGTAGATATAAAGCAGAACAAAACCCAGGTTTGTTTACTTTCGTGCGTTTCATTCGACTTCCCCAATACAGGATGCCCTGCTGGGTGAAAGCCCACAGATCGATAGATATGCTTACCTACGCCCGGTCCAATGGCGCATGCGCGGTCTCACATCCAATCAGAGTCACTTGATGTAATGATGTGATTCGGCAAGCGCTCTGATTGGCATGAATGGGGTATGTGCGCTCCCACTTCCCCCACATGCCCAGCTGGTGCACCCACCTGACCCAGCATATCTGAATGGCTGGCGCAGGGGTGCTCCCACAACGCCAGAGATGCAGAGGACACAGGCGTGTGCGCTCCCCATTGTCAACAATCAGAGCAATTTGCAAAATCACGCAATTTGAGCATGCGCTCTGGTTGGACAGGAGCCCACACATGCATCGTTGGACTGAGGAAAGGTAAGTGTTTATCGGCTCCCTGGGGGGTTTCACACAGCAGACATCTTGATCTGGAATGCCCCAAACAGCTGGCCCTGGAATCTTTTAGATTTCAGGCTGGCCACTGCTGGATTTTATTCTGCTTTAAGTGGGATGGGTCGCAAATAACCTGGGGGTGCAGGAGGTGACATCTCTAACCTGTTTAAAGACCCAGAAAGGTTGGAATGATATTGTATTAACCCTTTTCCCAGGAAAATGATATATTGTTTTTTTCAGCATAGTCTGGGCTTTAACATGAAATGTCTTGTTTGTCATTTTTTAGGTGTATTCTCAATATTTTTGGGTGAAATATGTGAAAAAAAATCTATTTTTTACAATGTGTAGTGCTTTTTTGTGACAAAAAATGTAAGTTTGTCAATAAAATCTTATTGCGTGTGAAATCCCAATTTCTCCCCGTTACAGCGGCACCACATATGTATACGTAGACACCCTTTCCTGCCCAGGAGACTCCCCCAAACTGAAACAGGATTTTCAGCTAAAATACAACTATGCAATGCGCTATGCGCACCTTGCAGTTTTTCCAGAAAAACAACCCTTTACATTTGAAATACCCCAACAAACTATATATTCTCTGGAAGTACACACCTCAAGCTTTCTAGGTGTACCTGGCTTGTTTATGTGGCCATAGCTTTCTGGAAGTAATCCCTCAATGTATTCTTTGGTTGCAAAGAGTTTCCCTAAAAAAAGGATAAAAATGCAGAATCAAAGCCACATTTTCCTAAAAAAACTATATACAAACAAGAAAAAACAAGTTTACTCTGAAAAAGCAACATCCCCCGAACAGAACGATACCCAACATGCATAGGTTCTGTCAAGGGAAGAGTTGCCAAACACCCCAAAGTAAAGCATGAGCATAACGGTAATTTTTCTTGAAAATTTCAGCTCTGCAGACAAAGTGCGCACCTTGCGATTTTTCAACCAAAACAACCCTTTACATTTGGAATATCCCCCATAAACCATATATTCCCTGAAAGTAAACATGTTAAGCTTTCTAAGCGTACCCAGTTTGTTGTAGTGGGCTCATCTTTCTGGAATTAATCCCTCAAAGAATTCTTTGGTTGCGCAGGGTTTCCCTAAAAAATGTAAAAAAAAGCTGAATAAAAAACACCTTTTCCTAAAATATAAATATGCAAACCAGAAAAAACAAGCTGAGTCTGAAAGTGCAAGGTCCCCCGAACAGAACAATACCCAACATGCATAGGTACTATTAACCCTTTTAATTGCCAGCCTACTTGAGATTTTGTCACCCTCTGTTGACAGGTCATTTTTCCCCATTTTGCGCCATATTTTGCGCCATTTTTGCTGGAATTTTCAGGAAAATTATATATTTTTTTTGCAGCAGAGTTTAGGCTTTAACATGAAATGTCTTGTTTGTAAATTTTATTTAGTTTTTTACAATATTATTAAGTAATAAAATTTTTTTTTTTAGAAAATTGACTCCTTTATTTTAAATAAAAATGTATTTTATTAAGGAAAACCATATTGCATGTGAAAGCCCCATTTCTACCGATTAGAATGGTACCACATATTTATCGGTAGCCCCCCGTTCCTGCCCAGGAGACCCCCCTAACTGAAACAAGTACTTTAAACTTTTACAAATAAAATACAACTACCATCCACACTACAAAGGGTTAAATCGAGAAAAAAAATGACATAGAGTCCCCCCTCCCGGGGGAACCCCATTTTTTGGGGGAGGGATTTTTAAGGGTTAAAAACCCTTAAAAATCCCCAAAAAAATGACATGGGGTCCCCCTTACCCGAAGTCACCAGCCCTGGACCAGCTATGCAGGGCTTGTAGGAACAGGGCACAGGGGCCAGCTTTTGTGGCCCCTGGCCCTGCAGGCTACAAGCCCGCATAGCCCGCGGGCCCGGGCTCTTCTGCCCCCCCCTGGCCTTTGGGTAGGCAGGTAATGGGGGTGCCGGGGGTTAATGGCAAGTCACCCGCAATCCCCCCAGCCTTGTGAACTGGTATAGGGGTCACATGGACCCCTTACCAGTTCACAAGGGGTTAACAGTAAAAAAGAAAAATACACACACAGATTAAAAAAGTACTTTATTAAAAAATAATTTTTTTTTTTTACTTTACTCACCTCTGATCCTCAGCTCCTGTGTCCCTCGCAGCTCTGATGACAGTTATTGTCATCGCTGGGCAGTGGAGGAGGGAGGCAGGCGATCAGATCATCACCTGCCTTCCTCCTCCTGTGGCCAGCGATGACAAGTGTCAGAAATGGGGCTTAGTGGCAAGATGGCGGCACCCGTCGGGGAGGACAGGGAGAGGGCCTTTCAGGCCCTCTCCTCAAGCTGGAGAGCCGGGGGGGGCGATCAGAGGCCCCCCTGGTGAAGAGGAGACCCGGCAGGAGCGATCGAACACTGAGGTAAGTAAATGTCATTTTTATAAATTTTTTTTTTTAAATGTATTTCGGCAGCTGCTGAAGGGGGGGGGGCTATTCCGGGCCCTCCCCTGCATCTGAGGGGCCTGGGTGGGGGATCGAAGCCACCCCGGTGAAGAGGAGACCCGGCCGGATCGTACAAGGGGTCAGGTGAGTGTTTTATTATTTTACTTTTACTGTAGCAGGGGGGAAAGTCAAGCATGTAAATTCTACGTGCTTGGCACTGAAAGGGTTAAAACAGTGCATTTGATTTTCAGGTAAATCCTTAAGGGACATAAAGAGATGATTTGCATAGCTCCGCCTGCTACAAGGATAGATGGGTAATGCTATCTATACTTGTATTGGGTACTGAGCAAATACTTTCCATTCTAGGAAATCTCCTCTTTTCCTTTACTTAAGTAGAGGGTTTTTTGGTCTCTTTAGCCCCCCTATATTAAGCCTAACATGAGTCTGTCCACATACTGACTTGTGACTCATGTAAATCCTTGAAATATAGTAGCTTTCATGTTCCTCCTGTGACAACAGATTGTCCCACACTTCCATAATTCCTTGTCACAGAGATCCAAACATCTGTCCTTCACTCCAGTGCTGTCTCCAAGAGGTGTGCTGAGGCCACTGTCAACCCCAGGCCCTGGCTCTCCCCCCCCCCCTCGCATCCCCGGCAGCCTCACACGTGTGTGCATGACAATGAGCCCCATTGTTGTTGTTGGGCTGCTCGCTCTTTTTGATACTAGGGCTAATTAGCCCTAAATTTGCTCTCGGGCCAGTGAGCCAGAAGCTGTCCCTGGCCAATCCCCTGCAGCCAAACATCCCCAGCAGCCCCGCACGTGTGTGTACGCACACGCTCAAGTCCTCTTTATGCCCCCTGGAGGTATTGAAAACAGCACCCAAGGTTAATTCAAATGGAACAATGAGCCCCATTGTTGTTGTGGGGCTGATAGCTCTTCCTGATTCTAGGGCTAGCCCTAAAGTTGTTCCTGGGTTAATGAGCTTGAAGCTGCCCTTGGCCAATGCCCTGCGCACTATTTTACCAGTCACTAGCTCACTGCCCATGATAGTGTTCTGCTGGGTGTAGTGCCTTTGTACCATGTTCTGTTTATCCATTGACGACTTAGCCTTGTCTGACTTGAGCGGAGATTGGGGGTTGCTGAATCACCTGAAGACGGGTGTCCCACGGGGCCTGACATGTGTATTTTGTATCTAACTAAAGTGAAGGCATTTGAGTAGTACTGCAGACGTCATCTTTCTTTCAAGGCCAGGTACATCATCACATAAGGATCTGTTCCTAAGCCATTGATTGCTTCCCAGGCCCTGTCACCTGGAATTAGAAGCGGAGATGGGCGTCAGCCAGCAGTGGTTTGACACTTGTGGCTTTGCAGACTGGCGAGTGACAGATAGTCAATAGGATCTGATGAGATTTTTCTCTAGTGTGTACATTTCCGATGATGAGGCAGAAGAGGCTTTAACAAACACAGGAGGAGGCAGAGAACAGGAGGTTTCATTAAATTTATGGATGCCAAGGAAATATCAGCGAAGAACAAGGCAGAATGACAACGCACTTAATAAGACGTTATGAAGTTCCTTTTTCTATCAGAAACACAACATCTCTAGGTTTTAAAGATTTGTAGTTCATTAGAGAAATAGCCTTGTTTTCCAATTTAGCAATCAAGTGTCTTTGCCAAGCACAAGAAACATTGGTCATCTGCTATATTAGTTTACAGGGCCTAGTGTCAGCAAATTCTGTAATGGACCAGATTACTACTAATGACATTCATTTAGTTATTCATGCCAAAAACAGTCAACACATTTCCTTTACTTGGTGTCAAACAAATATACAACTCCTATGTGAGGGTCTCAAATAATAAGTAGTGATTTATTGTAGTTCTAGATTAAATCAGGTACAGGCTGTCCTTGGGTGGATAAAATCCCTAATATCACTTTGTGTGCTACAATATGGATTGCCATTTTCAAAATAAAATGGTAGAACGTTAATAACAAACTTTATCTAAAATATGCAGATCGTATGTCTATAAAAGAATGGGGGAAATTACATACCTTCATTGGTCACATGGGCAATGTCCAGTCTACATGGGTATGCAGTTCTAGAAGTAAGTAGCCAACCAGCTTTTTGGGCTTGTCTATAATGGTCAGCTGGTGGTGAGAGATTAGCACAGTGTGTTGATGGGCTATGACCCATTGTTGCCGAGTTACCGGGTTATATTAAAGATACTGGACATATTCTATCTACGTTTCAAAATATTTCCTGGCCAGGAAATGGTGTTTGGATTATATGTGATAGAATGGTGGTAGAATCACTATATTTCTCCATATCCCACTCTTTAGCTGCTGCAGCTTTAAAAGCTTTGTTGTTGGTTCATACTAAATATTTCTCTACCCACATGGATTTTGCTTGCCACACCATGGAATATCTACTTTTTTATGTAGAATAGCAAATTTTATTTACAGTGGTGTGGTGCATTGATGGGTGCTCCGTTCTCACCATCCCTAGCTAACATCTATATGGGATGGTGGGAACTGAAGTATATTTTTACTAAAGTGTCAAGCAATTATATTGGTATGACAGATTTATTGACGTCATTGCTTGTATATGGGCGGGGCCCAAGGAATCCATATCATTGAATATCTTAATAGCAACAATTTGAATTTACAATTTACCGCTGATTGGAATGATGATAAGATGAATTTAACGACTACTAGGGAAATCAAGACTTTTCTCAAATCGACTTCGGGTAAAAGTCATTCACTCAGGAATCTTGCCAACTAGATTTCTAGATTGTGAATGTGATTGTGGATTTGTATGCTAGATCCAAAAAAACATCAACAATGTTGAATTCCCCTACTAAAACCTCACAGAGCAAATCACAGGTCACTTTTGTCACAACTCCACCTCCATCCTTTAATCTGTAAGCTCGCAAGGGCAGGGCTCTCTTTCCTATTGTCTCCTGTGCTCACAACACTTGGTTTAAAACTAGATGGACCGTATGGTCTCCTTCTGCCGTCAACCTTCTATGTTTCTATGTATGTTTCTAGTTTTGTAATTTTCCCGGTACTATATGTTTTACCTTGTCAGTAATCATACCTTGTAAAGTGCTACAGAAGATGATGGTGCTATATAAATAAACGTTAATAATAATAACATATACTAAGCAATACGTAAAATTATGGAGACAAATCTCTCTATCTTGAAATGTGATCGGGACCATGATGATGTAATGTCAGGAGGGAGTAAGGTTGTTTCCTGTCGAGCACCAACTCTTGATAATAAACTCGCTCCCTCTATGATAAACGGCAGCTCTGTTATATCTCACACTAGGTTAACCTGTCAAGGAAATTATCTTTGAAATTCACCTAGATGCGAACACTGCAAATTTATCCCAAGAAGCAAAAGAATCGAATCTTGTACAAATAGTGCTATAAACATTGTGAAGGGCATTTACAATTGTGAATCAACAGCAGTAGTTAACTTGCATGATGTATAAATACCAGTATGTAGGATGTACTACACGCAGTTTGAGAGCATGTATAAGATACCAAGAATGATTATGCTAAACACTAATAATATTACTAATACTATACTAATAGCATACAAGTAGGGACTCTCCCACATTACAAATGAGTAAGTTGGGACTCACCCGCATTGTAAATGAAAAAGCCAGGACTCCACCGACGCTGAAAATATATTAGGGCGTTCCCGTTTGGTGTCTGCTAAGACAGACACCTGATAACAGTCAATGAGTGGTCATTTCGCTAGGTGGGCATCTCGACTGGGTGTCTGCTCTGGCAGACAACTGTGATTAACCAATAGCAGACTACTTTCTCAGATGATATGGGAAGGGATGTTTACCATACCATGGTGCCTCCCTGGCCAAACCGACAGGCTTGGTTTGGCGCTCATTATTGACTACCTACCGCTCAACAAAGGATCCATGAGATCTGAAATGCATCTGTTAGGCACTTACCTCACCGCCGTTCCGGGTCCCGCGGCGCGTTGCCGGCTGGCTCCCACCGGGCTGCGGACCGACAGTCCCCGGGTCTGCCAGCTCCTCGGCACCGTCGCGGGGATCAGGGGCGGGCGGTGCAGGATGCTGTGGGTGGCCGCGTCGCAGCCCGCTCCGCGCGGCTGCGCGGCCTTGCGGCTCTCCCCTCCGGCTCAGCGCTTCCCCTTCCTGGCGGGGGCGCGCCCGATCATCAACGTGCTCGCGCGCGCGCGCGAGCACGTCTGCTTTATGCCTCCCGGCGGCGCTTCCCCCAGCGCGCCCGCCGGGGGCGAGTTTGAATTCCCCAATCTGTGGCTGGTTCCTGGGATCGGACCCAGGGACTGGTCGGCCTGTCTGGCCTGGGCCGTCCAGCTCCTGGGACCGATCCCACTTCCTTGTTTGCACCAAGCACCTTCCTTCCCTCCTTTTTCCCTGTATCCCATTGGCCAGACTTCCCTATATATTTGCACTGTTCCAGTTTCCCAGTGCCCGTTATAGCTTCTGGGTTCTGGATGTGTGCTGCGTTACTTGTGAAGATTTTGGATTTGGATTTGGACTCTGACTATTCTTGCTAGCTGCCTGCCCTGACCTCCTGCTTTGCCTGACCACCCTCTTGCCTGACCCTCCTGTACTTCGCCTGTGACCTCCTGGAATTGACCTCGGCTACCCTCGACCATTCTCAGTCTTTTCCCCTGGAAACCTCGCCTGTGACTTCCTGGTTTGACCTCGGCCTGATTTACGGACTTTTCACACCCGGCATCCTCATTCGGGATTCCCTGTCTAACACCAAACTGCACCTTAAGCTACTATCCCTTGCGCCTGTTAAGTCCTGGGGGCAACCGACTGGGAGAGGCATTACTCGCGTCTCCCACAAGCGGGGGCTTGTCTATAGGCAGAAGTGGCGGTGGAGATTGGGGGATACTGGCTTAAGACAGACGGGTATAATCCTGACATTATAACGGGCCCGAATAAGAATGGACCAAATTCTGGAGCAGGTGCAGGCCCTGACGGCGGCGGTGGAGCACCTGGCTCTTCGAGTTGCGGCCCAGGAGAACCGTCCTACTCCCATGGTCCCTACTTCTCAGGGGACTCCGGCCGCAATGACGGTGGAACCCAAGATCCCGCTCCCTGAAAAGTTTTTCGGCGATAGGGCGAAATTTGCTAATTTCCGGGACTCTTGTAAGTTATACTTTCAGCTTCGCCCGGTGTCCTCGGGCTCACAGGAACAAAAAGTGGGCTTGATCATTTCCCTGTTACATGGAGACCCTCAGTCCTGGGCCTTTAGTTTATCAGCTCAGGACCCCATCCGCCAGTCGGTGGATAGTTTCTTCGCTGCTATGGAGGTCCTTTATGACGATCCTGACAAGGGGGCCTCAGCCGACGCGAAGTTACGTACCCTCCGCCAGGGACGCCGTCCAGCCGAGGACTACTGTTCCGAATTCCGGCGGTGGGCAGTTGACTCACGCTGGAACAATCCTGCCCTCTGTGGCCAATTCCGGTTAGGTCTGGCTGACTCTATCAAAGATACCCTGGTGAACTACCCGGAACCCCAAACACTGGATGAGTTAATGCATTTGGCCATCCGCATAGATCGCCGACTCCGGGAAAGGCGCCTGGAGAAAGGATCACATTTTGAATCCACTGCAAAATCTGAGGCTTCCGTCGCTCAATCTTCTGAAGAGCCTATGCAGCTAGGTGCCACCAGGCTCACCGAAGGCGAGAGACGACGACGCCTATCCGAGGGGCTCTGTCTTTACTGTGGTGGGACCGGCCACATGGTTAGACTTTGCCCAAAGAAACCGCCGGGAAACTTCAGAGCCTAGGGGGTTTCGAGGGGGCCCTCCTAGGCTGTAAGGTATCTCCTCAAGTATCGTCTCCAATTCTGGTCCCAGTTCAGTTTATGTTGGGTGCCAAATATGTTAACTTAAAGGCTCTTCTCGATTCTGGAGCAGCTGGGAACTTCCTAGACTCTGTTCTAGCACAGACTCTAGGAATTATGGCACAGGCCTTGCCAACTCCTATCCGGGTGTCAGCCATTGATGGCACTCCAGTGGCCGGGGGGTTAGTTCGGTTCCAATCACCTCCCATGCAAATCAAAGTAGGAGCCAGTCATTCTGAGGTTATCAGGTTCCTGATTTTGAGCATGCCTGGAACCCCCTTGATTCTGGGGTTGCCATGGCTGCAGGAGCATAATCCTCAGATTGATTGGGTTTCGGGGCAAATTACCAAGTGGGGGCACCAGTGTTTCCGGAACTGCCTGGAATTTCCCCTTAGGGTCACAAGCTTACTCCCTAGTGGGATTCCTACTCCATATTTGGAGTTTGCTGATGTTTTTTCAGAAAAGGCAGCAGACAAACTTCCTCCCCATAGACCTTGGGACTGCCCAATAGAACTGCTCCCTGGTACGATGCCTCCCAGAGGGAGAATATTTAATTTGACCCGAGCAGAAACCCTTGCCATGCGGGAATATATCGCCGAGAATTTAGAAAAAGGGTTTATTCGGCCTTCATCTTCCCCAGCAGGGGCAGGGTTTTTTTTTGTGGAGAAAAAGGATGGGGGACTTCGCCCCTGTATCGACTATCGGGGCTTAAATAACATCACGGTAAAAAATAAATATCCCCTACCGCTTATTGAGGGGCTCTTTACACAGGTGGTCGGGGCGCAGGTCTTCTCCAAACTAGATCTCCGAGGGGCCTATAACCTCATAAGAATCAGGCAGGGGGACGAGTGGAAAACGGCCTTCAATACCCTTGAAGGGCATTATGAATATTTGGTTATGCCCTTCGGCCTGTGTAATGCCCCTGCGGTCTTTCAAAGCTTTGTTAATGAAATTTTCCGAGATTATCTTGGCCGGTTTATGGTTGTCTACCTAGATGACATTTTAATTTTTTCTTCATCCCTTGATGAGCATCGGAAACATGTGTGCCTAGTTTTACAGAAACTTAGGGAGAATTGTTTATATGCCAAGTTAAAGAAATGTCAATTTGAGGTATCTGAGGTTCCGTTCCTCGGTTACATTATTTCTAAATCTGGTCTGTCTATGGACCAATCTAAGGTGAGGGCTGTTTTAGAATGGGAGCAGCCCAGAGATCTGAAGGGCCTGCAGAGGTTTTTGGGTTTCGCCAATTTTTACAGAAGGTTCATTAAGAATTTCTCAACCCTGGTTACACCACTAACTAATTTGACTAAGAAAGGCGGCTACCCCCCGATTTGGCCGGCTCAAGCTGTCCAGGCCTTTGAGAATCTTAAGAGGGTATTTAGCGTTGCTCCCGTCCTAGTCCATCCCGATGAACAACGACCTTTCCTTGTGGAGGTGGATGCCTCAGAGATCGCGGTCGGAGCGGTCTTGTCCCAATACTACGGCTCACCTGCACGCCTCCATCCATGTGCCTTCTTTTCCAAAAAGTTCTCAGCGGCCGAAAAGAATTATGATATCGGCAACAGAGAATTACTGGCCATCAAACTTGCCTTCCAGGAATGGAGGCACTGGCTGGAGGGGGCTCAGTATCCAGTTACGGTCTTTACGGACCATAAAAATCTGGAGTACATCCAGTCCGCCAAGAGGTTAACTCCTAGACAGGCTCGCTGGTCCTTATTCTTTTCCCGGTTTAATTTTTCTATAACGTATAAACCCGGGTCTAAGAATATAAAGGCGGACGCCCTGTCCCGGAGTTTCTCGCCCCCTGACTTACCGGAAAGAGTGGTTTCTCCCATCGTACCTCGCTCCCTAGTGGTGGCCGCCATTCAACCCCAACTTCCTGATCTTACTCAGTTCCAGGCCCAAGCTCCTCCGGGGAAACCCGCGTCAGCCCTGTTTGTGCCCTTTGCTTATCGGTCTGAGTTTTTGTCCCATTTTCATGATACCAAAACAACCGGTCATCCAGGGATTAAAAAAACCATAGCTTTATTATTACGCCAAGTTTGGTGGCCTTCTCTCAGGAAGGACGCTCAAAAGTTTGTCTCCGCTTGCAAAGTCTGTGCCCAGAGTAAGTCCTTGAGGAGCTCACCGGAAGGCCCACTCCTTCCATTATCCATTCCTGCCTCCCCGTGGACACATCTGGCCATGGATTTTGTTACTGACCTTCCTCCGTCTCAGGGTCATACGGTTATTTGGGTAATTGTGGACCGTTTTAGCAAGATGGCCCATTTCGTTCCTTTAAAGAAACTCCCCTCAGCTCAAACTCTTGCTCAACTTTTCATTACTCATGTCTTTAGGATTCATGGTATTCCCACGGATGTTGTTTCGGATAGGGGGGTCCAGTTCGTCTCCCGGTTTTGGAGGGCTTTCTGTGCCAAGTTGGGGTTCACTGTCTCCCTTTCCTCGGCTTTTCATCCGCAATCGAATGGTCAAACCGAGAGAACGAACCAGTCCCTGGAACAATATTTGCGCTGTTTTACAGCGGGTTCTCAGACTGATTGGGCCTTCTTCTTACCTTTTGCAGAATTTGCTTTTAACAACGCTACGCATTCATCCACAGGGGTTTCTCCTTTCCACTGTGTTTATGGCAAGGATCTGAAGTTTTCTGCTCTTTCGGACCAACCCTCTAGAGTTCCCTCCGTGGATGAATGGGTTTCTAAATGGCCAGGGGAGTGGAATAAAATCCAACAACACCTGACTAGGGCCGCTTGTCTACAGAAAAAATTTTCTGATCGCAAGCGATCGTCTAATTCTAACTTTAAGGTGGGGGACTGGGTTTGGCTTTCAACCAAGAACTTGGCGCTACGCCAACCCTCCGCTAAGTTAGGACCTAAGTTTATTGGCCCCTTCCCCATAACTCACAAAGTTAATCAGGTGACATACCGGTTGGCCCTCCCCTCTTCCATGAAAATCTGTAAATCCTTTCATGTTTCACTTCTTAAGTCTGCAAGAGACCATGAACCTAATAGTCCTCCTAGTCCTGTGGTAATTGATGGGCATCAGGAGTTTGAGGTGGCCCGGGTCCTTGATTCTCGCTTCTTTCGGAACTCTCTTCAATATCTTATTGACTGGAAGGGGTACGGTCCGGAGGAAAGATCTTGGGTTCCTGCCAGAGAAGTTCATGCACAGAATTTAGTAAAGAAGTTTCATAGAGAGAATCCTTTAAAACCCAGCTTGGAGGGTCCAGTGGCCCCTCCTCAGGGGGGGGGTAATGTTAGGCACTTACCTCACCGCCGTTCCGGGTCCCGCGGCGCGTTGCCGGCTGGCTCCCACCGGGCTGCGGACCGACAGTCCCCGGGTCTGCCAGCTCCTCGGCACCGTCGCGGGGATCAGGGGCGGGCGGTGCAGGATGCTGTGGGTGGCCGCGTCGCAGCCCGCTCCGCGCGGCTGCGCGGCCTTGCGGCTCTCCCCTCCGGCTCAGCGCTTCCCCTTCCTGGCGGGGGCGCGCCCGATCATCAACGTGCTCGCGCGCGCGCGCGAGCACGTCTGCTTTATGCCTCCCGGCGGCGCTTCCCCCAGCGCGCCCGCCGGGGGCGAGTTTGAATTCCCCAATCTGTGGCTGGTTCCTGGGATCGGACCCAGGGACTGGTCGGCCTGTCTGGCCTGGGCCGTCCAGCTCCTGGGACCGATCCCACTTCCTTGTTTGCACCAAGCACCTTCCTTCCCTCCTTTTTCCCTGTATCCCATTGGCCAGACTTCCCTATATATTTGCACTGTTCCAGTTTCCCAGTGCCCGTTATAGCTTCTGGGTTCTGGATGTGTGCTGCGTTACTTGTGAAGATTTTGGATTTGGATTTGGACTCTGACTATTCTTGCTAGCTGCCTGCCCTGACCTCCTGCTTTGCCTGACCACCCTCTTGCCTGACCCTCCTGTACTTCGCCTGTGACCTCCTGGAATTGACCTCGGCTACCCTCGACCATTCTCAGTCTTCTCCCCTGGAAACCTCGCCTGTGACTTCCTGGTTTGACCTCGGCCTGATTTACGGACTTTTCACACCCGGCATCCTCATTCGGGATTCCCTGTCTAACACCAAACTGCACCTTAAGCTACTATCCCTTGCGCCTGTTAAGTCCTGGGGGCAACCGACTGGGAGAGGCATTACTCGCGTCTCCCACAAGCGGGGGCTTGTCTATAGGCAGAAGTGGCGGTGGAGATTGGGGGATACTGGCTTAAGACAGACGGGTGTTAGGTATAATCCTGACAGCATCACGGTTTGGGATGTCTGTATTCATGGAACTTGCTTGTTATTAATGTATACCCAGTAAAGGTCATGTTTTACTCATTGCTGAGGACCGGGCTGGATACCCCTTATTTTGCATGACAATTTGGATTGAGGACAGTGATCCTCTTCAGCCTTCCCTATCCTCTGCACTACCAGGAATGGTGAGCAACACCCAACTCTTTGTTTCACTATATAAGTCGATGGTAGGGATGAGCGAATCGATCCGGACAAACCCGGATTCGTTCCGAATTTCATGAAAAATTAGATTCTGAACGAATCCAAATTTCCCCGCGATTCAATCGATTGAAGTTTTCTTTTAAACTCCATTTATTTCAATTACAGGCATTCTAAAATGGTGGAAGCACATGTCCGGACATGTCCCCTGGGGCAAGGTATCATGTGAAAGTCACATGCAGCCTATCAGCAGCCAGGAAGCCCGGTGACGTCACCGTGCTATATAAACCGGGGGCCATCTTCCTTGTGCGCATTTCAGCGTTCTATTGCGGCCAGAGCACAGCTGGTTACAGACAGGGACAGAGAGTTAGATATAGGTAGGGAGAGTCAGAGAGGCAGACAGAGAGGTAGACAGAGCCAGGGAAAGATAGTGAAAGATAGGGAAAAACCGTAACGATCATAGAACAGCATAGAAGTGACAGTGAAACCTTTTTTTTTTTCATTAGCCAGATCAGTTTTCAATTAAATTTCAGTTTTTTTTGCTGTAAATCTGCCTTGCCACTGTGCATCCCATCTATGCAGTGGCCAATTTAATCCTATCTGTTACACACAAGCATTTCTAAAAATTGGATTAGTTGTAATTTAGTTTTGATCACTTTTAAATTGGTGTGCTTTGTGCTGTAAATCTGCCTTGCCACTGTGCATCCCATCTATGCAGTGGCTTATTTAACCCTATCTGTTACACACCAGCATTTCTAAAAACTGGATTAGTTTTAATTTAGTTTTAATATTTTTTGGTCTGCTTTAAATACACCAGCCCACATGAACATCACAAACCTGCACTTAGCACCCTATCTGTTATACTAAATACGTTTGTTCATCCTCAGCTTAATCAAACTATTGCATCTTGAATTGGTTTTTGTCCTGCTGCCAAAACACTAGGCCGCAGGGTATCCCAAACCTGCACGTAGCACCCTATCTGTTATACTAAATACGTTTGTTCATCCTCAGCTTCATCCTCAAACTATTGCATTTTAAATTGGTTTTTGTCCTGCTGCCAAAACACTAGGCCGCGGGGTATCCCAAACCTGCACTTAGCACCCTATCTGTTATACTAAATACGTTTGTTCATCCTCAGCTTAATCAAACTATTGCATTTTGAATTGGCTTTTGTCCTGCTGCCAAAACACTAGGCCGCAGGGTATCCCAAACCTGCACGTAGCACCCTATCTGTTATACTAAATGCGTTTGTTCATCCTCAGCTTAATCAAACTATTGCATTTTGAATTGTTTTTTTTCCTGCTTTCAAAACACTAGACCGCAGGGTATCCCAACCTGCATTTAGCAGCCTATCTGTTATACTAAATGCGTTTGTTCATCCCCAGCTTAATCAAACTATTGCATTTTGAATTGGTTTTTGTCCTGCTGCCAAAACACTAGGCCGCAGGGTATCCCAAACCTGCACTTAGCAGCCTATCTGTTATACTAAATATGCTTGTTGATCCTCAGCTTAATCAAACAATTGCATTTTGAATTGGTTTTTGTCCTGCTGCCAAAACACTAGGCCGCAGGGTATCCCAAACCTGCACTTAGCAGCCTATCTGTTATACTAAATACACTTGTTCATCCTTCCGCAGCTTAATCAAACTATTGCATTTTGAATTGGTTTTTGTCCTGCTGCCAAAACACTAGGCCGCAGGGTATCCCAAACCTGCACTTAGCACCCTATCTGTTATACTAAATACGCTTGTTGATCCTCAGCTTAATCAAACTATTGCATTTTTAATTGGTTTTTGTCCTGCTGCCAAAACACTAAGCCGCAGGGTATCCCAAACCTGCACTTAGTACCCTATCTGTTATACTAAATACGCTTGTTGATCCTCAGCTTAATCAAACTATTGCATTTTGAATTGGTTTTTGTCCTGCTGCCAAAACACTAGGCCGCATGGTATCCCAAAACTGCACTTAGCAGCCTATCTGTTATACTAAATACGCTTGTTGATCCTCAGCTTAATCAAACTATTGCATTTTGTATTGGTTTTTGTCCTGCTGCCAAAACACTAGGCCGCAGGGTATCCCAAGCCTGCACTTAGCAGCCTATCTGTTATACTAAATGCGCTTTTTGATCCTCTGCTTAATCAGACTTTTGCATTTTGAATTGGTTTTTGTCCTGCTGCCAAAACACTAGGCAGCAGGGTATCCCAAAACCTGCACTTAGCAGCCTATCTGTTATACAAAATACGCTTGTTGATCCTCAGCTTAATCAAACGATTGCATTTTGAATTGTTTTTTGTCCTGCTGCCAAAACACTAGGCCGCAGGGTATCCCAAACCTGCACTTAGCAGTCTATCTGTTATATTAAATACGCTTGTTAATCCTCAGCTTAATCAAACTATTGCATTTTGAATTGGTTTTTGTCCTGCTGCCAAAACACTAGGCAGCAGGGTATCCCAAACTTGCACTTAGCAGTCTATCTGTTATACTAAATACGCTTGTTGATCCTCAGCTTAATCAAACTATTGCATTTTGATTTGGTTTTTGTCCTGCCAAAACACTAGGCCACAGGGTTTCCCAAACCTGCACTTAGCAGCCTATCTGTTATACTAAATACGCTTGTTGATCCTCAGATTAATCAAACTATTGCATTTTTAATTGTTTTTTGTCCTGCTGCCAAAACACTAGGCCGCAGGGTATCCCAAACCTGCACTTAGCAGCCTATCTGTTATACAAAATACGCTTGTTGATCCTCAGCTTAATCAAACTATTGCATTTTGAATTGGTTTTTGTCCTGCTGCCAAAACACTAGGCCGCAGGGTATCCCAAACCTGCACTTAGCAGCCTATCTGTTATACTAAATATGCTTGTTGATCCTCAGCTTAATCAAACAATTGCATTTTGAATTGGTTTTTGTCCTGCTGCCAAAACACTAGGCCGCAGGGTATCCCAAACCTGCACTTAGCAGCCTATCTGTTATACTAAATACACTTGTTCATCCTTCCGCAGCTTAATCAAACTATTGCATTTTGAATTGGTTTTTGTCCTGCTGCCAAAACACTAGGCCGCAGGGTATCCCAAACCTGCACTTAGCACCCTATCTGTTATACTAAATACGCTTGTTGATCCTCAGCTTAATCAAACTATTGCATTTTTAATTGGTTTTTGTCCTGCTGCCAAAACACTAAGCCGCAGGGTATCCCAAACCTGCACTTAGTACCCTATCTGTTATACTAAATACGCTTGTTGATCCTCAGCTTAATCAAACTATTGCATTTTGAATTGGTTTTTGTCCTGCTGCCAAAACACTAGGCCGCATGGTATCCCAAAACTGCACTTAGCAGCCTATCTGTTATACTAAATACGCTTGTTGATCCTCAGCTTAATCAAACTATTGCATTTTGTATTGGTTTTTGTCCTGCTGCCAAAACACTAGGCCGCAGGGTATCCCAAGCCTGCACTTAGCAGCCTATCTGTTATACTAAATGCGCTTTTTGATCCTCTGCTTAATCAGACTTTTGCATTTTGAATTGGTTTTTGTCCTGCTGCCAAAACACTAGGCAGCAGGGTATCCCAAAACCTGCACTTAGCAGCCTATCTGTTATACAAAATACGCTTGTTGATCCTCAGCTTAATCAAACGATTGCATTTTGAATTGGTTTTTGTCCTGCTGCCAAAACACTAGGCCGCAGGGTATCCCAAACCTGCACTTAGCAGTCTATCTGTTATATTAAATACGCTTGTTAATCCTCAGCTTAATCAAACTATTGCATTTTGAATTGGTTTTTGTCCTGCTGCCAAAACACTAGGCAGCAGGGTATCCCAAACTTGCACTTAGCAGTCTATCTGTTATACTAAATACGCTTGTTGATCCTCAGCTTAATCAAACTATTGCATTTTGATTTGGTTTTTGTCCTGCCAAAACACTAGGCCACAGGGTTTCCCAAACCTGCACTTAGCAGCCTATCTGTTATACTAAATACGCTTGTTGATCCTCAGATTAATCAAACTATTGCATTTTTAATTGTTTTTTGTCCTGCTGCCAAAACACTAGGCCGCAGGGTATCCCAAACCTGCACTTAGCAGCCTATCTGTTATACAAAATACGCTTGTTGATCCTCAGCTTAATCAAACTATTGCATTTTTAATTGGTTTTTGTCCTGCTGCCAAAACACTAGGCCGCAGGGTATCCCAAACCTGCACTTAGCACCCTATCTGTTATACTAAATACGCTTGTTGATCCTCAGCTTAATCAAACTATTGCATTTTGAATTGGTTTTTGTCCTGCTGCCAAAACACTAGGCCGCATGGTATCCCAAAACCGCACTTAGCAGCCTATCTGTTATACTAAATACGCTTGTTGATCCTCAGCTTAATCAAACTATTGCATTTTGTATTGGTTTTTGTCCTGCTGCCAAAACACTAGGCCGCAGGGTATCCCAAGCCTGCACTTAGCAGCCTATCTGTTATACTAAATGCGCTTGTTGATCCTCAGCTTAATCAGACTTTTGCATTTTGAATTGGTTTTTGTCCTGCTGCCAAAACACTAGGCCGCAGGGTATCCCAAACCAGCACATGTCACCCTATCTGTTATACTAAATAAGTGTTGTTCATCCTCAGCTTAATTCAGCTATTGCATTTTGAATTGTTTTTGTCCTGCTGTCAAAACACCAGGCCGCAGGGTATCCCAAACAAGCACGTTGCACCCTATTTGTTACACTAAATAAGCATCTTCAGCCTCATTTTAATAAAGCTATTGCATTTTGAATTGGTTTTTGTCTGCTTTAAATACACCAGCCCACATGGGCATCCCAAACCAGCACATGTCACCCTATCTGTTATACTAAATAAGTGTTGTTCAGCCTCATTTTAATCAAGCTATTGCATTTTGAATTGGTTTTTGTCTGGTTTAAATACACCAGCCCACACGGGCATCCCAAACCAGCACATGTCACCCTATCTGTTATACTAAATAAGCGTTGTTCATCCTCAGCTTAATCAAGCTATTGCATTTTGAAATGTTTTTTGTTCTGCTGTCAAAACACCAGGCCGCAGGGTATCCCAAACAAGCACGTTTTACCCTATCTGTTATACTAAATAAGCGTCTTTAGCCTCATTTTAATAAAGCTATTGCATTTTGAATTGGTTTTTGTCTGCTTTAAATACACCAGCCCCATGGGCATCCCAAACCAGCACATGTCACCCTATCTGTTATACTAAATAAGCGTCTACAGCCTCATTTTAATTAAGCTATTGCATTTTGAATCGTTTTTTGTCCTGCTGTCAAAACACCAGGCCGCAGGGTATCCCAAACCTGCACGTTGCACCCTCTGTTATACTAAATAAGCTTCTTCAGCCTCATTTTAATTAAGATATTGCATTTTGAATTGTTTTTTGTCCTGCTGTCAAAACACCAGGCCGCAGGGTATCCCAAAAAAGCACGTTGCACTCTATCTGTTATACTAAAACAGCTTCTACAGGCTCTTTTTTTTATTTTAATTTTTTTTTTTTTTTTTTTATAGAGCAGCAATAGATCATATAGTGAGGTAAATTTGCCATTTTGCATTATATAGAGCAGGCCCTGTGTAAATCTGAGGGGCAATAGCTTTATTGTGAGGTAAATTTGCCATTTTGCAGCATTATATAGAGCAGGTCCTGTGTAAATCTGAGGGGCAATAGCTTATATAGTGAGGTAAATTTGCCATTTTGCAGCATAATATAGAGCAGGCCCTGTGTAAATCTGAGGGGCAATAGCTTATATAGTGAGGTAAATTTGCCATGTTGCAGCATAATATAGAGAAGCCCCTGTGTAAATCTGAGGGGCAATAGCTTATAGTGTGAGGTAAATTTGCCATTTTACAGCATAATATAGAGCAGCCCAGTTGCCATCTAAATCAACTACTGGCCGGGCAGGACAGCTTTTCCAGGGCAAACTCTGCTAGTTGCGGCCACAAGTCAAGTTTGGCTTCCCAGAAGTCCAGCGGGTCCTCAAGGTGTGTTGGCATGGTCATGTCAAGGTATGACATGACCTGCTGGTTCAGGTCCTGCTTCAGGTCTTCCTGCTGCTCATGAGTAGACTCACTATGCGGGTGTAGAAAGCTACTCATTAGCGACTGAAGACTGAGGCAGCTGCTGATGGAGCTGCTGCTGGAAGGTGATCGCAGAGATCCCCCCGAGTCAGACCTGCGGGAGTATGGACCATGGCGCAGATAGGCATCGGCAAACTGACTACGTAGAATGTCTTTGTAGTAGGTCAGTTTGTCCTCCCTCTCGGCGGTTTTAAAAAATGCCCCCATTTTGTGCCGGTTCAGTTCCGACATGGCTTGATCGGCCATTCCTGTCTGCTGCCTGTACTGACCTCTGCTTTGTCTGACCACGAAGCTGCCTTCCCCTCTGGATACCCTGCGATCTCTGAGCTCCTGGCTTGACCCTTTGGCTACTCCTGACTACGCACCTGTCTCATCCCTGTACTCTGACGCACTCTCTGGATTGACTACCTGTGAAGGAGCTCGGCTTCGGGATACCCTCGTGGTTCATCGGCCTTCACCGTAAGCAGCCATACTTTGCGCCCATTAAGACCTGGGGGCAACCGTGTACGGTGAGGCGTACCTAGCGTCCTGGCAAACGGGGGCTTGAATATAGGCAGAAGCGGCGGTGGAGATTGGGGGTTGCCTGCTTACAGAAGTCTGATTTCCCGCTGGGCATCACAGTATGGACCATGGTGAAGACAGACATCGGCCAACTGACTACGTAGGATGTCTCTGTAGTAGTTCAGTTTGTCCTCCATCTCAGTGGGTGTAAAAAATGTCCCCATTTAGTGCCAGAAGCGAGGGTCATCCTGCTGACAAATGGAGACAATTCTGCGGTCACTACGCAAGCACGTGAGCATGCATCGTGCCATTTGTGCAAGTGACTCAGAGGGACTACCTGTCTCCATCTCCACTGTAAACTGCCACGGTGTGTCTGGGTCCTCTGTCTTGCCTTCCTCACAACCCTCTAGCTCCTGTGGCTGCTCCTGCTCCTCCTCTCCTGTCAGACTAGATAAAATGGTCATTTTGTCAAACATAAACTGTGCTTCGCTGTGCCCCACCCCCTCCTCCTCCTCCACTTCAGCCCCCACAGGCTTCATGTGGCTGTGAAATGTATGCACCATGTCTCCAGTGCCCTGACCAGCCATGGTTTCCAACATGTGTTGTAGTACATGAAGCAGTGGAATCTCATTGTTCATCTCATAGTCCTGGCGACTGACTAATAAAGTAGCTTCCTCAAAGGGCCTGAGCAAACGGCAGGTGTCACGTATGAGCTGCCACTGGTTTACAATGAAGTTACACAGGGGAGTCCCCCTATCCGTTTGGATCATCAAGAAATCCGTGATGGGTTTTCTCGGTTCCTATAGTCGATCCTGCATATGGAGGGGGGAATTCCAACGGGTGGAAACATCGCAAATCAGACTATCTTGGGGGATACCTTTCTGACGCTGAAGCTCAAGAAGGGTGTGCTTGGCGGTGTAGGAGTGCCTGAAGTGCATGCAAAGTTTCCTTCCTGTTGTTAGGATGTCCTTCAGATGGGGGGAAGACTTCAGAAAACGCTTGACAACTAGATTGAACATGTGTGCCATGGCAGGACGCATGGCTCAGGCTTTCTTGTCGCAGTGCAGACAAGATGTTCTTCCCAGTGTCAGTCACCATGGGTCCCATTTGCAGTTTTCGTGGAGTGAGCCAGGATTTCATGTATTGAGTTCTCATTTTTAGCAGTTCCTCCCATGTGTGACACATGGTAGGCTGGAAGGGCACTGGGGAAAAAAAAAAAAAAATGAAAAAAAGAGAAAAAATAAATATTTAGAAAAAACAAAGTAAAAAAAAAAAAAAAAATGAAAAAAAAAATTGTACGAAAATTCACAAAATATTAAAAGGCAATGAAAAAAAAAAAAAAAAAAAAAAAAAAAATATATATATATATATATATATATATATATATATATATATATATATATATATATATATATATATATATATTTTTTTTTTTTTTTTTTTTTTTTTTTTTTTTTTTTTTTTAATACAAAATATTAAAAAAATTAAAAAATATAAAAAAAAAATACAAAATTAACCAAAAAAACTAAACATTTTGAGACATTTTATATGTTGCTGTTATTATGTTATATGTTATTGTTGCTATGTTATATGTTATTGTTGCTATGTTATATGTTATTATATGCTAATATTATAAATATGTTCAAATAACATAAATGGTAAGTATTAATATGTAATTGACAATTAGCCACTTTTTTTCTGTGACACCATTGCTAAGTGCAAGTGCACTGTCACAGGCACAAGGGCCTAGGAGCGTGGAGGCCACAGTGGAGGGACCTGTCCAAGTTGCTGTTGTGGTTGTGCAGGAACCACAATCACCCAGTGGGCCTAAAAGGATATGTATTGTCCATCACCATAGTTACAGCTCCAGATGTAGGCACTGCTGTGCACTTTGGTACACACTGACAGGATAAAGGACTGGCCCACCTTCTGTTCAACAAAATTGTACAGGGCTGGTACTGCCTTCTTCGCAAAGAAATGACAGCATGGGACTCTCCACCTTGGCTCGACACAAACCATCAGTTCTCTGAATGATCCACCAACTCAAAATGGAGGCACTGCAGCACCAGCAACTTATACAGGAGCACATTTAGCTTCTGCGCATTGGATGTGTGGGCACATACTGTTGTCTCTTGGACATTGCTTGGCCAATGGATTGCTGGTGGAATGACTGACTCGGATTAAGAGGAGGAGGAGCATTTGGAGTGACAGAGGATGGGTATGACACACAGGAGGTGGTGGAGCCTTTGCTGGCTGGAACAGAGAGCGGCGTGCCACTGGGTAATGCAGCAGGCTGGACCACCACTTTGGAGCCAACTCTCCCAGGCCGCTTTATGGTGACGCTGCAAATGTTGACACAGGGCTGTGGGTCCAGAATTGGGACCCTGGCCACACTTCACCTTCTGCCTACACATCTTTCATATAGTCATGTTAACCCCCTGCGGATGCTTGATGAAAATCTGCCACATCGCCGAGAAGCTGTTTTTTCCTACCAACAGTCCGCAATAATTCACTGCTGCTGCCGTCGCCACCACCGCCGCCGCCAACTCCAGGGACCCTCTTCCACTATCTCCTGGGAAGACAGCCTGCAGCGCAAGTGGTCTACCCCGAGCACATTTGCCTCCATACTTTCCCCTTCTGCCACCATGCTGGCCGCTAAATCTATCACTCTCCATCACTCTAAGCCTTTAAAAGTGCTCTCAAAACTCAATGATGTCCTCCTCAGGTTCCTCATCAGTGTCTGCTTAATGAGCCAAAACGCTTGCAACACCTCCTCCCACAACACTCTCCTCATCACTACTTGCCCGCCTAGTGGAAGAAGCGGCGAGTGTCTCCTCCACTTCTTGGCTGGGCAGTAGCTACTGATTTTTCTGATTATCAGATCGTCCTCACTGAATAGTGGAGCTGAACCCAAAGGATAACATACAACAGTTGACTGGGGGTGTCAGATGTCACTTGTGATGCAGTGGATGATCGTGTTAACCAATGGATGACGGCAGATGGGTTGTTGGTCAAGACACAACCGCTAGCTGATCCCGGGAGATCATGCCTCTCACTGAGACTCCTGCTGCCACTCACCCCTATTCTGCAGAGACCTCTGCTTGATGAAATGAGGCCTTATATGTTACCATGTTACTAATATGTTACTATGTTACTAATATGTTACTAATCTGTCACTCTCCATGTTTTTTTTGAGAGACTGGCCTGAGTGGAAATGAATCGGGCATGGATCAGCCAAGATTTCCACCCACCAATGCCTGATGCATTAGAGTAGATTGATGATGGGGCCAGACCAACACTAAAGAAAAATGGATCGTGCAAAACAGATTTAAGGAGCTGCTCTCCAGTTACAGACATTCCTCCGCATCAGACCACAAGTAATTATTGAGAAAATGCTTTACGTTACTCGTACTTTTTATTAATATTCTTCGGATAAGATATCTGTGCCGAAAACCTGTATATATTCTCTTCATGCTGCTGCCAACTCCAGGGTGTGTCGATTTTGGGCTCCTGCTGCTGCTGCTTGCTACTCAAGTGTGTCTTTAGGCCAATTTTTGGGCACCTGCTGCCAACTCCAGTGTGTCTTTCAAGCAATATTTGGGCTCCTGCTCCTGCTGCTTGCAACTCCAGGGTGTCATTCAGCTAATTTTTGGCCTCCTGCTGCGAACTCCAGTGTCTCTTTCAAGCACTGTTTGTGCTCCTGCTGCTGCTGATTGCAACTCCAGGGTGTGATTCATCCAATTTTTGGCATCCTGCTGCCAACTCCAGTGTCTCTTTCAAGCTATGTTTGGGCTCCTGCTGCTGCTTGCAACTCCAGGGTGTGATTCATTCAATTTTGGTCTCCTGCAGCCAACTCCAGTGTCTCTTTAAAGTAATGTTTGGGCTCCTGCTGTTGCTTGCAACTCCAGGGTGTGATTCATCCAATTTTTGGCCTCCTGCAGCCAACTCCAGTGTTTATTTCAAGCTATGTTTGGGCTCCTGCTGCTGCTTGCAACTCCAGGGTGTGATTCATCCAATTTTTGCCTCCTGCAGCCAGCTCCAGTGTCTCTTTCAGGCTATGTTTGGGCTCCTGCTGCTGCTGTTTGCAACTCCAGGGTGTGATTCATCCAATTTTTGGGCTCCTGCAGCCAACTCCAGTGTCTCTTTCATGCAATGTTTGGGCTCCTGCTGCTGCTGCTTGCAACTCCAGGGTGTGGTTCATCCAATTTTTGGGCCCCTGCAGCCAACTCCAGTGTCTCTTTCACGCAATTTTTGGGCTCCTGCTTGCAACTCCAGGGTGTGATTCATCCAATTTTTGGCCTCCTGCAGCCAACTCCAGTGTCTCTTTAAAGCAATGTTTGGGTCCCTGCAGCTGCTGCTGCTGCTTGCAACTCCAGAGCGTGATTCAGCTAATTTTTGGGCTCCTGCTGCTGCCAGCTCCAGGGTGTGTTTTTCAGGCACTATAGGGGCCCCTCATAGTGATGCCACTTCAACTCTCTGCATTTGTGCCGCTCTGCGATTCTATTAGCGATGCCTCTGATCTTCATGTCATAATTATTTACAGTATTATTTCACTAACCCAGCACGCATCCTATGCATGTTACAGCAAGGCAGAATGGTTTACAACCCTATTGAGGCTCTAGGAAGCTCAGAAATAGCAGTTTTTAATAGCGATTCGTCGCGAATAAATTTGGGTCGAAACAATTTTTGTCTGAAAATTCGGCGAATCAGTCGAATCGAATTTTTCAAAAGTTCGCTCATCTCTAATAGATGGTGCTGTGTGCTATTTCCATCTCATCACCACAATGTAACATCAATACAGTTCTATCTGTATTTTCTGAGATATTGATAGGGTTGATTCAGCACCAGGTGAGAAAAGGCTGTACTGCAAGGCCTTCGACCCTTCCACACCATGGGCTGCACTCAAGGTTATAGGGGGCTCTCAGAGATTAGAGTTATTATTATTGTTTATTTATAAAGCGCCATCATCTTTCATAGGTGCTTTAGGTATGATTACAAAGAAGATAAAACAAATAATACAGGGAACAATACAAATCTAGATGCCACAAGGTTCAAACCAAGTGCACAGGAGACAATAGGAAAGAGAGCCCTGCCCTTGTGAGCTTACAGTCTAAAGGAGTTAGAACTGCACCTCCCATAGGCACCTTGGAGTTTGGTGGTGCAGCTTCAGCATACTTCTGCATATGTGTGTGGTCCGAGACCTCTGTTTTTAACCAGATTTATAATAAAACAACTCCCCTGATTTGCCCAAATCCTCCTCTGATACCTGCAGGGGGTGGGCTGTGCATGGAAACCATAGACTTGAGTGACAGTTGGACTTAACTGACAGACCAATACAGTAACACTGCTGCATGGAATTGGGTGACTGACCTGTCACTCAGGGTTCCATCTTCAGCTTACATGCAGATTGCCCGCCCCCAGTGAGCTATTTGTTATATTATTGTTCAAATTGGACTGGGTGGATGAACGGTTACAAAATGTATGGATTTACTTCTTTTTCTGCAAGACCCTTCATGTCTGTTGTAAGAGATGATTTAGGTCTGATTTAGATATCTGTTGTTGGACTGCTGAAGGAAATAAAACCTGAATGTAACAAACAATCATGAACAGCATAGAACTTGTCAATGTAAAAGGCCCAACCCTTACAGACTGTGTTATAGTGGTTAGCCCATTACGTGACCTGATTGTTATCACTATGGAGCCTTGTAGTGTTGCTACTGGTTCTCTTTAATGAAAATGCCCATAGGGAAGTTTTCCCAGCATGACTGTGTAGTGATATATACATGATAATTCATAGCACATGCATTTGTTCTTCTCTAACCCTCTCCTGCTCCAGGTCATTTATTTTATTGCAGGCACAACCTTGACAATTTAATACATTTCCCATGCCATATTACAAACAGGGATACACTTTAGAAAACATACAGTAAGATGCCATCTAGCAGCAAAAACAAAAAGTGAATAAATAAGCAGAAGAAAGAAGAGAAGATAATAAACACCACAGTTGGAAGATTTCTTTATACTTTGACCTTGCTGCTATGTTTTCTGTTGTGCCATAAAAAAAATGAGGCACACAAATGTGGAACGCCCTTTCTTTGTTCTTCTTCCAAAATCCTCTAACGAGCCACGAACAGGTTTTTGTTCTAAGTTATCTTCTGGCACCTGATGATACAGAGAAGCAGGATTTAATTAATCACAGGTGAAACGCTTTGGATTTCCTCCAAGCCGATTTAATTGTCAGGCTCTGATCTTCATTTTCTTTTTGCGATGAACCCCCAGAAGAAATTTACGATTAGGTAATTATCGTGATGAATAAAGAGATACTTAAAAGGGCATGAGCGAGAAGAGTTTAAGTCTTATTCTCTTTGTGTAAGAATCTATTTATCACTGTTTAAACATTTTTATGAGTGGGAACCGCATCGGCCACTTGGGGAACTTAAATATTTCTTAAGCTAACTTTGTAATGGCTAAAGATGGCTCCTTGGAATCTGCTTCAGAAGAACTTGTGTGTACTGTAATGAAAATGGCTTTTTTATAAAATGTTATCTAGCATTAAAGGGTAATTGTTTTTAGGTAGCTTGTAAACATACGTATTTTGGATCCATTATGCTGACTACAAACACACTGCTCAATTGACTATGGGATTCATATATTGGCCCTCGAATTTAAGTTTAAGTATTCAAGTTAAATGACATGGCTGACTTTTTTAAACTATGTACATAACGCACAAATAAATGATTACATAAATACAATTTTAAAAATAACATCAAATTATGCAGTTTTGGTGGCAAGGATCTTTGAAAAAAATGTATGGCTTCCAGTATCTGTGAGAAACTTTTCTGTACTGTATCATTTTTGGGGTACAGCTTAGCCACAAAAACATTGGTCTCAATGTGAATGCTTTATTCTGCCTTACACCAATGGTTGGTATTCTGACATACACACCAGATCGCCATCTTATCCTAGAGACCTTGCATAATATTAATATTAATATTTTTTCAAAGGCAATCTACCACCAGCTGCCATGGTCAAATAAATCCCATCTGCTAAACTTCCACTTGGAGTCCTTCACTTACTAAAGCAAGATTTTCAAAGTTTTCAAAGTTTTTTCCTTGATTGTTACTTCTCCTTTTCTAAGTATCTCAAGTATCAGCCAATACAGACTTCAGGCCTGCTTTTACTCCACACCCATCAGTGGAAGCTTTTTGGCAAGCAATGCCTTTCGTCCATGATGCTGCATGCAGCTTAATTACTTGGTCATTGCCAAATTCTATTAGAAAATCTGTTATTATTGGTCGGAGCCTTTGCACAGATGGGCCAGTTGGAGTAACAGTATATAAGCTTACTGAAGACAGAGCCACAAGTGAGGACCTGGGCTTTAACAGGCAGTAGAGGAAGCTTTTTTAACAGGACTAGGCTGTCTGTACAATACACACTTTTCAACCCAGGGTGACCTTGATTATCACTAGATAAAGGCTGGCTTAACCCTTTAAATGCCAAGAACGTAGTTTCTACTCCTACCGTTAAGTGCCAAGCACGTTGAAACTACGTGCCTGGCATTCCCCACCTCCGGTTTAAAAAATGTTTGAAAGCTGGGGCTCCCCTCTTCCTCTGGGGGGCATCTGATCCCTCCCCCGGCATCTTCCGTCTTCAGGAGGGGACCCGAAAACCGCCCCCCCCCGTTTCCACTGCCGACAGCTATCTGTAAAAAAAAAAAAAACAATGATAGTCACTTACCTTCTCACCTGATCCCTCCGCGGCGCCTTCTCTTCACCAGGGGGGGCCAATGACATCATCCCGCTTCTCCTATACCCTCACCCAGCTCCGGCATCTGTCAGATGCCGGTGGTGATCGGAGCAGGACGGGTGTGAGGCGAGGAGGTTCCAATCGGAGCCTCCTTGCCTCTCACCCGCCCTGCGCCGATCACTATCGGCATCTGTCACTGACAGCGGCGCGGGACAGCAGCGAGGGACGCAGGATTGGAGGTGAGTAGAGTAAAAAAAAATTTCATTTTTTTCTCATTGTGTCAGTGTCTTTATTTTTTTACATTTAACCTCTTGTGAACTGGTAAGGGGTCCATGAGACCCCTATACCAGTTCACAAAGCTGGGGGATGGCAAGTCACCTGCGGCTAGCTGGTGACTTGCCATTAACCCCCACCACCCCATTACTTGCCTCCCCAAAGCCTGCAGGGCCAGGGGCCACAAAAGCTGGCCCCTGCGCCCTGTTCCTACAAGCCCTGCATAGCTGGTCCTGGGCTGGTTACTTCGGGTAAGAGGGACCCCATGTCATTTTTGGGGGGGATTTTTAAGGGTTTTTAACCCTGGTAGGGGGGATCCTATGTCATTTTTTTCTCGATTTAGTCCTTTGTAGTGTGGATGGTAGTTGTATTTTATTTGTAAATGTTATAAAGTACTTGTTTCAGTTTGGGGGGTCTCCTGGGCAGGAACAGGGGGCTACCGATAAATATGTGGTACCGTTCTAATTGGTAGAAATGGGGCTTTCACATGCAATATGGTTCTCTTTGATAAAATACATTTTTTATTTAAAATAAAGGAGGCCATTAAAAAAAAATGTATTTATTTATTTATTTTTACTTAATAGTAAACACTGCTGAGACCGCACCAGCTATATAACAAATTCTGGCGTTCACAACTCCTGGGGTGAGATGAAGCTACTCAAAACAACCAGAAAAAGGGAGTCCCACTTCTCCCTAGCCCACCCAAGCAAACTCGTGGCACCACCGACTATCTTAATGCATCAATGTTTATTACAAATAGTAGTACATGACATACAAACATGTTAAAAACATACCAGTTAAAAAACATATACACTACATGTATCCTCTCCAAGGAACAAGGGAAGGGGCAGGGTGGGACACCACCGGTTAATATAATACACTTGATAATGAGGACCTTAAGGTTAATAAAAAAGTGCTTATATGGGTTTAGGTCCGCCTTAGTCCCGACTATGCCTCACCCATAAAGATCATATACCTATGTATGTGACTACGTGCAAAACATAATGAATCCTACTCTTACACAATCCTCTACCTATAATTAAAGTGCTAAGTGCCTATGTATGAACATAACTCATGTGCAATTACTATAGTTTAAACCATTACTTAAATCAAGAGAACAAAGCCGGGTGAAAGACAAAAAGACAGACCAGTCAAAACCGTATACAATGCCAACAACAATGAAACCTCACGTTTCCAATGAGTATGTAGGTCACCGATGGGGGTCCCCCCACCCCAGCCAACGCGTTTCGTGACGTGCCAAGCGTGACTTCCTCAAGGCAGATCTGCTCCTCACAGTCACCCTGCTCCTTTTATATTCTCCATGCCAGGCAAACAGGTGTCCCACGCCGCCGGCCACTTCCGCATTACTGACACGCTCCGGCCGGAAGCGCGTCAGCATGCGTCACCCCGGCGCCGCTAAGTGCGTCACCGGTCCGGACTGCGTTCCAATTACCGGAAACGCTCCGTCCGCATTCTTATGTTGCTGGGCAAAGCTACCATATAATGCCAGAATACATAGCATACAAAATATGTAGCAGCGGCCCCTATAATTAGCCTTAGCGCATGCCCGGATGCCCGGCAGGTAAATATGCAGGAGCGAAATAGTCACTTAAACGGCGCCCCACAGGTAGTATGACATAACCTGGGAGCCCGGAGAGGTGAGTAAGAGGAGCAAGGTCATACCCTATTTAAAGTGGAACAAAATTATACAACATACTACTCCATATATTTTACAATCTATTACTTATGTGATCCTACACTTATTAAAACATATATACAACTATACACATATATACAACCATGCCATATGATCTACCACAGACTGGCGCGGGATATTCCAATATAGGGAATTGACACACACAAATTCAGTGGGATGATCCTCATGAAGACTCCCTAAATCCTTCTTTTGATCACCAGGGGTCTCTCACCCTATTGATCAAACCTACCTGATTCCTATACAGAGAACCATATATAGGGGGACCATCCCACATAAATTGAATGTATATCCATTTAGGTAACCATGTGGGATACCCCTACTCAAAAGGAGGATCCCAAATGGCCAATCAATCACATATATATGCAGACACATTTGTCCAAAAGGTTCTCCAGAGGATCTTCGACTTCTAATCTTTGTTCTATTTCTCATGTGTTGATGTTGGACCGATTCTTTTTACAAATTCAGGTCCCAGGACAGATGTATATATTCAGGCTAGGGCTGATTGAAGACCTCGTCAAATTCAAATACACTGCAAACTAAGTGTGACAATATTAGTGACAAACCCCAGTGATAATCACTACATATTGCCCTTAATATCCTCAAACCCACCCCCCCACACACACCCCCCATGCACCCCACATCCCACATTGCATGCCCACAACAACCAACCCATCAACCCTGAATGCCCTACTCCACACCTTTGTATTCCTCGCATTTCCTCAACTATAATACAAATAAAATTATAATACTCGATACATCCAGTGCCGTGATAAAATAAACCATGCTGGTGATATATACATAACCCCTAAAATGAAGTGCAACCTTCTTTCTACTCAATATAGTGACCCCTCATTAACCCAAAAATGGTGTGAAAGCAAGGTCTTCGTTCAGTCCTATAGGGGCATGGGAACCTAAATTATAAATCCAACGCAGCTCCTTCCTTTGTAAAGCACGCTTCAGGTTGCCCCCCCAAAGGCCCAAATTCACCCTTTCAATGCCAATGACCCTAAGGTCACTGTAATCACCTGCAAATAATGCAGTGCCACAGGGGGAATTACTTTACCCTGTTGTGCATTCCTGGCTGCAAGACGAATACTTGACACATGAGCTTGTATTCTCGCTTTGAGGCTGTTTTTAGTTTCCCCCACATACATTTTGGGGCAATTGCAAGTCAATACATATACGACCCCCGTGGATCTACAATTAATAAATTGCTGAATCTGAAACTCTTTGTGTGTTTGCAAATTCTTAATCACTTTCTCTTTCTTCATGTGAATGCATATTGAGCAGTCCCCACATGGAAAACTACCACATATTCCACCATGATCGTGTAACCAATTACGGGACACCTCAAAATGGCTAGAGCATACCCTGTCACGGATACTTGGGGCCCAGTCACGGGAGTTCTATCGCACGGAGGTCCTGAGACAGCTTCAAAACACTGCCAATTATAAGAAATTACCAGGCAATCCGGTGACGCGATATAAGGTGGAATTTGATTCCCTAATTGAGAGAGCATGGATAGAGGGTACTATTAACCGTAACACACGTGATTTTTTATTGGTGGAATTTCCAGTAGTACCAACTTTTTACATTTTGCCCAAAATACACAAGAACTCCCGATGCCCACCAGGAAGACCCATTGTGGCAGGAATAGGAGGGCTAACAGGGAAGGCATGTGTATATATTGATAAAGATTGCTGTATAGGGTCCCCACACACCCCAAAAAATTAGTACCAAGACAGATGTTAGAAAAATAGGGCACTACCCTCTTAATTAGGTATAAAAATATATAATTTTATTGTAGTATACGCACAATGAAAGACAATTATCCAACAAACATATTAAAAAACATAGAAGACAATCCTACAAAGAACACACACTAGGGGGCGCCAAATTATCACATAGATCTCATAATAACAAGGTTCCAATAAAAGACTCAACTAGGCTGGGATACTGTAAACAAGTAAAATATCTACAATTCATTCAACATCATTTGTGTACAAAAATATATATACATGTGCAATTAATCCTAGTTCACATGGCAACCTTGGAACGCAGGCCCTGTGATGACGCGCTTCCGGCCGAAGCGCGCCGCCTCACAATGGACCTGCTTAATACCATGCTGGGCTAATGACCTTAGCTTGAATGCATACAGCACCTGTTTTAGATGTTACCTCCCTAAACACCTACCCGCGGAGGGGCTGAGGACAACAGGTGGACGCAATTATTATCTGGCCAGCTATTGGGCACCCACTCGGCTCAATTACAGGACGGATGTATATAGGGAATCATACATGGCCCCTTGGCATAATATCGCCCTGAGGAAGCAGCGTGTGGCCGCTGCGACACGCGTTGGCGGGTTCGTATAGGGGGTAGGTCCATCTGGCACACTTATCTATGCTATTTTGATTGTTCCATGACTTTTCCATCCACCCTGGCTGGTTCTTATTTGGGGATATATTAGAATGAATTGGAGTTATTGCTTTGCACAGTTTATATTGCACAGGCACTTTGCTTTTTATTGTAATTGTTAGGATTAATTGCACATGTATATATATTTTTGTACACAAATTATGTTGAATGAATTTTAGATATTTTACTTGTTTACAGTATCCCAGCCTAGTTGAGTCTTTTATTGGAACCTTGTTATTATGAGATCTATGTGATAATTTGGCGCCCCCTAGTGTGTGTTCTTTGTAGGATTGTCTTCTATGTTTTTTAATATGTTTGTTGGATAATTGTCTTTCATTGTGCGTATACTACAATAAAATTATATATTTTTATACCTAATTAAGAGGGTAGTGCCCTATTTTTCTAACATCTGTCTTGGTACAAATTTTTTGGGGTGTGTGGGGACCCTATACAGCAATCTTTTCTCCCCTTTGTGGTATTCTAGTACCAAGTATAGTGAGCACACTCCTATATTATTTATAATTTACTGGTGCGATCCACTTTCTTCTGTTTAGTTATATATTGATAAAGCGTTACAGCCTTTTGTAATCTCTCTAAATTCTTACATCCGTGATTCTATGGACCTTCTTAATGTTTTGAATTCTTTCTGGGTACCAGAGGGTGCAATACTAATCACCATGGACGTAGAAGCCCTGTACACTAGTATTTCGCATACATTAGCCTCCCACACGTGCCGGTACTTCCTCGGCATGGATGGCCGTACCTCTCCCCCCGTCCAGGAATTTGTGTTAGACCTTTTGAAGTTTGTATTGGCACATAACTTCTTCACATTTGATGGCGATTTCTACCTCCAAATCTGTGGAGTAGTCATGGGGGCACGATGTGCGCCCTCGGTGGCGAATTTGTTCCTGGGATGGTGGGAGAGGGAGGTAGTCTTCAGCGAGAGGTTTTCAGACCACCACCGGCACGTGTTGGGGTGGCATCGTTACATAGACGACATACTGGTCATCTGGCAGGGCACAATGGCACAGTTCAATGATTTTCACAATGCGCTGAATAGCAATGATCTCAATATTTTTCTCACTGCGCAGATGTCTTTGAAACAGGTGACGTTCCTGGATCTAACGATTTCGATCATGGATGATGGTTCGTTGTGTACTGGCACGTTCCGTAAGGAGACCTCAGTTAATTCCCTACTACACTATGAGAGTTTCCATCTTGCAAGTCTCAAAAAAGGAATCCCTATGGGGCAATTTCTTCGTATTCGCAGAAATTGTTCCAACAATGAGGAATTTGTGGACCAAGCCAAGAACCTTGCTGGTCGGTTCAAACAAAGGGGGTATCCCAAACATGTGGTGAAAAATGCTCTGGAGCGGGCAGTCAAGACCCCAAGAGCCAATTTACTAAAGCCTAAAAAAAGATCAGGTGACGCCTCCCAGGTAAGATTTATTTCTCGTTACAATGAGGATTGGTACAATCTAAAACGTATATTCCGTGATCATTGGGACATTTTAAGGGCTGATCCGTATTTCAGCAAATGGGTCCGTGGGGGGCCCCAAATGAGGGCACAACGGGCCCCAAGTATCCGTGACAGGGTATGCTCTAGCCATTTTGAGGTGTCCCGTAATTGGTTACACGATCATGGTGGAATATGTGGTAGTTTTCCATGTGGGGACTGCTCAATATGTATTCACATGAAGAAAGAGAAAGTGATTAAGAATTTGCAAACACACAAAGAGTTTCAGATTCGGCAATTTATTAATTGTAGATCCACGGGGGTCGTATATGTATTGACTTGCAATTGCCCCAAAATGTATGTGGGGGAAACTAAAAACAGCCTCAAAGCGAGAATACAAGCTCATGTGTCAAGTATTCGTCTTGCAGCCAGGAATGCACAACAGGGTAAAGTAATTCCCCCTGTGGCACTGCATTATTTGCAGGTGCATCAGAGTGATTACAGTGACCTTAGGGTCATTGGCATTGAAAGGGTGAATTTGGGCCTTCAGGGGGCTACCTGAAGCGTGCTTTACAAAGGAAGGAGCTGCGTTGGATTTATAATTTAGGTTCCCATGCCCCTATAGGACTGAATGAAGACCTTGCTTTCACACCATTTTTGGGTTAATGAGGGGTCACTATATTGAGTAGAAAGAAGGTTGCACTTCATTTTAGGGGTTATGTATATATCACCAGCATGGTTTATTTTATCACGGCACTGGATGTAACGAGTATTATAATTTTATTTGTATTATAGTTGAGTAAATGTGAGGAGGTGTGGAGTAGGGCATTCAGGGTTGATGGGTTGGTTGTTGTGGGCATGCAATGTGGGATGTGGGGTGCATGGGGGGGTGTGTGGGGGGGGGTTTGAGGATATTAAGGGCAATATGTAGTGATTATCACTGGGGTTTGTCACTAATATTGTAACACTTAGTTTGCAGTGTATTTGAATTTGACGAGGTCTTCAATCAGCCCAAGCCTGAATATATACATCTGTCCTGGGACCTGAATGTGTAAAAAGAATCGGTCCAACATCAACACATGAGGAATAGAACAAAGATTAGAAGTCGAAGATCCTCTGGAGAACCTTTTGGACAAATGTGTCTGCATATATATGTGATTGATTGGCCATTTGGGATCCTCCTTTTGAGTAGGGGTATCCCACATGGTTACCTAAATGGATATACATTCGATTTATGTGGGATGGTCCCCCTATATATGGTTCTCTGTATAGGAATCAGGTAGGTTTGATCAATAGGGTGAGAGACCCCTGGTGATCAAAAGAAGGATTTAGGGAGTCTTCATGAGGATCATCCCGCTGAATTTGTGTGTGTCAATTCCCTATATTGGAATATCCCGCGCCAGTCTGTGGTAGATCATATGGCATGGTTGTATATATGTGTATAGTTGTATATATGTTTAATAAGTGTAGGATCACATAAGTAGTAGATTGTAAAATATATGGAGTAGTATGTTGTATAATTTTGTTCCACTTTAAATAGGGTATGACCTTGCTCCTCTTACTCACCTCTCCGGGCTCCCAGGTTATGTCATACTACCTGTGGGGCGCCGTTTAAGTGACTATTTCGCTCCTGCATATTTACCTGCCGGGCATCCGGGCATGCGCTAAGGCTAATTATAGGGGCCGCTGCTACATATTTTGTATGCTATGTATTCTGGCATTATATGGTAGCTTTGCCCAGCAACATAAGAATGCGGACGGAGCGTTTCCGGTAATTGGAACGCAGTCCGGACCGGTGACGCACTTCCGGTTTAGCGGCGCCGGGGTGACGCATGCTGACGCGCTTCCGGCCGGAGCGTGTCAGTAATGCGGAAGTGGCCGGCGGCGTGGGACACCTGTTTGCCTGGCATGGAGAATATAAAAGGAGCAGGGTGACTGTGAGGAGCAGATCTGCCTTGAGGAAGTGACGCTTGGCACGTCACAAAACGCGTTGGCTGGGGTGGGGGGACCCCCATCGATGACCTACATACTCATTGGACACGTGAGGTTTCATTGTTGTTGGCATTGTATACGGTTTTGACTGGTCTGTCTTTTTGTCTTTCACCCGGCTTTGTTCTCTTGATTTAAGTAATGGTTTAAACTATAGTAATTGCACATGAGTTATGTTCATACATAGGCACTTAGCACTTTAATTATAGGTAGAGGATTGTGTAAGAGTAGGATTTATTATGTCATTGTAGTTTTGCACGTAGTCACATACATAGGTATATGATCTTTATGGGTGAGGCATAGTCGGGACTAAGGCGGACCTAAACCCATATAAGCACTTTTTTATTAACCTTAAGGTCCTCATTATCAAGTGTATTATATTAACCGGTGGTGTCCCACCCTGCCCCTTCCCTTGTTCCTTGGAGAGGATACATGTAGTGTATATGTTTTTTAACTGGTATGTTTTTAACATGTTTGTATGTCATGTACTACTATTTGTAATAAACATTGATACATTAAGATAGTCGGTGGTGCCACGAGTTTGCTTGGGTGGGCTAGGGAGAAGTGGGACTCCCTTTTTCTGGTTATTTTTACTTAATAATATTGTAAAAAACTGAATAAAATTTACAAACAAGACATTTCATGTTAAAGCCTATTCTCTGCTGCAAAAAATATATATAATTTTCCTCAAAATTCCAGCAAAAATGGCGCAAAACATGGCGCAAAATGGGGAAAAATGACCTGTCAACAGAGGGTGACAAAATCTCAAGTAGGCTGTCAATTAAAAGGGTTAAAAGTAGCTACGCATGTTGTATATTGTTCTGTTCGGGGGATCTTGCGCTTTCAGACTTAGCTTGTTTTTTCTTGTTTGCATATTTATATTTTAGGAAAAGGTGTTTTTTATTCAGCTTTTTTATACATTTTTTAGGGAAACCCTGCGCAACCAAAGAATTCTTTGAGGGATTATTTCCAGAAAGATGAGCCCACTACAACAAGCTGGGTACGCTTAGAAAGCTTAACATGTGTACTTTCAGGGAATAAATGGTTTATGGGGGATATTCCAAATTTAAATGATTGTTTTGGTTGAAAAATCGCACTTTGTCTGCAGAGCTGAAATTTTCAAGTAAAATTACCGTTACGCACATGCTTTACTTTGGGGTGTTTGGCAACTCTTCCCTTGACAGTAGCTATGCATGCTGGGTATCGTTCTGTTCGGGGGATGTAGCTTTTTCAGATTAAACTTGTTTTTTCTTGTTTGTATATAGTTTTTTAGGAAAATGTGGCTTTGATTCTGCTTTTTTATCCTTTTTTATAGGGAAACCTTTTGCAACCAAAGAATACATTGAGGGATTACTTCCAGAAAACTGTGGCCACATCAACAAGCCTGGTACCCCTAGAAAGCTTGAGGTAGTTCCAAAGAATATATATTTTGTTGGGGGTATTTCAAATGTAAAGGGTTGTTTTTTCTGGAAAAACTGCAAGGTGCGTATAGTGCATATCACAGTTGTATTTTATCTGAAAATCCCCTAAAGCGCTGTTTCAGTTTGGGGGAGTCTCCTGGGCAGGAAAGGGTGTCTACCAATACATATGTGGTACCGCTGTAACCGGAAGAATTTGGGATTTCACACGCAATAAGATTTTTTTTTTACAAACTTACATTTTTTATTACAAAAAAACTTTTTTGTACATATTTCACCAAAAAAATACACCTAAAAAATGACAAACAAGACATTTCATGTTAAAGCCCAGACTATGCTGAAAAAAACAATATATAATTTTCCTGGGAAATCCCTGGAAATCCCTTCAAAAATCACATTTGAACATGGGGAGCGCAAAATAGTGCAAAATGGTCTGGCAACAAAGGGTGACAAAATCTCCATGTTAGGGAGAGCGCTGCGTTTTCCCCGCGCAGCGCCCCCCTCCGTGCCTCTCCTCGGGCGAGCGCTGCGTCCCCTTCCTGCAGCGCTCCCCGCTCTACCACCATCTGGGCGTCCGCTGCTGGCCCCCCAGGCTGCGTTTCCTCCTTACCTGGTCCCCGCGTTTCCTCCTCTGGCCGGCATGGCCGCCGGCTTCCTCCTACTGCTGCAGTTCCGCCTTCCTTGCGCGCACGTCCCCGGCCACTAGGGGGCGCGCGCGTCAACATTCACAGATTTAAAGGGCCAAGCTCCTGATAATTGGTGTCTGGCCATCCAATCTCTTTTCGGCTCTTCCCATAAATTGGACCCTGCCTTACTTCCTGTGCCGGATCTTCGGTGTTCTTTCGTGTATGACAGTCGCTGTATTGCTTGATTCCTCGTGTATGACCTCGGCTCTCCCATTGACCTTCGAACCTGTGCTGCCCGTCCCGACCTCGGCTTGTTTCTCCGCTATTGAACCCGCGCTGCCAGTCCTGACCTCGGCCTTCTCCTTCGACCACTGTTTGACTCTACTGCACGTCACCTCAGCAGTTTGTGGAACTGTGCCGCTGTTAGGGGGTAGCGACCTGGGAGTCACCTGCCGCACAAGACCATCCCGCCTTGCGGTGGGCTCTGGTGAAAACCAGTGGCTCCTTAGACTCCGCTCCTCTGACGCGGTATCTGCCAAACAGTTCTGCAGATCCAGCGGGTCCACTTCTTCGCACGTTCAACCCGGTGCGTAACAGTAAGATCCGGCCATGGATCCCGCTGAGGTGCCCTTGCCGGAGACTTCCGAACTCCCAGCGCTGGTGGCTTTGCAGTCCCGGCAGATTAATCAGCTTACCGCTATGATGCAGCAACTCTTGACCCAGCAGCAGTCGCCTTCTCCACCGCCACCGGTGCCGCCACCGCAGTCTCCAGCGGCTTCCTCATCCAGAATCCGCCTCTCCTTGCCAGCAAAATATGAGGGGGACGCGAAGTTGTGCAGAGGCTTTCTAGCCCAGTGCTCTATGCACCTGGAATTATTGTTCGATCAATTCCCCACCGAACGCTCTAAAGTGGCCTTCATCATTAGTCTGCTCTCCGGAAAAGCCTTGGCTTGGGCCACTCCCTTGTGGGACCGTAATGATCCTCTCACCTTCACCGTCCAGGCCTTTGTTACAGAATTCCGTCAGGTTTTTGAAGAACCCGCTCGAGCCTCATCTGCCGAGTCCGCTTTATTGAATTTAACGCAAGGCGATCTTTCTGTTGGTGAATATGCTATTCGATTCCGTACTTTGGCCTCCGAGTTAGCATGGAATAATGAGGCTCTCTGCGCTTGTTTTAAGAAAGGTCTCTCTAGCAAGATCAAAGATGTTCTAGCGGCCCGAGAGATTCCTGACTCCCTTTCTGAACTCATACATCTCGTCACTCGCATTGACATACGTTTTGCTGAGAGGCGCGAAGAACTTCGCCTGGAGAGAGATTCCCAACGCGACAGGAGGATGTTTCGTTTGGCTCCTACCTTTCAGAAACCTTTGTCTGTACCATCATCTCCAGAGGTGGAAGCCATGCAGGTCGGCCGCTCTCGCCTAACCCCCGTGGAGAGGTCTCGCAGGAGGAATGAAAATCTCTGTCTGTATTGCGCCAGTCCTGATCATTTTCTAAGAGATTGCCCCATTCGTCCTTCTCGACTGGGAAACGGGCGCACCTAGACTCGTTGGGAGAGGCGTCTCTGGGTGTGTGTGCTTCCTCTTCAAGATTTACCGTACCTGCACAGCTTTGTCTCTCATCTGCCTCTGTGCTTAATTTGCCGGTCTTCCTGGACTCTGGTTCGGCGGGCAATTTCATAGAGGCCTCCCTGATCAAGAAACACGACATAGCAGTTAACCGCTTGGCCAAACCGTTATTCATCGCCTCAGTTAATGGAGATAGACTGAATTGTATGGTGCAGTATCGTACCAAGCCTTTGCTCCTTAAGATCGGCCTCTTTCACCAGGAATACCTGGAACTCTTTGTGTTACCCCATTGTACTTCCCCAATCCTATTGGGTCTTCCTTGGTGTGGAGAATAGGCCAAATATTATAGCGCAAATGTGAAGGAATGATTAGGAAACTCCACATATCTTCTTTATTATTTATGTTTGTATGTCAAGTCTAGAATCCCCCCTTCCAGCCCTCTGATTACAAATGGCCCAGGTATTTTAACGAGATGCGGAAGAGATGTTTGGCAGGGATGTGTGAAAGCTCTGATCAAACCCCCTGGGGTACTTGATTCCTGCCTTTTGGTCACAAGCTAGGCTGCAGCCAGCATGCCTCCTGCTGTTGTATAACACCCCCAGCTGGGAAGTTGCCAGTGAGGCTACGTTCAGGGAATCCCCTGCTGGGAGTGTCTCAGAACCACAATTAGAAGGACAGGAGGCCGGCACCGATAGTCTATGGGCCGTAACGCGGACGCCTTGCGTCCTACGGCCAAACCGGTCACAGAACCAGAACCAGCTCCCATAGCCGGACCGGAGCATAGTATAAAACAGGTCTGGAAACCAGACAGAGACTGGTAAACGGGGAACTAAGGTTCTGGACCGAATAAAGACCCGGTTCCTGGACTTAACGCGTTCAGTGCGCCTGGCCCGATATGTTGGTACCGCTCACAAGGCAGTGTGACCCCCCTGCTCCAAGTTATAGCTCCTAAAAGGGTTTTAGGGCAAAATCCCCCTCTAAAAAAATGGGAGGTAACATCCTCTCCCACAATGGGGAGGGGAGATGGATAGCCTGGCAGCATAAATTGGATGGTCAAAAACCAGGCTGGGGTCACTCATCGGAAGGGGGTTGTGCGGACGGCATATCCAGGGGTGTCCATCACCATCACCATAACCAGAAGCTCTTGACACACCCCCTTGTAAGAGCTCCTCACCACGCTGCATGCTTAAGGTAAACTTTGCTTGTTATTGTCTCTGTGTATTGCATATCTGTTGTAACCGATCTCAGAATCGCATAGTTATTTAATCTGTAATATTCCATACTTCTTTATAGTTAAATGCTTGTAAACTTTGCCTAGCGTGCTTATAGCCATTAAAACGTATATTTAATTGAGCTGTCTTCTTGCCTTAAACCCGGAATTTGTGTGTCCAAAGGCGGTTTGCCTGGTTACCCTAATAATAAGAGGGTCGGACAAGGTTTTGGGGAACCAGGTGGGCGTGTGCGGCGGTCTCTGGTTAGTAGTGGGACCACGTGACGCCCCGGTTTCCTGACAATTTGGTGGCAGCGGTTTGGGATAAGGCAAATAGTGTAAGTGAGTGTGGGCCCCATACTCTCATACACTAAAGATTACTAGCAGCGGCTTTTTTGTTGCTGGGATCTTAAGATCAGCTCAACGCTAGGCATATTCTGAGAGTGGTTACAGTAGTTGTGTGGTTACAGTGTGCAGTACAGCAGTTGCAGGCATGGCAAGTGGCACCAGGGCCAGAAGCAGGGATGTGGCTGCCGAGGATATACTGGGTGCAGAGGGGCCCAGCCAGGGCTCTCCCAGAAGCCAGTCACCAGCCCCCAGCCAAGCAAGCTCAGCTGTTCTCCTGCACGCTGCTTTGGCAAGTCTCCGGGCGGGAGACCGCGGCTCCTATCAGCTCCTCATGGAGGAACGCCAGGTGCAGGCCGAGATCGAGGAACGCCGTGAACGGGAGCAGATGCAAGCTGAACGCGACCACCAGCTCCAAGTTTTGCGGCTACGGCTTCAACACCCTCAACCCAGCACATCTACCAGCGGGCCCCCCGAGAACCAGGCCCCAAAGTTGCGTGCAGAGGATTTCCCCATCCTGGACAAAGGCACAGATCTGGACACATTTCTGCTGGCTTTTGAAACCGTTTGCCGTCAATACAATGTGCCGGAGGATCAGTGGGTCAGGTACCTAACCCCCCGCCTTAGGGGTAAAGCCCTGGAAATCTTTGGGTACCTGTCCAGCGAAACCACCCTGAGCTACGAGGGGGTCAAGCAAGCCCTGATCCGACAATATAACCTTACTCCGGAATTTTATCGCAAGAAGCTGCGGGGTTTGCGACGGGGCCCCAGCGAAAGCTGGGCTGATCACATGAGGGCTCTACAAAGAGCAATTGAGCAGTGGACCACCGGCTTAGGAGTCACCTCCATCCAGCAGCTAAAGGAGCTGATTGCCATAGAGCAGTTCCTCTGGAATTGCTCTGACGAGCTGCAGCAGTTTCTGCGGGACCGGAAGCCAGAGGGGGCCTCAGCAACGGCCGCCCTTGCAGATGAGTACAGTCACAACAGAGCCCAGGAGCCCCGGAAACCTGCCAACTGGAAAGTGGGTAAGCCGCCGCTGGCGTCTGTTGTACATGCCCCTCAGCCCAAGACCCCTGCCCCTACCCCCTTCTCCAGACAAGGGGGGCCCCAACTCTGTCACCACTGCAACCAACCAGGACACTTCAAGGCCGCATGTCCCCAGCGCCAGCAGGGCCCGTCCCAGAACTCCTCCACGGTGCTGTATGTGGGTAGGGGTGCTGGGAGGTCCCGGGACAATTTGCAATTCGTCACTGTGGGCCAAGCTGTGGCCGTGGGACTTAGGGACACCGGCGCAGAGACAACTCTTGTGCGCCCTGAGATGGTGTCCCCACCGGACTTCATCCCTGGAAAGACTGTCTCAGTCTCTGGAATTGAGGGAGGTGCATCGGCACTCCCCATGGCAAAAGTTTATTTGGACTGGGGTGCTGGGCGGGGTGTGCGGGAGGTGGGGGTATCGCCGAATATCCCTGCCGGTGTTTTGCTAGGGACAGACTTGGGGCGGCTAGTGTCTCAGTATGTGGCCACTGAACCCCCAAGGTCTGGTCCCCCGGGATGTAATAACATGTATATTTCAAGATGTGCAAATAATGTGAGTAACCTACCTGCTACAGGGGATGTGGGGGTAGGGGGTGTAAAGTGTGCTTCTTCCTCCCAGAGGAAGGAGGGTTACCCAGCAGCTGGGGAGGAAACTGCGACTGAGGTGAGGGCTGTTCCAGGAGACGTGGGACCCCTAGGTAAGTCCACATCGCAGGGTTTCTCCACCACTGGGGTAGCAGAGGGCCAGGCTGGTCTGTCTGGACTGGCGGCTTGGAGGGGAATGGAAGGGGGGCAGGCATTACCTGAGGCCGCAGCGGCTCTGGCCACTATCGAGAATAGTGGGAGCGCTGGTGGCTCGGGGGCCCCTCGGGGGTCTAATTGCCCCCTTCCTCCAGACCAAGCGGCTGCCAGGGCCGGCGGAAGTCCGGGGGGAGGTCCTGGGAAATGGACGGCGGATGGGATGGTCTTGTCTATTCCAACCACCCCCCGTCCAGGGTTCCCAGCACCTCGACCCGAGAGGACCAGTCCAGGCCAAAAGGCAGGGGCGGTGGAACCTGCAGGTGGGGTGAGGGGTGCCCGTGGAGAGATGGGACCCCTAGGTAAGTCCCCACTGCAGGGTTTCTATGCCACTGGGGTATCAGAGGGCCCGGCTGGTCTGTCTGGCCTGGAGGCTTGGAGGGGAATGGAAGGGGGGCAGGCATTACCTGAGGCCGCAGCGGCTCTGGCCACTATCAAGAATAGTGGGAGCGCTGGCGGCTCAGGGGCCCCTCGGGGGTCTAATTGCCCCCTTCCCCCAAACCAAGTGGCTGCCAGGGCCGACAAAAGTCCGGAGGGGGGTCCCGGGAAACGGACGGGGGATGGGATGGTCTCGTCTATTCCGACCACCCCCCGTCCAGGGTTCCCGGCACCTCGACCCGAGAGGACCAGTCCATGCCCAGAAACAGGGGAGGTGGGACCCCTAGGTAAGTCCCCACTGCAGGGTATCAGCATGCCCGGGGTGTTAAGGGACCAGGGTGTTCTGCCTGAACCGGCAGCTCGGGTGGAAGTGGTGGGGGAGCAGGTCCCAGAGTCCCCTCAGGGGACCGACCGATCCTTCCCTTCCTCCCAGGAGGCTGCTGAGGCAGGCGGAAACCCAGAGGTGGGTCCCGTGAAACTGACTGAGGACATGGTGGTCCCGACTATGTCCAGGCAGAGATGTGGGGTAGCATCAGGCACTGATGACCCCCAGAGAGTTCTCCCCAAGCAAGACATGCAGCCTCACTTGGGCCCAGACCCCAGATGGGTGGTCGGGGGACCAGTGCGGCTGTACCCAATGATGGTCAGGTCAGGGCTGCCATTTGTACTATACAGGTCAGAGAGTGGGGGTGGCAGGGTCAAGTCCCAGCATCCCACCGATAACTCGGCCGCAAGGAAAGAGGTCTGTACCAATGGCAGTGGTCTATGCCACGCCGGTTCCAAGTTTAATGGCCTTGTCACCCACCTGGCTTGACGGGGTGGGTACTGCCCGGTGGGAGATCCTTCCCACGGAAGGTCCCCCCCAGGGCAGACACTCCATCCAGGGGACCCGGTTCATGGTGCTGGAGGTCAGGCGGGCACCCACTCGGGGCTGCCTCCTTGGCCAGTGTTGGCACCATGCACCGAGGCCCCTGGCTCGGGTAAAGCAGAAAGGGATGAGTTGCCATCGGCAACTGGCCCCGTGGTCCCAGCTATGGGCCACCTTACACCCCTTCCGGGAGTGGACCTGGCCCAGAACCCTCAACCCAAAACAGCACTACCGCCGTGGTGCTACCAGACAGGAATAGCGGACACATGGGCGCACGGGCCAGCATCAGGATGCGCTGCCCCTTAGCGCCCTTTTGAAGGGGGAGATGTGGAGAATAGGCCAAATATTATAGCGCAAATGTGAAGGAATGATTAGGAAACTCCACATATCTTCTTTATTATTTATGTTTGTATGTCAAGTCTAGAATCCCCCCTTCCAGCCCTCTGATTACAAATGGCCCAGGTATTTTAACGAGATGCGGAAGAGATGTTTGGCAGGGATGTGTGAAAGCTCTGATCAAACCCCCTGGGGTACTTGATTCCTGCCTTTTGGTCACAAGCTAGGCTGCAGCCAGCATGCCTCCTGCTGTTGTATAACACCCCCAGCTGGGAAGTTGCCAGTGAGGCTACGTTCAGGGAATCCCCTGCTGGGAGTGTCTCAGAACCACAATTAGAAGGACAGGAGGCCGGCACCGATAGTCTATGGGCCGTAACGCGGACGCCTTGCGTCCTACGGCCAAACCGGTCACAGAACCAGAACCAGCTCCCATAGCCGGACCGGAGCATAGTATAAAACAGGTCTGGAAACCAGACAGAGACTGGTAAACGGGGAACTAAGGTTCTGGACCGAATAAAGACCCGGTTCCTGGACTTAACGCGTTCAGTGCGCCTGGCCCGATATGTTGGTACCGCTCACAAGGCAGTGTGACCCCCCTGCTCCAAGTTATAGCTCCTAAAAGGGTTTTAGGGCAAAATCCCCCTCTAAAAAAATGGGAGGTAACATCCTCTCCCACAATGGGGAGGGGAGATGGATAGCCTGGCAGCATAAATTGGATGGTCAAAAACCAGGCTGGGGTCACTCATCGGAAGGGGGTTGTGCGGCCGGCATATCCAGGGGTGTCCATCACCATCACCATAACCAGAAGCTCTTGACACACCCCCTTGTAAGAGCTCCTCACCACGCTGCATGCTTAAGGTAAACTTTGCTTGTTATTGTCTCTGTGTATTGCATATCTGTTGTAACCGATCTCAGAATCGCATAGTTATTTAATCTGTAATATTCCATACTTCTTTATAGTTAAATGCTTGTAAACTTTGCCTAGCGTGCTTATAGCCATTAAAACGTATATTTAATTGAGCTGTCTTCTTGCCTTAAACCCGGAATTTGTGTGTCCAAAGGCGGTTTGCCTGGTTACCCTAATAATAAGAGGGTCGGACAAGGTTTTGGGGAACCAGGTGGGCGTGTGCGGCGGTCTCTGGTTAGTAGTGGGACCACGTGACGCCCCGGTTTCCTGACACTTGGCTTCAACTCCATAATCCTACCCTAGACTGGGTCACAGGGGACATCAAGGCGTGGGGTACAACCTGCCTAAAGAATTGCTTGAAAGCCTTACCAGTTCGAACCGATCATCCTACCACATCTCTACCGGGCCTACCCGAAGTTTACCGGGCCTACGCTGACGTCTTCTGCAAGAAGCAAGCTGAGATTCTTCCGCCACATCGTCCTTATGATTGCCCGATCGATCTCCTGCCTGGAACCACTCCTCCTCGTGGCCGTATCTACCCACTATCCGTCCCCGAAACTCAAGCAATGTCTACTTACATACAAGAAAATTTGCAGAGGGGCTTCATCCGGAAGTCCTCTTCTCCCGCTGGGGCAGGCTTTTTTTTTGTACAGAAGAAAGACGGTTCTCTCCGACCCTGTATTGACTATCGGGGTCTTAACAAGATCACGGTAAAGAACCGATACCCCTTACCTTTAATTCCAGAACTCTTCGACCGTCTTCGTGGCTCCAGGATCTTTTCCAAACTAGATCTCAGAGGAGCCTACAATCTGATCCGCATCCGCAAGGGAGACGAATGGAAGACTGCCTTTAATACCCGTGACGGACATTTCGAGTATTTGGTGATGCCCTTCGGGCTTTGTAATGCTCCTGCCGTATTTCAGGAGTTCGTCAATGACATCTTCCGGGACTTGTTGTATTCCTGTGTCGTGGTCTATTTAGATGATATCCTCATCTTCTCTTCTTCCCTCGAAGAGCATCACCGGCACGTTCGTCTGGTACTATCCCGCCTTCGGCAGCATCATCTTTATGCCAAATTAGAAAAGTGTCTCTTTCACCAGACCGCTCTGCCTTTTTTGGGTTATACTGTTTCTGCCCAAGGACTACAAATGGACCCTAGCAAATTGAGAGCGGTATTAGACTGGCCTCGGCCTGTTGGTCTGCGTTCCATTCAACGATTTCTGGGCTTCGCCAACTATTACCGTCAATTCATACCCCATTTTTCCACTATCGTGGCCCCCATTGTGGCTCTCACCAAAAAGGGAGCCAACCCCAAGTCATGGCCTCCACAGGCGGAGGCAGCCTTTTTAGCATTGAAAAAGACATTCTCTATGGCTCCGGTGCTCTCCAGACCAGACCCTTCTCGTCCCTTTTCTCTGGAGGTTGACGCTTCTTCCATTGGAGCAGGAGCTGTACTCACACAGAGGTCTCCATCAGGAAAAAATCATACTTGTGGGTTCTTTTCTAGGACCTTTTCTTCCGCGGAGCGAAATTATTCTATTGGGGATCGTGAACTTCTGGCTATCAAATTAGCTCTTGAAGAGTGGAGACATCTACTAGAAGGGTCGCTTCACCCCATATCTATTTTTACCGACCATAAGAACCTTTTGTATCTACAAACTGCTCAGCGCTTGAATCCTCGCCAAGCTCGTTGGTCACTATTCTTCGCGCGGTTTAATTTCCGCATTCACTTTCGGCCTGCCTCTAAGAACATCAGGGCAGATGCTCTGTCTCGCTCCTCGGACTTCACTGACGTGGATACTGCTCCTCAGTTCATTATATCCCCTGATCATTTGATTCATTCTGCTCCTGCCTCCCTAGTGCAGGCTCCGCCTGGGAAGACCTTTGTCCCGGTTCGCCGACGCCTCCAAATATTAAAATGGGGTCATGCTTCCCGTATTGCCGGGCATGCTGGTATCAAAAAGTCTAACGCAATTATTGCCAGATATTATTGGTGGCCCTCCATTGAGAAGGATGTGGCAGAATTCGTGCAAGCTTGTACCACCTGTGCACGTAATAAAACCCCTCGCCAAAGACCGGCGGGCCTTCTTCATCCTCTTCCTATTCCTGAAATCCCTTGGTCACACATCGCTATGGACTTCATCACGGATCTTCCTCCATCTCAAGGCAATACAGTAATCTGGGTTGTTGTGGATCGTTTTTCAAAAATGGCGCACTTCGTTCCGCTACCAGGACTCCCATCCGCTCCTCAGTTGGCTAAAAACTTTTTTAAGCATATTTTTCGGCTCCATGGACTTCCTTCCCACATTGTCTCCGACAGGGGAGTTCAGTTTGTTTCAAAATTCTGGAGGGCTCTCTGTACTCAGTTAAAAGTGAAATTAGATTTTTCCTCGGCTTACCACCCCCAGTCCAACGGCCAAGTGGAGAGGGTCAATCAGGTTCTAGGACAATATCTACGTCACTTCATTTCGGCCCGACAAGACGACTGGGTCGATCTCTTGCCATGGGCGGAGTTCTCTTATAATTTCAAAGATTCTGAAGCCACAAAAAAATCTCCATTTTTCATTGTTTATGGCCGCCAACCTTTGCCTCCTCTACCCTTACCTACACAGTCGGGAGTACCCGCCGTGGATGACTTAACACAGTTTTTTTCCTCTATCTGGCGTGAAACACGACATTCTCTTGTTCTAGCCTCTACCCGCATGAAGAACAGCGCTAATAAAAGAAGGAGAATCGCTCCTGTTTTCTTTCCTGGAGATAAAGTTTGGCTTTCAGCCAAGTACATTCGTTTCAAGATACCCAGTTATAAATTGGGTCCTCGCTATTTAGGGCCGTACAGGATCAAGCAACAAATTAATCCGGTCTGTTACAAACTTCATCTGCCAGCCTCCTTACGTATTCCCAACTCTTTTCATGTTTCATTATTAAAACCTCTGACGACTAATCGATTCTCTTCTAAAACGTTGGAGCCACTTCCGGTCGCGGGTACCGAGGATGCCTTCTCGGTGAGAGAGATTCTGGCTTCCAAAACATCCAGAGGGAGACGATACTTTCTAGTGGATTGGGAGAATTGCGGTCCAGAAGAGAGGTCCTGGGAGCCTGAGGAGAATATCCTCGATCGGAGCCTCATTTCAAACTTCCTCGGTCCCAAAAAGAGGGGGAGACCTAAGGGGGGGGGTACTGTTAGGGCGAGCGCTGCGTTTTCCCCGCGCAGCGCCCCCCTCCGTGCCTCTCCTCGGGCGAGCGCTGCGTCCCCTTCCTGCAGCGCTCCCCGCTCTACCACCATCTGGGCGTCCGCTTCTGGCCCCCCAGGCTGCGTTTCCTCCTTACCTGGTCCCCGCGTTTCCTCCTCTGGCCGGCATGGCCGCCGGCTTCCTCCTACTGCTGCAGTTCCGCCTTCCTTGCGCGCACGTCCCCGGCCACTAGGGGGCGCGCGCGTCAACATTCACAGATTTAAAGGGCCAAGCTCCTGATAATTGGTGTCTGGCCATCCAATCTCTTTTCGGCTCTTCCCATAAATTGGACCCTGCCTTACTTCCTGTGCCGGATCTTCGGTGTTCTTTCGTGTATGACAGTCGCTGTATTGCTTGATTCCTCGTGTATGACCTCGGCTCTCCCATTGACCTTCGAACCTGTGCTGCCCGTCCCGACCTCGGCTTGTTTCTCCGCTATTGAACCCGCGCTGCCAGTCCTGACCTCGGCCTTCTCCTTCGACCACTGTTTGACTCTACTGCACGTCACCTCAGCAGTTTGTGGAACTGTGCCGCTGTTAGGGGGTAGCGACCTGGGAGTCACCTGCCGCACAAGACCATCCCGCCTTGCGGTGGGCTCTGGTGAAAACCAGTGGCTCCTTAGACTCCGCTCCTCTGACGCGGTATCTGCCAAACAGTTCTGCAGATCCAGCGGGTCCACTTCTTCGCACGTTCAACCCGGTGCGTAACACTCCAGAAAGGCTGGCACTTAAAAGGTTAAACCACATGACCACGGTACCCAATCACAGCACCGAATTTTTTTCAGGGGGCCCCAGAGAAAGGTAAGGTTTCTCCTATTTAACTCCATTAATGCACCAGTCTGGAATGGGGATGCCTCCGTCCACCTGGAACTAAACCCAGCATTCACAAGATTAAAAGCTATTTAAGAAATGGTAAGGATCTTTTAATTACTTAATCTTTAAAGTAGCACTATCACGAAATTTTATAATGTTAAAAATCCATATAAACACATTGGCTAAAGAGAGAAGGGGTCACTTATACACCCGAACCGAATAAAACCCTTGCCAAGCGTGTGGTTTATTCTCACATGGTAGGAACACAATCTAGGGGTGACAGGTTCAGTCCATCCATTAAAATAAAAGAAACAAGCATGGCTGGATATTTTTTGATGTCAGATATACTGTATAAGTGACCTCTCCTCCCACCAACCAACATATTTGTATGGGTTATTATCATTGGACCTTATTTTCACGATAGTGCTCCTTTAACAACAAATCTAGCCAGATCAGAAGATAGCACTCTAATCAAATTAATAGAAGAATAAATTGATTCTAACAATTTTAGTCAATTTGACATTGGTAAAATATATCATGCTCAAAATATAACAACAACATAAACAACAACTTAACTTTTTACTATTTATTGCCAGCCTACCTGGAAATTGCCAGGACATTTTTCACCTTTTTGCACTATACTAGTTTAACTTTAAAGGAATGTCCAGGGGTTTCCCATAAAAAAATATATATATTGTTTTTCTAGTCTGGGCTTTCACATGAAATGAAATTTTTTAAAAATTTTGTAGCTTTTTTAAAATAAGAAAATGTAAGTTTTTCACGGAAATTATATTGTATGTAAAAGACCTATTCCTCCCAGTTACAACAGTACCACTGTATAAAATACAACTACTATGTGCACCTTGCAGTTTTTCCATTTACATTTTCCCTTTACATTTTAAATCCCCCCCCCCCCCCCCACAAATCATATAGTCTCTCAAAGTACACACTTCAAGCTTTCTAGGCGCACCATGCTTGCTTTTATGTTGCAGTTCTTTTGGAAACCCTTAAAGAATTCACTGGTTGCACATAACAACCATATTGCATGTGAAAGCTCCATTCCTTGCGATTATAATGGTACCACATATATATCGGTAGCCATTTAAAAAAATACAAATACTATCTGCACTATCAAGGGTTAAATTAAACCAGCCTGCCACCTGCTATGGGGACTTGTAGCCCAGGGTGCAGGGGGCAGCTAAGGCTTTAAAGGCTGCCAGCCCACATAGTCCTGCATGGGCTCTTTTGCCCCTCCCTCAGGCTTTGGGGAAACAGATAATGGGGCCAGGGGTTAATAGCAAGTGTCCCAATGGTTGTCAGGTGACCTATAAAAGGGGGGACCCTATGGATACCCCACTCAGGGAGTACCAAGGAAACAAGGGGAAAGTTGTCCAGTCGTATGAGTCCCTACTCTATTTACTACGATTGAAGGGGGGGGGGGAGAGGGGGTACCTTCGTAGGGGAACCCTCTTACAAGTGAGTAGTTTATCGGACTGATAGTCAATAATAGGGATGAGCGAATCGATCCGGACGAACCCGGATTCGATCCGAATTTCATGAAAAATTCGATTCGGATCGAATCCGAATTTCCCCGTGCTTCGATCGCTCGAAGTTTTCCTTTAACATCCATTCATTTACATTACAGGCATTCTAAGATGGCGGACGGGACATGTCCAGACATCTACCCCGCTCCAGTGCATGCTGGGGCAGTCACATGCAGCCTATCAGCAGCCAGCAAGCCCGGTGACGTCACAGCGCTATTTAAGGCGGCGGCCATCTTGCTTTTCCTCATTTCTCTATTGCATTCGTGAGAGACAGGACGCTGCTGTAGTCAGGGAGAGACAGTTAGAGAGCCAGTGACAGACAGGGACAGGCAGGAGACAGGCAGGAAGTCAGCGAGAAGCAGGGAAAGTTAGGAAAAATCGGAGGCAGTCACAGGGAGATTTTTTTTTTTTCATCCAGCCTGAGTTTTACTGGCTGGCTGACTGGCTTTTTTAGCGGTTTCAGGCTGCTTATACACTTTTGATGTTGTGCATATATACTGAACTGATCTCAAGTCTGCTGTGGGAACATTACCATTTTGTAAAATCTCATTAGCCTCTGTATTTACTCTAAGCGGCAAACTTATTTAAAGTAACTTATTGTTTGGCCTGTTTGAGCCTGCTTAGACACTGTTGCTGTGCATATATACTGATCTCAAGTCTGCTGTGGGGCATCCCATTCTGTAACATCACATTAGCCTCTGTATTTACTGTAAGCTGCACAGTTATTTAAAGTAATTTGGCCTGTTTGAGCCTGCTTAGACACTGTTGCTGTGCATATATACTGATCTCAAGTCTGCTGTGGGGCATCCCATTCTGTAACATCCCATTAGCCTCTGTATTTACTCTAAGCAGCAAACTTATTTAAAGTAATTTGGCCTGTTTGAGCCTGCTTAGACACTGTTGCTGTGCATATATACTGATCTCAAGTCTGCTGTGGGGCATCCCATTCTGTAACATCACATTAGCCTCTGTATTTACTGTAAGCTGCACAGTTATTTAAAGTAATTTGGCCTGTTTGAGCCTGCTTAGACACTGTTGCTGTGCATATATACTGATCTCAAGTCTGCTGTGGGGCATCCCATTCTGTAACATCCCATTAGCCTCTGTATTTACTCTAAGCAGCAAACTTATTTAAAGTAATTTGGCCTGTTTGAGCCTGCTTAGACACTGTTGCTGTGCATATATACTGATCTCAAGTCTTCTGTGGGGCATCCCATTCTGTAACATCACATTAGCCTCTGTATTTACTGTAAGCTGCACAGTTATTTAAAGTAATTTGGCCTGTTTGAGCCTGCTTAGACACTGTTGCTGTGCATATATACTGATCTCAAGTCTGCTGTGGGGCATCCCATTCTGTAACATCCCATTAGCCTCTGTATTTACTCTAAGCAGCAAACTTATTTAAAGTAATTTGGCCTGTTTGAGCCTGCTTAGACACTGTTGCTGTGCATATATACTGATCTCAAGTCTGCTGTGGGGCATCCCATTCTGTAACATCCCATTAGCCTCTGTATTTACTCTAAGCAGCAAACTTATTTAAAGTAATTTGGCCTGTTTGAGCCTGCTTAGACACTGTTGCTGTGCATATATACTGATCTCAAGTCTGCTGTGGGGCATCCCATTCTGTAACATCCCATTAGCCTCTGTATTTACTCTAAGCTGCACACTTATTTAAGGTAATCTGGCCTGTTTGAGCCTGCTTAGACACTGTTGCTGTGCATATATACTGATCTCAAGTCTGCTGTGGGGCATCCCATTCTGTAACATCCCATAAGCCTCTGTATTTACTCTAAGCTGCACACTTATTTAAAGTAATTTGGCCTGTTTGAGCCTGCTTAGACACTGTTGCTGTGCATATGTACTAATCTCAAGTCTGCTGTGGGGCATCCCATTCTGTAACATCCCATTAGCCTCTGTATTTACTTTAAGCAGCAAACTTATTTAAAGTAATTTGGCCTGTTTGAGTCTGCTTAGACACTGTTGCTGTGCATATATACTGATCTCAAGTCGGCTGTGGGGCATCCCATTCTGTAACATCCCATTAGCCTCTGTATTTACTCTAAGCTGCACACTTATTTAAGGTAATCTGGCCTGTTTGAGCCTGCTTAGACACTGTTGCTGTGCATATATACAGAGCTCAAGTCTGCTGTGGGGCATCCCATTCTGTAACATCCCATTAGCCTCTGTATTTACTGTAAGCTGCACAGTTATTTAACCCTTTAAACGCCAGCTACGTAAAATTCCCGTAGCTGCCTCTCCTGTCATTAAACGCCAGCTACGTAAATTTTACGTACCTGGCTTTTCACCCCTGCTAACTGGCCAAAAAAAATAAAAAGACACTCACCTGACCTCTCGTTTGATTCGGCCGGGTCTCCCCTTTAAGATGGTGTGCTCCGATCGTCCGTGGGACCTCCTCCGGCTGCAGGGGAGGGCCCGGAATAGGGTGCCCCCCCCGTTTTTAGCTGCCACTGGCTTTCCTGTAAAAAAAAAAAATAAATAAAAATGACATTTACCTACCTGCATGTGCGCTGGCTCCCGTCGACCCTCCTCTTCACCTGGGGGGCCTCCGATCCCCCCCCAGGGCTTGACGATCTTCAGGAGAGAGCCCGGGAGGCTCTCTCCTCTCTTCTGCTCGATGGCGGCCGCCATCTTGCCGCTAAGCCCCGCCCCCTTGGGTCATCCCGTTCGTCTCCCGTCAAGCCCCGCCCCTTTTGGGGGCGGGGCTATGTCGTCATCCCGGTCCCGATCACTGGCTTCAGCTGTTTCAGCTGTCAGATGCCGGTGATCGGCGACCTGGAAGGAGGTGGCAGGAGATCCTCTGATCTCCTGCTCCCCCTTCTCTGGATGCCGATCACCGGCATCTGTCATCAGAGCGGCGAGGGACAAGAGCTTGCAATCGGAGGTAAGTACAGTAAAAATTTTTTTTTTTTTTTTAATAAAATCATTTTGTGTGTGTGTTTTTTTTTTACAGTTAACCCTTTGTGAGCTGGTAAGGGGTCTGTCAGACCCCTGTACCAGCTCACAAGGCTCTGGGTCTGGCAAGTCACCTGCGGGCTAGCGGGTGACTTGCCATGAACCCCCAGCCCCCCATTACCTGCCTCCCCAAAGGCCAGGGGGGGGGGCAGAAGGGCCCGGGCCACTATGGCTATGGGGGCCTGTTCTACAAGCCCCCATAGCTGGCCCGGGTCGGTAACGCTGGGTAGGGGGGACCCTACGTCATTTTTTTTTTTGGATTTTTAAGGGTTTTAAACCCTTAAAATTCCAAAAAAAAGGGGTCCCCCACCCTGGGAGGGGGGACCCTATGTCAATTTTTTTTTTAATTAACCCCTTATGTCCTGTCACCCAGCTGGTAATAAATGCTTCCAGCATTTTGTGGTGTGGTGTGTTTTTTTTTTTTTTTACATTTTAAGTGGACCAACACCCAGGATTTTGACTTTCTTGGGTATTGGTCCTGGGGCATCCCGATTGGGGATGCCCCGCTGCGTGAAACCCCCCCGATCACCCACAATAACTCACCTTACCCGGGTCCTACGGCGCATGCGTGGCCGCTCGTCCAATCAGCGCGCTCAGAGCGGCTGAGTTATGGATGTCTAAGAGACATCTAAGCTCAGCCGCTCTGAGCGCGCTGGCGTCCGCATCCCCCACTTCCCTCTAACAGGGAGCGTGCCTGCGGCGGCCATTCATAAATAGTCGGCCTGGGCACGCGTCCTGCTAGAGGGATAGCGGGGATACGGCCCGCGCATGCGCCGTAGGACCGGATTCAAGTAAGTGGTAGCAGGTGTTCCGGGGGGTTTCACACAGGGGGGCATCCCGATTTTGGATGCCCCAGGGGGAGGGAATAGAACGGTCCAGGAATCTTATAGATTCCGGGGCCGATCAGCCCTGGGTGTTGGTCCACTTTAACCCATTGTGAACTTGTAAGGAGTCCATGAGACCCCTGTACCAGTTCACAAGGCTCGAGGGCTGTCAAGTGACCTGCGGCTAGCGGGTGACTTGCCATTAACCCCGGCCCCCCTATTACCTGCCTCCCCGAAGCCCAGGGGGGGCAGAAGGGCCCGGGCTGATTTAGGCGGTGCTGGCTTGTACTTGCCAGGGCGGGGGGCCACCAAAGCTGGCCCCTGCGCCCTGTTCTACAATCCCTGCATAGCTGATCCCTGGGCTACTTATGCTGGATAGGGGGGACCCCATGTCATTTTTATGGGAATTATTAAGGGTTTTTAACCCTTAAAATAAAAAAAATGGGGGTTACCCCCCCCCCCCCCCCCAGGAGAGGGAACCCCACACCAATTTTTTTTTCTTGATTTAACCCTTTATAGTGTGGATTGTAGTTGTATTTTATTTTTACATGTTATAAAATGTTTTTTCAGTTTGGGGGGGTCTTCTGAACAGTAACAGGGGGCTACCGATACATATGTGGTACCGTTGTAATCGGAAGAAATGGGGCTTTCACATGCAATATGGATTTCTTTAATAAAACAAATGTTTTATTTGAAATAAAGGAGATAATTTTCTAAAAAAAAATTTTTTATTTTGTTTTGTTTAATTTACTCAAAAATATTAAAAAAAAAACAGTAAAAACATTACAAACAAGACATTTCATGTTAAAGCCTAAACTCTGACGCAAAAAAAAAATATATGATTTTCCTGGAAATTCCTGCAAAAATCACAGTTAAGCATAGCGCAAAATGGTGAAAAATGACCTGTCAAGAGGGTGACAAAGCCTAAAGTAGGCTGGCAGTTAAAAGGGTTAGTAGTACCTATGCATGTTGGGTATCGTTCTGCTCGGGGGATTTTGCGCTTTCAGATTTAGCTTGTTTTTTTTTGTTTGCATATTGATATTTTAGGAAAACTCATTTTTTATTCTGCTTTATTATACATTTTTTTAAGGAAACCCTGTGCGACCAACGAATTCTTTGAGGGATTACTTCCAGAAAGATGGGCCCACTACAACATGCTGGGTATGCTTAGAAAGCTTATCATGTGTACTTTCAGAAAATATATGGTTTGTGGCGGGTATTCCAAATGTAAAGGGTTGTTTTGGTAGAAAAAGCGCAAGGTGCCACTTTGGCAACTCTTCCACTGACAGTAGCTATGCATGTTGGGTATTGTTCTGTTCGGGGGATGTTGCTTTTTTAGATTAACCTGTTTTTTCTTGTTTGCTTATAGTTTTCTTTAGAAAAATGTGGCTTTGATTCTGCTTTTTTATCCTTTTTTAAGGAAGTTCTGTGTAACCAAAGAATACATTGAGGGAGAACTTCCAGAAAACTGTGGCAACATCAACAAGCCTGGTATGCCTAAAAAGCTTGAGGTGTGTACTTCCAGAGAATATATAGTGTGTGGGGGGTATTTCAAATGTAAAAGGTTGTTTTTATTGAAAAACTGCAAGGTGCACATAGTGCTTAGCATAGCTGTATTTGATCTGAAAATCCCCTAAAGCGCTGTTTCAGTTTGGGGGAGTCTCCTGGGCAGGAAAGGGCATCTACCAATACATATGTGGTGCCGTTGTAACCGGGAGAAATTGGGATTTCACACGCAATAAGATTTTATTGACAAACTTACATTTTTTATTACAAAAAACACTACAAATTGTAAAAAATAGATTTTTTTTTATTTTTTGGCACATATCTCACCCCAAGATATTAAGAATACACTTAAAAAATGACAAACAAGACATTTCATGTTAAAGCCCAGACTCTGCTGAAAAAAACAATATACAATTTTTCTGTGAAATCCCTGGAAATCCCTTCAAAAATCACAGTTGAACATGCATAGTGCAAAATAGTGAAAAATGGTCTGGCAACAAAGCGTAACAAAAACTCCAGGTAGGCTGGCACTTAAAGGGTTAAAGTAATTTGGCCTGTTTGAGCCTGCTTAGACACTGTTGCTGTGCATATATACTGATCTCAAGTCTGCTGTGGGGCATCCCATTCTGTAACATCCCATTAGCCTCTGTATTTACTCTAAGCTGCACACTTATTTAAGGTAATCTGGCCTGTTTGAGCCTGCTTAGACACTGTTGCTGTGCATATATACAGATCTCAAGTCTGCTGTGGGGCATCCCATTCTGTAACATCCCATTAGCCTCTGTATTTACTGTAAGCTGCACAGTTATTTAAAGTAATTTGGCCTGTTTGAGCCTGCTTAGACACTGTTGCTGTGCATATATACTGATCTCAAGTCTGCTGTGGGGCATCCCATTCTGTAACATCACATAAGCCTCTGTATTTACTCTAAGCTGCACACTTATTTAAAATAATTTGGCCTGTTTGAGCCTGCTTAGACACTGTTGCTGTGCATATATACTGATCTCAAGTCTGCTGTGGGGCATCCCATTCTGTAACATCCCATTAGCCTCTGTATTTACTCTAAGCTGCACAGTTATTTAAAGTAATTTGGCCTGTTTGAGCCTGCTTAGACACTGTTGCTGTGCATATATACTGATCTCAAGTCTGCTGTGGGGCATCCCATTCTGTAACATCCCATTAGCCTCTGTATTTACTCTAAGCTGCAAACTTATTTAAAGTAATTTGGCCTGTTTGAGCCTGCTTAGACACTGTTGCTGTGCATATAGACTGATCTCAAGTCTGCTGTGGGGCATCCCATTCTGTAACATCCCATTAGCCTCTGTATTTACTGTAAGCTGCACAGTTATTTAAAGTAATTTGGCCTGTTTGAGCCTGCTTAGACACTGTTGCTGTGCATATATACTGATCTCAAATCTGCTGTGGGGCATCCCATTCTGTAACATCACATTAGCCTCTGTATTTACTGTAAGCAGCAAACTTATTTAAAGTAATTTGGCCTGTTTGAGCCTGCTTAGACACTGTTGCTGTGCATGTATACTGATCTCAAGTCTGCTGTGGGGCATCCCATTCTGTAACATCCCATTAGCCTCTGTATTTACTCTAAGCAGCAAACTTATTTAAAGTAATTTGGCCTGTTTGAGCCTGCTTAGACACTGTTGCTGTGCATATATACTGATCTCAAGTCTGCTGTGGGGCATCCCATTCTGTAACATCCCATTAGCCTCTGTATTTACTCTAAGCTGCACAGTTATTTAAAGTAATTTGGCCTGTTTGAGCCTGCTTAGACACTGTTGCTGTGCATATATACTGATCTCAAGTCTGCTGTGGGGCATCCCATTCTGTAACATCCCATTAGCCTCTGTATTTACTCTAAGCTGCAAACTTATTTAAAGTAATTTGGCCTGTTTGAGCCTGCTTAGACACTGTTGCTGTGCATATAGACTGATCTCAAGTCTGCTGTGGGGCATCCCATTCTGTAACATCCCATTAGCCTCTGTATTTACTGTAAGCTGCACAGTTATTTAAAGTAATTTGGCCTGTTTGAGCCTGCTTAGACACTGTTGCTGTGCATATATACTGATCTCAAATCTGCTGTGGGGCATCCCATTCTATAACATCACATTAGCCTCTGTATTTACTGTAAGCAGCAAACTTATTTAAAGTAATTTGGCCTGTTTGAGCCTGCTTAGACACTGTTGCTGTGCATGTATACTGATCTCAAGTCTGCTGTGGGGCATCCCATTCTGTAACATCCCATTAGCCTCTGTATTTACTCTAAGCAGCAAACTTATTTAAAGTAATTTGGCCTGTTTGAGCCTGCTTAGACACTGTTGCTGTGCATATATACTGATCTCAAGTCTGCTGTGGGGCATCCCATTCTGTAACATAACCTACCTCTCTTATTTAAACTAAGCAGGCCTCTTATTTACACTAAGCAGCTCTCTTATTTAAACTAAGCAGGCCTCTTGGAGGCTGATTTTCCACTTTTGGGTGTGCATTATATTCGGTTTCATATACAGTGGGGTATCCCAATTTGTAAGATAACCTACCCCAACCATGTAAACTAAAGAGGCCTGTTGCAGCCTGAGTTTCTCTGCTTGCGTATGGCCTGCATTACAATCTGTCTCTTTCAATGACACTGCTGCCTGGGGTATCCCAATTTGTAAGATAACCTACCCCAACCATGTAAACTAAAGGTTACGTCCTTCCAGAAGGAAAACTTATGCCGAACACTATTTTTGTTAGGGGCATTGACCTTTGGATTGATCGGCATGAAATTAAGGATTTTTTTTCAAAGTATGGCGCTGTAAAGAAGGTCAAAATTATTTCTCATACTTGGATTATTGTTACTTTTTGTTCAGCTTGAAATATACCAGGCCACACGGGCATCCCAAGGCACATGCTATTTTAACCCTATCTGTTATACAACATAAGCGTTGATCAGCATCAGCTGCTTTATTAAGCTACTTCAGTTTGCACTTGTTTTTGACTGCTTTTAATAAACCAGGCCGCAGGGCACTCCAAAGCTTGCACCCTATCTGTTTATACTAAATAAGCATCTACAGCCTCAGCTTTATTAAGTTATTGCATTTTGAATTGGTTTTGGTCTGCTTTAAATACACCAGGCCGCAAGGTATCCCAAACCTGCATGTTGTACCCCATCTGTTATTCTAAATAAGCGTTGATCAGCATCAGCTTTATTAAGCTATTGCATTTTGCATTGGTTTTTGTCCTGCTGCCAAAACACTAGGCCCCAGGGTATCCCAAACCTGCACTTAGCAGCCTATCTGTTATACTAAATACGCTTGTTGATCCTTCCTCAGCTTAATCAAAGTATAGCATTTTGAATTGGTTTTTGTCCTGCAGTCAAATCACTAGCCCATATGGGCTAGTTTGGCTTCCCAGCAAATCCAGTGGATCCTGAAGGTGTGTTGGCATGGTCATGTCAAGGTATGACATGACCTGCTGTTTGAGGTCCAGGTCTTCCTGCTGCTCATGAGTAGACTCACTATGCGGGTGTAGAAAGCTACTCACTAGCGACTGAAGACTGAGTCCGCTGCTGATGGAGCTGCTGCTGCTGCTCCTTCCACCCCCCAGCAGCCAAGGCAGTGGAAGGTGATCGCAGAGGTCCCCCCGAGTCAGACCTGCGGGAGTATGGGCCATGGCGCAGATAGACATCGCCCAACAGACTACGTGGGATGTCTCTGTAGTAGGTCAGTTTGTCCTCCCTCTCAGTGGGCGTAAAAAATGCCCCCATTTTGTGCCGGAAACGAGGGTCCAATAAGTTGGAGAGCCAGAAGTCTTCCCGCTGACAAATGGAGACAATTCTGCGCTCACTAGTACGCAAGCATGTGAGCATGCATCGTGCCATTTGTGCAAGTGACTCGGAGGGACTACCTGTCTCCATCTCCACTGTAAACTGCCACGGTGTGTCTGGGTCCTCTGTCTCGCCTTCCTCACAACCCTCTAGCTCCTGTGGCTGCTCCTGCTCCTCCTCTCCTGTCAGATGACTAGATAAAATGGTCATTTTGTGAAACCTAAACTGTGGTTTGCTGTGCCCCACCCCCTCCTCCTCCTCCACTTCAGCCCCCACAGGCTTCATGTGGCTGTGAAATGTATGTGCCATGTCTCCAGTGCCCTGACCAGCCATGGTTTCCAACATGTGTTGTAGTACATGAAGCAGTGGAATCTCATCGTTCATCTCATAGTCCTGGCAACTGACTAATAAAGTAGCTTCCTCAAAGGGCCTGAGCAAACGGCCGGTGTCACGTATGAGCTGCCAATGGTTTACATTGAATTTACACAGGGGTGTCCCCCTATCCATTTGGATCATCCAGAAATCCGTGATGGCTTTTCTCTGTTCCTATAGTGGATCCTGCATATGGAGGGTGGAATTCCAATGGGTGGAAACATCGCAAATCAGAGTATGTTGGGGTACACCGTTCTGACGCTGAGGCTCAATAAGGTTGTGCTTGGTGGTGTAGGAGTGCCAGAAGTGCATGCTAACTTTCTTTCCTGTTGTTCGGATGTCTTTCAGATGGGGGAAGACTTCAGAAAACGCTTGACAACTAGACTGAACACGTGTGCCATGTCAGGACGCATGACTCTGGCTTAATTGTCGCAGCGCAAACAAGATGTTCTTTCAAGTATCATTCACCATGGGTCCAAATTTGCTGTTTTCTTGGATTAAGCAATGCTTTAATGGATTGAGTTCTCATTTTTAGTAGTTCCTCCCATGTGTGACTCAAGGAAAACCATGTGAAGAACAGCGTGAAACCACAATCACCAAGGGGGCCTTAAAGGATATATATTGTCCACCATGAGTCCATAGTTACAGCTCCAGATGTAGACAACACTGTGCACTTTGGTACACACTGACAGGCTAAAGGACTGGCCCACCTTCTGTTCAACAACATTTTACAGGGCAGGTACTGCCATCTTCGCAAAGCAATGATACCATGGGTCTCTCCACCTCGGCTCGGCACAAGCCATCAGTTCTCTGAAAGGTCCACCACTGGGTAATGCAGCAGGCTGGACTTATGGTGACGCTGTCTGAGAGGAGAAATCCCTCAGACATCAAGATTAAAATTTCCAAGAATTTTTGAGGGCTAATTATTCAGAGGCAATGATACCTAGTTGTTTCTGATTTAATTACAAGGTGGAAACACACCCTCAAACAAAACTTTACTTTGGCAATACTATTGCATTTGTTTATTCATAATTTTATGTATATATACTAACTAACCTACTTTTTCTCCACAGGATTGTGGATGCTACATGAAAAACTGCCACATCGCTGAGTAGCTGATTTTTCCTACCAACAGTCCCCAATAATTCACTGCTGCTGCTGCTGCCGCCGCCACCACCGCAGACTCCAGGGACCCTCTTCCACTACCTCCGCTTGCAACACCTCCTCCCACGACACTCTCCTCATCACTAATTGCCCGGCTAGTGGAAGAAGAGGCGAGTGTCTCCTCCACTTCTTGGCTGGGCAGTAGCTGCTGAATTTTATGATTATCAGATCTTCATCAATGGATAGTGGAGCTGAACCCAAAGCATAACAACAGACAGTTGACTGGGGGTGTCAGATGCCACTTGTGATGCAGTGGACTGCTTTTGCAGCACTTCGAGACAAAGTTGCTTCATTGGCTGACAGGTAAAGTTGTGGAACATATGGTTGAAAAGCAAGAATAACCATTTGTTTTTATATGAAAAAGACCCTGGTTTATACATACTTTTTTTTTTCCAGAGACTGCCCTGCATGGAAATGAATGGTGCATGGATCAGCCAAGCTTTCCTCCTAACAATGCCTGATGTATTCCAGTAGATTGATGACGGGGCCAGACCAACACTAAAGAAAGATGGATCGTGCAAAACAGATTTAAGGCGCTGCTCTCCAGTTACAGACATTCCTCCGCATCGGACCACAAGTAAGTATTGATAAAAAAATCCTTTACGTTACTCTTACTCTTTACTTATATTCTTCGGATAAGATGGATCAGAAATCCAGATTAAAAATTCCAAGAATTTTTGAGGGCTAATTAGTCAGAGGCAATGATACCTTGTTGTTTTGATTTAATTAAAAGGTGGAAACACACCCTAAAACAAAACTTCACTTTGGCAATACTTTTGCATTTGTTTATTCATAATTTTATGTAGATATTACTAACTAAGCTACTTTTTCTCCACATGACTCTCCACAGGGTGTGATTCATCCAATCTTTGGGCTCCAGCAGCCAACTGCAGTGTCTCTTTCAAGCTATGTTTGGGCTCCTGCAGCTGCTGCTGCTGCTGCTTGCAACTCCAGGGTGTGATTCATCCAATTTTTGGGCTCCTGAAGCCAACCCCAGTGTCTCTTTAAAGTAATGTTTGGGCTCCTGCTGCTGCTGCTGTCAACTCCAGGGTGTGATTCATCCAATTTTTGGGCTCCTGAAGCCAACCCCAGTGTCTCTTTTAAGTAATGTTTGGGCTCCTGCTGCTGCTGCCAACTCCAGGGTGTGATTCATCCAATTTTTTGGGCACCTGCTGCCAACTCCAGTGTCTCTTTAAAGTTATGTTTGGGCTCCTGCTGCTGCTGCTGCCAACTCCAGGGTGTGATTCATCCAATTTTTGGGCTCCTGAAGCCAACCCCAGTGTCTCTTTAAAGTAATGTTTGGGCTCCTGCTGCTGCTGCTGCGAACTCCAGGGTGTGATTCATCCAATTTTTGGGCTCCTGCTGCCAACTCCAGTGTCTCTTTAAAGTTATGTTTGGGCTCCTGATGCTGCTGCTGCCAACTCCAGGGTGTGATTCATCCAATTTTTGGGCTCCTGAAGCCAACCCCAGTGTCTCTTTAAAGTACTGTTTCGGCTCCTGCTGCTGCTGCCAACTTCAGGGTGTAATTCATCCAATTTTTGGGCTCCCGAAGCCAACCCCAGTGTCTCTTTAAAGTAATGTTTGGGCTCCTGCTGCTGCTGCCAACTCCAGGGTGTGATTCATCCAATGTTTTGGGCTCCTGCTGCCAACTCCGGTGTCTCTTTAAAGTTATGTTTGGGCTCCTGCTGCTGCTGCTTGCAACTCCAGGGTGTGATTCATCCAATTTTTGGGCTCCTGAAGCAAACCCCAGTGTCTCTTTAAAGTAATGTTTGGGCTCCTGCTGCTGCTGCTGCTGCCAACTCCAGGGTGTGATTCATCCAATTTTTGGGCTCCTGCTGCCAACTCCAGTGTCTCTTTAAAGTTATGTTTGGGCTCCTGCTGCTGCTGCTGCCAACTCCAGGGTGTGATTCATCCAATTTTTGGGCTCCTGAAGCCAACCCCAGTGTCTCTTTAAAGCAATGTTTGGGCTCCTGCTGCTTGCAACTCCAGGGTGTGATTCTTCCAATTTTTGGGCTCCTGAAGCCAACCCCAGTGTCTCTTTAAAGTGATGTTTGGGCTCCTGCTGCTGCTGCTGCCAACTCCAGGGTGTGATTCATCCAATTTTTGGGCTCCTGAAGCCAACCCCAGTGTCTCTTTAAAGTAATGTTTGGGCTCTTGCTGCTGTCAACTCCAGGGTGTGATTCATCCAATCTTTGGGCTCCTGAAGCCAACCCCAGTGTCTCTTTAAAGTATTGCTTGGGCTCCTGCTGCTGCTGCTGCTTGCAACTCCAGGGTGTGATTCATCCAATTTTTGGGCTCCTGAAGCCAACCCCAGTGTCTCTTTAAAGTAATGTTTGGGCTCCTGCTGCTGCTGCTGCTGCGAACTCCGGGGTGTGATTCATCCAATTTTTGGGCTCCTGCTGCCAACCCCAGTGTCTCTTTAAAGTAATGTTTGGGCTTCTGCTGCTGCTGCCAACTCCAGGGTGTGATTCATCCAATTTTTGGGCTCCTGAAGCCAACCCCAGTGTCTCTTTAAAGTAATGTTTGGGCTCCTGCTGCTGCTGCCAACTCCAGTGTGTGATTCATCCAATTTTTTGGTCTCCTGCTGCCAACTCCAGTGTCTCTTTAAAGTTATGTTTGGGCTCCTGCTGCTGCTGCTGCCAACTTCAGGGTGTGATTCATCCAATTTTTGGGCTCCTGAAGCCAACCCCAGTGTCTCTTTAAAGTAATGTTTGGGCTCCTGCTGCTGCTGCTGCCAACTCCAGGGTGTGATTCATCCAATTTTTGGGCTCCTGCTGCCAACTCCAGTGTCTCTTTAAAGTTATGTTTGGGCTCCTGCTGCTGCCAACTCCAGGGTGTGATTCTTCCAATTTTTGGGCTCCTGAAGCCAACCCCAGTGTCTCTTTAAAGTAATGTTTGGGCTCCTGCTGCTGCTGCTGCCAACTCCAGGGTGTGATTCATCCAATTTTTGGGCTCCTGAAGCCAACCCCAGTGTCTCTTTAAAGTAATGTTTGGGCTCCTGCTGCTGCTGCCAACTCCAGGGTGTGATTCATCCAATTTTTGGGCTCCTGAAGCCAACCCCAGTGTCTCTTTAAAGTAATGTTTGGGCTTCTGCTGCTGCTGCTGCTGCCAAATCCAGGGTGTGATTCATCCAATTTTGGGCTCCTGAAGCCAACCCCAGTGTCTCTTTAAAGTAATGTTTGGGCTCCTGCTGCTGCTGCTGGCAACTCCAGGGTGTGATTCATCCAATTTTTGGGCTCCTGAAGCCAACCCCAGTGTCTCTTTAAAGTAATGTTTGGGCTTCTGCTGCTGCTGCTGCTGCCAACTCCAGGGTGTGATTCATCCAATTTTGGGCTCCTGAAGCCAACCCCAGTGTCTCTTTAAAGTAATGTTTGGGCTCCTGCTGCTGCTGCTGGCAACTCCAGGGTGTGATTCATCCAATTTTTGGGCTCCTGAAGCCAACCCCAGTATCTCTTTAAAGTAATGTTTGGGCTCCTGCTGCTGCTGCCAACTCCAGGGTGTGATTCATCCAATTTTTGGGCTCCTGAAGCCAACCCCAGTGTCTCTTTAAAGTAATGTTTGGGCTCCTGCTGCTGCTGCTGCTGCTTGCAACTCCAGGGTGTGATTCATCCAATTTTTGGGCTCCTGAAGCCAACCCCAGTGTCTCTTTAAAGTAATGTTTGGGCTCCTGCTGCTGCTGCTGCTGCCAACTCCAGGGTGTGATTCATCCAATTTTTGGGCTCCTGCTGCCAACTCCAGTGTCTCTTTAAAGTTATGTTTGGGCTCCTGCTGCTGCTGCTTGCAACTCCAGGGTGTGATTCATCCAATTTTTGGGCTCCTGAAGCCAACCCCAGTGTCTCTTTAAAGTAATGTTTGGGCTCCTGCTGCTGCTGCCAACTCCAGGGTGTGATTCATCCAATTTTTGGGCTCCTGAAGCCAACCCCAGTGTCTCTTTAAAGTAATGTTTGGGCTCCTGCTGCTGCTGCTTGCAACTCCAGGGTGTGATTCATCCAATTTTTGGGCTCCTGAAGCCAACCCCAGTGTCTCTTTAAAGTAATGTTTGGGCTCCTGCTGCTACTGCTGCCAACTCCAGGGTGTGATTCATCCAATTTTGGGCTCCTGAAGCCAACCCCAGTGTCTCTTTAAAGTAATGTTTGGGCTCCTGCTGCTGCTGCTGGCAACTCCAGGGTGTGATTCATCCAATTTTTGGGCTCCTGAAGCCAACCCCAGTGTCTCTTTAAAGTAATGTTTGGGCTTCTGCTGCTGCTGCTGCTGCCAACTCCAGGGTGTGATTCATCCAATTTTGGGCTCCTGAAGCCAACCCCAGTGTCTCTTTAAAGTAATGTTTGGGCTCCTGCTGCTGCTGCTGCTGGCAACTCCAGGGTGTGATTCATCCAATTTTTGGGCTCCTGAAGCCAACCCCAGTGTCTCTTTAAAGTAATGTTTGGGCTCCTGCTGCTGCTGCCAACTCCAGGGTGTGATTCATCCAATTTTTGGGCTCCTGAAGCCAACCCCAGTGTCTCTTTAAAGTAATGTTTGGGCTCCTGCTACTGCTGCTGCTGCTTGCAACTCCGGGGTGTGATTCATCCAATTTTTGGGCTCCTGAAGCCAACCCCAGTGTCTCTTTAAAGTAATGTTTGGGCTCCTGCTGCTGCTGCTGCTGCCAACTCCAGGGTGTGATTCATCCAATTTTTGGGCTCCTGCTGCCAACTCCAGTGTCTCTTTAAAGTTATGTTTGGGCTCCTGCTGCTGCTGCTTGCAACTCCAGGGTGTGATTCATCCAATTTTTGGGCTCCTGAAGCCAACCCCAGTGTCTCTTTAAAGTAATGTTTGGGCTCCTGCTGCTGCTGCCAACTCCAGGGTGTGATTCATCCAATTTTTGGGCTCCTGAAGCCAACCCCAGTGTCTCTTTAAAGTAATGTTTGGGCTCCTGCTGCTGCTGCTTGCAACTCCAGGGTGTGATTCATCCAATTTTTGGGCTCCTGAAGCCAACCCCAGTGTCTCTTTAAAGTAATGTTTGGGCTCCTGCTGCTACTGCTGCCAACTCCAGGGTGTGATTCATCCAATTTTTGGGCTCCTGAAGCCAACCCAAGTGTCACTTTAAAGTAGTGTTTGGGCTCCTGCTGCTGCTGCCAACTCCAGGGTGTGATTCATCCAATGTTTTGGGCTCCTGCTGCCAACCCCAGTGTCTCTTTAAAGTTATGTTTGGGCTCCTGCTGCTGCTGCTGCCAACTCCAGGGTGTGATTCATCCAATTTCTGGGCTCCTGAAGCCAACCCCAGTGTCTCTTTAAAGTAATGTTTGGGCTCCTGCTGCTGCTGCTGCTGCCAAATCCAGGGTGTGATTCATCCAATTTTTGGGCTCCTGCTGCCAACTCCAGTGTCTCTTTAAAGTTATGTTTGGGCTCCTGCTGCTGCTGCTGCCAACTCCAGGGTGTGATTCATCCAATTTTTGGGCTCCTGAAGCCAACCCCAGTGTCTCTTTAAAGCAATATTTGGGCTCCTGCTGCTGCTGCTTGCAACTCCAGGGTGTGATTCTTCCAATTTTTGGGCTCCTGAAGCCAACCCCAGTGTCTCTTTAAAGTGATGTTTGGGCTCCTGCTGCTGCTGCTGCCAACTCCAGGGTGTGATTCATCCAATTTTTGGGCTCCTGAAGCCAACCCCAGTGTCTCTTTAAAGTAATGTTTGGGCTCTTGCTGCTGTCAACTCCAGGGTGTGATTCATCCAATCTTTGGGCTCCTGAAGCCAACCCCAGTGTCTCTTTAAAGTATTGCTTGGGCTCCTGCTGCTGCTGCTGCTTGCAACTCCAGGGTGTGATTCATCCAATTTTTGGGCTCCTGAAGCCAACCCCAGTGTCTCTTTAAAGTAATGTTTGGGCTCCTGCTGCTGCTGCGAACTCCGGGGTGTGATTCATCCAATTTTTGGGCTCCTGCTGCCAACCCCAGTGTCTCTTTAAAGTAATGTTTGGGCTTCTGCTGCTGCTGCTGCTGCCAACTCCAGGGTGTGATTCATCCAATTTGTGGGCTCCTGAAGCCAACCCCAGTGTCTCTTTAAAGTAATGTTTGGGCTCCTGCTGCTGCTGCCAACTCCAGTGTGTGATTCATCCAATTTTTTGGGCTCCTGCTGCCAACTCCAGTGTCTCTTTAAAGTTATGTTTGGGCTCCTGCTGCTGCTGCCAACTCCAGGGTGTGATTCATCCAATTTTTGGGCTCCTGAAGCCAACCCCAGTGTCTCTTTAAAGTAATGTTTGGGCTCCTGCTGCTGCTGCTGCTGCTGCTGCCAACTCCAGGGTTTGATTCATCCAATTTTTGGGCTCCTGCTGCCAACTCCAGTGTCTCTTTAAAGTTATGTTTGGGCTCCTGCTGCTGCCAACTCCAGGGTGTGATTCATGCAATTTTTGGGCTCCTGAAGCCAACCCCAGTGTCTCTATAAAGTAATGTTTGGGCTCCTGCTGCTGCTGCTGCTTGCAACTCCAGGGTGTGATTCATCCAATTTTTGGGCGCCTGAAGCCAACCCCAGTGTCTCTTTAAAGTAATGTTTGGGCTCCTGCTGCTGCTGCCAACTCCAGGGTGTGATTCGTCCAATTTTTGGGCTCCTGAAGCCAACCCCAGTGTCTCTTTAAAGTAATGTTTGGGCTTCTGCTGCTGCTGCCAACTCCAGGGTGTGATTCATCCAATTTTTGGGCTCCTGAAGCCAACCCCAGTGTCTCTTTAAAGTAATGTTTGGGCTCCTGCTGCTGCTGCTTGCAACTCCAGGGTGTGATTCATCCAATTTTTGGGCTCCTGAAGCCAACCCCAGTGTCTCTTTAAAGTAATGTTTGGGCTCCTGCTGCTGCTGCCAACTCCAGGGTGTGATTCATCCAATTTTTGGGCTCCTGAAGCCATCCCCAGTGTCTCTTTAAAGTAATGTTTGGGTTCCTGCTGCTGCTGCTGCTTGCAACTCCAGGGTGTGATTCATCCAATTTTTGGGCTCCTGAAGCCAACCCCAGTGTCTCTTTAAAGTAATGTTTGGGCTCCTGCTGCTGCTGCTGCCAACTCCAGGGTGTGATTCATCCAATTTTTGGGCTCCTGCTGCCAACTCCAGTGTCTCTTTAAAGTTATGTTTGGGCTCCTGCTGCTGCCAACTCCAGGGTGTGATTCATCCAATTTTTGGGCTCCTGAAGCCAACCCCAGTGTCTCTTTAAAGTAATGTTTGGGCTCCTGCTGCTGCTGCTTGCAACTCCAGGGTGTGATTCATCCAATTTTTGGGCTCCTGAAGCCAACCCCAGTGTCTCTTTAAAGTGATGTTTGGGCTCCTGCTGCTGCTGCTGCCAACTCCAGGGTGTGATTCATCCAATTTTTGGGCTCCTGAAGCCAACCCCAGTGTCTCTTTAAAGTAATGTTTGGGCTCTTGCTGCTGTCAACTCCAGGGTGTGATTTATCCAATCTTTGGGCTCCTGAAGCCAACCCCAGTGTCTCTTTAAAGTATTGCTTGGGCTCCTGCTGCTGCTGCTGCTGCTGCTTGCAACTCCAGGGTGTGATTCATCCAATTTTTGGGCTCCTGAAGCCAACCCCAGTGTCTCTTTAAAGTAATGTTTGGGCTCCTGCTGCTGCTGCGAACTCCGGGTGTGATTCATCCAATTTTTGGGCTCCTGCTGCCAACCCCAGTGTCTCTTTAAAGTAATGTTTGGGCTTCTGCTGCTTCTGCTGCTGCCAACTCCAGGGTGTGATTCATCCAATTTGTGGGCTCCTGAAGCCAACCCCAGTGTCTCTTTAAAGTAATGTTTGGGCTCCTGCTGCTGCTGCCAACTCCAGTGTGTGATTCATCCAATTTTTTGGGCTCCTGCTGCCAACTCCAGTGTCTCTTTAAAGTTATGTTTGGGCTCCTGCTGCTGCTGCTGCCAACTCCAGGGTGTGATTCATCCAATTTTTGGGCTCCTGAAGCCAACGCCAGTGTCTCTTTAAAGTAATGTTTGGGCTCCTGCTGCTGCTGCTGCTGCCAACTCCAGGGTGTGATTCATCCAATTTTTGGGCTCCTGCTGCCAACTCCAGTGTCTCTTTAAAGTTATGTTTGGGCTCCTGCTGCTGCCAACTCCAGGGTGTGATTCATGCAATTTTTGGGCTCCTGAAGCCAACCCCAGTGTCTCTTTAAAGTAATGTTTGGGCTCCTGCTGCTGCTGCTTGCAACTCCAGGGTGTGATTCATCCAATTTTTGGGCTCCTGAAGCCAACCCCAGTGTCTCTTTAAAGTAATGTTTGGGCTCCTGCTGCTGCTGCCAACTCCAGGGTGTGATTCATCCAATTTTTGGGCTCCTGAAGCCAACCCCAGTGTCTCTTTAAAGTAATGTTTGGGCTCCTGCTGCTGCTGCTTGCAACTCCAGGGTGTGATTCATCCAATTTTTGGGCTCCTGAAGCCAACCCCAGTGTCTCTTTAAAGTAATGTTTGGGTTCCTGCTGCTGCTGCTGTTGCTTGCAACTCCAGGGTGTGATTCATCCAATTTTTGGGCTCCTGAAGCCAGCCCCAGTGTCTCTTTAAAGTAATGTTTGGGCTCCTGCTGCTGCTGCTGCTGCCAACTCCAGGCTGTGATTCATCCAATTTTTGGGCTCCTGCTGCCAACTCCAGTGTCTCTTTAAAGTTATGTTTGGGCTCCTGCTGCTGCCAACTCCAGGGTGTGATTCATCCAATTTTTGGGCTCCTGAAGCCAACCCCAGTGTCTCTTTAAAGTAATGTTTGGGCTCCTGCTGCTTGCAACTCCAGGGTGTGATTCATCCAATTTTTGGGCTCCTGAAGCCAACCCCAGTGTCTCTTTAAAGTAATGTTTGGGCTCCTGCTGCTGCTGCCAACTCCAGGGTGTGATTCATCCAATTTTTGGGCTCCTGAAGCCAACCCCAGTGTCTCTTTAAAGTAATGTTTGGGCTCCTGCTGCTGCTGCTTGCAACTCCAGGGTGTGATTCATCCAATTTTTGGGCTCCTGAAGCCAACCCCAGTGTCTCTTTAAAGTAATGTTTGGGCTCCTGCTGCTGCTGCTGCTGCTGCTGCCAACTCCAGGGTGTGATTCATCCAATTTTTGGGCTCCTGCTGCCAACCCCAGTGTCTCTTTAAAGTAATGTTTGGGCTCCTGCTGCTGCTGCTGCCAACTCCAGGGTGTGATTCATCCAATTTTTGGGCTCCTGAAGCCAACCCCAGTGTCTCTTTCAAGCTATGTGTGGGCTCCTGCTGCTGCTGCTTGCAACTCCAGGGTGTGATTCATCCAGTCTTTGGGCTCCTGCAGCCAACTCCAGTGTCTCTTTCAAGCTATGTTTGGGCTCCTGCTGCTGCTTGAAACTCCAGGGTGTGTCATTCAATTTTTGGGATCCTGCTGCTGCCAACTCCAGTGTCTCTTTCAGCCAATGTTTGGGCTCCTGCTGCTGCTTGCAACTCCAGGGTGTGATTCATCCAATTTTTGGGCTCCTGCTGCTGCCAACTCCAGTGTCTCTTTAAAGCAATGTTTGGGCTCCTGCCCCTCATAGTGATGCCACTTCAACTCTCTGTAATTGTGCCGCTCTGCGATTCTATTAGCGATGCCTCTGATTTGCATGTGATATTTATTTAAAGTAATATTTAACTAACCCAGCACGCATCCTATGCGTGTTACAGCAAGGCAGAATGGTTTACAACCCTATTGAGGCTCTAGGAGGCTCCGAAATAGCCGTTTTTAATAGCGATTCGTCTCGAATAAATTCGGGTCAAAACGATTTTTGTCGGAAAGTTCGGCGAATCAGTCGAATCGAATTTTTCAAAAGTTTGCTTATCTCTAGTCAATAAGTAACATGTAAAATAGCACTAATAAATGTATTGCTTCATAAATAATTGCAAAATGCAAAATGTCATTTCAACTTAGTTGGCATACCTTGTACATTTTTTCCACATATTTCAAAGAATGTTTACATACAAGTACACATTTCCATTTATACAGAGGTACAGAGATATCCAGATAATAATTCTTATCTGGTCTCCTCCAAATGTTGAATGATCTGTTGTTTACAGTTCGTAGCAAGCATCTGGTAGTTTACAGCAAGCGTATCACCTGTGAGTATATACAGAAGAGTGTGCAGACGTTTCGCAAAAAGAATGCTTCCTCAGTGCACTCTCTATCAAATATAACATCAAATATAATAATATAAACATAATCATTAGCTGTGTGATTTGTTGCACATATCATTTAATTCTAGCAATCATGTATGTCATAAGTAATGGTTGGTACGTCTGTTCAATGGGCTGTGAGGAAAGGGAGCGCTTGTTTTTCTTTGTATTGGGATCTGTAGGAAAGTATTAGATTGGTTATTAATATATAAAGTCAATTTAGGGACTGCGGGTATATTACTGTTTTTATTTTAAAATTTGCTAAGGCAGTTACCTTGCTTAATATGAAGGTGATGCCTGGTTTCTGGCTGGCACTGGATAGTTATTGTGGGTTCGGGTAGGTGCTGCAAAGGATAATTTGTATTAGTGCAGCCAATAGTTAAGTGTAGTAGTAGGGAGTAGTAGAGGATCCGCTTACCTCTTCCAGAGTCTCATGCCGTTTACTGAAACGGCTGGTGCCTGTAGTCCCGCCGCGATCTGTGTGCTGGATGGTGCGCCACTCAGGGTGTTGATGGCGGCACGCGTTTTAAACCAGCGTGCAGGCGGTGGGGAGTGGGCGTGGCTACGGCACCTGGGGGCCGCTAGCATACGTCAGTTGCGACCTGACGCGTATGCCGTTGTCTGAACAACGGACTGGGGAGTGACACATGGGTGCGTGTCACTTCCGGGCCGGGCGGCCCCCTTAGGTTTTGGATTATATGGAGGTTTAAACCGGCGCCATTTTATTGAAGCCCGCTGTCTGTGTTAGCTAGTGTTTGTAAAGGGGGGAGGAATGGAAAAAAGGTGCTCCTCCTTGCACATGACAAAGAATTACTCATATTGTACAGAAGATGGTATAAAGTAAAAAAGAACAACATCAAAATTACATGAATCATTTAGTATAGTATGTTAAATTGTGCAACTATCTGGTCACATTTTTTTATTTATTTATTCCTTTACTGTGTATACTGTCAGTGACTGATATTGTGAGGTATCCTGATACCGGTGGCTAGTTTACTTTAGGTAATAGCTAGTTATCTATTGTGCTTATGTGTTATCTTATGTTTCTCTTTATGAGGCCAGGAGGGAACCCGCAATAACTATCCAGCGCCAGCCAGAAACCAGGCATCACCTTCACATTAAGCAAGGTAACTGCCTTAGCAAATTTTAAAATAAAAACAGTAATACACCCGCAGTCCCTGAATTGACTTTATATATTAATAACCAATCTAATACTTTCCTACAGATCCCAATACAAAGGAAAACAAGCACTCCCTTTCCTCACAGACCATTGAACAGAGGTACCAACCATTACTTATGACATATATGATTGCTAGAAACGTCTGCACACTCTTCTGTATATACTCACGGGTGATATGCTTGCTGCAAACTATTAGGGATGAGCGAATCGATCCGGACGAACCCGGATTCGATCCGAATTTCAGGAAAAATTCGATTCGGATCGAATCCGAATTTCCCCGCGATTCGATCACTCGAAGTTTTCCTTTAACATCCATTCATTTACATTACAGGCATTCTAAGATGGCGGGCGGGACATGTCTGGACATGTATCCCGCGCCAGTGCAAGCTGGGGCAGTCACATGCAGCCTATCAGCAGCCAGCAAGCCCGGTGACGTCACACAGCGGTATTTAACGGCGGCCATCTTGCTTTTCCTCATTTCTCTATTGCATTCGTGACAGACAGACAGAACGCTGTGTAGCTGAGGCAGTTAGACAGGCTGGAGACAGGGACAGACAGGGACAGGCTGGAGACAGGCAGGAGACAGGCAGGAGACAGACAGGAGACAGACAGAAAGCCAGGGAAAGGTAGGAAAAACGGAGCTGGCTGACAGGGAGATTTTTTTTTTTTCATCCAGCCTTTGTTAGCGTTTTCAGGCTGCTTATAGTAACTAACTGTGCATATATACTGAACTGATCTTAAGTCTGCTGTGAGGCATCCCATTCTGTGACTAAAGCAGCCTCTGTTTAAGACCATATAAGCATTTGCTCTTATCATATTTGAAATTAGCCTGATAAAGACACTTTTGCTGGCCAAAGCACTACTGTACCCTGCCAGCTCGATTCCTGCCCGGGGTATCCCATTCTGTGACTACAGCAGCCTCTGTTTAAGACCATATAAGCATTTGCTCTTATCATATTTGAAATTAGCCTGATAAAGACACTTTTGCTGGCCAAAGCACTACTGTACCCTGCCAGCTCGATTCCTGCCCGGGGCATCCCATTCTGTGACTAAAGCAGCCTCTGTTTAAGACCATATAAGCATTTGCTCTTATCATATTTGAAATTAGGCCTGATAAAGACACTTTTGCTGGCCAAAGCACTACTGTACCCTGCCAGCTCGATTCCTGCCCGGGGCATCCCATTCTGTGACTACAGCAGCCTCTGTTTAAGACCATATAAGCATTTGCTCTTATCATATTTGAAATTAGCCTGATAAAGACACTTTTGCTGGCCAAAGCACTACTGTACCCTGCCAGCTCGATTCCTGCCCGGGGCATCCCATTCTGTGACTAAAGCAGCCTCTGTTTAAGACCATATAAGCATTTGCTCTTATCATATTTGAAATTAGGCCTGATAAAGACACTTTTGCTGGCCAAAGCACTACTGTACCCTGCCAGCTCGATTCCTGCCCGGGGCATCCCATTCTGTGACTAAAGCAGCCTCTGTTTAAGACCATATAAGCATTTGCTCTTATCATATTTGAAATTAGCCTGATAAAGACACTTTTGCTGGCCAAAGCACTACTGTACCCTGCCAGCTCGATTCCTGCCCGGGGCATCCCATTCTGTGACTAAAGCAGCCTCTGTTTAAGACCATATAAGCATTTGCTCTTATCATATTTGAAATTAGCCTGATAAAGACACTTTTGCTGGCCAAAGCACTACTGTACCCTGCCAGGTCCATTCCTGCCCAGGGCATCCCATTCTGTGACTAAAGCAGCCTCTGTTTAAGACCATATAAGCATTTGCTCTTATTATATTTATATTATAAGACACTTTTGCTGGGCATAGGCTTACTGCTGCCTGCCAGGTGCACTTCTGTTGAGGCATCCCATTCTGTAACATAGCATACCCCTCTTTATTTACACTAAGCAGCTCTCTTATTTACACTAAGCAGGCCTGTTGGAGGCTGAGTGTTACTGCTCACTTTTGGTGTGCATTATATTCTGTTTCATATAGACCCACCGCTGCCCGGGGTTTTTTTAAATATCACCTACTACCACGCCAGTTAGACTATGTCGGGCAGACAAGTGCCTGGAAGTGAAAAGAGGAGTGGCAGAGGCCAAGATTCCGCAGGCAGAGCTCGCATCAGACTGGGGGCCAGTAGCAGCAGGAGTCACGCTGAGAGACCTAATCTGCCAGTATCTGCTAGCGGTCGGGTCTCCACCAGTAACGCATCTGCCGTGGTAGATTGGTTGACGCGCTCATCAACAACATCATCACAACTTACGTCTGAGACCCCCAGTCTAGGGTCGGTAGGTTCCTCTGACACAACCCTGAGTTGGCATGCCCCGAGAGCAGTCCCTGTCCTCCCATTGCCTCTGGCCTACGCCGTTCCCTCCCCCAGCGACGTATCCTATGCTTTGGGTTCAGCTCCACTCTTTAGTGAGGAGGACCATCAGATAGAGGACAGTCAGCAGCTACTGCCCAGCCAAGAAATGGAGGTGGCTTCTTTAGCTAGGCAGACAAATAGTGATGTGGACAGTGTCGTGGGTGCTGCGAGCGTTCCAGCTCCTGCGCCAGACACTGTTGACGAATCCACGAACATCAGTGACGTACAGCCACAACCCGGTGATGATGATGATGATGACGATGAAGCCGATCGCACTTGGGAGCCGGGTGATGAAGGGGCTTCATCGTCATCATCAGGAGAAGAGGGGTGCAGGTTGCCCCGGAGTCAGCAGCTGAGGCAGCAAGGTGGTAGCAGTCAGCATGGGGGCACAATTCCAAAGGCTGGAGCCGGCCGGGGCCGGGGCCGGGGTAGAGCACCTGCTGTGCGGCAGTCTACCTTATCGGGAGGTAGTGGAGCAGGGGTTCCTGGAGTTGGCAACAGCAGCAGTGAATCAGTGAGGCCAGGGGGTGGGAAAAGTAGCTACTCGGCAGTGTGGCAGTTTTTCCTGAGGCATCCGCAGGAGGGTAACATGGCCACATGCAAGATATGTAGGCAAAAGGTGAAGCGTGGCCAGGGTCCAAATGTTGGCACCACGGCCCTGCGTCAACATATGATGCGTCACCATAAAACGACCTGGGAGAACCGAGGCTCCCAAGGGGTGGTCCAGTCTGCTTCCTCACCAAGTGAGCTCCCAATTTCTGCCAGCCAAGGCTCCAGCACCTCAGCCGAAGGCAGCTGTGCGTCATACCCATCCTCTGTCGCTCCTGCTCCTCCTCCTCCAAGTCATGCATCCCGCCAGCAATCCATCAGCGAAGCCATGTCCAAGAGACAGCAGTATGCGCCCACTCATCCTACGGCGCAGAAGCTGAATGTGCTCCTGTCCAAGTTGCTGGTGCTGCAGTCGCTCCCTTTTCAGGTGGTGGAATCTGCACCTTTCAGAGAACTGATGGCTTGTGCCGAGCCGAGGTGGAGAGTCCCAAGCCGTCATTTCTTTGCCAAGAAGGCAGTACCAGCGCTGCACACTTTTGTTGAACAGAAGGTGGGCCAGTCCTTGAGCCTGTCGGTGTGTAGCAAAATACATGGCAGCGCCGACATCTGGAGCTGTAACTACGGTCAGGGGCAGTACATGTCGTTTACGGCCCACTGGGTGAATGTGGTCCCTTTGCAGCAGCAACTTGGACAGGTCACGCCGCTTCGGCCTCCGCGCTCTCTGCCCATTGGGCCTGTGACACCGTGCGACTCGGCCTCCTCATCCTCCGCCATCTCCTCACCCTCCACTGTAGGCTCAAGTCTCAGTGCCCCTCCAGTCTACCATGTGTGCAGGGCACGGAGGTGTCACGCAGTGCTTCACATGGTTTGTCTTGGCGAACTGAGTCACACAGGGGAGGAACTGCTTAAATGTATTCATCAGGAAATCCAAACATGGCTTACTCCGAGAAAACTTAAAATGGGAATCATGGTTACCGACAATGGGAAGAACATTTTGTCTGCGCTGCGCCAAGGAAGCCTGACCCATGCCCCCTGCATGGCTCACGTCTTCAATCTGGTTGTCAAGCGGTTTCTGAAGTGTTCCCCCCATCTGCAGGACATCCTAACAACTTCACGGAAACTTTGCATGCACTTCAGCCACTCCTACACTGCCAAACACACCCTTCTTGAGCTACAGCGTCAGAATGGTATCCCCCAACATAGTCTGATTTGCGATGTTTCCACCCGTTGGAATTCCACCCTTCACATGTTGGACCGATTATATGAACAGAGAAAAGCCATCACGGATTTCCTGATGATCCAAGCAGATAGGGGGACTCCCCTGTGTAACTTCAATGTCAACCAGTGGCAGCTCATACGTGACACCTGCCGTTTGCTCAGGCCCTTTGAGGAAGCCACTTTATTTGTCAGTCGGCAGGATTACGGGATGAACGACGTGATTCCACTGCTTCATGTACTACAGCACATGTTGGAAACCATGGCTGGTCAGGGCACTGGAGACATGGCGTTTACATCTTACGGCCACATGAACCCCCTTGGAGCTGAACTGGAGGAGGAGGAGGAGGAAGAGGAGGAGGAGGAGTTGCCCAGCGAAACACAGTTTAGGCTTGGCGAAATGGCTGGTTTATCTAGTCAGCGGACAGGAGAGGAGGAGCAGGAGCAGCCAGAGGAGCTAGAGGTTTTTGAGGAAGGAGAGACAGAGGACCCGGGCACACCGTGGCAGTATGCAGTGGAGATGGAGACAGGTAGTCCATCCGAGTCACTTGCGCAAATGGCACGAAGCATGCTCACGTGCTTGCGTAGTGACCCCAGAATTGTTTCCATCTGTCGGCGGGATGACTTCTGGCTGTCCACCTTATTGGACCCTCGCTTCCGGCACAAAATGGGGGCATTTTTTAAACCCACCGAGAGGGAGGACAAACTCAACTACTACAAAGACATTCTACGTAGGCAGTTGGCCGATGCCTATCTGCGCCATGGTCCATACTCTCGCAGGTCTGACTCGAGGGGACCTCTGCGCTCACCTTCCACTGCCATGGCCGCTGGGGGGGTTGGCAGCAGCAGCAGCAGAAGCTCCATCAGCAGCAGCAGCCTCAGTCTTCAGTCGCTAATGAGTAGCTTTCTACACCCGCATAGTGAGGCTACTCATGAGCAGCAGGAAGACCTGGAGCAGGACCTGAACCAGCAGGTCATGTCATACTTTGACATGACCATGCCAACACACCTTGAGGATCCGCTGGACTTCTGGGCAGCCAAACTTGATTTGTGGCCGCAACTAGCAGAGTTTGCCCTGGAAAAGCTGTCCTGCCCGGCAAGTAGCGTGCCATCTGAGCGGGTGTTTAGTGCGGCGGGGGCCATAGTTACGGCGAGGAGAACTCGTCTGTCAACTAAAAATGTGGAGAGACTCACCTTTGTCAAAATGAATCAGGGATGGATCAGCCAGGATTTCCACCCACCAATGCCTGATGCATGCGACTAGATTCAGCATGGTGCCACGTTTTACACTTTCCAAATGGTGCAAAACATATTTATGTCTTTAGGCCATTTTTTGGGCTCCTGCTGCTGCTACTGTCAACTCCTGCCAACTCCAGGGTGTGATTCATCCAATTTTTGGGCTCCTGAAGCCAACTCCAGTGTATATTTGGGCTCCTGCTGCTGCTGCTGCCAACTTCTGCCAACTCCAGGGTGTGATTCATCCAATTTTTGGGCTCCTGAAGCCAACTCCAGTGTATATTTGGGCTCCTGCTGCTGCTACTGTCAACTCCTGCCAACTCCAGGCTGTGATTCATCCAATTTTTGGGCTCCTGAAGCCAACTCCAGTGTATATTTGGGCTCCTGCTGCTGCTACTGTCAACTCCTGCCAACTCCAGGCTGTGATTCATCCAATTTTTGGGCTCCTGAAGCCAACTCCAGTGTATATTTGGGCTCCTGCTGCTGCTACTGTCAACTCCTGCCAACTCCAGGGTGTGATTCATCCAATTTTTGGGCTCCTGAAGCCAACTCCAGTGTATATTTGGGCTCCTGCTGCTGCTACTGTCAACTCCTGCCAACTCCAGGGTGTGATTCATCCAATTTTTGGGCTCCTGAAGCCAACTCCAGTGTATATTTGGGCTCCTGCTGCTGCTGCTGTCAACTCCTGCCAACTCCAGGGTGTGATTCATCCAATTTTTGGGCTCCTGAAGCCAACTCCAGTGTATATTTGGGCTCCTGCTGCTGCTACTGTCAACTCCTGCCAACTCCAGGGTGTGATTCATCCAATTTTTGGGCTCCTGAAGCCAACTCCAGTGTATATTTGGGCTCCTGCTGCTGCTGCTGCCAACTTCTGCCAACTCCAGGGTGTGATTCATCCAATTTTTGGGCTCCTGAAGCCAACTCCAGTGTATATTTGGGCTCCTGCTGCTGCTGCTGCCAACTCCTGCCAACTCCAGGGTGTGATTCATCCAATTTTTGGGCTCCTGAGGCCAACTCCAGTGTATATTTGGGCTCCTGCTGCTGCTGCTGCCAACTTCTGCCAACTCCAGGGTGTGATTCATCCAATTTTTGGGCTCCTGAAGCCAACTCCAGTGTATATTTGGGCTCCTGCTGCTGCTACTGTCAACTCCTGCCAACTCCAGGGTGTGATTCATCCAATTTTTGGGCTCCTGAGGCCAACTCCAGTGTATATTTGGGCTCCTGCTGCTGCTACTGTCAACTCCTGCCAACTCCAGGCTGTGATTCATCCAATTTTTGGGCTCCTGAAGCCAACTCCAGTGTATATTTGGGCTCCTGCTGCTGCTACTGTCAACTCCTGCCAACTCCAGGGTGTGATTCATCCAATTTTTGGGCTCCTGAAGCCAACTCCAGTGTATATTTGGGCTCCTGCTGCTGCTACTGTCAACTCCTGCCAACTCCAGGGTGTGATTCATCCAATTTTTGGGCTCCTGAAGCCAACTCCAGTGTATATTTGGGCTCCTGCTGCTGCTGCTGCCAACTTCTGCCAACTCCAGGGTGTGATTCATCCAATTTTTGGGCTCCTGAAGCCAACTCCAGTGTATATTTGGGCTCCTGCTGCTGCTGCTGCCAACTTCTGCCAACTCCAGGGTGTGATTCATCCAATTTTTGGGCTCCTGAAGCCAACTCCAGTGTATATTTGGGCTCCTGCTGCTGCTACTGTCAACTCCTGCCAACTCCAGGGTGTGATTCATCCAATTTTTGGGCTCCTGAAGCCAACTCCAGTGTATATTTGGGCTCCTGCTGCTGCTGCTGTCAACTCCTGCCAACTCCAGGGTGTGATTCATCCAATTTTTGGGCTCCTGAAGCCAACTCCAGTGTATATTTGGGCTCCTGCTGCTGCTGCTGTCAACTCCTGCCAACTCCAGGGTGTGATTCATCCAATTTTTGGGCTCCTGAAGCCAACTCCAGTGTATATTTGGGCTCCTGCTGCTGCTGCTGCCAACTTCTGCCAACTCCAGGGTGTGATTCATCCAATTTTTGGGCTCCTGAAGCCAACTCCAGTGTATATTTGGGCTCCTGCTGCTGCTGCTGCCAACTCCTGCCAACTCCAGGGTGTGATTCATCCAATTTTTGGGCTCCTGAGGCCAACTCCAGTGTATATTTGGGCTCCTGCTGCTGCTACTGTCAACTCCTGCCAACTCCAGGCTGTGATTCATCCAATTTTTGGGCTCCTGAAGCCAACTCGAGTGTATATTTGGGCTCCTGCTGCTGCTACTGTCAACTCCTGTCAACTCCAGGGTGTGATTCATCCAATTTTTGGGCTCCTGAAGCCAACTCCAGTGTATATTTGGGCTCCTGCTGCTGCTGCTGCCAACTTCTGCCAACTCCAGGGTGTGATTCATCCAATTTTTGGGCTCCTGAAGCCAACTCCAGTGTATATTTGGGCTCCTGCTGCTGCTGCTGTCAACTCCTGCCAACTCCAGGGTGTGATTCATCCAATTTTTGGGCTCCTGAAGCCAACTCGAGTGTATATTTGGGCTCCTGCTGCTGCTGCTGCCAACTTCTGCCAACTCCAGGGTGTGATTCATCCAATTTTTGGGCTCCTGAAGCCAACTCCAGTGTATATTTGGGCTCCTGCTGCTGCTGCTGTCAACTCCTGCCAACTCCAGGGTGTGATTCATCCAATTTTTGGGCTCCTGAAGCCAACTCCAGTGTATATTTGGGCTCCTGCTGCTGCTGCTGCCAACTTCTGCCAACTCCAGGGTGTGATTCATCCAATTTTTGGGCTCCTGAAGCCAACTCCAGTGTATATTTGGGCTCCTGCTGCTGCTGCTGCCAACTTCTGCCAACTCCAGGGTGTGATTCATCCAATTTTTGGGCTCCTGAAGCCAACTCCAGTGTATATTTGGACTCCTGCTGCTGCTGCTGTCAACTCCTGCCAACTCCAGGGTGTGATTCATCCAATTTTTGGGCTCCTGAAGCCAACTCCAGTGTATATTTGGGCTCCTGCTGCTGCTGCTGCCAACTTCTGCCAACTCCAGGGTGTGATTCATCCAATTTTTGGGCTCCTGAAGCCAACTCCAGTGTATATTTGGGCTCCTGCTGCTGCTGCTGCCAACTTCTGCCAACTCCAGGGTGTGATTCATCCAATTTTTGGGCTCCTGAAGCCAACTCCAGTGTATATTTGGGCTCCTGCTGCTGCTGCTGTCAACTCCTGCCAACTCCAGGGTGTGATTCATCCAATTTTTGGGCTCCTGAAGCCAACTCCAGTGTATATTTGGGCTCCTGCTGCTGCTGCTGTCAACTCCTGCCAACTCCAGGGTGTGATTCATCCAATTTTTGGGCTCCTGAAGCCAACTCCAGTGTATATTTGGGCTCCTGCTGCTGCTGCTGCCAACTTCTGCCAACTCCAGGGTGTGATTCATCCAATTTTTGGGCTCCTGAGGCCAACTCCAGTGTATATTTGGGCTCCTGCTGCTGCTGCTGCCAACTCCTGCCAACTCCAGGGTGTGATTCATCCAATTTTTGGGCTCCTGAGGCCAGCTCCAGTGTATATTTGGGCTCCTGCTGCTGCTACTGTCAACTCCTGCCAACTCCAGGCTGTGATTCATCCAATTTTTGGGCTCCTGAAGCCAACTCCAGTGTATATTTGGGCTCCTGCTGCTGCTACTGTCAACTCCTGCCAACTCCAGGGTGTGATTCATCCAATTTTTGGGCTCCTGAAGCCAACTCCAGTGTATATTTGGGCTCCTGCTGCTGCTGCTGCCAACTTCTGCCAACTCCAGGGTGTGATTCATCCAATTTTTGGGCTCCTGAAGCCAACTCCAGTGTATATTTGGGCTCCTGCTGCTGCTGCTGCCAACTTCTGCCAACTCCAGGGTGTGATTCATCCAATTTTTGGGCTCCTGAAGCCAACTCCAGTGTATATTTGGGCTCCTGCTGCTGCTGCTGCCAACTTCTGCCAACTCCAGGGTGTGATTCATCCAATTTTTGGGCTCCTGAAGCCAACTCCAGTGTATATTTGGGCTCCTGCTGCTGCTGCTGTCAACTCCTGCCAACTCCAGGGTGTGATTCATCCAATTTTTGGGCTCCTGAAGCCAACTCCAGTGTATATTTGGGCTCCTGCTGCTGCTGCTGTCAACTCCTGCCAACTCCAGGGTGTGATTCATCCAATTTTTGGGCTCCTGAAGCCAACTCCAGTGTATATTTGGGCTCCTGCTGCTGCTGCTGCCAACTTCTGCCAACTCCAGGGTGTGATTCATCCAATTTTTGGGCTCCTGAAGCCAACTCCAGTGTATATTTGGGCTCCTGCTGCTGCTGCTGCCAACTCCTGCCAACTCCAGGGTGTGATTCATCCAATTTTTGGGCTCCTGAGGCCAACTCCAGTGTATATTTGGGCTCCTGCTGCTGCTACTGTCAACTCCTGCCAACTCCAGGCTGTGATTCATCCAATTTTTGGGCTCCTGAAGCCAACTCCAGTGTATATTTGGGCTCCTGCTGCTGCTACTGTCAACTCCTGCCAACTCCAGGGTGTGATTCATCCAATTTTTGGGCTCCTGAAGCCAACTCCAGTGTATATTTGGGCTCCTGCTGCTGCTGCTGCCAACTTCTGCCAACTCCAGGGTGTGATTCATCCAATTTTTGGGCTCCTGAAGCCAACTCCAGTGTATATTTGGGCTCCTGCTGCTGCTGCTGCCAACTTCTGCCAACTCCAGGCTGTGATTCATCCAATTTTTGGGCTCCTGAAGCCAACTCCAGTGTATATTTGGGCTCCTGCTGCTGCTGCTGTCAACTCCTGCCAACTCCAGGGTGTGATTCATCCAATTTTTGGGCTCCTGAAGCCAACTCCAGTGTATATTTGGGCTCCTGCTGCTGCTGCTGCCAACTCCTGCCAACTCCAGGGTGTGATTCATCCAATTTTTGGGCTCCTGAGGCCAACTCCAGTGTATATTTGGGCTCCTGCTGCTGCTGCTGTCAACTCCTGCCAACTCCAGGGTGTGATTCATCCAATTTTTGGGCTCCTGAAGCCAACTCCAGTGTATATTTGGGCTCCTGCTGCTGCTGCTGCCAACTTCTGCCAACTCCAGGGTGTGATTCATCCAATTTTTGGGCTCCTGAGGCCAACTCCAGTGTATATTTGGGCTCCTTCTGCCCCTCATAGTGATGCCACTTCAACTCTCTGCAATTGTGCCGCTCTGCGATTCTATTAGCGATGCCTCTGATCTGCATGTGATATTTCTTAAAAGTATTATTTAACTAACCCAGCACGCATCCTGTGCGTGTTACAGCAAGGCTGAATGGTTTACAACCCTATTGAGGCTGTAGGAGGCTCAGAAATAGCCGTTTTTAATAGCGATTCGTCGCGAATTTATTCGGGTCGAAACGATTTTTGTCGGAAAATTCGGCGAATCAGTCGAATCGAATTTTTCAAAAGTTCGCTCATCTCTACAAACTATTAACCAGATGCTTGCTACGAACTGTACACAACAGATCATTCAACATTTGGAGGAGACCAGATAAGAATTAATATCTGGCTATCTCATCTCTGTACCTCTTTATAAATGGAAATGTGTACTTATATGTATACATTCTTTGAAATATGTGGAAAAAAATTACAAGGTATGCCAACTAAGTTGAAATGACATTTTGCATGAATTATTTATGAAGCAATAAATTTATTAGTGCTATTTTACATGTTACTTATTGACTATCAGTCCGATAAACTACTCACTTGTAAGAGGGTCCCTACGAAGGTACCCACTCTTCCCCCCCCCCCTTCAAATGTCAGGTGACCCGCCAGACCCCTCCTGCTCTGTGAACTGGTATAGGGGTCTCATGGACTGCTTACTAGTTCACTGGTATAGGGGTCTCATGGACTGCTAACTAGTTCACAAAGTGTTAAATGTACCAACACAAACAAACCAGCAAAAATGTAATTTATTAAAAAGTTTTTTTTTCTTTACTTACCTCCAATCTAACACTGATCCTATGTGCCGTGCCGATCACTGACAGCAATAGTGATCATCAGAAGCTGGATGCGAGGGCAAAGGAATGGGTCCTCTGCTTCCACACCCGCCCTCCACCGATCAATACTGCCTTCTGCTTGTCACTCACCACTGGAGGTGGCCTTTTATACCAGGAGGAGTAAGATGATATCGGACCGAGGTGAACTTTTTTTTTTGTTGCAAACAGGGTAAGCGACAGTTAACAGTTGGAGAGGCATCTATGTGAATTTTATGTCATTACCCAGTAGTAATTATGCTGTTCAGATTAAGGCTAAAGCAAAACATTAACCAGAATGCTGTTCATTTGGTTTGATCCGAAAATAATTTTTACGCAATGTGGCCTTGATTCAGTAAATATTTTTTAAAATAACTCCTAAAAAAAGGGGAAATTTCATGCTTTATTTTAAAATAAGGCATAATATAAAATACAGCCTATTTTTAAGAAAATAGAAGATTACATTATTTTATGAGTGCATATATGTGCAATATAAACACTTACAAACTTTCACTGTGGGGTCGTAAAACAGCCACTCACTGTGAACTTAAAGTGGAAAAAAACACCCTGTCTGTATCCCCCTCCCTCCCTGCCCGAGCACCTCAGACAATGCAGCCGAGTCAGCAGTGGCAAAGTACAAGGTACATGTGTTTTTTTTAGTGCTGAGGCCACGCCTACCTGACAGTCATCAGTTGCCTGAACTCAAGATTTCCGGCTGACGTGACCCATTCCACTGGTCACATCCCCTGTTTCGCTGCAGTCTGGGGAGTGTTCTCATTCCCAGTCTATCTGAGTTGCTGGGCGTGGAAGTGCACCACAGCTACAGTGAAGTCGGGGATATGGCTGGCGAAAAGGACAATGCCGTCAGAGCCATTGGGAACTGGATATATAGTGGCGACCTATAGGAAAATCCCTATATCTGAGTGTCCCAGGGGAGCAAGCTAGTGGCTGGCCCTATAGTCCTTTAGACTGCATGCCCATACTGCATGGCTTTTGGGCTGCATTAAGATTTAATAAATTTTTTCTTTAAAACCAAAATAAATAATTTGTCACATTACTGTAATGAAAGTGTTAGGTGGAAATCATGCTCTAAATTCCTCCTTTTACCGAATCACACCTTAATTTAAATCTTGCCTTATTTTGAAATAAAGCAAGAAACATGCATGAGATATTTTACGGCAAATTTACTGATTTGGTGTGAATTTAGGCCAGCTAATTTAGTTTTAATTAAATAACTTACATAATAGCAGGCATCTCCTTTATTCAAATATTTACAGTTTAAAAAATGAGCTCCCACATCAACTAGAGTAAACATCTGTATTAAATGTTAGAGTTCCCTTTTAAAAAATACTGCCATTTACGGTGTAAGAAGATTAGAGGTATAGTTAGGAAACACTAACAATAAACTAACTTTTTAATATAATAGCCTCATTAGACCTGTGATATGAAGATTAAGGCAGTGGCTATTCACATGACAAATGAGTACATATACTCTGAAAGGAGACAGGAGCCCAGATGTTGACCTGACCTTAAGAACAGAGAATGAAGGATTAATGTCATAAATGCAATTTATAATGGTGACCTTATTGAATCATATCTCATGGGATGAGCAGAACAACAGAGATCAAAAAGGTCAAACCCTTCATGCAACATATCAAGCTGTTACCAGAGATGCCCTTCACTGCATTGTTCCATGCCAGAGGGGTCAAAACAGCAACTTAAAAATGTGCACATGGAAAAAGGAAAAGTGAAAAAATGCCGTAGATTTATAACTTTTATAACTAGGCTTAGTGAGTAGTTTTGACAAAGGCGTAGCTAGACATTTCCTACACCCGGGGTAAAGATTTAAAATGGCCCCCCAAATAGAGCTCACATAGAAATGCCGCGCCCCTCCCCATAAACAGAACGGTTTAAAATGTAATTCTTCAGTATTTTGGGGGGTTGCAAAAGTGTTTGTAATATTATCAAAGTTTTGAAGCCACTTTATGTGCAGTAGAAATAATGCTTTGTTAGTCAGAAGGGGGAGGCATGCTTTTGAAATACACATTTGGAAATACTAGGGGAATATTGTCTGGTTAGATGGGGCCATGAAGCTGGAAAGACCATGCTGAAATGTAGTCTATGGGCTACTGCATACAATCAGTGAGGAAGCATTGTAGTAGCAGAAAGGGGCTAATAAAGCATAGTTGTATCGTAGACTGTAGGCAGTATTAAAGCATTAAATAGCATAATATAAAACACAATGTTTATAAATAATTAACCAATCCTGGGATGAAAAATGGATTCTGGCCCCTTCTTTCCTTCAGCTGATCCATACTTAACCAGACCAACACCGTTTTTTCTTTAACGGATGTTGGTCCCGCTGTCTGCTCTTCACAATGGGCTCGGGGGAGGCATCCAAAATTATGAGCCAGCGCTGGGAAAAGGGTCCCACAAATGGCCGCCAGGCAAGGAGGACGCAACTATGGCCCACATGACCGCCCAGCGGCCAATCGCGGGACTCCTTTCCTGGCACTGGCTCGTAATAAAGTTGAGCATTACGGGCATTCTGGGAGGTTATCTGCGAGGGGGTCTGCAGCATTCTTAATGCCCGTCCCCCAAGCTTATTGTGATGAGCAGACAGTTCAGGTTTATACCAAACTTTGCGAGTTCAAGTTCCGAAGCCAAAATGCGGGCTTCATCCACAAGTCCATGTTTGAGTTGGGCGACTGGCAAAAAACATGGAAATGGTGGTTGATGTGCTGGCACTAAAAGTATCCTCACTCATGGAAGCTGGTGGCCATCTTCTTACAGCCCTGGCTGAGGCTCCGCCCAGCTGCAGCATGCTAAGAACGAAAAATCACACTGAAACATTGTCTACATGTTCCTGCATCCAATCAAAGAGGAGCCCCATGTAGCATCAGCTCAGCATGGTCTGCTTTCCAGCTCATTTTGATCTTGGTTGCTGACAATCTGCTTCTGGTCAGTTGCTGGTGACTTATCCCTGAATGTCAGGGACGGGTTCAAGCCAGCTTTTGCTGGCATTTATCAGGGGCCTGGTTAGGCTGCTATGGGAAGCTGCTGCAACTTATGCTTGTGTTGTGGAATCACCAGAAGCTTTATGCTGAACCTGTCATACTACAACTTGCTCTAAGCACTTGTGTGTAACATGTTATACTACAACTTGTTCTAAGCACTAGTGTGTACCTTGTTGTACTACAATTTGTTCTAAGCACTGGTGTGTGTGTTATACTATTACTTGCTCTATGCAATGGGATGTAACCTGTTATTCCACAACTTGCTTTAAGCACTGGGGTATGTGTACCGTGTTATCACACAACTTGTTCTAAGCACTAGAGTGTAACCTGTTATCCCACAACTTGCTCTAAGCAGTGATGTGTGGGTACCCTGTTATATTACAACTTGCTTTAAGCACTCGTGTGTACCCTGTTATACTACAACTTGATCTAAGCACTGGCATGCACCCTGTTATACTGCAACTTATTCTAAGCACTGGTGTGTACTCTACATCTTGTTCTAAGCAATAGTGTGTACCCTGTTATACTACAACTTGCTCTAAGCACTGGGGTGAGTGTACCATGTTAAACAACAACTTGTTCTAAGCAGGTGTACACACAGTTATACTTGTTCTAAGTACTGGAGTGAAACCTGTGATCCCACAACTTCCTCTAAGCACTGGGGTGTATTCTGTTATCCCACAACTTACTCTAAGCACTGCGGTGTGCGTGCCGTGCTATCACACAGCTTGTTCTAAGCACTGGGGTGTAACCTGTTATCCCACAACTTGCTCTAAGCAGTGATGTGTGGGTACCCTGTTATGTTACAACTTTCTGTAAGCACTCGTGTGTACCCTGTCATACTACAACTTGATCTAAGCACTGGCATGCACCCTCTTATACTGTAACTTATTCTAAGCACTGGTGTGTACCCTGTTATACTACAACTTGCTCTAAGCACTTGGGTGAGCGTACCATCAACAACTTGTTCTAAGCACAGGTGTGTACCCTGTTATACTACAACTTGTTCTAAGGTGTGTAACCTGTTATCCCACAACTTGCTTTAAGCACTGGGGTGAAACCTGTTATCCCAAAACTTGCTCTAAGCACTGGGGTGTGTATACTGTGTTATCCCACAACTTGCTCTAAGCACTGGAGTGTAACCTGTTATCCCACAAGTTGTTGTAAGCACTGGAGTGTGTGTACCATGTTATCCCACAACTTGTTCTAAGCACTGGGCTGTGTCTACTGTGTGATCCCACAACTTGCTTTAACCACTGGAGTGTAACCTATTATGCCACAACTTTCTCTAAGCACTGGGGTGTGTGTACTGTGTTATCCCACAACTTGCTCTAAGCTCTGGTGTGAAACTTGTTATCCCGCAACTTGCTCTAACCACTGACTTGTCTAGTATGTTATTTCACAACTTGCTCTTAGCATTCGGGTAAGTGTACAATGTTATCCCACAATTTGTTCTAAGCATTGGAGTGTGTCTACCATGTGATCCCACAACTTTTTTATCCACTGGAGTGTAACCTATTATCCCACAACTTGTTCTAAACACTGGGGTGTGCCTACCCTGTGATCCCACAACTTGCTCTAATCACTGGAGTCTAACCTATTATCCCACAACTTGTTCTAAGCACTGGGGTGTATGTACCCTGTTATACTACAACTTGTTATAACCACTGGTGTGTACCTGTTATACTACAACTTGCTCTAAGCACTGGGGTGTGTGTACCTTGTTATACTACAACTTGTTCTAAGCACTCGAGTGTAACCTGTCATACTACAACTTGTTTTAAGCACTGGCGTGCACTCTGTTATACTACAACTTGCTCTAAGCACTGGGGTGTGTGTAACATGTTATCCCACAACTAGTTCTAAGCACTGGAGTGTAACCTGTTATCCCTCAACTTGCTCTAAGCACTGGGGTGTGTGTACCATGTTATTCCACAACTAGTTCTAAGCACTGGGGCGTGTGTACCAAGTTATCCCACAACTTCTTTTAACCACTGGAGTGTAACCTGTTATCCCTCAACTTGCTCTAAGCACTGCGGTGCATGTACCCTGTTATTCTACATCTTTGTTCTAAGCACTGATGTGAGTGTACCATGTTATACTAAAACTTGCTGTAAGGCCACTGTAACTGCAGGTGTCTAACAACATAGGAAGAAGCATATAAGGGACAGGGACATGGCCGTGGTGTGTCTGTTGCTGCTGTTAATAGGGGTGGTGTTTGTCCAGTTGCTGGTGCTGCAGGGAGTCAGCGTCTTTTATCCTTGTCTGCTGCACCTTCTTCTTGTGCCAGCAGGCCCCAGGGTTTGGAGTGCATATTTTAGGCCTCGATACTGTTGGCAGAGGGTCAGGCCAGAACAAATTGAGGCAGTCATAGATTATACAGCACACAGTGCTACCAGTTCCATGGGATTGTCTTCCACTCGCTCCACTGCTGCCGAGTGTGCAGAGCCCTCCACCTCACCTCCTGTAAAATCTGCAAGGTCTTCAGTCAGAAGTCACAGAGTCACTAAAACTCACCACACCCTGGGACTGAGCGTGCCAAGGCAGGCTCACAGGATCTCACCAGTGTGGCATTTTTTCAATCAGTCCACAGCAGACAAGACAGAGGTAATTTGCAAGCTCTGCCAATATTTGCTGAAGTGAGGAAAAACTGCTAATCATCTCTGCACCTCATGAATGACCAGGCATCTGCAAGCAAAACACTTGCTCCAGTGGCAGGACCACTAGAAGAACCTGCAAACACTTCTACACTACACTACACTACTACAAATCCCTCTGTCCCAGGCTTTCAGGGTTCCATTGCACACATTTTGGAGACAAAGCAGAGGTTGGGCCCATCTCAACCACAAGCTCAGGCCCTGAATGTGAGCATTTCAAAATTGCTGGCCTTTGAAATGGTTCCATTCTGCCTGGTGGAGACAGACAGTATTAAAGATAATATGGCAGCGGCTGTTCCACAATACTCTGCTCCCAGCTGTCACTACTTTTCTTGCCAGGTCACAACGCGTTGTGTAACAATAAGATGGACAATGCACTGGGCAATGCCATCAGTCCCAGTGTGGGCTGAGACTGAAACGGGAAGCACTGTGGTGCATATCCTTCCACCACCCAGGATTGGGGGACATCAGATGGTGCCTCTGGTAGCCTCCTCCTCTGCTTCCTCTTCAGGCAGTCAGTGCAGCCTCTACACCACCAATTTGAGCACTGCCATGGGCAAATGGCAGCATGCAACGTTAAAACTCATCTGTCTACACGAAAGACCCCACACACCCCAGGATCTATGGACCAGCACCCAGGAGCAGACATATGATTGGCTGCAGCCATTGGACCTAAAGCTTGGCAAGGTTGTGTGCAACAATGGGTGGAACCTTGTGGAAGCCTTGGCCCGGGTGGGTTGACGCACATACCTTGTCTGGCGCAAGTGCTCAACTTGGTGGTGCAGAGCCCCCTGACCCATTATCCATAAATGCCAGGGGGGTGCTCCATAAGATACATAGCATGTGCTTACACCTTCAGAGTTCCCACCCTGCTGCCACTCGCCTGGCTGTACTGCAGAGAATCTTCGGCCTTCCCACCCACCGCCTCATATGTGACTTGCCCACTAGGTGGAATTCCACGTTGTACATGCTGGAAAGGGTGTGTGAGGGTGTGTGAGCCGCAGCAGACAATAGTGGAGACGTTTCATGTTAAACCCTAAACTCTGTCACAAGAAAAATATATAATTTTGCTGGAAAATCATAGCACAAAATGTTGAAAAATGACCTGTCAAAAGAGGGTGACAAAATCTCAAGTAGACAAGCAGTTAAAAGGGTTAGAAGTAGATATGCATGTTGGGCATTGTTATGCTCAGAGGACCTTGCCCTTTCAGATTTAGCTTGTTTTTACTTGTTTGCATATTGATATTTTAGGAAAAGTGTTTTTTATTCTGATTTTTATACATTTTTGCAACCAAAGAATTCTTTGAGAGAAAACTTCCAGAAAGATGAGCCCACTACAACAAGCTGGGTACAGCTAGGAAGCTTAACGTGTGTACTTTCAGGGAATATATAGTTTGTTGATGGTTGTTGCAGTACATCCCATGACCATATGCCTTGTCTCTTTTACTAAGTATATTTTATGTTATAGTTTTTAAGTCGTTGTTAAGTCAGAACTCTTAGATGGGATGCTTTAACAGTTCACTTAAAAAATTGGCAGAATAAATGCATAGATGGGGGTAAGCACAGTGGATCAGATGCATCCGTGCCTTTCCCGGGCTGCAGTATTGAATTTTCCCTTACAGTCAGTCTGTGCAACACTAGATGTAATTAGCCATCCATCCATGATGTTTTGTTTGTCCTGTCTTGTGTTAAACAAGAAGCACAATGTAAGCATACAAGGGTATGACCTGTTATGTCTCCCACCAGTCGCACAGCTTCTCATTCTTACCATGTAATTTGCAGTCTCATCTCTCTACATCCTCTCGGAAAGTGGCCGCGCTTACAGAGCAACACCGCTGTGTACAATTTCATTAACACACTGTCTGCCAGCACCTACCTGATTTTAACAAGGCAGACAAAGAGAGAAACTAAGACCGTGTTTTTTAAATGTTGAACCAAGGACCAAGCCATGTATTGCTTTTAGTACAAATAGGTTCCAGTTAAATAGTTTTTATCTGTTTCTGTCATCAGGGAACTGTTATTACTAGCCAGGGAACTGAAAATATGTTACAAAAATATACCTGTAAATAAAAAAAATTATACAATATTTTTGCAGTTTTTGTTTATATTGTTGGCGGTGTCCACTCTTGATTGAATCCATCCTTCTGTCTCCAGTTGCCAGCAGGCATCTATTCCTGATTGTGCCTGACCTGTTACTGGTTGATCATTAATATCGGGCAAGGTGGCTCTTATTTATTTATCACACACATTATTTATTCCATTTTCTAATTAGAATAATTGCCCTGCCTAAAATCCGCAAGATAAATTATTCAGCCTCAGTACTTCCACTCACATTGCATAGGCCTTGATTCAGAGCTGGCTGAGATTTTTTGCGAGAAAAACCTGTTCTCACAATTTTTCCCCCTCTCCTGATTCATTTTTTATAGTGAATTTATTTTTGTAGAAACTCACATGATTTTTGTAGAACTCACATGAAAATTCCCTCCAAGATTATAGGTAGAGATGAGCGAACTTTTGAAAAATTCGATTCGACTGATTCGCCGAATTTTCCGACAAAAATCGTTTCGACCCGAATAAATTCGCGACGAATCGCTATTAAAAACGGCTATTTCTGAGCCTCCTACAGCCTCAATAGGGTTGTAAACCATTCAGCCTTGCTGTAACACGCACAGGATGCGTGCTGGGTTTGTTAAATAATACTTTGAAGAAATATCACATGCAGATCAGAGGCATCGCTAATAGAATCGCAGAGCGGCACAATTGCAGAGAGTTGAAGTGGCATCACTATGAGGGGCAGAAGGAGCCCAAATATACACTGGAGTTGGCCTCAGGAGCCCAAAAATTGGATGAATCACACCCTGGAGTTGGCAGAAGTTGGCAGCAGCAGCAGCAGCAGGAGCCCAAATATACACTGGAGTTGGCTTCAGGAGCCCAAAAATTGGATGAATCACACCCTGGAGTTGGCAGAAGTTGGCAGCAGCAGCAGCAGGAGCCCAAATATACACTGGAGTTGGCTTCAGGAGCCCAAAAATTGGATGAATCACACCCTGGAGTTGGCAGAAGTTGGCAGCAGCAGCAGCAGGAGCCCAAATATACACTGGAGTTGGCCTCAGGAGCCCAAAAATTGGATGAATCACACCCTGGAGTTGGCAGAAGTTGGCAGCAGCAGCAGCAGCAGGAGCCCAAATATACACTGGAGTTGGCTTCAGGAGCCCAAAAATTGGATGAATCACACCCTGGAGTTGGCAGAAGTTGGCAGCAGCAGCAGCAGGAGCCCAAATATACACTGGAGTTGGCTTCAGGAGCCCAAAAATTGGATGAATCACACCCTGGAGTTGGCAGGAGTTGACAGTAGCAGCAGCAGGAGCCCAAATATACACTGGAGTTGGCTTCAGGAGCCCAAAAATTGGATGAATCACACCCTGGAGTTGGCAGGAGTTGACAGCAGCAGCAGCAGGAGCCCAAATATACACTGGAGTTGGCCTCAGGAGCCCAAAAATTGGATGAATCACACCCTGGAGTTGGCAGAAGTTGGCAGTAGTAGCAGCAGGAGCCCAAATATACACTGGAGTTGGCCTCAGGAGCCCAAAAATTGGATGAATCACACCCTGGAGTTGGCAGAAGTTGGCAGTAGTAGCAGCAGGAGCCCAAATATACACTGGAGTTGGCTTCAGGAGCCCAAAAATTGGATGAATCACACCCTGGAGTTGGCAGAAGTTGGCAGTAGCAGCAGCAGGAGCCCAAATATACACTGGAGTTGGCTTCAGGAGCCCAAAAATTGGATGAATCACACCCTGGAGTTGGCAGGAGTTGACAGTAGCAGCAGCAGGAGCCCAAATATACACTGGAGTTGGCCTCAGGAGCCCAAAAATTGGATGAATCACACCCTGGAGTTGGCAGGAGTTGACAGTAGCAGCAGCAGGAGCCCAAATATACACTGGAGTTGGCTTCAGGAGCCCAAAAATTGGATGAATCACACCCTGGAGTTGGCAGAAGTTGGCAGCAGCAGCAGGAGCCCAAATATACACTGGAGTTGGCCTCAGGAGCCCAAAAATTGGATGAATCACACCCTGGAGTTGGCAGCAGCAGCAGCAGGAGCCCAAATATACACTGGAGTTGGCCTCAGGAGCCCAAAAATTGGATGAATCACACCCTGGAGTTGGCAGAAGTTGGCAGCAGCAGCAGCAGGAGCCCAAATATACACTGGAGTTGGCCTCAGGAGCCCAAAAATTGGATGAATCACACCCTGGAGTTGGCAGGAGTTGACAGTAGTAGCAGCAGGAGCCCAAATATACACTGGAGTTGGCTTCAGGAGCCCAAAAATTGGATGAATCACACCCTGGAGTTGGCAGAAGTTGGCAGCAGCAGCAGCAGGAGCCCAAATATACACTGGAGTTGGCTTCAGGAGCCCAAAAATTGGATGAATCACACCCTGGAGTTGGCAGAAGTTGGCAGCAGCAGCAGCAGGAGCCCAAATATACACTGGAGTTGGCTTCAGGAGCCCAAAAATTGGATGAATCACACCCTGGAGTTGGCAGAAGTTGGCAGCAGCAGCAGCAGGAGCCCAAATATACACTGGAGTTGGCTTCAGGAGCCCAAAAATTGGATGAATCACACCCTGGAGTTGGCAGGAGTTGACAGCAGCAGCAGCAGGAGCCCAAATATACACTGGAGTTGGCTTCAGGAGCCCAAAAATTGGATGAATCACACCCTGGAGTTGGCAGGAGTTGACAGCAGCAGCAGCAGGAGCCCAAATATACACTGGAGTTGGCCTCAGGAGCCCAAAAATTGGATGAATCACACCCTGGAGTTGGCAGGAGTTGACAGTAGCAGCAGCAGGAGCCCAAATATACACTGGAGTTGGCTTCAGGAGCCCAAAAATTGGATGAATCACACCCTGGAGTTGGCAGAAGTTGGCAGCAGCAGCAGCAGCAGGAGCCCAAATATACACTGGAGTTGGCTTCAGGAGCCCAAAAATTGGATGAATCACATCCTGGAGTTGGCAGGAGTTGACAGTAGCAGCAGCAGGAGCCCAAATATACACTGGAGTTGGCTTCAGGAGCCCAAAAATTGGATGAATCACACCCTGGAGTTGGCAGAAGTTGGCAGCAGCAGCAGCAGCAGGAGCCCAAATATACACTGGAGTTGGCTTCAGGAGCCCAAAAATTGGATGAATCACACCCTGGAGTTGGCAGAAGTTGGCAGCAGCAGCAGCAGCAGGAGCCCAAATATACACTGGAGTTGGCTTCAGGAGCCCAAAAATTGGATGAATCACACCCTGGAGTTGGCAGAAGTTGGCAGCAGCAGCAGCAGCAGGAGCCCAAATATACACTGGAGTTGGCTTCAGGAGCCCAAAAATTGGATGAATCACACCCTGGAGTTGGCAGAAGTTGGCAGCAGCAGCAGCAGCAGGAGCCCAAATATACACTGGAGTTGGCTTCAGGAGCCCAAAAATTGGATGAATCACACCCTGGAGTTGGCAGAAGTTGGCAGCAGCAGCAGCAGCAGGAGCCCAAATATACACTGGAGTTGGCTTCAGGAGCCCAAAAATTGGATGAATCACACCCTGGAGTTGGCAGGAGTTGACAGTAGCAGCAGCAGGAGCCCAAATATACACTGGAGTTGGCTTCAGGAGCCCAAAAATTGGATGAATCACACCCTGGAGTTGGCAGGAGTTGACAGTAGCAGCAGCAGGAGCCCAAATATACACTGGAGTTGGCTTCAGGAGCCCAAAAATTGGATGAATCACACCCTGGAGTTGGCAGGAGTTGACAGTAGCAGCAGCAGGAGCCCAAATATACACTGGAGTTGGCTTCAGGAGCCCAAAAATTGGATGAATCACACCCTGGAGTTGGCAGAAGTTGGCAGTAGTAGCAGCAGGAGCCCAAATATACACTGGAGTTGGCTTCAGGAGCCCAAAAATTGGATGAATCACACCCTGGAGTTGGCAGGAGTTGACAGTAGCAGCAGCAGGAGCCCAAATATACACTGGAGTTGGCCTCAGGAGCCCAAAAATTGGATGAATCACACCCTGGAGTTGGCAGGAGTTGACAGTAGTAGCAGCAGGAGCCCAAATATACACTGGAGTTGGCTTCAGGAGCCCAAAAATTGGATGAATCACACCCTGGAGTTGGCAGAAGTTGGCAGTAGCAGCAGCAGGAGCCCAAAAAATGGCCTAAAGACATAAATATGTTTTGCACCATTTGTAAAGTGTAAAACGTGGCACCATGCTGAATCTAGTCGCATGCATCAGGCATTGGTGGGTGGAAATCCTGGCTGATCCATCCCTGATTCATTTTGACAAAGGTGAGTCTCTCCACATTTTTAGTTGACAGACGAGTTCTCCTCGCCGTAACTATGGCCCCCGCCGCACTAAACACCCGCTCAGATGGCACGCTACTTGCCGGGCAGGACAGCTTTTCCAGGGCAAACTCTGCTAGTTGCGGCCACAAATCAAGTTTGGCTGCCCAGAAGTCCAGCGGATCCTCAAGGTGTGTTGGCATGGTCATGTCAAAGTATGACATGACCTGCTGGTTCAGGTCCTGCTCCAGGTCTTCCTGCTGCTCATGAGTAGCCTCACTATGCGGGTGTAGAAAGCTACTCATTAGCGACTGAAGACTGAGGCTGCTGCTGCTGATGGAGCTTCTGCTGCTGCTGCTGCCAACCCCCCCAGCGGCCATGGCAGTGGAAGGTGAGCGCAGAGGTCCCCTCGAGTCAGACCTGCGAGAGTATGGACCATGGCGCAGATAGGCATCGGCCAACTGCCTACGTAGAATGTCTTTGTAGTAGTTGAGTTTGTCCTCCCTCTCGGTGGGTTTAAAAAATGCCCCCATTTTGTGCCGGAAGCGAGGGTCCAATAAGGTGGACAGCCAGAAGTCATCCCGCCGACAGATGGAAACAATTCTGGGGTCACTACGCAAGCATGTGAGCATGCTTCGTGCCATTTGCGCAAGTGACTCGGATGGACTACCTGTCTCCATCTCCACTGCATACTGCCACGGTGTGCCCGGGTCCTCTGTCTCTCCTTCCTCAAAAACCTCTAGCTCCTCTGGCTGCTCCTGCTCCTCCTCTCCTGTCCGCTGACTAGATAAACCAGCCATTTCGCCAAGCCTAAACTGTGTTTCGCTGGGCAACTCCTCCTCCTCCTCTTCCTCCTCCTCCTCCTCCAGTTCAGCTCCAACGGGGTTCATGTGGCCGTAAGATGTAAACGCCATGTCTCCAGTGCCCTGACCAGCCATGGTTTCCAACATGTGCTGTAGTACATGAAGCAGTGGAATCACGTCGTTCATCCCGTAATCCTGCCGACTGACAAATAAAGTGGCTTCCTCAAAGGGCCTGAGCAAACGGCAGGTGTCACGTATGAGCTGCCACTGGTTGACATTGAAGTTACACAGGGGAGTCCCCCTATCTGCTTGGATCATCAGGAAATCCGTGATGGCTTTTCTCTGTTCATATAATCGGTCCAACATGTGAAGGGTGGAATTCCAACGGGTGGAAACATCGCAAATCAGACTATGTTGGGGGATACCATTCTGACGCTGTAGCTCAAGAAGGGTGTGTTTGGCGGTGTAGGAGTGGCTGAAGTGCATGCAAAGTTTCCGTGAAGTTGTTAGGATGTCCTGCAGATGGGGGGAACACTTCAGAAACCGCTTGACAACCAGATTGAAGACGTGAGCCATGCAGGGGGCATGGGTCAGGCTTCCTTGGCGCAGCGCAGACAAAATGTTCTTCCCATTGTCGGTAACCATGATTCCCATTTTAAGTTTTCTCGGAGTAAGCCATGTTTGGATTTCCTGATGAATACATTTAAGCAGTTCCTCCCCTGTGTGACTCCGTTCGCCAAGACAAACCATGTGAAGCACTGCGTGACACCTCCGTGCCCTGCACACATGGTAGACTGGAGGGGCACTGAGACTTGAGCCTACAGTGGAGGGTGAGGAGATGGCGGAGGATGAGGAGGCCGAGTCGCACGGTGTCACAGGCCCAATGGGCAGAGAGCGCGGAGGCCGAAGCGGCGTGACCTGTCCAAGTTGCTGCTGCAAAGGGACCACATTCACCCAGTGGGCCGTAAACGACATGTACTGCCCCTGACCGTAGTTACAGCTCCAGATGTCGGCGCTGCCATGTATTTTGCTACACACCGACAGGCTCAAGGACTGGCCCACCTTCTGTTCAACAAAAGTGTGCAGCGCTGGTACTGCCTTCTTGGACAAGAAATGACGGCTTGGGACTCTCCACCTCGGCTCGGCACAAGCCATCAGTTCTCTGAAAGGTGCAGATTCCACCACCTGAAAAGGGAGCGACTGCAGCACCAGCAACTTGGACAGGAGCACATTCAGCTTCTGCGCCGTAGGATGAGTGGGCGCATACTGCTGTCTCTTGGACATGGCTTCGCTGATGGATTGCTGGCGGGATGCATGACTTGGAGGAGGAGGAGGAGGAGCAGGAGCGACAGAGGATGGGTGTGACGCACAGCTGCCTTCGGCTGAGGTGCTGGAGCCTTGGCTGGCAGAAATTGGGAGCTCACTTGGTGAGGAAGCAGACTGGACCACCCCTTGGGAGCCTCGGTTCTCCCAGGTCGTTTTATGGTGACGCATCATATGTTGACGCAGGGCCGTGGTGCCAACATTTGGACCCTGGCCACGCTTCACCTTTTGCCTACATATCTTGCATGTGGCCATGTTACCCTCCTGCGGATGCCTCAGGAAAAACTGCCACACTGCCGAGTAGCTACTTTTCCCACCCCCTGGCCTCACTGATTCACTGCTGCTGTTGCCAACTCCAGGAACCCCTGCTCCACTACCTCCCGATAAGGTAGACTGCCACACAGCAGGTGCTCTACCCCGGCCCCGGCCCCGGCCGGCTCCAGCCTTTGGAATTGTGCCCCCATGCTGACTGCTACCACCTTGCTGCCTCAGCTGCTGACTCCGGGGCAACCTGCGCCCCTCTTCTCCTGATGATGACGATGAAGCCCCTTCATCACCCGGCTCCCAAGTGCGATCGGCTTCATCGTCATCATCATCATCATCACCGGGTTGTGGCTGTACGTCACTGATGTTCGTGGATTCGTCAACAGTGTCTGGCGCAGGAGCTGGAACGCTCGCAGCACCCACGACACTGTCCACATCACTATTTGTCTGCCTAGCTAAAGAAGCCACCTCCATTTCTTGGCTGGGCAGTAGCTGCTGACTGTCCTCCTGTATCTGATCGTCCTCCTCACTAAAGAGTGGAGCTGAACCCAAAGCATAGGATACGTCGCTGGGGGAGGGAACGGCGTAGGACAGAGGCAATGGGAGGACAGGGACTGCTCTCGGGGCATGCCAACTCAGGGTTGTGTCAGAGGAACCTACCGACCCTAGACTGGGGGTCTCAGATGTAAGTTGTGATGATGTTGTTGATGAGCGCGTCAGCCAATCTACCACGGCAGATGCGTTACTGGTGGAGACCCGACCGCTAGCAGATACTGGCAGATTAGGTCTCTCAGCGTGACTCCTGCTGCTACTGGCCCCCAGTCTGATGCGAGCTCTGCCTGCGGAATCTTGGCCTCTGCCACTCCTCTTTTCACTTCCAGGCACTTGTCTGCCCGACATAGTCTAACTGGCGTGGTAGTAGGTGATATTTTAAGAACCCCCAGGCAGCAGTGGGTCTATATAAAACAGAATATAATGCACACCAAAAGTGAGCAGTAACACTCAGCCTCCAACAGGCCTGCTTAGTGTAAATAAGAGAGCTGCTTAGTGTAAATAAAGAGGGGTATGCTATGTTACAGAATGGGATGCCTCAACAGAAGTGCACCTGGCAGGCAGCAGTAAGCCTATGCCCAGCAAAAGTGTCTTATAATATAAATATAATAAGAGCAAATGCTTATATGGTCTTAAACAGAGGCTGCTTTAGTCACAGAATGGGATGCCCTGGGCAGGAATGGACCTGGCAGGGTCCAGTAGGGCTTTGGCCAGCAAAAGTGTCTTTATCAGGCTAATTTCAAATATGATAAGAGCAAATGCTTATATGGTCTTAAACAGAGGCTGCTGTAGTCACAGAATGGGATGCCCCGGGCAGGAATCGACCTGGCAGGGTCCAGTAGGGCTTTGGCCAGCAAAAGTGTCTTTATCAGGCCTGATTTCTATGAGAATAAGTGCAAATGTTTATTATGCTATTAAATAGAGGCTGCTTTAGTCACAGAATGGGATGCCAGTGCCACAAAAACCAGAGAGCATGCACAGCAAAAGTGTCTTTATCAGGCCTGATTTCTATGAGAATAAGTGCAAATGTTTATTATGCTATTAAATAGAGGCTGCTTTAGTCACAGAATGGGATGCCAGTGCCACAAAAACCAGAGAGCATGCACAGCAAAAGTGTCTTTATCAGGCCTGATTTCTATGAGAATAAGTGCAAATGTTTATTATGCTATTAAATAGAGGCTGCTTTAGTCACAGAATGGGATGCCAGTGCCACAAAAACCAGAGAGCATGCACAGCAAAAGTGTCTTTATCAGGCCTGATTTCTATGAGAATAAGTGCAAATGTTTATTGTGCTATTAAATAGAGGCTGCTTTAGTCACAGAATGGGATGCCAGTGCCACAAAAACCAGAGAGCATGCACAGCAAAAGTGTCTTTGTCAGGCCTGATTTCTATGAGAATAAGTGCAAATGTTTATTATGCTATTAAATAGAGGCTGCTTTAGTCACAGAATGGGATGCCAGTGCCACAAAAACCAGAGAGCATGCACAGCAAAAGTGTCTTTATCAGGCCTGATTTCTATGAGAATAAGTGCAAATGTTTATTGTGCTATTAAATAGAGGCTGCTTTAGTCACAGAATGGGATGCCAGTGCCACAAAAACCAGAGAGCATGCACAGCAAAAGTGTCTTTGTCAGGCCTGATTTCTATGAGAATAAGTGCAAATGTTTATTATGCTATTAAATAGAGGCTGCTTTAGTCACAGAATGGGATGCCAGTGCCACAAAAACCAGAGAGCATGCACAGCAAAAGTGTCTTTATCAGGCCTGATTTCTATGAGAATAAGTGCAAATGTTTATTGTGCTATTAAATAGAGGCTGCTTTAGTCACAGAATGGGATGCCAGTGCCACAAAAACCAGAGAGCATGCACAGCAAAAGTGTCTTTGTCAGGCCTGATTTCTATGAGAATAAGTGCAAATGTTTATTATGCTATTAAATAGAGGCTGCTTTAGTCACAGAATGGGATGCCAGTGCCACAAAAACCAGAGAGCATGCACAGCAAAAGTGTCTTTATCAGGCCTGATTTCTATGAGAATAAGTGCAAATGTTTATTATGCTATTAAATAGAGGCTGCTTTAGTCACAGAATGGGATGCCAGTGCCACAAAAACCAGAGAGCATGCACAGCAAAAGTGTCTTTATCAGGCCTGATTTCTATGAGAATAAGTGCAAATGTTTATTATGCTATTAAATAGAGGCTGCTTTAGTCACAGAATGGGATGCCAGTGCCACAAAAACCAGAGAGCATGCACAGCAAAAGTGTCTTTATCAGGCCTGATTTCTATGAGAATAAGTGCAAATGTTTATTATGCTATTAAATAGAGGCTGCTTTAGTCACAGAATGGGATGCCAGTGCCACAAAAACCAGAGAGCATGCACAGCAAAAGTGTCTTTATCAGGCCTGATTTCTATGAGAATAAGTGCAAATGTTTATTGTGCTATTAAATAGAGGCTGCTTTAGTCACAGAATGGGATGCCAGTGCCACAAAAACCAGAGAGCATGCACAGCAAAAGTGTCTTTATCAGGCCTGATTTCTATGAGAATAAGTGCAAATGTTTATTATGCTATTAAATAGAGGCTGCTTTAGTCACAGAATGGGATGCCAGTGCCACAAAAACCAGAGAGCATGCACAGCAAAAGTGTCTTTATCAGGCCTGATTTCTATGAGAATAAGTGCAAATGTTTATTGTGCTATTAAATAGAGGCTGCTTTAGTCACAGAATGGGATGCCAGTGCCACAAAAACCAGAGAGCATGCACAGCAAAAGTGTCTTTATCAGGCCTGATTTCTATGAGAATAAGTGCAAATGTTTATTATGCTATTAAATAGAGGCTGCTTTAGTCACAGAATGGGATGCCAGTGCCACAAAAACCAGAGAGCATGCACAGCAAAAGTGTCTTTATCAGGCCTGATTTCTATGAGAATAAGTGCAAATGTTTATTATGCTATTAAATAGAGGCTGCTTTAGTCACAGAATGGGATGCCAGTGCCACAAAAACCAGAGAGCATGCACAGCAAAAGTGTCTTTATCAGGCCTGATTTCTATGAGAATAAGTGCAAATGTTTATTGTGCTATTAAATAGAGGCTGCTTTAGTCACAGAATGGGATGCCAGTGCCACAAAAACCAGAGAGCATGCACAGCAAAAGTGTCTTTATCAGGCCTGATTTCTATGAGAATAAGTGCAAATGTTTATTATGCTATTAAATAGAGGCTGCTTTAGTCACAGAATGGGATGCCAGTGCCACAAAAACCAGAGAGCATGCACAGCAAAAGTGTCTTTATCAGGCCTGATTTCTATGAGAATAAGTGCAAATGTTTATTGTGCTATTAAATAGAGGCTGCTTTAGTCACAGAATGGGATGCCAGTGCCACAAAAACCAGAGAGCATGCACAGCAAAAGTGTCTTTATCAGGCCTGATTTCTATGAGAATAAGTGCAAATGTTTATTATGCTATTAAATAGAGGCTGCTTTAGTCACAGAATGGGATGCCAGTGCCACAAAAACCAGAGAGCATGCACAGCAAAAGTGTCTTTATCAGGCCTGATTTCTATGAGAATAAGTGCAAATGTTTATTATGCTATTAAATAGAGGCTGCTTTAGTCACAGAATGGGATGCCAGTGCCACAAAAACCAGAGAGCATGCACAGCAAAAGTGTCTTTATCAGGCCTGATTTCTATGAGAATAAGTGCAAATGTTTATTGTGCTATTAAATAGAGGCTGCTTTAGTCACAGAATGGGATGCCAGTGCCACAAAAACCAGAGAGCATGCACAGCAAAAGTGTCTTTATCAGGCCTGATTTCTATGAGAATAAGTGCAAATGTTTATTATGCTATTAAATAGAGGCTGCTTTAGTCACAGAATGGGATGCCAGTGCCACAAAAACCAGAGAGCATGCACAGCAAAAGTGTCTTTATCAGGCCTGATTTCTATGAGAATAAGTGCAAATGTTTATTGTGCTATTAAATAGAGGCTGCTTTAGTCACAGAATGGGATGCCAGTGCCACAAAAACCAGAGAGCATGCACAGCAAAAGTGTCTTTGTCAGGCCTGATTTCTATGAGAATAAGTGCAAATGTTTATTATGCTATTAAATAGAGGCTGCTTTAGTCACAGAATGGGATGCCAGTGCCACAAAAACCAGAGAGCATGCACAGCAAAAGTGTCTTTATCAGGCCTGATTTCTATGAGAATAAGTGCAAATGTTTATTGTGCTATTAAATAGAGGCTGCTTTAGTCACAGAATGGGATGCCAGTGCCACAAAAACCAGAGAGCATGCACAGCAAAAGTGTCTTTGTCAGGCCTGATTTCTATGAGAATAAGTGCAAATGTTTATTATGCTATTAAATAGAGGCTGCTTTAGTCACAGAATGGGATGCCAGTGCCACAAAAACCAGAGAGCATGCACAGCAAAAGTGTCTTTATCAGGCCTGATTTCTATGAGAATAAGTGCAAATGTTTATAATGCTATTAAATAGAGGCTGCTTTAGTCACAGAATGGGATGCCAGTGCCACAAAAACCAGAGAGCATGCACAGCAAAAGTGTCTTTATCAGGCCTGATTTCTATGAGAATAAGTGCAAATGTTTATTATGCTATTAAATAGAGGCTGCTTTAGTCACAGAATGGGATGCCAGTGCCACAAAAACCAGAGAGCATGCACAGCAAAAGTGTCTTTATCAGGCCTGATTTCTATGAGAATAAGTGCAAATGTTTATTGTGCTATTAAATAGAGGCTGCTTTAGTCACAGAATGGGATGCCAGTGCCACAAAAACCAGAGAGCATGCACAGCAAAAGTGTCTTTATCAGGCCTGATTTCTATGAGAATAAGTGCAAATGTTTATTATGCTATTAAATAGAGGCTGCTTTAGTCACAGAATGGGATGCCAGTGCCACAAAAACCAGAGAGCATGCACAGCAAAAGTGTCTTTATCAGGCCTGATTTCTATGAGAATAAGTGCAAATGTTTATTATGCTATTAAATAGAGGCTGCTTTAGTCACAGAATGGGATGCCAGTGCCACAAAAACCAGAGAGCATGCACAGCAAAAGTGTCTTTATCAGGCCTGATTTCTATGAGAATAAGTGCAAATGTTTATTATGCTATTAAATAGAGGCTGCTTTAGTCACAGAATGGGATGCCAGTGCCACAAAAACCAGAGAGCATGCACAGCAAAAGTGTCTTTATCAGGCCTGATTTCTATGAGAATAAGTGCAAATGTTTATTATGCTATTAAATAGAGGCTGCTTTAGTCACAGAATGGGATGCCTCACAGCAGACTTAAGATCAGTTCAGTATATATGCACAGTTAGTTACTATAAGCAGCCTGAAAACGCTAACAAAGGCTGGATGAAAAAAAAAAAATCTCCCTGTCACAGCCTCCGTTTTTCCTACCTTTCCCTGGCTTTCTGTCTGTCTCCTGTCTGTCTCCTGCCTGTCTCCTGCCTGTCTCCAGCCTGTCCCTGTCTGTCCCTGCCTGTCTAAGTGCCTCAGCTACACAGCGTTCTGTCTGTCACGAATGCAATAGAGAAATGAGGAAAAGCAAGATGGCCGCCATTAAATACCGCTGTGTGACGTCACCGGGCTTGCTGGCTGCTGATAGGCTGCATGTGACTGCCCCAGCTTGCACTGGCGCGGGATACATGTCCAGACATGTCCCGCCCGCCATCTTAGAATGCCTGTAATGTAAATGAATGGATGTTAAAGGAAAACTTCGAGTGATCGAATCGCGGGGAAATTCGGATTCGATCCGAATCGAATTTTTCCTGAAATTCGGATCGAATCCGGGTTCGTCCGGATCGATTCGCTCATCCCTAATTATAGGATGTGATTTTTGGACAAGAAAGGGTTTTTCCTATTTGACAACTCTCGTCAGGAAACAGCTGGTGGGAGCTGCAGCTTCACTAGCTAGAATGCTTTTTTTTCAATGGTTATAGTCATGCCGCTATAGCAGGCATGATTTTTATCAATATATAGCCGTATAGTTTTATTTATAATTTTTGTTTTGTTTAAGATTTTTTTTTCAATAAAGGTTTTTTTAAAGAGTGCGCTGCCAGTAACCGACCCTTATGCTCATCAGTGGGGGTATGGGGCTCTTCCTGGGGCCATGACAGCTGTCAATAGTGATGGTGGCCGCCGCCCACTGGGGATTGCTACCCAGCAAGAGGAGTTTGGGGCGGAGGAGCCACTTTTTATACTGAAAGGCAGAGTCTCTCTGGGGTTTCCCCCAAGTGACTACATTCGTCACCCGGATTGGCCTCTGAGCCCTGGGTTACCAGCCTTTATGCCTGGCGTCTGGGGTGGTTGCCTTTTGGGGCAAAGAAAATTCATACAAAAAAAAACTAGTTTTATAGTTAAATATCATGCCGGCCAATAAACTACCATGTGATTTGTAAAATCATAGATTAAATTGAGAACTCTCACCATGAATTCTCGCTTCCTTCCTCACACATCTAAATTAAAAAGAGACTCTCCAAGTTTCTGCAATCTGCCCAGTGCCACAATGAAATTTGAGCACTGCATGCAAGGCGGATAATACTGTCATCATCCAGATAATTGGGTGGCAAAGAATCTATCCTGGCTTGGTTCCTAGGTGGATTTCGGGGACCAGGTGGGTATTTTTTTTTAAAGTCTTAATTTATACTTGCAAAATTGGTAGCGGTAGCCACATGACATGCCAATCAGATTGCAGAATTGCTTCGGGGGGGGGGGGATTGTTTAGCCCATTCTGTGCCATTAATGTATAGGGGTGTATCTGCAATTGGAAAGCCTCCCTGTGCCTGTTGCAACACCCATTTTCTAAAAAATTGGTGTTGTTCTAGTTTAATGAATGTAAAAACTTGTGATTCAAAAGAGAGAATTATAGGTATTATTTACACATACAACTTTCATAAGAGCAATACCCTATTGAATTCAGCCTTTGATTTCTGCTTCTCCTATTTTTTATGTTCATCCATGGTCACACCTTATTTTCTCCCATGGCTTCCTGTCTTCAACAGTTAAACTTTGGGTTGATTCAGAGCCAGGTGAGAATTCTCACTTCTTCTTTAGGAGAGAAATTCAAGATTGATTTTCATTGTCTACCTTGGGGCTGATTCAATAATCGGGTGTAAATTTTCACCTGGCTCTGAATCAGCCCCAAGGTGGATAATAGAAGTCAATGGCAGTTTCTCCCCTAAAAAGGAGTGAGAATTCTCACCAGGCTTTGAATCGACTCCCATGTTTCCAGCCATGCACCTGATATAGTCTGTATGGATTAATAGAAATTAATGCAATCTGTACATAGATTTCCCTTAACATGTTTGTGTAAACCAACAATAAAGTAAGACATATCATAGTGTTGGAATTTCTTCATGGCTGGCCTTCAGGAGCAACTGCCCCTTTATTTCAACCTGTATCCAACCTGCTCTGGCCATCTTTTCAGTGTGTTACTCCATCTCCATGCAGTCCTGTTTTCAGTGCCTAAGGTCTACAGCTTTCTTGCCCAACCCTCTACTTATGAGCCACCAACAAGTAATGTTTTGTAGATTTCCACTCATATGAACAGGTGAAGTAATTAGTGCACAGACACAGCTACAGTATAGAGACAGCTGGAGAGAAACACAAGATCTGTTGGTGGCTCTCGAGGAGAGGGTTGTGGAACACAGGTCTAAAGTGTGCTTTGGAATGTGTATGATACACCATTATATACTCTTGCTATCCCACCAAATAGGTCATGCTGCAGAAGAAATGCCTCTTAGACAGAAACTGATTAAGTGTGGTGGAGGCCCATGGGTAGAAAGTCTAATGGAGACACCCGTAATTAATCACTTTCCTTGTGCAAAATGTTGGAGGCCCTCCAGTGGCAAAGGCCCCAGGACGGGAGCCCTGTATACCCCCCACACCCTTTAAACCTGCCTTGCTCTTAGACTACATTGCCTGGGAGACCCATGCTGCTTGGTTTGAGGCCACAGGGCCCACATTCTGCTTGATGAAACCCAAGATCCATAAAAGTGACACCATAGTGCGGGAATGCTCAACTTTTTCCTCAAGGGTCAAAAACAGTCCATGTTCCATCTTCACACAGGTGAAGCAAGTAGTGCTCAAATAGAGCAATTTAGTCTTACCTTACCTTTGCATCTATGTGGAGAGCTGCAAAACTTGACACATTGGTGGCCCCTGAGGAGAGGATTGAACATCCCTGCCTAGTCCATTTCCCTTGACTAAATTGTAAGATCTGAAGTGGGCTGATTTCCTACCCTACTTAAAATTGCATACAGATTTCCGATTTATATATATGTGGGGCAGTCATGACTTATCGTAAGGTTGTATGTTCTGTTCACTGGTGTGGTTCACTTGTCGTGTTGTCACTGCATCGATCAGGTAATAGAGGAAGCCACATTCTCTATTCTAATTATGTTTTCATGTATGGATAAGTTGAATTTCTAACCAGTGTCAGTCTGAAATACCTTGGGCCCACCAGAAGAAGTCCTGCTTGGGGCTCACCATAGGAAGTAATTACTGGGCGCACCAGAGGAAACCATTCTTGGGGTCCACCCTTTTGTTATATAACAATTATGCAAGACTAATCTTAGAGTCTAAATAGATTTTTGACCCATTGAGAAAGTTCGCTAAAGAGTGCTTTATAAACTCTGAAGAAGGTGAGTTCATAGCTCAGGAGGTGGCTTTTCTGTAGAGATTCACACTGCACACCTAAATTCACCCTAGGGAACATTGCCAGTGATCTATTTAGACTTTAAGTTAAGTTTAAACCTGTTGTTGCACAATATGAAGTGTTATATTTATTAATGTACTAACAAAAGTAACTTACTGCATAAAAACAAATGCGCTGAACACTTCTGACGTACTAACTATGCTGTATTAGTCTCAGGCCTTAGGCTGGGCATTGCTCGGATGGTGGAATTGGGTCCATGTCTAATGCCTGAGCCTGGTCCTCTGTTGGGCCAGTTTGGCACTGCTTCTAACCCTAGGTCCACTTTAACATAACTTTAACACATCCTCCAATCTCAGAAAAAAGTTTTTTACAATTAGCAAATCTACATGGGTTTGTTCATCCTACAGTATATCATACATTCATTTGCGTAAATGTAAACCTAAATGATCATGGTCAGTAAAAGTTTTCAATGGTCGAATTTAAAAACTCATTAAAACTATTATTTTATGGGTTAATGGTTAGGTGCAGTATGACAGCAGTGATTTATTGTTGCTTTGGCTTGATGCATAAAGATTGAAGAGTTCAGATCAGACATGTGAAAGATAGAGTGACACCTAATCAAGTTTTCTCTGCTTTTTTGCAGAATTGTGGAGTCGCACCTTCTCTGCCTGCTTTCCTTTAGCCCACTGACTTTTGTCATTATAGAATAACACCTCTCCACATGTAAGGGTCTGTTCAATCAGCACACAAGTGGGAAGCCAAATTGCTATCTCCAGTGTGACCAGTGTTCTTCACAGCTCCTGTCGACACCATATAATGGCCCTCCAGTAAGAGAACAATTGTCAGAGAATTCTCTGAATGTCATTAGCAGAGACGTGGGCAGGAGGACAATAGATGTAATTCTTGACATGCTGGAAATGGTCACAGTCCATCACCTACATAATAACAATGTATTGTAAAAACGACTATGTGGTGGTAGAGGTCGGGGGGGGGGGTGGATCCATTGTGGCATGAAAGCTCAGTTGTATGCAAAGATTTTATTCTTTCATGTGAGTTTGATCCTCAGTATAAACCAGTGCTGCCTTAGGTCTAGGTCACTAAATGTCAAATTATAGTTTTAAACGTGCAACTTGTGTGCTGTAATGTATTAACTTCAGGAAACTGATTTTGAGTTGAACAGAACTGGGTTTTGACTAAGCCTTATTTTCAGTGACTAGTGACAATCTCCCATATGGCCCGGGTATACTAAGTAACTGAAAATTTACTCAGCTCCAGAAAGTTTTACACTCAGGTGACATTCAGGGACTCCAGACCAAACTTTTACTCATTACAGACTTCAGTAGGGAAGTGAGGATATATCTTTACAACAGGGTTGCAGCTGGCAAAAAGTACACTAAACTGGTCCCACTGTAAAAAAACTAAAGACATTTGATGAACTCATACAGGTGCATTAAATAAAGTTAACTAAAGTTGACTATGTGTATTAGAAATTAGTGAAGTATCAAGTAAGACGCTACTGAATCCAACAAGCAGTGTCTTCTACCATTTATATGAGGACAAACTTCTTGGATCATGTTGGTTCTAGATTGAATCAGAATCCTATTAAATTTGAACATGAATTTTAGTCTGTTTTCAGGTTCGGCGTCCGGCCTGAACATGGAAAAGCTGGTTGATGGGCTGCTGAGAAGCCTATCCACCCCCTTCCCCTAAGGGAGCTGCAGCAGGAAGTGCTGCTGTAACTTACTGTACCTGGGCCCCTCGATCTTCTTCCTGGTCAGCAGCGGCATTTGAAATCAGGCCAAGCCAGGGATACAGAAAGATGGCTGTCAGGAAACCGGGCGTCACGTGGTCCCACTACTAACCAGAGACCGCCGCACAAGCCCACCGGGTTCCCCAAAACCTTGTCCGACCATCTTATTATTAGGGTAACCAGGCAAACCGCCTTTGGACACACAAATTCCGGGTTTAAGGCAAGAAGACAGCTCAATTAAATATACGTTTTAATGGCTATAAGCACGCTAGGCAGAGTTTACAAGCATTTAACTATAACGAAGTATGGAATATTACAGATTAAATAACTATGCGGTTCTGAGGTGGGTTACAACAGCTATGCAATACACAGAGACAATAACAAGCAAAGTTTACCTCAAGCATGCAGCATGGCGTGGAGCTCTTACAAGGGGGTGTGTCAAGAGCTTATGGTTATGGTGATGGTGATGGACACCCCTGGATATGCCGGCCACATAACCCCCTTCCGATGAGTGACACCAGCCTGGTTTTTGACCATCCAATTTATGCTGCCAGGCTATCCATCTCCCCTCCCCATTGTGGGAGGGGATGTTACCTCCCATTTTTTAGAGGGGGATTTTGCCCTAAAACCCTTTTTGGAGCTATAACTTGGAGCAGGGGGGTCACACTGCCTTGTGAGCGGTACCAATCAGGCCAGGCGCACCGAACACGTTAAGTCCAGGAACCGGGTCTTTATTCGGTCCAGAACCTTAGTTCCTCATTTAGCAGTCTCTGTCTGGTTTCCAGACCTGTTTTATACTATGCTCCGGTCCGGCTTTGGGAGCCGGTTCTGGTTCTGTAACCGGTTTGGCATTAGGACACATGGCGTCCGTGATACGGCCCATAAACTATCGGTGCCGTGCGTCTGCCCTGTTACATGTAGTTCTGACACAATCCCAGCAGGGGATTTCCTGAGACGTAGCCTCACTGGCAACTTCCCAGCTGGGGGTGTTATACAACAGCAGGAGGCATGCTGGCTGCAGCCTAGCTGGTGACCAAAAGGCAGGAATCAAACACCCCAGGGGGTTTGATCAGAGCTTTCACACGTCCCTGCCAAACATCTCTTCCGCATCTCGTTAAAATACCCTGGGCCATTTGTAATCAGATGGCTGGAAGGGGGGATTCTAGACTTGACATAAAAACATAAATAATAAAGAAGATATGTGGAGTTTCCTAATCATTCCTTCACATTTGCGATATAATATTTGGCCTATTCTCCACACCTCCCCCTTCAAAAGGGCACTAAGGGGCAGCGCATCCTGATGCTGGCCCGTGCGCCCATGCATCCGCTATTCCTGTCTGGCAGTACCACGGCGGTAGTGCTGTTTTGGGTTGAGGGTTCTGGGCCAGGTCCACTCCCGGAAGGGGTGTAAGGTGGCCCATAGCTGGGACCGCGGGTCCAGTTGCCGATGGCAACTCATCCCTTTCTGCTTTACCCGAGCCAGGGGCCTCGGTGCATGTTGCCAACACTGGCCAAGGAGGCAGCCCCGAGTGGGTGCCTGCCTGGCCTCCAGCACCATGAACTGGGTCCCCTGGATGGAGTGTCTGCCCTGGGGGGGACCTTCCGTGGGAAGGATCTCCCACCGGGCAGTACCCACCCCGTCAAGCCAGGTGGGTGACAAGGCCATTAAACTTGGAACCGGCGTGGCATAGACCACTGCCATTGGTACAGACCTCTTTCCTTGCGGCCGAGTTATCGGTGGGATGCTGGGACTTGACCCTGCCACCCCCACCCTCTGGCCGGTATAGTACAAATGGCAGCGGACAGCCAGGCCCGGCTCCACTGGCTTGTTGGTGATCCCTATGTGCCCAATCGTCCGGCTCTCTAAGGCATAGCACTCCTTAGCCCTGGGCAGATAGGGGACCACCAACTGCTGGTCCTCAGGCCACTCTCCTGGCGACCCTGACCTGACCATCATTGGGTACAGCCGCACTTGTCCCCCGACCGCCCATCTGGGGTCTGGGCCCAAGTGAGGCTGCATGTCTTGCTTGGGGAGAACTCTCTGGGGGTCATCAGTGCCTGATGCTACCCCACATCTCTGCCTGGACATAGTCGGGACCACCATGTCCTCAGTCAGTTTCACGGGATCCACCTCTGGGTTTCCGCCTGCCTCAGCAGCCTCCTGGGAGGAAGGGAAGGATCGGTCGGTCCCCTGAGGGGATTCTGGGACCTGCTCCTCCACCACTTCCACCCGGGCCTCCGGTTCAACACCCTGGTCCCTTAATACCCCGGGTGTGCTGAAACCCTGCAGTGGGGACTTACCTAGGGGTCCCACCTCTCCATGGGCACCCCTCATCCCACCTGCAGGTTCCACCACCCCTGTTTCTGGGCATGGACTGGTCCTCTCGGGTCGAGGTGCCGGGAACCCTGGACGGGGGGTGGTTGGAATAGACGAGACCATCCCATTCCCCGTCCGTCTCCCGGGACCTCCCTTCGGACTTCTGTCGGCCCTGGCAGCCACTTGGTTTGGGGGAAGGGGGCAATTAGACCCCCGAGGGGCCCCTGAGCCACCAGCGCTCCCACTATTCTCGATAGTGGCCAGAGCCGCTGCGGCCTCAGGTAATGCCTGCCCCCCTTCCATTCCCTTCCAAGCCGCCAGTCCAGACAGACCAGCCTGGCCCTCTGCTACCCCAGTGGTGGAGAAACCCTGCGATGTGGACTTACCTGGGGGTCCTACGTCTCCTGGAACAGCCCTCACCTCAGTCGCAGTTTCCTCCCCAGCTGCTGGGTAACCCTCCTTCCTCTGGGAGGAAGAAGCACACTTTACACCCCCTACCCCCACATTCCCTGTAGCAGGTAGGTTACTCACATTATTTGCACATCTTGAAATATACATGCTATTACATTCTGGGGGACCAGACCTCGGGGTTTCAGTGGCCACATACTGAGACACTAGCCGCCCCAAGTCTGTCCCTAGCAAAACACCAGCAGGGATATTCGGCAATACCCCCACCTCCCGCACACCCCGCCCAGCACCCCAGTCCAAATAAACTTTTGCCATGGGGAGTGCCGATGCACCTCCCTCAATTCCAGAGACTGAGACAGTCTTTCCAGGGATGAAGTCCGGTGGGGACACCATCTCAGGGCGCACAAGAGTTGTCTCTGCGCCGGTGTCCCTAAGTCCCACGGCCACAGCTTGGCCCACAGTGATGAATTGCAAATTGTCCTGGGACCTCCCAGCACCCCTACCCACATACAGCACCGTGGGGGAGTTCTGGGACGGACCCTGCTGGCGCTGGGGACATGCGGCCTTGAAGTGTCCTGGTTGGTTGCAGTGGTGGCACAGTGGGGGTCCCCCTTGCCTGGAAAAGGGGGTGGGGCAGGGGTCCTGGGCTGAGGGGCACGTACAACAGACGCCAGCGGCGGCTTACCCACTTTCCAGCTGGCAGGTTTCCGGGGCTCCTGGGCTCTGTTGTGACTGTACTCATCTGCAAGGGCGGCCGTTGCTGAGGCCCCCTCTGGATTCCGGTCACGCAGAAACTGCTGCAGCTCGTCAGAGCAATTCCAGAGGAACTGCTCTATGGCAATCAGCTCCTTCAGCTGCTGGATGGAGGTGACTCCTAAGCCGGTGGTCCACTGTTCTCTGTAGTGCCCGCATGTGATCAGCCCAGCTATCGCTGGGGCCCCGTCGCAGACCCCGCAGCTTCTTGCGATAAAATTCCGGGGTAAGGTTATATTGTCAGATCAGGGCTTGCTTGACCCCCTCGTAGCTCAGGGTGGTTTCGCTGGGCAGGTACCCAAAGATTTCCAGGGCTTTACCCCTAAGGCGGGGGGTTAGGTACCTGACCCACTGATCCTCCGGCACATGGTATTGATGACAAACGGTTTCAAAAGCCAGCAGAAATGTGTCCAGATCTGTGCCTTTGTCCAGCATGGGGAAATCCTCCGCACGCAACTTTGGGGCCTGGTTCTCAGGGGGCCCGCCAGATGTGCTGGGAGGAGGGTGTTGAAGCTGTAGCTGCAAAACTTGGAGCTGGTGTTCGCGTTCAGCTTGCGTGCGGCGTTCCTCGCGTTCAGCTTGCACCTGGTGTTCCTGCATGAGGAGCGCGTAGGTGGCGTGGTCTCCCGTCTGAAGACTTGCCACAGCAGCATTCAGGAGAGTGACTGAGCCAGCTTGGCTGGGAGGACCGGCAGGCGGGGCTCGGTCCCGCGGGATGCTGAGGGCTGGTGACCGGCTTCTGGGAGAGCCCTGGCTGGGCCCCTCTGCACCCAGTATATCATCGGCAGCCACATCCCTGCTTCTGGTCCTGGTGCCACTTGCCATGCCTGCAACTGCTCTATTGCACACTGTAATCACACAACTACTGTAACCACTCTCAGAATACTCCTAGCGTTGAGCTGATCTTAAGGTCCCAGCAACAGAAAAGCCGCTGCTAGTAATCTTTAGTGTATGAGAGTATGGGGCCCACACTCACTTACACTATTTGCCTTATCCCACAGCTGCCACCAATTTGTCAGGAAACCGGGCGTCACGTGGTCCCACTACTAACCAGAGACCGCTGCACACGCCCACCGGGTTCCCCAAAACCTTGTCCGACCCTCTTATTATTAGGGTAACCAGGCAAACCGCATTTGGACACACAAATTCCGGGTTTAAGGCAAGAAGACAGCTCAATTAAATATACGTTTTAATGGCTATAAGCACGCTAGGCAGAGTTTACAAGCATTTAACTATAACGAAGTATGGAATATTACAGATTAAATAACTATGCGGTTCTGAGGTGGGTTACAACAGCTATGCAATACACAGAGACAATAACAAGCAAAGTTTACCTCAAGCATGCAGCGTGGCGTGGAGCTCTTACAAGGGGGTGTGTCAAGAGCTTATGGTTATGGTGATGGTGATGGACACCCCTGGATATGCCGGCCGCATAACCCCCTTCCGATGAGTGACACCAGCCTGGTTTGTGGGAGGGGATGTTACCTCCCATTTTTTAGAGGGGGATTTTGCCCTAAAACCCTTTTTGGAGCTATAACTTGGAGCAGGGGGGTCACACTGCCTTGTGAGCGGTACCAACCTATCGGGCCAGGCGCACCGAACACGTTAAGTCCAGGAACCGGGTCTTTATTCGGTCCAGAACCTTAGTTCCCCGTTTACCAGTCTCTGTCTGGTTTCCAGACCTGTTTTATACTATGCTCCGGTCCGGCTTTGGGAGCCGGTTCTGGTTCTGTAACTGGTTTGGCATTAGGACACATGGCGTCCGCGATACGGCCCATAAACTATCGGTGCCGTGCGTCTGCCCTGTTACATGTAGTTCTGACACAATCCCAGCAGGGGATTTCCTGAGACGTAGCCTCACTGGCAACTTCCCAGCTGGGGGTGTTATACAACAGCAGGAGGCATGCTGGCTGCAGCCTAGCTGGTGACCAAAAGGCAGGAATCAAACACCCCAGGGGGTTTGATCAGAGCTTTCACACGTCCCTGCCAAACATCTCTTCCGCATCTCGTTAAAATACCTGGGCCATTTGTAATCAGGGGGCTGGAAGGGGGGATTCTAGACTTGACATAAAAACATAAATAATAAAGAAGATATGTGGAGTTTCCTAATCATTCCTTCACATTTGCGATATAATATTTGGCCTATTCTCCACAATGGCCACTGGCTTCCATGAGTGAGGACACTTGCTCTAGCAGTGTCCTGACTTACGGGAGCCAGCGGCCATCGGTATTCCTTGGTGGGCTTCCCGGGTTCAAATGCCAATGCTGATGTCCAGGAAGAGGATTGTGGGGCCTAGGTAAATAAAAGCAGCGCTTCCTGCTGCACACTCTCTTGAACTTCCCAAAGGATTGTATTCAGCAGACTGCCTTTAGAACATGGAAGAGAAGGACTGCTTACAATTGTCTAAACACAAATTGATAAGGTGACTTAATGCAACTTGAATTATTAGCCTCTTGCTTCACACCCTTACAACAATGTCTAATTCACTGAGGTTAAGTGGGCTTTGTACTCACCAGCAAGGGTAGGGAAAACTCAGTTAGGTCTATAGATTTAACCCTTCTAGTGCCAGCTACATGAGTCTCACATAGCTGATTCTCCTAACGCTAAGTGCCAGCTACGTGAGACTAATGTAGCTGACTTTAAACACTTAAAAAATGTAAAAACTCACCTGACCCCTCAATCGATCTGGTCGGGTCTTCTCTTCACTGGATGGGCATCCAACCCCCCCACCGAAGCTCTTCTGGCTTCAGAGGAGGGCCCTGAATAGATGTTTACTCATCTGCACCTGCAATTCCTCCTTCTGGCTCTCCTGTGGTGAGGAGAGGGATGAAATAGGCCCTCTCTAGCACTTTTGCTGTCGCCCACTGCTAGCCCCGCCTTTTTTGGGTGGGGCAGATGACAGTCTTCTATGGCGTCATCCATGATGTCATTCCACACTTGCCCGAAAGACGCTCAGTAGAGGAGGGTGATCATCAGGGACAGAGTTTGGAGGGGCAAGGAGCTATGATCCCTTGCCCCCACCAGCCCTTCTCCACTGATCACCTGGCAGCTGTCATCGGAGTTCCGTGGGACAGGGTCGCTGGGGGACAGCAGAGGATTAGAGGTGAGTAAAGAACAAATAACTAATAAATGTCATTTTTAATCTGTGTGTGTCTTTTTTATTGTTAACCCTGTGTGAACTGGTAAGGGATCCATGAGGGGGCTGTGGCTATCAGGTGAGTTGCTATTAACCCCTGCCCCCCCAATTACCTGGCTTCACAATGCCCGGGGTTTTTAACCCTTCAAATTCCCTATAAAATTGGGTCCCCATCTGGGAAGAGGGACCCCATGCCATTTTTTTGTTTAATCCTTAGTGTGGATAGTAGTTTGTATTTTATTCGTAAATGTTATAAAGTGCTCTTTTCAGTTTGGGTGGTTTCCTGGGCAGGAATGGGGGGGCTACCGATACATATGTGGTACAATTGTAGTCAGGAGATATAGGGCTTTCACATGTAATATGGTTTTCTTTAATAAAATAAATGTTTTTTTTAAATAAAGGTGACAATTTTCTAAAAAAATATTTTTATTTTATTTTTGTTTTTTACTCAATAAACTCTGTCACAAAAAATATATAATTTTTCTGTATATTTCTGCAAATCACAGTTAAACATAGCACAAATGGTAAAAAATGACCTGCCAACAGAGGGTAACAAAATTTCAATTAGGTTGGCAGTTAAAAGGGTTAAAAGTAGCTATGCATGTTGGATATTGTTCTGTTGGGGGACTGTGTGCATTCAGATTTTGCTTGTTTTTTTCTTGTTTGCATATTGATATTTTAGGAAAATTGGTAAGGTATTTTTTATTCTTCTTTGTTCTTTTATTCTTTGAGGCATTACTTTCAGAAAGATTAGCCTACTACAACAAGCTGGGTACAGCTAGAAAGCTCAATGTGTGTACTTTCAGGGAGTATATGGTTTGAGGTGGGTATTCCAAATGTAAAGGGTTGTTTTGGTTGAAAAATGCAAGGTGCACACTTTGTCTGCAAAGCTGAAATTTTCAAGTAAAGAGATTGGTGGTTCAATTCAGATTTGTTACAAAATTCAGAATGGCACATATTTTGAAACTTTAGCAACTAATTTTGGACACCTAAACAATAACTAAAACAATTAATGCCACAGGTTTGCATAAAGGAAGAACTAGTACTGATAATCAGATTCCCTATACTGCCTTGCATGCAGTCCTCGGGCAAGGATTCTGATTCTTGCCAGCTTATTATGAGAGATTATGAGTGTGGTCATTGATGATGACTCAAACCTGCTATAAAATCCCAGGCAGGAAATAAGACTTCCATTTTTGGGTTCATAGAGGAGAGAATATCTCAGATCTCAGCAGGCAGATAAACAGAAAAGGACAAAACAAAATACTGGTAAATTGTTAGTAGACTCAAGAAGAAATGCCAGAAGAATCATCACTCAGACATAGAGATTTGTTAGAATATTGTCATCCAGTATGCAATGTGAGACAAACAATACAACACTTGCTGCACATAAATTTCTATACTTGTAATTTTGTGTACACAGTGCATTAAAATAATTCTTAATCAGTGTTTGCAGAAGTAATTGAAAATTCTTGGGGTGCACCTTCACCCTCACACTGCTGCACATAATGTCCCACAAGTAATATGAATCTGGTAAATGGGATAATTTACCCCTGCTTTTTCCTCTGTGTCCACTTACCTTACAAGCATACTGCAGCTCTATCTGAGTTGCAAAGGCTGCACTTAAGATTATTTGTGATGTGCTTGACTGGCAAACCTTTATTTGACCCCAACCTAGACCAACCTTGGACTGTTTCTGATCTGCCTGACCATTAGGATACCACAATCCTCCTGACCTAGACCTCTGTTTTTTTAGCCATGCCTAAGACTATTTTCTCCTTTAACTCATAGTTACATAGTATGGTTTAAAAAAACACATATGTTCATCAAGTTGAACCAAGTGACGGGGTTGGGGAAAGTTATGTATTTTTATTTTTTTTAAAGCAACTAGTCTAATCTAATCATCTAATCTAAAAATTAATTTACATTTTTTCAACTCCTGCTGTGGTAAATTTTAAAAACAAAATGGTGGCTCATGGACCTTTAGGCCACCTGCAAACAGGAAGCACGACTGAGATGCTGGGAAAGGAAGCTCCACAATGGCCGCTACCAGGATAAAATCGGCGAGGGAGCGTTTTGACTTTGAATGGGTGCAGGAGCAAATTAATCAGTATCAGTACTGACAATGAATCAGTATCATGCATAATGATGGGGCAAGGAAGTTTTCTTTTACAAAAGCACCAGGCTGTTATTCCAGTTTAAGGTGTTTATTCATTCATAATCTCTTAAAGGAGCAGTATCGCGAAATTTGCATTAAAAAAGATAAATAATTAAATAGCCACACAATAGCTTCTAACATGTGTATAAATAATGTGGCGATAGAAAAAGGAAAAAATATATGCCTTTCTTTTAAATTGTATAATGACAATGGCTCAGTCCATTTGCTGAATAGGGGGATCTGCTGGGTTGTATTTAGTGAGCTGCTTCATTTAGCCCACTGGTCTCCTAGCAACACTTTACCTCAGAGGCTGACACTGTAAGCAGTGGTAGCGGCTGTGTGTGTGTGAGGTGCTGCTTTTGTTATGAGACCAGGTGACTCAAATGTGTAAAATCTATACAAAATAAACTAAAGTGACTGAAAATGACTGAAATTCTTCTTTGAATAACTGTGCATGAAAATCTAAAGGTATTAAAGTGGAACAAAACACTGAGTGGCAGACCCTGAAGTCTATAAGACCCGGCCATTGACCTTCCCCCTTGGGCATCCTAAATCGGGATGCCCCACTGTGTGAAACGACCCCTGGATAACCACAGATCCCCCCATTTTTCTGGCACGCTCACGCAGATAGTCATTTAGACAGGCCGGGCGGCCAGGAAGGTTACTGCTCAGGCTCCCCATCTGTGTGCAAACAGCGCTGATTGGATGAGAGCCCGCGCATGTGCTGTGGGACAGCGAACTTGGGGATTTCACATATCAGGGCATCTCAAGTCGGGATGTCCCTAGGGGCACAAAACAAAACTCCAGATAGTGAAAATCCTTGGTTGGGCTTTGCTCAAAACACACAAAGCTGAAAGAAAGATCATATGGAAAAATGTGTTGAGAAAAGTGAGAGAAAATGGTAAACTGAAAGATTCTGCAGCAGAGCCAACATGTCAAAATAGAAAATGTTTAGAGCAAAAAAACAGGATGTAAACCCAAAAATCCAATTCTGAAATAAAATAACCCCCCCCCCCCAAAAAAAAAAGAAAAACTGGTGAGTTTGAGATTTAAACCAATGACTCTCTGGTTCACAGACATTGAATTTACCAATCAGCTAAATGACTTCTAGAGCTTTTCTCTCTGTTTTAGATATATGAGTTCTGGCCAGGCAATGTTGCAATATTATGTTGGACGGCTGCCAATACTGAACAGCTGATTACTTTGTTACATTGTTTCCCCCTCTCCTCAGCGTGGAACAGGCCAGAGTGTCGGGCCCCGACACTCAGCAGACATAAACATGAGCTATTAGTCTCCAGCTGCACAACACAGACATCATTTTTTTCTACATTTGTAATTCTTACTCCAACACTTACCTACATTCAAAGTACCGTTTAAATATAAGTCACCAAGAAAAATTCACGATACTGCTCCTTTAAAGTCCCTCTCCCATCTACAACTGCTGATAGGGAACTCTGCTTTTCCAGTGCACTTCCTCTGCTTCTGGATCTTTCATAATAGATTTAAAGAAGATTTACTGGTATGACTAATTGGCTATCTTTAGAACAGGTTCGGAGAGATGAAAGTCTGCCCAGTCTTGGCGTTTGGAGGACTGTCTCTTCAGATAATATGTATTAAATGCACTTCTGATTACATTGTTCCAAAATAGGCAGATTCTGCATAATTTTAAACACATTTCTAATAGATATCAAGAAACACCAACAATCTTCAAAGGTTACTCCCAGGTCATCCTGTTTACTGCTTCATATAATCTAGGCAGCCCTAGGCAATCCTCTTCTGGCATAAACTCAGTTCAGTAGACTTGACTGAGGACCTTGGAGGAACATCCTGCATGTGACAGATATGTCAGACAATAGGAACATTAAACCGACTTACTGATTCATCCTCTAAGGCAGTGTTCCTTCCTGCTCTGCTGAGCTGATTGGCGGACGGGATGAAAAAAAAGAATGTCATTGGCTGAACCTGTAAACCTCGATACCATTTCTGCATCAATTTATAAAAAGAAATAGTTTAGGACAGAGCCAAATGTAGCCCAACGCAATGGTGTAACAATTACCTTTGCCTATAGTAGCACTTTAACGTGTAGCTGTAACTTAGCTGCAGCTCTGGACTCAGGCCTCCATTTCTCTTGTCCTTTTTTTGCCACCATGTAGAAATGGAGGCCCAAGAAACCTTTTTTTAAACTAGTTAGCTAGCTAGTAAATGAGGATTAACAACAGGCTAAACTACTATGCAGACCTATTTGATTGTCTGGCAGTAATACCCATTTTGAAATCCCCAGTGTACACACAAATGAAGTTGGATGCAAGCGCTAAGGGGTTTAGGTAAGTTTGAGGGAGCGAGAAAGGAAGTTGGATGCAAGCGCTAAGGGGTTTAGGTAAGTTTGAGGGACCGAGAAAGGAAGTTGGATGCAAGCGCTAAGGGGTTTAGGTAAGTTTGAGGGACCGAGAAAGGAAGTTGGATGCAAGCGCTAAGGGGTTTAGGTAAGTTTGAGGGACCGAGAAAGGAAGTTGGATGCAAGCGCTAAGGGGTTTAGGTAAGTTTGAGGGACCGAGAAAGGAAGTTGGATGCAAGCGCTAAGAGGTTTAGGTAAGTTTGAGGGACCGAGAAAGGAAGTTGGATGCAAGCGCTAAGAGGTTTAGGTAAGTTTGAGGGACCGAGAAATGAAGTTGGATGCAAGCGCTAAGGGGTTTAGGTAAGTTTCTGGTTCGGAGGGTGCGCATGCGCAAGATCTTATAAACATACGAACGCACGAATCTAAGAGGCCAAAAACCAATGAAAGCCAGAGGCAAACGCAAGTAATTGGAAGAGGTTGACGATGGAAGCAGCCGAAAAAACAGGCTGCCGCCGCAACAGGTGAGCACATGAACGTGATTTTTACGATTGGCAACTGACTGAGGCAAGTTCGGGAGATATCATACGAACGGACGTATCTTTTAGGATAGAAACGTATTTGCTTATTGAATCACTCGCAAGTTCATACGAACGCACGAGCGGACGTGAAAAATAGGATGATCGTGAGCCAAATCCAAGCTGTTACATGTTTCTTTGAATCAACCCAAATGTTGTGATATAAGAAAAAAATATAAGATAAAAAATGCAATGAGAATAAAAACTTTCCAAGCTAGTATAGTACTCATTTTGGCTTAACATACCAACAGATAACTTTTATTTCAATTAGGAAGCGGAAAGAAACCAGCTATTTACAGCACATGGTGGTACTGTAGAAGATCTATACATCATCACCATGTCTAAAAATCCTAATTATTGCTACATGAGTCACTGTTTGTTTTACACCATTTTTTCTATTTGTCATTTCAATTATCTCCAGCCTTTTCTCACCTAAACACACCATCTGCACACACTAATAATACACGGAGCAGCCATATAGCTGATATTCTAATTAAAGCAATGCTTCCAAAGTGATATGTGAACAGGTATTAATGTTTACATGAACAAAGGCAGTGGATCCAAAAGCATTTGATGGAGAGTGAATAACTGTCTCAGTGGGAGTGAATATCTTGTCTTGTATGGATAAAATGACTTACTTTTTGTATCCATGTGTTAGGTTACTTGGTGACCTATGTTGGTCAGAAGTAAACATTTCTAGCAGTGGATACAAGGGTATAAATGCAAAAAGCTGGGAGTTGGGAGAACACCTACATCAGTAACCACAAAATGAGCCAAACACCAGATTTATACTGTAGACAAATAATAATGCAATAATAAATAAATCTGATTACATTTCAGTAAATACCTCCACCTTATTTTTACAGCATTTCCTGAAGATTGTAGTCTTGAGACTTAATTAAAGTGGACCAAAACCCAGGAATGTCACTAACCCAGGTTTTGGCTCATAACCTTTGAGGCATCCCAATTGGGTTTTTGGATGGACAAGTTATACAAACTGTATAAAGCCTGGAAATGTTACAATATGGTATAAATGTGCTTACCCTTACATTGATTCAGGTAAAATAGCATTACAAAAAATGATACTCACAATTTCTACCCTAATAACTTACTGGTTTAGTGAGTTTGAGTCCTTATGCCGACCAGACCTGGGGCATGCCCTTTCATTGCATTGAATAAAGAGGTTGTGGCAGTGTCATTGTGACTGATGATGGGGTATATTCATTCATTGGGGAAGCTGCTGGTGGGTGTCAGGGATTTCTCTATTAAAGAGTGACCAGAAATTGAGACTGCGAGACAGAAACTGATATGTGACAAACCATGTTTAATAGTAACAACCAGTGAACCACACACACATCAAAGAGGCTGCTGTACATATATACATGTGGAGTCAGTATGCATACATACTAGACTCAGGTTCAGGTTTAGATTCCCAAAGACAGAGCCCAGGTAGACAGTTCAGAAGACAGATTCAATGCTGATCCACTGAGGCCATGTATGGATCAGCTTATATAGGCCAGGTAATGTCACAGGTGCAAGCTGATTTCCAGAAACTCTACAGAAAAGTGCCATCTGCTGGTCAAGCTGCATACAGCATAGGCAAGTCCCAGAAAAGAGCAGCTGAAAGCTAAAGAGAAACTCCAGACATAACATTACCTCCCCTCTCACCAGACAGGCACCGAATGCCTTTAAACAACTGCTCCGCTGGAAGGGTAAGACTGGTAGAAATCCAGGCTGGGGCAACACAGGAGGCTCACACCTGGGGACCTGGCAGACAGGGATATGACCCGAAGCAGGCAAATACTTGGCAGGCATGGTAGTCCCTCCAGGGTCAAAGTCCAAGAAACAATAGCCAGGTAGACCGGGACCTTCGAGGCAGCGCCCAAAAACCACTGAATCCTTTATAATCAGAGCCTAGGTAACCAGAATCAAACTTTACTGCACCCTAGGAAACCCCTCAAGGACTCCTAGAGCCAGCAGGAAGAATTCACCATGTGCGGTCCGAGGTGTTTTAAAACCGCGGGCACGAAAGGGGCTTCAAAGCCTTCTTTAGGAATACCAGAGGGACAATGATCAGGACTCAGCAGGGCAATCAACTTCGGCAGACTTGGCAGTGCAATCGGCCTCGGCAGACTTGTCAGGGCGATCGTCAGACTTGTCAGGGCGATCGTCAGACTTGGCAGGGCGATCGGCTGACTCGGCAGAAAATACAGGAGAATCAGACTCGATAGGATAATCTGACTTAATAGAGTGATCAGGCACAATAGGAAAATCAGACTTGACAGGATAATCAGACTCGACAGAGCGATCAGGCACGACAAGAAAATCAGAGTCAACAAAAGGCTTGGGTTGACAAACAGACATTAAAGCAGGCTCACAAACAGGTACAGGGTCAGGCTCACAGACCGGCATTGATTCAGGCTCACAGACCGGCATTGGATCAGACTCACAGACCGGCATTTAAACTGGTTCACAGACCAGCATAGAAAACAGAACTGATGGATGGTGGTCATCCTCTGAATCGGATATATCAATCTAGGCATCTGGCCCACTGTCATCCTCATCCTCTACTTCAGACACAGAGGCAATAAATTTAACTGGACTTTCAGACTTCTGTGCTGAACAACCTGCAGTCAGATTCAGGGCAGCCTCAGGAATACATAAATAGGACGTGGCTATGAATTTAAGGAATTCTACAAAATTCTCACTGAGGGGTTAGCTATGATTCAGCCATAATTCAGCCCCCAAAAAATCATCTTTAAAAAGAAAATAAGACACCTGACGACTCCAGGTTGTCATGGGAGACTGTTGAATGTAAGGCTCCTGCACTAATTTTAAGGCAGCCTGGAGAAACTGGGGGTAGGTAGCCAGGGTAAGCTCCTTATAATGAGGAGGAGAAACAAAAAAATACCTGTGGAACGATCAGAGATTGTTATAACGGGTGTCCTTGTGGACATCCTGGGGCTAGACCTGACTTGCACACACTAACAGACAGACAGAGAAAGACAAAGACAGACAACCAACCTGCACTGTCAAGGATGCAAACTGCCGATTACCCGGAGCATAGGTAATCCGGTGCTCGAGGAGCCTGTAATCCACCCACTTCAACAGAGCTTCTATTGGTGAAGTTGCCCGGTGGTGGTCGCAGACTTGTGAAGGGGAAACACAGGAGAGATGGATACAAGACACAGACAGAGAACTGGGCCCCAATACAGATATGGGCAAGGCTGGGCCCCAGTACAGGCTAAGACAAAAACTACAGACTAGAAATCAATAAAGCCAAATTTTCAGGACAGGAAGGCCAAAGGCCCAGCATGGACAGGAATTCAGGCACTAAAAAAACAACACTAGAACTGGCACTAAGACCTTGCACATTCACAGCACGACAAGCCAGCTCAGTTTCACAGTCTCCTGGTCTTTTTATGGGATCAGCATTCTGTCAAGGATTTCTTAACGGAGAAAGCCTCTATTAAAGAGTGACCAGAAATTGAGACTGCGAGACAGAAACTGATATGCGAAAAAAACGTGTTTAATGGTAACTACCAGTGAACCACACACACATGAAACAGGCTGCTGTACATATATTACATATGGAGTCAGAGTGCATACATACTAGAGGTTCAGGTTCCCAAAGACAGAGTCTGGGTAGACAGTTCAGAAGACAGATTCAATGCTGAATCACTGAGGCACTGTGTGGATCAGCTTATATAGGCCAAGTAATGTCACAGGTGCAAGCTGATTTCCAGGAACTCTGCAGAACAGCACCAGCTGCTGGTCAAGCTGCATACATCAGAGAAAAGTCACAGAAAGGAGCAGTTGAAAGCTCAGGAGGAACTTCAGACATGACAGTGGGTACTTGATCTCACAATCTGTTCAGTTTGTAGACTGTTTCTTTGAAACCTTCATTTTCTCATGGTGGGCCTGATTTAGGACACACGCAGGATTTGAATACAAATTTGTCTGTTCATGTGATTCAGCAAGAAAAAGCAATGCACTTGAAATTAACGGGTGTAAAAATATACTGTGTTACCTCAAGCACACACACAATTGGCTATCATGACCAAGGTTTGAAATAATGTAAATAAACTTTATTAGTGAAAAATACACATAAGCATAAGTGCAAAAAGCATATAGAACTACCAAAAAATCCCCAAAGTCTCCCAATAAAAAGTTACAAATGTTGTTTAATTAAAATGAATAGACAAAAATATCTATGCCCACTCACACACTAAATTCCACTCATACAGCCTGCATAGGGAATAAGGGGAATGGAAATTGACCAAGGGCAAAAATAGCGGCATCAAAAGACTCGTCAAATAATGGAAATGGAGTGTCCAGGCTCTCCTATACTCAGCAGTTTACAGTTTGTATCATAAAGTGCACATAAAGGTCTGCCAGTATGAGTGCAGCAGCTTATGGCATTGTACAATGCGTTAACACCACATGTGGAGCTTTAACTCATAGCAATGGAGGCCAGGGGACTTGTCTAGGACTAACTGCCAAGAAGCTAAAAGGTGACAAGTCCTGTTAGTCCCACATAAGTTACACTATCAAATCACCACCGTGGCCCTTCAATATATGCACTGCTGTCTGCTACCATCCAGTTGCATGTGCAGATATTGGAGGGCCACAGTGGTGATTTGATCGTGTAATCGGTGTAGGTGAGAAACACATCAGCCATGAGCATTCCCCACTGTGGACAACCGGTACTGGTGATCCCCAGAAAAATGGGTTTTCATCTGCTTTAAGTCTAACATGGGTCTCTCCCTACAGTGACATGAACCATTGATGCATATTTACTATTTATTCTTAAATAAATAGTAACTTTATAAGCATTTCACAATTATTATTTATCATTTCCTACTTTCAATTAATAAAGAGTGCTCAACCTTTGTAGATTTCTATGATTCTGAGCCAATCTATAAGTTTTTTGTAATGCTGACACTACTAACATAAAATGAAAAATACTTGTCATCTGTATTTCCTTAATAATGTTTGTGGACTTTTAGATATCTTTTGACCCACTCAGTCAAAGCAGCGGTCTTCCTAGAACAGTTTTCTGCTCTTGCTAGTTTATTAGAGTTCAGAGTGACCCTTTAAACTTTTCATTGGCGCTAGAACAATCTGGCACAAGGTGAGTCTTATGACTTCTGTTCAGTTTGTATTATCTTTCTTTCAACTCTCAACGGTAACAAGAAGGTGAAGTTCTCCTGACAAAGCCACCATTGTGTTGCAATCATCACAGGGTAATCCAGCTTCACAGATCTGTTTGCTTTCTGTCTGATCAGGTCTGAGCTTTTGCCTTTCAACTTGTTAAGACCGCTGAATGATGACTGCGAATGTGTCATGGGTGAAAATCAGCTTTTCATCAGCTTTGTTTTGTTCCCATCTTGCAGCTGTCGCCGTCTTCTCACATACCATGTCATAAAACTCTCATCGAGTAAACCAGGTGTAAAAATCACCGCTGAATGATGCTCTCTGGGTGTGGACCCGGTCTGTAGTCATAGTCTCTCTGGTGTCTCTCAAGGACAACATGCATTTAATAGTTTAGTAATGGCAAACAGAAGCAAAGTGGCATGACGGCTCAGTGGTTAGCACTGGCGCCACGCAGTGCTGGAATCCTTCTCCTGTAGATCTTAGCAGAGCTCTATCCGCATGGTGTTTTTTATGTTCTCAAGTGTTTGTGTGTGTTTCCTCAACCCACAGTCTAAACACAGTCTTCCCATTATTGTTGAAACAGGGTATTTGCTTGTCATGCCACCTTCGACTTTTACAAAATAATAAAAACAGTTTTTAGTTGTGTTTACTAAGAAGTGATTTGTGCATTTTTATTGTGAAAAGTGAAGATACAACACTCCTATTTCAAACAGACCCTCTTTTTAAGAATCCAATGGTCTTGATGCAGTAAACATTTCTTAAAATATCTCACAAAAAAGGGTATTTCATGCTTTATTTCGGAATTAGACATGAGCTAATGTAAGGTGTAACTAAAAAAAAAGAACATTTCAAGAGTTTATAACTGCACATATGTTGTTTATTTACACCTACAGCTTCCACTTAATGGCAGTGAAATGATTAACTGACGTTATAAAATCAAATGCAAAAAGTTGTTACTTTTGGTGCAACGTTTTGGTGCAAATCATGCTCCAACATCCTCCCATTGCTAAATCACATCTTATTGAAATAAAGCAGAAACAGTCAGGAATACTGGCAAAAGAGGGAGCTAGAGCGAACATAGAAAAGAGTGCTAAGGAATCTGGTAAAAAGAGAAAGGTGGTAGAAAGGAGAGAAAAGGGAAGGAATGAGTTTGAAATAGAGGAAAGACAGAGAAATGTGTAAAAGAAATAAAAAAGGGGATGTGAAAATAAGGGAGGAGGAACTTAAGTTGTGAAACAAAGGTAGATATAGAAAAGGGCATCAGTCACAATGATGATGGCTAGAATGGCTGGCTGTCATGAATGGAGTGGGCTAGCATCAATCTGACTAATGGAGGTGAGGGAGGGGCTTTTTTTGCAGAGGCCACCTGTGACTGGAGATCAGGCCTGAATGGCATGGGACTTGATCTTGTGATCTGGTAAGCTGGTGACCACCACTACCAGCGAAAAGCAAATGGCGAGTATATATTTTATTTTTTATAGTTTTTTTGTAGTTGCCTTGATAGCCAGTGTACCTAGAGATTTTGTCATCCCTGTAGTGTTTTTTTCTCCCAATTGCCTTATATGTATTAGTAGTACCTTGTTCCTGCCCAGGAGACACCCTAAACTGAAAAATGGAACCTGACTGGAGATAAGCTTTATTTGGCGGGGGGGCTCTAAACAGGGAAAAATGCCAGCCATGTAGAATCTATGTGGCTAGCGGTTAAAGGACAGAGAAGCAGCCCTATAGATTCTACTTGGTCGGTGCCTTAATGGTATTTCCCTGTGCCCATTTACAAAGAGATTGGGATGACGCCCCAAAGAGTTTGGGATCACGCTCCAAAGAGTTTGGGATGACGCGAAGGCCAGCTATGGGCATACACCTGGACTTATCTGGCCCTATCTGGCCCAGTAGGAACACAACCTTTAGTTCTCAACTAGGTACAGTGCTACCTGGATATAACACAGTTCAATTCAAGGCAGGTTCCGATAGAACGCAGTCCAGCCTTAGACCCCCCAATATAATGAAATGCAATGCACTTATCCTCTATCTTTTATAACTATACTCAATATAATGCGGCTCCAGCTATAACGCGGTCCCCTTTATTGGGGCCAAATGACACCAAGGTATATCTAGGTAGCCATGTATTTAGCATTTGATGAATGTTTATGCTAAATAATATTTGATATCATAAAATGAAAATGTCATCGGTTTAGTTATTTAATCTCAATGTTTTATTGTAAATATAGTAACCCTGGACCACCAATAGAGGAAAATCATCATTTCTATATGGATAATAATTATAACTAATATAATGCAACTAATGCTGTATAATTCTTTTTTTGTAAGCATGTATGAGCTTTCAGTCTTTTGTCAGATATCTTATCATTCACCATAATTATACTACTTAAATAAATGCAGTATGACTCAGATCTTTCAAGACTTTAAAACTTTTTATGATGTTGTGTCACTGGTTGACAGGCTTTACATACTGTATGTTTTAGCACAGTGGTCCACAACCATTTTTTTAATCAAGTACCACATGCCATTTTCTAATTATCTCAAGTACCTCCGGGTGGTAGAGTTGTCAGTCTTCTGAAACTGTATTAGATATACACAAAAGAGCCATTTAAAATGTATGTAACACACAAAATGAGCATAAATATTTTTTTACCTTGTTTTATCAGTATGCGATGTGCAGTCAACCTGATTTTGAGTACCACCAGTGATACGAACACTACTGGTGGGGAAACACTGTTTTATCAGGTTGGGGGTAAACCTTATGGAAACCTTAGTTCTTTAATGTCAGACTAAGAATTTTCAGGATTAGAATATAAACTATAAACTCATGTCAAGGCACTGTCCTAGCAAAAAAACTATGCTCAACTGTTGCTCTACATAGATCTATGACTGTGTACATATCTTGATGGAGGGCCCCCACATCCTGCATAAGCAGGTGATTCCAGATTACTGACAGCACTGAAACCGGAGAGCTTTAGCCTGCATGACTCAATCATGTGGGCTGGGAGGTAAGTGGAATTTGTTTTGTTTTTTTTTTGTTTGTTTTTTAACAGCCTAGTTTGTGTCTTTAGGCAGGCACTCTAGAAAATATGCATTGTAATTCAATAAAAATCATTTACTCTTCATTTTAAAAAGTAATGTTCATATACATCCCGTTCACACACAGAACAATAAATGATCAGCAGCAGAACAGTATAAGGGTTGGAGGTACCTAAGAAGTTTACTCACCTAATGCCAGAGATATACAGACTGGCATAACATAATGTGCCCAACTCTTTATTACTTTAAGAAATGTTCATGTTAGCTTGTGATCACTACAGTACACACCCAGCAACTGATGGTCTATTAGAACTGTGAAGACTCAAAGTCATGGAGGAATCTCAAAGTATGATGGGATAATCTTTAATTTAGGGTAACAGTTTCACCTGTGCTAAAAAGCCCATTAGACAAATGCAATGCTGATTCAGAAAACCTCTGCTCATCATGCTGCTCAGCAAAGAATATCTAAAGAGGAACAACACTCAGTAATTTCCCCATTGCTTGCCCAAGAAACTCACCTCTTCCTGGTTTCCACGTGGGACGCTTGATGGTGTGCTCTCAGTTTCACTATACTCGGCAATGTTAACCACACAATAGCTTTGCATCTAGCATAGCCAAATGGAACAGAGTGGCCTCTAGCTGTGGGTGTGCCCATGCTGGCCATTCAGATAGGTCTGGCACAGGTACATGCCCTAGCTAGAGGTATGCTGGAGATGCGGCCTCTGCACCGAGATGCGGCAAAAGCTCCCGGAACAGTTGAGTGGATCTGGCAGTCTGGTAGATTTCACACAGCAGGGTGGGACTCGAAGGACCTAGAGTCTTTTAGGACTTAAAGAAGAAATTCTTCCTTAAGGTATCAGGAGAAATCGTTTAGCAGATGGAAGACTTTTATAGAAAGAGTAGTAGACGAACAAACTTCCAGAAGAGGTAGTCAATCAACAGTAAGTGAATTTAAACATGCCTGGGATAAGCACACATCTATCCTAGGGTAAAGAAAACATACAGACATAATGGCAAACTAGATGGACCATATGGTCTCCTTCTACTTTCAACCTTCTATGTATCTATGGTAAACTTTGTCAGAGAAATATTCCCAGACCTTTGCTTTCTTTTAAAAATGATATAGTACTTTAACCCTACCCAACTCTGTGTTTAGTATGGTCCAGGTCATGGAAACATAGAAGGTTGACAGTGGTTCATCTTGCCTGCCCTTATGTGTATAAGTTTTCTTTTACAACGGATAGATGTATGCTTCTCACAGGAAGGTTTAAATTCACTCACTGATAATTTAAAGACACCTGTGCTGGAGGTTTGAGTAGGTTATATTTTATAGATCAGTGGTGCTCAACCCTCTCTTCAATGACAACCAACAGGCCATATTTTGAAGAGCTCCACACTGATGCTCAGGTGAGCTAATTGGTGCTGAGTCTACAGCTCTGTCTGAGTCCTAATAAATTCACCTGTTTTGTCTGTGAAGAGATCTGCAAAACATTGCCTGTTTCTGGCCCTTGAGGAGGAGGATGGTTGAGCATGTGTGTCAGAGATTATAGGTTTTCTCAGAGGCTGTACTAATTTATCTCATAAGTCATGACTCTTTTATAACTACATGTATTTAAACTGGAACAACACGTTAAAACGTGGTCACTGGCAGGTTCCTCTGATTACCAGCTGCCAGCGACCACATGATAAAATCGCAGGGCTGTGTATGGTGGAGGAAAAATGTGAAAAGTAAGTACTTTTTTGGCATTACAGCATGGAGAGAGCGCCCCGGGCTGTTTGGTTGGGTGTTGGTCAGGTTTAAATTAATTTCTCTGGTGTCAGTTTTCTATACAGTTTTAGCAAAGTGCATATACAGGTAATAAATACAGAGCAAGGGTCCCCAACCTTTTTTCTATATTTTCTTATTTTCTCAAGTGCCACCTGGGTGGTACTTATGGGTGGTTATTCATCTGAAACTTTATTTAAAATACACAAAAGCGCTATTTAAAGTGCATGAAACACACATAAATTGTTTTTCATTACCCTTTGAAGCAGGTTTGAATTGATGGAGCAAATCAAACTTGGGAAAGGAATACATAACAGCAGATTTGTTTGGAGTACAGATCAGTCTGCAGCCTTGCTTCATACCATCTCATAGGATCATGTGCCCCACCAGTGGAGTGACTACCACTTGTTGGGAAAAATATCTTTAAAAGGTATATTTTTCCAGGCCTAAAAAATGCAGAGCAAATATTTATGAATTTGATAAGTCAGTGCCCATGTTAACTCTAAAACTGATTGTGTATTTTTCTGAGTCTTCCAGGAGTCTTTCGTTTATAATTCATATAATTCTTAAACCAGTCAGGATCGTTACTTGTTCTCTCAAAGATGAACAAATGAAGGTCATCGAAGTGAACATCCTAATCCTTTGCTGTCATTGTACCAGCAACCTGATGAGTACTTGGCCTTGTCATGATCTTTCATCTGGTGACAGGATGTGGAATGTTCTGTGTGTATAAGGAAGACGGGCCCTTAACTTTGGTCTCTGAAAAAGGGTTGAAAGATGGGTTCACCTACATCCTGTCTGCCAAGATTCCTGATTGCAGCCTGTGGAGCTATCTGTCTGAATTTCTCTAAGCAGCACAGAAAAACATTCAGGGAATTGTAATTACAAACAGTAAGACCTAACTTTTCAGAACACATCATTTTTCACTGACCACTCACTGTTTGTCTTACTAGAGTCAGGTTTAAGTCCGTTCTTTCATCCTCACTGTCTACCCCCCAAAAAACGTAAAAAAAGTATCTGATTGAACCTTTAGAAAAAAAAATGATAGATAATCATTAATAATCGTTAATAATAGGTTGCAATAATAAGTTGACCTGACAAAAGTAAACTGAAAAAAGTAAAAAAAAATGGCCCTGTAAATATTGTTTGATTTTCAAAAATGTAAGAGATATGTAACTTTACCCTTTACAGGTAATGAGATGGACATATGTCTTTTTTCAGTCATATTAACTGTATAACTTGCCATCCATATATATTACTCGCTGTCACCACCACCTCTTCCTCTCCTCCACCTCATCATAGTTGTCACCCTCCCATGTAAGTCCTTCTCAAGAAGGCAACCACCCCTCTGTTCATTTAATTGAGTTGGTCTCTCTGCATCCCCTCAACAACCAGTGCTTTAAACAGCTCTCCACCCCTCTCAACTCATATATCACTCTCCAAGAACCTTCCAATAATCACCGCCCGCTTGCCTAAGTACAATAATATAATTATTAGGTATCTATCATCTTCCTTAGTGCTGTAGTAGTAGTAGTAGTGGTGATTACAAACAAAGCAGAACATACAGTACATAGACTACTACAAATGAGGTGCTACAGAATTCACAGTGAATACTCTAAAGATACAGTAAGAAAGAGCCCTGCTCTCACAAGCTTTCAGTCTAAAGATTAAGGGGTAGAGAAAAGGGGAAAGATTATGTAGGGTCAGTAAGTGCACTTTGGAGGTTGTATGTTTGTCTGATTTAGTGGGTTTTGAGGGAACTTTTGAAAGCTTGAAGGGGTGGAGTGTTAAATTGACAGAGGGACAGCATTCCAAATGTGAGACTGATCTGATGGGGAGAGTGTGAGAAGGTGACCAGGGTGAAGGACAGAATAGGTTAGAGCAGAGGCAGCGTCTAGATTAATATAGTTGGGTTATAGATTAAATGTAAGTAGGTGTCTGGCTGGAGAGAGCTTAGTAATTTAGAATTACTTAAATACAATTTGCTGTGGGATTGGCTTCCCCACGCATCTAATGGTAAATAATTAATGGGGGGGTTTGGGGAAGGGAACTGGTAGGTGCTGCTGGTGCCTGTTGGTTCCGATCCTGTGGGTGGTGGGTTGGTACTGATGCCCCTAGGGGGCATCTATTAACACAGAGGGGGGGTGAGAGTTCCACTATTTCCTCCTGAAAACTCTTCCGGTGGGCTCTAAAGTACCTTACTCCACTCACCGTGATCAAATTTCAGTGCTGTTTATTTACAAGTGCAGATATATCACATTTGTCATTGTGTATATACAGTTTCATTTACGGTGCATTATTCTGTTCATACAAATGATATATTCTTTTTGTTACAGAACAAGTTAAAAAATTGTTGTCCAGATGATTGTATTTTTTCTGTAAGTTACCCCTAGGGAAAATTCTGCTTGGGGTATTCTCCCTGGGAGGAAATTCCAGAGGTTGTACCGCAAAGTTTGTAGCAAGTTTCTTTCGGGTTCTTATTGTAGCAAGCTTTGGCCCTCTTATACGGTTTGTAGCAAGTGTAGTTTGGTTCCGTCACAGAAGCGTTTTGCCTATCGGCTTCATCAGTGTGCGGACCTTGGCCTATGATTATTAGGGCAATATATTAGTTTACTCAAGTTTTGTGTATGGTTTCAGATTAGTATAATCCCTTTGGGTACTTACTTGATTACAGGGTTCATTTGGGTACTGGCTGTCAGTGGGTGTACCATTCCCCTTTGGTTCTTCGTTACGGTTTGTAGGTCTGCATGAGAATGTTGTTGTTTTAGTTTCGCTGTACATTGTGTTGTAATGTCACTTTGTTAAAGTTTGCATTAATAGTGGTCTGTTTATATTACTTTAGTTCTAGATAAAAATTGCAGGCAATGGCTTTGGCTCCCCATGAAAGTATGGGGTAGGTAAGTATAAGTATGAGGCAGAGGTTCCGCTTCTTCTTAGAGTATTGAAGTGTGGGTATGCTTTAGCCCTTGGTGACTAAGCAGGTAATGTTTTTGAGGTCCCCATTAAAGTAAAGGGTGGCCGGGGTAGGTGAGTGTTATTATAAGGAAGGGTATTCAACTTCCTGAGTTTCACTATACATTGTATTGTGATGTCATTTTGTTAGACATTACCTGCATAGTCACCAAGGGTTAAAGCATACCCGCACTTCCCTACTCATACTTCATACTTATACTTACCTATCCCGCACTTTCATGGGGAGCCAAAGCCATTGTCTGCAATTGTTATCTAGATAATATAATATAAACAGACCACTATTAATGCAAACATTAACAAAGTGACATCACAATACAATGAAAAGTGAAACAAATGTGATATATCTGCACTTGTAAATAAACAGCACTGAAATTTGATCACGGTGAGTGGAGCCCACTATTACCCCTGGAAGAGTTTTCAGGAGGAAATAGTGGAACTCTCACCCCCCTCTGTAACGGTAAATAAGGCAATGGGTCCAGAAGGAATCCACTCGAGAGTTCTAAGAGAACTCAGATTTGTGATTGCAGCCCCCTCTGACTTATTTACTAAACCGAGGTTCCAAATGCTTGGAAAATGGCCAATGTCGTACCAATCCATAAGAAGGGGAGTTGACAATAATTTCAGACCAATCAGTTTAACATCTATAGTGGTAAAATGAATGTAAACTCTCTTGAAAAAGAGTGAGAAAAGGTGGAGGGCACTAATAGGTCAGAGTTAGAGCAGAGACTGTGCCTAGGTTAATATAGGTTAATATAGTTGGATTATAGATTAAATGTAAGGAGGTGTCTGGCTGGAGAGAGCTTTGTAGTTTAGAATTATTTTTTTTTTAAATACGATTCGCTGTTCGACTGGCAGCCAGAGGTGGAAACTTTCCCCATGCATCTAAGGATAAGTAAGGCAATGGGTCCAGATGGAATCCACCCCAATCCATGAAGGAACTCATATTTGTGAAACCATTCTTTTTCAATCGGTGAGATTCCAGATGATTGGAGAATGGCCACTGCTGTACCGATCCATAGAGAAGCCAATACATCTATAGTAATAAAACGAATGTAAACTCTCTTGAAAAGACAGAGAATTTTTCCCCAGGACAAATCATGTAAGACTAATCTTACTGATTTTGTTTATAATGTCTCTAAAGTGTTGGATGAAGGTGGTGCTGTAGATTTCACTTATTTAGCAAAGTCTTATTGACGTTAGGACTCAATACTTGGATAGGTCGGTGAATTTCCAGTTGGCTGAAGGATTGGTATCAGAGTGTTGTAATGGCATGCAATCTGAACAAAGGTGAGTTACAAGTGGTGTGCCCCAAGGTTCTGTCCTAGGCCCCATTCATTTTAAAATGTTTGTAAGTGACATAGGGGAAGGCTTAGTGAGAAAAGTTTGTCTGTTTGCTGATGATAGATAGATGAGTAATAGGGTGGATATTCCTGGAGGTGTCTGCAACAAGGAAAAAGATTTAGCTTTATGGTCAAAACAGTGGCAACTGAAAGCTGCAAGATAAATGGACATTGTAGCCAGGTGGTAGGAAAAGCAGAATGCATTGGTGAATTTACTAGAAGACCAGGATTAATTAAGCGTCAGCCGTCATACAATATACAATCTTTATATTTTGTAATGATGTATAGTTCACCCCCTAGTGTAGGAAAGCAGCCCCAAAATGTAACATTTCTACCACTGTGCCCTTACAGTTGGTATCAGGTTATTTTAGGTAAAAGCTTTCAAATTGTTAATTATGTACTTTGGCTTAATTCCTATTTGCATGTGTCTGTCCAGAGTACATTTTCTTGGTTCTTGCCTCATTATTCCTGAGTAAACTTTAATGTCATCCTGAACCTCAAATCAGAATCAGTTTATTGGTGCCAGGTATATGTATGGACATTCTTTGAATGTCTTTAAGTAGAAGGGGATATTTATTTATAAATGTATTTATAAAGCGCCATCATCTTCCATTGCGCTGTACAATAACCCCGAAACAGGGTAAAACAACTTACATTACATGACAGAAAAGCACAAATACATAGTCATACTGAAATACACTAGGAGAGAGGGCCCTGCCCTTGCGGGCTTACAATCTAGAGGATTAGGGTGGAGACATAAGGTAGGTCACACGTAGTATATATCTAGCATGATGGTAAGTGATCTGAAGTGGTTCAGGCTGTCTTTTATTTAGGTGACATGTTCGTCTGAATAGGTGGGTTTTGAGGGCACAAAGAATTGAAGGATTGGGGAGCGGCAAATCGTATGGGGGAGGGCATTCCAGAGTAATGGGGCAGCGCATGTGAAGTCCTGAATGCGGGAGTGGGAGGAGGTGATTAGGGTTGAGGACAGGAGGAGGTTCTGGGCAGAGTGGAGATTGCGACTGGGTTAGTATTTGTTGATAAGCGAAGAAATGTAGGCAGAAGCCTAATTGTAGAGTGCTTTGTATGTTAAGTCAGCCAGTGGAGGGACTGACATGAAGAAGCAGCACAAGAAGAGTGAGAGGAGAGATGAATGAGTTTAGCAGCAGAGTTAAGAATAGATTGAAAAGGTACCAGTCTGTTTGTTGTTAGACCACAAATAAGAGTGTTGCAGTAATCTAGTCAGGAGACAAGAGACTATATTCAATCACAATAACGGTGCAAACTAGCATAATCAAAATAAACATGTGATTCCAGAATTTGAAGCCCTACTTTAAAGCGGACCTTCACCCTGAATAAGAGCCTATCTTATATGTTTCCCACACCCTGTACATACAGATTGCCCACATGTAAAATCATCCTACCTGCATCTACTGCATGTTATGAGCCTTTAAACATCCAAGATGGCGGCTCATGGAACATCAGGCAGCCTGCAAACAGGAAGTGTCTTCTGACTGTGTCGCTCTGCATTCTGGGATTGCTGTCCTTTCCCTGACCCCAGCTCTGCACTGTCTGTGTAAAGCACAGCTATAACCCCGCCCCCTGTACTTTATCCCGCTCTCCTCTCCTCAGTATGTGATGCTTCTGAGTCAAGATGGCGGCGCCCGTATCCTAGAGTCCTAAACAGAGTTGCAGTCTGGCAGGGAAAAAAATAAAAAGTAAGGAACTAAAACTTTAAAATATATTAATTTTAGATGCTGGGGAATAGCTTTTTAAGGGTTTGGGCTTTTCATTAAATCATGCTGAAGGTCCGGTTTAAAGAATATTAACTGCATGACTGTCTATGACTGGAATTGTCATCAGTAGCATTAAGTCAGAGACAGCTTATGGTTGTTCAGTTGATGGATGGGTATTGGAAAAAATACTATTCCTGAGCCTTTGTGTCTTTATATTTGAAACAAGGTATTATATACCAGAATATAGTAAATTGAACAATGTCCCGGATATGTCACCAATTAATTTAGCAGCCTTTGATTTAACCTTACACTTTCTCCTGACCAGTTGCATTGTCTAGAGCAGGGGTTCCCAACGAGTGATACAAGTACCACTGGTGTTACACAAGATCACATCAGGTGATACAGGTGAGGCTGCAGATTGACTTGTACCCAAACCGGACCTGCTTCCTTGAAATTTGAACAGGACACGTATATATTAGGCACTAGGCACTTTATGCACTTAGCACCTCCCATAAGCGCCTTTGCACATCATGATGTATGTAATTCATTATTATTATCTGGATGCATAATTTATTGATTATTAATTGGTTATAATTACAGCCCCCAAGCTCCTCCCCACTTTTTGGGTTTTACTATATGTTTTTTAACTGTCTGTATAAAGTGTTGTTTGTATGTAGTATTATGTGTAAATACTCTATGCTCTAATAAATTGTATTTAAGATATAGTAGTGTGCAACTAGTGTCTGTGGACCGATTGGTGGGCTAGCCCTGGAGTCCCACTAGGTACAGAGGGTTTTGGTTATTTGGTCCCTTTAGTTGACACCTGTTTTGCCAGTGATTATTCGGGTGGTGCATACCCAGTAGGGGGATATAATTTTGGTTTGTAGCATTTAATTACATTTTTTTTTTTTGGGGGACAGTTTTTGCCAACTTGCACAACACCCCTAATTGTTATGTGGGTCAACTTACACCCCCCCCCTTATAGTGGTTTGGGTCAACTTACACCCCCCCCCTTTAGTGGTTTGGGTCAACTTACACCCCCCCTTATAGTGGTTTAGTTCAACTTACACACACCCCTTATACTGCTTTAGGTCAACTTACACCCCCCCCCTTATAGTGGTTTAGTTCAACTTTCACACCCCCCCTTATGCTGCTTTAGGTCAACTTACACCCCCCCCTTATAGTGGTTTAGTTCAACTTACACACCCCCCTTATACTGCTTTAGGTCAACTTACACACCCCCCCTTATAGTGGTTTGGGTCAACTTTCACACCACCCCTTATGATTGCCTACAACAAAATTCCCCTGTAGTGCAGTACTTGTATTATATTGAAGGTGAGGTAGCTTACCGCGAAAAATGAAGTGATCATGCTTTCCCTTAGCTCAAATCCAGTCTGGGTGTCCTCACTCGTTTCTGCGGCCATGTTGGGGACTTCTGGCACCAGTGCTGTTATTTCAGGGGGTTGTATTCTGTGGCATATGCAAATATTGTGTAGCACACAGCATGCGAGGATAATTTTGGAGACCTTTTGTGGACTGTACAACATCTCTCCTCCTGGGCGTGCCAAACACAGAAAGCGCGCTTTCAGCAGTCCAATGGTTCTTTCCACAATGCTTCTGGTTTTGCGATGTGCTGCATTGTAGCGTAGTTGGGCAGAGGTCTGTGGGTTTCTGACCGGAGTCATGATCCACATTCTCTGCCCGTATCCCTTGTCCGCTGTGGAATAAACACAATGAGAGAGACAGCAATTAGTACTAGTACATGTTATTTTTCGCAATATTTTAAATTTAGCTTACTAGGCCACATATTGTATGCAAAATACTTTGTCATGGTTATTTATTTACCCAGTAGCCAGCCAGTTGGCATTTCGTTGTTCTCGAACTTCCGGTACAGGACTGACTGCTGGAGCACGTAAGAGTCGTGGCATGAGCCGGGGAAGCCAGATCTCACGGCCCGCAGCTTCATGTCATGGTCACAGACCACCATGACATTCATTGAATGAAATTGCTTCCTATTGCGATAATGCAGCTCCTGTGCACGGGGAGGGCGGAAAGGGATATGTGTACCATCCACGCACCCTAGCACATTCGGAATCCCTCCCATGCGATAGAATGCATGTTTGATTTGGGCAACCTCATCCGCATCCTCAGGAAATTTGATGTAAACAGGGATAAGGTCACAAATAGCCAGTACTACCTGGATAAATATGCGGCTTATTGTAGCCTGGCTGATCCCGCTGAGGAGGGCAGAGGTTGCCTGGAAATTCCCTCGTGCCACAATATTAAGCGTGGCACATAGGCGTACTATGCCTGGAATGGATTGGGTGCGTTTGGTGGATGGATCGATTTTGGTCTTAATCTGATCATATAGGGACTGTAGTGCTGCACGATTCAGACAAAAGCGGCTTCTGATCTGCTCGTCACTTAAATCCCACACTAAAAGACGGATGCCAAAGGATCGGGGTGCCCTAAGCCTCACAGCACCCTCCTCCCTGGCCTCCTGTTCTTCCAGCATTCTCCCACATCCATACACCCATAACCCATACATCACCCTCTTATCCATCTCACACTCACTGACCAGATATCCAAATTAAGGGAAAAAAAAAAAACACCACAAACACACCACACACACAAGCACACTCCTCACACAATCACAACAATGCAGCTCACCACAAAACCAGAGCTATAGTGGTCAGAACCACCAGACTGCTGAAAGTGTGCTTTCTAAGTTAGGCACAACCAAGAGGGGATTTGCTGCACAACCCACCAAAGGCCCCAAAATCAATCCTCACTTACTGTATGCTACACAATATTAGCATATGCCAACAAAATAAATCTCCTAAAGAAACAGCACTGATGTCAGAAATCACCCAACAAGCCACAGAGAGAAAGGCCCAAACCCAGCCAGACAGTAAAATGAGCTAGGGGAACCAAGCACCACACCACAGCCTTTGCCACAGTGTAACAATACAAGAAGGTTGTCAAATAAAGCCATTTATACTTAACTTTGGGAAAGGACAGGTCCGCTTTGCCGCCTTTTGCGTTGCTATGCTATTTCCTGTCTGCAATTAGTTGACCCAGGTGTGCTAGAAACGGTTTGCGCATGCGTACGCTAAAACATACTAGCATACGTGAGCAGATACTTGCGCGCTTTTGTGGACATGTTTGAACATACCGTTTGGGACCAATTAAAGGTAAGCTGCTCTCAAATTAAATAGCCGTTTGTGGAGCCACATTTAACGAGTGTTTGATATACCTGATTACATTGTTGTCTTTGGTTGTGTTGTTTGCATAATGAGGTCTGTAATTAGTTAATTGGCTTCCACACATGCTTCCAACAAACAGCAGTCAGTGCAGTGTAGCTGGTGCTACAAACACCTGGCCAGTATGTGTGAAGCAATTAAGTGGACCTGTTTGTGATTGGTTGTTAGAGCACATAAAACCTCTCATCCACCAAAAAATCTTGTTGCCATTCTGTAGTTTGTATGCGTGCTTGTGTGTGGGCTAGTGGTGTGTGTGCAGCTACAGGATGGAGCCAAATTCTGGACATCTGCCGGCCACAGCTGGGCCAAGTAGGAGTGTGTTGGGTGCTGTGCGCAGACCTCCCTTAAGGAAAAGGGCCCAGGCCGAAGGTGAGCCTGCACCCAAGGCCAGGCGCCCATTTGCCAAGAGGGAGCCAGAATTTAATTTGGCGGATAACAATACTCTTGTGCGTCTTACCCTGGCAAAATGGGAGCTCATCTTTGGCTCCCAAAGCCAGTCTATAGGCAAGCAAGAAAGGAGCAAATTGTGGGATGCCATTGGTGAGGAGCTTACTAGCAGTGCTCAGTACCCACGTAGTGGCCCATCCTGCAAGAAACGCTTCTACACTTTGAAAAGGGCCCTTATGCAAAAGATGAAGCATGATCTTGAGGTCGAGAGTGGGACCATCCAGGGTCCAAAGAGTACCTACAGGCCATATGAGGAGATGCTGAAGTCCAAAATTCCCCTCGTTCGGCTGCAGGGTGTGGATGCTGGGGATGACACCACAGGTTGGGCAGAAGGTACATCTTTTTACAAATTTGATTCCTGGTGATGTTAATGTATGTGATTTGCTTTGTCTCTTTCTGGACAACTAACAGTAGGACATGTGACCTAGTACATTATACCTCATAAATGTTTTACTTTCATGTCTGTTGCTTTATGCATAGGTGCACATGGTGATGTCCATGAATCGGGGGAGGAGGACACCCCAACTCCTGGCCTTCAACCAACCTCAAGCCTAACCCAGTCTGGCATTGAAGGTATTTATCACTAGTTAATGGGATGGTTAGTTTAGAATAAATGGGTGTGAGCACCTCAAACAATAGTTCTTCACACAATTTAGGTTTATTAATATGGGGATGGGAACTAATTTCACGCCCAGTTTAACCCTCTCATCAACTAAATAACAAGGGCCAAACATGTGTAGCTATGTGGGAAGACAGAGATGTGTTTGCATATATCTGCACATACATGTGGCCACACTGGCCCGCCAAGGCACTTTGTGTTTATTGGTTTGCCTACTCTTAAATCTGACTGCACAAAGTTGGGACATGCAATGCTGAATAATGGAATCTCTAGTTGTCAGGCCTGCTGTCATCTGACTTTGGGTGTGTAAATATTAGTGATTCATCTGCTCACACACACCTTGATTCATGGTTGATTTTGTGCCGCACATTACCAATGCCTAAATCCTGAATTTGCTTTTGGATAGCTGCACCCCCATTGGCACCAGCATCTCCTCAGGAGCCAAGCTACTCTTTGGATGCCGGTAAGTGCATGTATCAACCTTGATGGAGCCGCTTTAACACAAGTGCATGTCTTTCATTTTGTTTGTTTCTTTGTAGGCCAAGTCAGTGCTTCATCTTTGGACACCACTTCCTATGTTGCTGGTCAACAGGACCCTGTTGGTGTGTATTGGCAAAAACACTGTATCCTTTATGCTGCTTATGTTACCCTGGGTCTATTTTGTTCCTCTAATAATCTACATGTTTTCAAAGTCAACTTGAAAATGGGTATTTAGAGTGGATTTGGCACCGCCATTAGTCAACTGTTTGGAGTGATTCTGTTTTAGTTCCGGGTGCCGCAGCTACGACCCAGGTGGGGATGGGTAAGTTCCCTCCTTTTTTCCTTTATATTGGTTTTACTTTCCCCGCATCTGTGCCTTTGAAAAAGTTGTTTAGTCAACGAAACGCGTTAGGCGGCAAGACACGGGGAACTTTATATTTGTGCACGCCATTTTTTAACTTCTGAAGATTCCAGCCTTACCCTTTCAGCGGCCGCGGTGGGAAAGCTTGGGGACATCTTTCATACTTCTGTATGTTTTTTATGCGCTGAGATCAAGAATTTGTTTGTGAGTAATAGAGATGAGCGAACTTTTGAATAATTCGATTCGACTGATTCGCCAAATTTTCCGACAAAAATCGTTTCGACCCGAATTTATTCGCGACGAATCGCTATTAAAAATGGCTATTTCTGAGCCTCCTAGAGCCTCAATAGGGTTGTAAACCATTCTGCCTTGCTGTAACACGCATAGGATGCGTGCTGGGTTAGTTAAATAATACTTTGAATAAATATCACATGCAGATCAGAGGCATCGCTAATAGAATCGCAGAGCGGCACAATTGCAGAGAGTTGAAGTGGCATCACTATGAGGGGCAGGAGCCCAAACATTGCTTTAAAGAGACACTGGAGTTGGCTTCAGGAGCCCAAAAATTGGATGAATCACACCCTGGAGTTGGCAGCAGCAGCAGCAGCCCAAACATTACTTTAAAGAGACACTGGGGTTGGCTTCAGGAGCCCAAAAATTGGATGATTCACACCCTGGAGTTGGCAGCAGCAGCAGCAGGAGCCCAAACATTACTTTAAAGAGACACTGGGGTTGGCTTCAGGAGCCCAAAAATTGGATGATTCACACCCTGGAGTTGGCAGCAGCAGCAGCAGGAGCCCAAACATTACTTTAAAGAGACACTGGGGTTGGCTTCAGAAGCACAAACATTGGATGATTCACACCCTGGAGTTGGCAGGAGTTGGCAGCAGCAGCAGCAGCAACAGGAGCCCAAACATTACTTTAAAGAGACACTGGGGTTGGCTTCAGGAGCCCAAAAATTGGATGATTCACACCCTGGAGTTGGCAGCAGTAGCAGCAGGAGCCCAAATATTACTTTAAAGAGACCCTGGGGTTGGCTTCAGGAGGCCAAAAATTGGATGATTCACACCCTGGAGTTGGCATCAGCAGGAGCCCAAAAATTGGCCTAAAGACATAAATATGTTTTGCACCATTTGGAAAGTGTAAAACGTGGCACCATGCTGAATCTAGTCGCATGCATCAGGCATTGGTGGGTGGAAATCCTGGCTGATCCATCCCTGATTCATTTTGACAAAGGTGAGTCTCTCCACATTTTTAGTTGACAGACGAGTTCTCCTCGCCATAACTATGGCCCCTGCCGCACTAAACACCCGCTCATATGGCACGCTACTTGCCGGGCAGGACAGCTTTTCCAGGGCAAACTCTGCTAGTTGCGGCCACAAATCAAGTTTGGCTGCCCAGAAATCCAGCGGATCCTCAAGGTGTGTTGGCATGGTCATGTCAAAGTATGACATGACCTGCTGGTTCAGGTCCTGCTCCAGGTCTTCCTGCTGCTCATGAGTAGCCTCACTATGCGGGTGTAGAAAGCTACTCATTAACGACTGAAGACTGAGGCTGCTGCTGATGGAGCTGCTGCTGCTGCTCCTGCCAACCCCCCCAGCGGCCATGGCAGTGGAAGGTGAGCGCAGAGGTCCCCTCGAGTCAGACCTGCGAGAGTATGGACCATGGCGCAGATAGGCATCGGCCAACTGCCTACATAGAATGTCTTTGTAGTAGTTCAGTTTGTCCTCCCTCTCGGTGGGTTTAAAAAATGCCCCCATTTTGTGCCGGAAGCGAGAGTCCAATAAGGTGGACAGCCAGAAGTCATCCCGCCGACAGATGGAAACAATTCTGGGGTCACTACGCAAGCACGTGAGCATGCTTCCTGCCATTTGCGCAAGTGACTCGGATGGACTACCTGTCTCCATCTCCACTGCATACTGCCATGGTGTGCCCGGGTCCTCTGTCTCACCTTCCTCAAAAACCTCTAGCTCCTCTGGCTGCTTCTGCTCCTCCTCTCCTGTCCGCTGACTAGATAAACCAGCCATTTCACCAAGCCTAAACTGTGTTTCGCTGGGCAACTCCTCCTCCTCCTCCTCTTCCTCCTCCTCCTCCAGTTCAGCTCCAACAGAGGTTCATGTGGCCGTAAGATGTAAACGCCATGTCTCCAGTGCCCTGACCAGCCATGGTTTCCAAGATGTGCTGTAGTACATGAAGCAGTGGAATCACGTCATTCATCCCGTAATCCTGCCGACTGACAAATAAAGTGGCTTCCTCAAAGGGCCTGAGCAAACGGCAGGTGTCACGTATGAGCTGCCACTGGTTGACATTGAAGTTATACAGGGGAGTCCCCCTATCTGCTTGGATCATCAGGAAATCCGTGATGGCTTTTCTCTGTTCATATAATCGGTCCAACATGTGAAGGGTGGAATTCCAACGGGTGGAAACATCGCAAATCAGACTATGTTGGGGGATACCATTCTGACGCTGTAGCTCAAGAAGGGTGTGTTTGGCAGTGTATGAGTGGCTGAAGTGCATGCAAAGTTTCCTTGAAGTTGTTAGGATGTCTTGCAGATGGGGGAACACTTCAGAAACCGCTTGACAACCAGATTGAAGACGTGAGCCATGCAGGGGGCATGGGTCAGGCTTCCTTGGCGCAGCGCAGACAAAATGTTCTTCCCATTGTCGGTAACCATGATTCCCATTTTAAGTTTTCTTGGAGTAAGCCATGTTTGGATTTCCTGATGAATACATTTAAGCAGTTCCTCCCCTGTGTGACTCCGTTCGCCAAGACAAACCATGTGAAGCACTGCGTGAAACCTCCGTGCCCTGCACACATGGTAGACTGGAGGGGCACTGAGACTTGAGCCTACAGTGGAGGGTGAGGAGATGGCGGAGGATGAGGAGGCCGAGTCGCACGGTGTCACAGGCCCAACAGGCAGGGAGCGCGGAGGCCGAAGCGGCGTGACCTGTCCAAGTTGCTGCTGCTGCTGCAAAGGGACCACATTCACCCAGTGGGCCGTAAACGACATGTACTGTCCCTGACCGTAGTTACAGCTCCAGATGTCGGCGCTGTCATGCACTTTGCTACACACGGACAGGCTCAAGGACTGGCCCACCTTCTGTTCAACAAAAGTGTGCAGCGCTGGTACTGCCTTCTTGGCAAAGAAATGACGGCTTGGGACTCTCCACCTCGGCTCGGCACAAGCCATCAGTTCTCTGAAAGGTGCAGATTCCACCACCTGAAAAGGGAGCGACTGCAGCACCAGCAACTTGGACAGGAGCACATTCAGCTTCTGCGCCGTAGGATGAGTGGGTGCATACTGCTGTCTCTTGGACATGGCTTCACTGATGGATTGCTGGCGGGATGCATGACTTGGAGGAGGAGGAGGAGGAGCAGGAGCGACAGAGGATGGGTATGACGCACAGCTGCCTTCGGCTGAGGTGCTGGAGCCTTGGCTGGCAGAAATAGGGAGCGGCGTGCCACTTGGTGAGGAAGCAGACTGGACCACCCCTTGGGAGCCTCGGTTCTCCCAGGTCGCTTTATGGTGACGCATCATATGTTGACGCAGGGCCATGGTGCCAACATTTGGACCCTGGCCACGCTTCACCTTTTGCCTACATATCTTGCATGTGGCCATGTTACCCTCCTGCGGATGCTTCAGGAAAAACTGCCACACTGCCGAGTAGCTACTTTTCCCACCCCCTGGCCTCACTGATTCACTGCTGCTGTTGCCAACTCCAGGAACCCCTGCTCCACTACCTCCCGATAAGGTAGACTGCCGCACAGCAGGTGCTCTACCCCGGCCCCGGCCCTGGCCGGCTCCAGCCTTTGGAATTGTGCCCCCATGCTGACTGCTACCACCTTGCTGCCTCAGCTGCTGACTCCGGGGCAACCTGCGCCCCTCTTCTCCTGATGATGACGATGAAGCCCCTTCATCACCCGGCTCCCAAGTGCGATCGGCTTCATCGTCATCATCATTATCACCGAGTTGTGGCTGTACGTCACTGATGTTCGTGGATTCGTCAACAGTGTCTGGTGCAGGAGCTGGAACGCTCGCAGCACCCACGACACTGTCCACATCACTATTTGTCTGCCTAGCTAAAGAAGCCACCTCCATTTCTTGGCTGGGCAGTAGCTGCTGACTGTCCTCTATCTGATCGTCCTCCTCACTAAAGAGTGGAGCTGAACCCAAAGCATAGGATACGTCGCTGGGGGAGGGAACGGTGTAGGACAGAGGCAATGGGAGGACAGGGACTGCTCTCGGGGCATGCCAACTCAGGGTTGTGTCAGAGGAACCTACCGACACTAGACTGGGGGTCTCAGACGTAAGTTGTGATGATGTTGTTGATGAGCGCGTCAACCAATCTACCACGGCAGATGCGTTACTGGTGGAGACCCGACCGCTAGCAGATACTGGCAGATTAGGTCTCTCAGCGTGACTCCTGCTGCTACTGGCCCCCAGTCTGCTGCGAGCTCTGCCTGCGGAATCTTGGCCTCTGCCACTCCTCTTTTCACTTCCAGGCACTTGTCTGCCCGACATAGTCTAACTGGCGTGGTAGTAGGTGATATTTTAAGAACCCCCAGGCAGCGGTGGGTCTATATGAAACAGAATATAATGCACACCAAAAGTGAGCAGTAACACTCAGCCTCCAACAGGCCTGCCTAGTGTAAATAAGAGAGCTGCTTAGTGTAAATAAAGAGGGGTATGCTATGTTACAGAATGGGATGCCCCAACAGCCAGCAGTGCACCTGGCAGCAGTACTACTATGCACAGCAAAAGTGTCTTTATCAGGCCTAATTTCTATTAGAATAAGTACAAATGGTTATGGTATTAAATAGAGGTTGGTGTAGTCACAGAATGGGATGCCCCAAAAACCAGAGAGCACCTGGCAGCACTAAGACTATGTACAGCAAAAGTGTCTTTATCAGGCCAAATTTCTATTAGAATAAGTGCAAATGGTTATGGTATTAAATAGAGGCTGGTGTAGTCACAGAATGGGATGCCCCAAAAACCAGAGAGCACCTGGCAGCAGTAAGGCTATGCACAGCAAAAGTGTCTTTATCAAGCCTAATTTCTATTAGAATAAGTGCAAATGGTTATTATGGTATTAAATAGAGGCTGGTGTAGTCACAGAATGGGATGCCCCAAAAACCAGAGAGCACCTGGCAGGCAGCAGTAAGACTATGCACAGCAAAAGTGTCTTTATCAGGCCTAATTTCTATTAGAATAAGTGCAAATGGTTATTATGGTATTAAATAGAGGCTGGTGTAGTCACAGAATGGGATGCCCCAAAAACCAGAGAGCACCTGGCAGGCAGCAGTAAGACTATGCACAGCAAAAGTGTCTTTATCAGGCCTAATTTCTATTAGAATAAGTGCAAATGGTTATTATGGTATTAAATAGAGGCTGGTGTAGTCACAGAATGGGATGCCCCAAAAACCAGAGAGCACCTGGCAGGCAGCAGTAAGACTATGCACAGCAAAAGTGTCTTTATCAGGCCTAATTTCTATTAGAATAAGTGCAAATGGTTATGGTATTAAATAGAGGCTGGTGTAGTCACAGAATGGGATGCCCCAAAAACCAGAGAGCACCTGTCAGGCAGCAGTAAGACTATACACAGCAAAAGTGTCTTTATCAGGCCTAATTTCTATTAGAATAAGTGCAAATGGTTATGGTATTAAATAGAGGCTGGTGTAGTCACAGAATGGGATGCCCCAAAAACCAGAGAGCACCTGGCAGCCGTAAGGCTATGCACAGCAAAAGTGTCTTTATCAGGCCTAATTTCTATTAGAATAAGTGCAAATGGTTATTATGGTATTAAATAGAGGCTGGTGTAGTCACAGAATGGGATGCCCCAAAAACCAGAGAGTACCTGGCAGGCAGCAGTAAGACAATGCACAGCAAAAGTGTCTTTATCAGGCCTAAATTCTATTAGAATAAGTGCAAATAGTTATGGTATTAAATAGAGGCTGGTGTAGTCACAGAATGGGATGCCCCAAAAACCAGAGAGCACCTGGCAGCAGTAAGGCTATGCACAGCAAAAGTGTCTTTATCAGGCCTAATTTCTATTAGAATAAGTGCAAATGGTTATGGTATTAAATAGAGGCTGGTGTAGTCACAGAATGGGATGCCCCAAAAACCAGAGAGCACCTGGCAGGCAGCAGTAAGACTATGCACAGCAAAAGTGACTTTATCAGGCCTAATTTCTATTAGAATAAGTGCAAATGGTTATTATGGTATTAAATAGAGGCTGGTGTAGTCACAGAATGGGATGCCCCAAAAACCAGAGAGCACCTGGCAGCAGTAAGGCTATGCACAGCAAAAGTGTCTTTATCAGGCCTAATTTCTATTAGAATAAGTGCAAATGGTTATTATGGTATTAAATAGAGGCTGGTGTAGTCGCAGAATGGGATGCCCCAAAAAACAGAGAGCACCTGGCAGCAGTAAGGCTATGCACACTAAAAGTGTCTTTATCAGGCCTAATTTCTATTAGAATAAGTGCAAATGGTTATTATGGTATTAAATAGAGGCTGGTGTAGTCACAGAATGGGATGCCCCAAAAACCAGAGAGCAGCTGGCAGGCAGCAGTAAGACTATGCACAGCAAAAGTGACTTTATCAGGCCTAATTTCTATTAGAATAAGTGCAAATGGTTATTATGGTATTAAATAGAGGCTGGTGTAGTCACAGAATGGGATGCCCCAAAAACCAGAGAGCACCTGGCAGCAGTAAGGCTATGCACAGCAAAAGTGTCTTTATCAGGCCTAATTTCTATTAGAATAAGTGCAAATGGTTATGGTATTAAATAGAGGCTGGTGTAGTCACAGAATGGGATGCCCCAAAAACCAGAGAGCACCTGGCAGGCAGCAGTAAGACAATGCACAGTAAAAGTGTCTTTATCAGGCCTAATTTCTATTAGAATAAGTGCAAATGGTTATTATGGTATTAAATAGAGGCTGGTGTAGTCACAGAATGGGATGCCCCAAAAACCAGAGAGCACCTGGCAGGCAGCAGTAAGACTATGCACAGCAAAAGTGACTTTATCAGGCCTAATTTCTATTAGAATAAGTGCAAATGGTTATTATGGTATTAAATAGAGGCTGGTGTAGTCACAGAATGGGATGCCCCAAAAACCAGAGAGCACCTGGCAGGCAGCAGTAAGACTATGCACAGCAAAAGTGTCTTTATCAGGCCTAATTTCTATTAGAATAAGTGCAAATGGTTATTATGGTATTAAATAGAGGCTGGTGTAGTCACAGAATGGGATGCCCCAAAAACCAGAGAGCACCTGGCAGGCAGCAGTAAGACTATACACAGCAAAAGTGTCTTTATCAGGCCTAATTTCTATTAGAATAAGTGCAAATGGTTATTATGGTATTAAATAGAGGCTGGTGTAGTCACAGAATGGGGTGCCCCAAAAACCAGAGAGCACCTGGCAGGCAGCAGTAAGACTATGCACAGCAAAAGTGTCTTTATCAGGCCTAATTTCTATTAGAATAAGTGCAAATGGTTATTATGGTATTAAATAGAGGCTGGTGTAGTCACAGAATGGGATGCCTCACAGCAGACTTGAGATCAGTTCAGTATATATGCACAGTTAGTGTATAAGCAGCCTGAAAACGCTAACAAAGTCAGTCAGCCAGCCAGTAACACCCAGGCTGGATGAAAAAAAAAAAAAAATCTCCCTGTGACCTGTGTGTGCCTCCGATTTTTCCTAACTTTCCCTGCTTTTCGCTGACTTTCTGTCTGTCTCCTGCCTGTCTCCTGCCTGTCTCCTGCCTGTCTCCTGCCTGTCTGTCTAACTGTCTCTCCCTGACTACAGCAGCGTCCTGTCTCTCACGAATGCAATAGAGAAATGAGGAAAAGCAAGATGGCCGACTTAAATAGCGCTGTGACGTCACCGGGCTTGCTGGCTGCTGATAGGCTGCATGTGACTGTCCCAGCTTGCACTGGCGCGGGGTTGATGTCTGGACATGTCCCGTCCGCCATCTTAGAATGCCTGTAATGTAAATGAATGGATGTTAAAGGAAAACTTCGAGCGATCGAATCGCGGGGAAATTCGGATTCGATCCGAATCGAATTTTTCATGAAATTCTTATCGAATCCGGGTTCGTCCGGATCGATTCGCTCATCCCTAGTGAGTAACTTTCAATTAGTATTAAAACCTGTTTGATTTTACTGAGTTGCACTAGATTCACTTTTTCTTTCTTTCATGGGATAATATTGTATGAGATCATCAAGTATTGCTCTAATATAAGAGCAGATTATTCTGATTTTCGGTTAACAACCTGGAATCCCAAGGGGAAGATTTGGACAACTACTTAATTATTAATCGTGGTGGAGCGTATAGTGGAATGTGTGGCTTGAGATCTTACTTTTTCTGGTAAGAGTTTATAAAAGAGAGGTGGAAGGCACGTGTTGAAGTGTGCATGCTTCCTGGGATCTCTTTAGTACACCCTTGTTTGTACCATTGATGAAGCTTTGTTTTTGCTCATAACGGACTGCTCTGTGCATTATTATTTTTAATCTATTTTTGGACTTCTCTAGGGAATAAGAAGTTTTGGCACGTTGTAGCATTTATATTGTTGTTTGAGATTCTTTGTGGGCAGCGCGGTGTTCAATCCTAAATTTGAGATATGTGTCTGTTAGTGTTTGACCCAATGATTGGCTACTCTTCCTCTTACATACATGTTGGCAATCTGAGTTGGCAAGTTACATTTTGGCTATTGTGCAATCTAGCACTTTGTCGAGGTATGTCCTCAATAGTCTATCCATCTAAAAATGTCATAATCTCAACTGACCTACTAACATGACTTTCCTGTTTAGCATATGCCAGCTTGCCCCATCTTTCAGATGTGGATTTGCCCCTTTCTGGCAGCCAGACCCCAGAAATACTTAGGGCGGACAACACTGAGGTAACATGGATGATTTTTGGGAACAATAACCACATTGACATGTTGGTGGGTAGTCCAGGAACCACCATGTAACCTTTTTTTTTTCAAGGAGGCCATACCGGATTCCCAAGCTGTGCCGTCTGCCCAAGTTTGACTTTTACGCTTTGGGTAAATGATTGGGAGGGGCATACCTGCATTGTTTAAGCTTCACTACAATCTTTGTTTCTTTTTTTAAAGGCTGAACACCCAAGAAGAGGAGTTGGTGCACCCACAAGTGCTGATTTCTATGAGCTAGGGGTCCGGATGCTGGAGGACTACAGTCACCAACAGCTGTGTGCTGGAACTAGTGAGCGCATTGCGACGTTGGAAAATCAGGGGCTGGTGTATCGGCAACAAATTGAGGACCTGCAGCGCCAGCTCCATGACATGCAAAATCAGCAGCAATCACAAAACAACAGGGTACTCCAACAAATGGCACATGCCATGGAGCAAGCTGTAGAGCGCCAGGACCAAACTTTGTTGTTGATCCATCAGCTGATACAACAGCAGTCTATATTTTTTACTGCACTGTTGTCCCCCAACACCACCCCTAGCAATGACTCACAACCTCCTCCAAGGCCACCGAGCCAAGAATTTTGATTTTTGTTTTGTTGTGGGAATATTTTTGTTCAATAAATTTGAATAACCCACCTCAAAATAGTGTTTTTCAAAAGACATAGCTACTAACACAGTCAGGGATCAGTCTCTAGATCTGGATATGTACATGTAGGCAGAAATGTATGACACACATTGTTGGGCATATATTACTATGGTTTACACATTAAATGGCTACAAAGTTAACCAACAAATAACCAAATAATGGGTTGCTAGACACTTAAACTATGATTGATAAAGCACAACACACTGTAATTATAAAAATATAAAACATTTATTAAGGTGGCCAACATGGCCAACATTCCGCCGCACAGCGGCAAAAACCATACCCCCCCCCTAACGATGGCTCTTCTTGCCCAGCAGCATCAGGCGTGTCCGACGGACATACTGCCACAGTCTGCGATGCTCCGTTTCACAAGCTGTAGAGAGTATAAAAAAAATATTAAACACATATAATGTGAGCTGCAACATCCCAAGCATACATTTACTGTGAAGTCTTGGGAATAAATTAAGGGATAAGTCCCAGTGTGCACATTTATTTGGTTATTTACATCATGGCCTAAGTCCTAACGATTAAACTGCTTGGGCCAAGCATATTACAGTTCACCACCTTAGCAGGTCAATTTGTTTGTTCTCCAAACACATTTTAACACTACGTTTAAAAAACATGAATGTGAGCCAACAATCAAGCATGCAGACATGCATTTAGGATTGTAGGACAATCACATGTAACCTAGATGTGTGCTTAGCAAAGACATAGGTACATTGTCAATTTATAAATAATTTACAATAAGACATAGGTGTCCAAAGTCTTTAGGCATATGAAGTGGGAAGTACTCACCATCGCAGCTGTGGCTGGGGCCCATGCTGCTGGACGTCCCGGGAGCTGGGGTGGGGAGTATGGTCACCGGCTCAGTCTGCGTGGCAACATCTGTCAGGAGAAAGCAAAAGAGCAAAAAAATATTAGTTGGGCAATGACACATGAAGATTTGACATCCATCTGTTTTGGGAGTCTGGGAAAAAAAATGCTTGCATGGTTACACACATGTTGTCAGACATTAGCATATTTCCTGGCCCATGACTTAATGTAAATTATTTATGTGGGCAACATGGACACATCAAGATAATGTGCCAATAACCTTTAAAGTGCAATGCTAATGCGTAATTTGAAGTTGAGTGTCGATTCTTACTTTGAGAGTGTGCAACATGTGTTAGCCAGACCAACTTACCAAAATAACACATTTGCAAGCCCCCATCATGGTGTGGGCTGAAACATAGGGGTGGTTGGCTGTTGGATTGCACTGTAGTGGGGTTTGTGATGTTAACTTAAATTAGAAAACCATCTTGTACTATGGACCAGGAAACATGTGTATGTTTAAGGAATGTCATAACATATTGAATGTTAGGGATAACAACAAACACTTACCATGACTATGGCCGCGGGCAAGGCCTGGCGCATAGCTGATGGAGGTGGTGGCTCTAAGGGCACAGGATTAGTCTTAAGTCACCAGGATCACCTGTAACAGACAAACAAGTATTAGAAATGCACTCACCAGGGGATGACCTGCCGCTGGTTTCCCAGGGAGGACTCTGAGGAGGAGGCGTGGAGCCTCGACTCCTCACAATTGGCCCTGAAGATCCCAAACCACATGGGCCACCCTCCTCCCTCTCACTCCCAGATCCTTGAGGGAGTGTGGGTGAGTCCACTTCCACCTCCCCACTTGGACTCCCCACTTGAGAGTGGCCCACGGGGTTTGCTGACTCAGCAGAGTCCAATTGTGAGGCGCTGAGGCTCCACACTGCCCGCCCCCCAGCAGCACGCTCCTCTGGGGTGTCATCCCCTTCCTCCCCTGGGTCCTCGAGATTAGACTGGTGAGAGGGCCCCTCCCCCGCAGAGTCATCCGACCCCACGACCCTTCCCACGTTTGCCCAGGGGAGGACGCTTATCTGTGTAAAAGGGGACAAAAAAAAGACAACTTTAAAACCCAGAATGTTTACCAAAAAATAAATAAAAAAATAAAAAATTGATTGATTCACATGTTGTGAGCTGACAGTTACCTGAAGCATAGGCATCATAGAGCCTATACACGCCCTCTGGGTCCCGGCGCATGAAGTCCGACCACTTTTGGACAATTGACCGGGCGGTGAGGTTGGTGTGGAAGCGCCGGGACACAGTGGCCTTCACCTCCACCGCTATGTGCCTCTTCGCCCCACGGGCATAATCATATTCCCTCAGCAAAAAATCCTAAAAAAAAAAAAAAAAAAAAATATTAATAATATATATATATATATATATATATATATATATATATAGAGTAATAAGCATAAATAACAACCTATATGGTTGCACAGCATAAATAGGAGGGGGAGGGGGGGAAGGGATTGGGGAGGAAGAATCGGAGGTGTAGCTGGGGAGGGGGACAGCTCTGCATCTGGGCCGCATGGTGAATCCTCAGAGGTGGAAACCGGAAGTTGCAAAACGAAAGTAGAAGTAAAAAATAACCAAACACGCATCGCTCAAAAATACGCTGGAATACGCTTAGCTATTGAATACGCTTAGCTATTCGCTATGGTACGCAACATCACAATAACGTATAGCGCCGGCCGTGTCTGCTGCGTATTCAGCAACAGTGACTGGGGGGCGTGTCGTGTGAAATAGCGAACCAAAACAAAACACACATTCATGAACTTCATAGCGCCGCGGCCTGCTACACACAGGGACTCGGCATAGCGACTGGGCCGCGCCGCTATACCACAGATTCATCAAAGACATTACTGTCAGAGAGCGTGGGCGCTGTTGTTCAGTGACTGCGGCACAGAGCACCTGTAACGCTATAACAAAAAAGATAGTTTGGGGGGTTAGACACCTTTGAAAACGCTAACAATAACTGAAATGACATTGGGAGAGTGCTGTGATTTGGACATCCAAAGTGACACAGTCCCAATTTAATCTTTAAAAATAAAAAAAAATAAAAAAAAAACAAAGCATTACAGAAAAATCCTAAATTATGTTTTAGGCATGACAGAATTTATTAAAAAAAAAAAAAAAAACAAAACACCAAAACAATGTCTGCCATTGAAGTGTATGGGAGAGCGCCAGGTAGCGAGAGGTAATACCTTGCGCTGTGCAAGGCACAACACTGGCGCTGTTCGCTATGGTTGAAAATTTGATGAATTTGCCGCTACATGGCGCTATTCCAGTCGCTACACAGATTTCGGATGATAAATGTGCTATTGTGTGCCGGGTCCGGCGTTGATCAGCGTTCATCAGTCGCTAGTTCGCGCTACCTCCCGCTAACCAGGCGCTACTTGTCGCTATCCCTTGTTAAATAAGGGCCATATTGTCAAAATGCAAACAAGTTCAAGCCAACGAGCATCCCTATTTACCAGACACTCCCTTTTATATTGTGGTGTATATTCGGATGTCCAATACCTTATAGTTCCTTTTCATGCATGTTCAATTTGCTGTCATAACTTAAATACGTTTCTGATCTCTGTAAAGGTCTTAAGAATGCAGTTTACCCACCCTGTCAGAAACATATTGTGGAACAGCATGTATTAGCCAAAAAGGATTTATTTTTACCCCCTGCTTCCTGAACATCTGCACTTTATAGATGAAATATTTTGTAGCAAGTAATTTATTGCAGAAGCCTCATTTTTGTTCATTCCTTTTTAGCACCATTTCTCTGTGGTTTCCAGTTTGTGATGGTGGTGTTTTTTCCAGAAGATATTACAGAATGATTGATATTAGTTAGTGGCTAATATGAAATAAAATAAAGTTGAAAAGATGTTCTGCGTTTATGATAATTTATGTGTGGATACATTGGAAACATAAGCCAAGGCTGCATTAGCACACACATGTGTCATGGCCAACATGTTATAGTATAAAAGTATAAACTAGTATGTCTTCATTTTAAAATTAAAACAGTTTGAGTGCACATGTGTAAGAAGAGTCCAAGCTCAGTCCAATAAAAGGGTGGATCTAAACATCAATTGACATACCCCAAATATATTTGCAATTGAAAAAAGGTACCTTTCTGTAGCCTCTCAACACCTACTATTACCAAAGGGGGTTATACATGACAGTGGCATGACATGCCTGGGGGAAGTGTTCTATAAAGTCTTATTTTTTTTTAGAATATTTAATAAAAATCCACTTACTTGAATAAACAAAGTTCCCTTTTAGACTGTAAGCTCTAAAGTTATCTGAACAGTTTGCGTGCACTCTGTTAAATAAATAGCATTAACAGTATTAAACATGCACGTGGCACCTTGTGACCAATTTAAAGCAGATAGTGAGGAAAAGCCAAGTTTTTTTCTCTGTCTATATGGAAAATTGCTGATACCTGCAAGCAATTAAAAGTACAAAAAGCTCATCTGGGAATTAGGCACTAAATTTGCCATTAATGCAGTCCAGCTTGCAACAAAGCTAAAGTCAATGATATAGAAAGGTTAACAGCAAAACTACCAAGATCACAAAGTATGTAATGGAAAACTGTCATTATATTGCAGGAGAAGAACATAGTGTTTTGTTCATTCTCAGTTTATGAGCACAGTTTTATTTGTAGAGCCACATAAACATAAAAGCAGTAATAAAACATGTTATGACATAAGTGGAAATAGGTCAAGGTGAATATTTCCTCCTTAATATATATATATATATATATATATATATATATATATATCCCCTCATTTCATTTTGTAATATGCTTTTCCTTAAAATGTATGCCCACTCTCTCCTGGGCTATTGGCCTACTAGCCCAACACCCTGGGACTCTGGGACAAGAAGAAGGCAGGAGATATGTCCCTCTGAAGGTCAATGGTGAAGAAATAGCCACTGAGCAGTGGCATGCTCTAATCAACTAGAAGAATCCAGTGAACAGCACAGAACTTCTTGCAACCTTGCCAAAGGTCTTCAAGCAAGAGGCCAAACCAAGAGATGGAAAGCAAGTCAAAGCTGAAAATGCTGGATGAGTATGGTAAATTTTACTTACATATTTTTTAGTAAAGCTTGTTTAGTAGAGGGGGAACCGCTGCCCAGCAAGCAGTGGGTGGCTTCTCAATGATTCCCTCCTTCTATTACTCCCACCCCTCTTGGGGACCAGGGGTGCAAAAGAGACTGGTGCTCACCAATATGGGCCTGGTGTTCTTCCAGAGGTTGACCATTTTGGGGATACCAGCCGCTGAGCCTAGGTGCTGTGCTAGTGGGAGAGAAAGAGACTATATTTTGTTTTTAAATAAAAAAGGGACTTTTCCTTTCTATACACTACCAGACTCAATCCAGTCAAACAGCTGGCATGATGAAAAGGCCACTGTTTGGTTGATTTTTTTTTTTTTGATTCAAAACACTGAGGCCATCCCTGGAGTATAAACGACTAGGTACCCCTGGGGCATCCAGATTTGGGATGCCCCACTGTGTGAGCCCGCCCAGACCACCCACGAATCCTTTACCTTTCTGTCGATCGATCGCCACCTTCCTGGGCTTAGACCACATGCTCAGCATCCCTGCAGCTGTTCACTCCCATAGCCACTTCTTAAAATATGCAGAAGCTGAGTCTAAACAATTGCTGATTGGACAAGTGCCTGCACATGCGCTGTGAGAATAGCAGAAAGGTGATTGGAGTAGGCAGTCTGAGGGAGTTCACACAGTGGGGCACCACAAATTGAGATGACCCCGGGGCAGGTACCAACTAATCCTTGTGGTTGGTCCACTTTAAACCTGCATGTGATTTGGGGCTTTATGAGGAAACCAGAAGATCTAGAGAAAATCCATGTATGCTCAAGAGGGATATACTAATTCCATGCAGACAGAGTACACGGTGGAAACTCAGAACTTTTTTACTGTAAAACAAGTATACTAGTCACTTACCAGCCATGTTACACAAATCCATCACATGTAATAGACTAAAAAAAGAATCTAGTTGTATAATAAGAAGAATAGATTACCATATTATTGCCCATAAGACGCACCGAGGATTTGGAGGAGCAAATGTGTGGCATTCCCCCCATATTCTGCATGGGCAGTGTGGCATTCCCCCATCCCATTCCCCATGGACAGTGTGGCATTTCCTCCCCCCCTCCCATAGCCAGTATGACATTCCCCTCTCCAATTCCCCATAAACAGTGTGGCATTCCCCCCTCCCATTTCCCATAGGTAGTTAAAGCGGGGAGAGACAGTGTCTGGTTTTCTCCTCTCTGGCTTCTGGCACCTCCACTGCCTCTCAGGCCAGCGTGCGCTGACACCCGAGTGTTTGTATCAGTGCATGCTGACACCCGAGAGGCAGTGGCGGCACCAGAAGCCAGAGCAGGGACACTGTCTGTCCCCACTCTGACTTCTGGCACCTGTTTAGCCGAGCATTTACGGTATTTGCAGCCGAAATAATTTCGGTGCTTGTGTCGTCCGCGGCAGCGCCGGAAGCCAGAACGAGTGTCAGTGCGTTTTCTGTACAAAAAACCCTCTGGATGTTCAGCACTTATCCTTCAGCCCATCTAGTGCTGAGTTTCCGACGATCCACCACCTTCAAGTCATCTCACTTTTTCTTGGCCTGGACACCATCCTTGGGTTCTGGCCCCGCTCCATCCTTTTGCGGGCATTCTCCAACCATAACTGCTCCAACCTTAACAACACTTTGGGGGTTGAGCAGGACAGGGACCCAACCAATCGATCATAATTTTTGGCAAAACCATCCAGCCACAGTCAGCAAACCCTATCCGACTGTAGTAGCAGAGTGGAGAGTTAGACGCCTGTTTTTTGTAAGTGGGCCTGTGCTTGCAATCTGCTACTTTTATGGGATGGGGGAGCTGGCTTCGCCAAATTCGACAGCAGTAGTGGAGTGGAGAGGTATGCGCACCTTTTGGCCTAAGTGTGTCTGCGCTTGCAATTCACTACTATTGTGGGATGGGAGAGCTGGATTAGTTAGCAATGGCATACACTAGCGTATATGATGCTTGCACTGTCCCTGAAAATTACTCAAAGGGCAGGGGCATGCATGTGGAGCTAAAGGAAACCCAAACAGAAGACATAAGTTAACAATGCACATCTCTTTGTTGTTTGCAGACTTTCATGTATCAGAGGTACGACTTCAAGCCCAGCACACATGAAAAGAGGGTGTTAGCAGAGGAAGTGGTGAGAGGCATCGCCTTACACCTTCACCCAAATAATGCAGCACTGGTTGGACCTCAAACGGTGAAAGTGGCCCTGGGAGCAGAGGTTTCTACAGTCAGAACTTCCCAGGTACATGGATGTACAACAGAGAAGGTGAGCTGTTAGTGTAATGAGTAACATGTTTTACACAATTATTTTTTCTTTTGTTGCTGGGGAGTTCTGGCTGCAGATCAAGCCCTCCCAGAATCGTGGGGTCCAACCAGTGGGGCCAAGAAGACAGCATGTGGGTGACCTCTGAAAGAGCACTACCACCAACCATGGAAACCCGCTTAAGAGGAGGATGTGTTGGGCTTGAAGTCGCCCACAGCTCCTACACAATCTGGTACGCCAATATTCCAAAAAACACACAGGTTGTGCTGCATGTAAAGTCTAATAACATGTTTGCTAAGGGCTGGTGTGTTGTGTTTCTCTGTCCCTACCAAGCTATTGGAGGGTAAGTACACAGCGTTGGGGCCACCTGATACGGAAGCGGCACAAGACTCAGGTGGGTGTCAAGCCAGTGAAGCAGAACAATACCCAAGCAGTACACAAACAATACTAACTAAGGTTCTTTCCCTCTACAGACCCTGAAGAAGGGATGGCGCCACGGAGGAGAGTGGCCCTCTAAAAATATGTTTCAACCAGTTTGAGTAAGTATGTAAAAATGTGCATGCATGCAAGTATGTGCTAGGACATGCAGACTACCATGGGTACACCGGGGGATGGCGGGAAGCACATTAAAAGCTGGTTACCACAAAAAAAGGTGTATGGCGGAAAGCCACACAAGGACATGGCACACCGAGAACAATGGGATCCACAGCAAGTTATGTCCAAAAACAGATAAAAACTCCGATTCTGAAATTCCTTTGGCAAATACCATAAATGCTTGGCTAAACCGTATACATACGCAAAGCAAATACGGCCGCTTATGCGTGTTTAATAACAAACAGGGTAAAACAACTAACTTACTATACATTACAGAAAAGTACAAACACATAATAATACTGAAATACACTAGGAGAGATGACCCTGCCATTGCAGTCTTACAATCTATAAATCCGAAGTTATACTGTGATAGTAGAGCTAATACAGTGGCATCTTTTAAGAGTAAGGAAAGAGTAAGGAAAGAGTAAGGAAAAGCAGCCCACATATTTCTACTACTACAGGTTCCCTTCAAGAAGAAAAACAACTCCCGTGATGACATGTCTTTATCTTTCAGCCAATTATTTCCTCTACATAATCTGCTAAAGTGCTGCCAGCATCAATGTTAGTTTCCTAATAAAACGCCAATATATATTGCAAATTCTGGTCACAGCCTCCACCTTTGTAATGCATACATTCTCCTTAAATTAATGTGTAGGCTTTTTAATCGGCCAAATTAAAACAGCCTCTTCCTTACCTTGCTGCGCATATAAAACCTTCATATAGGATCCCTAATGCCCTATTTAATAATAATTAAATTCACTTCCAATAAAGCAACCATTCCGATAATTAATTCCGAGTTTTGTTGCTAACGAGCCTGCAGCGAGGTAGTGGCCACTTGATTAATTTTAAATTTTACATTTGCTAAGCAATGAATGCTTAATTGCAGTTTTATCTCTAACGTTGCATTTTATGGCTCTGGAATATGAGGTCTTAACACAGCAACTGACAGATTAAACAAGTTAGTGGTCTGGTTATTAACCCACAAGATAGCTCGCACTCAATGGACAATTCTTTTTTATTTTCTCAGCTTTTTTATGAACTCACACAGGTCAGTTCTTATCTGGACCAAGCAGACAAAATACAATTTGTTAAAAAAAAGATTTCTTTTACAAGATGATTCAAAGCTTAACTATAGCTGATAGGGTCAGTTGAAAGGTTGGTTGGACCAGAGTTTTTTTTTTTTTATCCTAGGCCAAGAGCATCCTGTTAAGCCAACATTTTCAGGTGAAATATTTTGCATTAAGGTCCTCAGTATTTTTTACTTAGTATAGCCTATCTAGAGCCACTGTCAAGTATAGTGTGTGAAAGGTCTACTGGCTACCAAGCTCACTATATAGACACCAGACATGATTGTCTCTACCCAGGCCCACCATCAGGGCATTAAAAACAGGACTCCTGTATGAGGCCTAGTAATGAAGAGGGGGCTAGCCTAGCCATACACTTTCATGACAGCCTTGCATTGACCATCTAAGTGATCAGTCTGAAAATTCCCTTCACAGTTGATAATGCTTTTCAACAGGAAGCTACCATGTCCATACAGAAATACTAGATTGAGTGTGACGAGGAATCATTGGTCAACATGTTGATCATTTGTTTAAATTAATTCTTGTAATTTAATTTAGTTTAAGATATTAGCGCCATATTTTTGGGGTAAGAACATTTTTATAGAAATATTATATTTATTTATATTCACATATCTAGAGGTTTAGGTAAAATGTGTTCCCTAGAGCCCTTGAGGCTGAATGGGGTTTTTAAAATATCAAATGGTGTCCCTGTCTTCGCCAGCTACAGTTGCATGCCAAAGTTTTTCCACCATTACTGTGACAGTTAAGTTAGGCATACAATTAAAAATGGCCCATTCCCTTTGTATTTAAAATAAAATGTGTTTTACATTTAAAAATAGAAGGAAGGGAAAATGGGCCAAAGCAAAACTTTGTTTCTAGTAACATTCCTTTCGGCAAGTATTACATCCCGTAAATGCTTTTGTACCAAACCAACAGTCTTTCAGTTATTCAACTCTTCCTCTTTTTCTGGGCCTTTAAGTCCTTTTCATGGCCTTCACTGTTCCTTTTAACTGCCATTTCTGGATTATATTTCAAAAGGAGGAAATAATAACCTAAAACTGATTTGCTATATTATTATAGACTTCTCCTGCTTTGTGGGCCTGAGCCATTTTAATTTTCAGAGTGTTAGGTAGCTGCTTAGAAGAACCTTTGGCTGCTGTGTTTTGTGACAAGGTTGGAGGAGTCTGGGTATTTAAAAGGTTTGACATTTGCATCTCCTGGCCTTTCCTAACAATGATTGTGAACAAACCTTTAATCTAACAGCTTAATAAAAGGGAAATCGTACCAAACCAAAAATGCACTGATAAAATGTTGGGAAGTTTGAGTCATCTGTAACTTCATGCCTTTTACATTTCATTCCATCCTCAACTTGCTTAGATGTTCACGTGCCACTGTAACTGAGTGATGTCAGGTCCCTGAAAACCCAGATTTTGCTTTTCAAGGCTTTTGGTGCTCACATGATTTTATCTCGCAGCAATGCGTCATCATCTTTATACACCGCCCTTTTCACACCGCCCTTTCTATCTTTCTATTGGCTGTTTGATCTTGTCACTTATGCACATGTTGGGTTTTCCCTTTTCTTCTCTCTACTGATATCGAGTGGCTGCCCAATGTGGATTATTGTGAGGAGCGCGCCCCCCAATCTTAGACATGCATGGCGGCTTCTTATACGGCAAAGTGGACACTGTTCTCCACTCCCCCCTTTGAAGCTGTTTGCCTGTGACACGCGCTAGTGAGTCTCAGTTTTTGCCTTTATTTATTTGTCATTCTTTGATCTGTTTTTGGTTTGCTTCAATATCATTTATAGGTACTTTGCTACAGTTAGGCAGTGTCATTTTGCCAGTCTTACTTGTGTATTGCCTTTATTTGAACAGTGTTTATTTAACCATTGCACATTTGGGGATTTTGTCATTTTACTGTTCTATTTAGGGATGGCCATGGCTAGCTTTATTCCATCTGCCGTCTGGCTGACCTCAGCCTTTTTATGTGCTTTTAAATGTACTTTGCTTATATAACAATAACAACAACAACAATATAACACAACAATATAACAACTATATATATATATATATATATATATATATATATATATATATATATATGTATATATATATATATATATTGTGGAGATTAGCTCTGGTAGGCGACCGGGTGTCAGCAGTATAGAGGCAGAGGCAAGCAGTTCAAAGTAAAGTCTGTGTTTATTTCACACATAAATCCACAAAAGCATATGTCCAAACAGGTTACATCACCTTTTCAGGAAACAGCAGCATAAATGATTCAATCAGGCAAACAGCTTTTAGTCCTTGAGCAAACGTCCTGTTTACAGTCCAACTAGGCCTCAGGTCCGCATGAAACAGCCTCCACAGGAGATTTCAGCCAGGCTCACAGAGTCTCACTCCCATGTGAGCTCTAGACAAAGGAACCAGCACAGCTGATTCCCCAGGCTATTTAAACAGCCCGCAAAACCCGGACCTGGGTAGTGGGATGGAGTCCCACCCTGCTCTACTCCATCCCAGTAAAGCCGTCCCAGGTTAGCCTTTCGGCTATTCTAAATCATCAGCAGCAAACTGCCACCAGCAGCTGATGCTGGACAAACAAGCTATACGGCTTTACTGCACCAATGCCAGGTACATTGGTGCTACATACCTGCCGTCAATAACGGCCCCTTGCACCTTACCACATACCCCCCCCCTTTGTTCAACCCTGAGGGGGTGGACACATGCCAAACAATGTGTTCTGGACAGGGCATCCGCGTTACCCAACAATCGTCCCGCTCTGTGCTCTACTGTAAACTTGAAGTTTTGTAATGACAAGAACCATCGGGTGACCCTGGCATTCCTGTCCTTAGCCTGGCACATCCACTTGAGGGGAGAGTGGTCCGTAATCAGACGGAACCTTCTCCCCAGCAAGTAGTAGCGAAGAGACTCCAGGGCCCATTTAATGGCCAAACACTCCCTCTCCACTATACTATACCGGGTCTCCGCGGGTGTCAATTTGCGACTCATGTAGACAACGGGGTGCTCCTCCCCGTTGACTTCCTGAGACAGTACAGCACCGAGACCTACCTCGGAGGCATCGGTCTGCACTATGAACTCCCTCTTAAAGTCGGGTGTCACCAACACCGGAGACCCACACAGGGCAGACTTCAAAGCGGAGAACGCTTTTTCGGCCTGTTCATTCCACTTCACCATGACAGACTTGCGTCCCTTTAACAGGTCTGTCAATGGTGCCGCTAGGGTGGCAAAATTGGGAATGAACCGCATATAATATCCCACCAACCCCAGAAATGACTTTACCTGGCGGGTGGTGTTAGGCCGGGGCCAGTTACGGATGGCTTCTAGTTTGTTCACCTGGGGCTTGACCACTCCTCGTCCAATCACATAGCCCAGGTATTTTGTTTCTTCTAGGCCTAAAGCACATTTTTTCGGGTTTGCCGTCAACCCAGCCTTCCTGAGGGAATCCACTACGGCCTGGACTTTGGGTAGGTGACTTTCCCAATCCGTGCTATGGATAATTATATCGTCCAGATATGCCGAAGCATACCGACGGTGTGGCCTGAGGACAATATCCATTAACCTTTGGAACGTAGCGGGAGCGCCGTGTAACCCAAAGGGTAACACCTTGTATTGGAACAGTCCCTCTGGTGTAATAAAGGCTGTTTTCTCCTTGGCAGCCTCAGTCAAGGGCACCTGCCAGTACCCTTTTGTGAGGTCCAAAACCGAAAAGTACCTGGCTTGGCCTAGCTTCTCAATGAGTTCATCTACCCGGGGCATAGGGTAGGCATCAAACTTGGAAACTTCATTAAGTTTGCGGAAATCGTTACAGAACCGCAACGTACCATCGGGCTTGGGAATCAAGACTATGGGGCTGGCCCACTCACTCTTTGATTCTTCAATCACGTCTAACCGGAGCATTTGCTGCACTTCCTCCGCGATAGCTTGTCGCCGGGACTCGGGTACCCGGTAAGGCCTCAACCGGACCTTGACCTGAGGTTCCGTGACAACATCATGTTGGATGACCGAAGTGCGCCCAGGGAGTTCTGAAAACACGTCCGTGTTTCTGCTAATAAACTCCCTGGCTTCCTGAGTCTGTTTAGAGGAGAGGTTGTCGCCAGTTTTCACCTCGACTACTACTTCTCTACTAACAGACCGAGGAATGGGAAGCTCCACCCCCACCATACCTGGTCGGGGACTGTCACCCCCAGGGGTCTCCCTGTCTTTCCATAGTTTCAGCAGGTTTACATGGTACACCTGCTCGGGCTTCCTCCGCCCAGGCTGATGTACCTTGTAAGTCACTTCCCCAACTTTTTCAATGACCTCATAGGGACCCTGCCACCTAGCTAGAAATTTACTGTCCACCGTGGGTACCAGAACCACAACTCTGTCACCGGGGTTAAAGTTCCGTACCCTGGCTTGCCGATTATAAACCCTGCTTTGGGCCCGCTGCGCTGCCTCCATGTGTTCTCTGACAAGCGGCAAGACGGTCGCTATCCGTTCCTGTAGCTGAGTCACGTACTCTACCACACTTTTGTGGGGTGTGGGTTGCTGTTCCCAGGCCTCCTTGGCTATATCCAACAGGCCCCGTGGATGTCGACCGTATAAGAGTTCGAAGGGCGAGAACCCCGTAGAGGCCTGGGGCACCTCTCGCACTGCGAACATCAGATAGGGCAGCAGCAAGTCCCAATTCTTCCCATCCTTGGCGACCACCCTTTTTAACATGGTCTTTAAAGTTTGATTAAACCGTTCTACTAGGCCGTCTGTTTGCGGGTGGTAAACGGATGTCCGCAACTGTTTCACCTGCAGCAGTTTACAGAGCTCTTTCATTACTTTCGACATAAACGGGGTACCTTGATCGGTCAGGACCTCTTTAGGCAGACCTACTCTGGAAAACATTTCCATAAGCTCCTTAGCAATGAGCTTGGCAGAGGTGTGACGCAGGGGCACTGCCTCAGGGTACCGCGTGGCATAGTCCAAGATCACCAGAATATGTTGGTGCCCTCTAGCGGATTTTGGCACTGGACCCACTAGATCCATGGCAATCCGCTCAAAGGGTACCTCAATAACTGGGAGAGGAACTAAGGGACCACGGTAATGAGGCTGAGGGCTGGTCATCTGACATGTTGGACAGGACTCACAATATCTCTCCACCTCCTTGTACACACTGGGCCAGTAGAATCGTTGTAAAACGCGGTCCAGTGTTTTCTGCTGGCCTAGGTGTCCACCCAGAACATGTTGGTGGGCCAAATCCAACACCAATTTGCGATATGAATTGGGTACCACCAATTGTTCCACCACCTCTTCACGTACCTTGTTTACTCGGTACAACATTTCCTGGTGAACCACAAAGCGAGGAAACTGTAACTCCGCCCCTGGCGGTTGTGGTTCACCTTCCACCTCAAGAACATTCTCCCAGGCCCGAGACAGGGTCGGGTCCTGGTGTTGAGCGGTACCAAAGTTAGTTGTGGAGACATGGAGATCTGCCAACTCTGGACCTGTTGTCAACTCTTCCACATCTCCAACCATAACATTTAGTGGGGTTGACTCCCCCTCTTCCATTTTAGGGACGGGCACCTCTTCCACGGTGCCTCCTGATTCCGGTTCCCAGGGCACCGGGGTCTCCCCTGAGTAGGGCCAGTCTATTGGGGACACACCCGCCTCGTGGGTTTCCGGAACTGCCAGCTTGGCCCACAGGGACCTGAACCCTGGAAAGTCTCTCCCAATAATCAGTTCATATGGGAGTTTAGCGGCGACAGCGACTTCATGTTTCCAGCTGCCGGAGACGGTGGTGAGAGACACTTGTGCTGTGGCATAGTCTCTCAAGTCCCCATGAATGCACAAAACCCCGGTTTTCCGCCCAGTGTACTCATCGGGCAGTACTAAGGCGGGTCTTGCCAGGGTAACCATACTCCCCGAGTCCAAAAGGGCCACAGCCAGGGTGTCTCCCACTTTCACCTGACAGAGGTGACTTTGCCCCACAAGCTCAGGGATACCGGCAGCACACAGCCTCCTGGCATACATGGAAGGGCGGTAACCAAAGTTTACATCCATGGGCTCCCCCTGGTGGGGACAATTGGCTCTGATATGTCCCGGCTCCTTACATCCCCAACACAACACTTGGGCAGGGACTTTGGGGGGTAGGTCCTGAGAGGGTTTAGGGGACACCACTCGCCTGAGCTGGGGCGGGGACCTCCGGGGTTTCCCCGAATCCCTCCTCATGGAGCCGCTTTGCAAGTTCCTGGTGGCCTCATATCGCTCCACTAGGTCCACCATCCCTAGTGCGTTGTCAGGGGATACCTGGCCAACCCAGTGCTGAAGAGGGTGCGGTAAAGCCCTCCAAAACATGTCCGCCAGCAAGCGGTCCAAAATGGCAGTGGGGCTTAACAACTCCGGCTGCAGCCATTTTTGCAGCAGGTGCAGCAGTTTATAATACTGGGGTCGGGCGGGCTCTGCCGACTGGTAGCTCCACTGATGCACCCGCTGAGCCCGAACCCACACATTCACCCCCAGTCTCGCCAGTATCTCACCCTTCAGAGTCGGGTAGTCAGCGGCTTGGTCCTCTGGGAGATCAAACAACACCTGCTGGGGTCCAGACGCCAGAAATGGAGCGATGACATCAGCCCACTGGTCATGCGGCAACTTCTCCCTTGCAGCCACCTTTTCAAACACCGCCAGGTAAGTCTCCACGTCATCTGAAGGGGTCATTTTTGTGAGCGCCGAGCGGACAGCTTTCCGGGCATCAGGAATACTTTTGGGCGCACCTGCAGCTTGCTGCGCCATCATATGTTGCAAAAACAGCTGGTTGGTCTCATGCTGCTGCCTGTTGGCCTCCACGAGCGCTTTCACGACCGCCTCCATTTTGTCTGCAGTCCCAGGTAGCAGCCTGGCAGGTTTAATATAGGACATGCACAACAAAAAACTTTTTCGTCGGTTGCTCCTAGCAACGGCCTCACTGCTATGCCCGCATCCGACACCAAATGTGGAGATTAGCTCTGGTAGGCGACCGGGTGTCAGCAGTATAGAGGCAGAGGCAAGCAGTTCAAAGTAAAGTCTGTGTTTATTTCACACATAAATCCACAAAAGCATATGTCCAAACAGGTTACATCACCTTTTCAGGAAACAGCAGCATAAATGATTCAATCAGGCAAACAGCTTTTAGTCCTTGAGCAAACGTCCTGTTTACAGTCCAACTAGGCCTCAGGTCCGCATGAAACAGCCTCCACAGGAGATTTCAGCCAGGCTCACAGAGTCTCACTCCCATGTGAGCTCTAGACAAAGGAACCAGCACAGCTGATTCCCCAGGCTATTTAAACAGCCCGCAAAACCCGGACCTGGGTAGTGGGATGGAGTCCCACCCTGCTCTACTCCATCCCAGTAAAGCCGTCCCAGGTTAGCCTTTCGGCTATTCTAAATCATCAGCAGCAAACTGCCACCAGCAGCTGATGCTGGACAAACAAGCTATACGGCTTTACTGCACCAATGCCAGGTACATTGGTGCTACATACCTGCCGTCAATAACGGCCCCTTGCACCTTACCACAATATATATATACATATTCAGTAAATGCTATATTTTTATATACAATTTGGCTCTTTTTTTGGTTTTGGTGTATGGGATTTTCCTAGTCTAGCTACAATTTATATCAAACACTTCTCCTGAATGAAAGACTAAACGAGAGACTGTCAAGTAGTGCTGCTATTCATTTAAACTACACAAGGATATTTCATAGACATAATGATATGGTATGCAGAGGCCCTGTTTCACTAGGTGACACGCTTATCTTGGCCTTGAATTTTGCCTTCAATGAAGTTAATGTGTTTTTAGCAGACTTGGGAGTCATTTCCTCTGACACTGGACCATACAGCTTTGAAGTAACACATTTTAGATTTTTGCTAGTGATTGCTGTACTGATGTTTGACAGTAATTCCCATTCCTATGAGTTTATCTCACAAAGTGTTCACGTGCTTTCACGTTAACTACTAACCCTCATGTAAAGTCACAGTCTCCAGAGAGTGTAGTCCTTCATGCAAACCTTAAAGGCAATCCTAAAATTCCTAGGTGACTATCACAGAAGCTTTGGGATACAAACCAGCTGCTAACAACAGCCAACAAGTGGGGGACTAGACACGATTTCTAACATTTCAAGGTGGACAACACTGATATTCAAAATTCTGATACGCAGGGAGCAGAATCAGCTAGGTTAGTGAAAATGCCAGGAAAAGAACAATATGCGCATATTTATCAGACTATCTATAGTTTCTATAGAAAAGGCTTGATTCCTTGTTAATGTGCTCTGGCACAAGCTTGTCAGAATGCCTAGTTGTATTTACCATGCCTTCCAGTGAAGGAAAACTGGTCTATGATCCTTTTTAGGGATGAGCGATTCGATCCGGACGAACCCGGAGTCGTTCCGAATTTCATGAAAAATTCGATTCTGAACGATTCTGAATCCGAATTTCCCGGCGATTCGATCAATCAAAGTTTTCCTTAAAACTCAATGACAGGCATTCTAAGATGGTAGACGGACATGTTCAGACATGTCCCCAGGGGCAAGTGACGATGGGACAGTATCCAACCATGTTATTTATATGCTCACATGCCCGTGCCCAGGCTTCTATGTGGGCAAGACAAACAGAAAATTCAAACAACGCATCTACGAACATGTTAGGGATATAAAGAACGGGTCTACCACATCACCAATAGGAAGACATTTTCTGAGAAAACATAATTCTGATCCAAGCACAGTATCTTTCCAAGCACTAGAGAGAATCCACATCAGCCCCAGAGGGGGCAACGTGGAAAAAACCACACTCCAGAAAGAGACAAAATGGATAAATAAACTAGCAGCCACCAGGCCCCCCGGACTCAATGAAACGAACAGCTTTGCTCCCTTCCTCTAATGGTACCACGGTGGGGCCAGCGTTGGAGGAACGTTGGAACAGTTCTGCTCCCTTCCTCCAAGAGTACTACGGTGGGGCCCCCTCAACAAATCCTGCCTTACTCTTCCTAACTTGTTTCCCACACTCTAGGCAAACATCACCAGAGACACCACTCCCTAACCCCAAACCCCCCCCTACCTTTCCATGCCCCTCACTCTTGACAAAACACAGTACAGGTACAGTCCAGAGAAAAATACCTAACCTATAAAACGCTAATATGAGATAGGAGGGAAACTAACCCCCACTAAGACATTATATTTATTTATAGTATTCATATAGACATGCTTATGTACCTTGATGAATGTAAAAAATTGTATATTTTACTAATAAGCCGGTACCTGCTAACCTTAGCCACCTGTCTCCTGTATACTGACAATACCAGACAGAGACCACAACAAAATGGCGGCCGCAAACACGGTCACCCACTACCCACAGCCAAGGCGACCTTCGCCCTTATGACAGCACTATTATTATTTATTAGTAATAATTATTGACACCCTATAACCCCTACCCCTCAACAAACAACGGGATGACCCCCCGCTACTTTAACCCCGCCGCATTCCACCGCCGCCGCAATCCACCCCAAAATGGCGGCCGCTAAACTATGTATCCGCCAAAATGGCGCCGGCTGGCCCACCCAAATATGGCGGCCGTAACACCCGTTCCACGCCAAAATGGCGCCAGGTTAAATCTTCCTTGCTTAATAGGCGCAGCAGCTTTACACTAAGGACTCCACAAATATGGCGGCCGGAATATCGGGACACTTTCAATTTCTCACAAACGGCTTAGCCGCAAGCGCTTAGTAATAAAACATCAACAAAAGCGCTACATATACATGTATATATAGAATAGGGGTTCCCCCGCTATAGGGGCAGTACTGCTCGGGGCAGGAAGTCAGCGCTTCACGCACTTCCGGTTAATCCAAGAACCAATCCGAGGGCAGCCCAACACCCCGCCCACCCGAGCAGCAAACACGGTGGCGCCTTTTTTCCAAGTTTAAAAGGGCACACCTGACATGGCAGGTACCTTACAGTGCTAGGCTGATACAAACGGCCACACTGCACAAGGACAGACAAGCCGCCTACCCGAGGACATGTGGATCTAAATGGCCACTCTGAAACAGGAAACCTACTCTGATTACCGGACAACAGCCCAAGCACCTTTACAGAGGCACCTGCCAGCCCAAACAACGGAGGAACCCCCATCACAGGTACCCTTTAATGCCCATTTTAGTCACTAACATCCACAATACATGGCTACACACACTAAATGGGTCCTGTCCCCTCTATAGGGGTAAAGCTGTCCCAAGGAGTACAGAGGGACCACTTAAGGTTAGCAGGTCCGCCCAAGCATCCTTACAGTGAGTATATATAAATTTTCTTTATTTCTTTAGTCATTTCTTTGTTATTTCTCCTTCCATGATAATTACAACCTGAAATCTAAGAGGCAATATACTTACCTTTCCCGCATATACCTCCATTAGAACTTTATGCACTGAGGAAGCTCTTGAGAGCAAAACGCGTCTGCAACGGAAAACTTGCTACTAACAAGGGGCTAAAACCCTACTTGCTACAAACGGAGGCACCGACCCCCAACTACTCATTTACCACAACTGGGAGTACCTTCCCCAGGAACTTCAAGGAAGGTAGTGCACACAAGTGCCTACCACCTACCCAGCCCAGTGGGCAAAATCATGGACTATTTGCACTTACCCACCCATTTGCCTTACCTCGATGATCACTGTAAATATTAACTTAGTCACCAAATAAGACAGAAAGAATCTATTTTGACTATACCTAAATGCTTTATTATAGATACTAACTAGTGATGAGCGAGTAGTATTCGACCGAGCCGGTATTCGATCGAATACTACGCTGTTCGTCATACTCGATTTCGATCGAGTACAGCGGCGATGGCGCACTCACAATTCGTTTCCCCTCCCACCTTCCCTGGCGCGTTTTTTACACCAATCACCATGCAGGGGGGGTGGGACAGGTCCTGGGAGGACGCTGGCATCGCGAAAACGGCGTCTACACGCATTGGCTGGAAAAACCATGTGACCTCGAATATACAAAACTCAGCACTTCCTCTTCGTCAGCATTAGCAGCTTGAACTTAGTGAGGGACAGACGCTCACAGCAGGGAAAGACAGGCTGTCGCTGGCAGGGCCCCAGAAGCTCGGAATATCGCTTTTACCACCATCTATACCAGCTACCAGAAGACAAGAGAGTCATTAAGAGCCCTTATTAGGGCTACTACGCTGAACGGTATATGGCTCATATGTAGGCAGGCAGGGCCCCAGAAGCTCAGAATATAGCTTTTACCACCATATATACCAGCTACCAGAAGACAAGAGAGTCCTTAAGAGCCCTTATTAGGGCTACTACGCTGAACAGTATATAGCTCATATTCTATGTAGTCAGGCAGGGCCCCAGAAGCTCAGAATATAGCTTTTACCACCATATATACCAGCTACCAGAAGACAAGAGAGTCCTTAAGAGCCCTTATTAGGGCTACTACGCTGAACAGTATATAGCTCATATTCTATGTAGTCAGGCAGGGCCCCAGAAGCTCAGAATATAGCTTTTACCACCATATATACCAGCTACCAGAAGACAAGAGAGTCCTTAAGAGCCCTTATTAGGGCTACTACGCTGAACAGTATATAGCTCATATTCTATGTAGTCAGGCAGGGCCCCAGAAGCTCAGAATATAGCTTTTACCACCATATATACCAGCTACCAGAAGACAAGAGAGTCCTTAAGAGCCCTTATTAGGGCTACTACGCTGAACAGTATATAGCTCATATTCTATGTAGTCAGGCAGGGCCCCAGAAGCTCAGAATATAGCTTTTACCACCATATATACCAGCTACCAGAAGACAAGAGAGTCCTTAAGAGCCCTTATTAGGGCTACTACGCTGAACAGTATATAGCTCATATCCTATGTAGGCAGGCAGGGCCCCAGAAGCTCAGAATATAGCTTTTACCACCATATATACCAGCTACCAGAAGACAAGAGAGTCCTTAAGAGCCCTTATTAGGGCTACTACGCTGAACAGTATATAGCTCATATCCTATGTAGTCAGGCAGGGCCCCAGAAGCTCAGAATATAGCTTTTACCACCATATATACCAGCTACCAGAAGACAAGAGAGTCCTTAATCCCTTATTAGTGCTGCTATGTTGAACAGTATATAGCTCATATCCTATGTAGGCAGGCAGGGCCCCAGAAGCTCAGAATATAGCTTTTACCACCATATATACCAGCTACCAGAAGACAAGAGAGTCCTTAAGAGCCCTTATTAGGGCTACTACGCTGAACAGTATATAGCTCATATCCTATGTAGTCAGGCAGGGCCCCAGAAGCTCAGAATATAGCTTTTACCACCATATATACCAGCTACCAGAAGACAAGAGAGTCCTTAAGAGCCCTTATTAGGGCTACTACGCTGAACAGTATATAGCTCATATTCTATGTAGTCAGGCAGGGCCCCAGAAGCTCAGAATATAGCTTTTACCACCATATATACCAGCTACCAGAAGACAAGAGAGTCCTTAAGAGCCCTTATTAGGGCTACTACGCTGAACAGTATATAGCTCATATTCTATGTAGTCAGGCAGGGCCCCAGAAGCTCAGAATATAGCTTTTACCACCATATATACCAGCTACCAGAAGACAAGAGAGTCCTTAAGAGCCCTTATTAGGGCTACTACGCTGAACAGTATATAGCTCATATCCTATGTAGGCAGGCAGGGCCCCAGAAGCTCAGAATATAGCTTTTACCACCATATATACCAGCTACCAGAAGACAAGAGAGTCCTTAAGAGCCCTTATTAGGGCTACTACGCTGAACAGTATATAGCTCATATCCTATGTAGGCAGGCAGGGCCCCAGAAGCTCAGAATATAGCTTTTACCACCATATATACCAGCTACCAGAAGACAAGAGAGTCCTTAATCCCTTATTAGTGCTGCTATGTTGAACAGTATATAGCTCATATCCTATGTAGGCAGGCAGGGCCCCAGAAGCTCAGAATATAGCTTTTACCACCATATATACCAGCTACCAGAAGACAAGAGAGTCCTTAAGAGCCCTTATTAGGGCTACTACGCTGAACAGTATATAGCTCATATCCTATGTAGGCAGGCAGGGCCCCAGAAGCTCAGAATATAGCTTTTACCACCATATATACCAGCTACCAGAAGACAAGAGAGTCCTTAAGAGCCCTTATTAGGGCTACTACGCTGAACAGTATATAGCTCATATTCTATGTAGTCAGGCAGGGCCCCAGAAGCTCAGAATATAGCTTTTACCACCATATATACCAGCTACCAGAAGACAAGAGAGTCCTTAAGAGCCCTTATTAGGGCTACTACGCTGAACAGTATATAGCTCATATTCTATGTAGTCAGGCAGGGCCCCAGAAGCTCAGAATATAGCTTTTACCACCATATATACCAGCTACCAGAAGACAAGAGAGTCCTTAAGAGCCCTTATTAGGGCTACTACGCTGAACAGTATATAGCTCATATCCTATGTAGGCAGGCAGGGCCCCAGAAGCTCAGAATATAGCTTTTACCACCATATATACCAGCTACCAGAAGACAAGAGAGTCCTTAAGAGCCCTTATTAGGGCTACTACGCTGAACAGTATATAGCTCATATCCTATGTAGTCAGGCAGGGCCCCAGAAGCTCAGAATATAGCTTTTACCACCATATATACCAGCTACCAGAAGACAAGAGAGTCCTTAATCCCTTATTAGTGCTGCTATGTTGAACAGTATATAGCTCATATCCTATGTAGGCAGGCAGGGCCCCAGAAGCTCAGAATATAGCTTTTACCACCATATATACCAGCTACCAGAAGACAAGAGAGTCCTTAAGAGCCCTTATTAGGGCTACTACGCTGAAAAGTATATAGCTCATATCCTATGTAGTCAGGCAGGGCCCCAGAAGCTCAGAATATAGCTTTTACCACCATATATACCAGCTACCAGAAGACAAGAGAGTCCTTAAGAGCCCTTATTAGGGCTACTACGCTGAACAGTATATAGCTCATATTCTATGTAGTCAGGCAGGGCCCCAGAAGCTCAGAATATAGCTTTTACCACCATATATACCAGCTACCAGAAGACAAGAGAGTCCTTAAGAGCCCTTATTAGGGCTACTACGCTGAACAGTATATAGCTCATATTCTATGTAGTCAGGCAGGGCCCCAGAAGCTCAGAATATAGCTTTTACCACCATATATACCAGCTACCAGAAGACAAGAGAGTCCTTAAGAGCCCTTATTAGGGCTACTACGCTGAACAGTATATAGCTCATATCCTATGTAGGCAGGCAGGGCCCCAGAAGCTCAGAATATAGCTTTTACCACCATATATACCAGCTACCAGAAGACAAGAGAGTCCTTAAGAGCCCTTATTAGGGCTACTACGCTGAACAGTATATAGCTCATATTCTATGTAGTCAGGCAGGGCCCCAGAAGCTCAGAATATAGCTTTTACCACCATATATACCAGCTACCAGAAGACAAGAGAGTCCTTAAGAGCCCTTATTAGGGCTACTACGCTGAACAGTATATAGCTCATATCCTATGTAGGCAGGCAGGGCCCCAGAAGCTCAGAATATAGCTTTTACCACCATATATACCAGCTACCAGAAGACAAGAGAGTCCTTAAGAGCCCTTATTAGGGCTACTACGCTGAACAGTATATAGCTCATATCCTATGTAGGCAGGCAGGGCCCCAGAAGCGCAGAATATAGCTTTTACCACCATATATACCAGCTACCAGAAGACAAGAGAGTCCTTAAGAGCCCTTATTAGGGCTACTACGCTGAACAGTATATAGCTCATATTCTATGTAGGCAGGCAGGGCCCCAGAAGCGCAGAATATAGCTTTTACCACCATATATACCAGCTACCAGAAGACAAGAGAGTCCTTAAGAGCCCTTATTAGGGCTACTACGCTGAACAGTATATAGCTCATATCCTATGTAGTCAGGCAGGGCCCCAGAAGCTCAGAATATAGCTTTTACCACCATATATACCAGCTACCAGAAGACAAGAGAGTCCTTAAGAGCCCTTATTAGGGCTACTACGCTGAACAGTATATAGCTCATATCCTATGTAGTCAGGCAGGGCCCCAGAAGCTCAGAATATAGCTTTTACCACCATATATACCAGCTACCAGAAGACAAGAGAGTCCTTAAGAGCCCTTATTAGGGCTTCTACGCTGAACAGTATATAGCTCATATTCTATGTAGTCAGGCAGGGCCCCAGAAGCTCAGAATATAGCTTTTACCACCATATATACCAGCTACCAGAAGACAAGAGAGTCCTTAATCCCTTATTAGTGCTGCTATGTTGAACAGTATATAGCTCATATCCTATGTAGGCAGGCAGGGCCCCAGAAGCTCAGAATATAGCTTTTACCACCATATATACCAGCTACCAGAAGACAAGAGAGTCCTTAAGAGCCCTTATTAGGGCTACTAAGCTGAACAGTATATAGCTCATATCCTATGTAGTCAGGCAGGGCCCCAGAAGCTCAGAATATAGCTTTTACCACCATATATACCAGCTACCAGAAGACAAGAGAGTCCTTAATCCCTTATTAGTGCTGCTATGTTGAACAGTATATAGCTCATATCCTATGTAGGCAGGCAGGGCCCCAGAAGCGCAGAATATAGCTTTTACCACCATATATACCAGCTACCAGAAGACAAGAGAGTCCTTAAGAGCCCTTATTAGGGCTACTACGCTGAACAGTATATAGCTCATATTCTATGTAGTCAGGCAGGGCCCCAGAAGCTCAGAATATAGCTTTTACCACCATATATACCAGCTACCAGAAGACAAGAGAGTCCTTAATACCTTATTAGTGCTGCTATGTTGAACAGTATATAGCTCATATCCTATGTAGGCAGGCAGGGCCCCAGAAGCTCAGAATATAGCTTTTACCACCATATATACCAGCTACCAGAAGACAAGAGAGTCCTTAAGAGCCCTTATTAGGGCTACTACGCTGAACAGTATATAGCTCATATCCTATGTAGTCAGGCAGGGCCCCAGAAGCTCAGAATATAGCTTTTACCACCATATATACCAGCTACCAGAAGACAAGAGAGTCCTTAATCCCTTATTAGTGCTGCTATGTTGAACAGTATATAGCTCATATCCTATGTAGGCAGGCAGGGCCCCAGAAGCGCAGAATATAGCTTTTACCACCATATATACCAGCTACCAGAAGACAAGAGAGTCCTTAAGAGCCCTTATTAGGGCTACTAAGCTGAACAGTATATAGCTCATATCCTATGTAGTCAGGCAGGGCCCCAGAAGCTCAGAATATAGCTTTTACCACCATATATACCAGCTACCAGAAGACAAGAGAGTCCTTAATCCCTTATTAGTGCTGCTATGTTGAACAGTATATAGCTCATATCCTATGTAGGCAGGCAGGGCCCCAGAAGCGCAGAATATAGCTTTTACCACCATATATACCAGCTACCAGAAGACAAGAGAGTCCTTAAGAGCCCTTATTAGGGCTACTACGCTGAACAGTATATAGCTCATATTCTATGTAGTCAGGCAGGGCCCCAGAAGCTCAGAATATAGCTTTTACCACCATATATACCAGCTACCAGAAGACAAGAGAGTCCTTAATACCTTATTAGTGCTGCTATGTTGAACAGTATATAGCTCATATCCTATGTAGGCAGGCAGGGCCCCAGAAGCTCAGAATATAGCTTTTACCACCATATATACCAGCTACCAGAAGACAAGAGAGTCCTTAAGAGCCCTTATTAGGGCTACTACGCTGAACAGTATATAGCTCATATCCTATGTAGTCAGGCAGGGCCCCAGAAGCTCAGAATATAGCTTTTACCACCATATATACCAGCTACCAGAAGACAAGAGAGTCCTTAAGAGCCCTTATTAGGGCTACTACGCTGAACAGTATATAGCTCATATCCTATGTAGGCAGGCAGGGCCCCAGAAGCTCAGAATATAGCTTTTACCACCATATATACCAGCTACCAGAAGACAAGAGAGTCATTAAGAGCCCTTATTAGGGCTACTATGCTGAACAGTATATAGCTCTTATGTAGGCAGGCAGGGCCCCAGAAGCTCAGAATATCGCATTTACCACCATATATACCAGCTACCAGAAGACAAGAGAGTCATTGAGAGCCCTTATTAGGGCTGCTATGTTTTAAAAATTGTGTGGAGGCCCAAGAGCTGAGACCTTTTAAAAATTGTGTGGAGGCCCAAGAGCTGAGACCTTTTAAAAATTGTGTGGAGGCCCAAGAGCTGAGACCTTTTAAAAATTGTGTGGAGGCCCAAGAGCTGAGACCTTTTAAAAATTGTGTGGAGGCCCAAGAGCTGAGACCTCTTAAAAATTGTGTGGAGGCCCAAGAGCTGAGACCTTTTAAAAATTGTGTGGAGGCCCAAGAGCTGAGACCTTTTAAAAATTGTGTGGAGGCCCAAGAGCTGAGACCTTTTAAAAATTGTGTGGAGGCCCAAGAGCTGAGACCTCTTAAAAATTGTGTGGAGGCCCAAGAGCTGAGACCTCTTAAAAATTGTGTGGAGGCCCAAGAGCTGAGACCTTTTAAAAATTGTGTGGAGGCCCAAGAGTTGAGACCTCTTAAAAATTGATTGTATTAAGCCTAAGAGGTGAGCCATAATTTTTTTCATTAATACAGCAATTCTACGGCGGTTAAGGAGGAGGAGGAGGAGGAGGAGGAGGAGGAAATGGCACTTCATACAGATGGCACTTCACTCTTGGCTGCTTTCCACTGTTGTACAAGCAAAGTCCGGGTCAATCCACTTGCTGTTCATTTTGATTAGCGTCAGCCTGTCGGCACTGTCGGTTGACAGGCGGCTGCGCTTATCGGTTATAATGCCCCCGGCTGCGCTGAACACCCTTTCTGATAGCACGCTGGCGGCAGGGCAGGCAAGCACCTCCAAGGCGTACAGGGACAGTTCCAGCCACGTGTCCAACTTGGAGACCCAGTAAGTGTAGGTCGCCGAGGGATCGGGGAGGACAGGGGTGTGGTCTGCCAGGTAGTCCCGCAACATCCGCCGATACTTGTCCCTCCTGCTGATAGCGGGCCCCGCAGTGATGGAAGTTGCACGAGGGGGTGACATGAACGTGTCCCACACCTTGGAGAGTGTTCCCCTGGTGGCTGTGGGCCTGATCGATGTTGTCAGACTCTGGGAGACACTCTCCTCTCTGCCGCCAGCGATGCTGGGTGGGAAAATCTGCATCATGTTCTGCAAGAGTTCCCTCTGGTATTCCAGTAATCGATTCGTCCTCTCCTCTACCGGAATAAAAGAGGAGAAGTTATCTTTATACCGGGGGTCCAGGAGTGCGAAGACCCAGTATAGTTTGTTCTCCAATATCCGGACAACACGTATGTCCCGGGAAAAGCAGCCCAGCATGAAGTCAGCCATGTGTGCCAGACTCTGAGTAGGCATGACCTCACTGCCCCCACCAGAAGGATCATTTTCCATTTCCTCCTCTTCCTCCTCCTCTCCGCCCCATCCGCGCTGAACCAATGGGACGCACACAGCCTGACTGCTACCCTCGCCGCCAGCATCCTCTTCCACAGCCACCTCCACGTTGTCCTCCTCCTCCTCATCCTCCTCCTGCAACTGCCACCGAGCAGCAGACAAAAGTGTGGTCTGACTGTCTACCTGCGTTGCGTCTCCTCCTACCCCCATCTCCTCTGTGTGCAATGCGTTCTCCCTTATTGCGATGAGCGATTCTTTAAGGACGCCTAGGAGCGGGATGGTTACGCTCACTATAGCGTCCTCGCTGCTGACCTTCTTAGTGGACTCCTCAAAGATACGCAATACATCGCATATGTCTGCCATCCATGGCCACTCGTGGTTGGCAAACTGAGGTAGCTGAGTTGGAGGCACGCGTGGATGCATCATCTGGTACTCCATCAATGCTTTCTGCTGCTCACACACCCTGGCCAACATGCAATAGGTGGAATTCCAGCGAGTGGGCAGGTCGCACAACAGCCGATGTTGAGGCAAATGGAGGCGTTGCTGGATTTTTTTTTAAGCTAGCAGCAGCTACAGTTGACTTCCGAAAGTGAGCGCACAAGCGCCGCACTTTGACCAGTAGCTCTGCCAGGTTGGGGTAAGTCTTTAGAAACTTTTGTACTACCAAATTAAAAACGTGGGCCAGGCATGGTACGTGATTGAGTTCTGCAAGCTCCAGAGCCGCCACCAGGTTACGGCCGTTATCGCACACGACCATGCCTGGTCCTAGCTGCAGCGGCGACAGCCACATCTCTGTCTGCTGCAATATGGCGTGCCTCACCTCTGCGGCGCTGTGTTTCCTGTCGCCCAAGCTGATGAGCTTAAGCACCGCCTGCTGACGTCTCCCCGTGCCAGTGCTGCAACGCTTCCAGCTAGGGGCTGAGGGCGATGTTAAGGCAGAGGAGGAGGAGGAGGAGGAGGAGGAAGAGGAGGGGGGTCTATCAGAACCTGTGCTGGCAATCTTGGGCGGGGGTGGTATGTAGGCCGTCCCTGTTTGCGACCCCGTCCCCGCTTCCACAACATTCACCCAGTGTGCCGTCAAAGAGATGTAGCGTCCTTGGCCGCAAGCGCTTGTCCACGAGTCGGTGGTCAAGTGGACCTTTGCGCTGACTGCGTACCTCAGGGTCCGCCTGATGTTACGCGACACGTGCTGGTGCAGGGCGGGGACGCCACACCGGGAAAAATAGTGGCGGCTAGGGACGGAATAGCGAGGTGTGGCAGCCGCCATCAGGTCGCGGAAAGCCTGCGTCTCCACAAGCCAAAACGGCAACATCTCCAGGGCCAGCAGTTTGGAGATGAGGCAGGTTAAGGCTTGGGCTTGGGGGTGACTGGAGGCGTACTTCCGCCTGCGGTTGAACGCCTGCGAGATGGACAGTTGATGGGACGAGGAGATGGAAGGTGCAGACGAAGATGCGGGGGAAGGGGGGGCTGAAGGAGAAGGCCCCAAAGTAGCCGAGGCAGAGGCAGATGTGGAGGTGTCCTGGCTGGAGGTCTGGACCGCAGTGGCAGCACACAACAAAGGGGAAGAGGCAGTGGCAGCAAGACGGGGCGCAGGTTGTATTGCGTTTGCTCTCTCCCACTCAGCCCAGTGCTTGAATTCCAAGTGACGGCGCATGCCTGAGGTGGTCAGATTGCTCTTCTCAGAGCCCCTACTCAGTTTTGAGTGGCAGATTGCGCAAACCGCGCTCAGTTTGTCATCCGCGCAAACATTAAAAAATCTCCACACCACAGAAGTACGAGGCCTCGATGGGGGAGCTTCGCGCGACTGCCTGCTGCCGGGAAGAGCTTCGGCCCTGCTGGCTGTGGCCTGCCTTCTCTGTCTGGACTGTCCTCTGCCTCTGGACTGTCCTCTGCCTCTTGCTGCCTTATTCGGTGATGCGCAGACCGCATCTCCACTGCTTTCCCCGCTGGACATCACCCCTGTCCAAGTGGGGTCGGTCATTTCGTCGTCCACCACCTCCTCTTCCACTTCCTCTCTCTGCTCCTCCTCCTGCCCACTGGACATTCCAACAGCCTCCCTTGATGGCAACTGCGTCTCATCATCATCGCTCATGATAGCAGATGCTGGTTCCGGGTCCACATCACTAGCAGATGGCGGATACTCAAGTGTTTGGGCATCACTACAAACAAATTCCTCTGCTAGCTCCTGGGATTCTTGCAGCACATCTGGAAAAGGACCCGAAAAGAGGTCCTGGGAGGGGTCAAGGGTGGGCTGACTCTGTTGGCCAGGTTGGGAGGAAGGAGGGTCAGAGTGAGACTGTGTGGATGACTGGGTGGTGGACAAGTGACTGGAAGCGTTATCGGCCATCCATTGCACCACCTGTTCACGCTGCTCAGGCTTTAACAGAGGTGTACCCCGCCCCCCGCATAACTGTCCCATAAAGGCAGGGAAGCTGGATGAGCGTAATGCTGGCTGCCCCTCATCAGCACGCATTGTATCCCCACTGGCTTCAACGCGGTTTGTGCCCCCACCAGCATTTCCACGCCCCCGTCCTCGTCCACGTCCCTTTGCGCTAGCCCTCCGCATTTCAGACGTTTTACTTTTTTGGCCACGCGTTATGCCAAATATAAAAATATTTTTAAGAAGAACACCTGGCTATACAGCCGTATACTACCAGAAGGTGAAATGGTGCCTATACGCACCGGGTATATAACAAGGTTTTGTTGGTAAAGAGGACACAAAACAGTAGTGCCAAATATAAAAAATATTTTTAAGAAAAACACCTGGCTATACAGCCGTATACTGCCAGAAGGTGAAATGGTGCCTATACGCACCGTGTATAAAACAGTGTTTTGTTGGCACAGAGGACACAAAACAGTAGTGCAAAATATAGTTTTGTATATAGGTGCTAATACACCACTGAAGTCTTTCTGTCCCTATTCCAGCATCAGCAGCTACCCCTCACTAAAGCAGCCGTTTTGAGTAGAGTGTATATAGTTTTGTATATAGGTGGTAATACACCACTGAAGTCTTTCTGTCCCTATTCCAGCAGCAGCAGCTACCCCTCACTAAAGCAGCCGTAGCTGCAGCACTAATAAGTGCTCAGCTCTTGGGCCTCCACACAATTTTTAAAAGGTCTCAGCTCTTGGGCCTCCACACAATTTTTAAAAGGTCTCAGCTCTTGGGCCTCCACACAATTTTTAAAAGGTCTCAGCTCTTGGGCCTCCACACAATGTTTGAGAGGTCTCAGCTCTTGGGCCTCCACACAATTTTTAAAAGGTCTCAGCTCTTGGGCCTCCACACAATTTTTAAAAGGTCTCAGCTCTTGGGCCTCCACACAATTTTTAAAAGGTCTCAGCTCTTGGGCCTCCACACAATGTTTGAGAGGTCTCAGCTCTTGGGCCTCCACACAATTTTTAAAAGGTCTCAGCTCTTGGGCCTCCACACAATTTTTAAAAGGTCTCAGCTCTTGGGCCTCCACACAATTTTTAAAAGGTCTCAGCTCTTGGGCCTCCACACAATTTTTAAGAGGTCTCAGCTCGTGGGACTCCACACAATGTTTGAGAGGTCTCAGCTCTTGGGCCTCCACACAATTTTTAAAAGGTCTCAGCTCTTGGGCCTCCACACAATTTTTAAGAGGTCTCAGCTCGTGGGACTCCACACAATGTTTGAGAGGTCTCAGCTCTTGGGCCTCCACACAATTTTTAAAAGGTCTCAGCTCTTGGGCCTCCACACAATTTTTAAAAGGTCTCAGCTCTTGGGCCTCCACACAATTTTTAAGAGGTCTCAGCTCGTGGGACTCCACACAATGATTGAGAGGTCTCAGCTCTTGGGCCTCCACACAATTTTTAAAAGGTCTCAGCTCTTGGGCCTCCACACAATTTTTAAGAGGTCTCAGCTCGTGGGACTCCACACAATGTTTGAGAGGTCTCAGCTCTTGGGCCTCCACACAATTTTTAAAAGGTCTCAGCTCTTGGGCCTCCACACAATTTTTAAGAGGTCTCAGCTCGTGGGACTCCACACAATGTTTGAGAGGTCTCAGCTCTTGGGCCTCCACACAATTTTTAAAAGGTCTCAGCTCTTGGGCCTCCACACAATTTTTAAGAGGTCTCAGCTCGTGGGACTCCACACAATGTTTGAGAGGTCTCAGCTCTTGGGCCTCCACACAATTTTTAAAAGGTCTCAGCTCTTCGGCCTCCACACAATGTTTGAGAGGTCTCAGCTCTTGGGACTCCACACAATTTTTAAAAGGTCTCAGCTCTTGGGCCTCCACACAATTTTTAAGAGGTCTCAGCTCGTGGGACTCCACACAATGTTTGAGAGGTCTCAGCTCTTGGGCCTCCACACAATTTTTAAAAGGTCTCAGCTCTTGGGCCTCCACACAATGTTTGAGAGGTCTCAGCTCTTGGGCCTCCACACAATTTTTAAAAGGTCTCAGCTCTTGGGCCTCCACACAATTTTTAAAAGGTCTCAGCTCTTGGGCCTCCACACAATTTTTAAGAGGTCTCAGCTTGTGGGACTCCACACAATGTTTGAGAGGTCTCAGCTCTTGGGCCTCCACACAATTTTTAAGAGGTCTCAGATCTTGGGCCTCCACACAATTTTTAAAAGGTCTCAGCTCTTGGGACTCCACACAATTTTTAAAAGGTCTCAGCTCTAAGCTTCCCTTACTGCTGGGGTGACACACTGTAACAAACCTCCTCCTGTAAGCTTCCCTGACTGCTGGGGTGACACACTGTAACAAACCTCCTCCTGTAAGCTTCCCTTACTGCTGGGGTGACACACTGTAACAAATCTCCTCCTTTAAGCTTCCCTTACTGCTGGGGTGACACAATGACACAAGAGGACATGTCTGACCACATCTCACACACACACACACACACACACACACACAATGACAATTAGGGGTGGGGTATATCTGTGGTTGTCATTAGGCAACGTGATTTTAAGGGGTGCAGAATTTTGTTCTTCTTTTTTGTACAGTTTGGCTTGGGGTCCATGGCAATGTAGAGGAAAGAAGGTTTCCTTGTCTTGTCTCACTTTACGTAGAAGTTATATTGTGTTTGGAGTGTATTGTTGAGTGGCTGTGATAGTGGCGTAATAGTGCGACTTGGGCGCGTTATATGCACCCAGACATGCTTCCCCTGCTGTCCCAGTTGCATTCCAGCAGTGTTGGCATCATTTTCTGATGTTTCAGGGTGGACTTGGTGACCTCCAAGTGGTCGAATTGAGATTTCCAAGTGTCGAGCATTTTTTTCCCATAGACTATAATGGGATTCGATATTCGGTCGAGTAGTCGAGTAACGCGGTCTATTCGAATTGAAATTCGAAATTTCGAATATTTCACTACTCGCTCATCTCTAATACTAACCCTTTTTCTTTTCTGTATATGACTTATCCACATAGAACAATAAAAAAGAAGATTAACCTTAAATTTCCTCTGGACCATTATTAGGAAAATAGGCGCATTCTTGGTTCCCTCATAGTCGGGGGGCACCAAACCCAATTTTCCCCAAACACAGACCCAACCTCTCCTGGAAGGAATCCAGGACCTGGAGGTGCCCCAGGGACAGCAGAGTGATGCCCCCAAATCACCAAAGGACACCAGCAACCACCAGCTTCAACACCCCAGATTGTGGGCCTCCTGAAGGCCAGACAGGTACCAAGCAGGGAGGACCAGGCAACCCCCTTAATCTGGCATGGCTTTTTTTATTTTGGCCTTGTGTCAGCACCTTTGACCTTTGTCTGCTATATGGATTATGTGAATAATGTATTTGATATCTGGGTGCTGAGAAAACCATTTAATAATAAATGGCAAAACATGTCCGCCTGAAACACCTGAATGAAACAGATACTAATTAATAAAATGACAGAAGGCGTGAAAAGAGAAAAAAAAGATTGCTTACATCTTGTAGTATAGAATGTCTAGAATGTCACGTAATGATGGAAATTCAGCCAATAAATTGATCTGGGCAGATAGTTTATGATGTGGCAATAATCACTGATGAATTTCTCTGAAATGTGGTAATGAAATAAAATGCAATGATATCCTTTTAAAACTGTAAATATTTGTTTGCCTTATTAAATAAAGGGGTTGAATGGAAAAAGAGGGTAGGAGGAGATTCTGGAATCCTCCACAAAATACCACTGTGTGAGAGACCCCGACCCCCCCATCCATTCCCGGCTATTTATAAATAGTGAGAGAGATACAACCTAGGCAAAAAGGAAGTGTATGTGCCACCTCCTTTGTACCTAACGATAAAGTGTCTTTGTAAAACCAAAACAAAACTGACACAAATTAAGCAAAGTAAGAGTAAACCAGGTGCTGGAGGACTGACTGTCCAGCATGACTCTGGGTGGCCGAATAAAGCTGGCCAGACACTTCCAGATCTGCAGCGGGGGTTGGCTGCTCCAGATATGCCGGTATCCTCTCCAACAAGGCATAATTGTGGAGGGCAGTGTGGGCCACAATTATATTCACAACAAGAAAGGGAAACCACAAGGGCAAATGGGCCAAAAAATGTATAAATATCTAACAAAAGTAAAGCTGATGAGATACAGTAGTAGGCCACAGTCGTAAGTAGGTCAAGATTTTCACTGACATTAGACAGACAGTTTGCAAGCCAAACTAAAGGCAAGGCCCACTGCAAGGCCAAAGGAGTTAAATTAGGAACATGGGGGAATGGGGACTGAAACTAGGGACATGAGCACACAAATACACAGGGAGGGCAGGGAGACTCATAAAAGGCCGCCCATGACATTTAGCATATTCGCCAGGTTAAAATAACCCAAGTTCACTGCGTTCCAGGCCGACATGGTGTCAGTAAAAGAGATGTATTTCTCCTGCAGGACAACCATGCCATCAAGAAATTTAGTCAAGGTGCAGCTCAGCAAAGGCTGGGATGTACAAAGTCAGTAGATCACGCCATTGGTGGACTGGGGCCAAAATTCAGCCTTGGATTTTTCCAGCCCGTGGCTGGTTAGAGACATTTCTTCTGAGGCCTCCCCAACCATGATGCTGAGGCTTAGCCTATGGGTACAGTGGGGCTGGGTACAGGGGGCAGAGAGGTGGACTAAAGGGGGCAGGGATTTAATGTGGATATTGCCCCGGGTCTCCCTGGGCCATGCCACTGCAGATACTCATACTCTTCCAGGAACTCATCAATGAGCTCCACCACACGTGTTCACCAACAATCAAGCAAACAGATGTTGATATTTGGTACTGGTAACTTCCAGCTTTTAGTGCCCTGCCAACGGCAAAATCAGGGCTATGAATAATGCGCAAGTACAGGGTAATTCCGTAACTCGGGTCTGACACATATTAATATGTTGAATACTCATTTTCACGTACGCAGAACGAAAAGCCCCGGAATACAACAAACTTGGTCGAAAAAACGCTACACGCCGGAAAAAGAGCCAAATCCGAGATTTTTAAGCATTCCCACATGCAGCAGGAAGGCTATAAATCAATCTTATGGTGTTTGTGGTAAGGAGAGAAGGTGCAAAGGGTTATACACAGTGTTTGTGTGTAGAGGATGGGAAAGGGTGCAAGGAGTTACATTCAGAGGAGCAGGTAAGTATACTATATATTACTGGCTTCCCAGATCCACTACTCACATTAACACAGTACTGGGGTTAAATTCAGAGGAGCAGGTAAGTATACTTATATATTACTAGCTTCCCAGATCCACCACTCACAAAAAAAAACACAGTACTGGAAGACACTATTGCTTCGGACTGCGTTAAACCTTTATATGTCCTCTCTCCCTCTCCACCCTTCACATATTGTCTGTGTCCTTCTCTGGCTGGGGACACTGTTAATGCACTGGTAACAGGGACTTTCTTTTACTATAGCAGAAACGTCAGCTTCCCTTGCAGGCGGCCACCATAGGCACAGGGAATAATGGGGGGGGGGGGGCTTAGAGTATTGCTTCTATGCACCATGTAAGACTTTTAATGAAACATGAAAACAAGTCAATTAAGCTATCGATCTATAGACCTTATTTTGACATTTGACATTATAGCTACATTGCTTTTATACATTATGTGGCAACAAACCTTGGGCTGTGGGCAATCAGGTGTTGTCAAGAAGTGTGGTGGTGGTGGGGGGTGGGGGGAGGGTATGAGCTGGCAGCAAAAATGCATAATTAAAGTCTGTTGAATTAGGTTTATGGAAAGCCAGAAGGCAAACACGTCCTGGATGTGGCAGATGTCAGGACCAAGGATCAGTGGATGTGGTCACAGAGGTCAACCACAAGGAAAAGTAGATTGGATTTAAGTTCAGCAAAAAGGATTAGTGCACATGGTCATGATGTGGCCATGATGTCAGCAGCAATGTACAAAGGACTTCTTGAATATTCTATTTTAGAAGAATCCTATATATTCACTTACTTGCAAACTGTGATAGAGTTTGATTCTAGAAAAACCTGCATTTGCCATATTTATGAATAGAGTTCTGTAATCTCTATAGCATTGCAGCATTGGCATAGGTGTGTGCGCTGTCTATGAACAGTTTCCCTGATAAGGTCAGCTATGAAGATCAACAGAAGGAATGTGGACTGAAGCAGCAGGAAAGTGGCAGTGGCTTTGATTCAGCTGCCTCCAATCATTAGAAATGCCTGGCAAACTGATGTCTCCTATTGATAGACAACAGAGATGCCAAGGCTTCTCAATGTCAATGTCAATGTAAATGAAATCAATGGGGAACCAAAGCTTGGGAGGTGGCTGTGGCAGGGGCGGGGGGTTCAGAGTCTGCAAAAGAAGCGCTTCTGTAACTCACCTGAGTCCTCATCCTCTTCTGGCAGTGGGGGTGCTGTGGCGGCAGCAGCGTTTCAAACTGACCCCTGGTGGGGATACAAAAAGATAGCCACTGGCTCCCATAAGCAAGGGCACTTCTAGTGCCACCAGTAGTGTCCTAACTCACGAGGGCCGGAGGCCATCTTTTTGTAACCCCTTCTGAGGCCAGTTTGAAATGTCGCTCCACAGCCATTGACAGGAAAGGACTGGGGCTCAGGTGAGTTACTGCTGCTACATAAACCAGCTTTCCCATGTTCGGACCGGACACTGAACTTGAATACAGACTTCACGCTGAAGTCCGTGTTCGTTTTGGGACCCTGAACTCGCAAAGTCTGTGGTTCAGGTCCCCCCATCTCTACGTATCAACAACATTTTTGTAACATTTAAAATCCATATAAATATGTCGGCTGAGAGGAGGGGGTCACTAATACACCCGAACTGAATAAAACTCCTGCCAAGCTTGTTGTCTCCTTCTCCTGGTAGGAATAAAATCCAGGGGTGCCAGGTTTGAGTGTATCAGGGGGTACAGAACCTGTCCTCCCAGATGTCCTTTTCCTTTCATTAATAGAAAGAAAAACAAGCCTGGCTGGATATTACTTGATGGGTGTATAAGTGATCCCTCCTCTCAATATCCAGCATATGTATATAGATTTTTATCATTGGGACATTTTTTTGCGATAATCTTCTTTTAAAGTGATTGTCCAGGCATACTCAAAAATATTCCCATAATGTAGGACTACACATTACAGTGTTCTCTTATCTCTTTTTTTCCCTTTTTAAAAACCAAATAATATTGCCAAAGTATTTTGAAAGTTTTACCTAATTTTCTTCATGTTACTCATGTCCTCTGCAATGTGGATGGCAGGGACTCATTCAAGTACACTGTGTGCATTGCAATAGACTGAGCAGGGATTGAATTGACAATGTAAAAAAGCTCAATTTAAGCCTATCACTAATAGACACATATCTCAGTATTGATTGGGGGGGGGGGGGGGTGCCGGAGGCAGAGGAAGAGGAAGAAATGTCCTTTTCTTTCTGTGACCAGAGCAAAGAGACAGCATGGGACTGACACTGCATCAGGTAGGCTACTAGGCAAACAATATTAAAGTTTGAGTGGCCAATCCCTTTACAGAGACACCAACCTGACCCATTCCTGCAGGGTGATTTTTCTCCAGTCCTTCCCTTAGCACCATTCTCCTCAGCACACCTGGGATTAGCCAAATAACTGGTTTGAATAAAAGTTTTTATTAAGTCCGGGTGTGTTCAGGAGCACGGCCAGTGCAGGACTAAAGAAAAATCACCCTGCTGAAATGGGTCAGGTTGCCATCCATGCCTTTAATATGAAAGATTAATAAAGATTATTTGCATTGTTCTCACAGTTAACCCTATGTATGCTGCAGTGTTTAGAGCGGTCAGATGCTGCATGAGCAGTTCTGCTGTGGACTCCACGGGGTTTAAATTGTCAAAATGGAAACTATTCTCAGATATGCACCCAGTCTCATAATATCCCCTTATAATAGTGCCCCGGCCGTCCTGGTTGTGCACTGTAAGATACTGTGTAATCATACCCCTGGCTTTCAGGGGGTCACAGCACCCCACATTTTATCTCTGGTCTTTGACCTTCCCTACCAGGGCTTCTCTGCAGGTTCTGCCCTTTCAGTTCTTTTAGCACACTGAGGAGAATCTATCCATTCATTACTACTCTTCCTGGTACAAGTATTTCATTTTAAACCTGTGCACCATCTAGCAGTCTTGATAAGTCACTCAATGGAATGTATGAATATAATAAAAGCATAGAATGCCTTTTCAATGCAGATTAACCCCTGTAACACAGATATTATCAACTGGTGCCCGATTCATGTCACAGTTAACTTTTGACAGTTGTTTTAGTTAAGGCCGAACCGGTACCAAATTCAAGTTAAATTGAGCAAACTCTATTTTTATTTTCTAAAAAAAAGCCTTAACACCAGTAATTTGTAGGTAATTGCAGATCACCTTTAGCCAACTGATCTATTTAAGTGGATAAAGATAGAAGTAGCTCCCTATATAACTATAGTAAACTTCCAAATTAAGGGGTCGTCTTTAACCGAATATTCCAACACCAGGAGTAAAAATAGGTAGAAAATTAAAGTGAATTGCACTTACTTACTTACTTCATAAACCAGAAGTACAAATTATTCAGCACTAAAACAGAATGCGGCATCTTCTCATTACTTTGAAGTTGTTTGTTCCACAAGCAGTTGTGAAGGCTTTCTGTGATGATTTCAGCTGTCAGTATTTGCTGTAATATTGCTGATGTCTAACAGTAATTTAGGCACAATGAGTGATACTCACTCTGCTGTCTGAACTTTGTTTGCATTCCTCCTTGGTCATGGCTGGTTCCTGCAATTGCTGTCTAACTGTGAAATGAAATACAAAATAATGAAATGGCAGGTGATGAAGACAGTTGTACCATTCCAGGAACTGGTTGCTCGTGATAACAGGATACACTAGAGAAGATTGCCTGCAACTTCAGGACAATAGAGCATTTGTTCATTTAGGGCTAACAGTAATGATATTTATTACTATTGTAGACTGTTGATGACCTATTGATGCAATAAAGAACTATAAAGCGTTTACACCTGTTTTTTTGTAAAAATATATTTTTTTCTATCCAGCTGCGGTGTACTTGTGCACCAGGCCTATCCTAATTGCTGGTGCTTATGTGCACAGAAAGAGTGGCTGTGTGGGATGCCAGTATTCAGTTTTTTATGCCACTCATTCATATGTATCTCATAGAAAGCTGATTGGAGGAAAGTCTGGACTTGCGCCGTTGCATTGCTAGCAAAGCAAAAATACTCAACTTTCCTTCCTTGACTGGACATCCGCTTTAGCCATAGTAAAAAAAAATAGAGGGACCAGGGTGGGAAGTTATTAGGTGACTTGTCTTCTGCTTTAAAGAACACATTGTACTTTTGCTGTGAAAAGTATACTAAACTTATTATTAGTTAGCTAAAGGGGACCTCAGCCACAAGCTGCAAATGGAGTGCTTCTTTTTTGGTGAGCAGTCACCAATAGAGAAACACAGATAATCTGATGGACCCCGTGAGTTTATTATTTAAAGTGGACCAAAACCCACAGAGATCGTCCCAGAACCCCCGTTTGGGGTGCCCCGGGCCAATCGATTCCCTGCCCTCAGGTCACCCATAAACTCACCTTTTCCGGTCCAACAGCAATTGCGTGAGCCACGGCCGCATCCCTGCCATCCCTCTAGGAGGCATTTGCAGGGCTGTGGCTGCCAGCTCGTATCCACTCAGACAAGCTGACATGAGTGGATCTGAGAGCGCTGGTGGGGACGAGCGGCCGTGCATGCGCCATAGGACCAGGAAAGGGTGAGTTTGTTTCATCGAACTGGGGGATTTCACACAGTGGGGCACACCCCATCGGAGTGCTCCAGGGGCAAGGACCAAAACCCAGGATAGTCAAAATCCTGGGTTTTGGTCCAATTTAATTCATTTTGTAACTGGGATTGGCGAGGGGAGGAGGGGAAGATGATATAATATTTACAGCATAAGACTACTTTAATTATTCCCCAAAAAATGACAACACATAGCATTTGCTACTTATCACTGCATCTTATTTCAGACATGAGTTATCTGAAATTAAGCCCTACTTTTATCGTGTATCGGGATATGTCCTTAAGCACCCCTCCTCTGCACATGTCTGTCCTGATTTCTCCACTTTAAATTACTTGCGTAGGCTTGTACAGATCCCTGGCTTTGCTGACAGCCCATCCGTCCTTTCCCATAGAGCAAAGGGAATAAAAAATGCCCTCTATCAGCCCTGTCACTCGCCAAGATGGATTGCCGCTTGTCCAAAACTAGGAATGACAGGGCAGTGAAAGTTTCAGGCTTGTCCCTCTTTCATTCTGATTAATGGCTGTGTCACCGCCTGGATTCCGCTGCTTTCCAAGATAATGAGTTAGGAATGTGCCTCCACAGTCACACACACAGGCAGATGTCAGGAATAGAAAAGGCCCTGGAATGCCAGATATTATATACAGCTTTCTTATGTTCCCCTGACACAGCTAAAGGGGAAGCCTAATTTATGGAGACAAAATGCAGGCCAGGGCTGGAGCATAGGACGGGGATTGCAGACAGACGGGCCTGTGGTTTAGCCCCCTACAATGAAACAATGACTGCCAGAACTTTGGCTGCAAATCTCACAAAGCAATTGTTTAAAATGGCCAGTATGTTACCCTTTTTGGTATGTGAAAAGAAAACAGAAATAATGGTCTAAAATGGCACACATTGCCTTTATTTCATTTGGCAGAGCAGTTAAATTAATTGAAAAATGTTCAAACCATTAAGGCCAGTAAGATGTATCTGTCACCCTATCATCCCATGCAGCTGCTATTGGGCTCAGTAACACCCTGTTACCTCTAACAGGTCCACTTGGAAATACCATGTGCTGTTCAGGGGTTTTGACCTCCTCTCTATTTGCTGGAGGCCCAGATTTTTATAGTTCAAAGCCTCAGCTACCTTTTTAAGTGGTAAATGCCTGAGTGGGTCATCCCAGTTACAACCCTACCTTAAAGCAAACCTACTTTTTCCAGGGGTGGCCCTTGTTCACAGCGACACTAAACTCATTTAGCCTACCCCCTCACACTGTTAGTGAGCCCTAAATTCTTAATAATACAGGATTCAGGATTCTCCAGGGGACCTAAACGTATTTTTGGACTGTAGGCCTTACATACTCCAGGGCCAGCCAACTAAATGCCCCTTGGGTATCCTGATTTGGGAGGCCCACAATCACCTACCTTTTAAGAGGTCCTGCACCATGATTGTAAGCCATGCCCACATCCCTGCAGCTGTGGTGCAGACCAGCTTCCAGCTATTCAAGTAGGACGGTCGTAGGAGTGTGCCTCACTCCACATAGAAACCAGGGATGCAGACGCTTTCCCTCCCTATGCTGATACTCTGTTCCAAACAATGGTTAATGCTGTGCATTAGTATGCACAATATACAGCGATGATTGGACGAGAGCCCGCCCATGCGCTGTGGGAACGGCACAAGCTTGAGTTATGTGGGCAATCTCAGTGGGTTTCACATGGTGGGGCATCCCAAATCAGGATTCCCCAGGGACAAGGATCTATTCACAGGAGAGTGACCTATCATTAGCATACTAAAGCTGTGTGCCTACATCTGAAGGACACAGGGCACTCATTTGAAGACAAGTCAAGTTCACATTTTAAATACTGAAGCTGACAGGTTTAAAAGAGGCGTGAAAGAAGCCATATATGTTAAAATGAAGGAGCCAAGCTTCATTAGAGGCAGGGTGGTATGGCACCAATGCTGTGTTAACACCAAAGGCAGCTACTTATGCCTAATAACTCCAGTCATGCTAATGCAATCAACACTTCATTACCCTACTGTTTATGGCAGACAGAAGATGTAGATTAGAGTTATGAATTATTGCAGCTAGATTCCTGTACAAGTCACTCTGAATTGAGAAAGCCAATTGGATCACAATCCCTCTTTAGGTCCATACTGGGATATTGTTCCAAAACCAGGGGTTTTCTCATTAGACTACCACCGTTCTTCCAAGTTCTCCCTATACTGAAGCTGATCTATCTAGATCAGGATACAAAGTCAAGACAAAAGCCCTCTCTAGAGTTCTCCCTTAAAGCAGAAGTTTAGTCAAAAGGAGACCCCCGCCCCCCCTACCCTGGCGCCGAGGCAAGACGGGGGTGTTAGAAAGAAAAAGACCCCTTACCTTATCCAGGGGCCCGTGCTGATCCCCTGGCTCTCTGGATCCTGGGCACCGCCATCTTGCTTGAAAGCACAGAGCCACATCTACACAGCTTTGTACTTTCCCCCACAGCGGCTGCACAGAGATCGGGGGAGTGCCACTGGCCAGAGGAGAAGGTAAGGGGTCTTTTTCTTTCCAACACCCCCATCCGGCAGGATGGCAGGGCGGGGGCTCTCCTTTTGACTAAACCTTGGCATTAAATAATCTTCTACACCTAAAATGTTTGCCATTAGTTTCCCTTGTAAATCATCTCCACCAATCTATGTTGTTTCCTTTTGTTCCTTCTTTCATCTATTTCCTATTGACCTCTCTATGACTTCTATTAAAGTCCAACTACCATAAATTTGTCTATATATTATTTGTATAAATTTTTGTTTATAAATTGCCATCACATTCCTTGGTGCTGTACAAAGTATGATTACAGGAGGGTGGGGCAGATAACATAGTCATAATAAACAGGGCATTATGGGCCATAAATAAATAAATGACAGAAATATACAGACAAATGCATATAACACACACACAGGCTGATTCATCACTAACGCCAGGTAGCGACAGATGAGCGTCTGTAGCAGGCATTTTAAGAGCGCCCGCTAGTAGTCACTGTGCTCAGCCGTGGATCGCTACTTCATAGCGACTCAGTCGCTGTTCAGTAATGTTGAATACATTGTGAGGAGTCGCTATTTGACCAGTACAGCTCTGTATGGGAGCGCATGTTAGCGACTGCTCATAGCGACCGACTCACACCATATTCAGCAAAAAAACATCCTCACAAATCTCTGGCACTGAAAAATGCTTGTTTGAAGCCCAGAGTGCAGGAGGCGGTATGTTTAAAGTGTGTTTTCCAGTATGTATCCACTAGTAACGAAGCGAAAACATATGGAATTACATTGTAGCAACATTGTAACATGAGCACTTTAATGGCAGACCTGTAATGTCATTTCTGAAGAAATATATAAAAAAATGAATAAATTGTGAAAAAACAGCTTTTTCAATGCCAGAATAGGTCACGGAATTATTTGTGATTTTTGGGGAAAAAAAATAAACAAAAACCCAGTTTAAAGAGAAGAAAAGGATCGTCCATTGAAATGTATGGGAGAGCGACAGGTAGCGAGAGGTCATACCTGGTGCTGTGCAAGGCTGAACGCTGGCGCTGTTCGCTGAGGCTGTGAAAATGATGAATCAGACGCTACATGGCGCTATCCCAGTCGCTAAACAGATTCTGCTTGATTAATGTGTAATTGTGTGCCGTGTCCGGCGTTCACCAGTCGCTACCTGTCGCTACCTCTCATTAACTAGCCACTACCTGACGCTATCCCATCTTAAATAAGGGCCACAATATTATGAGTCAGATGCAACAAAGCATATTGGTACAGGAGTAGGTTAGAAGAGCCCTGACCTTAAGGTCTTGAGGGTGGAGTCAAGAGGTGCTATGGAGGGGGGCAAGAAGGTTTAAGTTAGCTTGGATGACAGGCTAATTTCTTCTTTAGCTTATATGATCAGGCCTGTTTCCTAAGATCTGATGCTACCTATTTATCCCAAACCCAAGTTCATTCTGGCTGCAGGAGGGTTGAAATCTTTCCCACTTCCAGCAGTGACTGACATACTCCTAACATGTGAATGGAACATTCCCAATGTTTTCTCTACACAGACACAGTAGCAACATGGCTGTATAACAGGAGACAAGAAATCACCCCATCATCCCAGCAATTCTCCCCTGAAAGATCAGACTGCCAGAAATCAAGTGACTAGGAGGTAGGATACTTAAAGGGAAACTCCCTTTTTCAGGTTTTGAATGTACTGTCTTAATGTTTTTCTCTTCTAGATTACAAAATAAACATTTATGTTATTATTGTGCCCCATGATTTATATATCGACATACTGTTTCCAAGTTTCTTATATTCCTCTGAATCTGTAGGAAGTAGGAGTGGCTCCACATAGAGCGTCAGCGCTCTAAAGCTGGTCGCTGTAGCATAGAGCACCAGACACTGTGTAATTAAAGTCTGTTTTTGAAAACATATTCCAAACAGAACACTATTTTACTTTATAACACAGAGTTGCAAACACATAGAAAACAAAAAGAAAACTGTTAGATAAGCTCAGCACATTGATTACATTGGCGCACAACAATGGAAACTTTTACAACAACCCTACCTGAGTCTTAAAGCAAACGAACACTAACTTTTTTCAGGGGTGGCCCTTGTTTACATCAAAAGTGGAATTACCCTTTTATTTAAAACGAACCTCCAAAATCTAAGCTTAGTAAATTGCTCCCCAAGGCCCCTCTGTGGCAATCAGAACCATAAGCTTATTGAGAGTGATTGACACCATGCAGATGTTTGGAGTAGCAGGCAGATTCTGCACTTTTAAACATGCTTGGCAGCGGCCATCTTGCCACACACATGAAGAAGCCTTTTCTGAAAAAAACAAGTCTCTCACTCAATATAGCCTAATAGCTCAGGATGTGGAATTACCATTTAAACTTTTATTTAAAATGAACCTCCAAAGTCTAAGCTTAGTAAATTGCTCCCCAAGTCCCCTCTGTGGCAATCAGAACTATAAGCTTATTGAGAGTGACTGACACCATGCAGATGTTTGGAGTAGCAGGCAGATTCTGCACTTTTAAACATGCTTGGCAGCGGCCATCTTGCCACACACATGAAGAAGCCTTTTCTGAAAAAACAAGTCTCTCACTCAATATAGCCTAATAGCTCAGTGCAATCATCTCTAATTTGTAATCAGAAGTAGAAAGCCTTCTGCTGTAACAACTCATACAATACATTTTATCCCCTGACTGAGTGCTTTTGTGGCCGCTGCCCTAGAGATACATTGTAACAGCTTTCCGCACACATATTTCTTTTTGCTACATTAGCACCTGCTTAGGTGCAGGAGCCACGCAAAAATATAGGGCAGATGTACAGCATATATATATATATATTCAAAGGGAAAACTAAATCCAATGCCATTACTGATAAACCACATTCACATAGACCAGGCTATTGTCATTTGTAGGTGTTGTTTGGATAAATTCTTCCAATATTCCTTTGTTTGTATGCTTTATATGTTCCACTTCAAGCTGGTGACAGAAGCTACTGGCTAGCATGCAGGCCCATTGTTCATGGCAGGAGTTTTTTGTTTGTGCAGGTGTGCCTATACTGCATCCTCTTCACATCGTGTTAATCATGTTGCGAATACCCTTTGATGATGCGGTTTCTTAAAACAGCCAAATACTAAGGCGACAGTGTACATACATGAGAGGGGTGACAGTGTAAAGTCTAAAAAAGTTTTAATAACACCCATGGATTAATACAGAAATAAAGACATTAATACCGCGCTAAAAAATGAATATAATGAATAATGAATATATTAAGAGAGCAATAGTTTTTAGGGTCTGCTCAACGTGCTCAGAAAAATTCTGCGAATGGTCACAGGTTAATTATCCACCAGGAATGGAGCCAGATTTCTAGTACTTTCTGTGTTTATGGCTCTGTTGAAGTTTCAGGTAGTAACTTTCTTTAGTTGCTATCAGAAGGTCACATCCACTTCACACACACAAATCAAAGAATCTTATTCAGCCGTCTTCCAACCTACTACCATAACAGCCACATCTGCACACGTACAGTTATAAGCAAAAGAAAAGAAAAAATACCTGGCAGCAGTTAAACCAGAACTTCACCCTTAATAAGAGCCTAACTTGTATGTTTCCGCACCCTGTATATACAGGGTATATCATCCTACTTGCACCTAGTGCATTTTCTGAACCTTTAAACATCCAAGATGGTATCCCATGGAGTCTCGGGTGCCTGTGGACAGGAAGTGTCTTCTGACTATGCTTCTCTGCATTCTGGGATTGCTGTCCTTTTCCTGACCCCAGCTCTGCTCTGTCTGTGCAAAGCAAGGCTATAGCCCTGCCCCCTTGCTTTCTCTCCTCTCCTCAGTATATAATGCTTCTAAGGCAAGATGGCAACACCCATATCCTAGAGTCCTGAACAGAGTTGAAGCCCAGCGAGGGAAAGAATAATACATTTATGACTAAAAACTTAAAATATATTAATTTTAAATGCTAAGGAATTATTTTTTAAGGATTTGGGCGTTTCATTAAATGATACTGAAGGTCCGGTTTAGCACGTGAGAATGTACCTGATCTATTGTAAATGTACTTTTTTTAACCTATTCTCCAACAATCCCAAAATACTGTAGCCGCCTGTAACTTTGTATGTTCGGAAGTTTTGTAGCTGCATTGTTTGGGGATTTATCAGCAGAAGCTTGCACGTCAGGGGGTAAATGGAACAGCTTGTTATGTGTATATTAATGATGAGATCTCAAAGAGTAATTCCACTTTAGATGACATTTTTTTGTGTGGCAAAATTATTGTGTGGCAAAATGATGTAATCAATGTGCTAAGCTTATCTGTTATTATTTTTCTTTTCTATTTTTTGCAATTTTGTGTTATAAAAGAAAACTGTTTTCCCTAGCAACAATGTGTTTACCTTAGCAAAGTATTTCTGCAATTCATTACATACTATATATGGTGTGACATTAGCCACCTGGTTTGACTTTTGTAAAAGTTGCCAGAGGGCCCAAGACCCCCTTGCTCACCTGGCACCCACTCAAGCACCTCGGGTAACTCTACTACACGGTGGTCTCCTATCAAGGATAATGAGCACCTCTGTACACTGCAACTTCTGTGTATGGAAGTGGCCATTAGGCCATTAGTAAGTCTGCCAGCTTGTGATCTGCGGTCTGTGGGAAAGTCCAACAAAATATAATTTTTCTTTAAATTAAATCTCTCACTATAGCACATGGAAGCATGTACGTCTCTCCTGCAACCAATAGGCTTGGCTGGCAGGTCTCTGCTGCAATCAATAGGCCAGTTTACCAACCCCTGGAAGAACACTAGGTTCATACCAACGGGCACCGTGCTTCTCTACACCCCAGCATGTTACCCGCCGTTGCTCACCTCACCTCACCCACATAGGGGACCAAGGGACCCCTTACCAGTTCACCAGTAGTAGTAAAAATGCAATACAAAAATAAGCACTTTAACTTTTAAAATTGACTTACTTATAGGCCCGCGTCTTCTTTTCAAGGTCCTCCTCCGAGCGACATTCTCCTGTCTGCAGGGCAGATCTTTTATGCCCCTCGCCAGGCATTTTTTGAGGTCTTCTGAAGTCGGCGTCAAAAGTAGACACCAACACCTCCAACTCAGACAGCACCAGGCTCCTTTAGAGGAGGAGGACACACTATTTTTCTTTTTGAGGGGGATTTATTTTTGAAAGAAAAAATAAGCATGACGCCCTCCTCTAAACGTTACCAGACCAACGCACCAAGCATTGGAGCTGAGGTGACCCAGGGCTCACAGGCCAAACTGCTGGCCCCCAACCCTAGTTATTACCAGTCCTTGTGCCCCTCATTATATCCTGGCATTCATTTGATTCCTGCATATGCAAGACTCAGATTAAGAACTCTCACGCAAGGCTGGAGAAATGGATGATTCTTGCATGGCTTTCTTGCATGCACAAGGTAAGCACTAGGTTTGTTGTTTTGAATTGGTACCCTGAATAATGTGTGAGATTTTGTGTGAAAGAGGAATATTCTCTCACAGTTCGGAATCAGCTCTTTTGTATTAAGAGAACAAGTGATTGATCACCACACTGTACACCTCCTGTAAAATGGAAAGGGTAGAGGTTGTGATCTGACTTATGGCTGAGCAGTGCACTTCGGGAAATACAGGTTACCTATGCTTCCTATTACAGCACAACTAAGCTAAAGAAAATGAAACACTTCAGTGTCACACAATACCCCTGTGATGTTATTCTTGCAGCAATAAAACTTTTTGCATGGAATTCAGCTTTAGGAGAATTATTAAAATGGTCCTTTAATATAAAATTCATCTTCTCTGAAAGTCAGTTCTCCGGCAGCTGGTACTTCCTTTTTCTTTTGCTTTCTTTGGGTTCTGGTCCCATTTGATCACCTGTTCCCAATAATGGTTGCTGGATGTCCTTGCACATCACATTGATGGTACCACATTGGTTCGAGTTCTAATGGCTAAAGCTATAGAAAGAGAAAGTGGTTAGTATGAGAGTGAGCTTGCAGGGGGAATATGCCCGAGGGAACAGAAATCAGGATGCTCAGCTCTGCCCCTGTAGTGTGCCCACCCTCATCTTATCTTGAGTTTATTTATGACAGCAATCTTTTATCATAATCGATGTAAAACCATGGCACAAACGAACACACTGTAATATGTATTCTATTAGGATGTGGCAACATACAGACTTACTGTACAAAAGAAACTCTGGACTTTCACAGCATCATATTGTGAAATGGAAAAGGTTAGAGGACACACCTGTAAATAGTATTATGGAGCAGTGTTGTCCTGCAGCAGTACAATATTGTCACAAGCCAGGTTAGGGAGAGGCCCATGTTAGGTGGTATAAAGGAAATATAGAGACCTAAATGCCCTTTATTAAAGGTACAAGGCAAGGAGACCTTTCTTGCAACATGTGAATATTTTCTGTTTGAAGAAAGCTGTCTCACCAGTTAGCAAGTCCAGGCTCATCGATAATGCCCAATCTCCGCCGTTTTCTTTACCTCTAGGCAAGCCTCTGTTTGCTGGAGCACAAGCAGGCCTCACTGGACACGGTTTCCCCAGGGCTTACAATGCACAAATGATGTCAACTGAGGCTGGACCTGCAGGTGGGTGAGCGTAACTGGGGTTCACAGGAGGTCAGACGAAGCAAGTGTCCTACATGAGAAGTAAGTCCAACAGGCACCAATGCAGAGGGATATCCAGAGTCAAGGTCAGAGGGCAGATCAAAGGTTAAAACCGTAGCTGCAAAGTGAGATGGCAGAGGCAGGGTCAAGGATTCCGAGGTCAGCAACAGAGCAGGCGAGGTCAAGGTCAATCTGGGTTAAACACGAGTAGCAAGAGAACTACAAACCGCACGACACCAGAAATTAAAGCTGTCACTGGCACTGATGACAGGGGCTGGGGCACTTTTATTGGTGGAGCTTGTGGGGATTGGCTGGGGGTGGAAATGGATGACTGCCCCAAAAAAAAAACAAGTGCTAATTGAGGGCCAGGTAGCCCTTGTAGTAATGTGAGGGCTCATTGGCCTAGCAGCGCCGGAGGGCATAAGAGGCCCGAATCGACGCCTGAGACTGACACATCGGCCGGGCGACAGTCAGCTTAGGCAGGTGGACTAGGTGCGGCTGAGTGCACAATCGTGACACTGACCCTGCCTTGTACTTTTAATATTGATCTTTTTGGCCTCTTTAATCCCTTCATCAGTCTATCCCTAACCTGGCACGTGACGATGTTTTGGCAGTCTCCAAACCTTACCCCTTATTATGGTTATCTACCTCCAGCCAAAATACATGTCCACAAGTGGGGTGGATGAACTGTGAAAAATGTAGCTATTCCAAAGCATTACCACACTCTGGCCAGCTTTTCCAGGAGTTATAAGGCATAGCGTAGGGGTGAAAAGAGATGTTTTTTACATAGCTACACCTAACGCAAAGGATCTTGAGAGAAATTCTAATATTCTTTGATGTTTGCATCATGGGAATACTTTCTGTTTTAAGAAAACTCTCCTTTCTAGTTAAATATACATTTCTCAATATTAGTATAATTTCTGTTTGCAAGTGTTTGGGGTCTATTAAATATTACAATGCAAATATCAGCAATCAATCAATTCCATAGTCTGTAGAAACGTGGCTATTGGAGTTCTAATTATTCACCTATCATCTGTACTATAGCTAATTACTGCATCCATGTGATCAGTGATGCATTTAGACATATGAAACAGTGCGTTTTCACCTGACTGATTTGATATTTATAATGTGCTCAGTGCAATTACGTGTACTTACATGCTTGAGAGACTTTATTGTGGTGCAAATACATATGGAATTTGACACACATGCTACATATAGTCAATATACATTTATATTAATGGCACAGCAACAATCATAATCTGACATTTGGGAAGAAAAAATGTTATTAAAGCACAAGTGACACCTCATAGCTAGAATGTTTTATGTGCTATATATCTATTTATATATGTATAAGACATTTCATATTTATAAAACATTTTGTAACATTCATCTTTTATCCTTTTTGATGAACAATTATGTCATCATCTGTTATTGTGGATCTTATCACATGCTCTATTCTGTCCTGTGTGACACATGTACAGTGATCTGTGATAGTATGGACAGTAATAGAGCATGTAAAAAGGTTAAAGGGATTTTTCATGCAAAAAGTTCAATAAAATATACAGCAGCTTACCTTGCCAAGCATTCCTCCAGCACTGTACCTCCTCCCAACTCGGGACCATGAATGAGGAAATACACTTCCTCATCTGCCCCTCCAGTGCCACCCCAATGATGTGGGCCACCAATACTAGCTCAAGGAGCTAGTCCAGACCACACCCCCTCTCTATATTGAATCTTGAATGGCGGTCTCAGAGCTCCCATTCAAGCCCATCTAACCCCATACCTCCCTCCTTCCCACCCAGCCTCCTCCTTCCAAGCCCTCTCTCAAAGCCAGATCCAAGGGCCACACCCACATTCTTGCTTAATCCAGGCCAAAGCCCAATGATATATATATATATGTGACTTTGTGCTTTCAGAAAATATATGGTATGAGTGATATTTTAACCAATCCATCAAGGTAAAGAGGGCTGTTTAATTGGTAGATTTAAAAATAGGAATAATGGGCCTGGCCATATAATGTAGGAACATCAAAGGGTTACATTGTGTTACCTCGTTTTGCAAAGTGTGTCCTATTGTGAGTGTTGCCATGCTATACATGTCTATAAAAATCGGCAAAACACATCAACATTGCTGCTACCAGATAATGAGATTTATCTTGGGCCTTTAGGTTTGGCGATTGTCTTGGGAATGAGTTGACAATAATAAATTGCTACTAAGCAACCTTCATTTAGTAAGTAAGCAGTATAGAGGTAATTGCCTTCACTGTTACGCTGGGTCTTATATTAATTAATGGCAAAGGCACAAGAAGAAGTGATTAATTCCTATGATGATCTCAGCAATCTTCTACTCTCTCTATACACAGATGAGCATGTGTTAATAAACTAAGAATGCAGACTGTTTGGCAGCTAATAGGTTAACCACCAAGTGGCTGCGTCTTCTCCGCTCTCTCTCCTGAGACAAATGGTGCCATGTCAGGCCTATTTTTAACAAATGAATTATTGACTTAAACTGGCACAATTAATCACAATATAATGGGATCAGAGGATGTTAGAGGCCCATTTATCACAGGAGAAGTTGGGTGCCGAGCCTTCCGAGAAATGAGGCTCTTTAATCACTCCCAGATTAAGCTTCACAAGATTTCAATCATCGCAAACAGGCAGCATAAAAAGAGGATGAGACGTGAGAAGAGGAGACAGCTGAACATTGCTCAGCGGGAAGGAATAACTGGGAGAGTTTCTGAGAGATATACAATATACAATTACCATACCTTATTAGAATATGAAATAGTGGAAAAAGGTTAAAGAAGATACCGTGTCAAAATAAGAAGCTTAGGCCTTGATTTACTAAGAAAAAAGGGGAAGATATCCATCCAGTGAGCTTAAATACATCCAAAATGAATCATTTATCACCGGAGACAGGAAGTCTGTAGAACAGAGAAATAATAGGCAAGGTTAGATACACATAGTGGTTCCCGTCTCAGTGACAGCCACCTGTTCCTGTGCCCATGGCTTAAATTTTTTGGTTTGGTTACTATCAGCAGCAAGGGACGGTAAACCTTTGTAAGCAGGTGACTAAAACTCCCTTTCCCAAGCTATCCAAACTAAAACAAGTTACTAGATGCAGCAATTGCCTCTTGATTTTTAGACTTTATTACTTTCTTTTGTATCTTATTCAGTCAGGATATAAGATATTAAATTGGACCAAAACCCACCCTGGAGTCTATGAGAGGGCAGGCATACTCGCTCCGTCCTGCTGTTTGAAACCCCCCAGGTCGCCCAAAATTCACCTTCGTTCTTTGTCCAACAGTGCATGCACAAGCAGCTGCAGCACCCCCGCTATCTCTTTAGCAGGATGCGTGACCGCCGTGCTAGGCATTTGTGAATGGCCGGTACACTCCCTGTTAGAGGGTAGCGGGGAATGATTCCGCCAGCGTGCTCTGATCCGCTTCTGTTAGATGAGCTCCTGAACGAAGGGGCTCAAGCGGATTTGAGTGCGCTGATTGGACAAGCGGCCATGCATGCGCCGCAGGACCGGGAAGAGGTGAGTTTGTTAGGGCGACCTGAGGGGTTTCACACAGTGGGGCACCCCTGATTGGATAGTCAAAATCCTGGGTTTTGGTCCACTTTAACACACAGCTCTGTGTTTTTTCTATCATCACACACTAGCAATGGTGGCTTCATAAACATTTTAGATTCAGCATTAAAATGGACCTCCAGTAAAAAAAAAATCAAAGCTTAGCAAATTGCTCCCCTAAAGCCCCCCTCTGGCAATCAGTGACATATGTTTATTGAGAGGGATTAACACCATGCAGATGTTTGGAATAGCAGGCAGATTCTTCACACTTAAACATGCATGATAGCGGCCATCTTGCTACGCACATGAGAGACCTGCTTCTGAAAAATCAAGTCCCCCAGTCAAAATTGCATTATAGCTGTATGCAATCATCTCTTTCTCATCTGTTTCGAGACAGGAGTAAGCCTTCAGCTGTAATGACTCATCATTGCTTTGCTAACGGATATAATTGATAAATTCTTCTAAATACATTGTATCCCCTGACTGAATGCTTTTGCAGCCACCGCTGCCATAGAGATACATTGTAACAGCTCCCCTCACACAGATTTCCTTTGCTACATTAGCTGTTTGTTCTGTGTTTGCGTATGTGAAAAATGACAGGCAAGCTTCTTCTTGTTTCTGAGGCAAATATCTCTCTCTCAGTTCGATGTCAATTGCTGCCGGAACTGCACCTCCTTAATTATCATGTGTAAGCAAGACAGGTGTGTGGCAAGATGGCTGCCCCCCAGTTATTCAAGAGTGAATAATCTTTATGCCATTCCACAACATCTGTATGGGGTTAAGTCCTCTCAAACTGATTATGCCACTGATCATAAGAAGCAATTTACTAAACTTTCTTTTATTGACTGGAGGTCCACTTTAAGGGGATTGTCTGAACTAGAACAACAATCCACCAGTAACTCACCTTTTGTCCGCCTAATCTCTTAAGCATGAAAGTGACCTGCAAATGCATTTAGGGATTAAGCTCAACTCCTCCAACATGAGAAGAAAATTGGGGGACCCCTCCCCCTTTTAACACATGGCTGCATTCACTGCAACAGAGAGGTTGTGCTAGGCCCTGCCTAGGTGCACTCCCAAGTGCAAGTCAGTGGAGCCGCTGCATGCTACTAAACTTAACATGTAAGACTAAAACATGAGAGATGGATAGATTTAATGTTCTTCCTAAATGGAGCTGTATCGTCAAATTGATTACAATTAAAATCCATATTAAAATCTAGATAGTGAGAGGGCAGAGCTACTTATGAACCCCAACTAAACAACATTTCTGCCAAGCTCATAGCTTTCTTCTAAGGGGGGTGAAGGTTTTTTTAAGCATAACATTCTGCTTTCACAGAGGTGATCTGCTCCATTCCATCGCCTCCTGAGCCAGCCTGTGGGGAGCAATAGCATAATCCATCCTAAATATCATCTCAATACATTGCATGATAGGTAAAAACATCCACACACACCAGAAAAACTGCAATAGCAATAACTGTTATACCAGCACAGGCTTGATTAGGCTATCTGCCATTAAGCTGAGCATTTCTCCCCCGTAAATGAAGAACAGCCTCTCAAGTGAGCGCTGCTGCCCCAGACTAGGAGCGGTCTGTGTGGGAGAAAAGTGAGTATAGCTTTTTTTTTATTTGCCCGAAAATTGTCGTCAACTTTTTTTTAACTTTATAGGTTTTTTATGTAAATGAGCAAGGAACCAGCTAAGAGGGCAACGGGATGCAACATTTAGGCCCACCTCAGTAAGGCAGCTGATATGAATATGCCCCCTTGCCCGATTATGTGCAGCCCTCTACCAGGCACAAGGAGCTCAAAAAGGTCTGTTGCTAATTATAACAAGGCACTAATGCTTTGCAGGCAGGCCAGAGATGTCCAACTCGGTTCCTCTCCAATGCTAAAGGTAATACTGGTATCAGCTTAGCTCAAGGGCCCAGAGATGGGACCTGGATTGATTGGGATACCAGCTTGGATGCTTAGTGTGGTTCACTGTGTTAGATCTGTGAGGACAGCTTGAGCCCTGCGCACAATCATGGAAGACACCATATGCTATCCTGCAGTATGAATGTTCCCTAGGATTTCTCACTTTTTCAATTAATGGAAATGTGTTGCATCAAGGCTAACGGCATGGGTGTTAAAAGGAACATGGAAGACACATCACATGGATAGATTGCTTGATGATGTTGAGCACCTTATTTATTATATACTTGCCTTAATATATGGCTCCACAGGGGCGTAGCTAGGGGGGAGCAGGGAGGGCACCAAATGTGAGCCTAAGAACAGGTGGGAGGCGCCATTTCGAATCTTTACCCTCGGTACCAGAAAGCCTAGCTACTCCTCTGTGGCTCCATATAAATAATTGTTGTATTCCATTTTATCACTAGAAGATGTCTAGATCGCTAGATCACTAGAAGAACTAAAAGTTGGGTCTGAAAAGGAACTGCATGCAGATATAAATAATAGTTCCTTTACAAGCATTGTTCTCAATATAGAAAAGGTCCTAGTGCCTTTTTTGCATAAAACTTCAACCCTTACATTGCTACATTTTTTGCCTGTAAATGCCTAACTCCAGCCAAAACTATATTTCTTTTTATCTTGGATATAATGAGGTGAAATGAGAACCAATGTAAATAGTTATTTTGCTTCACTTCTGTTTGCAAAAAAAAAAAAAAAAAAATATATATATATATATATATATATATATATATATATATATATATGTGTGTTTAAGTCAGTGGTCCCCAACCTTTTTTTCATCGTGGACCGGTTCAGGATTTGGTCATTTTACTGCGGCCTGGTGGCTGAGGGTGTGGCTGGGGGCGGTGCGGTGGCATTGATTGTTAATATTGTTTTGATTCAATCATTTTAATGTTAACGTTAAGATAAGGGTTGAGGCACAGATACATAGGATGCAGATAGGGTTGGGGTACAGATACATAGGATGCAGATAGGGTTGGGGTATAGATACATAGGATGCAGATAGGGTTGAGGTACAGATACATAGGATGCAGATAGGGTTGAGGTACAGATACATAGGATGCAGATAGGGTTGAGGTACAGATACATAGGATGCAGATAGGGTTGAGGTACAGATACATAGGATGCAGATAGGGTTGGGGTACAGATACATAGGATGCTGATATGGTTGAGGTACAGATACATAGGATGCAGATAGGGTTGGGGTACAGATACATAAGATGCAGATATGGTTGAGGTACAGATACATAGGATGCAGATAGGGTTGGGGTACAGATACATAGGATGCATATAGGGTTGGGGTACAGATACATAGGATGCAGATAGGGTTGGAGTACAGATACATAGGATGCAGATAGGGTTGGGGTACAGATACATAGGATGCAGATAGGGTTGGGGTACAGATACATAGGATGCAGATAGGGTTGAGGTACAGATACATAGGATGCAGATAGGGTTGAGGTACAGATACATAGGATGCAGATAGGGTTGAGGTACAGATACATAGGATGCAGATAGGGTTGGGGTACAGATACATAGGATGCAGATAGGGTTGGGGTACAGATACATAGGATGCAGATAGGGTTGGGGTACAGATACATAGGATGCAGATAGGGTTGAGGTACAGATACATAGGATGCAGATATGGTTGAGGTACAGATACATAGGATGCAGATAGGATTGGGGTACAGATACATAGGATGCAGATATGGTTGAGGTACAGATACATAGGATGCAGATAGGATTGGGGTACAGATACATAGGATGCAGATAGGGTTGGGGTACAGATACATAGGATGCAGATAGGGTTGGGGCACAGATACATAAGATGCAGGTAGGGTTGGGGCACAGATACATAAGATGCAGATAGGGTTGGGGCACAGATACATAAGATGCAGATAAGGTTGAGGTACAGATACATAGGATGCTGATATGGTTGGTGTGTGGGACAGTTCATAGGTGATCAGTTAGAAGTAACAGCATGTCTGTGCCTCGATACACTCTCTGGCGCACCTTAAAGGGAACACTGTCAGGGCCCGGTACCATTTGAGCCACGGACCGGTAGCGGTCCCCGGCCCGGGGGTTGGGGACCACTGGTTTAAGTGACCACTAGCCCAAATACTTGGGTTGTTGACCGCTTTTCAGTTCTCATAACACCCGTGGATTCTCACTAACATGCTGTCCTGAGTGACCAAAGAGAAGTTTAGGCTGAATAATGTTACGAAGACAAAAAAGGGGAGGCTGATTCATCATTAGCGGCAGGTAGCGACAGATGAGCGTCTGTAGCAGGCATTTTCAGAGCGCCCGCTAGTAGTCACTGTGCTCAGCCGTGGGTCGTTACTTTATAGCGACTCAGTCGCTGTTCAGTAATGTTGAATACATTGTGAGGAGTCGCTATTTGACCAGTACAGCGCTGTATGGGAGCGCATGTTAGCGACTGCTCTGGCACTGAAAAATACTTGTTTGAAGCCCAGAGCGCAGGAGGCGATATGTCTGTTTTCAAGCATCTATCAACTAGTAACAAAGCGAAAACATATGGAATTACATTGTAGCAACATTGTAACATGAACACTTTAATGGCAGACCTGTAATGTCATTTCTGAAGAAATATAAAAAAAATTTAAAAAATGTGAAAAAACAGCTTTTTCAGGGCCAGAAGAGGTCACAGAATTATTTGTGATTTTTGGGGAAAAAAAAACCTGTTTAAAGAGAAGAAAAGGTTCGTCCATTGAAATGTATGGGGGAGCGACAGGTAGCGAGAGGTCATACCTGGCGCTGTGCAAGGCTTAACGCTGGCGCTGTTCACAGAGGCTTTGAAAATGATGAATCAGACACTACATGCCGCTATCCCAGTCGCTAAACAGATTCTACTTGATAAATGTGGAATTGCGTGCCGTGTCCGGCGTTGACCAGTCGCTATCTGTCGCTACCTCTCATTAACCAGGCGCTACCTGACGCTATCCTTTCTTAAATAACCCCCTAATTAAACATAGACATTTTGCAATTTACAGAGATAATTCTTAGCATTTTCATTTAACCTTAGCAGATAATCCAAAGCATTTTGTAATACCCCGCCCAACCATCCCCCTGTGCTAAACCCAATGTCATAAAGAACATCTCACTGAGGGGTGGGCAATCTGTGCGGAAGTTGAAGCTGAGACCTTGAGTCACAGTTCAATCACCCAATCCCATCCCATGTGACTGTACTGATCTGTAACTTAAAGCGAAACTATGGTAAAAATGACCATAGGTCTGCTGTACTATATAGCAGCGGGACAGGATGACCTGGGCAACTGGATACTACTGCTTCTGGCCCTATTCTGCAGGTGCCATGATGCAACATGTCAGCCTCCAGAGCGCTCCTATGTGACCATGGGCAGCCTAACAGCGTGGCCAGCAGCTGAGCCTATCAGCACAAGTTGCCACTGGCCCAAAGGCTGACAGGCTGCGCTGAGCTCAGGTGAGGCCCAGAAGCGGTGAGGCATCCGGTTTCTTGTTTTAACTGCAGCGTTGTGATGCCAATTTTCTTTAAAATGTAACCTTGATAGTGCATATAATGGTATTTTTTTTTGCTAATGTAATAAAGCGCTCTTTTTAATTTGGCGGGCTCCTGGGCAATATCAATAGATATGTGGTACCCTTGCAATCAGGAGGAAAGGGGCTTTTATATGCAATACGTTTTTTTTTTTTAGTTTTTACCAAAAAAATTTATGAAAGCACTGTAAAAATAACGAACAAGACTAGAGATGAGCGAACTTTGGAAAAGTTCGATTCGGCCGATTCGCCGAATTTCACAAAGAAATTCGGGTTCGGCCAAATCGAACTTTTACGAAGTTCCCCATCAAAAACGCCGGCATGGTGGGAGCGGAGCCGGCCGGCGGGCCGGTAAAGCCGGCCGGTCCGCTCCCACCATGCCGGCATTTAAGAAAACAAAAAAAAAAAAAAAAAAGCATTTTTGCCGGCATGGTGGGAGCGGGCCGGCCGGCTCCGCTGTCAGCGGAACCGGCCGGCCCGCTCCCACCATGCCGGCATTTAAAAAAAAAGCAAACACTTACCTGCAGGTCCGGAGCGTGGAGGCCGGCGCCGCTCTCAGCTGTCATCTGAGGGCGCGTCATCAGAGGCCGGCCCGCTCCCACCATGCCGGCATTTTTTTTTTTTAATTTCAGGAAAAATTTGATCGGCACGAACCACAAAATATTCGGGTTCGTGCCGAATCGAATATTTCCTGAAATTCGGAGCGAATTCCGGTTTGTCCGAACCGGTTCGCTCATCTCTAAACAAGACATTTCTTGTTAAAGTCCAAACTCTGACCAAAAAAAAAAACAATATATCATTTTCTTGGAAATCCCTGTAAATTCCTGCAAAAATCACAGTTAAAGGAGATGGCTCTCATTGGACGTGGGACAGCATTTTCGGCATTGGAGGGAAAGGTGAATGTGTATGGGCACCCTGGGAGATTCCACACAGTGGGGCATCCTGTTTCGCGAAGTCCAGGGGGAAGGCCAGCGGCTGGTCCTGGAATCTTTTAGATTCCGCGCCAGCCACTGGTGAGTTTTGTTCTGCTTTAATGATACTTTTTTGCCTCTCAACTGATAAATACCTACTACCTACTATTACTGTCACAGAAGCTTGTTACATTTAGATACAGTTGACTAGTTTCTGTTACATTTGTATCTAAATCTAACAAGCTTCTCACTACAATAGAAGTAAGATATTTATCAGTTGAGAGGCAGGAAAGTGTCATTAATAAGAATAAACACACAGCCTGTACTGCCAGAGCAATTGGCAAACAATACTTGTCCTTTAAACATAGTACTCTGCATTTGTTAACCCCCACCCGCTACCACATTTTCTACAGTCCCAATTCTGCCTCTAGGGGAACTGTCAGGACTATGCCAAACACCCGTCTGTCTTAAGCCGGTATCCCCCAATCTCCACCGCCACTTCCGCCTATAGACAAGCCCCCGCTTGTAGGAGACACGGGTAATGCCTCTCCCAGTCGGTTGCCCCCAGGACTTAAAAGGCGCAAAGGATAACAGCTTAAGGTGCAGAATGATGTTTGGCAGGGAATCCCGAATAAGGATGCCGGGTGCGAAAGTCCGTATTTCAGGCCGAGGTCTAACCAGGAGGTCACAGGCGAGGTATCCAAGGGAGATAACGAAGGAGTGGTCGAGGCTAGCCGAGGTCAAGTCCAGGAGGTCACAGGCAAGGTACAGGAGGGTCAGGCAAAAGAGTGGTCAGGCAAAGCAGATGGTCAGGGCAGGCAGCAGGCGAGAATAGTCGAAGTCCAAATCCAAAATATTCACTAAAGACACAGCAACGCACATCCAGAACCCAGAAGCTATAACGGGCACTGGGATACTGGGGCAGTGCAGTTTTATAGGGAGAACTGGCCAGTGGGGAACAGGGAAAATGGAGGGAACAACAGTGTTTGGTGCAAAACTAAAACGGGAGTGGTCCCAGGAACTGGACGGCCCAGGCCAGACAGGCCGACCAGTCCCTGGGCTCACCCTAGGATCAGAACAAGGATTGGGTAATTCAAACTCGCCCCCGGCGGGCGCGCTGGGGAAAGCGCCGCCGGGAGGCATAAAGGAGACGTGCTCGCGCGCGCGCGAGCACGTTGAAGATCGGGCGCGCCCCCGCCGGGAGGGGGAAGCGCCGCATCGTGAGGGAGCTCGGCGGGACCGCGCAGCCGCGCAGAGCGGGCTGCGGCGCGGCCACCGACACCATCCCGCGCCGCCGACCCCTGACCCCCACAACCGCGCTGAGGAGCCAGGACACCCGGGGAGCGCCGAGCAGCAACCAGCCGGGGACCGCCCGACAGCGCGCCGCGGGACCAGGGACGGCGACGAGGTAAGTGCCTAACATTACCCCCCCCCTGAGGAGGGGCCACTGGACCCTCCAAACTGGGTTTCAAAGGATTCTCTCTGTGAAATCTCTTTACCAAATTCTGCGCATGAACCTCTCTGGCCGGAACCCAAGATCTTTCTTCCGGACCGTATCCCTTCCAGTCAATAAGATATTGAAGAGAGTTTCGAAAAAAGCGAGAATCAAGAACCCGGGCAACCTCAAACTCCTGATGCCCATCAACTAACACGGGACTAGGAGGACTATTAGGTTCATGGTTTTTTGCAGACTTAAGAAGTGAAACATGAAAGGACTTACAGATTTTCATGGATGAAGGGAGGGCCAACTGATACGTAACCTGATTAATTTTTTGTGTTATGGGGAAGGGGCCAATAAATTTAGGTCCTAACTTAGCGGAGGGCTGGCGTAGCGCCAAATTCTTGGTTGAAAGCCAAACCCAGTCACCCACCTTATAGCTAGAGTTAGAAGACCGTTTGCGATCAGAACATTTTTTCTGCTGAAGAGCGGCCTTAGCTAGATGTTGCTGGATTTTATTCCATTCCCCTGGCCATTTGGAAACCCATTCATCCACGGAGGGAACTCTAGAGGGTTGGTCCGAAAGGGCAGAAAACTTCAGGTCCTTGCCATAAACACAATGGAAAGGAGAAACCCCCGTGGAAGAATGTGCGGCGTTGTTAAATGCAAATTCCGCAAATGGTAAGAAGAAGGCCCAATCAGTTTGAGTATCCGCCGTAAAACAGCGCAAATATTGTTCCAGGGACTGGTTCGTTCTCTCGGTTTGTCCATTCGACTGCGGATGGAAGGCCGAGGAAAGGGAGACGGTGAAACCCAACTTGGCACAGAAAGCCCTCCAAAACCGGGAGACAAACTGGACCCCCCTATCCGATACAATATCCATGGGAATACCATGAATCCTAAAAACATGAGTAATGAAGAGTTGAGCAAGAGTTTGAGCTGAGGGGAGTTTCTTTAAAGGGACAAAATGGGCCATCTTGCTAAAGCGGTCCACAACTACCCAAATAACAGTATGTCCCTGAGATGGGGGAAGGTCAGTAACAAAATCCATGGCCAGATGGGTCCACGGGGAGGCAGGAATGGATAATGGAAGGAGTGGGCCTTCAGGCGAACGCCTCAAGGACTTACTTTGGGCACAGACTTTGCAAGCGGAGACAAATCTTTGAGCGTCCTTCCTGAGAGAAGGCCACCAAACTTGGCGTGATAATAAAGCTATGGTTTTCTTAACCCCTGGATGACCGGTTGTTTTGGTATCGTGAAAATGGGACAAGAACTCAGACCGGTAAGTAGAGGGCACAAACAGGGCTGAAGCGGGTTTCCCAGGAGGAGCTTGGGCCTGAAACTGAGTAAGATCAGGAAGTTGGGGTTGGATGGCGGCCACCACTAGGGAGCGAGGTAAGATGGGAGACACCATCCTTTCCGGTAAGTCAGGGGGAGAGAAACTCCGAGACAGGGCATCCGCTTTTATATTTTTGGACCCGGGCTTATAAGTTATAGAAAAATTAAACCGAGAAAAGAATAAGGACCAGCGAGCCTGTCTAGGAGTTAATCTCTTGGCGGACTGGATGTATTCTAAATTTTTATGGTCCGTAAAGACCGTAACTGGATACTGAGCCCCCTCCAGCCAGTGTCTCCATTCCTGGAAGGCTAGCTTGATGGCCAGTAATTCTCTATTGCCGATGTCATAATTTCTTTCGGCCGCTGAGAATTTCTTGGAAAAGAAGGCACATGGATGGAGGCGTGCAGGTGAGCCGTAATACTGAGACAAGACTGCCCCGACCGCGACTTCAGAAGCATCCACCTCCACAAGGAAAGGTCGTTGCTCATCAGGGTGGACTAGGACGGGAGCAGCACTAAATACCCTCTTAAGATTCCCGAAGGCCTGGACAGCTTGAGCCGGCCAAACCGGGGGGTACCCGCTTTTCTTAGTTAGGTTAGTTAGTGGTGTAACCAGGGCAGAAAAATTCTTAATGAACCTCCTATAAAAATTGGCAAAACCCAAAAACCTTTGCAGGCCCTTCAAATCTCTGGGCTGCTCCCATTCTAAAACAGCCTTCACCTTAGATTGGTCCATAGACAGACCAGATTTGGAGATAATGTAACCGAGAAACGGAACCTCAGATACTTCAAATTGACATTTCTTTAACTTGGCATATAAACTGTTCTCCCTAAGTTTCTGCAAAACCAAACACACGTGTTTACGATGTTCATCAATGGACGAAGAAAAAATTAAAATGTCGTCTAAGTAAACAACCATAAACCGGCCAAGATAGTCCCTAAAGATTTCGTTGACAAAACTTTGAAAGACCGCAGGGGCATTACACAGGCCGAAAGGCATTACTAAATACTCATAATGCCCTTCAAGGGTATTGAAGGCCGTCTTCCACTCGTCCCCCTGCCTAATTCTTATGAGGTTATAGGCCCCCCGGAGATCGAGTTTAGAGAAGACCTGCGCCCCAACCACCTGTGTAAAGAGTCCCTCAATAAGCGGTAGGGGATACTTATTTTTTACCGTGATGTTATTTAAGCCCCGGTAATCAATACAGGGGCGAAGTCCCCCATCCTTTTTCTCCACGAAAAAAAACCCTGCCCCTGCTGGAGAAGATGAAGGCCGAATGAACCCTTTTTCTAAGTTCTCGGCGATATATTCCCGCATGGCGAGGGTTTCTGTTCGGGTCAAATTAAATATTCTCCCTCTGGGAGGCATCGTACCGGGAAGCAGTTCAATAGGGCAGTCCCAAGGTCTATGGGGAGGAAGTTTGTCTGCCGCCTTTTCTGAAAAGACATCAGCAAACTCCAAATATGGAGTTGGAACCCCAATAGGTGCTAAGCGCGCAACCCTGAGTGGGAATTCTAGGCAGTTCTGAAAACACTGGTGTCCCCACTTGGTGATTTGCCCCGAAACCCAATCAATTTGGGGATTGTGCTCCTGCAGCCATGGCAAACCCAAAATCAAAGGGGTACCAGGCATACTCAATATCAAGAACCTGATAACCTCAGAATGACTGGCTCCCACTTTGATTTGCATAGGAGGGGTTTGGAACCGAACTAACCCCCCGGCCACTGGAGTGCCATCAATGGCAGAAACCCGGATAGGAGTCGGCAAGGTCTGTACCATAATTCCTAAAGTCTGCGCTAGTTCAGAGTCTAGGAAATTCCCAGCTGCTCCAGAATCTAGAAGAGCCTTTAGATTAATACATTTAACACCACTCTTAAACTGGACTGGGATGAAAACTGGAGACGATACTTGAGGAGATACCTTACAGCCTAGGAGGGCCCCCTCGAAACCCCCTAGGCTCTGAAGTTTCCCGACGGTTTCTTTGGGCAAAGTCTGACCATGTGGCCGGTTCCTCCACAATATAGACAGAGCCCCTCAGATAGACGTCGCCGTCTCTCGCCTTCAGTGAGCCTGGTGGCACCTAACTGCATGGGCTCTTCTGAAGGTTGAGCGACTAGAGCCTCAGACTTTGAAGCCGATTCGAGATGCGATCCTTTCTCTAGACGCCTCTCCCGGAGTCGACGATCAATGCGGATGGCCAGATGCATCAATTCGTCCAGAGTCTGGGGTTCCGGGTAATTCACCAAGGTGTCCTTGATAGTGTCAGCCAAACCTAGTCGGAATTGGCCGCAGAGGGCAGGATTGTTCCAACGTGAGTCAACCGCCCAACGCCGGAATTCAGAACAGTAGTCTTCGGCTGGACGGCGTCCCTGGCGGAGGGTACGTAATTTGGCATCAGCTGAGGCCCCTTTGTCGGGATCATCATAGAGGACCTCCATTGCAGCGAAAAAACTATCCACAGATAGGCGGATTGGGTCCTGAGCTGATAAGCTAAAGGCACAGGACTGAGGATCTCCATGCAGAAGGGAAATAATCAAGCCGACCTTTTGCTCTTGTGACCCTGAGGAAACCGGACGGAGCTGAAAGTACAGTTTACAAGAATCCCGGAAATTGGCAAATTTTGCCCTGTCGCCATAGAACTTTTCAGGAAGTGGGATCTTGGGTTCCACAGACATTGCGGCCGGAGTCCCCTGAGAAGTGGGGACAATGGGAGTAGGACGGTTCTCCTGGGCCGCAACCCGATGAGCCAGGTGCTCCACAGCCGCTGTCAAGGCTTGCACCTGCTCCAGGATTTGGTCCATTCTTCTTCTGGCCCGTTATAATGTCAGGACTATGCCAAACACCCGTCTGTCTTAAGCCGGTATCCCCCAATCTCCACCGCCACTTCCGCCTATAGACAAGCCCCCGCTTGTAGGAGACACGGGTAATGCCTCTCCCAGTCGGTTGCCCCCAGGACTTAAAAGGCGCAAAGGATAACAGCTTAAGGTGCAGAATGATGTTTGGCAGGGAATCCCGAATGAGGATGCCGGGTGCGAAAGTCCGTATTTCAGGCCGAGGTCAAACCAGGAGGTCACAGGCGAGGTATCCAAGGGAGATAACGAAGGAGTGGTCGAGGCTAGCCGAGGTCAAGTCCAGGAGGTCACAGGCAAGGTACAGGAGGGTCAGGCAAAAGAGTGGTCAGGCAAAGCAGATGGTCAGGGCAGGCAGCAGGCGAGAATAGTCGAAGTCCAAATCCAAAATATTCACTAAAGACACAGCAACGCACATCCAGAACCAGAAGCTATAACGGGCACTGGGATACTGGGGCAGTGCAGTTTTATAGGGAGAACTGGCCAGTGGGGAACAGGGAAAATGGAGGGAACAACAGTGTTTGGTGCAAAACTAAAACGGGAGTGGTCCCAGGAACTGGACGGCCCAGGCCAGACAGGCCGACCAGTCCCTGGGCTCACCCTAGGATCAGAACAAGGATTGGGTAATTCAAACTCGCCCCCGGCGGGCGCGCTGGGGAAAGCGCCGCCGGGAGGCATAAAGGAGACGTGCTCGCGCGCGCGCGCGCGAGCACGTTGAAGATCGGGCGCGCCCCCGCCGGGAGGGGGAAGCGCCGCATCGTGAGGGAGCTCGGCGGGACCGCGCAGCCGCGCAGAGCGGGCTGCGGCGCGGCCACCGACACCATCCCGCGCCGCCGACCCCTGACCCCCACAACCGCGCTGAGGAGCCAGGACACCCGGGGAGCGCCGAGCAGCAACCAGCCGCGGACCGCCCGACAGCGCGCCGCGGGACCAGGGACGGCGACGAGGTAAGTGCCTAACAGGAACCTTGAAAAATTAGGTGGTAAAAGTCCACCAGAGGCAGAATCGCCCCCCAAAGTTCAGCTCCCCATTGATTTCAATATGACCAGGGTTTGAGTCAAGTTTGGGTACCAGACGAACTTTCCAAACCCGAACCTCTAGGTGTTTGTCCAACACTACTTTTAGAATGATGAGAAAAAGCCTGATGTTACCACTTTGCTAATAACTTTGGCCTTACTAATTATTGGTCATTTATGAAGGAGCTGATAAAATAGAACAGGAGTTGGAGTTGGGACTTTGGCTTCCGATTCCACAGCCCTACTTGCTACTGCTACTACTTACTACTACTTGGATGTGCCCACACTGTGCAATAAAATGTACGACATAGTGCACCCACACCTACATTTTCTACTCTACTTTCTATTACCATAGCATTAAGCTAATCAAATAAACCAAAATATACAGCACTAAGTAGTGCAACAATTGCAGATGTGGTGACCATCGAGCATAAAAGACAAGAGAGCATCTCTGTTCACATTTTGTGAAATTGCTCTGTGGTTTTTAGTCCTGTCTCAGAATGGAGAATATAATCCAATAATGCATCTTCTCCAGCCAATCAATAATGCATTTCTGTTGTAATTGTAGCCATGATTTCCCTGATACTATATGCACGCGTGTTTGTGTCTTTAAATATGAGACCACCTCTAATGATGATGGAGAAGCTGCTTCATGGCCGACTGCTTTCTTTTCAGCATGGCATATGCTACCAAATAAGACTTCACCTTTACCTCATTGAAATCCTTTATATCAATTACAGAGAAATGCAAGACAAATGGCACAAATATTAATGTAATTTAACATTTATCCCAGTACATTGGAGGGGGAGAGGGGGCTTTGTGAGGTCTGCAGAGCATCTGAAACATGTAAGAAACCTTCTGCATGGAAGTGTCTCAACAGGAGCCATTCATAATGTTGATGCTTCTGCAGTAATTTCATTATATTTCATGCATCCATCCGCACAGTTATGGGTCACTGACCCAATTAATGTAAAGTTCCAATTTTCATAAACTAATTTATTCCCGTAGGACAGTGACAGGCCCACATGAATCCTGACAGGTTATCAGTCACTGCAAGCCTGGCAAACCACAAGTGTCAGAGCACAGCAGGCTGCCTTCCATCTTAGCTCCTAACTCTGGGTGACAGAAGGCCTAGTGGAGTGCGACGCCTCTAATGTATCCAGGGCTGGGAGCTGCTGAAGGAAAAAGATGAATCTAGAATAAATGATCAAATACATGATATCAGGTAACATTAATAAAACCTGGTTATTCTGCATCTGTGATGGCACAGAGTCATTATAGAGCAGATCACAAAACTAATTAGGATGGATATGGACATCTTAGATTTCATTTTGGTCATTGGGTGCATGAACATGGTCTAGATTTATTTTATTGATTGAGTCTTTATTTATTTTTCATCCAGTCTTTATATAATGGAGGTATGTGTTGTTCTATCTGAGTAACAGTATATGAAATAAAAATAACTTTTGCAGAAATTGTTCATCTGCTATTTTAACAGCTGTTTTGAAGCTTCTCCGTGTTATGTCCTTGTACTTTTGCAATCAACTCAAGCTTTGCCCCATTATCTATATATATATATATATAGGGCCGGCTTAAGTGTGTTGGAGGCCCCTGGGCACAGAATCTGGTGGAGGCTCCAGATACAATATTTATTTTCCTTTAAAATAATAGTCCAGCCAAGTAACTGATCGGTGGTTGTCTGGCACCCGCCTACTTACCGGAACGTCAGCTCGAGTCTCTTGTGCCACCCTTGTGCGGGTTTGTGCTGCTTGGGAACTCCTGCTTTGCCATTCTGGGTGGGGGGGTAGTGTAATCGTCCAGCTGGTCCAGCAGAAAACAGTTCCCTGCATTGAGCTGCCATCGGCTGTGCTCGGTGACTAATGTGCAGTGAGTGGCCACTGATTGACAGCTCTGCACCCACCCATCACTGTAGCGTTGCTGACGGTTGCTTTGCTGCTCTAGACTCTCTGTCCTGCCCTGTGCTGGCTTTGGCTGCAGGTTTTCAAAAACCAGAAAAGGCTTGCCCAGGCATGGGGTGGGGGGGAACAGGGCAAGTGGCGGAGGCCCCGGGGCGCGCGTCTTTTGCGCCCCCTCATAATCCGGATATATATATATATATATATATATATATATATATATATATATTATATACCATGGGGTTCCCGACCTTGTACCACTTTCTGTTTTCTACTGGGTGGTATATATTGGTTGTCAGTCACCTAGAACCATGTTACAATCAAAGCAACCAATAAAAATGCACATAATAGTTTTTAGCACATTTTTGGAGCAGTGTTGTACTTTTGGAGCAATTCAGGCTCAATTAGATGGCAGCAGATCAATTTGGTGTACATATCTTACTGCAACCTTACTGAGTTTGCCCAGTGTTACCAATAACACTGGTTGGGAACCCCTGCTGTATACAAGATTCAACCTCTGGTGATATGACAAAATTGCCCAGCAATACTGTTGTCCCCATTGAGTTCAGGACATCCAGAGAGTTAGTTCTGAGGACATCCAGGACCATAACCAGACAATCATCAAGAACAGAATCTTCCAAAGCTGTTGAAATTCAGAATAAATGGTCAAAGAAGTAAAATGCTAAAACAGTGATTCAAATCACTAGCTCAAATCTAAAGATCAAAGCAAGAGCTATATTAGGGATCTTGACTTTTGATTCTGCTTACTTTATTAGAGACTACTTCCAGGTTTACAGCAGACTGTTCAAGCAGCAGGGACTGGCTTATCATTTCTGCGTCACAGTCAGATTAAATAAGGTATCATCTCTACTGTTATGGGGGAGGCAGTCATCACCTGCAGCCCTTATTTGATGGATATTGTACCAGTTCACATTATCAGCTGCATTTTTAGAATAATTTAAGCAGTATGGAGACATCCCTAACTAACGCAACCACAGCTGAAGGAATTCCAACTTAAACCAGACCAACATCCTGGCACAGTTGGAAAAGAAAAGTAGTGGCCATTTTGGAACTTCCTCTTCCATCTCAGCCATGCTGCTGCCTGGATTCAACTGACAGCCCAGCAGCACTTCCTGTTTGCAGGTTGCCTGCAGATGCACAAGCCACCATTTTGTTTCTAAGATTTACCACAATAGGAAGAAAAGGAAAATGAATTTTTACCTGCCCTGGGAAGGGATGCATATGAGCACTGTGTGTTGTGTTGGTTTGGTTTAAGTCATTTTTGGTCTGATTTAAACTTTGCAGCACCTACAAAACAAATAAATATATAATTTCATCTGCTTTGAATGATAACCAGTCTTTGCTTTAGTGCATTTAAAACCAGATGTTCTACCAAATGGCTTGTTTCCCTAAATATCTTACATTATCTAATACAACATTATCTATAATAGTACCACCATATCTAATACAATGGTGTTTGTGCAGTGCCACCATATGCCCAGCTGAATGCAGTGCTTATCTATTGCCCTTTGTCACAGAGCTGGTCTTCAGCTTGTCAACATCACAGTAAACTGGGTATCTGCACCTACTTCCCGGGCAAACGGTGCCTTCCCTCACATCCCATCCCAAATCATCACATCAGCACAGCAGGTCTGGAATTGCTAATTGCCTCTTCCCCCTCCCCTAGATAGCCTGCCACGATCGCACTCTATCAGCCCAACCAAGACGCTAAAGAGAGTGTGATGGTGCAAGGGTTAAAGCCACCAGAACCCTGGGTATTCACTACTAGTCCCAGCAAGTCACCAAATTAACCCTTTGATAAACGTGTTTCACCAGAGCTTCCTTCAGAAAGGTGAGCTCATATATTTAGAGATCAAAGACCAGAGCTGATTAATTAAACATTTAATCTGATAAAAAGGTATCACAGTTCTAGATATAATATACAGAAACTAATGACATACAGGTACAAAAATACATAAAAGAGTACAGCAAGACAAGTTCAGAAAACAAAAAGAAAGTCCTTACAGCTTAATGGTGTGGCAGTCCTTGTGAGTGAGTCTCCAGCTGTTGCTTATAGTCTTTTTGTCTAGCTTTTGCCACAGGCTTGTGACAGAGGTTAGTTTCTGACTCCAGAATGTGTTTAGCATCTAAGTTTTATTAGCTAAATTTAGGAGGGACAAGCTTCATCCTCCCTCCCATCTGACCCTACCTTGTGAGGGCATCTCTCTTCCAGGTCCCTTTTATGGTGGATCCAGAGACAGCACATAAATTTAGGAGGGACAAGCTTCATCCTCCCTCCCCTCTGACCCTACCTTGTGAGGGCATCTCTCTTCCAGGTCCCTTTTATGGTGGATCCAGAGACAGCACATCCTGCTGCTACAAAGGCCTTTGACTTCAAAGAAGGAAGTACCACAAACAGAACCCCCATAAAACTGGAATACACAAAACACAGTCTGGGTGAGCCCTCACCCAGGTCTTGGACTATACATTATACACAAATACAATTATAATACACATGCTTATTCTGTAATCAGGCTTTGGACCTGACACTGCCCCTCTCCTTTCTTGGCCATTAAGGCACTCCTCCGGTGAGTACTGCCCACAACTCCTGCCCCCTTCCTCCTCGGTGTGAACATCCCTGGCACTGATGCCACCCCTCCTCCCCCCAAGCATGTGAGTGGGAGTGCATGTTGGACTTTATGCATGTGGATTGCATGCATTGGCATGGGAGTGCTTGTCAGAGTGCATGCATGTGCATGGCAGTGCATGTGGGACTGCATGCATGGAAGTGCATGTGGGAGTGCGTGCATGTGCATGGGAGTGCATGCATGTGTGTGGAAGTTCATATTGGACTGTGTGCATGTGCATGGAAGTTCATGTGGGAGTGCCTGGTAGTTTGTGGTAGTGCCTGCATGTGCATGCGGGAGTGTGTGCATGTGCATAGGAGTGCATGTGGAAGTATGTGCATGTGCGTGGGACTGCATGTGGGAGTGAGTGAATATGTTTGGGAGTGCATGTGGGAGCGAGTGAATATGCTTGGGAGTGCATGTGGGAGTGAGTGCATGTGTGTGGGAGTGCGGGTTTCAGGTGAGACTGTAAACCTCAATACCTTGGCAATTTCTTCTTCTATTTAAAAACAGTTTGGGATAGTGCCAGATGTAGCCAGATGCAATAGGATAACAATCGTCTTTGCATGTTGTAGCACTTTAATACCCTGCAATTGTAAGAGTCTAGGGAAATGTATACAATGCTTCTCTTTAACATGTATGAAAACCTGTTCTTAGAACCTATTTCTCTTTTCCATGTTTAGGCATAATTTACATTTGCTTTTTAAATTAGATATTTAAAGTGTGAGAAAAGGGAGCAAAGCCTCTGTCAGATGTATTATTTGTGTTGGGCAAATTACCTTTGTTTTCTGGAAACTCATTCATTTACAGAACAGGGTTTGGTCCATGGAGACCTTCATGTCAGCAATACATATAACCAAACAGTAGCTTTCTCCCCATAATCCAGAAAAGATGAATATGTTATTGATAGTGTTAATGTGTGACAGTTGCGGCGGTGTTGCTCACTTTATCTAGGCAGTGTCTTTGTATTGATTACGCCTCTTGTCTTGTGACAGTCAATCTATATAATGCAATGATGTTGAAAAGTAGACATCTGTCAATCCTTGTCCTTGAATATTTGAAAGAGACTTTGTTGTCTGAGTGGCTGCTTTAAAGAGCACAAAAGACAGAAGTTGCACGCTGATGGAGAGCCAGTTATAGTATATTGATTTGAGGATTACCTTTTGTATGTAACCATTCCTTCTCTGTGAATGTCAGGAAGACTCAAGAGAACACAAACACATGTTCTATCCTTAGTTTCACAGCTTGTTTCTGTCAATAACATGACATATTCTTGTATCTAAAGAGCACAAAAACCCACTGCTGGATGCAAATGTATTTCAAAATATCTCTATTAGAGCTGTGAACGGGCTGGCTGAATCATTACTAGTGCCAGGTAACGGCAGATAAGCGTCTGTACAGCAGTGCTAAGAGCGACCGCTAGTATGCGCTGTGATCGGCCGTGAGTCGCCTCAGTCGCTGTATGCCCGGCATTGATAAATTTGGTGTGTGAGTCGCTATAACACCAGTACAGAGCTATTTGGAAGCGAACGGTAACGACTGGTCAGTGTGAATGACTCAAACTATATTCATCAAAAAAACAGCCTCACACAGCGCCAGCGCTCAAAATTGGGTCGCTGTAGCCCAGAGTGTCAGACGCTGTTTGATTAAAGTCCGTTTTTGAACACATATCCACTAGTAACAAAGCGAAAACATATGGAATGACATTGTTATTACATTGTGACATTAACACTTTAATACCAGACCTGTAATGACAATTCTGCATAAAAAAAAAATAAAAAAAAATAAAAAAAGTTTTCAAAAATGACTTTAAATAGGCCGGAAGAGGTCACACAACATTTGATACAAAACAAAAAAAAAATATTAAAAGAAAACCCTGTTTAAAGAAAAGTAACATCCATTAAAATGTATGGGAGAGCGACAGGTAGTGTCAGGTAATGCCATGCGCTCTGGAAGCCAGAGCGCCGGCGGAATACGCTGAGCCATCTGTGATGATGAATCGAACGCTACATGGCGCTGTTAGAGTGGCTCACTGGAATCGCTTGATAAATGTGGTATTGCGCACAGCGCCCGGCATTCACCGTTTGCTACCTGTCGCTACGAGGCACTACCTGGCGCTATCCCTTGATGAATAAACCCCTAACTAAGAGACTAATGCGGAAATGTGGTCCACTAAAAGTGTACGTACAGTACACTTTTAGTGGACCACATTTCCGCATTAGTCTTATCTAAGCATTTCAGTTCTTTTTTATACTTTGGGGGCTCAAGCTTACAAGCCAGAAGACAAATATAAAAACTATTTTACTTTTCAATCTAAATGTAGCCACCACTAATTTTAATTACTGGCTATAACTTTAGTTTACCAGCAGTGGGAGGGGTGAGCTAGCTTTATAGTAAAGTAAAAATGGGCTGACGCAGTTCCTTATGTTTTAGGGTAGCTCTTTAATCTTAGGGATCCTTAAGAAGAAAGTGTGTGCTGCACGTTCTTCAAGGGCTAATGTGGGGTGCATACATGATGTTATCCAAATATACATGAATTAGAAAAATTCCACCAATATGCTTAAATTTCATTTGTAATTTTTTGATCTTTACTTTATATGTAATGTCTCGGGGTCATCCTCAAAACCTTGTACATAGCATCTATGGATTTAAAATACATCAAAACAGAGTGGCAAGCCACTATGTATAGAGACAGACCTATGTTAGGCTTAATATAGGGGGGCTAAAGAGACCAAAAAATCCTCTAGTCAAAGGTAAAGGAAAAGAGGTGCCGTCCTAAAATGGAAAGTATTTGCATAGTACCCAACAGAAGGAAATATAGCGTTACCCATCAATCCTTGCAGCAGACGGAGCTATGCAAATCATCTCTTTATGTCTCTGAGCAATCCAAGGCCCTTAGAAAAGCTAAGGGTGCAATGCCAAAGATTAGCTTTAAATTTCCACAGCCAAAGACATCCAACCATTGGACACGTGTTTCAATGAGAGCCTAAAGCTCGAAACATGCGTTCACTGGTGCATCAAACTTATTCAGACTGTTCTGATGTGTTCAGTGTGTTAGTGCAAAGAGCTTTAAGTGGATAAGCACAGCCTATTGAGTAATAATTGAGTCACATAAGGGGGTGCCAGATGAACTAGTGCTAGTAAAACTGTGAACACTTAGACAAATGGGAGGGACACTCTGGTATGTCCCATACCAGCAACAAGAAAAATCTGCACTCACCCTAAAAGAATTTGCTGCAAACCCAATATAAAGAGATAATATAAAGAGCTATTTTATTGAAGTCAAAAAAGCATGATCAAAATGAACACATATGGGCATATACGTTTAAAAAACATAAAAGACAAGATAAAAACAAAAAGGTGGTGAGGGTATGGGCAAGGCAATGCTGAGTATAAGTATACTGATGATATATATAATTGTATAAATGTGTTAGCAACAACGTGCCTAACAACAAGAAAGCATGGCGTGCATGCTGGATGTTGCCAAACCAGTGAGTGTAAGTTAAGCCAGAGTGAAAAATAAGAAGTGTAATAAAAAGAAGGGATATACAAGGGAGAAAAGAAGCAAAGTGCAGTAAAGTGTGTATCACGTGCTAAATGTGAGAGCAAGTGCCAGTGAAATAAACAAGAGAAAGATGTGAAAAATAATTGGCAAAACAAAGCTGCTCACTGGTTGGCAATCAAAGGAGTACAGATAATCACTGTGAATGAAATCTAATAAATCAATACATCACCGTGATGAAGCATGGCCTGCCGATCACCCCCACACACCAGAAATACACAACTGTTAGTGGACTTCTAACTTTAAATCTTGGGGTTTGTGCAGATAAAATGTTCCCAGAAATAGTTAAAAAACATTCACCTGCAGCTTTATAATCCATTATCCATTGCCCGGGGGGAGTGTCCCATGCTGATCTCTGCTTTGCAGCCCAGCTATTAGCATGCCCCACCGCAGGCGGGGTTCACAATTCCTCACTGCCCCCATCATTCACTGTAACACCACGTCCTGGAAGCCAGGGCAGCCTGTTGCGAAGCTGGCCAGAGCACCCCGTCCAGCAAGAAGCTGTCCAGGGTCGATACACCCTCTGAGAATTTGACAATTTCTCACTCCGCCCTCCATCATTCACTGTAACACCACATCCTGGAAGCCAGGGCAGCCCATTTGAGAAGCTGACCGGAGCACTCCCGTCCACCGAGAAGCCGTCCAGGGCCGATACACCATCCGAGTATCCGGCTGGATTTCACCCTCCCTGCCAAGAAGCTGCTTGAGATAAGATAATTGATTAGTAAAATTCAAATCAGAAAAACCCTCTAAATCAGGGGGAAGTGAACCATCCTAATCGAATTTTAAGGAGATTCTCTCATCTCTAGTGCAGACTTTCAGCTGGTCAGTCGATGCTTATTAATAAAACGCATTATAATGATTTATCAAGGTCACTGTTTAAATATGTTAAAATATAAATATCATTTTAAAGGAAAGTCCGCTTTCAATGGCATTTTTAAAGTGTATATTTTGTGCCAAAACTGTGTCCTCAATGCACTGAGCTCATCTAGCATTTTTTAAAATTTTTGAAAATGTGTGTTTTAAGAAAGCAGTTTTCACTACAGGCCACCACATCAGACAGCTTGGGGCAGCACCTGCCGATGGTAGGGGGTAAGTAATGGTGTAAAAAGAAAAATAATAAAGGACTTTTGCTTGTGTGTTTTTTTTCACTTAACCCCTTGTGAATTGGTAAGGGTATCTTGAGACCCCCTATAAGAGCAGGAGGGGCCGGCATGTCACCTGTATGCAAGCTGCATCTGCAATGGCTGGGGGGGGGGGTCACAAGAACCCAGTGGCCATGCGGGCTATGTGGGCTGGTAGCATTTAGGGCTGGAGCCCTGATCTAGCAGTCCACATAGCTGGTGCACAGGAGTGTTTTGCTGGAGGGGATGACGTTTTTTTTTAAATATTTTTAAAGGTCACTACCATTTCTTTTAATGTATAAGGGTTTATTCCTTGATAGTTATTGAAAGCTAAATGCAAGGTGTGTATTTTATATCAAACTCTCTTAAAGCTCTCTTTTAAGTTCGGGGTCTCTGTGGCAAGAACGGGTTTCTACCGCTACATCTGTGGTACTATTTTAATCAGGAGAAATTGGGCTTTTACAAGAAATATGTTTTTCTTGAAAAACATTTTCTATTGATAAAAAAATCGGGGGGCAACATGGGGTGACAACATCTTTAGGTAGGCTGCCAACGAAAGGGATAAATATCACGCAAATATCACACATTTTCTTGTTTGGCAAGAAGACTCTTTTAGTAAGGTGGTAGTGAAGCGGATTCAGCACCATAGACAGCAGTTCCCCTGACACACAGTGGCAAAAGTGGTACAATACTATCCCCTCGATTCAAAATGCAAAAGTTAATTGATTTCGGATCGAGAATCGTAAGTTTGGGTGGGTGTTAGTCATTTTTTTCTGTTTTTTTGGCCATTTCCGACTCGCACGAGCCTACGTACGATTTCGTATATGCTCTTACGATCATCGGAAGTTCGTTCCTAAATTGTAGGATCAAAACCTAAAACTTAGGATCAAAACCTAAAACTTAGGAGCAAAACCTAAAACTTAGGATCAAAACCTAAAACTTAGGATAATCGGATGTGTTTACGTGTAATTCAGAGAGCAGTTTTCCAACCTCTAAATACGTTTTAAAAGAAAGCCACTGCCGACACCTTTTAGCAGTCGGATTGCTGTTCTTGAACAGATTTTTTGGCTATGTGGAGGAGTCTGCGCGTCTTGAGCTCCAATGAACTGCATGTATCAGCATGGCCGAGGCCATAAATTGTATGGCAATGCATACCTGATTCAATACATTTCATGTATGCCTTATAAAAGCATTTTAATGTGGACCTTAATTAGTCCTTTGCATGTAAACCTTTATTTTGCAATACATCCATATATTTGCGTTATTTAAAGAAACTTATGTCCTTTGTTATTTATTTTTAAATTGATGTACTAGAATAATATTTTTAATTTGAATTTATTGGTGTAGTTGTTTACCTTTGCTTTGTTTAATTATTTTAGCTCATCTTTGGTCAGATGCATCACACTTACTGAGGAGAGGAGAGCGGGATAAAGTGCAGGATGTGGGTTACTGCTGTATTTTGCACAGACACAGCAGAGCTGGGGGCACGGAAAGGTCAGAAATCAAAGAATGCAGAGCAACACAGTCACAAGGCCCTTTCTGTTTGCAGGCTGCCTTATATTACCTGACCCGCCATCTTGGCTGTTTCTAGGCTCATAACATGCAGAAGTTGCTGGGTGTTTTTTAATTTTTGAGAGCAATCTGTATGTAGAGGGTGTGGGTAACCACACCAAAAATTTTAAGTTGTACCATTTGAAGCCAAAATATTAAAATTAAATCCACAAGTAAAAAATGCAAGTTAACTAAAAATTAAACAAAGTAAGATTTACTTATGCAAATGCATTCATTAATGGTTGGTTACTACAAAATGAATGAAATAAAGAAAAAAAAAAAAAATTTAGAATGCACTTTAATGAGGTAAGTTTGTAGTGCGCAGGCGCAAGATCAGAAGGATTTACGTCCAGACAAAAAAGGAAAAAGGGCAAAACCAATGTTGCAACCTGAGAAATGAAACGGAAAATTCAGGATGGAAACTGACATAGGTCTGATTCGCGAACTGCCATACGAACGGACGTACATTTTAGGATAGAAACGTATTAGCTTATAGAATCACTCGCAAGTTCATACGAGCGCACGAGCGTTCGGGAAAAATAGGATGATCGGCACCAAAATCAAAGCTGTAACATGTTTCTTTGAATCGACCCATATGTACAGCACTGGAGCATCAAAAAAGCCTTCTTACATTCTAGCAACATAAAAGGACATTTAAAAATGATGCTGACATAACGCAAATGTATGGATATTTTGAATTAACCTTCTTGGTTAAAAGGCATAAGTAATTGACAAAATATAATATAAATCTAAACTTACCACTAACATAAAGTTAAATATGTCTTGAAAAAGCAATTTCTGAATCATTGTAATATGTAGAAGCATTACAAAATGAAAAATTTAGAAAAACTTGGCCTGGTCGGGAATACCAAAGCTAGCTGCATTAGGAAGGGAAACACACTGGGCACATTAGAGTGCTTGTAGAATATATATTGAAACGTTTTTGGTTCTGCAGAGGTTCTAAACCGGGTCTGGCTAGCATCTGGTAATACAGGCCCGTGAAGTGGCAGTTCGTCAAAAATGCCTGTTGTGTGCTGACCCTATTTAAAGATGCCGAAGCACTTATCAGCAATGGCAACTAGTGAAAGAGCAAGGTGATTTGCTTGCTGACACTAAAAACATTTGTGAAATAGGCATAACAAGAAGAGAACAAGCTATTTAAGAAAGAGAAGAATACCCTGGGAAAGCAGCAGGTGTTTAAGAAACCACTGGAGTCTAGGAAGCCAACAGCAAAATCTCAACCTTTGCCAGCCCAAAGCAGGTAAGTGATGATGACCTAAATTTGGGGGTGAGAAACGTGGCTTTAAATGACATCAGCATTGCTCATGTGAATTCTTTATATTAAAATATTGGACAACTACATTTTAAAATCTTTCTTCCATGGCAAATCTGGGGAAGCTGTTGACATATTCTTTTACAGAAAAATGTAAACTTAAAATATGTTCTTCTTTTTTCTCCTTCCCTTCAACCCCTGCACATCTAATGTTGTAGTTTAGTAAAGGTTTTTGCACAAATACCAAACTCCCTACCATGCTTTAATATGCTGCATGAAAGTATGTTCTGCTCATTATTCCCTCCTGCCTATTAGCTGGTAACCAATTGTTATGAGGAAAAGCTCCCTAATCAACTGTATACCAACTCAACCCCCAGATTAAACAAAGATTAGACTCTCTACAACTCAGCACTAAAAGGTATGCACTGCTCACACAATTAGTATACTCAGGGTGCTAGCCCTAGGGACAAAGTTCTATGCACACTTCTCTAAATAAGTAAGGCTCCAGGGCTAGCCCACCATAATGTCCTCACAGATCAGGCTGCACACCACTTCATAATACAATTCATATATTTATTCATCAAAAACTAATACACTAATCTCATATACAGCAAGACAACACATAACACATTAAAAAACATATATTTAAAAACCCAAGTGGGGAGGAACTCCAGGGCTAAAATACATAGAGACACTCATTGCTCTAGTGTCAGAAATAATCCACTAAATGTGAATATCCATAATATAGACTCACATCAACCAATATATATAGACTGACGTTTTACTGGACAAGTTACTAAGTGCTAGTGCAATTGTCAATATCCTATAGTCTTAAAAAATAATAAATCAGTGCTATTCCATATGGATTAATAATACATATATAATGTGCAATTTAATAAAATAAAGTGCCCTCAACAGTGCAAAAAGTGCAGAAGTGCCTAAGGGCAACCGTGCATTAAACTATATAGTGCCACTACTTGTCTCCAAAAACGTCAGAGATACACATCAGGAATAGAATATATCATCATAAATCTAATAATCCACAATGCAGGAGACATTGTGACCTTGTGAAGTGGTTCAGGACCACGAAGCACGTAGGTGAGAAGGTAAGTGGGGAGGAATTGGGCTGTCTCCTGCATTGTGGATTATTAGATTTATGATGATATATTCTATTCCTGATGTGTATCTCTGACGTTTTTGGAGACAAGTAGTGGCACTATATAGTTTAATGCATGGTTGCACTTAGGCACTTCTGCACTTTTTGCACTGTTGAGGGCACTTTATTTTATTAAATTGCACATTATATATGTATTATTAATCCATATGGAATAGCACTGATTTATTATTTTTTAAAGACTATAGGATATTGACAATTGCACTAGCACTTAGTAACTTGTCCAGTAAAACGTCAGTGTATATATATTGGTTGATGTGAGTCTATATTATGGATATTCAAATTTCGTGGATTATTTCTGACACTAGAGCAGTGAGTGTCCTTATGTATTTTAGCCCTGGAGTTCCTCCCCACTTGGGTTTTTAAATATGTGTTTTTTAATGTGTTATGTGCTGTTTTGCTGTATATGACATTAGTGTATTAGTTTTTGATGAATAAATATATGAATTGTATTATGAAGTGGTGTGCAGCCTGATCTGTGAGGACATTATGGTGGGCTAGCCCTGGAGCCTTACTTATTTAGAGAAGTGTAAACAAAGATTAGATACTCCTACCATGTAAATTAATAAAAGTATCATAAATAATCATACTAAAAAAACATTGATTTTACATCGGATGAATACATAGACTATACATAGCTGGTCAGAAGGCAGGTTACATAAAACAGTGTCAGATTCCTACAGGCTCGGACTGGCCCACACAGTTACCAGGAAGTCCAATGGTTGGCCGCTGGATTTAAAGACCCCTTTGAGAGCCTTTATGACTAAAACCGAAACTATATATAGTATAGCTAATTTGTGGCATCCCAAGTCCCACTCAGAGATAATACAGTTAGATATAATGCTTCTGTGCATGGGCCCTGGATATTAGCCAGTTATACCATACACTATATATATCTAATTGTGGGGTGGGCTCCCAGAGTCATTTCCATTGAAAGGCCACAGACACCTCAGTTTGACACTGGATTCCTCCATAAGCTGGAAATCTTTCGAAGGCATGGTAATTTGCACTAGATCTTTGCCACTATGTTTTCTGGGAGGCAACCATAGTTTCTGTCTTAGACTGATATAACACTGTCTTCTGATTTCCATTTGCTCACTGAACCACTCTTATGCTTATGATCTAATCCCATCTAGTCCCCAGCTCCAAGACCAGCAGATTCCAAAAACTCTCCAGAGTCCTTAGGGAGAGTATCATTCCAGTTGTCCAAAAAGGAGATGCCCTCTTATAATCACAAAATATTACAATGATTCATGAATTGTTTTTATTGTTTTCAATGTGGAGTTCAAATAAAATGAATCTTGACCAAGTAATATTAAAGACAAATACAGATGAAGCAAAGTTAAAAGCCCCTTTTAGTGAGTTAAGTAAACAATGCAATCTTGAAGTCTTTGAATGGTTTCTGTGCTCCGAGAAAGAGAAATCCCAGAAATGTAAAGGTTGCTGCATCTGAACATTTAGCCTATTTAGGAAAAAATATTTACACTCCCAAAAAACGAATTTGAACTTTAGAACGTTAAATGGACATTAACACAGACTAACGTTTTGAAGACCTCCAAATAAAGGTCAAAAACAAATGTCACTTGCAAAATATGCTACATACAGAAGATGCCTGTGTGAACAGTACTTGGCTGCCGGGCCTGATTAAGTGTGGTGGAGGCCCCTGGGCACAAAATCTGGTGGAGGCCCCAGTTTTTTTTTTTTTTTAAATAATAGTCAAGTAACTGATCAGTGGTTGTCTGGCACCGTCTACTTATATTGAGTCCCTGGTGCCACCCTTGTGCGGGTGCGTGCTCAGGAGCTCCTTTTTTGCCATTCTGGGTGGGGGATAGTGCTGGTCCAGCAGGAAACCGTTCCCTGCTTTGAGCTGCCAGCAGCTGTGCTTGGTGGCTTATGTGCAGTGAGCGGCCGCCTATTGACAGCTCTGCACCTATCATTACTGTAGTGTTGCTGATGGCAGCTTTGTTGCTCTAGACTCTCTGTCCTTAACTGTGGCGGCTTTGGCTGCAGGTTTGCAAAAACAAAAAAAACTTGCCCAGGCGCAGGGGCCCCCACTGCCGCCAATAGCTTTGTTGCTGGCCCCGCAGAACTTCAGACCAAAGACTGAAAAGCCTCCTGGATCATACCATAACCTAAAGGTTGGTGGAGGCTCCCTTTGTAGGGCAAGTGGTGGAGGCCCCGGGGCGCACTCCCCTTGCACCCTCCTCATAATCTGGCCCTGTTAGGCTGTTAGGCAATTAGGCCATGCAAATTTGGATTCTTGATGACTGCATAGGGGGAGCCTTCAGGATTAATGTAGATGCTAAATAGCCCATACAGGGATCAACAGCACTGACTTACTGTTGTCAAAATAAAAATAGTAAAAAAGAATAAAGCAAATAAAATGAAAAGGTGAAGTGATGCCACCCTTGACTTTGTACCTGTTACACTAGGTGAGTGATTATATGGTAAAACAATTATATTTAAATTTAGTAAGGTGAAAATGTTTTCCCCTATTTTATTATGCCAATGAAATCTTGCATCTATCACCACTATGGGCCTGATGCAGAGCCTCCTCTGAACTGCCCTTAAAACCTTCCGATTGTCCGGGTCTCCCGTTTGAATCGTGGCTCAAATGTGATGCAGAGCCTCCGTCGGAATGGCTCCCTAACTGATCCGTCAATTTGTCTTCACTCGGAAAGCTTTTTTTGCTCTCTCGGGTGCCTTCAATTTGATCGGGGCTCCCGTTCACGTTCACACGGGCGGCCCGTTTTTCCCTGATTTTTCCTGCCTTTTTGAACGTACCTGCTTGGTTTCCGTCGTATTTGACCTTCCATTTTGGTGGTTTGAGCAAGTATACTTACATCTCCATGGCTCTTCAGTTGCCAATCTGGCTACACGCAAGCGCACATCCCTCAAACTCCCTTGGAATATGCATATGGCCACAAATGCAAATTTGACCCACATCTTTTTTTTTTTTTCTTTTTTTGTGGGGGTTTCCTTGTCCTTAATGCATACCTTAATCATCTAGTAGATCCTTCTTCCTTGTCCTTAATGCATACCTTAATCTCCTTGCTTGTTCCTTCTTCCTTGTCCTTAATGCATACCTTAATCTCCTTGCTTGTTCCTTCTTCCTTGTCCTTAATGCATACCTTAATTGTTTGTGTGTTTTTCGGAATTATTGTTCCATATCTAAACCTTTGGTGTCATGGAAATGTGGGCTGATGTTGTGTGATTGTACTTTTGCAGGAAAGCCAACTCTCAAAATATGTTAATTTTTTTATTATTCAAACGTTGTTTTTTTTTGGTGGTTTTTTTTAGGTTTTTTTTTTGGGGGGGTAAAACAGAAACAAATATTTACATTTTTAAAATTGTTTTAAAAATTATGCCTCGGGGTCTTCGGGATGTCTTCTTTGATCTGTGAATGAAAAACAACATTAGTTTAGCATTTTTTTTTTGGTTTGGTTGGGCGTGTTTTTTTTGGGGCCCTTTCCCAACCGGACCTTCTGCGTGATTTCATGAAAAGAACAAACTATTTTTAAAAGATTCCGCAGCATCTTAAAATAATATATAGTAAGTTTTTAGTCAATCAATTATTATTATTTCCCCCACTGGGCTGCAACTCAGTTCAGGAATTTAGGATACGTGCGCCGCCATCTTGACTCTGAAGCATCACACTTACTGAGGAGAGGAGAGTGGGATAAGGTACAGGGGGTGGGTTATAGCTGTGCTTTGCTCACACAGAGCAGAGCTGTGCTCTGGAAAAGGTTGGTAAGATGATTTGTAAGGTGGACAATCTGTATGTACAGGGTGTGGGAAATATTTAAGATAGACTCTTATTCAGAGTTAAGGTCCGCTTTAAGTGCTTTTTTTATAAAAATTAATTTTGAAATGTTTCTGAATTTTAGTTTTCAAATGTAATTGTTTGCTCATTTTCTTTAGTTTAAATAAACACCACTTACAAGGTTTGGGCCGCACATTGCGTCGGGGGCGGAGTCTCCCTTCAGCCTCCCTCTGTTGCTGTTGTGAATCTGTATGGATGACAAACACACTGATATTAGAGACTGTTGTTCTTTCATGAATAGAATATTAAGTTAGGCTTCTAGGTATCAATCTACTCACCTTCCCCAGCAACCTCTTCCTCCTCGCCCCCTTCCTCACTCATCCCTTGGGATGTTCCAGCGACGTCTGAATCTACAACAATAGTGCACATGAGTATCTGTATTTAATGCATGTATTTCCACATATCTAACTATATTTCCCTTACCGGAGTCCGGTTGAGGCTCTGTTATGGTCGACTCCCTGCCGTCAGATCCCCCCCTCCCCTGCATGCTGAGGTCCAGCGGCTCCTCCGAGTCACTTACAGAGGAGGGGGTGGCCGTTGACCCTGGCGGTGGGCCACCTACACCTTCACCTGTTTCGCCCAACACTGGGCTGCGTGTCCTGGTCCGGGTGGGGCGGAACCGTAGTTTCCATTCATGGGCTGAAATACAAACACAATCATTAAACCACGCCCAGGCGATGACAGGGTTATAGGTGCATTTACATTTTCTACACTTACATGGAAAATGTTGGTTGAAGTACCGCCTCACCCGGGGCTTATGCCTTCTTTTTAAATCAGACCAGTGTTGGGCGATCTGGGTGAAGGTATAGGTGGTTTGGGTTCGGCGTTCTATCGCCTCCACCACCTCCAGGGCCAACGTCCGTTTGGCATAATCAGACGGCAGGAAGTCGTAGCGATTCCTCAGCATCATCTGTTAATAAAAAATACAAGGACACACCATTAAGCCACCAAATACATTAACAAGTTTCCTGGCCTAACTCAAGTCACTTTATTAACCTCTTGCTGCCTCATATTGCCCTAGTTCTGCTCTCTGCATGTAGGCTAGTTTGTTGCTGCGTACATGTGTTAAACTAAGGTGGGCTGGTATGTAACGTGACAAACTAAGTTGTTTCAGACTATTCTTGTTTTTTTTTCTTTTTTTATTACAAGGAATGTGTGCGCGCACATAAACGCACGCTCGCTCGCTCGCATACTCACATCCATGATGAGCTCGTCCTGCTCCGTTGTAAAGACGGCGGGGGACATCTTGGCTTCTTTTTCAAATTCTAGCTCTGACGTTCCCCCGCGGTGACGTGCGTGCGTGCGCGCAGGCGCGCAACCGTAGTTGTAAAAATATTTAAAGTTCAAGGCACTCCGCTTGGTGTGGGATACCATATCAATATGGGCAGACCTAAAGGGAGCACAAAGAGCCAGCCGCACACATGCCTCATCCTAAATAAAACACAAAAGCAGGCACAAGACACATGTAGAACATGCACCAACTAAAACGGTGGGGACTCCACAGACACAGGCACATTCCCCAAAACGCAGGAGCAAGGAGACATTAACCCATTCTCAACCACCGGCCCAAAAACCACACACGACTCCCCAGATAGCCAACCATCTATTTCAAGTGATGCAGGGGACAACACACACCCATGTGGGCGATAACCACGCCGTGGGTCCCTAACAGGCCGTTTTGGATAAGCACAAAGCATGGCTGTTGCCAATGCTGTTTGGGTACATTATGGTGTTCTGTCCATCGAGATACTGAACAAATCAAGCGGACAGTTGTGGACCTGAAATCATATAGTTGGCCAAAAATGGACATGCGCCGGCAGCCGAGGTAAAGCCCAAATGCATTTAGAGTCGCTTTGTGACCAGCATGTAACACTTATTAGGTGTGATTTAATCTTCCCCAGCCTGCAGACAGGGGGTGGTTTCAAGAAAATACATTGGCCACAAGGTCAGCACGGATTGTGTGTGCTGGCCCACTTGGTGTACCAGTGTAAGGAGGGGTCTGCTCGTCAGAAATAGGGAAAGGTTCTGCACCCAGGTCAGTATATCGAGCAATCCTGCTTCTAATGGCAAGGTTGTGCAGGACCCCACAAGCAATAATTATTTTGATAACCTTGCCAGGCTGATACTGAAGAGAACCCCCACTCTGATCCAGACATCGGAAACGCATCTTCCACAACCCAAAGGCACGTTCCACCACAGAGCGAGACCTCCTATGGGCTGTGTTGTAGCGCTCCTGTGCCTGGGAAGATGGGTGCAGGATGGGTGTGAGCAGCCATGGTAACAAGGGATAGCCTGAGTCACCTGCAAAAATACAAAAGACAAACATAAGGTGGATGCCTAAAAAAAGGTTTAGGTGTGCATAGAAACATTAGTACACAGGGACAAATAGGTGAGCTAGGTATGGTGGGAGGAATTGACATTTTTACTGAGCCTACAAACACATGCAACCTGTACACTCCTTAAAAATGTCTGCGTAATGCTACTGAGATAAGAGGGCCAGAACATAAGCCAATAGTGGAGAATACTTTCACCCATTAATTAAACCAAAAACCTTTTGAAGTTTCCAGGAAAGGTCTCACAGATTAGTGAGGTAGTGGCAAATCCACATTCAAACCTGGGGGCCAAGAAATACAACTTTAATACACATACCCAGTAACCATCCTCCAGAAATATCTCCAGATTGAAACCGTTGATAGAGGCTGGAGTTCCTCAAAATGTGCGCATCATGCGTGGACCCAGGAAAGCCAGCAAACAGACTGAAAAATTGAAGATCAGGGCCCGCCACTGCCTGAACATTGATGGAATGGCCCATCTTCCTGTTCCTGCACCAAGCAAAACACAAGTGTAATTAGTGTGAGCCATAAAATAGTGTGATAACCAGAAAAAAAGCAGACCCAAACCACATACCTGAACAGATATTCCTGGTCCGCAGGGGGGATGAGCGAGACATGTGTGCAATCGATTGCACCAAGGACGTTGGGCATGTCGGCTATGTTATAAAAGCCCAACTTAACCGCATTCCAGGCTTCCCCTGTTTGAGGGAAAAAAATGTAATTCTGTGCCAGGGTAGCCATGCCATCCAAAAACTTGGTTAGGCTGCGGCTCAGCGTAGACTGGGACATCCCCAGGGAGAAGGCACCCAGTCTCTGGAACGAGCCGTTCGCCAAAAATTGCAGGCAGCCAACCAATTTGGTCATACCTGCAATTGCATGCCCCTTTCTTGTGGTGGGGGCTAACCATGGCCGCAGCTCGCTATACAAGGCATGGAGAGAAACACGGTTAAGGCGGGTGAGCTCGAATAGGTCAACGTCACTCATGCCATCGATGTCCAAAGGCGTGCGCTGCAGCCTGGTTTCTGCCATACTCAGAACTACCAGACGGCGTAGCTGACGCCTTTGATGTTGGCCCACAGAGGAATGCATTCCCAAATAGCACGGAGCTCCAATACGGCTGGTCAGACTTGCCGTAAGTGAAGGCTCGGCGGCCCCGTTTTATTAGGCTGATTTCAATCGGAAATCAAGGCTCTGCATCACTGAAAAAAACGGACCAATGAACGAGGCGTCCGTTTTCCCGGGAAACAGCCTCGTGCGAGCCGACAATCGGAAAGGCGGCTGAGCGCACACCTGAGCGCATAAACGCACACTAAAATCAACGTAGCACCCTTTCCTGACCCGATCAAAGGCCAAAACCAACGGGAAAATGCACGGGATAGCTGAACGGGGAGGCTCTGCATCAAGCCATATATCCCTAAATAGGTAACTGAACAGTTTTGGCTTGAAATTCAATTCAATATAACATAGTGACAAAGTCTTCAATAGCATGTTAGTATCTAATGATGGAACACATTTGAATCACTCTGTATTATATCAGTGTAAGTAAAACTGGCATCTGGCATCTTAGATGGCATACTGTTATGCTAAAATACACAAAACCCCTGCAAAATAGCATGTAAAGGAAGAATTTCATTATGACACAAATCAACAGGTAAAGCTGTTTATCAACTGCAAAATAGGAGATAAAGTAAATTGCTTGGCATAGACTTGTCTTGCTCCAGTCAGCTGGAGAGACTGTGGAAGTGGCACTCTCTGAAGTCAAAGCTATGCGATATATGAAGGAGAAACTTGTTTTCTCTTTCTCTGGCTGTCATCAGATACCATCAATCCTTATTTATCGCCCCAGGAAACAACACAATTATGGTAATAAATAATAATAGAATCTTGTAAAACCTGAGTGATGAGGCTTCTCGGAACACATTCCCGTTGCTTTGTGTGGCAACAGCAGGCTATGTAATACTATGCCAAGCAAATCAGAACTAGTGAATGGCAAGAGACGACTGGCACATCTAATGGGCAATAAATCACATTGGCACACATGCTATTCCTGACAGGCATGGCGTCAATATAGTAATTGCCAGTAATGTATTAAAATATCCCAGATTACTATTGTTCTGTGAAGCTGGGAGCTGTGTGCAGTGTGCACATGTATCCTGTAAATGCTTTGTGCTATTTATAATGACAGTTAAAGTTAGACAGGTCCTTAAAGAGGAAGATCAGAGGCCCTGGTGTTCCACTACTTGGGACATCCTGAATTGGAATGCCCCGCTGTGTAAACCCCCCCTCGATCAAGCCCTTGTAAACCCCCTAAATCTTAACTGTCACCTTGCATCATCGGTGCAATAAGGCCACATGATTAACTGGCGATGACCGCAAATATCATTCTCGGGCTTTCTCTTTGCCAGCTACCAACCAAGAAAGGGACATCTGACAGCCATTGGCTAATCATGTGGCTGCATATCCGCTGAGGGAATGAGGTGATAGGTAAGATTTAGGGGGTTTGCAGGGGTTTTATCAAGGTGGGGACTACAGCAATTAGGATGCCCCCCCTCCACAGAGCTGGCCAACACCCATTTTGCTTTAATGTTTTTTGGTCCGAAGTAAAAAGAATCTTCATTTCAAGGGCATTTATCTAGTTTTTTTTTTTTACATTTTTTCTTATGTTGGCAAATGTGTGTTTTATGGACCTTGAAGACATCATTTGGTGGCACAGTGACAAAGCGGAGCCAGACAGATGGGGGACAGCAAGCATGCAGGTGAGTTAGGATTTCAGGGAAAGTTGGGCTTCATGACAAATTCCCACATCTCTATTCCAGCACCAGGTGAAAAAACTCTACTACTTTTTAATAGAGAAAAATGCAATTCACCTATATTGTTACCTTTATTAAATGTTTTACCTAGAGCTGAATAAGCCCCAAGGTAGACAATGAAAATGAAGGGAAGTTTTCCATCCTACAAAGTAGTAAAGTTTTGTAATCTGGTGCTGAATGAACCCTATAAAGAGTGGTGTGGACAAATAGTGACATGATTAATTGTGAAGAGGCATCCTAAAGAACACATAAAGCTACTTACTTTATATGCATGGTAAGTAGATAACAAAATATGCATGCTTAAACCCTTAGGACAGGGCTGGAATAAATCTTTGAACATACCAAGGGTCATCCTAACCCACCTCACACTCTACCCTCTTTTCTGCATTCCCCATCACAGACATTTACCTTTGCTGTTCTTATTTGCTTTACTCTAATATCAACTATTGATCTCCATAGACTGTTAAACATCACTGTTTGAGAGATTTAAGGGGTGGCCTTTTTTGGGTGGTTTCATGTAGGTCATAATTCAGACTTTCTTGAAGTTGGCTGCCTTTTTGACTTCTTCTATATTTTCATTCTTTATCTTTCACCTCCAATGTGCAGCACTATTTTAAAGATTGTGGTGAACAAGTGTTATCAACTAACCTGAACAATCTGGAGCTAATCTTCCTGAAAAAGCTGGCCAAAATCAGTCCCTTTGAAAATCTGATAACTACTTACCATGAAAGACTCTGTATATATATATATATATATATATATATATATATATATATATATCTTTTTGATTATACCCTATGCACTTGCATTTTCTGCACCCCACCCTTAGAATAGAAGCCAAACGCCAACTCAACACCAGAGGAAATGAGGTTTTGGGGGCTAGAGGGATTGTTTATTAGGTTCTCAGATTTAATCAGCCTTAAGTTACATCATGTCAGGGCAGCTGTCATGTGCACTAAAAGCTGCCTGGCAATTTTACCCAGACTGACAGCCTAAATCAGAAACAGAAAAATCAACATGTCAATAATTACGCTGGCCATGATGGATGTATTATGCAGCATGTGCTAGGCTCTGGATTGCATTAGGCTGAGTCTCTAGGCTGCTCTGTTCTGTCAGGGGAGCATGGCTGCTTGGCCATGGCCTCAAAGGGATATGCAGAGTGGATGCTGACGGCAGCTTATGACTACATAACCCCTTCCCTGCCATCGTGTGCTAATCAGCAGAGTTCATGTAGCTTTGTATATACTGATTTGGGGTTTATTTTTTTATTTATTTTAGGTGCATTCAGCAGGGGGGAAATTAGCACTTACAAAATAAACAAATCTAGTAAATCGGAATCACTAAATCATCTGCAATTTTTAGGAAGCTGTCTATTTACAAAAAGATATATAGTTTGTAAGCTTTTTTAAGCCTGTATTCAAATCATTTTAGACATACGAAAAAGTTGAATGTAGGCCATCATTTTTCAAAAACCACTGGCCTTTAAAAAGCTTTGCTGTTGCATGATCTTTTATTTATTGAGGTGTTTATGCATACTGTATGTACTGAAAAACTATGTGTTAATAGTTCAATACTGAACTGGGGATCAGGCTTCTTCCACCGATATTCAGTGCTGGGCAACAGTCAATCAGATGACCCACAGCTGCAGGGCTCATAGACAGGGCTAACCTGGGCAGTTGCCAGGGCCCCTGGCATCTTTAGGGGGCCCACTCAGGCTCACGCTTGTCCATGGTATTGTTTTACAGTGGTCCCGAACCACCGAATGGCAGGTGTTGTGTGCAGACCTGCTCATGGCTGGCCTCAGCAACAGGGGATAATCAGCATAAACAATGAAGAAGGTGGCATGAAAGGGAGGTGGCGAGAACCAGGTGATGAAGAAGCAAGCAATGATGAAACAAGCAAGCAATAAGGGCTGAAGGGTGCTTGGTGGCAATAGAGAATGCAACAAGGACTAAAGGACGATTTGTGGCTATAGGGAAGGCAAGAAGGACTGGAGGGCGATCAGCAACAGGAGATGACCCATTTGTGACAGTGGAGATTAATTTTGACATCATGTGACTCACTACTTTAGGGCCCATTAAGACCCTCTTGTCCAATGGCCCCCACAAACCTAAAGCCGACCCTGCTCATACGCATACGACTACTAGTCATTTATGGCTGTACTCTTTAATTTTAGCTGTCATGCATAAGATCTCAGTCCATTTAAAGAGGACCATCACCCTCCCGTGATCGGCCCGGGAATCTATAAGATTCCCGGCCGATCACCTCCCTCCCCGCGGGACATCCGAGATCGGGATGTCCCGCGGGGTGAAACCCCCCCAAACGCCCCAAATCCCCTTACCTTGTCTTCCCCCTCTAGACGTGCGCGCGCCCGTGCCGGCCGTCTGTGAATGGCCGGCGCGGGCGCGCGTGCGTCAAGAGTGACGCGCGGGAGGCGGCGGAGGAGCCGCTTGTCCGTTGCTGTCAGATCGCTTGTCCGTTGCTGTCAGATCGTGGGGAGAGGTGAGTTTTCTGGGTGATCGGGGGGGTTTCACACAGCGGGGCACCCGATCGGGGGTGCCCCACCGAAGTGGACCAAGACCCAGGATAGTCAAAATCCTGGGTGTTGGTCCACTTTAAGATGATAGTCCCCACAGCTCCTACATTGGCTGGGATGCTGAGCACAGTGTTTTCAACTGATGATTCAGCTTCTCTAGGCATCATTTTGTAGTCCATGCTCTTACTCCTCTTGCTTGTCGTCCTCTAATTGTGTTCCTTGTTCTGGACCACAGACTGCCTATTCATGCTCATTTGTTTGCCCCCCCTTCTCTTTCAGCCACTTCCTCTCTCACTCCCAGTGTGACCTCAGGCTGAACGAGCAATGCTCATATCTTATGAATAGGCAGCTGTATGATGACAGCCTGCTGATCTCCCTATTACGCCCGCATCAGAGCTTACAACAAAAACACTGGATAAATATGCTGATATGCTGATGTAAGATTGTATGATGCTCAATTCCAGAGAACGCGGCCATGCCCCCTGCGCAGGAGATATATAAAAAGCAAATGACAGAAACAGTACATTTTCTAAGCTTTGGGTCATAAAGTCCCTGTCCAGGCACACACTAAATTCCTCCCACCTTATGACGCTGGGGAACTTTGTAAAATAAGCCATTTCAAAACATCTCCAAATCTCTGATTATATGTAAATGCCTTATGTATTTTAAGCAAAGATGCTTTTCCCACTTCAATTTCTGGGTTGTGGGTGAGCTGGTCATGTCATGGTGCAGCTTTATGAGTCTTGAACATACTCAGCTGTGGTCAGAGCAAGCTGTGGTACCATTGTGGCTTACCATGCTCGCTCACACTGAGAGCACTAATGGCTGGTCCTGGAGTAATAGAATTAAAGCGAGCCAAAACTTTGGAGCCCTTCTACAGATTCTATCCTGTGCTGCAGGAAATGGAGGAGAGGCACATGGGACAGACATCAGGTGAGCTGCTTATTATTATTATTATTATTGTTTATTTATATAGCGCCATCAACTTCCGTAGCGCTTTACAAGGTAAGAATACAGACAAGGTAAAACATATAGCACAGAGAACAATACAAAATTAGATACCACAGAGTAAAATCAAGTGTTGTGAGCACAGGAGACAATAGGGAGAAGTGCCCTGCCCTTGCGAGCTTACAGTCTAAAGGATGGGGGTGGAGACAAAGGGGGCGGGGTCACAAGTGGTAGAGCTTGAGTATGCCTACATGTGCCATTGAAGGTTATAGGAGTTGCTTACGCCAGGTCATATGCTTATCTGAAGAAGTGAGTTTTGAGGGCGCTTTTAAAGGCTTGGAGTGATGGAGAGTGGCGGATCGAGCGGGGGAGTGCATTCCAGAGAAGTGGGGAGGCACGGGAGAAGTCTTGAAGGCGGGAGTGCGAGGAAGTAACCAAGGAAGAGGAAAGGAGAATGTCAGAGGCAGAGCGGAGGTTGCGCTTTGGTTGGTAATGCTGGATCAGAGATGAAATGTAGGAAGGGGCCTGGTTAGAGAGAGCTTTGTAGGTTAGCACTAGAAGTTTGAACTGAACTCTATGGGGGACAGGTAACCAGTGGAGGGATTGACAGAGGGGAGTAGCACTGGAGAAGCGAGAGGAGAGATGGATGAGGCGAGCAGCAGAGTTTAGGATAGATTGGAGGGGTGCCAGTCTGTTTGTTGGCAAACCACAGAGGAAGGTGTTGCAGTAGTCCAGTTGGGATATGACCAGGGCATGCACTAACATTTTATTGGTGACAGGTGAGAGGAAAGGACAGATGTGAGAGATATTTTTGAGTTGGAGGCAACAGGAGGTTGCTAGGAAGTGAATGTGAGGTCTGATGGAGAGAGAGGAGTCCAGAATGACACCCAGGCATCGAGCTTGAGGAGTTGCAGTTATTGTAAGATTATTTACAGAGATTGTGGTGTTAGAGAGGGGAGGGGAGTGAGATGGTGGGAAAATGACCAGTTCTGTTTTGTCCATGTTCAGTTTAAGAGAGCGAGATGTCATGAAGGAAGAGATGGCTGTTAGACAGTCAGGAAGGCGAGAGAGGAGAGAAGAGAGATTCGGGCCAGAGAGGTAGATAGCTCATAGATAAGTTATTGAAGGTAGGACTCAATCCCTGGATAGTTCAGCGGATTTCCAGTTGGCTGAGGGATCGGTATCAGAGTGTGGTTGTAAATGGTGTGCAATCTGAACAAAGGCGAGTTACAAGTGGTGTGCCGCAGGGCTCTGTCCTGGGCCCCATTCTTTTTAATATATTTGTAAGTGACATAGGAGAAGGCTTGGTAGGAAAAGTTTGTCTGTTTGCTGATGATACAAAGGTTAGTAATAGGGTGGATATTCCGGGAGGTGTCTGCAACATGGAAAATGATTTAGCTTTACTGGATAGATGGTCAAAACTGTGGAAACTAGAGTTTAATGTCTCTAAATGTAAAATCATGCACTTGGGTAGAAGGAATCCCTGCTCTGAGTACCGTATGGGCAGCACTGTGTTAGCCAGGACCTCGGAGGAGAGAGATTTAGGGGTACTGATTACTGATAGCTGCAAGATGAGTGGACAGTGTAGCCAGGCAGTGGGAAAAGCAAGCAGGATGCTCGGCTGCATAGCTCGAGGCATCACCAGTAGGAAGAGGGAGGTTGTGATGCCGTTGTATAGAGCCCTGGTGAGGCCACAGCTAGAATACTGTGTGCAGTTCTGGAGACCTTACCTGCAAAAAGACATTATTCAAATAGAACGTGTCCAAAGGCGGGCAACGAAAATGGTGGAAGGACTTAAACTTAAAACTTATCAGGAGAGACTTAAAGAACTTAATTTGTACAGTCTGGAGGAAAGAAGGGAGAGGGGGGACATGATTGAGACCTTTAAATATGTGAAGGGATTGAATAAGGTTCAGGAGGGAATTGTTTTTAAGAAGAAACTTACTGATAGAACAAGGGGGCACAACCTGAAGCTAGTCGGGGGGAAGATCAGGAGCAATGTTAGAAAATATTATTTTACAGAAAGAGTAGTAGATGCTTGGAACAAACTTCCAGCAGAGGTAGTTGAGAAATCAACAGTCACTGAATTTAAACATGCCTGGGATAAGCACACATCTATCCTAAGATAAAGAGTACATACAGTATACACATAAGGGCAGACTAGATGGACCGTATGGTCTCCTTCTGCCGTCAACCTTCTATGTTTCTATGTTTCTATGTTTCTAGATCTGAGTGTCGTCTGCATAAAAGTGATATTGGAAGCCTAACGAGGTTATTAGTTGTCCTAGACCAGAAGTGTATATTGAAAAAAGTAGGGGTCCTAGGACTGAGCCTTGTGGTACCCCTACAGACAGAGCCCGGGGAGAGGAAATGGTGTTTGAGTAAGATACACTAAATGTGCGGTGAGAGAGATAGGAGGAGAGCCAAGAGAGTGCGAGACCTTGGATTCCAAGAGAAGAAAGAATATTGAGGAGCAGAGCATGGTCGACAGTGTCAAAAGCAGATGATAAGTCGAGAAGAATGAGAGCAGAGTAGTGGCCTTTGGATTTGGCTATCAGTAGATTATTGGTGACTTTGGTAAGGGCCGTTTCGGTAGAGTGACATGAGCAGAAACCAGATTGGAGGGGATCTAGGAGGGAGTTTGTAGACAGATAGTTGGTAAGTTCTGTATGGACATGCTGTTTAAGAAGCTTTGATGAGAAAGGGAGCAGAGAGATTGGGCGGTAACTGGGGAGGGCAGAGGGGACCAGAGAGGGTTTTTTGAGTGGAGTTATAACAGCATGCTTATAGGCGGAGGGAAAGGTACCAGTGGAGAGGGAGAGGTTGAATTAAGATGTTAGGGCTGGAATGACAGATGGAGACAGTTGAGGGATAAGGTGGGATTGAATGGGATCAAGGGAGCAGGTGGTCAGGTGAGCCGTTGAGACCAGGGAGGAGAGACCTTGAGCAGTTAACACTGTGAAATGAGTTAATGAGTGGGGCAGGGGGGATGTTGGTAGGAGAGAGGTGTTCTGGGGGGTGAAGCCACTTCGAATCCTGCCGATTTTATCTTTGAAGTATGTGGCAAATTGCTCAGCCGTTAGCTGTGAGGATGGAGGAGGTAACGGTGGGCAGAGAAGGAAGTTGAAAGTGTTAAATAGCTGTTTTGGATTCCGGGCCTGTGCCGATATGAGTGATGTGAAATATTCCTGTTTGGCAGATGAAAGGGCAGTCCTGAGTTCCTGAAGGGCTTTCTTGTATAACAGGAAGTCCTCCTTGGTTTTGGATTTCCTCCAATGCCGTTCAGAAACTTGAGAATGGCGTTTCAATGTTGCAGTGTTAGTGTTAAGCCATGGTTGTCTTTTTTTGGCCAGAGGGCGACTGTAGTTAAGGGGAGCAACAGAGTCATGGGCAGCAGTTAGTGTGTTATAGTAGTATGAAGCGGCAGCGTCTACATTGGTAAATGAGGGCAGGGTGTTAAGGGGATGTAAAGCATCGGAGAGAGATTGAAGGTCTAGGTTTCTGAGGTTCCTGCGAAGAATTGCAGGTTTGTGTGCAGGGGAGGTAGTGGTAAGGGAAGAGAGTGTTAGTGTTGTGATCAGAGAGGGGAAGTGGGGATGAGGAAAGACTGGATACAGAGCAGAGGTGAGTAAAGATCCGGTCAAGCGTATGTCCATCTTTATGGGTGGGGCTGGTAGACCATTGTTTGAGGCCAAAGGAGGTGGTTAGGGATAATAGTTTGGTGGTTGCAGAGTTGTTGGTGCCAACAGGTATGTTGAAGTCCCCCATGATTATAGCTGGGATGTCAGAGGACAGGAAGTGGAGAAGCCAATTTGAGAAGTGGTCCAGAAAGAGAGTGGCAGGTCCAGGAGGGCGATAGATGATTGCAATATTTAGGTGACAGGGAGAGTAGAGACGGACACAGTGAACTTCAAAAGAAGGGGAGGAAAGGGAGGGTAGAGCAGGGATTGGGTTAAATGAGCAATGTTCAGACAGAAGGATGCCAACACCTCCACCCTGTTTGTTGGTTGATCTTGGGGTGTGGCTGAACTGTAAGTCCCCATATGAGAGGGCAGTGGGTGAGGCTGTATCAGAGGGAGTGAGCCAGGTTTCAGTAAAGGCCATGAAAGTGAAGAGGTTGGTAGTGAAGAGGTTGTGGATGTATGCCAGTTTGTTGCACACTGAACGTGCATTCCACAGTGCACAGGTGACAATGGGGGGAGTGCGTGGGGAGGGGGTGATTGTTAAGAGGTTGGCTAGGTTCCGTGTGTTTGTTGGTTTGCTACCATGGTGAAGGCTAGTCTGTGATGAGTTGGGGGGTGTAGAGGAGCGGGGAGGCGAAGGAAATGGACCTGGGTTTTGAGCGATGTCACCAGCAAAACAGCTGCTTGCTGTTTTATGATTGCCATTGGCTTTGCATTTCCTTGCATTAACTTAGTAGTAGTTAATTTGCCTGCCTAGACAATGACTTTAAGTTAAACAATAAGGACAGTTGTAGCAATCACTAGTAAATGAAATGTAGGCAGCTACATTAACATGCCATCCTCATAATGCAAAATGGCAACATAATTGTCAGAAGAATTCAGTGAATTCCCCCTTGAGGGGCAAAGTTTTAAAAGTGAATGCTGGTTTTGGCTACCCTAATCTTCCTTCCTCTCACTGAGTTTTAGTATAATTTTTGTGGCAATAATCTATGTTCATGTGATTTTGTTTTCAGACATCTTGTGATCACATCTTGTGCCATGTGATCACATGATCAAATCTGCAAAACACAACAAAACTAAAAAAACAGAGCAGCAAAGGAAACATGTAATGCACAGTACTTTTGAATGTGCAACAATAACTAGTGATAGAAACATGTTAATTAAATATTTCTGTACAATTCATAATGACAGCGCTGTGTTTCACAAAATGGGTTAACATGTTGCATTAACTCATCACAATCACATTAATGCACTCTAGGTATGTACTTCAGTAGCATTGGACACTAGTACTTGTAAGGTTAAATATAACAGAAAAGAGATATCCCTATGGTTAGCAGGTCTGCGCCTCTCTCGCTAGCTGTTTTAATCAGACATTTGTAAGTCATTTGCTTTGAATTTTGTAAAAGAAGTTGTATTGTTGGCTTCTCAGCAGGAAAATTCAATGAGACTGATTTTCATCCGAAACGGCATAATTAAAAAAAAAAACACATTTTGAGCAGCCCTGGATCCAGGTAGTCCATCTGTCAGACAGGCATGATGCAGAGGCTGCAAAGCTAAACCCAATGAAGTCTGGTTGTGTGTGATATGAAAATCATGGCTGACAAACTCAAGAAAGCTTTGCAGCTAGACATAGCCATAGGTTGCAGGGTAAGCAATAATGTGGAAATGCCCTGGTTGGATCATGGAGAGGACATGTGAAACATCTCCTCACTGGTGTTCTAGACCATAGTCAAGCATAACTGAAAGCAACATGTACCTGTCGTAGATAACATGAGATATATTTAGCCCTAATGTCTCATTCATTGGCCATTCTAAAGGGTTGGGGACTGCAATATAAGCGTATATAATACATTTTTTTTTCAGTAAGCCATACTGTATGTAGAATACAAATGTACAGTTTTCTCCAGCACTAAAACAGATCCAAATCAAGGTCCTGTGATGTTGCCAGAGAGAATAGTCCTTTTATACTCTTAATCTAAAACTGTCATATCTGGTATTTCAACTGTCAGTCCCAGGGGAATGAGATCAATGAGCACTGAAGAAGATTTGAGAATTTCCTATTTTAGAGAATCGGACCCTCAGCCAGGGGAATGTCAACTCCATGTGGACAGATGCCAAGAGGTCTCTGAGAAAAAATCAGGCTGGAGATAAGTCTCAGACAGGAAAAGGTCTGAACTACAGTGGACTAGAAACAGATGCATGGACATGTACAAGGGGTGCTAATCAGAAACAGGGGCAGAGACCAGGAGCAGGAGTGCAAAGAACATGGGGCGCAGACCAGGACTAGGCAACCTGAGCCACAGGCTGAGAACATGTGAGCAGATTCACAGGCTGAGAACAGGTGAAAAAAGTACCAGGCTGGCAAAGTCATGGACTGGGAGCAGATTGTCAGAGTCACAGACTGAGAGCAGGTAGGCAGAGCCATAGACTGGGAACATGCTAGGAACAGTAACAGACTAGGAACATTTTCTAGACAGAGGGGGGCAATCTGTCTCAGGCACCAGAGAGATAAACAGCGAACCACCAAAGGCACAGGATACCTGGATTTCGACAGAGAGCCAATAACCTCATTCTTCAACCAAACACTAGATAAGAAGTGCATAGCCCTCTGGTGGTTGCAGACTTGGGGAAACTGTGGGCAGACGGTCAACAGGACACAAACAACAATAAACTTACAGCAAACTGTTTGCCAGTTTGAATCCCCATGTGATGCCAGCTCTTAGTCTATAGCTTAATCAGAAAATGAATCGCACCACTTTAAGGCTACACCTGTGCAAGAAGAAAGTTCAGCAAAACATTCTGCAAGGAGGAATGGGTAAAATGTAATTTTCTTCAATACAATAAAATGTATCTGGTTCCCTCTATAGAAAATCTCAGATGCAATACAGCAACACATTTTAGGAGACACGGGGCCCGGATCACCAATTTTAAAGTTTCAATCTATTTGCCTTGTGCGCATGCTCTTGTGGGACTGTACTTCTCTACATGACCCATGTGCATAAATACTTTATTTTTTTCAAAGCTCTATAATACCACAATGCTCTAGAATAGTCATGTCATGCAATGCAATAATCTGTAATTTTCAAAGCCCATAAACATATTATGGTGTTTCACCAGTGAGGCGCTAGTATTTATCCAAATGTATAATTAAAGCTTGTCTTACATAATTACAGCCCTCTTAGGCTAAGAGATGTCACTGTGTGTTTAGCTAATCTGTTAATTGTTAAGAATGTGGTGTGGCGCATTTAACAGGTTTCAGAAAGGTCAGGGGGCACAGATCACTTAGATATTAGCCGAAGGGCTCATCATATTTTCTCAGCTCCACCCAGTTTCCACACAAAATTGCAAAATCTGTGTTTGTTCCATGCAGTACTGACTTTATCTTCCTTTCTGTTTATCATGTTATTGGATTGATTACATTATTGAATTACTGGATTCTGTGAATTAAACAGAAGCTCTACTATAAATACAGATACAAACAGGCTGATTCATCATTAGCGGCAGGTAGCGACTGATGATCGTCTGTAGCAGGCATTTTCAGAGCGCCCGCTAGTAGTCACTGTGCTCAGCCGTGGGTCGCTAGTTCATAGCGACTCAGTCGCTGTGCAGTAATGTTAAATACATTGTGAGGAGTCGCCATTTGACCAGTACAGCGCTGTATGGGAGCGCATGTTAGCGACTGCTCATAGCTACCGACTCACCCCATATTCAGCAAAAAAACAGCCTTACAAATCTCTGGCGCTAAAAAATGCTTGTTTGAAGCCCAGAGTGCCGGAGGCTGTGTGTTTTTCAGCATCTATCCACTAGTAACAAAGCGAAAACATATGGAATTACATTGTAACAACATTGTAACATGAACACTTTAATGGTAGACCTGTAATGTAATTTCTGAAGAAATATATAAAAAATGAAAATATCGTGGAAAAACTGCTTTTTCAGTGCCAGAAGAGGTCACAGAATTATTTGTGATTTTTTGGAAGAAAAAAAAAAACCCCGTTTAAAGGGAAGAAAAGGTTCGTCCATTGAAATGTATGGGAGAGCGACAGGTAGCGAGAGGTCATACCTGGCGCTGTGCAAGGCTGAACGCCGTCGCTGTTCACTGAGGCTGTGAAAATGATGAATCAGACGCTACATGGCGCTATCCCAGTCGCTAAACAGATTCTGCTTGATAAATGTGTAATTGCGTGCCGTGTCCGGCGTTCACCAGTCGCTACCTGTCGCTACCTCTCATTAACCAGCCACTACCTGACGCTATCCCTTCTTAAATAATGGCCAAAGTCTCAATACCTGGTAAAAAAACAAAACTGAGAAGGCAACATTACTCTACTCAACTGAGAAAAATTATCCGTTAGGGAGGCTCAAAAGTAAAAAAAGCCCTTAGGTTTTCTTAAGCTCCCAATGCTCATATGGGATGCACTGTAAGTTAAATGTTACACTGAAGCCCAACTATGTAGGCAAAAATACTTTTTTATTTGAAGGAGCTGTAAAAATCCAATGTGTACTGTCACAGAGAGCCATGAAATATTGTAGGTGTGTGCCCTTTGAACCACGCAGCACGCTGGAGACCACCCTTAAGAAACTATGACATGCACACAAAGTACAGTTTCCCAGAGTGATCCACTGTTTATTGTCTAAGTCTGTATTTATACACAGCATGAAAAACTCCCTAGAAAGTCCAACCCTTCTTGTAATATTTCAGGAGATTACAAAGTACACCCTGATAATAAAAATGAAACTTTGAGGTCTCGCCTTGTCACATAACTTACAAGAAATCACATATTTGCTGAGAAATAGAAACTCGACTTGCAGCAGACACTACGTATGTTACATGCACAAAGCATTTCATCAAATGATGTCTAGAATTATACAAAATGGAAGTCCTCAAGCAGAGCAAAAGCTATTTGTCCCTTAAAATATGTTATGTAATGTGTGCAGAATCCTGACTTTGACATATATATATCACTGTGTACAGAAAGCAGATCGGAGTATTTTGAAAAATTAGAATTTCTGGGCCCCTGAAACATTGGATATATGCTGCTTGGAAACAATATTCATAATCGAGAAAAATGGACATCTTCTTGGGTGTGACATGGAGTAACCACGCATTCCCCACTGACGCGAATTGCAGTGAATAAATGAAGATACTGCAATCTGTAAAATGAAGTTCATCTGTTAAACCAGACCAACAGCCTGGCACAGTTGGAAAATAAAGGTAAGGGACATTTTAGAGCTTCTTCTCCCCAGCATCTCAGCCATGCTGCTGCCTGGATCCAACTGACATAACTGACAATGCACAGTAACATACACCACCATCTTGGTTTTAAACTTTAAAAAGCAAGAGTTTTAAACTTTAAAAAGCAAAAGCAAAAAGGTATATTGCAGCAATCTAAATTGCCCTCGGGAGGAATGCATATAAGTTTGTTGTGTTGGACTGGTTTGAGTAATTTTTGACGGTTGGTCCGCTTTAAGTTCATCAAAGAGTATCTGTATCTTTTGACCTGACAAATGGACAATTGCCATTAAGGTAGTCATTAGTAGTTTACCATATGTTGGCAGTTGGCACCTTTGTTGGTACATTTGCATAATTAAATACCCCAGTCAATCAGCCTCTAGTTTTCATTAAGCCACATTAGTGTCATCTTGCTTCCTATACGCCCTTTTCTTGCAGTATGTAGGACAAATTATGATCTTGCATCATAGGACTATATTTGTACTGTCATTTTACTCCCCACAGAGGACCACTACTGATGTTCAGCAGTTACAGTATGAACATACTGGGGAACACTTCAAATTTATTCCATCAATGACTGTGTATTAGTTTAATTGCTAGCTGCCTACTGATCTGGGCCAACTAAGTGATTACAGAAAGAAACGTAGAGCTGCACGTATCTTGCTATTTCCCCTTCTCATCTTGTTTAAGCAAGAAATAAATCATGGCAATGTAGAGTCCATCTGCTGCATTGATTGGGTGGCATCAAAATAGGGGTTTTGGCCACCTATAGAGCAGAAATAGACTTCAAGCACAAGGTGAAAGCCTTGGTTTGCCTTTGTGCTTGACTTTTTTGAGTTTCTCCTACATTTTTATCCACTATTTTGATTTATACCTGTTCATACTTAAATCTATCCAGTTTCTAGAACAAGTTCCTTGTATGTAAATTACAAAGAAGAATACTTATTCTGTAGAATGTCTTTATTTTGAGAACATATCAAGAAGTTATAGCTGGCAGCCATGTCCAGTGCTAGCAGCAGTGAAACGTTTTAAAGTACACTGTAGAATTAGGCCCACTGAGTGTGATGAAATATGGGACAGATCAGATGTTGTCTATGCCCACTGTGTGTGATGACATTTGGTACAGATCAGATGTTGTCTATGCCCACTGCATGTGATGACATTTGGTACAGATCAGATGTTGTCTATGCCCACTGTGTGTGATGACATTTGGTACAGATCAGATGTTGTATATGCCCACTGTGTGTGATGACATTTGGTACAGATCAGATGTTGTATATGCCCACTGTATGTGATGACATTTAATACAGAGCAGATGTTGTCTATGCCCACTGAGTGTGATGAAATATGGGACAGATCAGATGTTGTCTATGCCCACTGAGTGTGATGAAATTTGGTACAGAGCAGATGTTGTCTATGCCCACTGAGTGCGATGAAATTTGACACAGATCAGATGATGTCTGTACCCACTGAATGCAGTGAAATTTGACACAGATCAGATGCTATCTATGCCCACTGAGTGCAATAAAATTAGACACAGATCAGACGTTGTCTATGTCCACTGAGTTCAATAAAATTGGATGCAGATCAGATGTTGTCTATGCCCACTAATTGCAATGCCATTTGGCTCAGATTAGATTTTGTCTTTGCCCACTGAGTGCAATTCAACTTGGCACAGATCAGATGTTGTCTATGCCCAGTATGGGCATGGCTGTGATTGCTGGGTGCTGTTATGCGATTGCTGAACTTGAATACAGGTTCTTCTCTGAAGTACTTGTTTGGGTTCAGGGAGCAGAGCTCACAAAGTTTGGTACGGACCCACACTTTGTGGCTCAGGTTCGCTCATCAGTAATGTTTAGTTAATTTTAATTAATTTGCCCTGAATCAATCAGGTCGCAATACAACTTCTTCAGGAACAAGCGAGACAAGCCTAGATTCTGTTAATAGACATTCTAATGACTTTATGTCCCTTTTAACACTCTCGTCTGGGGCAATCTAGTTTGCAATGCCTCTACAGTTTACATTTTTAGGAGGCCAAAATTGGGGATTATGCTATGCTTATGATGGGGGGGGCAGCGGGAAGCAGTTGCATACTTCAGTAAAGCATGTCTATGTTCGGATTGACTGCAGATTCTGCACAGATGTATAGCTATTAACTGCCCCCCTCCCCTTAATGGAGCTCTGCTAGGTAAAAATATCTTTCTAATGCAGGTTTCACTGATGGTGTGGAGCGTAGGTTAGGTTAGTTCAGTTTCCCCATTTACTCAACCCACTCTGACACATAGTTGCAAGGGAGGGTCTAGTTCTGCTTTAAACAATGACCACACTCACAATCATCTTACACTGTACCGCGTTAGCCATAAGAATAGTAGAAAAGTGAAGAAATAAGGCAATACCCTTTTGTGGGCTAACTGAGTACCTTTTAAGCTGAGCTTTCAGGAATACCTAGAATACCTTAATCAGCCATGATCTTATGCAATGGAACCATAAGCAGACATTTATATACAGAAAACCAGCACACATCTAAAGATGTAAAAAGAAAACTTAAAAAGCATCAGGAGATCATTTAGAGCAAGTTATTTGCAATTATCCAAAACATACTTTTCGGATAAGTCAGGTGCGAAAAGGCCAAATTAAACCTTGATGGTGTCTGTGCGTTGTCAGGAATAGAGATGAGCGAGTAGTATTCAACCGAGTCGGTATTCGATCGAATACTACGCTATTCGTCATACTCGATTTCGATCGAGTACAGCGGCGATGGCGCACTTACAATTCGTTTCCCCTCCCACCTTCCCTGGCGCGTTTTTTACACCAATCACCATGCAGGGGGGGTGGGACAGGCCTGGGAGGACGCTGGCATCGCGAGAACGGCGTCTAGACGCATTGGCTGGAAAAACCATGTGACTTTGAATCTACAAAACTCAGCACTTCCTCTTCGTCAGCATTAGCAGCTTGAACTTAGTGAGGGATAGACGCTCACAGCAGGGAAAGACAGGCTCCAGCTGGCAGGGCCCCAGAAGCTCAGAATATCGCATTTACCACCATATATACCAGCTACCAGAAGACAAGAGAGTCATTGAGAGCCCTTATTAGGGCTACTATGCTGAACGGTATATAGCTCATATGTAGGCAGGCAGGGCCCCAGAAGCTCAGAATATCGCATTTACCACCATATATACCAGCTACCAGAAGACAAAAGAGTCATTGAGAGCCCTTATTAGGGCTACTATGCTGAACGGTATATAGCCCATATGTAGGCAGGCAGGGCCCCAGAAGCTCAGAATATCGCATTTACCACCATATTTACCAGCTACCAGAAGACAAGAGAGTCATTGAGAGCCCTTATTAGGGCTACTATGCTGAACGGTATATAGCCCATATGTAGGCAGGCAGGGCCCCAGAAGCTCAGAATATCGCATTTACCACCATATATACCAGCTACCAGAAGACAAGAGGTCATTGAGAGCCCTTATTAGGGCTACTATGCTGAACGGTATATACTGTAGCTCATATGTAGGCAGGCAGGGCCCCAGAAGCTCAGAATATCGCATTTACCACCATATATACCAGCTACCAGAAGACAAGAGAGTCATTGAGAGCCCTTATTAGGGCTACTATGCTGAACGGTATATAGCCCATATGTAGGCAGGCAGGGCCCCAGAAGCTCAGAATATCGCATTTACCACCATATATACCAGCTACCAGAAGACAAGAGAGTCATTGAGAGCCCTTATTAGGGCTACTATGCTGAACGGTATATAGCTCATATGTAGGCAGGCAGGGCCCCAGAAGCTCAGAATATCGCATTTACCACCATATATACCAGCTACCAGAAGACAAGAGGTCATTGAGAGCCCTTATTAGGGCTACTATGCTGAACGGTATATACTGTAGCTCATATGTAGGCAGGCAGGGCCCCAGAAGCTCAGAATATCGCATTTACCACCATATATACCAGCTACCAGAAGACAAGAGAGTCATTGAGAGCCCTTATTAGGGCTACTATGCTGAACATCGCCACCTTTATCCCTTCTCAATTCATTTCTTTGTCCCGCTGTGGTCTCTTTTCCTTTTGTCCATTGGCTTCCATTTATATTCTTCCACTTTCTACCCATCGGTCTCTGTCGTGAGTGTCAATAGGGTTGATTCAGAGACACATATGCATGCACTTTCGCATGTGTCTGTGTATTATTTGCGAATTTTTGCCTTGTTTTTTTGTTTTTACTTTCCTTTTTCATGCGTAAATGCGTTTACGTTAATGCCTATATGTGCATTCGATGGACGGATCAAAATCGTATAATTTGCGTTAGTTCTGATAAGTTACATAATTGGTATGGGCTTGCATCAGATTCTGAGACCTGATTGCCGATGGACCTCCGCCCTATAAAACGGTTTCATTTCCACTTATGGGACTATTTTGGAGTGCCTTCAGCTCAATGGCATTACCTGTATCAGCATGGCAGAGGCCAGATTGCACCGGAGACGCATGAACATTGATGGCATGCATGACGTTGAGCTGTTCGAGCTGACCCGACTCAATCGCGTTTCCCTCCATAAATTGTATAGTGAGCTGCAGCCATGGTTAGCCCGCACCACCAGTGAGGGGCAAGCAATTTCAGGTATGACCAAGATGCTTTGCTGTGAGCTGCGGCCATGGTTAGCCCGCACCACGAGAAAGGGGCAAGCAATTTCAGGTATGACCAAGATGCTTTGCTGCCTGCAATTTTTGGCGAACGGCTTGTTCCAGAGGCTGGGTGCCCTCTCCGTGGGGATGTCCCAGCCTACACTGAGCCGTGCACTATCCAAATTTCTGGATAGCATGGCTACCCTTTGTCCCAAATATATTTCCTTCCCGGACGACATGGTAGCCTGGAACGCGATTAAGTTGGGATTTTATAATATCGCCGACATGCCCAACGTCATGGGTGTGATCGATTGCACCCACTTTGCATTGGTCCCTCCCGCAGCCGATGAGTACATCTATCGGTAAGGTAATTATGTTTTTTTTTTATATTGTTTAGCTAAACTTTTTAAATTTTAACTATCTATTAATCGTTCCTTCTCAAGTGTCCCTTTAAAGCACTTTAGAATGCATACATTAATCCCTCCTTCTCAAGTGTCCCTTTGAAGCAGTTTAGAATGCATACCTTAATCCCTCCTTCTCAAGTGTCCCTTTGAAGCAGGGTAGAATGCATACCTTAATCCCTCCTTCTCAAGTGTCCCTTTGAAGCAGTTTAGAATGCATACCTTAATCCCTCCTTCTCAAGTGTCCCTTTGAAGCTGTTTAGAATGCATATCTTAATCCCTCCTTCTCAAGTGTCCCTTTGAAGCAGTTTAGAATGCATACTTTAATCTCTCCTTCTCAAGTGTCACTTTGAAGCACTTTAGAATGCATACCTTAATCCCTCCTTCGCAAGTGTCCCTTTGAAGCAGTTTAGAATGCATACCTTAATCCCTCCTTCTCAAGTGTCCCTTTGAACCAGTTTAGAATGCATACCTTAATCCCTCCTTCTCAAGTGTCCCTTTGAACCAGTTTAGAATGCATACCTTCATCAATACTTGTCATGTAGGCCTTATAAAAGCATTTTAATGCTGACCTAATTAGTCCTTAGAAACATAGAAACATAGAAGGTTGACGGCAGAAGGAGACCATACGGTCCATCTAGTCTGCCCTTATGTGTATACTGTGTGTTCTCTTTATCTTAGGATAGATGTGTGCTTATCCCAGGCATGTTTAAATTCAGTGACTGTTGACTTTTCAACTACCTCTGCTGGAAGTTTGTTCCAAGCATCTACTACTCTTTTTGTAAAATAATATTTTCTAACATTGCTCCTGATCTTCCCCCCGACTAGCTTCAGGTTGTGCCCCCTTGTTCTATCATTAAGCTTCTTCTTAAAAACACTTCCCTCCTGAACCTTATTCAATCCTTTCACATATTTAAAGGTCTCAATCATGTCCCCCCTCTCCCTTCTTTTCTCCAGACTGTACAAATTAAGTTCTTTAAGTCTCTCCTGTTAAGTTTTAAGTTTAAGTCCTTTCACCATTTTCGTTGCCCGCCTTTGGACACGTTCTATTTGAATAATGTGTTTTTGCAGGTAAGGTCTCCAGAACTGCACACAGTATTTTAGCTGTGGCCTTACCAGGGCTCTATACAGCGGCATCACAACCTCCCTCTTCCTACTGGTGATGCCTCGAGCTATGCAGCCGAGCATCCTGCTTGCTTTTCCCACTGCCTGGCTACACTGTTCACTCATCTTGCAGCTATCAGTAATCAGTACTCCTAAATCTCTCTCCTCCAAGGTCCTGGCTAACACAGTGCTGCCATACGGTACTCAGAGCAGGGATTCCTTCTACCCAAGTGCATGATTTTACATTTAGAGACATTAAACTCTAGTTTCCACAGTTTTGACCATCTATCCAGTAAAGCTAAATCATTTTCCATGTTGCAGACACCTCCAGGAATATCCACCCTATTACTAACCTTTGTATCATCAGCAAACAGACAAACTTTTCCTACCAAGCCTTCTCCTATGTCACTTACAAATATATTAAAAAGAATGGGGCCCAGGACAGAGCCTTGCGGCACACCTTAGCATGTTCACCTTTATTTTCAAACACATCCCCATATATTTATTTTTTTTACTTATGTCCTTTGTTATTTATTTTGGGATTGTAGAACTTGAATCTATTTTTGTTGTTGGAGTTAGTGTTTGTGTTGGTTACCTTGGCTTAGTGTAATTTTTTTGGGGGGGGTTTCAGGAACAGCAAGATGGGCCACTCGCTGAACATACAAGCAGTGGTTGGTCCAGACATGCGATTCCTCAGTGTCCTTGCAGGGTATCCAGGGTTGTCCCATGATGCCTATATATTGAGGAGCTCCGGCTAATTTCATCGTTTTGAGTCTGGAGAATTATCTGGTGGATGGCTCCTGGGTAAGTTTGTTCAAATTCCATCATTCCCTTTTCATTGTATGCCTATGAATATAGTTGATGGCCCATGTCTTAACCTATGGCTGTTTTTAGCCCTTGATGACATGTTAAACAATAAAGTTGCTTAGAATGTGTAATTTATGTTAGTATTTTGTGATTCTTTCAGGGGATTCTGGATATCCTCCCATGCCCTGGCTCCTGACGCCCGTTCTTCGCCAGCAGAATGCGGCCCAGGAGTCCTATAATCGGGCACACCGGAAGACCTGGGCCGTAGTGGAGAGGGCCTTCGGCCTGTTGAAGTCCAGATTTTGTTGTTTAGACCATACAGGGCTGGCACTGCAGTGCAATGACCCCAACAAGATTATCCAAATAATCTTAGCATGCTGCGTGCTCCATAACTTTGCCCTGAAGCAGTGTGCCCCCCGTTACATGGATATGCACCCCTCTCCACCCAGGCATGAGCCTGATGAGCTATTTGATGGCACCCTGAGTGCCCCTGGACAATCGGTCCGTGCCCATGTTATAGATTATTTATTTTCTTAAGAATTGTTTCGTTTGTTTATGTTTTTATCTGATTGTTATAATTTTTGCCTATGTGAAGGCCTTTTCTTTTGGTTTAAGAATGTTGTAATGCCTTAATTACAAAACATTTTACACCTGCCTTGAGTGTAATGCAGTTTATTTTCTGTGGTTCTTTGAGTCACCTGCCTAAAGTAACGGCCTCCCCTGGAAAACTGGTCAACGTTGTTGACTGCGTCTTCCAATTCCCCGGGCTTGAGCGCCTGCAGATGCTGGAGGTCTCGGGCGAGCAACATTGCCAGATGTACTAGGCAAAACGTCTGCAGCTACCACTGGGGACTGTAGGCTCAGTTTCAACCTGCTGCCCACGATGGGCTGGCAGCATGCGTCCAGATTCACTCTGCTGCAGAGGATTTGGTGCAGTAGGATGCTGGGGCAGTGGCAGATTCGGTTCCAGGGGGGTCATTTCAGAAGGACTAATCCGGCTGGCATCCTCCTCCTCCATATGCTGGATTACATCCATTAGTGGGGGGAGTCTGTTGGGACATGTGAAAAAGTATGTCAGATTTTTGCATAAATATATTTGGGACCAATTAGTCATGTGCATTCACATGCATCACCAGTTTCAGCAAAGTACACTTACCCTATATATCTTGGCCTGTGTCCTAGGCAGCAGGGAATTAGATGGTGTGCTCAAACTGGAGGAGTCTTCCACACTTCCAGAGGCAGGATGCTGGGCTGGGGTAAAAATTAAAAGGCACGTAAATACACAAACATCCCTTGATGAGCCTGATGAGTAGATATGCTTTAGAACACACGTGGGCAAGCAGGAATGACAACTCCCCCACCCGTTAAAGTGGACCTTCACAATGAATCTGATCTATCTTATATCTATGACTAACCCTGTACCTACAGATTGGTCACCTTAAATAAGAAAAACATGCATGTACTGCATGTTAGGAGGTTTGACACATCCAAAATGGTGCCTTAGGGGCCAACAGTTCAAATAGCATATGGCTTGTGAGTATGCTGCTGTGCATTCTTGCAATGTTGACCTTTCCCTGACCGCAGTTCAAGTTTGTCTGACCAAAGCACAGCTAGAACACCAGTGGTAAAAAGACTAAGAAGTAAGTGTTCCAAATGTTTCACTATATTCACATCAGATGCAGTGCTTTGGTAAGATAAATTGTTTTAGATTTGACACAAATAACTCCCTCGGGGCCTGTGTTCATATCTGCCTGTGAGCCTAATGTCAAATGTTTCCAATAGCTCACATTAAAACAATCATTACTAACCTGCAGACATTTCCTGGTTGTCCGTGCCCCATGTGCAAGAGTGGCCCTGTAATGCTGCGGGGTGGATCAAAGCCTGGACCATTTCTTCAGATCTGGTGTATTGCAATTTTGTGGGGAAGCCTCAGCCTGTTTGCAACCTGAAAAAAAGAGTATAAAAATTATTTGGCATTGTGGTCACTACAACAAGCTGCAAAATGCAAATATCAAATATGTACCCGTGAGTGTGCCATTTATTCTGCTTCTTCCTTACTGCATATTTGAGGTCAGATATTTTTCTCTGGATCTGCCCCACATCTTTCCTCTCATCCCCCGCTGCATTCACCTGTCTGGTGAGCTCTTCCCAGATTTGTTTTTTACACACTTTGCTAGTACCTTTTGATTTGCGCCCAAATAGCTCATCAAAATGCACTGTTAGGCCACTTGCCAAGGCGAGGGTTTGTGCCTCACCAAACCGGCCGCTCAAGTGGCCTTGCCGCAAGGTTCGGCCTAATGGTTGTTCTTCTGGCTCTTCTCTGATTGGTGCCAATTCAGGGGACATTCTTGGCTGGGTGTGTGGGGAAGAATAGGCCGTCACGTCGCTGGAAAATGAATGTACTGGGCTGGCATTAGGACTGGGGGTCATTGGCTGGGTGGCCAAAGAACTTGCAGCCGTGGATGTGGCATAGGACTCGCTTGTTTCCATGTGTTCCGGTGGCAAGTGTGGGCGAGCATGAGAGGGTGTGCTTGGGGAGCTACGGCTTCTCGCCCTCTGCTTACTTTTCCCCTTGGAAGTCGCGCTCCCTTTCTCTTTGGATGTGGTTGGGCGGGGAGCCTTCTTCTTGGAGGACGTTTCTTTAATATTCCTGGTGGTGGAAGATTTTGAGTGGCCTGGAGTTGTGGCCAATGTAGCCTTGTGGACCGAGTGCTCGGTCTTGAGGATGTGTCCTCATGCCGCTCCAGCCTTTTTGTCTTGCGATCCTTGGCTGCTGGTTGCTTTTCGCTACTTTTCTTTGGTGCCATGATGACATTCGCAAAGAGAATGAGCTGTATGTCCATTACCCTTTAAATACTAATGAATGGGTATGTCGCTTACGCCGTGCGCATCCGACTGTGCGCATCCCAGAAACCGCTGGGGCACTATCTATCTGCTGCGGACTAGAAGAAAGATGGCGCCCACGATCTTCACCCGCCAACAACGGGATCTGATTATGCTGGTAAGTGTATTGTAAGGACGTTGATTTGACATCTAAATGCATGCATAGGCCTTAAGGAAGCGCAGGAAGAAACAGTTGTTTTTAAAAGTGATTTAAACTACGTGAAATACAGAAGTTATTGCGCACATGTGCGAACCAACTCCCTTGCATCTACAAGGATAGGTTAATGCTAGAAATGTGATAGGGAGTGTCATTTAGACAATTGATCTAATTGTGAATGATATTTGTATGCTGTTTGATCTAACAACTATTTTTATTTTTGTGTTTTTTAGACAATGATTGAGCGCAGGTACGACTACCTGCCCAGCGATTTTGAGAAGAGGAAGCTGGCCCTGGAGATCGTGGCCAGGATTGACCAGGAAACGGACACCACCTTCACTTTTATGCAGATCATGCAGCACTGGTCGGACCTCAAGCGACGGCACAAGCCCCGGGTGCGGCGATTTTTTGCAACCCATTTCCCAAGTAAGTACATACCGATTGCATGCTAGATGGAACAAACACAGAAGGTAGGCCTTTATTTAGAAATGCTTTTATTTTCTAGTGTCTGAAATGAACTATCGCATACGACCCACCCGGAGGCGCGCAGTCTGGCCAGTGCGGCATGAATCTGCACCACCAAGTGAAGGTGGTGCATCTCCAGGGCCAACTTCCCACCCCTCCTCTGTAGCTGCGTCAGACCAGCCCCTCGACCTCTCAACAGAGGAGGGGCCTCACCGCATGGGCAGGGAGTCGTACCAAACGACTCAGGCAATACCCTCCGGTATGTGATTTTAGCACACACAGGTACATGCTATTTAAACAAAAACTGATCTCCTTAATCTCTTTTTATAGATGAATATGTAGCGGGTGAAGGATCGGGAGCAGAGAGGGCAGCAGATCCAGCCCAGGAGGAACATGGAGAAGGTGGGTGATGTCACACACACATTCTAAGTGTCATTTGGTTACTGTTGAATCAGACATTAGAAGTGAGCCTATTTTAAATGTCTCTACAGCCTCACATTCCCAGCAGTGGCAGGCCTCAGAGCGTAGGGTGGTCCCCAAAGCTGAGGTCGCCCACCATCGAAGTAAGTTATAATGTAAAAATTTGGAGTATGTGGAAAATGACATAATCAGCAATAAACCTAACTCCCTTGCCAATGTCATTAGCATAATGACATATGGCTTCATCCATTAATTCCTTAGCATAATGACATATGGCCTCATGAGTTAGATTAATAATCATTCCATCCACAGCTGTGAAACATGTATTTGCAGAACAATAATTTTCTTCTCTTTTTTTTACAGACACCACACAGGCCAGATTAGACCAACTCATTGCGAAGGTGTTTCGGCTGGTGGGCTATATACAGGAGCTCAGAGTTTCGATGGGGACCACAGATGAAGAATAATTGTCTGGGGCCTGCCATGCCTTTTTAAATAGTTTTTAATATTTTTAAAATAAAAAAAGTTTCAAGGTTTTAATCCAAATTTAAAATTTTTCAAAATTCTTTTTACAAAAATATTGTTCAATAAAAAGATGATTCAAAACAAAAAAAAAAAAAACAAAATAGCAAAAAAATGTTGAAGTACTAAATAAAAAAAAACAAAAGATAAAACTTGTTTCTGTGTTTTTTTATGTTAAAGAAAAATTCATTAAGGGTTGGTAACAGAAAAACGTAGGAAGAACTAAAAAGAAAACAGCCCAAAATAAAGAAAAATGAAACCACGAGGAAATTGAGGTAAGCATTAAGGGTGCAAAATAAAGAAAAATTAAACTGCGAGGGAATTGAGGTAAGCATTAAGGGCGCAAAATAAAGAAAAAAGAAACCGTAAGGGAATTGAGGTAAGCATTAAGGGCGCAAAATAAAGAAAAATGAAACCGCGAGGGAATTGAGGTAAGCATGAGGTGCAAAATAAGGAAAAACTAAACCGCAAGGGAATTGAGGTAAGCATTAAGGGCGCAAAATAAAGAAAAATTAAACCGCGAGGGAATTGAGGTAAGCATTAAGGGCGCAAAATACAGAAAAAATTAACCGCAAGGGAATTGAGGTAAGCATTAAGGGTGCAAAATAAAGAAAAATAAAACCGTGAGGGAATTGAGGTAAGCGTTAAGGGCGCAAAACACAGAAAAAAGAAACCGCGAGGGAATTGAGGTAAGCATTAAGGGCGCAAAATTAAAAAAAAGAAACCGCGAAGGAATTGAGGTAAGCATTAAGGGCGCCAAATAAAGAAAAATGAAACCGCAAGGGAATTGAGGTAAGCATTGTAGCAGAAGTGAGTGAGAAAAAAGTTGAGACGGGCACATGAATTAGTTAATTTAGGTGTGCGCATGCGTAAGGTCGTACAGATGGCCGTCTGGACGTTTATTTATAGAAAACAAAATTCAGAATCTAACGGCAAACGTAAATATTTCGTTAGAGGCCATGTTGGAAAAAGCAATAAAACGGAAGCCTACGCTGTTTCCTAAGTAACGTAAACGAAAGCTGAAAAATGACATTACCGTTGGCGTACGCAGTGACGAACACTTAACAGAAGGCTCGCGATGCCTGCTTAGAATTACGCGTACACACATACGCCAGCGGAAAGAAAACGAAAAAAAAAACAGATCGACACAAAAACAAAAAACATTTTATGTGTCTCTGAATCAACCCTGTATATTTATGTGGGTGACATTTACCTTAGGGCGCTGTTTCTTGACAAGGTCAGGTTTTTTTGTTAAACTGCCAGGTGGTGAGGCAGGATTTAGTCTAAAAAGCATGTACAACATTGTATCCTTAGGGCCATTCACACCTTCTCACTTACATCCGCTTGGAGTAGAAAAAGCAGACTTGTGCCCATTAAACTCAACGGGCCCTTTTACTTTCACGTTAGCATAGCGTTTTGCATTTTGCCCACAGGGCAGTTGCAACACAGGCCATAGAGGTCTACGGGCAGAGCAGGCAAAGTGAATGCCTTGCACTTTACCTGTGCTGTGTTGCAGTGCAGTGAAAGGGCCAGATGGTCACTTCCACATCTCAGTCCATCGCCAATGCTCCCCGCTGCTTTCATCAGCCTCCATTCTTGCTGGCACCAACTACAGCCACGTTCCTGCTGCCAGGATCCTTCCACTGGGTACCTCCATCCTCCTGGCCCGGACAATGCATGGGTGTCGATGCAGGTATCTTTCTACTGTTGTGCCCTTCAACCTTGACTCTGCCAGGTCCTTCAGTCTTATCAGCCAGAACCTTTCAGCTGTCTCCACCAGCTTCTCTAGGTGCCACAACCTACTTATCACCTGGACAGAGAAAACTAAAGACCATATGCTGTGCCAAACATGTGCAATTTCACATCAATGCAGTGGAAATGCAAAGTGTGAAAGGAGCCCTACAGATTTTATGAGACTATTCTCAATCTTTTCTGCAAAAACATCAGAGAAATTACCTCTTATATAATGCTTATTCTCTAAAATAAAATGTTGATTCTGCCTTTTAAAAAAAGCAAAATGTGCTTTCATGAAGCAGAAAGTAAATACATGCTGCATACAGAGCAAACATAACAGGATTTTCTACCATGATCTTTAGCCGTAGGAAAACAACCACATTACATTTCTTATTCTCTTCCTAAATTTATGAAGACCACCAAGGTGGGGGACTGCAATGCTTGGGTATAGTTAATAATAATTACACAGCCATCCGCTTGTGGACATGTGTTTCAGAGTGTTTGTCCATCATCAGCACAAGGCTGGAGATAGATAGCTGTATGGAAATGAGACTTGGTAGTGGCAGAACATATAGTCAATAGCCCCATTTTAGGCCACAGTTCGAATGCCCATATTTAAAGAATCAAGATAGAGAGTACTCTATGGTACTCCAAACTAGCAATGGTCCCCAATCTTTTTAGCACCAGGGACCACTTACATGGAAGGCAATTGTTCCAAGGCCCAGTGGAGGTTGGGTCAGATATGGGGGGGGGGGGGGTGGTCATGCCTGTACTGACCATTCACAAATAACTGGTGAGGGCACAAGCATGGCTAGAGGTATAGCGGAGCACGGCTCACACATGCATCGTTAGTTCGGGGGTCAGGAACATTTTACTTGAGATCCGGGGGGTTCACAAAGTGGGGCATCCCAAATCAAAAGCCAGGGGTGACTGAAGTTTCTCTTTAAAGTAGACTTACACTGAGTACAGGGGAAGGGAGAGAAGGGCACTCATTTAACTTTACCTCCTATTTATATAGATTACTGGCCTATATGTGGCGATTTGGACTGCAGGGGCCTGAAAATGTCACAGATGCTACTTTGGGCCATACTTTAGGGTTGTGTGGCTCAGGCTGGCCATCTTAAAAAGGCAAAAAAAACAGGATTTTCACTATACTAGGTTTTGTTCCATAGCAAAAGAGCATCCTGATTTGGAATTCCCCTCTGTGTACCCCCAGGATGGCCCACAAAATGTATCTTTCTGATGGTCCCAGGGGAGCGGACCCATCCCTGGTCTCCATGCGGTTTGTGGCATGTTCTCCCTCCCCCAGCCTGTTGGAACAGCTGGGTGTCAGTCCAAGCCACAGCTGTGGAGTGGGGTTGGAAGTTTCATGGGCAAACCTGGTGGTGGGGGATGCCCAGGGGTGAGGGATGCAGGAGGATGCCCAGGGATGTGGAATGCAGGGGGGGTGAATAGAATGAGGGATGCTGGGTGATGGCCATTGGGAGGGATAGAAGGTAACATCCTGTGGGTGCCCCTGGGTTGAGGTTGCAGGAACAATACCTGGGGGTGGGTGAAGTCTGGGGTTGGGTTTGGGTTGCAGCTGATTATCCAGGGGAGGGGGGTATCAGGGGTTAGGGCGGCAGGGGAAGCCGGGGGTTGTAATGCTTGTTGCAGGCTTGAGCATGGGAGATACAGGGGATGCCCAGGATTGGGGTTGCAGTCAGATGTACAGGGCTAATGTTTCAGGTGGATGCCTAGTGTTGGGAGATGCAGGAGATGCCTAGGGGTAGGGTTTTAAGGGGCCCAGTTATGAGAATAGAAAAGTGGGGTCCTAAGGGTGAGCAATGCAGGGGATGCCCGGGGTTAGGTTTCAGGGCCCAGTTGGGGGGTGCATAAGATGCCTGGGGGATGAGATTGCAGGGATTGCCTTTGGGGGTTGAGAATGTTGGGGTTGCACAAGGGTTTTGAATACAGGGGATGCCTGAGGGTTAGGAATGCAGGGGATGCCTGAGGGTTTGGAAAGCAGGGGATGCACAGGTATTGGGAATGCAGGGGATGCCTGTGGGGTTAGAATACAGCGGATGCTCATGGGGCTGGGAATGCAGGGGATGTCCGGAGTGGGGTGGGAATGCAGGGGATGTCCGGAGGGGGGTGGAAATGCAGGGGATGCCTGTAGGGGGTGGGAATGCAGGGAATGTCCGGAGGGGGGTGGAAATGCAGGGGATGTCTGGAGGGGGTGGGAATGCAGGGGATGTCCAGAGGGGGGTGGGAATGCAGGGGATGTCCGGAGGGGGGTGGAAATGCAGGGGATGTCTGGAGGGGGTGGGAATGCAGGGGATGTCCAGAGGGGGGTGGAAATGCAGGGGATGCCTGTAGGGGGTGGGAATGCAGGGGATGTCCGGAGGGGGTGGAAATGCAGGGGATGCCTGGAGGGGGTGGGAATGCAAGGGATGTCCGGAGGGGGGTGGAAATGCAGGTGATGCCTGGAGGGGGTGGGAATGCAGGGGATGTCCAGAGGGGGGTGGAAATGCAGGGGATGCCTGGGGGGGTTGGGAATGCAGGAGATACCTGGTGGGCCCCTAGTTGGCTGCAGACCGGGTGTTGGGAGACTTGTTACTTTGTATTAGGGTATTTTGATCACTTTAATCCCTCTACACCTTTTACCTGCACATTTATGACAAATCCAACGTCATGCTTCTTTAGGACCAGGAGTCTACTAATCTCTAAGTTTGCCAAGTGTACCTCTACCCAAGCAAAGTTTGCACATCAAATGAGTAATCCTATGTATATTATATCAACAGTCTTTTCTGCTTATTGTGCCCCCTTCATAGCACAGCAGTGTTTACATTGAAAATGAGCATGACATGTTAGTAGCTCCTACTGCATTTCTACTTTAATATCCTTCACTGGGCCAAACTGAAAATTACAAAGCACCGTATCTCTGCATTTGATTTTTTCATTATCTCCTCCATCAAGGATTCCTCAACCCCATTAAACCCAGCACACGTTACTCATCTCCGGGTGAAGACAGAGGATTCACTTTCTTCCTGCGCCTGCTGAAAGATGGATGCTTTTGTTCTTTGTGGGAACAGTCTAGCGCTGAATCCATCATGATGTTATAATACGTTGCAGCTTCCTTTTCTGTACCGCTGCAGAGATAACGTGGCAAACAAGGAAATTAATTCATTTTAGGACTGATCAAAGCGATAGAGTGTGAGATTTCATTTTATTTCTAGAAACATGCTGTATCCTTGCATCACCCAGTTGTGGCTCACTTACCCGGGTTACTGCGATACAGCGATTATTATTTACTGGCAGCACTGTGACATAGCAGTAATTACGGGGCGCAGACATTTTTACATTACACAAGGAGCCAACATGCATTTTGAGGCGTTTGTTGTCAACAAACAGGGTTGGTAAATAACTGTTTAATACATTCACTGGGCACATTGTTCTTATTTTAGAACCACATCTACCCACTATTCATTGATACACAGACACCAATTTAATCTAATCTATTTTTTCTTCCCCTTTTTATCCTAAATCAAGCATGAGTGTCCCATCAGTCCCCTCCATTCCAAGGTGGCGGCCCGCATGACCCTGCCTCGGCAACGCAAAAGTATGCTAGAAGTTTCTTTACTACAATTACTTTAAAGGGTAATTCCACTTTTGATGGCATTTTTGAAAGAATCCATTATTGTGGGGCAAAATGATGTCTTCAATGTGCTCAGCTTATCTGTTATTATTTAAAGTGGACCAACACCCAGGGGGGATCGGCCCGGGAATCTATAAGATTCCCGGACCGATCAGATCCCTCCCCGCAGGGCATCCGAAATCGGGATGTCCCGCGGGGAGGAACCCCCCAGGAGGCCCACAATCCTTACCTTACCGGCGATCCAACGGCGCATGCGCGAGACGCGGCCGTGTCTCTCGCTTCCCTCTAGCAGGGCGCGCTCCCGCGCCGGCCGTTTTGTGAATGGCCGGCGCAGGCACGCTCCCTGTTAGAGGGAAGGGAGAGACGCAGCCAATGACAGCGCTCTGGTATGCGCGTCCAAGCGGCTTTGGACGCGCATACCAGAGCGGCTCTGAGCGCTGTCATTGGCCGGACGAGGTCACGTGGGAGTGGGGAGAGGTGAGTTTTTGCGGCGATCGGGGGGGTTTCACACAGCGGGGCACCCCCGATCGGGGTGCCCCACCTAAGTGGACCAACACCCAGGATAGTCAAAATCCTGGGTGTTGGTCCACTTTAAAATGTTCTATTTGTTTGCAACTCTGTGTTGTAAAAGAAAATAGTAAAACAACAACACTGTGTTTTGTACACCAAAGTGGAGATTTCGAGTACATATCATAGACTTCCTCAATCTAGCTTGCTAATCATCTGAATGGCTAAGGCATGCATGACTGATTTAACCCATTCTGCTGAAATTCAACTTGTTCAGTTTTGAACGATCACAGTCTTTTGTTCCAGTAGCAAGAGTTGATGTCTGGGTTCTCAGCTGGAAAGGTCATTAGGCTGCTTATGCCCTTATTCATCAAGCGATAGCGCCAGGTAGTGTCTGACGAGCGCCAGGTCCCGCCAGCTAACGGCGGCTACCGACTCAAGTACGCCCGGCGTCGGCCACAATGACGCATTTATCAAGCTAAATGAGGCTAGCGCCGGCGAGAGCGACAGCTAGCGCAGGATTCATCATGTAGCCGACTGCAACGAACAGCGCCGCTGCTAATCCCATCACAGCGCCAGGTATGACCTGTCGCTCCCTGGCGATGTTCAATGCATTTCAATGGAGCAATCTTTAATTAATCATAATTACTTGCTATTAATGTTTTTTTTTTTTTTTTTTTATGTCAAAAATTCTGTGACCACTTCTGCAATGTTCAGAATTGATATTACAGGTCTGATATTAATGTATTCATATTACAAAATGTTTATAAAAACTTGTATCATTTTACAATCAAAAAATATGGTTGTTTGGGGGTTAAAAACTATTTTAAATCCATCGCCGCCAGCGCTCTGGGGTTTAAACAAGGAATTCACAGCGCGAAAAAATTCGGAGCGTGATTTGTTAATGAATCTGCAGCAAGCCGTTCGCTCTGGCCATTCGTTGTCAGGCGCACCCATACAACGCTGAACCTGTGAAACAGCGACCCCTAAGCCCGTATTCAACATTACCGCACACCGACTGAGTCGCTGTCAACAAGCAAACCCCGGCCAAGCACAGCGAATACTAGCTGGCGCTGTGAAAATCACGCTACTGGCGCTCATCTGTCGCTACCTGGCGCTATTAATGAATCGGCCTCCCCGACAAGCAGGCTGATTCATTACTAGCAGCAGGTAGCGACAGATGAGCGTCTGTAGCAGGCATTTCAGAGCACCCGCTAGTAGTCGCTGTGCTCGGCCGTGGTTCGCTAGTTCAGAGCGCCTCAGTCGCTGTGCAGCATTGATGTATACGTTGTGGGGAGTCGCTATATGAGCTGTACAGCACTGTATGGGAGCGAATGGTAGCGACCGACTCACATCATATTCATCAAAAAAACAGCCTCACACACTGCCGGCGCTCAAAAATGCTTCGCTGTAGGCCAGAGCGCTGTGTGTTTAAAGGCTGTTTTTGAACATGTATCCACCAGTAACAAAGCGAAAAAATATGGAATTAAATTGTAATAACATTGTGACATGAACACATAAATGCCAGACCTGTAATGTCAATTCTGCATAAATATATAAAAAATTAAAAAAAAAATTTAAAAAATTGCTTTTTTCTAGCCCAGGAGAGGTCACAACATCATTTGAGAGTAAAAAAAAAAAAAATTATAAAAACCCCCTGTTTAAAGAGAAGTAATAGAACGTCCATTGAAATGTATGCTCTGTACGCTGAGGCTGGGATAATGATGAATCGGACGCTACATGGCGTTATCCCAGTCACTCAACAGAATCGGCTTCATAAATGTGTAATTGCGTGCTGTGGCCGGCGTTCTCATGCCGCTACCTGTCGCTTAACAGCCACTACCTGTCACTATCCCTTCATGAATATGGCCCTTAGTCAAGGCTGCTAACCTGTTACATTGTTTCACCTGTTACATTGGAAGCACTGTGGAACTTGTAGTCCATTGTTTTTACTCAAAGCCATGAAAACCACTCCCACTGAATATACAATTATAACGTAAATGTTTATTTTACATTCCAAAAAAGGAAAACAATAAGGTAAAAAACCCAACAAAAAGGGAGTTTTCCTTTAAATGCGTTTTTAAGGACAAGCAACATTCTTACAGTAGTAGTATTAAAGTGAGTTTTGAATTTCTTACTAGTTCCCTTGTAGGACACATCTGGAATCCAAATTGCAGGTTGGCAATAAGAAGTTAAATTGCAAATATATTTTCCCACCATGACGTTTTTCCCCAAAATAGATTTACAGAACTTTTTAAACAGATGACTTTCATCAAACAGAAAGGAATCATCTGGCAGTAAGTGTATCACTCTGTACCAGTGCCCTGGGCTGTGAGTATCAGTGCAACTACAGGCTTTCTGGCACACGGGGCAAGGATTCAAATCTGTTCCTTCCATCTGTTCTCAGGACCCCCTTTGGTGCCCCCCTGACCTGTTGCACCTGGGGCCCTCCCTGCTCCCCCCTAGCTGTGCCCCTGGTTAGGGAGACACTACGTTTATTGATCATAATAGAAATGGTTAACTCAGCTAAGCAATGGATTTAGTTTTCCTGGTACAGTAGCTCTGAATGTCACACATATGGCATGTATCACCTTTCCTATTAAAATGGATCAAAAAGTCTATGAGACTCCAGGGCAGGCATACTCTCCCTTGGGCATCCGTATTCGGGATGCCCCACTGTGTAAAAAACCCCAGGTCGCCCAATAAACTCACTTTCTACAGAATCCAAAAGCACATTCTGGAGTAGCGGCCGCTCCCTGCTATACCTTTAGAAGTGCACACGCCAGCGTCAGGCATTCGTGAATGGCCGGTGCATGTACGCTACCTGTCAGCGGGCAGCAGGGATGCGTCCGCAGGCGCCCTTGGCTAGACACATCTGGAGACGTGTGCTTAGACAAGCCTAGACGAGTTATCGTGAGTGCAGTTGAGTGCGCTGATTGGAAGGGAGGCAACGCATGTTCCGTAGGATGGGGAGGGGGCGTTAGACTGGGCGACTTAGGGGGTTTCACACAGTGGGGCATCCTGGGATTTGGTTTACTTTAAGGTAGCAAAAGTTTACATTAGGGTGGGATCTAGAAATCAGATCCACTTATTTGTTCCAGGAGTGGAATCTGAGAAGAAGAGAGCAAACAAAAGCTTAGGGACCCTACGCCAGAGCTGTCCCAGGCAGCAACTACTGACACCCGTGGAGGACGTCAAGGCCCAGGTACACTTAACAGGCTGTACTTTGTCAGGGAGTGTGCTACTGACATTACAACTGAAAGGTAAGTGTGTTGGATTGCCCCACACCCCCTGTGCACCATCCCCTTGCCAGTGTGGGCAATACCTGCTCCACAACAGAGAGTGGAGTACCATCAACAAGGACGTAACCATATCTTACCAAGTGTTATCTGGCAATGTGCTGTGGACTACATTGGTGCTAGCAGTTGTTGCACAGAACGCTAACTATTTAGCTTTAATTGTTGCACTAGGTATTGACCGGCTTATATCAGCGTCTGTTGGACCCGGTTGCCGTTTATCCCAGCCTCACCCTCTTTCAAACTGTATGCCATGGCTGCTCCATTGCTGCTTACAATGACTAAATTCTGATACTGCCTCAATTGCACTACTCCTTTTTTTCTATGTCAGGAACTTGCTTAATGGAGTTGGAACTTGGGGAATGGTTAAATCACCCTCCACCTGATGTACTTAAACTGGACCAACAGCCTTGCACAGTTGGAAAAGAAAGATAGTGGCCATTTTGGAGCTAATTCACATGGAGGACTACACCTCAGCCACACCCCTAGATCCAACAATAAACAGGGTGGGGGTGTGGGCATCCTGCTATCCGAACTCTGCTCCTTTAACCCACTCCCTGCCCTGCCATCTCTATCCTTCTCATCTTTTGAAGTTCACTGTGTTCATTTACATTATCCCTGTAACCTGAAAATTGCTGCCATCTACCGCCCTCCTGGAACTACTACTCTTTTCTCTGACCACTTTTCTACCTGGCTCCTTCAGTTTCTGTCCACAGACATCCCCCCAATCATCATGGGTGACTTTAACATACCTGTTGACACTAGCAACCCTGCTGCCACCAGACTACTGTTACTAACCTTATCTTTCGGTCTCAAGCAATAGTCTACTGCACCAGCTAGGGATGAGCGAATCGATCCGGACGAATTTCGATCCGAATTTCATGAAAAATTTGATTCAGATCGAATCCGAATTTCCCCGCGATTCGATCGCTCGAAGTTTTCCTTTAACATCCATTCATTTACATACAGGCATTCTAAGATGGCGGACGGGACATGTCTGGACATCTATCCCGCGCCAGTGCAAGCTGGGGCAGTCACATGCAGCCTATCAGCAGCCAGCCCGGTGACGTCACAGCGCTATTTAAGTCGGCCATCTTGCTTTTCCTTCCTCATTTCTCTATTGCATTCGTGCGAGACAGAACGCTGTAGTGAGGGAGAGAGGCAGTTAGACAGGCAGGGACAGACAGGGACAGGCTGGAGACAGGCAGGAGACAGACAGAAAGTCAGCGAAAAACAGGGAAAGTTAGGAAAAATCGGAGGCAGTCACAGGGAGATTTTTTTTTTTTTTCATCCAGCCTGAGTGTTTGTTACTGGCTGGCTGACAGGCTTTGTTAGCGTTTTCAGGCTGCTTATACTAACTAACTGTGCATATATACTGAACTGATCTTAAGTCTGCTGTGAGGCATCCCATTCTGTGACTACACCAGCCTCTATTTAAGACCATATAACCATTTGCACTTATTCTAATTGAAATTAGGCCTGATAAAGACACTTTTGCTGTGCATAGCACTACTGGACCCTGCCAGGTGCACTTCTTTTTTGGGGCATCCCCTTCTGTGACTACACCAGCCTCTATTTAAGACCATATAACCATTTGCACTTTTTGTAATTGAAATTAGGCCTGATAAAGACACTTTTGCTGTGCATAGCACTACTGGACCCTGCCAGGTGCACTCCTTTTTGGGGCATCCCATTCTGTGACTACAGCAGCCTCTATTTAAGACCATATAACCATTTGCACTTATTCTAATTGAAATTAGGCCTGATAAAGACACTTTTGCTGTGCATAGCACTACTGGACCCTGCCAGGTGCACTTCTTTTTTGGGGCATCCCATTCTGTGACTACAGCAGCCTCTATTTAAGACCATATAACCATTTGCACTTATTCTAATTGAAATTAGGCCTGATAAAGACACTTTTGCTGTGCATAGCACTACTGGACCCTGCCAGGTGCACTTCTTTTTTGGGGCATCCCATTCTGTGACTACACCGGCCTCTATTTAAGACCATATAACCATTTGCACTTTTTGTAATTGAAATTAGGCCTGATAAAGACACTTTTGCTGTGCATAGCACTACTGGACCCTGCCAGGTGCACTCCTTTTTGGGGCATCCCATTCTGTGACTACAGCAGCCTCTATTTAAGACCATATAACCATTTGCACTTATTCTAATTGAAATTAGGCCTGATAAAGACACTTTTGCTGTGCATAGCACTACTGGACCCTGCCAGGTGCACTCCTTTTTGGGGCATCCCATGCTGTGACTACAGCAGCCTCTATTTAAGACCATATAACCATTTGCACTTATTCTAATTGAAATTAGGCCTGATAAAGACACTTTTGCTGTGCATAGCACTACTGGACCCTGCCAGGTGCACTTCTTTTTTGGGGCATCCCATTCTGTGACTACACCAGCCTCTATTTAAGACCATATAACCATTTGCACTTTTTGTAATTGAAATTAGGCCTGATAAAGACACTTTTGCTGTGCATAGCACTACTGGACCCTGCCAGGTGCACTTCTTTTTTGGGGCATCCCATTCTGTGACTACACCAGCCTCCATTTAAGACCATATAACCATTTGCACTTTTTGTAATTGAAATTAGGCCTTATAAAGACACTTTTGCTGTGCATAGCAGTACTGGACCCTGCCAGGTGCACTCCTTTTTGGGGCATCCCATTCTGTGACTACAGCAGCCTCTATTTAAGACCATATAACCATTTGCACTTATTCTAATTGAAATTAGGCCTGATAAAGACAGTTTTGCTGTGCATATTCTTACTGCTGCCTGCCAGGTGCACTTCTTTTTTGGGGCATCCCATTCTGTGACTACACCATCCTCTGTTTAAGACCATATAACCATTTGCACTTATTCTAATTGAAATTAGGCCTGATAAAGAGACTTTTGCGGTGCATATTCTTACTGCTGCCTGCCAGGTGCACTCCTTTTTGGGGCATCCCATTCTGTGACTACAGCAGCCTCTATTTAAGACCATATAACCATTTGCACTTATTCTAATTGAAATTAGGCCTGATAAAGACACTTTTGCTGTGCATAGCACTACTGGACCCTGCCAGGTGCACTTCTTTTTTGGGGCATCCCATTCTGTGACTACACCAGCCTCTATTTAAGACCATATAACCATTTGCACTTTTTGTAATTGAAATTAGGCCTGATAAAGACACTTTTGCTGTGCATAGCACTACTGGTCCCTGCCAGGTGCACTCCTTTTTGGGGCATCCCATTCTGTGACTACAGCAGCCTCTATTTAAGACCATATAACCATTTGCACTTATTCTAATTGAAATTAGGCCTGATAAAGACACTTTTGCTGTGCATAGCACTACTGGTCCCTGCCAGGTGCACTCCTTTTTGGGGCATCCCATTCTGTGACTACAGCAGCCTCTATTTAAGACCATATAACCATTTGCACTTATTCTAATTGAAATTAGGGCTGATAAAGACACTTTTGCTGTGCATAGCACTACTGGACCCTGCCAGGTGCACTTCTTTTTTGGGGCATCCCATTCTGTGACTACACCAGCCTCTATTTAAGACCATATAACCATTTGCACTTATTCTAATTGAAATTAGGCCTGATAAAGACACTTTTGCTATGCATATTCTTACTGCTGCCTGCCAGGTGCACTCCTTTTTGGGGCATCCCATTCTGTAACATACCATTAGCCTCTGCATTTACTGTAAGCTGCACAGTTATTTAAATAAATTTGGCCTGTATGAGCCTGCTAACACACTGCTGCTGTGTGCATATATACTGATCTCAAGTCAGCTTGGGGCATCCCATTCTGTAACATACCATTAGCCTCTGCATTTACTGTAAGCTGCACAGTTATTTAAAGAAATTTGGCCTGTATGAGCCTGCTAACACACTGCTGCTGTGTGCATATATACTGATCTCAAGTCTGCTTGGGGCATCCCGTTCTGTAACATACCATTAGCCTCTGCATTTACTGTAAGCTGCACAGTTATTTAAATAAATTTGGCCTGTATGAGCCTGCTAACACACTGCTGCTGTGTGCATATATACTGATCTCAAGTCAGCTTGGGGCATCCCATTCTGTAACATACCATTAGCCTCTGCATTTACTGTAAGCTGCACAGTTATTTAAAGAAATTTGGCCTGTATGAGCCTGCTAACACACTGCTGCTGTGTGCATATATACTGATCTCAAGTCAGCTTGGGGCATCCCATTCTGTAACATACCATTAGCCTCTGCATTTACTGTAAGCTGCACAGTTATTTAAAGAAATTTGGCCTGTATGAGCCTGCTAACACACTGCTGCTGTGTGCATATATACTGATCTCAAGTCAGCTTGGGGCATCCCATTCTGTAACATAACATAACCTACCTACCATACTAAGCAGCTCTCTTATTTAAACTAAGCAGGCCTCTTATTTACACTAAGCAGCTCTCTTATTTAAACTAAGCATGCCTCTTATTTACACTAAGCAGCTCTCTTATTTAAGCTAAGCAGCTCTCTTATTTAAACTAAGCAGGCCTCTTGGAGGCTGATTGTCCACTTTTGGGTGTGCATCTATATTCGGTTTCATATACAGTGGGGTATCCCAATTTGTAAGATAACCTACCCCAACCATGTAAACTAAAGGTTACGTCCTTCCAGAAGGAAAACTTATGCCGAACACTATTTTTGTTAGGGGCATTGACCTTTGGATTGATCGGCATGAAATTAAGTATGGCGCTGTAAAGAAGGTCAAAATGATGTCTCATACTTGGATTATTGTTACTTTTTGTTCAGCTGGAAATATAACAGGCCACACGGGCATCCCAAGGCACATGCTATTTTAAACCTATCTGTTATACAACATAAGCGTTGATCAGCATCAGCTGCTTTATTAAGCTACTTCAGTTTGCACTTGTTTTTGACTGCTTTTAATAAACCAGGCCGCAGGGCACCCCAAAGCTGCACCTTGCACCCCATCTGGTATACAACATAAGCGTTGATCAGCATCAGCTTCATTAAGCTACTTCAGTTTGCACTTCCTTTTTGACTGCTTTCATTTAACCAGGCCGCAGGGCACCCCAAAGCTGCACCTTGCACCCTACCTGTTTATACTAAATAAGCATCTACAGCCTCAGCTTTATTAAGTTATTGCATTTTGAATTGGTTTTGGTCTGCTTTAAATACACCAGGCCGCAGGGCATCCCAAACCTGCATGTTGCACCCCATCTGTTATACTAAATAAGCGTTGATCAGCATCAGCTTTATTAAGCTATTGCATTTTGCATTGGTTTTTGTACTGCTGCCAAAACACTAGCCCATATGGGCATCCCAAACCAGCACATGTCACCCTATCTGTTATATTAAATAAGCTTCTACAGGCCCTTTTTTCATTTATTTCTTTTTATTTATATAGAGCTGCAATAGCTTATATTGTGAGGTAAATTTGCCATTTTGCAGCATAATATAGAGCAGCCCCTGTGTAAATCTGAGGGGCAATAGCTTATATAGTGCGGTAAAATTGCCATTTTGCTTCGTTATATAGAGCAGGCCCTGTGTAAATCTGAGGGGCAATAGCTTATATTGTGAGGTAAATTTGCCATTTTGCAGCATAATATAGAGCAGCCCCTGTGTAAATCTGAGGGGCAATAGCTTATATAGTGAGGTAAATTTGCCATTTTGCTTCGTTATATAGAGCAGGCCCTGTGTAAATCTGAGGGGCAATAGTTTATATTATGAGGTAAATTCATGGTTTTGCACCATTATATGGAGCAGCCCCTGTGTAAATCTGAGGGGCAATAGCTTATATTGTGAGGTAAATTTGCCATTTTGCTTTGTTATATAGCCCAGTTGCCATCTAAATCAACTACTGTCCGGCCAGTACAGCTTTTCCAGGGCAAACTCTGCTAATTGCGGACACAAGTCAAGTTTGGCTTCCCAGCAAATCCAGTGGATCCTGAAGGTGTGTTGGCATGGTCATGTCAAGGTATGACATGACCTGCTGTTTGAGGTCCAGCTCCAGGTCTTCCTGCTGCTCATGAGTAGACTCACTATGCGGGTGTAGAAAGCTACTCACTAGCGACTGAAGACTGAGGCTGCTGCTGATGGAGCTGCTGCTGCTGCTCCTTCCACCCCCCCAGCAGCCATGGCAGTGGAAGGTGATCGCAGAGGTCCCCCCGAGTCAGACCTGCGGGAGTATGGGCCATGGCGCAGATAGACATCGCCCAACTGACTACGTGGGATGTCTCTGTAGTAGGTCAGTTTGTCCTCCCTCTCAGTGGGCGTAAAAAATGCCCCCATTTTGTGCCGGAAGCGAGGGTCCAATAAGTTGGAGAGCCAGAAGTCTTCCCGCTGACAAATGGAGACAATTCTGCGCTCACTAGTACGCAAGCATGTGAGCATGCATCGTGCCATTTGTGCAAGTGACTCGGAGGGACTACCTGTCTCCATCTCCACTGTAAACTGCCACGGTGTGTCTGGGTCCTCTGTCTCGCCTTCCTCACAACCCTCTAGCTCCTGTGGCTGCTCCTGCTCCTCCTCTCCTGTCAGATGACTAGATAAAATGGTCATTTTGTGAAACCTAAACTGTGGTTTGCTGTGCCCCACCCCCTCCTCCTCCTCCACTTCAGCCCCCACAGGCTTCATGTGGCTGTGAAATGTATGTGCCATGTCTCCAGTGCCCTGACCAGCCATGGTTTCCAACATGTGTTGTAGTACATGAAGCAGTGGAATCTCATCGTTCATCTCATAGTCCTAGCAACTGACTAATAACGTAGCTTCCTCAAAGGGCCTGAGCAAACGGTCGGTGTCACGTATGAGCTGCCAATGGTTTACATTGAATTTACACAGGGGTGTCCCCCTATCCGTTTGGATCATACAGAAATCCGTGATGGCTTTTCTCTGTTCCTATAGTGCAGTGGTCCTCAACCCTGTCCTCAAGGCCCACCAACATGTCATGTTTTTTGGATCTCCAAATAGCCAGCTCTATTGCTCTGAAGCTGCACTAATTACTCCACCTGTGCATCTTTGTGGAGATCTGCAAAACCTGGCCTGTTGGTGGGCCTTGAGGACAGGGTTGGGGACCACTGCTATAGTGGATCCTGCATATGGAGGGTGGAATTCCAACGGGTGGAAACATCGCAAATCAGACTATGGTGGGGTACACCGTTGTGACGCTGAGGCTCAATAAGGTTGTGCTTGGTGGTGTAGGAGTGCCAGAAGTGCATGCTAACTTTCTTTCCTGTTGTTCGGATGTCTTTCAGATGGGGGCAAGACTTCAGAAAACGCTTGACAACTAGACTGAACACGTGTGCCATGTCAGGACGCATGACTCTGGCTTCCTTGTCGCAGCGCAAGATGTTCTTCCAAGTGTAATGCAGCAGGCTGGACTTATGGTGACGCTGTCTTAGAGGAGAAATCCCTCAGACATCAAGATTAAAAATTCCAAGAATTTTTGAGGCAAATGATAGCTAGTTGTTTCTGATTTAATTACAAGGTGGAAACACACCCTCAAACAAAACTTCACTTTGGCAATACTATTGCATTTGTCTATTCATAATTTTATGTATATACACTAACTAACCTACTTTTTCTCCACAGGATGCTGCATGAAACACTGCCACATCGCTGAGTAGCTGATTTTTCCTAACAACAGTCCGCAATAATTCACTGCTGCTGCTGCTGCCGCCGCCAGCGCCGCAGACTCCAGGGACCCTCTTCCACTACCTCGTCTTGCATCACCTCCTCCCACGACACTCTCCTCATCACTAATTGCCGGCTAGTGGAAGAAGAGGCGAGTGTCTCCTCCACTTCTTGGCTGGGCAGTAGCTGCTGAATTTTATGATTATCTTTATCAGATCTTCATCAATGGATAGTGGAGCTGAACCCAAAGCATAACAGACAGACAGTTGACTGGGGGTGTCAGATGCCACTTGTGATGCAGTGGACTGCTTTTGCAGCACTTCGAGACAAAGTTGCTTCATTGGCTGACACAATGACTGGTAAAGCTGTGGAACATATGGTTGAAAAGCAAGAATAACCATTTGTTTTTATATGAAAAAGACCCTGGTTTATACAGATTTTTTTTTTTCCAGAGACTGCCCTGCGTGGAAATGAATGGCGCATGGATCATCCAAGCTTTCCTCCCAACAATGCCTGATGTATTCCAGTAGATTGATGACGGGGACAGACCTACACTACAGAAAGATGGATCGTGCAAAACAGATTTAAGGCGCTGCTCTCCAGTTACAGACATTCCTCCGCATCGGACCACAAGTAAGTATTGATAAAAAATCCTTTACGTTACTCTTACTTTTTATTAATATTCTTCGGATAAGACGGATCATACATGATTCCAGATTAAAAATTCCAAGAATTTTTGAGGGCTAATTAGTCAGAGGCAATGATACCTTCTTGTTTCTGATTTATTAAAAGGTGGAAACACACCCTCAAACAAAACTTCACTTTGGCAACACTTTTGCATTTGTTTATTCATAATTTTATGTAGATATTACTAACTAAGCTACTTTTTCTCCACATGACTCTCCACAGGGTGTGATTCATCCAATTTTTGGCCTCCTGAAGCCAACCCCAGGGTCTCTTTAAAGTAATGTTTGGGCTCCTGCTGCTGCTGCTGCCAACTCCAGGGTGGGATTCATCCAATTTTTGGTCTGCTGAAGCCAACCCCAGTGTCTCTTTAAAGTAATGTTTGGGCTCCTGCTGCTGCTGCCAACTCCAGGGTGTGATTCATCCAATTTTTGGGCTCCTGAAGCCAACCCCAGTGTCTCTTTAAAGTAATGTTTGGGCTCCTGCTGCTGCTGCTGCTGCCAACTCCAGGGTGTGATTCATCCAATTTTTGGGCTCCTGAAGCCAACCCCAGTGTCTCTTTAAAGTAATGTTTGGGCTCCTGCTGCTGCTGCTACTGCCAACTCCAGGGTGTGATTCATCCAATTTTTGGGCTCCTGAAGCCAACCCCAGTGTCTCTTTAAAGTAATATTTGGGCTCCTGCTGCTGCCAACTCCAGGGTGTGATTCATCCAATTTTTGGGCTCCTGAAGCCAACCCCAGTGTCTCTTTAAAGTAATGTTTGGGCTCCTGCTGCTGCTGCCAACTCCAGGGTGTGATTCATCCAATTTTTGGGCTCCTGAAGCCAACCCCAGTGTCTCTTTAAAGTAATATTTGGGCTCCTGCTGCTGCTGCTGCCAACTCCAGGGTGTGAATCATCCAATTTTTGGGCTCCTGAAGCCAACCCCAGTGTCTCTTTAAAGTAATGTTTGGGCTCCTGCTGCTGCTGCCAACTCCAGGGTGTGATTCATCCAATTTTTGGGCTCCTGAAGCCAACCCCAGTGTCTCTTTAAAGTAATATTTGGGCTCCTGCTGCTGCTGCTGCCAACTCCAGGGTGTGATTCATCCAATTTTGGGGCTCCTGAAGCCAACCCCAGTGTCTCTTTAAAGTAATGTTTGGGCTCCTGCTGCTGCTGCTGCCAACTCCAGAGTGTGATTCATCCAATTTTGGGGCTCCTGAAGCCAACCCCAGTGTCTCTTTAAAGTAATATTTGGGCTCCTGCTGCTGCTGCTGCCAACTCCAGGGTGTGATTCATCCAATTTTTGGGCTCCTGAAGCCAACCCCATGGTCTCTTTAAAGTAATGTTTGGGCTCCTGCTGCTGCTGCTGCCAACTCCAGGGTGGGATTCATCCAATTTTTGGGCTGCTGAAGCCAACCCCAGTGTCTCTTTAAAGTAATGTTTGGGCTCCTGCTGCTGCTGCCAACTCCAGGGTGTGATTCATCCAATTTTTGGGCTCCTGAAGCCAACCCCAGTGTCTCTTTAAAGTAATGTTTGGGCCCCTGCTGCTGCTGCTGCTGCCAACTCCAGGGTGTGATTCATCCAATTTTTGGACTCCGGAAGCCAACCCCAGTGTCTCTTTAAAGTAATGTTTTGGCTCCTGCTGCTACTGCCAACTCCAGGGTGTGATTCATCCAATTTTTGGGCTCCTGAAGCCAACCCCAGTGTCTCTTTAAAGTAATATTTGGGCTCCTGCTGCTGCCAACTCCAGGGTGTGATTCATCCAATTTTTGGGCTCCTGAAGCCAACCCCAGTGTCTCTTTAAAGTAATATTTGGGCTCCTGCTGCTGCTGCTGCCAACTCCAGGATGTGATTTATCCAATTTTTGGGCTCCTGAAGCCAACCCCAGTGTCTCTTTAAAGTAATATTTGGGCTCCTGCTGCTGCTGCTGCCAACTCCAGGGTGTGATTCATCCAATTTTTGGGCTCCTGAAGCCAACCCCAGTGTCTCTTTAAAGTAATGTTTGGGCTCCTGCTGCTGCTGCCAACTCCAGGGTGTGATCCATCCAATTTTTGGGCTCCTGAAGCCAACCCCAGTGTCTCTTTAAAGTAATGTTTGGGCTCCTGCTGCTGCTGCCAACTCCAGGGTGTGATTCATCCAATTTTTGGGCTCCTGAAGCCAACCCCAGTGTCTCTTTAAAGTAATGTTTGGGCTCCTGCTGCTGCTGCTGCCAACTCCAGGGTGTGATTCATCCAATTTGTGGGCTCCTGAAGCCAACCCCAGTGTCTCTTTAAAGTAATATTTGGGCTCCTGCTGCTGCTGCTGCCAACTCCAGGGTGTGATTCATCCAATTTTTGGGCTCCTGAAGCCAACCCCAGTGTCTCTTTAAAGTAATGTTTGGGCTCCTGCTGCTGCTGCCAACTCCAGGGTGTGATTCATCCAATTTTTGGGCTCCTGAAGCCAACCCCAGTGTCTCTTTAAAGTAATATTTGGGGTTGGCTGCTGCTGCTGCCAACTCCAGGGTGTGATTCATCCAATTTTTGGGCTCCTGAAGCCAACCCCAGTGTCTCTTTAAAGTAATGTTTGGGCTCCTGCTGCTGCTGCCAACTCCAGGGTGTGATTCATCCAATTTTTGGGCTCCTGAAGCCAACCCCAGTGTCTCTTTAAAGTAATGTTTGGGCTCCTGCTGCTGCTGCCAACTCCAGGGTGTGATTCATCCAATTTTTGGGCTCCTGAAGCCAACCCCAGTGTCTCTTTAAAGTAATGTTTGGGCTTCTGCTGCTGCTGCCAACTCCAGGGTGTGATTCATCCAATTTTTGGGCTCCTGAAGCCAACCCCAGTGTCTCTTTAAAGTAATGTTTGGGCTCCTGCTGCTGCTGCCAACTCCAGGGTGTGATTCATCCAATTTTTGAGCTCCTGAAGCCAACCCCAGTGTCTCTTTAAAGTAATATTTGGGCTCCTGCTGCTGCTGCCAACTCCAGGGTGTGATTCATCCAATTTTTGGGCTCCTGAAGCCAACCCCAATGTCTCTTTAAAGTAATGTTTGGGCTCCTGCTGCTGCTGCTGCCAACTTCTGCCAACTCCAGGGTGTGATTCATCCAATTTTTGGGCTCCTGAAGCCAACCCCAGTGTCTCTTTAAAGTAATGTTTGGGCTCCTGCTGCTGCTGCCATCTTCTGCCAACTCCAGGGTGTGATTCATCCAATTTTTGGGCTCCTGAAGCCAACCCCAGGGTCTCTTTGAAGTAATGTTTGGGCTCCTGTTGCTGCTGCTGCCAACTTCTGCCAACTCCAGGGTGTGATTCATCCAATTTTTGGGCTCCTGAAGCCAACTCCAGTGTATATTTGGGCTCCTGCTGCTGCTGCTGCCAACTCCAGGGTGTGAATCATCCAATTTTTGGGCTCCTGAAGCCAACTCCAGTGTCTCTTTAAAGTAATATTTGGGCTCCTGCTGCTGCTTGCAACTCCAGGGTGTGATTCATCCAATTTTTGGGCTCCTGAAGCCAACCCCAGTGTCTCTTTCAGCCAATGTTTGGGCTCCTGCTGCTGCCAACTCCAGGGTGTGATTCATCCATTTTTTGGCCTCCTGAAGCCAACCCCAGTGTCTCTTTAAAGTAATATTTGGGCTGCTCCTGCTGCTGCTGCCAACTCCAGGGTGTGATTCATCCAATTTTTGGCCTCCTGAAGCCAACCCCAGTGTCTCTTTAAAGTAATATTTGGGCTCCTGCTGCTGCTGCTGCCAACTCCAGGACGTGATTCATCCAATGTTTGTCCTCCTGAAGCCAACCCCAGTGTCTCTTTAAAGTAATATTTGGGCTCCTGCTGCTGCTGCTGCCAACTCCAGGGTGTGATTCATCCAATTTTTGGGCTCCTGAAGCCAACTCCAGTGTATATTTGGGCTCCTGCTGCTGCCAACTCCAGGGTGTGAATCATCCAATTTTTGGGCTCCTGAAGCCAACCCCAGTGTCTCTTTAAAGTAATATTTGGGCTCCTGCTGCTGCTGCTGCCAACTCCAGGGTGTGATTCATCCAATTTTTGGGCTCCTGAAGCCAACTCCAGTGTCTCTTTAAAGTAATGTTTGGGCTCCTGCTGCTGCTGCTGCTGCCAACTCCAGGGTGTGATTCATCCAATGTTTGGGCTCCTGAAGCCAACCCCAGTGTCTCTTTAAAGTAATGTTTGGGCTCCTGCTGCTGCTGCCAACTCCAGGGTGTGATTCATCCAATTTTTGGGCTCCTGAAGCCAACCCCAGGGTCTCATTAAAGTAATGTTTGGGCTCCTGCTGCTGCTGCTGCCAACTCCAGGGTGGGATTCATCCAATTTTTGGTCTGCTGAAGCCAACCCCAGTGTCTCTTTAAAGTAATGTTTGGGCTCCTGCTGCTGCTGCCAACTCCAGGGTGTGATTCATCCAATTTTTGGGCTCCTGAAGCCAACCCCAGTGTCTCTTTAAAGTAATGTTTGGGCTCCTGCTGCTGCTGCTGCTGCCAACTCCAGGGTGTGATTCATCCAATTTTTGGACTCCTGAGGCCAACCCCAGTGTCTCTTTAAAGTAATGTTTTGGCTCCTGCTGCTACTGCCAACTCCAGGGTGTGATTCATCCAATTTTTGGGCTCCTGAAGCCAACCCCAGTGTCTCTTTAAAGTAATATTTGGGCTCCTGCTGCTGCCAACTCCAGGGTGTGATTCATCCAATTTTTGGGCTCCTGAAGCCAACCCCAGTGTCTCTTTAAAGTAATATTTGGGCTCCTGCTGCTGCTGCTGCCAACTCCAGGGTGTGAATCATCCAATTTTTGGGCTCCTGAAGCCAACCCCAGTGTCTCTTTAAAGTAATGTTTGGGCTCCTGCTGCTGCTGCCAACTCCAGGGTGTGAATCATCCAATTTTTGGGCTCCTGAAGCCAACCCCAGTGTCTCTTTAAAGTAATGTTTGGGCTCCTGCTGCTGCTGCCAACTCCAGGGTGTGATTCATCCAATTTTTGGGCTCCTGAAGCCAACCCCAGTGTCTCTTTAAAGTAATATTTGGGCTCCTGCTGCTGCTGCTGCCAACTCCAGGGTGTGATTCATCCAATTTTGGGGCTCCTGAAGCCAACCCCAGTGTCTCTTTAAAGTAATGTTTGGGCTCCTGCTGCTGCTTCCAACTCCAGAGTGTGATTCATCCAATTTTGGGGCTCCTGAAGCCAACCCCAGTGTCTCTTTAAAGTAATATTTGGGCTCCTGCTGCTGCTGCTGCCAACTCCAGGGTGTGATTCATCCAATTTTTGGGCTCCTGAAGCCAACCCCATGGTCTCTTTAAAGTAATGTTTGGGCTCCTGCTGCTGCTGCTGCCAACTCCAGGGTGGGATTCATCCAATTTTTGGGCTGCTGAAGCCAACCCCAGTGTCTCTTTAAAGTAATGTTTGGGCTCCTGCTGCTGCTGCCAACTCCAGGGTGTGATTCATCCAATTTTTGGGCTCCTGAAGCCAACCCCAGTGTCTCTTTAAAGTAATGTTTGGGCTCCTGCTGCTGCTGCCAACTCCAGGGTGTGATTCATCCAATTTTTGGACTCCGGAAGCCAACCCCAGTGTCTTTTTAAAGTAATGTTTTGGCTCCTGCTGCTACTGCCAACTCCAGGGTGTGATTCATCCAATTTTTGGGCTCCTGAAGCCAACCCCAGTGTCTCTTTAAAGTAATATTTGGGCTCCTGCTGCTGCCAACTCCAGGGTGTGATTCATCCAATTTTTGGGCTCCTGAAGCCAACCCCAGTGTCTCTTTAAAGTAATATTTGGGCTCCTGCTGCTGCTGCTGCCAACTCCAGGATGTGATTTATCCAATTTTTGGGCTCCTGAAGCCAACCCCAGTGTCTCTTTAAAGTAATATTTGGGCTCCTGCTGCTGCTGCTGCCAACTCCAGGGTGTGATTCATCCAATTTTTGGGCTCCTGAAGCCAACCCCAGTGTCTCTTTAAAGTAATGTTTGGGCTCCTGCTGCTGCTGCCAACTCCAGGGTGTGATCCATCCAATTTTTGGGCTCCTGAAGCCAACCCCAGTGTCTCTTTAAAGTAATGTTTGGGCTCCTGCTGCTGCTGCCAACTCCAGGGTGTGATTCATCCAATTTTTGGGCTCCTGAAGCCAACCCCAGTGTCTCTTTAAAGTAATGTTTGGGCTCCTGCTGCTGCTGCTGCCAACTCCAGGGTGGCATTCATCCAATTTGTGGGCTCCTGAAGCCAACCCCAGTGTCTCTTTAAAGTAATATTTGGGCTCCTGCTGCTGCTGCTGCCATTTCCAGGGTGTGATTCATCCAATTTTTGGGCTCCTGAAGCCAACCCCAGTGTCTCTTTAAAGTAATATTTGGGGTTGGCTGCTGCTGCTGCCAACTCCAGGGTGTGATTCATCCAATTTTTGGGCTCCTGAAGCCAACCCCAGTGTCTCTTTAAAGTAATGTTTGGGCTCCTGCTGCTGCTGCCAACTCCAGGGTGTGATTCATCCAATTTTTGGGCTCCTGAAGCCAACCCCAGTGTCTCTTTAAAGTAATGTTTGGGCTCCTGCTGCTGCTGCCAACTCCAGGGTGTGATTCATCCAATTTTTGGGCTCCTGAAGCCAACCCCAGTGTCTCTTTAAAGTAATGTTTGGGCTTCTGCTGCTGCTGCCAACTCCAGGGTGTGATTCATCCAATTTTTGGGCTCCTGAAGCCAACCCCAGTGTCTCTTTAAAGTAATGTTTGGGCTCCTGCTGCTGCTGCCAACTCCAGGGTGTGATTCATCCAATTTTTGGGCTCCTGAAGCCAACCCCAGTGTCTCTTTAAAGTAATATTTGGGCTCCTGCTGCTGCTGCCAACTCCAGGGTGTGATTCATCCAATTTTTGGGCTCCTGAAGCCAACCCCAATGTCTCTTTAAAGTAATGTTTGGGCTCCTGCTGCTGCTGCTGCCAACTTCTGCCAACTCCAGGGTGTGATTCATCCAATTTTTGGGCTCCTGAAGCCAACCCCAGGGTCTCTTTGAAGTAATGTTTGGGCTCCTGCTGCTGCTGCTGCCAACTTCTGCCAACTCCAGGGTGTGATTCATCCAATTTTTGGGCTCCTGAAGCCAACTCCATTGTATATTTGGGCTCCTGCTGCTGCTGCTGCCAACTCCAGGGTGTGAATCATCCAATTTTTGGGCTCCTGAAGCCAACTCCAGTGTCTCTTTAAAGTAATATTTGGGCTCCTGCTGCTGCTTGCAACTCCAGGGTGTGATTCATCCAATTTTTGGGCTCCTGAAGCCAACCCCAGTGTCTCTTTCAGCCAATGTTTGGGCTCCTGCTGCTGCCAACTCCAGGGTGTGATTCATCCAATTTTTGGCCTCCTGAAGCCAACCCCAGTGTCTCTTTAAAGTAATATTTGGGCTGCTCCTGCTGCTGCTGCCAACTCCAGGGTGTGATTCATCCAATTTTTGGCCTCCTGAAGCCAACCCCAGTGTCTCTTTAAAGTAATATTTGGGCTCCTGCTGCTGCTGCTGCCAACTCCAGGGCGTGATTCATCCAATGTTTGTCCTCCTGAAGCCAACCCCAGTGTCTCTTTAAAGTAATATTTGGGCTCCTGCTGCTGCTGCTGCCAACTCCAGGGTGTGATTCATCCAATTTTTGGGCTCCTGAAGCCAACTCCAGTGTATATTTGGGCTCCTGCTGCTGCCAACTCCAGGGTGTGAATCATCCAATTTTTGGGCTCCTGAAGCCAACCCCAGTGTCTCTTTAAAGTAATATTTGGGCTCCTGCTGCTGCTGCCAACTCCAGGGTGTGATTCATCCAATTTTTGGGCTCCTGAAGCCAACTCCAGTGTCTCTTTAAAGTAATGTTTGGGCTCCTGCTGCTGCTGCTGCTGCCAACTCCAGGGTGTGATTCATCCAATGTTTGGGCTCCTGAAGCCAACCCCAGTGTCTCTTTAAAGTAATGTTTGGGCTCCTGCTGCTGCTGCCAACTCCAGGGTGTGATTCATCCAATTTTTGGGCTCCTGAAGCCAACCCCAGGGTCTCTTTAAAGTAATGTTTGGGCTCCTGCTGCTGCTGCTGCCAACTCCAGGGTGGGATTCATCCAATTTTTGGGCTGCTGAAGCCAACCCCAGTGTCTCTTTAAAGTAATGTTTGGGCTCCTGCTGCTGCTGCCAACTCCAGGGTGTGATTCATCCAATTTTTGGGCTCCTGAAGCCAACCCCAGTGTCTCTTTAAAGTAATGTTTGGGCTCCTGCTGCTGCTGCTGCTGCCAACTCCAGGGTGTGATTCATCCAATTTTTCGACTCCGGAAGCCAACCCCAGTGTCTCTTTTAAGTAATGTTTGGCTCCTGCTGCTACTGCCAACTCCAGGGTGTGATTCATCCAATTTTTGGGCTCCTGAAGCCAACCCCAGTGTCTCTTTAAAGTAATATTTGGGCTCCTGCTGCTGCTGCTGCCAACTCCAGGGTGTGATTTATCCAATTTTTGGGCTCCTGAAGCCAACTCCAGTGTATATTTGGGCTCCTGCTGCTGCCAACTCCAGGGTGTGAATCATCCAATTTTTGGGCTCCTGAAGCCAACCCCAGTGTCTCTTTAAAGTAATATTTGGGCTCCTGCTGCTGCTGCTGCCAACTCCAGGGTGTGATTCATCCAATTTTTGGGCTCCTGAAGCCAACTCCAGTGTCTCTTTAAAGTAATGTTTGGGCTCCTGCTGCTGCTGCTGCTGCCAACTCCAGGGTATGATTCATCCAATGTTTGGGCTCCTGAAGCCAACCCCAGTGTCTCTTTAAAGTAATGTTTGGGCTCCTGCTGCTGCTGCTGCCAACTCCAGGGTGGGATTCATCCAATTTTTGGGCTGCTGAAGCCAACCCCAGTGTCTCTTTAAAGTAATGTTTGGGCTCCTGCTGCTGCTGCCAACTCCAGGGTGTGATTCATCCAATTTTTGGGCTCCTGAAGCCAACCCCAGTGTCTCTTTAAAGTAATGTTTGGGCTCCTGCTGCTGCTGCTGCTGCTGCCAACTCCAGGGTGTGATTCATCCAATTTTTCGACTCCGGAAGCCAACCCCAGTGTCTCTTTAAAGTAATGTTTGGCTCCTGCTGCTACTGCCAACTCCAGGGTGTGATTCATCCAATTTTTGGGCTCCTGAAGCCAACCCCAGTGTCTCTTTAAAGTAATATTTGGGCTCCTGCTGCTGCTGCTGCCAACTCCAGGGTGTGATTTATCCAATTTTTGGGCTCCTGAAGCCAACCCCAGTGTCTCTTTAAAGTAATATTTGGGCTCCTGCTGCTGCTGCTGCCAACTCCAGGGTGTGATTTATCCAATTTTTGGGCTCCTGAAGCCAACCCCAGTGTCTCTTTAAAGTAATATTTGGGCTCCTGCTGCTGCTGCTGCCAACTCCAGGGTGTGATTCATCCAATTTTTGGGCTCCTGAAGCCAACCCCAGTGTCTCTTTAAAGTAATGTTTGGGCTCCTGCTGCTGCTGCCAACTCCAGGGTGTGATCCATCCAATTTTTGGGCTCCTGAAGCCAACCCCAGTGTCTCTTTAAAGTAATGTTTGGGCTCCTGCTGCTGCTGCCAACTCCAGGGTGTGATTCATCCAATTTTTGGGCTCCTGAAGCCAACCCCAGTGTCTCTTTAAAGTAATGTTTGGGCTCCTGCTGCTGCTGCTGCCAACTCCAGGGTGGCATTCATCCAATTTGTGGGCTCCTGAAGCCAACCCCAGTGTCTCTTTAAAGTAATATTTGGGCTCCTGCTGCTGCTGCTGCCAACTCCAGGGTGTGATTCATCCAATTTTTGGGCTCCTGAAGCCAACCCCAGTGTCTCTTTAAAGTAATGTTTGGGCTCCTGCTGCTGCTGCCAACTCCAGGGTGTGATTCATCCAATTTTTGGGCTCCTGAAGCCAACCCCAGTGTCTCTTTAAAGTAATATTTGGGGTTGGCTGCTGCTGCTGCCAACTCCAGGGTGTGATTCATCCAATTTTTGGGCTCCTGAAGCCAACCCCAGTGTCTCTTTAAAGTAATGTTTGGGCTCCTGCTGCTGCTGCCAACTCCAGGGTGTGATTCATCCAATTTTTGGGCTCCTGAAGCCAACCCCAGTGTCTCTTTAAAGTAATGTTTGGGCTCCTGCTGCTGCTGCCAACTCCAGGGTGTGATTCATCCAATTTTTGGGCTCCTGAAGCCAACCCCAGTGTCTCTTTAAAGTAATGTTTGGGCTTCTGCTGCTGCTGCCAACTCCAGGGTGTGATTCATCCAATTTTTGGGCTCCTGAAGCCAACCCCAGTGTCTCTTTAAAGTAATGTTTGGGCTCCTGCTGCTGCTGCCAACTCCAGGGTGTGATTCATCCAATTTTTGGGCTCCTGAAGCCAACCCCAGTGTCTCTTTAAAGTAATATTTGGGCTCCTGCTGCTGCTGCCAACTCCAGGGTGTGATTCATCCAATTTTTGGGCTCCTGAAGCCAACCCCAATGTCTCTTTAAAGTAATGTTTGGGCTCCTGCTGCTGCTGCTGCCAACTTCTGCCAACTCCAGGGTGTGATTCATCCAATTTTTGGGCTCCTGAAGCCAACCCCAGGGTCTCTTTGAAGTAATGTTTGGGCTCCTGCTGCTGCTGCTGCCAACTTCTGCCAACTCCAGGGTGTGATTCATCCAATTTTTGGGCTCCTGAAGCCAACTCCATTGTATATTTGGGCTCCTGCTGCTGCTGCTGCCAACTCCAGGGTGTGAATCATCCAATTTTTGGGCTCCTGAAGCCAACTCCAGTGTCTCTTTAAAGTAATATTTGGGCTCCTGCTGCTGCTTGCAACTCCAGGGTGTGATTCATCCAATTTTTGGGCTCCTGAAGCCAACCCCAGTGTCTCTTTCAGCCAATGTTTGGGCTCCTGCTGCTGCCAACTCCAGGGTGTGATTCATCCAATTTTTGGCCTCCTGAAGCCAACCCCAGTGTCTCTTTAAAGTAATATTTGGGCTGCTCCTGCTGCTGCTGCCAACTCCAGGGTGTGATTCATCCAATTTTTGGCCTCCTGAAGCCAACCCCAGTGTCTCTTTAAAGTAATATTTGGGCTCCTGCTGCTGCTGCTGCCAACTCCAGGGCGTGATTCATCCAATGTTTGTCCTCCTGAAGCCAACCCCAGTGTCTCTTTAAAGTAATATTTGGGCTCCTGCTGCTGCTGCTGCCAACTCCAGGGTGTGATTCATCCAATTTTTGGGCTCCTGAAGCCAACTCCAGTGTATATTTGGGCTCCTGCTGCTGCCAACTCCAGGGTGTGAATCATCCAATTTTTGGGCTCCTGAAGCCAACCCCAGTGTCTCTTTAAAGTAATATTTGGGCTCCTGCTGCTGCTGCCAACTCCAGGGTGTGATTCATCCAATTTTTGGGCTCCTGAAGCCAACTCCAGTGTCTCTTTAAAGTAATGTTTGGGCTCCTGCTGCTGCTGCTGCTGCCAACTCCAGGGTGTGATTCATCCAATGTTTGGGCTCCTGAAGCCAACCCCAGTGTCTCTTTAAAGTAATGTTTGGGCTCCTGCTGCTGCTGCCAACTCCAGGGTGTGATTCATCCAATTTTTGGGCTCCTGAAGCCAACCCCAGGGTCTCTTTAAAGTAATGTTTGGGCTCCTGCTGCTGCTGCTGCCAACTCCAGGGTGGGATTCATCCAATTTTTGGGCTGCTGAAGCCAACCCCAGTGTCTCTTTAAAGTAATGTTTGGGCTCCTGCTGCTGCTGCCAACTCCAGGGTGTGATTCATCCAATTTTTGGGCTCCTGAAGCCAACCCCAGTGTCTCTTTAAAGTAATGTTTGGGCTCCTGCTGCTGCTGCTGCTGCCAACTCCAGGGTGTGATTCATCCAATTTTTCGACTCCGGAAGCCAACCCCAGTGTCTCTTTTAAGTAATGTTTGGCTCCTGCTGCTACTGCCAACTCCAGGGTGTGATTCATCCAATTTTTGGGCTCCTGAAGCCAACCCCAGTGTCTCTTTAAAGTAATATTTGGGCTCCTGCTGCTGCTGCTGCCAACTCCAGGGTGTGATTTATCCAATTTTTGGGCTCCTGAAGCCAACTCCAGTGTATATTTGGGCTCCTGCTGCTGCCAACTCCAGGGTGTGAATCATCCAATTTTTGGGCTCCTGAAGCCAACCCCAGTGTCTCTTTAAAGTAATATTTGGGCTCCTGCTGCTGCTGCTGCCAACTCCAGGGTGTGATTCATCCAATTTTTGGGCTCCTGAAGCCAACTCCAGTGTCTCTTTAAAGTAATGTTTGGGCTCCTGCTGCTGCTGCTGCTGCCAACTCCAGGGTATGATTCATCCAATGTTTGGGCTCCTGAAGCCAACCCCAGTGTCTCTTTAAAGTAATGTTTGGGCTCCTGCTGCTGCTGCTGCCAACTCCAGGGTGGGATTCATCCAATTTTTGGGCTGCTGAAGCCAACCCCAGTGTCTCTTTAAAGTAATGTTTGGGCTCCTGCTGCTGCTGCCAACTCCAGGGTGTGATTCATCCAATTTTTGGGCTCCTGAAGCCAACCCCAGTGTCTCTTTAAAGTAATGTTTGGGCTCCTGCTGCTGCTGCTGCTGCTGCCAACTCCAGGGTGTGATTCATCCAATTTTTCGACTCCGGAAGCCAACCCCAGTGTCTCTTTAAAGTAATGTTTGGCTCCTGCTGCTACTGCCAACTCCAGGGTGTGATTCATCCAATTTTTGGGCTCCTGAAGCCAACCCCAGTGTCTCTTTAAAGTAATATTTGGGCTCCTGCTGCTGCTGCTGCCAACTCCAGGGTGTGATTTATCCAATTTTTGGGCTCCTGAAGCCAACCCCAGTGTCTCTTTAAAGTAATATTTGGGCTCCTGCTGCTGCTGCTGCCAACTCCAGGGTGTGATTCATCCAATTTTTGGGCTCCTGAAGCCAACCCCAGTGTCTCTTTAAAGTAATGTTTGGGCTCCTGCTGCTGCTGCCAACTCCAGGGTGTGATTCATCCAATTTTTGGGCTCCTGAAGCCAACCCCAGTGTCTCTTTAAAGTAATGTTTGGGCTCCTGCTGCTGCTGCCAACTCCAGGGTGTGATTCATCCAATTTTTGGGCTCCTGAAGCCAACCCCAGTGTCTCTTTAAAGCAATGTTTGGGTTCCTGCTGCTGCTGCTGCCAACTCCAGGGTGTGATTCATCCAATTTGTGGGCTCCTGAAGCCAACCCCAGTGTCTCTTTAAAGTAATATTTGGGCTCCTGCTGCTGCCAACTCCAGGGTGTGATTCATCCAATTTTTGGGCTCCTGAAGCCAACCCCAGTGTCTCTTTAAAGTAATATTTGGGCTCCTGCTGCTGCCAACTCCAGGGTGTGATTCATCCAATTTTTGGGCTCCTGAAGCCAACCCCAGTGTCTCTTTAAAGTAATGTTTGGGCTCCTGCTGCTGCCAACTCCAGGGTGTGATTCATCCAATTTTTGGGCTCCTGAAGCCAACCCCAGTGTCTCTTTAAAGTAATGTTTGGGCTCCTGCTGCTGCTGCCAACTCCAGGTTGTGATTCATCCAATTTTTGGGCTCCTGAAGCCAACCCCATTGTCTCTTTACAGTAATGTTTGGGCTCCTGCTGCTGCTGCCAACTCCAGGGTGTGATTCATCCAATTTTTGGGCTCCTGAAGCCAACCCCAGTGTCTCCTTAAAGTAATGTTTGGGCTTCTGCTGCTGCTGCCAACTCCAGGGTGTGATTCATCCAATTTTTGGGCTCCTGAAGCCAACCCCAGTGTCTCTTTAAAGTAATGTTTGGGCTCCTGCTGCTGCTGCCAACTCCAGGGTGTGATTCATCCAATTTTTGGGCTCCTGAAGCCAACCCCAGTGTCTCTTTAAAGTAATATTTGGGCTCCTGCTGCTGCTGCCAACTCCAGGGTGTGATTCATCCAATTTTTGGGCTCCTGAAGCCAACCCCAGTGTCTCTTTAAAGTAATATTTGAGCTCCTGCTGCTGCTGCCAACTCCAGGGTGTGATTCATCCAATTTTTGGGCTCCTGAAGCCAACCCCAGGGTCTCTTTAAAGTAATGTTTGGGCTCCTGCTGCTGCTGCTGCCAACTTCTGCCAACTCCAGGGTGTGATTCATCCAATTTTTGGGCTCCTGAAGCCAACCCCAGTGTCTCTTTAAAGTAATGTTTGGGCTCCTGCTGCTGCTGCTGCCATCTTCTGCCAACTCCAGGGTGTGATTCATCCAATTTTTGGGCTCCTGAAGCCAACCCCAGGGTCTCTTTGAAGTAATGTTTGGGCTCCTGCTGCTGCTGCTGCCAACTTCTGCCAACTCCAGGGTGTGATTCATCCAATTTTTGGGCTCCTGAAGCCAACTCCAGTGTATATTTGGGCTCCTGCTGCTGCTGCTGCCAACTCCAGGGTGTGAATCATCCAATTTTTGGGCTCCTGAAGCCAACTCCAGTGTCTCTTTAAAGTAATATTTGGGCTCCTGCTGCTGCTTGCAACTCCAGGGTGTGATTCATCCAATTTTTGGGCTCCTGAAGCCAACCCCAGTGTCTCTTTCAGCCAATGTTTGGGCTCCTGCTGCTGCCAACTCCAGGGTGTGATTCATCCAATTTTTGGCCTCCTGAAGCCAACCCCAGTGTCTCTTTCAGCCAATGTTTGGGCTCCTGCTGCTGCCAACTCCAGGGTGTGATTCATCCAATTTTTGGCCTCCTGAAGCCAACCCCAGTGTCTCTTTAAAGTAATATTTGGGCTGCTCCTGCTGCTGCTGCCAACTCCAGGGTGTGATTCATCCAATTTTTGGGCTCCTGAAGCCAACCCCAGTGTCTCTTTAAAGTAATGTTTGGGCTCCTGCTGCTGCTGCCAACTCCAGGGTGTGATTCATCCAATTTTTGGGCTCCTGAAGCCAACCCCAGTGTCTCTTTAAAGTAATGTTTGGGCTCCTGCTGCTGCTGCCAACTCCAGGGTGTGATTCATCCAATTTTTGGGCTCCTGAAGCCAACCCCAGTGTCTCTTTAAAGTAATGTTTGGGCTTCTGCTGCTGCTGCCAACTCCAGGGTGTGATTCATCCAATTTTTGGGCTCCTGAAGCCAACCCCAGTGTCTCTTTAAAGTAATGTTTGGGCTCCTGCTGCTGCTGCCAACTCCAGGGTGTGATTCATCCAATTTTTGGGCTCCTGAAGCCAACCCCAGTGTCTCTTTAAAGTAATATTTGGGCTCCTGCTGCTGCTGCCAACTCCAGGGTGTGATTCATCCAATTTTTGGGCTCCTGAAGCCAACCCCAATGTCTCTTTAAAGTAATGTTTGGGCTCCTGCTGCTGCTGCTGCCAACTTCTGCCAACTCCAGGGTGTGATTCATCCAATTTTTGGGCTCCTGAAGCCAACCCCAGTGTCTCTTTAAAGTAATGTTTGGGCTCCTGCTGCTGCTGCCATCTTCTGCCAACTCCAGGGTGTGATTCATCCAATTTTTGGGCTCCTGAAGCCAACCCCAGGGTCTCTTTGAAGTAATGTTTGGGCTCCTGCTGCTGCTGCTGCCAACTTCTGCCAACTCCAGGGTGTGATTCATCCAATTTTTGGGCTCCTGAAGCCAACTCCAGTGTATATTTGGGCTCCTGCTGCTGCTGCTGCCAACTCCAGGGTGTGAATCATCCAATTTTTGGGCTCCTGAAGCCAACTCCAGTGTCTCTTTAAAGTAATATTTGGGCTCCTGCTGCTGCTTGCAACTCCAGGGTGTGATTCATCCAATTTTTGGCCTCCTGAAGCCAACCCCAGTGTCTCTTTCAGCCAATGTTTGGGCTCCTGCTGCTGCCAACTCCAGGGTGTGATTCATCCAATTTTTGGCCTCCTGAAGCCAACCCCAGTGTCTCTTTAAAGTAATATTTGGGCTGCTCCTGCTGCTGCTGCCAACTCCAGGGTGTGATTCATCCAATTTTTGGCCTCCTGAAGCCAACCCCAGTGTCTCTTTAAAGTAATATTTGGGCTCCTGCTGCTGCTGCTGCCAACTCCAGGGCGTGATTCATCCAATGTTTGTCCTCCTGAAGCCAACCCCAGTGTTTCTTTAAAGTAATATTTGGGCTCCTGCTGCTGCTGCTGCCAACTCCAGGGTGTGATTCATCCAATTTTTGGGCTCCTGAAGCCAACTCCAGTGTATATTTGGGCTCCTGCTGCTGCCAACTCCAGGGTGTGAATCATCCAATTTTTGGGCTCCTGAAGCCAACCCCAGTGTCTCTTTAAAGTAATATTTGGGCTCCTGCTGCTGCTGCTGCCAACTACAGGGTGTGATTCATCCAATTTTTGGGCTCCTGAAGCCAACTCCAGTGTCTCTTTAAAGTAATGTTTGGGCTCCTGCTGCTGCTGCTGCTGCCAACTCCAGGGTGTGATTCATCCAATTTTTGGGCTCCTGAAGCCAACCCCAGTGTCTCTTTAAATTAATGTTTGGGCTCCTGCTGCTGCTGCTGCTGCCAACTCCAGGGTGTGATTCATCCAATTTTTGGGCTCCTGAAGCCAACCCCAGTGTCTCTTTAAAGTAATATTTGGGCTCCTGCTGCTGCTGCTGCCAACTCCAGGGTGTGATTCATCCAATTTTTGGGCTCCTGAAGCCAACCCCAGTGTCTCTTTAAAGTAATATTTGGGCTCCTGCTGCTGCTGCTGCCAACTCCAGGGTGTGATTCATCCAATTTTTGGGCTCCTGAAGCCAACCCCAGTGTCTCTTTAAAGTAATGTTTGGGCTCCTGCTGCTGCTGCCAACTCCAGGGTGTGATTCATCCAATTTTTGGGCTCCTGCTGCTGCCAACTCCAGTGTCTCTTTAAAGCAATGTTTGGGCTCCTGCCCCTCATAGTGATGCCACTTCAACTCTCTGCAATTGTGCAGCTCTGCGATTCTATTAGCGATGCCTCTGATCTGCATGTGATATTTCTTCAAAGTATTATTTAACTAACCCAGCACGCATCCTGTGCGTGTTACAGCAAGGCAGAATGGTTTACAACCCTATTGAGGCTCTAGGAGGCTCAGAAATAGCCGTTTTTAATAGCGATTCGTCGCAAATTTATTCGGGTTGAAACGATTTTGTCGGAAAATTCGGCGAATCAGTCGAATCGAAGTTCGCTCATCTCTAGCACCAACCCACAAAGACGGCCACACAATTGACCTCCTCTTCTCTAACCTCTGCTCTGTATCAAACCTCTCATCCTCTTTACTCCCCCTCCCTGACCATAATCTGCTGACTATGACCCTCTCTCCAATTCCTGCAAACCTCACCCCACACAAACCTATAATTCAACGCAGGGACTTAAGAAATCTAGATCTTCGGCCCTTTTCTGCCTCACTTCAACCTATTCAGACCTTGACCTCATTCACAGACATAGATGCTGCATCATCACACTACCATAATACACTCACTTCAGCTCTAGACTCTGCGCCCCCCTGCCCCAAAAATCGCCAACCCTGGCTATATGCAAGCACAACCAGATTGAAACAGCTGTCTTGAGCTGCTGAACGGCAATGGAGGAAAACCAAAGCCAATCGTGACTTTCTATTCTATAAACAAGCCCTTCAGGAACTCAGGACGGCCCTTTCATCTGCTAAGCAAGCTTATCTCTCTTCACTGATTTCTGCACAAGCCCGGAATCCCAAACAACTATTCTTTCAGTTCTCTACTCCGCCCACCACCCCCTCCTCCAACCTCCCAATTAACAGCAGAAGAATTTTCTACATTCTTCAAATAAAAATTGACAATATCCGACTTGGCTTTGCCCCTCAGAATTCCTCACCACTTAAAACAATCCCCCTGCCTTACTCGCTTACTTTCTTCACTCCAATAACTGAACCTGGTCTAACCTCTCTCATTTCTAGGAGCCACCTGACTACTTGCTCCCTTGATCCTATTCCATCCCACCTTATTCCTCAACTGTCTCCATCCCTCATTCCAGCCTTAACATCTATATTCAACCTTTCTCTCTCCACTGGTACCTTTCCTTCCTCCTACAAACATGCAGTTATTCCTCCGATAATCAAGAAATCCTCTCTCGACTCCTCTGCCCTCTCTAGCTACCGCCCTATCTCACTACTCCCTTTCTCCTCCAAACTTCTTGAACAACATGTCCACTCAGAACTGGCACAATACTTATCTACAAACAACTTACTTGATCCCTTACAATCAGGATTCCGCCATAATCATTCCACTGAAACTGCCCTCACCAAAGTCATATGCTCACTGCCAAAAGCAAAGGTCACTACTCCATTCTCATCCTTCTTGACCTCTCCTCAGCCTTTGACACTGTCGACCACTCCCTGCTTCTAGATATTCTCTCCTCTCTTGGGGTTCAAGGTCTTGCACTCTCTTGGCTGACCTCTTACTTCTCTGACAGATCAATCAGTGTATCCTATTCTAACACGGTCTCATCTTCCCGTTCTCTTTCTGTAGGTGTGCCGCAAGGTTCTGTCCTAGGCCCCCTACTTTTCTCAGTCTACACCTATGGCCTTGGCAAACTTATACTAGGCTTTCAATACCACTTCTATGCGTATGACAGATATATCTCTCAGGCCCCAATCTCTCCTTTCTCCTATCTCACCTCCTCAACTGCCTTGCAGCTGTTTCTTCATTCATGTCATCTCGCTACCTCAAGCTAAACATGGACAAGAGAGAACTGGTCATTTTCTCACCATCTAACTCCCCTCCCCCTCTAACATGTCTATTTCTGTCAACAATCACACAATAACAGCGACTACCCAAGCTCGGTGCCTGGGAGTCATTCTGGACTCTGCCCTCTCATTCAAACCACATATTCACTCCCTGGCCACCTCCTGTCGCCTACAACTTAAAAACATCTCATGCATCCGTCCCGTCCTCTCACCTGACACCACTAAAATGTTAGTGCTGGTCATCTCCCGACTGGACTACTGCAACATCCGTCTTTGTGGCTTACCAACAGACTGGCACCCCTCCAATCTATCCTGAACTCTGCTGCTCACCTCATCCATCTCTCCTCTCACTCCTCCAGTTCTGCGCCTCTCTGCCAATCCCTGCACTGGCTGCCAGTCCCACATCGAATCCTGTTCAAAATTCTAACTCTCGCCTACAAAGCTCTCTCTAACCAGGCCCCTCCCTACATCTCATCTCTAGTCCAACAATATCAACCTAGACGCAGCCTATGCTCTGCTGCCAACCTTCTCCTGTCCTCCACCCTGGTCACCTCCTCTCATGCCGCCTCCAAGACTTCTCATGTGCAACTCCAATCTTCTGGAATGACCCCCCCCCCCCGGCCCAATCCGCCACTCTCAAAACCTTCAAAGGTGCCCTTAAAACTCACTTATTCAGACAAGCATATAATCTGGCTTAACCAATTTTCTAAAGGGCCTATGCCACAAAGCTCAATACTGACTGTGATCCTTCCCCCTCGTCTTCACCCCTCTTCCTTTAGACTGTAAGCTCGCAAGGGCAGGGCTCTCTCCCCTATTGTATCTTGCATTCAGAATTTCCATTGTTAACTCAGTAAAACTGCACTTGAAATAGTATATGTACTGTATGTTTCTACCTTGTCTGTAATTACTACTTTGTACAGCGCTACAGAAGATGATGGCGCTATATAAATAAATAATAATAATAATACCTCTCTGTCAATATTTTTGGGGTGAAATGTGCGCAAAAATAAAAAAAAAACTATTTTTTACAATTTGTAGTGTTTTTTTTGTAATAAAAATTGTAAGTTTGTCAATAAAATCTTATTGTGTGTGAAATCCCAATCTCTCCCGATTACAACAGTACCACATGTGTATTGGTAGACACCCTTTCCTGCCCAGGAGACTCCCCCAAACTGAAACAGCGCTTTAGTAGATTTTCAGATAAAATACACCTGTGCTAGGCGCTATGCGCACCTTGCAGTTTTTCAAGAAAACCAATCCTTTACATTTAAATTTTGCAGTTTTCTGGACGTAATCCCTCGAAGTTCTTGGGTTGCACAAGGTTTCCCTAAGAAAAGAATAGAAAAGCAGAATCAAAGCCACATTTTCCTAAACAAAGTATAAGCAAACAAGAAAAAGTCTGAAAAAGCAACATCCCCCGAACAGAACAATACCCAACATGCATAGGTCCTGTCAAGGGAAGAGTTGCCAAACACCCCAAAGTAAAGCATGCACATAACGGTAATTTTACTTGACAATGTCAGCTCTGCAGACAAAGTGCGCACCTTGCGCTTTTTGTATCAAAACAACCCTTTACATTTGGAATACCCCCAACAAACCCTGAAAGTACCACATATGTATTGGTAGACACCCTTTCCTGTCCAGGAGACTCCCCAAACTGAAAAGAGCACTTTATAACATTTACAAATAAAATACAACTAATAACCACACTATAAAGGGTTAATTAAAAAAAAAAAAATTGGTGTGAGGTCCGGCATAGCCTATGGCCCCGGGCTCTTCTGCCCCCCCGCCCCCCGGGATTGGGGAGGCATGTAATTGGGGGGCTTAGGGTTAATGACAAGTCACCTGCTAGGCGCAGGTGACTTGCCAGACCCAGCGTATTGCGAACTGGTATAGGAATCTCATAGATCCCTTACCAGTTCACTAAGGGTTACATTTAAAAAAAACACACAGACACAGAGAATTTTTGTAATACTTACCTTCCATCCATTCCAGAGCACTGTGTCCCACGCTGATCAATTTGGCTTCTGGTCTCCTGCTGATGCTGGAAGCATTTTATACCTGCTGGGTAACAGGTAACATAGGGTAAATTAAAAAAAATGACATAAGGCCCCCCCTCCCGGGGAGGGGGACCCCATTTATTTGGAATTTTAAGGGTTAAAAACTCTTAAAAATCCCCTCAAAATAGCGTGGGGTCCCTCCTACCCAGCTTAACCAGCCCGTGACCAGCTATGGGGGCTTGTAGAACAGTGCGCAGGGGCCAGCTTTGGTGGCGCCTGGCCCTGCAGGCTACAAGCCCACATAGCCTCTGTGGGCCCGGGCCTTCTGCCCCCCCCCTGGCCTTTGGGGACGCAGGTAATTGGGGGTGCCGGGGGTTAATGGCAAGTCACCCTTTTCTTTGCTCACCTCCGTTTGTCAGCTCCTCTGTCTCTCGCTGATCTGATGACAGATGCTGGTGATCGGCAGCCAGGAAGGGCATCTGACAGCTGAGGGGCTTGGAGCTAGCATGACGCCTGTCGAGTGACATCATAAGCCCCGCCCCCAAGGCGACAAGATGGTGGCGCCCGTCGGGAGAAGAGGGGGAGAGAGCCTGACAAGCTCTCTCCTGAAGATAGAAGAGTCCTGGGGGGGGGGATCGGAGGCCCCCTGGGTGAAGAGGAGGGCCGGCGAGAGCGAGCGCCACGTAAATTTTACGTGCCTGACTTTGCCCCCTGCTATCCCCCTGAAGTCTACAGCCTGCTCAGCTGACCCCAAAGCAGAGCCCCACCCCCCCACTGGAAATTCCCCTGGCTTTACCTATGGCCAGTTCACCCTTGCCCACACTAGGTAGCCAATTCTAGAGTTCTGTACTTCACCTCTGAATATTTATCTGATGTTTTCATTGCCCCTATTGTAGCACACTGATATTAGTGAGCACACTATCACTGGGGCTAACTGGGTGTTCCATTTCCTGTGCCTATAATTGTGTTAAGGGACATTATAGTCAATTCATCACTTCCTTGTTCACATGTTTGGCAGCAAATGGCAAGCAATCATGTGACTACCAGCAACCATTCAGGTTTGATGTGCAAGCCCACTCAGCAAACCAAATTGGTTACCGGCTGTCATGTGATTGCAGCCATAAAATGAATAAGGAAGTTGGCTGACTTGACTATAGTGCTGTTTTAGGTGATGTAGATTTAATACTCTCCTAATAAGATAAAGGATCCATGGCTAGGTCAAAAAATGGATGTTTAGCCTGTACCGTCCTGATGAAGAAATTAAAGTGGCCTCAGAGTGTCCATAATCCTGTGCATCTGGCTGCTTCTGTGCGGGTGTGATCAGCACATGTATAGTTAGTCAGGCAATAGTTAAGCGACAGATGCACCTGTCAGCTGATGTCAGTTACCAATTTACTTGTCAGCTGATGCATCTACCATGTCAGCTTAATTGAGTATCCACCTGCCTTGTCAGCTGATGCATCTACCATGTCACTTGATGCGATTATCCACCTGCCTCGTCAGCTGATGCGAGTATCCATCTGCCTAATCAGCTGATGCATCTACCATGTCACTTGATGGGAGTATCCACCTGCCTCATCAGCTGATGCATCTACCATGTCAGCTGATGCGAGTATCCCCCTGCCTCGTCAGCTGATGCATCTACCATGTCAGCTGATGTGAGTATCCACCTGCCTCATCAGCTGATGCATCTACTATGTCAGCATAAGCGAGTATCCACCTGCCTTATTAGCTGATGCATTTGCCATGTCCGCTGATGTTGACATTCAGTCAAGACACACCTAGGCCTTTATAAGGAAGTTGCCATGGGATTCTCTCCAGTATTGACTGTGCCACCTTTGTATCTATGATCACCTTTGGAATTCCCAGTTTGACCCTAGATCATATCTTGTTTACGCCTCTTGGATTAGCACATTGGACTTTGTTTTGGATTCCTGGTTTCAACCCTGCTTGCCTGTCGACCACCCTGTTTGGATTAACCCTTGGACTGCCCTTTTCGGGTATGATCCTGGTCTCATTTACTACAGCACCTCTGCCTGATACCCCGACCTTACAGCTTTGCCTTTGGACTTTGCTTCAGTGCTTGTGGCCCCCAACCTCGGTCTATCTCTGACCACTGCCTGCTCAGGTCCTTGATTGCTCCCTTGGGACAATCTGGGACCTTTCAAACAGCCAAGCCTAACCACCCCTGTGGAATTCTCTAGTACAGACCAGGGGGGCCTTTATATTCCAGGCTGTGGGAGCTTCATCTCAGGCAGTGTGTACCCAGGGGATCTCCGCATACCAGTGCTCCATCTCCGGGTACGTGACACACGAGGACATAAAGCTAACCGAACCAACCCTTTGTGCCATATGTAAACTCTACATTAGAGAGATACATAACCTTGTCATAGTGGAGCTCTGTCAGACAGGGGAAGGAAAAATAAATTTGCATACTGTAGCTATAGAATAATAGGAGACATTTAGGAAGATGCTGGTGAAGAAAGGAAGGAGAAAGGCAAAAAAGAGGACAGTAATTGCGAGAGAGAAAAGTAAACGAACACTATTGCATTTACCCATTAGCATTGCCTGGAATATTTACCTCCACACACCATGGAAGCCTGGTCCCCATCAGGCCTATAACACTGTCATACAGAGTATTTATGTCCTGATTACAAAGGCAATTTTAAGAACCAACAGTTAACAATAGTTTAGAACGGTGTGAAAAATGCCACCGCTATTCCGGGAATGATTTCCAGAGTTGTATCCCTGAGGAGTTAACATTTAGCTCAGTCATCATTACATCCTCTGCTGGATTTCAACTTGTTTACTACTGTTTACAATGTGATTGTTTGGCAAACGCAGCTTCAAAGAGAAAGTAATATAAACTATCTTCTCGCTGAGTATTCAGCACTTGACAGGCGTGTTCTATCTCACTAGAGACACGGTGATTTATTGCACTCACTTTCCAGGAGACAAACACAGCCTAGATACCTCCATATATGCCTTTCCCAAGATGTAACATTATCAAACTGTCACCAGAAAACTTTATCTGGGATAGTCAATGGATGACTGGCACCTAATTAAGAAAGTAGGGGTGGGTTGGTGGGCAATGGCCAATACCCTTAACCCCATATAATATCCCCACAAAAAACAAGCAAGATACTTACCGTTTCCACAAATGTGGCTGCTGACCAGGTGACCAGTAATGTTCACTGGGAAGGATGCTCCTGGTATAGCCAGTGAGTGAGTATCTCTGCCTGTTCAGGTTGCCATGTTCAGGTTGCCAAGTAGCATCGGCTGGATGGACACAATGAAGCCCACCCAGGCTTAAAAATATTGGATACCAAAAAGGCTCTGTTTTGCCAAAGTCCCTGTCCAGGCAAAATTAAAAAGTACTCACTCAACGGTCTTTCATCTAGTCATTCTTCTGGTTGAGTCAAGTTGTATAGAACCTACTTACCAGGTCCTGAGATTGAGCCCTGTGGCATTCACATTTACTGGTAGCCGAGCAGCCACCATTATTGGGGACTGGTTGTGTAGCGGATGTCGTAGAATATCATTGGGACCTGGTACGTTTTATGCAACTGAAATAAGACGCAAGTACTGCGGGGGACAAAAGTGAGTATGTGTTTTTGAATGATGTAAAAGACTAGGCCAAAAGTCAGCCCTGTACTCTAAAAGACTTCTGGGTCAGCCACTTCCCTACCACATGTAAACACACAGAGTCACCCAGAAAACTCATCCATGGCATTTCGCAGCGAGGCCCACTCTCTGATAGGCTGGGGTGGATGTGTGCCGCAGACCATAACCAGACTGGGGATGCAACTGTTCCCCTGTCGCTCTAAACAGAGCTGTATATACATGGCATTGAGTGCTGATTGAACAAGAGCCAACCTAAGCACCGAGGAACGGACTGACAGAAAGGTGAGTTTTGCGTCACATAGTGGGACATCCCAAATGGTGATGCCCCAGCGACACGGTCCAAAGCCAGGGATGGTCACAATCCTGAGTTTTTTTTCTGGGAAACACCAATTTTTCACAAAAAGGGTGTTGTCCTTAGTGGGGGGGGGGGGCACCCCGATGTCAATGTCAATGTCACTTGCTCATTAGAAATCTTACCATTCTCCTCTGTCTCGAGTCAAAATAGAGCACTGCAATTGGCCACTGCGGTCACGTGATCTGCAAGCTTATTTGGGATATCAGGCCATCATCAACCACATGTCTTCGGTGGCCAACCACAGCACTCAGTTGTGCGAGGGGACCTAGGAGAAGGTTAGATTCTTCTGGTTCATAGGGTTAAGGAGCAGCGGGGCACTGCCCCCCCCCCTCACGTGCTAGGAAGAAAATCTATTTTGTGAAAAATGGGTGTGGTGGTTACATTCTAAGGCAACTAGCATTACTGTTTTATTTATTGTTTGCAACTTATCTGATTTGTCATCCGTTTAGTCTTCGAATCCGAATTAAACAGCAAGCCCAGTTGCTTTGATTTATTCTCTACAGATATTCTCTAGCATTAATGATAAACGTAACTCAATCAAATTTTTTTGCATCTTATATTTTCTTATAAATCTATTACTGCCTAAAATGCTGGCAGCATGGTGTTTCTTGTTTAAGTCATCATAGACAGACAAGTGCACACAAAGGCAACATTAAAAGGTTGTACATTTATATTATCTGCACCTCATTTACAAGGAGTCCCTTGTCCATGTTCGCCATATGCTTTCACCCTATGAGGTAGGGGTCTCATTAAAAACATCTTCTGTCCCACATTAGCTGTAGCCATCAGCGTGGGCAGCAGGGGAGCTACTGATCTGACCTCTGGTATCAGCGCTTCATAGCTGGAGTCTTTCCCTGCTCCCCCCCTCCCCTCCACTCCTCATCACTGTGACCTTTAAAAAGCCTTGGTCCTTCCCTCCCCTCCATCCTTCACACAGTCCCCTGTCTACACCACTGAACTCCTGCTGCGAGATTAATTGTTCCCATCACCCCTAATCCATCACACTTCCCCAAGATTGTTTTGACATTTAGTTAATTTTTTGGCTGATGATTTATCAAATTCTTATTACCATGCTCTGAAGGGGTTCATTTATTGTGTTGATTCATGGTAATGCTAAAAGTGGAAGCCTGCAGAATTTTAAATACTTCTGCTGCCTCAGCGCCGTCTCTCTCGCTCTTTCTCCTGTTCCCCTTCCAACAGCGGGGAAAATGGACTATGATAGCGTGGAAGACTACAAAGGAAAATAGCAATGAAAAAAAAAGGAAATATAAAGAAAAATAGAATACACCAAATGCAAATCCTGTGAATTCTATAAATGTTATTTTAATTTGTTTTGCTCAAAACACAGAATCAAATTAGCCGATTTGCTGATCAAGAAGAAAACTGTACATTTATAGTTCATTCATACTTATACACAGTTTTGCTTGCTGAGTAGAATGGACAGCACTGGGCAGAATTTTTCCAAATGCTGAATTTAATGAGTGCTAAGAAGAATTACACCTGAAATGAACCCGAATGAACTGAATTGACCAGGCATAAGACTCTGCTCGACAGCACCTTTGCCCACTGATCAAAATGAAAATCTTCTGCCTGACTATGGTGCTACCAATCATCCTCAGAACTGCACAGGCAATGCATCCCCCTGCTATGGGTAAGTCCCTCTTCATCTACCCTTCTCTTCTACCCTCCCTGCATATCTCCTCTCATGAATGTCTCTGTCTCACTAAAACAATCTCCTTTTTATCAACAGTGTACAGCAAACATGCTGCCATTTTCTTTGCACAGTTACCTCTCATCTCGTCTAATCCGGGCCCAGGTCTTTGCCTGCATCCTCTCCTCAACCCTGTTTCCCACCACTGCACTACAGCTTGTATCCATAACCATACTAATCTCATACACATAACGCCTAACCCACACTGTCTGACCGCTTTTACCTGTGCTTTATGGCAAGCTAGGTCAGGGCTTAACAAAATTCCATCTGTCCATGATTTATTCCTCACCAAAACCTTTACAGTCCTGGGCCAGAGACATGGCTAACTACCTCAGACACAGTCTCCCCAGCTGCCCTTTCATATGGCGGGCTGCAATTCAGCAAGACCCCTAGGCCCACCAACAAGGTGGGGGTGTTGGGGTTCTACTTTCTCAGCAATGCTCCTCCAGCCCAATCCCTGCCTTGCCATCATTATCCTTTCCTACCTTTGAAGTTCACTCTGTCTGCCTGTACTTACGCCTCTGACTCAGAATTACAATCATCTATCAACCCCCTGGTCCCACTTTTTCTTGACCACTTCTCAACCTGGCTCCTTCTCTTTTCTCCAATGACATATCTGCAATAATCATGCGCATTTTAACATACCTATTGACACTGACAGTCCTGCTGCTACCAGACTACTTACACAAACTCTGCGCTCTCTCTCCTCATTCACTGACACTGTCTCTGCAGCCTTGCATTACCACAAAACCTTAACTTCAGCCCTGGACTCACCCATAGCCCCCTCAACGTGTTAACAGACAACCATGGCTCAACACGAATATCAGTAAACTGAAACAGCATTCCCAAGTCACTGAGCAGCACTGGCAAAAACTGACATCCAATGAGGCTTTCCTTTTCTACAAACAAGTCCTTTAGGAACTCCAGACTGCTCTTTTATCTGCTAAACAGGCTTACTACAAAGGCCCGGAATCCCAAACAACTGTTTAAAACTTGTAAAGTGGACCAACACCCAGGATTTTGACTATCTTGGGTTTTGATCCACTTCCCCGGGGTGCCCCGCTATGTGAAACCCCCCAGATCGCTAGTTACAACTAACCAGGCCCCGCTCCTACGGCGCATGCGCGGCCGCTCGTCCAATCAGAACGTTCGGAGCCGCTAAGGTATGCACGTCAAAGCGACGTCAAAGCTCAGCGGCTCCAAGCACGCTGGTGACCGCATCTCGCACTTCCCTCTAACAGGGAGCTTGCCCGCGCATGCGCCGTTGGACCGGGATTCAGGTAAGGTTTGTGGGTGTCCTGGGGGGTTTCACACAGTGGGGCATCCCGATTTGGGTGCCCCGCAGGGAGGGATTTGATCGACCCGGGAATATTATAGATTCCCGAGCCGATCAGGCAGGGTGTTGGTCCACTTCAAGTCTCTGCCTCACCCACTACCTCCTCCCCCACCTGCCTGAGCAGCTTGCCACATTATTCACCAAAATTGACAGCCTCCGTGCTGGCTTAGCTTTTCACATTAACTTTTTATCTACTTCACCCCACATGACGTCCCCTCTAACGACTTCCCAACCAATTTCACTCTGTTATCAGAACAAATACTATCTTCCCTCATCTCCAGGGCCCACCTAGACCCCATGCAATCCCACCTTATTCACCAATGGCCTCATACCTGACACCGGCTCTCACATCACTATTCAACCTCTCTCTTTTATCTGGCATCTTCCCTTCAATATTCAAACACGCCATCATAGCCGCAATACTCAAGAAACCCTTTTTGGACCATCGGCCCTCATCAGTTATTGACCTATCTTGCTGCTTCCTTTTTCATCCAAACTTCTGGAACAACACCATAATTGGAGCTGTGTGATGGGTTTTGGGCACCATAACAGGGGGGACAAGCCACATAGGCAGACTGTTAGGCTTAATATAGTGTGCTAAGCATAAATAGACAAGGTAACGAGCACTTTCTTAAAACAGAACCTAGGCCAAGTATAACAGAACTACCCATGATTCTTAGCAGTAGGCATAGCCATGCAATTATCTTGATATCTTTTGACATCTCAAATGCCCAGAAATATCAGGCTGTCCATGTAATGCTTGAGTATATATTCTAATATTTTCCCAGGCATCACTTTCATCTTGGGGACACGTATTTTGGGCCAATGGCTGGAAATTATGGCTGCATTGCCTTTGTATGTTCCATGTAAATCTGTTTCTGTTTTTAGAAAGAGTTCTATACTCTGCACCCTTGAATACAAGGCTTTTTGGTCTCTTTTATCCCTCAATATTGATTCTTAAAGGGGTCTCACCCTAAGCCCCCTCTTTTACAGTGCTCCCAAGCCTTACCCACCATACAGTTGATATACCATGAAGGGAGAAAAAGATGCCATGCGTATGCCATGGTCTGTAATTCCATGTAAATATTTTCTGTTTTTAAAAAGTGCGCTTTGTTTTGTACCCTTAAATAAGGGTGGTTGGGGATCTTTAGGCCTAACATATGTCTCTCCCAAACCTTACCTACCAGACAGTCATCACTTCCAGCCTTGTGTTGATGCAGGCCACCAACTAGAAACACGTGTCCACAAATAGGCAGCGATGGCTGTGTAAATATTAAAAGAGATACTCAAGCATTTCAAGCTTGGCCTGCTCTTTCTAGGCGCTTGAGATACCACAAAGACGAAAAGAGATTATTTGCATGGCTAAGAACCGTGCGTAAATCCTGTTTTTCTCAGTCTGTATGTCATGTAAATACTTTCTATTTGGAAAGCACTCTTTACCTTGTACTCTTGGGTAGGGGGATTCAGGCTCCTTTAGCCCACTATATTAGGCTTCCTGTGTGTCTTTCCTTTAGAGTCGTGTTCGTGTTAACGGAGATTAAATTATTATTATTATTGGTGTTTATTTATATAGTGCCATCATATTCCATGACACTGTACAAAGTGTAGGTTACGAGAGGGTGGGACAAGTAACAAACTTATAGTACACAGGACATTATGAGTTATATATAACAGGGATATAATAACAAATACATAAAATCGTTACAAAAAGGAAGAAAGGGGCCAGCACCACTGAGGATAAATGTAACAAAAAGGTGCTGGCATAGACACACTCCCTCTTTTTAGAGGGTGATTATACTATACTAAAAGTATGGCCCCCAGACTGGCCTACTGTGTCTATAAATGTATACCACACACTTGTAATATGGTATATATATATATATATATATATATATATATATATATATATATATACATAAAAAGACATACATAACATACATTTAAAAACACAGGTTAAAAAGGAGAAAGGATATAATAAGGCTCTTAAAAAATTCAATAAATTGATGTAAAGGTTCCCTATCCCAATTAATGATAGCGAATCCAACTCATTAATATATAGATAAAAAGTGCTAGTGCTTAAGTAAGACAAAGTGCCCAATGCAATAAAGTGACCAATGCAAACAAAATAAACAACGTGTGCTGTCTTAAACAGCCAGTGCTAATATTATATTAATTCATAAACTACTTGCTAAGAAAATATATCTATACTAAGACCAATAGCAATACAGTGACCAGAAATAATGCAATGTCTAAGGCATAAGTAATATGGGAACTAATAACAATAAATCATATCACCATAAGTACGAGCATGTTATCCTTAAACGCCCATCAACGCGTTGCGTAGTGGCGACCCCACTACTTCGCCAGCATGTGTCCCCTATGTTCCCCCACCTCACCTTTTATGTGCCATGCCATGCCCCCATTCCGGCGTAAGTGTACGCCCCTGACAGCGTGCCCCATCCGACTTCTCGTAAGGGCTACGGCGCACAGGCTTCCTCCTTCCGCCCCAGTGGAACGCATCAGGCCTGGGGTGACGCTGAACTTGTGCGCGCGCCCGGCGCCAGATCACATGGGGGTACTTCCCTGCAGCAGGAGATGCCCACACAATCCGACGCCGTGCGCCGCGCCTGAGCCAAGCGCCTGCCCCGCCAGCTGATAGATTCGGGGCTGTCAGTGAAAAGCACTGACAGCTCCATAGCTGGATCCTATAGGTGAGGTGGTTTGGAATAATCTACCTGGATCATACAAAATCTATTTAACAACCCTACGTATATGCGCCTCCATTATTTAACTATTTCATATTTTACTATATATACATTTAACAATATACACATCAATTAATAATATACCTATTATTGAGTTGATATATCCTAATTATCATGCAAAATTACAATAATTACAAAAATCTATATTACACTAGAGAACAAAAATTAATATAATACAATCATTATGTCACTTATCATAATGAATGAATCACACAGTCCACATGTATATGAATTCCTCTTCCAATGAAGGGTTTCTTTATTCATTCCTCAAAGTATGTGGTTCTTTTTCTTCTTTCTTAGCATGTCTTTAAACAGCTTGTTCTTTTGCTTTTTCTTACTTTGCTTCTTCCCTGGCCAGTATAATTCGGATTTAAGTTGTCTGGGGAAAAAAATGGCGGAACTCCGGGGGCTTTATCATCACTATTCTTATGAACCGTGAAAAAAACATACACAAACTCGTGAATGATTACATAAAAAGACAATAAAAAAATAAAATAAAAAAAAATACAATATTGCCACATGCCTTGCTCAGGCCCTTTTTGGTTCCTTTTTCTAACCAATTTTTGGGCCGTGTGTAGTGGCTGCTACATAATCTATCTCTTAAACTCGGTGCCCGCTTGGCTGTCATCAAGGGTCCATTTTTGACCCATTTGATGAGATGCGGGTCCGTTTTTAATATCTGCCAGTGTGTCTTAAAGATTTTTTGGATTTTGTATCAATCACTATTAAATTCAGTTATGAATTTCACTTCTTTGTTGTCTTGTTTCTTTTGATTATATCTCAGTAGGTTCTCTCTAGGTGTCTCAAGGGCTCTTCGGGATGCTTTTTTGATGACTTTTGTAGGGTATCCCCGCTTTCTAAATCACTCCTCCATTTCTTTGGCCTCCTTTAGAAAGTCGGTTTCCATTGAGAATTTCCTCATTGCTCTCAGAAACTGTCCCGTCGGTATCCCGTCTTTAAGGTTATTTAAGTGGAAGCTTTTAAAATGAAGCAAGCTATTTGTAGCCATCTCCTTTCTATGTAATTTTGTTTGAATGCTTCCATCACCTTCCAGGTACAGATCCAAATCTAAAAAGGTTGCCTGGTGGGGGGATATAGAGTATGTTAGATGTATATTGTACTCATTTCTGTTAAGTTTTTCCAAAAATTCCATCCCTAGAGCCATAGGCCCTTGCCATAGAATCAAGACGTCGTCTATGAATCTGTACCATCCAATTATGAATCCATGATATTTACTAAGGGCTTCATCCCACACCACCTCCCTTTCCCACCAACCTAAAAAAAAATTAGCCACCGCCGGATCGAGCTCCTGTGTTTTTAAATGTATGTTATGTATGCGCTTACCAATTTTTGCACAATAAATAGATATATGCCATATTACAAGTGTGCAGTGTACATTTATAGACACAGTAGGCCAGTCTGGGGCCTACTAGTATAGTATAAATACATAAAATCCCTACCTTTTGTCTCCACCCCTATCCTTTAGACTGTAAGCTCACAAGGGCAGGGCCCTCTTTCCTATTGTCTCCTGTGCTCACAACACCTGTATTGTTCCCTGTACTATTTATTTTATCTTGTCTGTAATCATACAACAATGCCATGTTGTACTATGGAAGATGATGGTGCTATACAAATAAACAATAATAATAAAATATATACAGTATTTAAGTCAAATGCAACAAAACACATTAATGTATAAGTATGTGAGGAGAGAGGGCCCTGCCCTTGCAAACCTAAAATCTGAAGGAAGAGGGTAGAGACAAGAGGTGGGGGTCACAAAGAGTATGCACTAAACATGGTAGCAAGTGTCTGAAGAGTGACAAGATTGTAAAGTGGTTTGGTTAGGCCAGAAGTTAAGCTTGTCTAAATAAGTGGATTTTGAGGGTCCTTTTGAAGGTTTTAAGGCTGCTCCTTGGGCGCCATGGCTAGGGCAGCCCACCGCCTGGGTACATGTTTGCAATTACTACCACTTAATGTGTTCACTGGTATGTTCACTAGTGTGTAGAAATGTGTGTTTCACATTTGCATGGATGGGTAAAAAGTGGAGCACAAATTCCTTTGTATGTGCAAATATATATTTGTCATATGAGCACATTATCATTGATTCATGTTTTCCCTGTATACAGATAACTGTCTGACCACGTAAAAATAAAAAAAGCAAATACTTACATGCGCTTCTGGTAGGATCCATCACAGCTTGTTCTTGTACTTCAATGCCGACTGTGTGCTTTTATTGGATCAATCTATGGTTATAACTTCAGGTAATTCCATTCAGGCTTTCATTCAGCTTCTCCAACAGGACATTTATATTCACAGGCCAAAGAATCTGATTAGAGGAGAGCCATGACTGCGCCGTGGACTTGTTGGACATGTTAGAAGACCCAACCACTGGAGAGGTGTCACACAGCGTGGCACCCCAAATTAGGATGCTCCAGAGGGACAGACCAAAACCCGGGATAGTGAAAATCCCAGGTTTTGGTCCATGCTAAAAGCTAAACAATCCTAGTAGTATGTATTTAATTAGCATGGCTGCATTTCTGTAGCTCCATATTTCTGAGTCCTGTATTTCTCCATCCAAGTCCATCTAAGAATTAAGCCTGAATTGACATCATGGCACCATGAATTACTTTATTCAGGCTCTACATTCTCTTCATACTGATGAGCCTCTCTTATCCACAGTTATGTCTTCCTGGCAAAAGGACTTGTCTACATATGGGAAATGCCTGCCTTCATTGCCAGTTACTTAGGGCCTCCTTTGTGGTATATCTCCCTGCCATATATCCCTATATCACCCTGTGCCTCACTGCTACAGGGACTTGTTATGTACATACTGATAACCCCTTCATTGTCAGTTACTTTGGGTCCCTCCCCTTTATAGTATGTCTCCATGGCACAAGGACTTGTTAGTTACATATCCTTAACTCAGCCAGTTACTATGGGACCTCTTTAAAGTGGACCTCCAGACCTCTTCTTATGTGGCATAAACAGTTTGAGAGGGCTTAACCACATGCAGATGTTCTGGAATGGCATTGTTATTCAATGGCAAGATTATTCACTCTTGAATTACATGGGGGCGGCCATCTTGCCACACACCTGATAGTCCTGCTTATACATGACAATTGGGGGGGGGGGGGCTGCGCCAGTAGCAATTCACACCAAATTGTGAGAGATATATGCTTCAGAAACTAGCTTGCCTGTTATTTTTCACACATGCACACACTGAATAAACAGCTAATCTAGCAAAAGAAACGTTTGAGAGGGGAGCTGTTACAATGTATCTCTATAGCCGTGGCTGCAAAATTCAGTCAGGAGATACAATGTATGTAGAAGAGTTGATTGCACAGAGCTATGAGGCAATTTTGACTGAGGGACTGAGGGTTTTTCTGAATCAGCTCCTTCATGTGTGTGGCAAGATGGTCACTACTATGTATGTTTAAGTTTGCAGAATCTGCCTGCTTCTCCAAACATCTGCATGGTGTTAATCCCTCTCAATAAGATTATGGGCCTTATTCATGAAGGGATAGCGCCAGGTAGTGCCTGTACAGCTTCAGGCAGCGCCAGGTAGCGGCAGGTGAACGACGGAGATGGCCCGCAATTACACATTTATGAAGCCGAATCTGGTGAGCGACTAGAACAACGCCATGTAGTGTACAATTCATCATTATCCCAGGCTTAGCGTACAGCGCTAGCGTTCAGCCGTGCAGAGCGCAACGTCTTACCTGTCGCTACCTGGCGCTCTCCCATACATTTCATTGGACGATCCTTAAATCCATTTCCTGATCCCAATTTTTTTTTTCCTTAAAAAAAATCTCAAAATTTCTGACGTATTCTGGGCAAGAAAATTACATTTTTGAAAACTTTTTTGATTAATAATATTTTTATGCAGAATTGTCCTTACATGTCTGGTATTAAAGTGTTCATGTTAGAATGTTATAACAATGTAATTCCATGTGTTTTCATTTTGTTACTAGTGGATACTTGTTCAAAATCAGACTTTAATCACACAGCCTCTGGCGCTATGGGCTGCAACTACATGATTTTGAGCGCTGGTGCTGTTTAAGGCAGTTTTTTTGATGAATGTGGTGTGAGTCGGTCGCACTGAGCTGGCGTTACCGTTCGCTCCCATACAGCGTAGTACTGCGACTCACACAACATATTCATCAATGCCGGCCAGCGACTGAGGCGCTCTGAAACAACTAACCATGGTCGAGCACAGTGACTACTAGTGGGCGCTCTGAAATTCGCTCTACAGACGCTCATCTGTCGCTACCTGGCGTAATGAATCAGCCTGCACGTCACTGATTGCCAGAGGGGGCTTTACTTGGATTTACCAAGCTTTGTTTTTTTGACTGGAGGGCCACTTTAAGGACATGTCACAAGGACTTGAAACTTACCTACAGCTGTTAATTATTTCTTTGCCAGTGATTTGGGGTCCATTTTATGTCTAATGGCACAATTTTAAAGACTTCTACCTTGCGAATTTATAGGATTTGTACAATTATTGCTTAGCGTCACAGCTTTTTGTCTCTGCAATGACCCTGTTCATTTAATTATTGTCCATTGCTGTTTTATGACTTCCAGCTTCCTGATAACCCTACTTTGCCAAATTTTGAACTCCACCCACCCCCCAGCTGATGGCTCTAACCTGATCCAGCCAGTCACTGGTAGTAGTATATCTTGGGAATGGCTGCATCTCAGCTTAGCTGCATGAGGTGCAGCTCAGTATTACTGAATTATTTAAGTCCATCTTTAAGAATTTGGCCTGCATTGAGCCTGAAGTGACCAGAGGGGAACAAGCACCCAACTCTGCTTGTCTAAAGATCTCAATGATATCTATAATGCTCATCTGCTATTTTACTCTGCTGCTTCCTCTTACCTTCAACACCCTAAGCTCACAGCATTTTGCTGCTCTTGGTATGTCTATCCAAATCTCCCCGTCACTGCTTTTATCCTCTTACCTGTCCTTATGTGTATTTATTTCACTTGTCAAATCACTCACTATTTCTTCATGCGCCAGCAAAACATGATCTGCCATTTTAAAGTCCCACAATCATCTCCTCTCCCTCTATTTGCTCCTTCTTGCTGCTAGTAACATTTAACCTAACCCAGGACCATGCCTCCCATCTCATCACAGACAAATCTTCACCGCTCATATAATAACAACGTCCCGACTGTGGACTGTGGGAGGGGGCAGAGGCAAATGCTGGTCAAGCATGGGGGTGGGAAGTGGGCTCTGCTGTGGCCCTTATAGCCTCTTCAAATAACCTATATGAGGATACAGGTGGGTGTGATAAGTTAATTCTGCGGATGGGAGGTGAGGCTACAAGTGGGGGCTTTGCTGTGTGTAGTGGTGAAGCTAGGAGCAAAAGGCGATTTCTGTGGGTATGTCGGGGGGGGAGGTAAGGCTACCGGTGGAGGGATGCAAAAGGCAGATTCAGATTTGTGTGTGTAGGTGTAGGCTATGAGAGTGCGGGTAAAATGTGATTTCTGTTGTGCAGGATGAGGATAAATGTGGGTGGGGTAAATGGTGATTGTTCTGAGTGAGGTGAGCCACAGGTGTTTGTGTGGAGGGTAATAGGTCGATTCTGCTGGGGGGGGTTGGCGTGAGGCATATACAGAGATGTGGTCAGAGGCCTAAGCATGCGTTCTGGAATCAAGGTGAGTATTTGGGCAACCAGTTGGGTTTCCCACAGCTGGGCATCCCAAATTAGCAAACTGTAACTCCAGGCGCTGTAATCTTTTTAGACTATAGAGCTAGATTATCAAGGTTTTGATCACCTTTAAAATAACATTTCAAGTGATTTTCAAGTGAACCAATACCCTCTGCGGCGAGGGTATTGGTGGCCGCCGCCAGTAAATGACAGGCTGGGGGCATTCAGAATGCTGGCGCACATAACTGCCCCCAGATGTAATCCTTACTTATCTTCACCAGCCACCAGGAATCCAGTGCTGTGATTGGCTGCATGCTGCTCACATGGACAGTGATGTTCCGGGTGTCGAATGTCCTGTCCCATATGAGCAACGGACAGCCAATTGCACTGAATTTATGGCAGGGGAGCGAGAATAAGGTAAATAGTACAGATATTCTGGGGGGTTATGTACGGGGGAAGGGGGGCTCCAGCATTCTGCATGACCCCCCCCCCAGCCTGTCAGCTAGCGGCGGTGCCAGCGGCCACCAACACCCTTGCTGCAGAGTTTGTTGGTCCGCTTTAAAAATGAAAGAACTGGTCTATAAACCACCTCGCCCCTAACTGACAACTGTATTTTTTTACTGAGCTCATTGAACCCTGTTAATCCATAATTTAATACCATAATGTTGCGGGACTTGCACAATAACATGACTTTAGATATAGAGAACCCATTGTTAAAAAGGTTGACTCCCACCCCTACCACATTATCTGCCCCTACAATATTACGTTTCAGTACGATCGCCTTAACAACATTCAAATCCACCCATGGTCGTGACAATGCTATAAGCCTCAGTTATGGATCACACTCAACCTGATGGGATATACATTGGAGATAGATCCTGGGATGTTTTTTGGCCCTGCTACGCCCCTGCTTACAGTTCTGCAGATAAGGATACTGATACTTCTTTCCTTGCCACAATTCATTCACATTCCCCTGGGTTTATTTGTCACTCTTTTGTACGACCTAAACAAGGCTGTACAAGCCTAAAACCAACAACTATGCCAACAATAAGGCCACATCCCAACTGTGGGGGACAAACAGGTTGGTTTTTCTGAGGAATTAAACCATAACATCTCCAAAGCAGATTAGACATCAGGAATAAAGTGTCTCTGGTCTCCATCCAGTACCTGCTCCCTGCTGGGACTGTAGCTCTGATCACTGAACTGGCTCAACTGCTTTCAATTATGCATATCCTGGTTTATTCACTGCTAGGAATACTCCATGAACTTCTGATTGCTGAAGCAGCAGTGGTGCTGAAAAGCACCATAGCCCAAGAATGGACTCTTGTATCGCCATGACATGTGTTCAAACACTCCATAGCAGGCCAGGACAATTATGAAGGGTTCTATGCATTTATGACACCAACAGAAGACAGGACTAAACTTCTAGGCTGATAGAATGATAGCAGTGCACAAGTTAAATTAGGATTAATGCAACATGCATGTGCTATTCAATTAGGGACACATATAATTAGCCAATCTGTGAAGTGACAGCAGCTCAACAAGATGGCTGCGTTTTTTCACTTCCACATATCGTTAGTGTCACCAGTAATGACAGGTAGAGAGCAGCGCTCGCTCAGAGGGCCCCCAGAATCTGTGAATGATCACAGGCAGGGAAAAAGAGATGAAGACGGCTGTGAGATGGTGTTTGATCTCATCCGTGTCTCTGTGTCACCAGGATTTGATATCATAGACGAGTAAATCAAAGGGTTGATGCACCTTTATGTATTATTTTTTTTTCTATATTCTAACAAGTTTTTTTTTAAAATCAATCTACAGCTACCCAGCTACACATTGAATGCATGCAGCTTCTAGCTAGATGTCTCAGATTTAGATCATCAACATAAGTCAGTCTAATGCCGGACATCTACGGGGTATCCAGGTTGAGCAATGACATTATCGGATCAGAAGCTAAAAAAAATGTATAATTATACACATGTACACAGGGCTCTAAAAGCTTGCATGTCAAAAATGTCTGCTGGTCTTCTGAGATCTGCAGTATTGTGGCATCCAATTGAGGGATGCCCCGCACCACTTACCGACCAGGGAAGCCTATTCTCCACCCTGTAACTTTTTTTTTCTTTCAATAATTTTTTATTGCAAAGATAGTACAATAAACATTGATTTCTATGATTTCTCCATAGCTAAAGTGTTATTCATCCTAACCCTAAATTCACTGAACTGTAATAGAGGGGTTTTCCAAGCTCTAGCTATTACCATTTTTGCAGATGTACAAACATGATAAATCAATTGTCTTTTTTTCACTTTACTGCTTGCTAGGTGATCATTTAGTAAAGCTACCCAGGGATCTAAACTTATATCTCTACCCAATAATTTACTAATAGCCCCAAAAATTTTAACCCAAAAATCTCTCACTTTAGGACAATCCCACCAGATATGACCATTTGCTCCCAATGCCGCACATCCCCGGAAACAGCGGCCCTGTGCCCCTCCACTCATATGTGCTAACTGTTCCGGGACAAATACCATCTTAGGGCCACCTTCAAGTTTGCCTCAACTTCCACTGCTGAGGCCGCCTTCCCAAACGAGGCCCACCACATCCGTCGCCATTGGACAGGCTCTTTCATACCTCCCAACTCCATTTCCCATTTCTCCCTGTAAGGGAGAACCCTCTGATCAAAACATAAACATAAAGATTTATACACTTTCGATACAGCTCCTCTTCCCTTTGGATCCCTGCGACAGCGTGTTTCAAAAGATGTAGTCCCATCTATCTTTGGGCAATTCTTAACCACTAAGTTTATAAAATGGGAGACTTGCAAATCTCCATAAAAATCTTTAGCCTGCAAGTCATGCTGGTCACGGAGCTGCTGGAAGGAGACCATCCCAGCACCCCGAACACAATCAATCACTCTCCTAATTCCCGCTAATTTCCACCTGCTAAATCTCAAGTGGTCAAGCAAGCCTGGGGGAAACAGTGGATTACCCCATAGGGGTGTCAGTGGTTGGTGTGCTGAAATTAGTGCTCCCGAAAAATTTAACATTGTCTCACATTTAGCAAGGAATGAGTCATAATGAGGTTGTTAACTTGACCCCTGTTTTTCGGCATAAGCCCCAAAAGGTTGCTAATCTCAACCGGTTTCACCAATTCACCCTCTATCTGAACCCAACTAGGAGTGTCTACTACTACATGATAAGATAAGAGCTGAACAATTTGTGCCACTTGAAAATATTTCCTAAAGCATGGGAAACCCCGACCCCCCAAAGACTTAGATCTAAACAAGACTCTCTTAGCTATCCTGTGCTTTTTCCCCTCCCAAAGGAAAGTTAACATCCGGCGTTGCAGCTTCATTCAGAAATTCTAGCCAAATAGAGAAACTTGGGCAGTAGAATCATTTTTATTGCAGCCATTCTGCCTAACCAGGATAGTTTATAGTTCCGCCAATGTGTTAATAATTCAATAAATTTCTTACGTAAAGACAAATAGTTTGCGGCAAACAATGCATTGTATTCATTAGTCAATACCACCCCAAGATACTTAATTGCCTTATCTTCCCAACTAAAGTCGTAGTTGGATTTTAGTTGGCACCATGATTCTGGTGCTACATTAATGTTCAACGCTTTCGATTTTGATGTCTTAACTTGAAGACCAGACACTTCCGCAAACTGGGATAATATATGCAACAAATTTGGGAGAGAGGTGTGAGGATTGGAGACAAACAAAAGAACATCATCTGCAAATAAACAGAGTTTGTGATGTTTATCACCAATCCTCACCCCCGAAATATCAGGGAAGTTCCTAATTGTCTGGGCCAGCAGCTCCATTACCAGTGCGAAAAGCAGGGGAGATAAAGGACACCCCTGTCTTGTACCCCTAGCCAGGGTGAACATGTCCGATTCATAACCACTATATTTGACAAATGCTGACGAAGTTTTATAAACTGCTTCCAGCACACCTAGAAACCTGGGGCCAAATCTCCATTTTTCCAATAAACAGAAAAGATATTCCCACGATACCGAGTCAAACGCCTTTCTAATGTCCAATGAAAGAAGCAGAATTGGCTGTCCTCTTTCCGTGGACAAACAAGACAATTGAATCACCCTCCTAAGATTATCCCCTGCTTGTCGTCCCGGGATGAAGCCAGTCTGGTCATTGTGCACTAATTGTGATAAGTAACCAGACATCCTGTCTGCTAGGACTTTGGTTAATATTTTTATGTCTAAATTAATAAGAGAAATTGGGCTATAGTTGGACCAAATCAAGTGGTCAGTTCCCGGCTTCGGAATCATGCTTATAGAAGCTACAAGTGATTCCCGCGTGAATGACCCCCCTTTCCAGACAGCATTAAGTGCTGCTGTTAGTTTTGGAAGCAAAATAGAACTAAATGTCTGGTAGTAAACCGCAGGAAAACCATCAGGCCCTGGGCACTTATTAATTTTAAGACCAGAGACTACTCTCTTCATTCATTAATTCCCGTAAGTGAGCTGGTAGTGATGGCATAGAGACACCCTCTAGAAAGCTCAAAATCGTATCCACGCTTGGTGGGTGAGGATTAGAATATAGCTTAGAAAGTTGTGATCTAAAAATTTCCACAATTTTAGTGGGTTAACTAGTAAGGTCACCTCTCTCATTCCGCAACCTAATTGGACGATAATTTTGTTCAGGGGTTCGCAGCCTATTAGAGTCCGGCTTGTTTGCCTTACAGTAATATTTGTGTTTAACCCACTTCAGTGTTTTCTCAGCTTTACCTGCTAATGCCAAATTGAGATCCCTAGTAACTCTATTTAGCTTTGAACGGATTGCCGGAGTCATAAACAATTTGGCTTTGCCCGTCTACATATTCCTTCTCCAATGCTTCCACATAGGCCGCTCTCTCACGCTTCCTTCTAGAGGCCAGCTGAATCAATTTACCCCGAATAGTAGGTTTATGAGCCTCCCAACATATTGTGGGTGAAATTTCTGAAGTCCCATTTAAACTAAAATATTTCTCGAGGGCCTCAGTGATCAATTGAACAATTCCAGGGTCAGACAGGAGAGGAGCATTCAACGACCAAAGAGATCCGGATGGCCTACTCAGAAGGGAATCAAGCCTAAGAAGTAGCCCATCAAGGTCCGACCAAGATATCAGAATTTTTTTATCATTCAGTACATGTGCCAAAACGCCTATAGGCAAAAAATTATGGTCTATTCTCATATAGACTCCATGTGGGTGTGAGAAATGTGTAAAATCCTGAGTACCTGGATGGGTCTTCCTCCAGCAATCCACGAACGAGCACGCGTCAAGCAGTTTTCTAAATGGTTTGGATGCCTTTACCAACTTTGGACCGACTATATTATTCTTCGTAGATAATCTATCTAAGAAAGGATTCAAAACCAAATTTGAGTCACCACACACAATAATTTTACCTTTAGCTATCGTAATTACCTTCTTAAAAAAGCCTTCCAAAAATGAGACCTGATCTGTATTTGGGGCATAATATGTAGCCATTGTTATTTCCACATCTTGGATTTCCCCAAGCAAAATCAGGTACCTACCCTCTGTATCTTTCACATCCTTTTTGCAGTGAAACTGAGTCCCCCTTCTAAAACCTATCAATACCCCCTTTTGTTTTGTACTCGCACAAGCTAAATTAACCTGTGGGTATTTAGCATCAAAAAATTTTGGCTTAGAGGAGCTTGAGAAGTGTGTTTCTTGAAGACACAGGATATCAGGATGCAACGTGTTAATCTTACGAAAAGCCAAGCTTCTCTTATTAGGGGAGTTAAAGCCCTGTACGTTCACAGAGAATATTGTAGTCATGATATATCACCTAATGTATTTAATAGGTTGAATCTTCTCTGAGAGAAGTGACTAAAGGAAGAAAAAGAAAAGAGAAGAAAAGATGGGAAAGATAAGAAAAGAAGGAAAAAGTATAGGCCTTAATTGCTTGTTACTGTGGTTAATGAGCCCACTCCTATCCGCACTAATTTATCTGTGGGCTGTCCCCGACCCCCCACACTTTAAAGGGTCTAGGACAGTCCAGACAATAACCTAAACTATAACACATTTTTTAAACACTATAAATGCCCTAAAAAAAAGAGCAATTGTATCATAACAAAACCAAAAGATAAATCTCTTCTGGCTATAGTAGAAGGCGACATGTCCATGCCACTGAACAAGCGGGAGTTACCCACAAAAAAAAGCCTGGATCACAACTAGAAAAATAATTCCAAAAATTAATCATCCCCTACTAATGAGGCAAAGGTGATTAAAGGGTATTATGGTTGGAAAGGTGAGAAGACAACCCAGCACAAAAAACACACCAGGGAATATTGAAAAAAGAACTGCAAGGAAGGAGATCTTGCTCTCTAAAATACAAGAAAAGGCTAATACTGAAATAAAGCCACTCATAATGTTATCTAGAATACACAATTAAGCATTGTTAGCATTATAAAAGAACATACCGGTATCTGCTTCTGAACAGGGTCTCGAGGCCTAGAAAAAAAAATAGGTTAACTTAGCCCAGAACAGATGGCAGCTTGATATCTTCAAGTGTCCTCAAAGGCCAAGCGAGAACCCCTGTTGCTTGAGAGAGTCCAGCACTTCTGCCTCTTGCCCGCACACTGTTGCTTGGGGGAGTCCTCGACATATCTAGGAGATTTGGAGGAAGGGGCTTTAGGAAAATTCAAAGAGGACACATATTGTTGAAGCTCTTCTAAAGAAGCCGCAGAATAAGTGGTATTGTTATGGGCAAAGAAGACTCTAAAAGGGAAGCCCCACTTATACTTGATGTTATGCTCTCTAAGGGTGACCAGCAAGGGCTGCAGCTCTTTCCTTTTTGCCAACATCGTCGCAGAAAGATCTGTATAAATCTGATACTTTATCCCCTGGAACTGTAGATTCACTGTATCTCTAGCCGCCTTCTGTAGTAGCTCTTTTGTGCCATAATAGTGAAATTTTGCAATAATGTCCCAAGGGGGGTCTTCAGGTGGTCTGCGCGTGCCCAAAGCCCTGTGGACTCTATCTAGCTCCAAGCCTTCTGCTGGAATACCTGGCACCAATTCCTGGCACAGCGCAATAATAACAGATCGAATCCTCCATGTGTTCCGGGAGTCCCCTAAAACGCAGGTTCTGTCTCCTATCCCGAGTTTCAAAATCCTCCATCTTAGCATTTAGTATAGCATTGTTCCTCTTTAATTGCAGGACCTCCGACTCCAACGCTTCCTGAGCCGAGGATACATCCCCCAGCTTTTTGTCAAGCGTAACTAGGCCGCAAGATACCTTTTAAATCTCCATAGTTAGATGATCCATAATAAGCTTTATGTTAGCAGACAGCGCTGATTGTAATATGTGATCAATCTTACATAGCAGGTCACCGCTCACCTCCGTTTGCGCTGGGGAACTTGCTTGAATGCCATCCTCCCTCTCACTCTCCAGAAAAGAAGTCCCGCTAGCTTCTATCTCCTCCATCTCCGCCGCAGACAGGACAGCCGCCATCTTGAAATGGACTTTTCACCCTCCAGGTACCCCTCACGGTAGCTTGGTTTATCACCGAAAGTTGTGCATCAATCGCCGCTGTACGGGCCGCGCTTGTCCGGTGGGCTCGGAGCTCAGCTAATCCGCAGCCATCAGCCAGCTGCGTGCATGCGCACTACACCCTGTTACTTTTACATTCCCAAATTATTGTACTGTCCAGTGGAGTACTTTGGAGGGGCTTGCAAAACGATGTGTGAGCGATTGTGACCAGCAAACCCCCACTAGTCGCCATCCATCATATAAGATTGTGATCTGGCAGCTGGCGGTAGGGAATGTGGAGGTAGATATGTATCAAGGGTGGAAATCAGACTTCCATTTTGGGTATGCAGTGTGGGACATCTATTAAATGGATCCCCCCTGCTACATGTGCTAAGTGATCAACAGTCAGTTTGGCTATTGGTCTTCCCTAGTGGCACAAAACCCCATTGAGCTGGCTCTGGAATCTAAAAGACTGCCCAAGGGGCATACTATAGCTGGATGTACCCGCTGTGTGAAACCCTAGGGTAGGATTGAGCGAACAGGAACTGCAAAGTTCAGGTCCTTGCCAAAGTTTGTAAGTTGGGGTTCCCAACCCTGAACACAGACTTCAGTCAGATCATCAACCAGCTACTACCCTCCCCATAGCCATTCAGGTCAGCCAGCAGGGGCCGGCCTTGTGAGATGACCACCAGCTGGGATGACAGCTCCCAGCCCAGCCAATTAGCAGGTGACACAATACTCTGCCTGCAAGAGAGGATGGGGGCTCTGTCACAGTCTTCTATGGAAGATGATGGGGGCCTCTGTAAGTATGGTCGAACTTGACGAACCCCTACTTCTACAGGTCCACTCATCACTTGTCGCCAGTAAACTCTCTTTTACCAGTGGATCTTCGCAAAGTTGTGTTTGCCGGCGGCCACATTCCCGCTTCCCTGCAGATGTGCAAGCTCCTGCAGCCAGCCACTCAGTTATGCCAGGTAGGCAGCAGAGCGCACTCCACAGAGAATCTGGGGATGCTGGTGCAATTCATCTGGCATCCTTGAGATCAGCTATTCTCAAAACTGCCAGTGGGCATGACTTCGGCAGTGGAAAAACTATTTTTTTTTTAAATTGGGCCACCACTGAGCCAGCAGGATCACCCAAGTTACTCAGTGAGGGCGGTGAAATAAAGGGTTTTAGTCCCCTTTAAGATGAACCCGTTGTACAACAACAAACCTACAGTATCTGTTCATGGTGCTAATCCCTTTGTAATTTCTTTGGTCAGTAAAAAGGACATTATTCCAATTTATTTGGCCAGGAAAAAAGCAAAAAAGAATCCTCAAATCTAATATGTTTAGGAGACATACACAGTGAGGGTTGGGAATACCTGCAATATCCGATAAACAATAGCCTCGCAAATGTACCATTAATACAATATTTTACAATTAGGGAACCCCCTCAATGGATTAGTTTAGAAATCGGTAGAAAGTCGTCAAATAACCATAGATATGTTATTTTGGTTTACCTTCACCTCCCATCCACCATCCACCAACTTGGGAAAAACATGGGAATTTCCAAATTGATGTCACCTCAATCACCACTTTTATCATTACTACTAAATTCCATGTTATTCTCAGGATTACATGCACCAACTTCCTAGATACTATACTGAGGTTTCAATAGGTCCAGAATCATCTAAGCCTTCATATGACCGCAACTGGGATTTGGACTTAGAGCCACCTCCTGAGGACAAGGACTGAGAACAGATATGGGAGAGTACTGTGAAGGTGGCAATAAGTGCAAGTCTAGTCAAGACTAAATTTAAAGTACTATCCATTTCTAGGTCTACACCCTAAGAAGGGAGAATTAGCATGGGCTTTGTCCAAATTTATTTCACAAGCTCGGTGGGTTTTGTTCCGCTTCAAACCAAGATCAGTACTGACTACAGCCACTCTGTTTGTGAGATTTTGATTTCATATTTGTAAATTGTATTGTACTTGGCTTTTAAGACACCACTACATACAGGGCCTAACGTTAACTTCAATTTCACAAAATGCCTCCAAATAAAACTAAATTTTTTGCCAGGAAATCTTGCATGGCCATGAGGCTACGAGTTGCAGAGACTCCTCAGTAAACTCAGGCACGACTGCAAGCTGATCAAATGCACCATGCTGCTGCTTGAGCTTCTAAAATGCCTCAGGAAACTCAGGCCAGGCAGCAAGCTGATCAGATGCAACATGCTGCTGCTGGGGCTGCTGAAAAGCCCTAGGAAACCCATGCACTTTGTAAATTAATAAAGTACAGCATTCTGCTGCTCCAGATGCTGAAACATCTGAGGAAACTCAGGCCACACTGCAAGCTGATCAAATATAGCATGCTGCTGCTTGAGCCACTGAAACACTTCAGGAAATTAATAAAGTACAGCATTCTGCTGCTCCAGATGCTGAAACATCTGAGGAAACTCAGGCCAGACTGCAAGCTGATCAAATATAGCATGCTGCTGCTTGAGCCACTGAAACACTTCAGGAAACTCAAGCTCATTGGAAAATCAATAAAATATAGCATGCTGCTGCTCAAGCTGCTGAAACACGTTAGGAAACTCAGGCCTGTCGGAAAAGAAATAGAATACAGCATGCTGTTCAGCTTTTTCTCAGCATGCTAATGAGGGTCTTTCATGCATGATGCTGCTTTTGCTTCTGATTCAACCATAGCCTATGGCCAAAATAGATTGATTGTGATTGGCAAAATGGAAGTTTTACGTGTTTCCTGTGGTGCCTTAAAGTTTACCAAAGAGCCACCAGGTATGTGCTGCTCTGGAGACAAGGTACAGATACAAAATTTCTGCAGTCATTGCTTACTGGCAATAGCCCAGAATTGATTTCCTTAACAAAATACGAAGTTATAATAATTGCTTTCACATGACTTTATTTGGTGCAACTGAAATGAGAGAAAGTGGTTACATGACCGCATTTAACCCTTTCAGTGCCGTGCTCACTTCCACTCCTTTTAAGTGCCAAGCACATAGAATCTATGTGCCCGACTTTCCCCCCTGCTACAGTAAAAAACAAGTAAAAAAAACACTCACCTGACCACTTGTTTGATCCGCCTGGGTCTCCCCTTCATCCTGGGGGCCTCCAATCCCCTCTTTGGGCTCCTCCAGCTGCAGGGAAGTGTCTGGAATATGGTGACCCCCTGCTTCAGCAGCAGGCAATTACTGTTTAAAAGAAAAATGACATTTACTCACCTGCGCTGTGATCTCTCCCGCAGGCTCTTCTCTTCTTCAGGGGGGCCTTAGATCACCCCCCTGGGCTGCTCACTCTTCAGGAGAGGGCGCAACATGCCCTCTCCCCCTGCTTCCCGATGGGCGCCGCCATCTTGATGACCCTTTGGGGCGGGGCTTATGACATCACCCAATGAGTGTCATCCTGGCTCCCCGCAGCTCCGCTGTCAGATGCCCTGATGTTCGCTGGGCAGAGCAGTAGAGGGATAGGGGGATGCTCTGATCCCCTACCCCTCCTCCTCTGGCCAGTGATCACTGCCATCTGTCATTGGATCTGCGAGAGACACAGGAGCTTACAATTGGAAGTGAGTAAAGAAAAAAAAGTTTTTTGTTTTTTTTTTAATAAATGACATTTTTGTGTGGTGTGTTTTTTTACTGTTAATCCTTTGTGAACTGGTAAGGGGTCCATGAGACCCCTATACCAGTTCACAAGGCTCTAGTTCTGGCAAGTCACCTGCGACTAGCGGGTGACTTGCCATTAACCCCGAGCCCCCCCCATTACCTGCCTCCCCAAAGCCCAGGGAAGCTGGCCCCTGCTCCCTGTTCTACAAGCCCCCATAGCTGGTCCCGGGCTGGTTATGCTGGGTAGGGGGGACCTCAGGACATTTTTTTTTTATTTTTAAGGGTTTTTAACCCTTTAAATTCCCCCGCCCTGGGAATGGGGACACTAAGCCAATGAGACAATTTATTTTTATTTTTTACTTAGAAATATTTTTTTAAAACAGTAAAAAAAATTACAAACAATACATTTCATGTTAAAGCCTAAGCGCGGCCGCAAAAAATATATTGAATTTTCCTGGAAAGTCCTGCAAAAATCCCGGTTAAACATGGGGAAAAATGGTGAAAAATGACCTGTCAGCTTTGGGGTTTTTGGCAACTCTTCCCTTGTCAGAACCTATGAATGTTGGATATTGTTCTGTTCGGGGGATGTTGCTTTTTCAGATTCAGGTGTTTACTTCCAGATAATATATAGTTTGTGGGGGCTATTTTAAAAAGGGTTGTTTTTCTAGAAAAACATAGTTGTATTTTATCTGAAAATCTCCTAAAGCGCTGTTTCAGTTTGGGGGATTCGCCTGGGCAGGAAAGGGTGTCTACCAATACACATGTGGCACCGTTGTATCCGGGAGAAATGGGGCTTTTACCCGCAATAAGATTTTATTGACAAACTTACATTTTTATTACACTAAAAGACTACAAATTGTAAAAAATAGATTTTTTTGCATATATTTTACCTAAAAATATTGAGAATACACCTAAAAAATGACAAACAAGACATTTCATGTTAAAGAAAAAAACAATATATAATTTCCCTGGGAAATCCCTGGAAATCCCTTCAAAAATCACAGTTGAACATATGGAGTGCAAAATCGTGCGAAATGGTCTGACAACAAGGGTGACAAAATCTCCAGATAGGCTGGCAGTGAAAGTGTTAAGGTACAAAGTCAGATATCCCATCTGATTGGCTCTCGCCTGTACAGAATCAGGAACATGCATTCCTACAGATCTATTTCATGGATGATGATCAGGTAGAGGCAAATGCCCGCCACAGTAAATTTCCAACTACCAAGCAGGAAACAATTACTTAATTACCAATTATTTAATTAACAATTACTTAAACCGGACCAACAGCCTGGCACAGTTGGAAAGGAAAGGTAGCGGCCATTTTGGAGCTTCCTCTCCCAATTGACATAACTGAAATGCACAGTAACAGGAAGCCTAACATGACTTACTGTTTGCAGGTGGCTTGCAAGCCCATGAGCGGCCATCTTGTTTTTAAAATTTATCCCAGCAGACGTTGCATATGAGCACTGTTTGCTGTGTTGCTCTGATTTAAATTATTTTTGAATGTTGGTCCACTTTAAATTACAGGACATGCGTCATTCAGTGCCCCAACCATTAATAAAGTTGCCATTGTAATGGTTGGTGACAACTTTGATAAGAGAGATATCATTTTACAAAAGTAATAATCAGCTCCATAGCCTGAAGTAACCACTGATATTCTGGGATGGACATGATGGGTCCAAACTCTGCCACAGGGTGGACCAAGCAATGGACTTTTATGCTTCTATGCTCCTGATTCACAGTCAATGTTCTGACATTGCAAATCCTTTGTTGGCATAGAGGGACCTGTTTCACCAGTTTAATGTGGAGATATATGCCAAAATTAAATCTGAATGTCTCTGTTACATCAGAACCCACCAAAAAGAGAGAATTACATTCACCTTCAAGATGCTGTTCATAACGATAAGTCAGCTGAGCTGAGATCTTTTGGCAAAAATTAAAGAAATTGTGTTATGTGATTAACAAAGTGCACATCGGCAGGTGGAGGGTCTGCCACATGCAGATTCTGCATGTGGCAGGGTATTATATTGGTTTAGCTGTTTAAAAAAATCAGGCTAAATGAGATTGTCATATCTGCAGAAATACCAAATGAATCTGTGGATCCTGAACTGTTTGCAACTGTTATGACCCAAATGATTCATGGGCCATGTGGTCCAGGTTTTCCAAACTCATCTTGCATACAGCAAGGAATTTGCAGCAAAAGGTACCCAAGAAACTTCATAGCTTAAACCCAGATGGATGGCAATGGGTATCCATTATACAGACGTAAAAAGCCAGGAGAAGGCAGCTATTCCATGATGAGGTCCGGCAATACCAAATTGGATGTTATATAAGCTCTAATGAGTCAGTTTGGAGAATTCTCAGCATTTCAATGCATGAGAGATATCCAACTGTCTAGCACCTCAGTATCCATCTTAAAAATGGTCAGATCTAGCTGAAAAGGTGCAAAATCTAGGATGACCCTTACATCAATCTTTGAACTGTGCCAGCAGGATAGTTTTGCAAGGACACTATTTTATGCAGCTGTACCTTTGCTCTATGTTTCGAATATCTCCAAAAAGAAGTTTCAATGGTGAAAACAAGGCACTCTTGTGCAGGATCAGTCAGATATCTATTGTGCTGATGTCCTTGGACGAGTATATAACGAGCATTCTAACAACTGCAAGTGCTCTTATGTGCAAGAAATTATGTAATAAATGCAATAAACTTCCTACAACTCCATTGACACTGCAATAGATCCAGAACAGATCATGCAGTACCCAGTTGAGTTTTTAAACTATTTAGAACCAACTAAATAGTTTGGATCTAAAGGTTGGTGTTATAGTTATTCTAATGCAGAATCTAGATGCACCTAAACTATGTAATGGAACCAGGATGTTCATGTCATCCATATGTGCTGGAAGCAACCATCCTTACTGGATGTGCTGCTGGAGAAGCTTTTAATCTACAAATTCCATTAATTAACTCAGATGAAACAATACCTTTTAAATGATTACAGTTTCCCATTAAGCTACCATTTGCAATGACAATAAACAAGGCCCAATGCCAATCACTGCAGGTGGCTGGCATAAATCAGGATTCTGCTGATTTTCGAAAGGAAAGTTGTATGTTGCCGGCTCCAGAGTTGGATCAGGTAAAAATCTTTACGTCTATGCACCTGGCAATAAAACTGCCAATGTTGTTTATAAAAAGGCTCCGTCATAAAGACTTATGACATGACACCTCAATTTTTTTGTTGTACAAATGTACATTTACATCACATTTTACATAAACAGTGCATAACTGTCGGGGTATATAGGGTTTCTAGTTATTTCCCTGTTAACAAAAAAAAAAAAACGAGGCCCCCCTGGGCACCCTTGGAACAAATCTAAATAGCACACTAACACTTTATAACCTGGGAAGAGCTGGGTACATTTTCTAGTTATTTATTAGCAAGAAACACTTCTGCCCATTTTGGTGTATGGGATATAAACCTATAGTGTCACTATAAACCAGCGCAGTTTAAACACGAGTGCCCATCACTGTGAAATATAGGGTGCTGGTGATAAATTAGTCACAGGAGTGCTGATGCTTAAATAAATGAGGGTACCTGTATTTGTTATAACTTATGCTTCATCCTCAAGTACTTTATACAATACAGTAACTTTTGCAAAGTATAAATGGCTTATATTGTACTGTGATGTGCATGTCCTAATTTCTGTATGTTATAAGAAAAAAATAAAATATTGTGACAGAAAAAGAAATTAAAATAATAGGAAAACCAAAATCAGGCAATGTACCCTTTTCTATTCCACAGGTGCCATCTGCCCTTTCACTGAACCCTGTTGGTTCTGGGGTGGGTTACATGCACTTTAAACTCCAGTGGCTACTGGCAGTCACATTAAATGTGTATGGGCCCATAAGTAATTCTACATGATTTTGGCCTTTCCTTGCTCAAGGGGGGTATGCCAAATAAAGATGTCCCAGGGGTGTTTATGTAAGTGTTTTTTATTTTAGGTCTGCTTAAACACTGTTTCTAGAGTCTAACACACTTCTCTTACAACAGGAAACATCATGTCTGGCAAAAAAGAACTAGGTATTCTTGAAAGCTCACCTTAAAATATACTCAGTTAGCCTATAGAAGGCATTGCCTTATTTATTTTCTACTATACTTCTACAATACTTCTAAAAAGCAACAAAAGCAAACATTGCTTTCAGTGCCTCCAGCTTTACCATGATGAAGAAGAACTCGATCGTATTCACTAGAGATGAGCGAACTTTTCAAAAATTCGATTCGCCTGATTCGCCGAATTTTTGGAAAAAAATGGTTTCGACCCGAATTTATTCTCGACGAATCGCTATTAAAAACGGCTATTTCTGAGCTTCCTAGAGCCTCAATAGGGTTGTAAAACTTTCTGCCTTGCTGTACCACGCATAGGATGCGTGCTGGGTTAGTGAAATAATACTGTAAATAATTATGACATGCAGATCAGGGGCATCACTAATAGAATCGCAGAGCGGCACAATTGCAGAGAGTTGAGGTGGCGTCACTATGAAGGTCCCCTATAGTGCCTGAAAAACAGACCCTGGAGCTGGCTGCAGCAGGAGCCCAAAAATTAGCTGAATCACACCCTGGAGTTGCAAGCAGCAGCAGCAGCCCAAACATAGTCTGAAAGACACACTGGAATTGGCAGCAGGAGCCCAAAAATTGGCTGCATGACACCCTGGAGTTGCAAGCAGCAGCAGCAGGAGCCCAAACATTGCTTGAAAGAGACACTGGAGTTGGCAGCAGGAGCCCAAAAATTGTCTGAATGACACCCTTGAGTTGCAAACAGCAGCAGCAGCAGCCCAAACATAGCTTGAAAGAGACACTGGAGTTGGCTGCAGGACCCCAAAAATTGGATGAATCACACCCTGGATTTGCAAGCAGCAGCAGCAGCAGGAGCCCAAACATAGCTTGAAAGAGACACTGGAGTTGGCTGCAGGAGCCCAAAATTGGATGAATCACACCCTGGAGTTGCAAGCAGCAGCAGCAGGAGCCCAAACATTGCATGAAAGAGACACTGGAGTTGGCTGCAGGACCCCAAATATTGGATGAATCACACCCTGGAGTTGCAAGCAGCAGCAGGAGCACAAACATTGCATTAAAGAGACACTGGAGTTGGCTGCAGGACCCCAAAAATTGGATGAATCACACCCTGGAGTTGCAAGCAGCAGCAGGAACCCAAACATTGCTTTAAAGAGACACTGGAGTTGGCAGCAGGAGGCCAAAAATTGGATGAATCACACCCTGGAGTGGCAAGCAGCGGCAGCAGGAGCACAAACATTGGGTGAAAGAGACACTGGAGTTGGAATACAGGAGCCCAAAAATTGGATGAATCACACCCTGGAGTTGCAAGCAGCAGCAGCAGGAGCCCTAACATAGCTTGAAAGAGACACTGGAGTTGGCAGCAGGAGCCCAAAAACTTAGTTGAATCACACCCTGGATTTGCAAGCAGCAGCAGCAGCAGCAGCAGGAGCCAAAACATAGCTTGAAAGAGACACTGGAGTTGCAGCAGGAGCCCAAAAATTAGCTGAATTACACCCTGGAGTTGCAAGCAGGAGCTCAAACATTGCGTGAAAGAGACACTGGAGTTGGCTGCAGGAGCCCAAAAATTGGATGAATCACACCCTGGAGTTGCAAGCAGCAGCAGCAGCAGGAACCCAAACATTGCTTTAAAGAGACACTGGAGTTGGCTGCAGGAGGCCAAAAATTGGATGAATCACACCCTGGAGTTGCAAGCAGCGGCAGCAGGAGCACAAACATTGCGTGAAAGAGACACTGGAGTTGGCTACAGGAGCCCAAAAATTGGATGAATCACACCCTGGAGTTGCAAGCAGCAGCAACAGGAGCCCTAACATAGCTTGAAAGAGACACTGGAGTTGGCAGCAGGAGCCCAAAAATTAGCTGAATTACACCCTGGATTTGCAAACAGCAGCAGCAGGAGCCAAAACATAGCTTGAAAGAGACACTGGAGTTGGCAGCAGGAGCCCAAAAATTAGCTGAATTACACCCTGGAGTTGCAAGCAGCAGCAGGAGCCCAAACATTGCATGAAAGAGACACTGGAGTTGGCTGCAGGAGCCCAAAAATTGGATGAATCCCACCCTGGAGTTGCAAGCAGCAGCAGCAGGAGCACAAACATTGCATTAAAGAGACACTGGAGTTGGTTGCAGGAGGCCAAAAATTCGATGAATCACACCCTGGAGTTGCAAGCAGTAGGAGCCCAAACATTACTTTAAAGAGACAATGGAGTTGGCTGCAGGAGGCCAAAAATTGGATGAATCACACCCTGGAGTTGCAAGCACCAGCAGGAGCCCAAACATAGCTTGAAAGAGACACTGGAGTTGGCAGCAGGAGCCCAAAAATTTGCTGAATTACACCCTGGAGTTGCAAGCAGCAGCAGCAGCAGCAGGAGCCCAACCATAGCTTGAAAGAGACACTGGATTTGGCAGCAGGAGCCCAAAAATTAGCTGAATTACCCCCTGGAGTTGCAAGCAGCAGCAGCAGGATCCCAAACATTGCGTGAAAGAGACACTGGGTGTCATGAGTCACTTACGTGTGTCCCGTTCCAGCGGCGCCTCCCTCCCGCTGGTCCAGCCGCGCCGGGCGGCTGCGAGCGCGGCTGCGAGCGCGCCCCCCTCCATCTCCTCTGCCGGCGTGCCCGACGTCCTTTGTATTAAGAAGAATTAAAGGGCCAATGAACCCAGGTGGGTGGGGGTGTTTCTTTCAGAGACAGGGCCAATGAGCCCTAGAGACTTGTGGGGCTAACGCCCTGATCCTATCAGGTTAGGTGTTTCATGTTGCACCAATCACACACCTTATTTCCCCCCATCCCCAGTCATACCTGTCCTATAAAAGGTTCACCCCGTCAGTTACTCAGCGCCTGTTATAGCGCCTTGAACCTAGTCTTGACTTGTGTTATTCCGTGATTGAACTTCGTTACCGACCACTGCCTGAACCCACCATTCTTGCCTGATCTCCGTTGCCGACCCCTGCCTGAATCGACCACTCTCCGTCTGATCCCTGTTGCCGACCTCTGCATTGTACCCTGACCTTGAGCTGCCTCATCCCTTTGTACCGCTGCTATCTCTGAACACCCGTTGCCGACCTCTAGCCTGTCTGGACTCCCGCTACTCGCTCTAGCTATTGGACTCGCTCTATACCGCTCCAGCTACTGGTTCTTCAGACCTTCAAACAGTAAGCTCCCATCCTTTGAGCCATTGAAGTCCTGGGGGCAACCGATCCCGGGCAGGCGTATACTACGTCCCGGCAAGCGGGGGCTCCTACAGGTGAAGCTGGCTGCGGAGATTGGGGGTTGAGGGCTTACCTGGAGGGCTGGAGTTACCTGAGCGTGTCATTAGAGTACCCAGAGCGTGACATTATAACAGGCCTAAACAAGAAAATGGATGACCTGGTACAGCAAGTGCAGGCTATGGCCACTGCAATTAATCAACTCACTCAAAGAGTGGCCACTCAGGAATCCAGACAATCTCCTGCATCCTCTGTACCACCTCACGTTTCAGAACCGAAGATTCCGCTACCAGAAAAATTTTTGGGTGACCGTGCCAAGTTTTCAAATTTTAAGAATGCCTGCGAACTTTATTTTAAGTTGAGGCCCGTTTCTTCGGGCACCGAGACCCAGCGAGTGGTTATTTCCTTAGTTCAAGGAGACCCTCAGTCTTGGGTCTTTAGTCTGCCTCCCAATGATGCAGCATTACACTCTGTCACTGCCTTCTTCTGTGCTATGGGCATCTTGTATGCTGACCCAGACCAGCAATCCACGGCCGAGAACAGGCTTCGGGCCTTGAAGCAAGGGCGGAACACAGCCGAGGATTATAGTGCGGAGTTCCGCCGGTGGGCAGTAGAATCTAGGTGGAATGACCCCGCCCTGTGCAGCCAATTTTGAGTGGGGCTGTCAGAAAGTATCAAGGATGCGCTGGTGAATTTTCCCCCACCGTCGGACCTGGACCAATTGATGCAGGTCTCCATTAAAATTGACCGGCGTCTTAGGGAGAGAGCTAGGGAGAGAGCCAGGGTGCTCACGTCTCTCAGGTCCTTTAAGAACAATACTAATACACCGGCTTTCAGTGGGGAGAGCACACCGTCACCCTCTCAGGAGGAACCCATGCAGTTAGGGAGAACCCGCATATCCCAGGATGAAAAGCAGCGTAGGCGTTTCATAGGGTTATGCCTTTATTGTGGGAATCCGGGACATTTTGCTGGGTCCTGCCCAAACAAAGGGAAACCGTCGGAAAACTCCCGCACCTAGATCAGGGGGCGAGTGCTGATCTAGGTGAGTCAGTTTGTTACTCTCGCCTGAATAAGATGCTAGTGCCTGTAGACCTTTCCTGGGGTTCCTCCAAGCAGACTATTTCCGCCTTTATCGATAAATCGCGGGTAATTTTTTGGATAGGAGTATGATCTCCATTTTAGGAATTCCTTTGGTACCCCTTAGGAGATCACTGCAGGTTCTGGCCATTAATGGGAAAGCCATTCAGGGGGGACCGGTCAACACTAAGACCCCACCTCTTAAACTAATTGTTGGCTCCTCCCACCCTGAGTTGATTGAATTTTTTGTTTTTGATTGCCCAGAAACTCCAGTGGTCTTGGGATACCCCTGGCTGCAACTCCACAACCCCATCCTAGATTGGCAGGCTGGGGAATTGATTAAGTGGAGTAACCACTGCAAGGTCCATTGTTTCTCTACGGTCCTCAGGAGTGTCCAGATGTTGCCCCAGGGGTTACCCCAGCCGTATGCGGACTAGGCCGACGTTTTCTCGGAACGATCAGCAGATACCCTTCCCCCACATCGATGACTGCCCCATTGACTTGCTCCCTGGTACTATTCCCCCCAGAGGGAGGATCTATAATCTTACCAGGCCTGAGGAGCAAGCAATGAAGGAGTACATTGCCGAGAATTTGAGTAAGGGGTTTATCCGCCCTTCTACTTCGCCTGCAGGGGCCGGATTCTTTTTCGTGGAGAAAAAGGATGGTGGCCTGAGACCTTGTATTGACTACCGGGTCTTGAATAAAATCACTGTTAAAAACAGATATCCTTTACCGTTGATTGGGGATTTGTTTAATCAAATGGTAGGTGCGCGAATCTTTTCCAAGTTGGATTTAACCCTTCTAGTGCCAGCTACGTGACTCTCACGTAGATCAGGGCTCCGATCCCCCCGCCTGGGCTTTCCACGCTTCGGGTGAGGGCCCAGAAACAGGCCCTCACCATCCTCTTCGGCCGGCGCTGGCCCCGCCCCTAACCCAGCCCCTAGCCCCGCCCACTTGATGACGCCATCCCGCTCCTCGGGTTACCGGCACCCGGGCTCCGTTCTGTCAGTTGTCAGTAGCGATCGGAGCAGGGAGGGTGGCAGGCAGGGTGGCTCTGATCTCCCTGCCTGCCACCCTCCCTGCACCGATCACTACCGACAGCTGTCATCTGCAGCGGCGCGGGACACTGGATCAGAGGTAAGTATAAGTGAAAAAAGAATAATAAAGAATTTTGTGTCTGTGTCTTTTTTTTTACTTAACCCTTTGTGAACTGGTAAGGGGTCCATGAGACCCCTTATACCAGTTCACAAGGCTCTGGGTATGGCAAGTCACCTGCGCCAAGCGGGTGACTTGCCAAAACCCCCAGCCCCCCATTACCTGCCTCCCCAACGGCCAGGGGGGGGCAGAAGGGCCCGGGCCACGTGGCTATGTGGGCTAGTAGCCTGCAGGGCCAGGGGCCACCAACGCTGGCCCCTGCGCCCTGTTCTACAAGCCCCCATAGCTGGTCTGGGTCGGTAATGCTGGGTAAGGGGGACCCTATGTCATTTCTTGGGGGGGATTTTAAGGGTTTTTAACCCTTAAAATTCCCCCCAAAAATGAGGTCCCCCCCCTCCCCCTGGGAAGGGGGATCCTATGTCATTTTTTTTTTTTTAAATTAACCCCTTACAACTATGCAATCAGGCCCCTACTGGGTGTTTGATTCCACTAGAGATTCCTAAAGAACCATGGACTCATATTTCTATGGATTTCATAGTTGATTTGCCTCCTTCACGTGGGAACACTGTGATTTGGGTGGTTGTCGACCGCTTTAGTAAGATGGCACATTTCATTCCGTTACCTAAACTTCCGTCGGCTCCTGAACTCTCGCGACTATTTATTTCGCATATTTTCCGTATCCATGGCATACCGTCTAATATTATTTTTGATCGGGGTGTACAATTCACTTCACGTTTCTGGAGGAGTTTCTGTTCACGATTGGGGATTCAGATATCTTTGTCATCAGCATACCATCCTCAAACCAATGGGCAGACTGAAAGAACCAATCAAAGTCTGGAACAGTATTTACGGTGTTACATTTCTGACGTTCAAGAGCAATGGTCAGAATTCATTGATTTTGCAGAGTTTGCGTACAATAATGCGCCGAGTGAGAGTACCAAAGTGTCCCCGTTTTTCTGCAATTTGGGGAAAAATCCTAGAGGTTCTTCTCTCTCAGGGTCTTCTTCTGATTTACCGGCATTAGAAGAGTGGCTCCAGGAGCGGAAAAACATCTGGGCCCGTGTTCAAGAGTCTTTGAAAAAGACCGTTTTAAGATATAAAAGATTCGCCGATCGCCGTAGGTCTCAGGAACCTGCACTTCAGGTTGGGAAACTGCACTTCAGGTTGGGGACCTCGTTTGGGTGTCGACTAAAAACATTTCTCTCCGGCAACCTTCTAGTAAGTTGGGACCCAAGTTTATTGGACCTTTTCCTATTACCCAGAAATTGAACAATGTGACCTTTAAGGTTCAACTTCCTCTGACGATGCGTATCCCAAACTCTTTTCATGTATCGCTGCTGAAATCAGCTAAGAATACACCACTTCCATCCCCATCGCGGATCCTAATTCCTTGCAATATTTGATTGACTGGGTTGGGTATGGTCCTGAGGAGAGATGTTGGGTTGCAGCAAGAGATGTGCACGCTAGAGCCTTGATTAGGAAATTCCATCGTGACTATCCAGAGAAACATGGTAAGGGTCCGGAGGCCCCTCGTGAAGGAGGGGGTAGTGTCACGAGCCACTTACCTGCGTCCCGTTCCAGCAGCACCTCCCTCCCACTGGTCCGGCCGCGCCGGGCGGCTGCGAGCGCGGCTGCGAGCGCGCCCCCCTCCGTCTCCTCTGCTGGCGTGCCTGGCAGTTCTCGTACTCGCGCGCGTGGGGGGTGTTTCTTTCAGAGACAGGGCCAATGAGCCCTAGGGACTTGTGGGGCTAACGCCCTGATCCTATCAGGTTAGGTGTTTCATGTTGCACCAGTCACACATCTTATTTCCCCCATCCCCAGTCATACCTGTCCTATAAAAGGTTCACCCCCTCAGTTACTCAGCACCTGTTATAGCGCCTTGAACCTAGTCTTGACTTGTGTTATTCCGTGATTGAACTTCGTTACCGACCACTGCCTGAACCCACCATTCTTGCCTGATCTCCGTTGCCGACCCCTGCCTGAATCGACCACTCTCCGTCTGATCCCTGTTGCCGACCTCTGCATTGTACCCTGACCTCGAGCTGCCTCATCCCTTTGTACCGCTGCTATCTCTGAACACCCGTTGCCGACCTCTAGCCTGTCTGGACTCCCGCTACTCGCTCTAGCTATTGGACTCGCTCTAAACCGCTCCAGCTACTGGTTCCTCAGACCTTCAAACAGTAAGCTCCCAACCTTTGAGCCATTGAAGTCCTGGGGGCAACCGATCCTGGGCAGGCGTATACTGCGTCCCAGCAAGCGGGGGCTCCTACAGGTAAAGCTTGGGGGTTGAGGGCTTACCTGGAGGGCTGGAGTTACCTGAGCGTGTCATTAGAGTAACCAGAGCGTGACACTGGAGTTGGCTGCGGGAGCCCAAAAATTAGATGAATCACACCCTGGAGTTGTAAGCAGCAGCAGCAGAAGCCCAAACATAGCTTGAAAAAGACACTGGAGTTGGCTGCGGGAGCCAAAAAATTGGATGAATCACACCCTGGAGTTGGCAGCAGCAGCAGCCAACACATTGCGTGAAAGAGACACTGGAGTTGGCTGCAGGAGCCCAAAAATTGAATGAATCACACCCTGGAGTTGCAAGCAGCAGCAGGAGCACAAAAATTGCATTAAAGAGAGACTGGAGTTGGCTGCAGGAGCACAAAAATTGGATGAATCACACCGTGGAGTTGCAAGCAGCAGCAGCAGCTGAAGGAGCCCAAACATTGCTTTAAAGAGACACTGGAGTTGGCAGCAGGAGGCCAAAAATTGGATGAATCACACCCTGGAGTTGCAAGCAGCAGCAGTAGGAGCCCAAAAATTGGCTAAATGACACCCTGGAGTTGCAAACAGCAGCAGGAGCCCAAACATTGCTTTAAAGAGAAACTGGAGCTGGCAGCAGGAGCCCAAAAATTTCTGAATCACACCCTGGAGTTGCAAGCAGCAGGAGCCCAAACATAGCTTGAAAGAGACACTGGCGTTTGCAGCAGGAGCCCAAAAATTAGATGAATTACACCCTGGATTTGCAAGCAGCAGCAGGAGCTCAAACATAGCTTAAAAGAGACACTGGAGTTTGCAGCAGGAGCCCAAAAATTAGCTGAATTACACCCTGGAGTTGCAAGCAGCAGCAGCAGCAGGATCCCAAACATTGCGTGAAAGAGACACTGGAGTTGGCTGCAGGAGCCCAAAAATTGGATGAATCACACCCCAGAGTTGCAATCAGCAGCAACAGGAGCAAAAACATTTCTTTAAAGAGACACTGGAGTTGGCTGCAGGAGCCCAAAAATTGGCTGAAAGACATCCTGGAGTTGGCAGCAGCAGCAGCAGCAACACAAACATAGCTTGAAAGAGACACTGGAGTTGGCAGCAGGAGCCCAAAAATTAGCTGAATTACACCCTGGAGTGGCAAGGAGCAGCAGCAGCCCAAACATAGCTTAAAAGACACACTGGAGTTGGCAGTAGGAGCCCAAAAATTGGTGGAATTACACCCTGGAGTGGCAAGCAGCAGCAGCAGCAGGAGCGCAAACATAGCTTGAAAGAGACACTGGAGTTGGCAGCAGGAGCCCAAAAATAAGCTGAATTACACCCTGGAGTTGCAAGCAGCAGCAGCAGGAGCCCAAACATAGCTTGAAAGAGACACTGGAGTTGGCTGCAGGAGGCAAAAAATTGGATAAATCACACCCTGGAGTTGCAAGCAGCAGCAGCAGGAGCCCAAACATTACTTTAAAGAGACAATGGAGTTGGCTGCAGGAGGCCAAAATTGGATGAATCACACCCTGGAGTGGCAAGCAGCAGCAGGAGCCCAAACATAGCTTGAAAGAGACACTGGAGTTGGCAGCAGGAGCCCAAAAACTGGATGAATAACACCCTGGAGTTGCAAGCAGCAGCAGCAGCAGGAGCACAAGCATTGCTTTAAAGAGACACTGGAGTTGGCTGCAGGAGCCCAAAAATTGGATGAATCACACCCTGGAGTTGCAAGCAGCAGCAGCAGCCCAAGCATAGCTTGAAAGAGACACTGGAGTTGGCTACAGGAGCCCAAATATTGGCTGAATGACACCCTGGAGTTGCAAGCAGCAGCAGCAGGAGCACAGACATTGCATTAAAGAGACACTGGAGTTGGCTGCAGGAGCCCAAAAATTGGCTGAATGACACCCTGGAGTTGCAAGCAGCAGCAGCAGGAGCACAGACATTGCATTAAAGAGACACTGGAGTTGGCTGCAGGAGCCCAAAAATTGCACTAAAGACACACTGGAGTTGCAAGCAGCAGCAGGAGGCCAAAATTGGCTGAAAGACATCCTGGAGTTGGCAGCAGCAGCAGCAGCCCAAACATAGCTTGAAAGAGACACTGGAGTTGGCAGCAGTAACCCAAAAAATTAGCTGAATTACACCCTGGAGTTGCAAGGAGCAGCAGCAGCCCAAATATAGCTTAAAAGACACACTGGAGTTGGCAGTAGGAGCCCAAAAATTGGTGTAATTACACCCTGGAGTTGCAAGCAGCAGCAGCAGGAGCCCAAAACATAGCTTGAAAGAGACACTGGAGTTTGCAGCAGGAGCCCAAAAATAAGCTGAATTACACCCTGGAGTTGCAAGCAGCAGCAGCAGCAGGTGCCCAAACATAGCTTGAAAGAGACACTGGAGTTGGCTGCAGGAGGCAAAAAATTGGATGAATCACACCCTGGAGTTGCAAGCAGCAGCAGGAGCCCAAACATAGCTTTAAAGAGACACAGGGGTTGGCTGCAGGAGGCCAAAAATTGGATAAATCACACCCTGGAGTTGCAAGCAGCAGGAGCCCAAACATTACTTTAAAGAGACAATGGAGTTGGCTGCAGGAGGCCAAAATTGGATGAATCACACCCTGGAGTGGCAAGCAGCAGCAGGAGCCCAAACATAGCTTGAAAGAGACACTGGAGTTGGCAGCAGGAGCCCCAAAACTGGATGAATCACACCCTGGAGTTGCAAGCAGCAGCAGCAGGAGCACAAACATTACTTTAAAGAGACACTGGAGTTGGCTGCAGGAGCCCAAAAATTGGATGAATCACACCCTGGAGTTGCAAGCAGCAGCAGCAGCCCAAACATAGCTTGAAAAAGACACTGGAGTTGGCTGCAGGAGCCCAAATATTGGATTAATCACACCCTGAAGTTGGCAGCAGAAGGAGCACAAACATCGCTTGAAAGAGACACTGGAAGTGGCAGCAGGAGCCCAAAAATTGGCTGAATGACACCCTGGAGTTGCAAGCAGCAGCAGCAGGAGAACAAACATGGCTTTAAAGAGACACTGGAGTTGGCTGCAGGAGCCGAAAAATTTGATGAATCACACCCTGGAGTTGCAAGCAGCAGCAGCAGCCCAAACATAGCTCGAAAGAGACACTGGAGTTGGCAGCAGGAGCCCAAAATATAGCTGAATTACACCCTGGAGTTGCAAGCAGCAGCAGGAGCCCGAACATTGCGTGAAAGAGACACTGGAGTTGGCCAAAAATTGGATAAATCACACCCTGGAGTTGTAAGCAGCAGCAGCAGCAGGAGCCCGAACATAGCTTGAAAGAGACACTGGAGTTGGCAGCAGGAGCCCAAAAATAAGCTGAATTACACCCTGGAGTTGCAAGCAGCAGCAGCAGGAGCCCAAACATTGCGTTAAAGAGACACTGGAGTTGGCTGCAGGAGGGCAAAAATTGGATAAATCACATCCTGGAGTTGCAAGCAGCAGCAGCAGGAGTCCAAACATTACTTTAAAGAGACAATGGAGTTGGCTGCAGGATGCCAAAAATTGGATGAATCACACCCTGGAGTTGCAAGCAGCAGCAGGAGCCCAAACATAGCTTGAAAGAGACACTGGAGTTGGCAGCAGGAGCCCAAAAATTGGATGAATCACACCCTGGAGTTGTAAGCAGCAGCAGCAGCCCAAACATAGCTTGAAAGAGACACTGGAGTTGGCAGCAGGAGCCCAAGAACTGGATGAATCACACCCTGGATTTGCAAGCAGCAGCAGCAGCAGGAGCACGAACATTGCTTTAAAGAGACACTGGAGATTTCTGCAGGAGCCCATAATTGGCTGAATCACTCCCTGGAGTTGCAAGCAGCAGCAGCCCACACATAGCTTGAAAGAGACACTGGAGTTGGCTGCAGGAGCCCAAATATTGGATGAATCACAGCCTGAAGTTGGCAGCAGCAGGAGCACAAACATAACTTGAAAGAGACACTGGAGGTGGCAGCAGGAGCCCAAAAATTGGCTGAATCACACCCCGGAGTTGTAAGCAGCAGCAGCAGCAGGAGCCCAAACATAGCTTGAAAGAGACACTGGAGTTGGCTGCGGGAGCACAAAAATTGGATGAATCACACCCTGGAGTTGCAAGCAGCAGCAGCAGGAGCCCAAACATAGCTTGAAAGAGACACTAGAGTTGGCTGCAGGAGCCCAAAAATTGGATGAATCACACCCTGGAGTTGGCAGCAGCAGCAGTAGCAGCAGGAGCCCAAACATTGCATGAAAGAGACACTGGAATTGGCTGCAGGAGCCCAAAAATTGGATGAATCACACCCTGGAGTTGCAAGCAGCAGCAGCAGGAGCCCGAACATTGCGTGAAATAGACACTGGAGTTGGCTGCAGGAGCCCAAAAATTGGATGAATCACACCGTGGAGTTGCAAGCAGCAGCAGCAGCCGCAGCTTAAGGAGCCCAAACATTGTTTTAAAGAGACACTGGAGTTGGCTGCAGGAGGCCAAAAATTGGATGAATCACACCCTGGAGTTGCAAGCAGCAGCAGGAGCCCAATCATAGCTTTAAAGAGACACTGGAGTTGGCAGCAGGAGCCCAAAAATTGGATGAATCACACCCTGGAGTTGTAAGCAGCAGCAGCAGGAGCGCAAACATTGCTTTAAAGAGACACTGGAGTTGGCAGCAGGAGCCCAAAAATTGGATGAATCACACCCTGGAGTTGCAAGCAGCAGCAGCAGGTGCCCAAACATAGCTTGAAAGCGACACTGGAGTTGGCAGCAGGAGCCCAAAAATTGTCTGAATGACACCCTGGAGTTGCAAGCAGCAGCAGGAGCCCAAACATAGCTTGAAAGAGACACTGGAGTTAGCAGCAGGAGCCTAAAATATAGCTGAATTACACCCTGGAGTGGCAAGCAGCAGCAGCAGGAGCCCGAACATTGCGTGAAAGAGACACTGGAGTTGGCTGCAGGAGGCCAAAAATTGGATAAATCACTCCCTGGAGTTGCAAGCAGCAGCAGGAGCCCAAACATAGCTTGAAAGAGACACTAGAGTTTGCAGCAGGAGCCCAAAAATAAGCTGAATTACACCCTGGAGTTGCAAGCAGCAAGAGCAGAAGCCCAAACATAGCTTGAAAGAGACACTGGAGTTGGCTGCAGGAGGCCAAAAACAGGATAAATCACACCCTGGAGTTGCAAGCAGCAGCAGGAGCCCAAGCATTGCTTTAAAGAGACAATGGAGTTGGCTGCAGGAGGCCAAAAATTGGATGAATCACACCCTGGAGTTGCAAGCAGCAGCAGCAGCCCAAACATAGCTTGAAAGAGACACTGGAGTTGGCAGCAGGAGCCCAAAAATTGGATGAATCACACCCTGGAGTTGCAAGCAGCAGCAGCAGCCCAAACATAGCTTGAAAGAGACGCTGGAGTTGGCAGCAGGAGCCCAAAAACAGGATGAATCACATCCTGGTGTTGCAAGCAGCAGCAGCAGGAGCACAAATATTGCTTTAAAGAGACACTGGAGTTGGCTGCAGGAGAACAAAAATTGGCTGAATCACTCCCTGGAGTTGCAAGCAGCAGCAGCAGCAGCAGCCGAAACATAGCTTGAAAGAGACACTGGAGTTGGCTGCAGGAGGCCAAAAATTGGATGAATCACACCCTGGAGTTGCAAGCAGCAGCAGCAGGAGCCCAAGCATTGCTTTAAAGAGACACTGGAGTTGGCTGCAGGAGGCCAAAAATTGGATAAATCACACCCTGGAGTTGCAAGTAGCAGCAGCAGCAGCAGGAGCCCAAACATAGCTTGAAAGAGACACTGGAGTTGGCAGCAGGAGCCCAAAAATTGGATGAATCACACCCTGGAGTTGAAAGCAGCAGCAGCAGCAGCCCAAACATAGCTTGAAAGAAACACTGGAGTTGGCAGCAGGAGCCCAAAAACTGGATGAATCACATCCTGGAGTTGCAAGCAGCAGGAGCAGAGCACAAATATTGCTTTAAAGAGACACTGGAGTTGGCTGCAGGAGAACAAAAATTGGCTGAATCACTCCCTGGAGTTGCAAGCAGCAGCAGCAGCCCAAACATAGCTTGAAAGAGACACTGGAGTTGGCTGCAGGAGCCCAAATGTTGGATGAATTACACCCTGAAGTTGGCAGCAGCAGGAGCACAAACATAGCTTGAAAGAGACACTGGAGTTGGCAGCAGGAGCCCAAAAATTGGCTGAATGACACCCTGGAGTTGCAAGCAGCAGCAGCAGGAGCACATGCATTGCTTTAAAGAGACACTGGAGTTGGCTGCAGGAGCCCAAAAATTGAATGAATAAAACCCTGGAGTTGCAATCAGCAACAGCAGCCCAAACATAGCTTGAAAGAGACACTGGAGCTGGCAGCAGGAGCCCAAAAATTAGCTTTATTACACCCTGGAGTTGCAAGCAGCAGGAGCCCAAATATAGCTTGAAAGAGACACTGGAGTTGGCAGCAGGAGCCCAAAATATAGCTGAATTACACCCTGGAGTTGAACGCAGCAGCAGCAGCAGGAGCCCAAACATTGCGTGAAAGAGACACTGAAGTTGGCTGCAGGAGGCCAAAAATTGGATAAATGACACCCTGGAGCTGCAAGCAGCAGCAGCAGGAGCCCAAACATAGCTTGAAAGAGACGCTGGAGTTGGCTGCAGGAGCCCAAAAATTGGATGAATCACACCCTGGAGATGCAAGCAGCAGCAGCAGCAGGAGCCCAAACATTGCTTTAAAGAGACACTTGAGTTGGCTGCAGGAGGCCAGAAATTGGATGATTCAAACCCTGGAGTTGCAAGCAGCAGCAGGAGCCCAAACATTGCGTGAAAGAGACACTGGAGTTGGCTGCAGGAGGCCAAAAATTGGATGAATCACACCCTGGAGTTGCAAGCAGCAGCAGCAGGAGCCCAAACATAGCTTGAAAGAGACACTGGAGTCGGCAGCAGGAGCCCAAAAATTAGCTAAATTACACCCTGGAGTTGCAAGCAGCAGCAGCAGCAGAAGCCCAAACATAGCATGAAAGAGACACTGGAGTTGGCAGCAGGAGCCCAAAAATTAGCTGAATTACACCCTGGAGTTGCAAGCAGCAGCAGCAGGAGCCCAAACATTGTGTGAAAGAGACACTGGAGTTTGCTGCAGGAGGCCAAAAATTGAATGAATCACACCTTGGAGTTGCAAGCAGCAGCAGCAGGAGCCCAGTCATTGATTTAAGAGACACTGGAGTTGGCTGCAGGAGCCCAAAAATTGGATGAATCACACCCTGGAGTTGCAAGAAGCAGCAGCAGGAGCCCAAACATTGCTTTAAAGAGACACTGGAGTTGGCAGCAGCCGCAGCAGGAGCCCAAAATTGACAGACACACCCTGGAGTTGGCAGCAGCAGCAGGAACCAAGAAATTGGCTGGAAGGCACCCTGAAGTTGGCAGCAGCAGGAGCACAAACATTAGCTGGAAGGCACACCCTGGAGTTGGCAGCAGCATAAGCAGGAGCCCAAATATTGCTTGAAAGACACCCTGGAGTTGGTAGCAGCAGCAGCAGGAGGCCAAAAATTGGCTGAAAGGCACACCCTGAAGTTGGCATCAGCAGGAGCCCAAAAATTGGCTGGAAGGCACACCCTGAAGTTGGCATCAGCAGGAGCCCAAAAATTGGTCTAAAGACATAAATATGTTTTGCACCATTTGGAAAGTGTAAAACGTGGCACCATGCTCTAGCCCCATGCATCAGCCATTGGTGGGTGGAAATCCTGGCTGATCCATCCCTGATCCCTGATTCATTTTGACAAAGGTGAGTCTCACCACATTTTTAGTTGACAGACGAGTTCTCCTCGCCGTAGCTATGGCCCCGCCGCACTAAACACCCGCTCAGATGGCACGCTACTTGCCGGGCAGGACAGCTTTTCCAGGGCAAACTCTGCTAGTTGCGGCCACAAGCCAAGTTTTGCTGCCCAGAAGTCCAGCGGATCCTCAAGGTGTGTTGGCATGGTCATGTCAAGGTATGACATGACCTGCTGGTTGAGGTCCTGCTCCAGGTCTTCCTGCTGCTCATGAGTAGCCTCACTATGCGGGTGTAGAAAGCTACTCATTAGCGACTAAAGACTGAGGCTGCTGCTGATGGAGCTGCTGCTGCTGCTCCTGCCAACCCCCCCAGCAGCCATGGCAGTGGAAGGTGAGCACAGGGCTCCCCCCGAGTCAGACCTGCGAGAGTATGGACCATGGCGCAGATAGGCATCGGCCAACTGACTACGCAGAATGTCTTTGTAGTAGTTCAGTTTGTCCTCCCTCTCGGCAGGTTTAAAAATGCCCCCATTTTGTGCCGGAAGTGAGGGTCCAATAAGGTGGACAGCCAGAATTCGTCCCGCCGACAAATGGAAGAAATTCTGGGGTCACTACGCAAGCACATGAGCATGCTTCCTGCCATTTGCGCAAGTGACTCGGATGGACTACCTGTCTCCATCTCCACTGCATACTGCCACAGTGTGTCCTGGTCCTCTGTCTCGCCTTCCTAAAAACCCTCTAGCTCCTCTGGCTGCTCCTGCTCCTCCTCTCCTGTCCGCTGACTAGATAAACCAGCCATTTCGCCAAGCCTAAACTGTGCTTCACTGGGCCACTCCTCCTCCTCTTTCTCCTCCTCTTCCATTTCACCTCCATCGGGGTTCATGTGGCTGTAAGATGTAGACGCCATGTCTCCAGTGCCCTGACCAGCCATGGTTTCCAACATGTGCTGTAGTACATGAAGCAGTGGAATCATGTCGCTCATCCTGTAATCCTGCCGACTGACAAATAAAGTGGCTTTCTCAAAGGGTCTGAGCAAACGGCAGGTGTCACGTATCAGCTGCCACTGGTTGACATTGAAGTTACACAGGGGAGTCCCCCTATCCGCTTGGATCATCAGGAAATCCGTGATGGCTTTTCTCTGTTCATATAATCGGTCCAACATGTGGAAACATCGCAAATCAGACTATGTTGGGGGCTACCATTCTGACGCTGTAGCTCAAGAAGGGTGTGTTTGGCGGTGTATGAGTGGCTGAAGTGCATGCAAAGTTTCCTTGAAGTTGTTAGGATGTCTTGCAGATGGAGGGAACACTTCAGAAACCGTTTGACAACCAGATTGAAAATGTGAGCCATGCAGGGCGCATGGGTCAGGCTTTCTTGGCGTAGCGCAGACCAAATGTTCTTCCCATTGTCGGTAACCATGATTCCCATTTTAAGTTTTCTTGAAATAAGCCATGTTTGGATTTCTTGATGAATAAATTTAAGCAGTTCCTCCCCTGTGTGACTCCTTTCGCCAAGACAAACCATGTGAAGCACAGCGTGACACCTCCGTGCCCTGCACACATGGTAGACTGGAGGGGCACTGAGACTTGAACCTACAGTGGAGGGTGAGGAGATTGCGGAGGATGAGGAGGCCGAGTTGCACGTTGTCACAGGCCCAACGGGCAGGGAGAGCAGAGGCCGAAGTGGCGTGACCTTTCCAAGTTGCTGCTGCTGCTGCAAAGGGACCACATTTACCCAGTGGGCTGTAAACGACATGTACTGGCCCTGACCGTAGTTACAGCTCCAGACGTCGGCGCTGCCATGCACTTTGCTACACACCGACAGGCTCAAGGACTGGCCCACCTTCTGTTCAACAAAAGTGTGCAGCGCTGGTACTGCCTTCTTGGCAAAGAAATGACGGCTTGGGACTCTCCACCTCGGCTCGGCACAAGCCATCAGTTCTCTGAAAGGTGCAGAGTCCACCACCTGAAAAGGGAGCGACTGCAGCACCAGCAACTTGGACAGGAGCACATTCAGCTTCTGCGCCGTAGGATGAGTGGGCGCATACTGCTGTCTCTTGGACATGGCCTCGCTGATGGATTGCTAGCAGGATGCATGACTTGGAGGAGGAGGAGCAGGAGTGACAGAGGATGGGTAGGACGCACAGCTTCCTTCGGCTGAGGTGCTGGAGCTTTGGCTGGCAGAAATTGGGAGCAGCGTGCCACTTGGTGAGGAAGCAGGCTGGACCACCTCTTCGGAGCCTCGGTTCTCCCAGGCCGCTTTATGGTGACGCATCATATGTTGACGCAGGACCGTGGTGCCAACATTTGGGCCCTGGCCACGCTTCACCTTCTGCCTACATATCTTGCGTGTGGACACACTGCCACACTGCCGAGTAGCTACTTTTCCCACCAACAGGCCTCACTGATTCACTGCTACTGTCGCCAACTCCAGGAACCCCTGCTCCACTACCTCCCGATAAGGTAGCCTGCTGCGCAGCAGGTGCTTTACCCCGGCCCCGACCCCGTTTGGCTCCAGGCTTTACAATTGTGCCCCCATGCTGACTGCCAACCATGCTGCTAACACTTTGCTGCCTCAGCTGCTGACTCCGGGGCAACCTGCGCCCCTCTTCTCCTGATGATGACGATGAAGCCCCTTCATCACCCGGCTCCCAAGTGCGAACGGCTTCATCATCATCATCATCACCGAGTTGTGGCTGCACGTCACTGATGTTCTCGATTTCCTCAACAATGTCTGGCGCAGGAGCTGGAACGCTCGCAACACCCACGACACTGTCAACATCACTATTTGTCTGCCTAGCTAAAGAAGCCACCTTCATTTCTTGGCTGGGCAGTAGCTGCTGACTGTCCTCTATCTGATCGTCCTCCTCACTAAAGAATGGAGCTGAACCCAAAGCATAGGATCCATCGCTGGGGGAGGGAACGGCGTAGGACAGAGGCAATGGGAGGACAGGGACTGCTCTCGGGGCATGCCAACTCAGGGTTGTGTCAGAGGAACCTACCGACCCAAGACTGGGGGTCTCAGATGTAACTTGTGATGATTTTAATAAGCGCGTTAACCAATCTACCACGGCAGATGCGTTACTGGCGGAGACACGACCGCTAGCAGATACTGGCAGATCAGGTCTCTCACGTGATTCCTGCTGCCACTCGCTCCTAGTCTGCTGCGACCTCTGCCTGCTGAATCTTGGCCTCTGCCACTCCTCTTTGAACATCCTTGCAATTGTCTGCCTGACATTTTTATGTATTTGAAATGCACAATAGGTACAATAAAAAATGTGTTTACTTTAAAAAGAAGAAGCTAAATAAAGTGAGGAACTGCTTCTCTGCACCAGATACTATGAAAATTGGCAATATGAGATATCCTGCGGCATAGTGTTTTGCCAGCAGACCAAAAACCAATTCAAAATGCAATAGTTTGATTAAGCTGAGGAAGGATGAACAAGCGTATTTAGTATAACAGATAGGCTGCTAAGTGCAGGTTTGGGATACCCTGCGGCCTAGTGTTTTGGCAGCAGGTCAAAAAACGATTCAAAATGCAATAGTTTGATTAAGCTGAAGAAGGATGAACAAGCGTATTTAGTATAACAGATAGGCTGCTAAGTGTAGGTTTGGGATACCCTGCGGTCTAGTATTTTGGCAGCAGACCAAAAACCAATTCAAAATGCAATAGTTTGATTCAGCTGAAGAAGGACGAACAAGCGTATTTAGTATAACAGAAAGGCTGCTAAGTGCAGGTTTGGGATACCCTGCGGTCTAGTGTTTTGGCAGCAGGACAAAAAACAATTCAAAATGTAATAGTTTGATTAAGCTGAAAAAGGATGAAAAAAGCGTATTTTGTATAACAGATAGGCTGCTAAGTGCAGGTTTGGGATACCCTGTGGCCTAGTGTTTTGGCAGCAGACCAAAAACCAATTCAAAATGCAATAGTTTGAATAAGCTGAAGAAGGATGAACAAGCGTATTTAGTATAACAGATAGGCTGCTAAGTGCAGGTTTGGGATACCCTGCGGCCTAGTGTTTTGGCAGCAGGACAAAAACCAATTCAAAATGCAATAGTTTGATTCAGATGAAGAAGGATGAATAAGCGTATTTAGTATAACAGATAGGCTGCTAAGTGCAGTTTTGGGATACCCTGCGGCCTAGTGTTTTGGCAGCAGGACAAAAAACAATTCCAAAAATGCAATAGTTTGATTAAGCTGCGGAAGGATGAACAAGCGTATTTAGTATAACAGATAGGCTGCTAAGTGCAGGTTTGGGATACCCTGCGGCCTAGTGTTTTGACAGCAGACCAAAAACCAATTCAAAATGCAATAGTTTGATTCAGCTGAAGAAGGAAGAACAAGCATATTTAGTATAACAAATAGGCTGCTAAGTGCAGGTTTGGGATGCCTTGCGGCCTAGTATTTTGGCAGCAGGACAACAAACAATTCAAAATGCGATAGTTTGATTAAGCTGCAGAAGGATGAACAAGCGTATTTAGTATAACAAATAGGCTGCTAAGTGCAGGTTTGGGATACCCTGCGGCCTAGTGTTTTGGCAGCAGGACAAAAAATAATTCAAAATGCAATAGTTTGATTAAGCTGCGAAGGATGAACAAGCGTATTTAGTATAACAAATAGGCTGCTAAGTGCAGGTTTGGGATATCCTGCGGCCTAGTGTTTTGCAGCAGACCAAAAACCAATTCAAAATGCAATAGTTTGATTAAGCTGAAGAAGGATGAACAAGCGTATTTAGTATAACAGATAGGCTGCTAAGTGCAGGTTTGGGATACTCTGCGGCCTAGTGTTTTGGCAGCAGACCAAAAACCAATTCAAAATACAATAGTTTGATTCAGCTGAAGAAGGATGAACAAGCGTATTTAATATAACAGATAGGCTGCTAAGTGCAGGTTTGGGATACCCTGTGGCCTAGAGTTTTAGCAGCAGGACAAAAAACAATTCAAAATGCAATAGTTTGATTAAGCTGAAGAAGGATGAACAAGCGTATTTAGTATAACAGATAGGCTGCTAAGTGCAGGTTTGGGATACCCTGCTGCCTAGTGTTTTGGCAGCAGACCAAAAACCAATTCAAAATGCAATAGTTTGATTAAGCTGAAGAAGGATGAACAAGCGTATTTAGTATAACAGATAGGCTGCTAAGTGCAGGTTTGGGATACCCTGCTGTCTAGTGTTTTGGCAGCAGGACAAAAAACAATTCAAAATGCAGTAGTTTGATTTAGCTGCGGAAGGATGAACAAGCATATTTAGTATAACAGATAGGCTGCTAAGTGCAGGTTTGGGATGCCCTGCGGCCTAGTGTTTTGGCAGCAGACTAAAACCAATTCAAAATGCAATAGTTTGATTAAGCTGAGGAAGGATGAACAAGCGTATTTAGTATAACAGATAGGCTGCTAAGTGCAGGTTTGGGATACTCTGCGGCCTAGTGTTTTGGCAGCAGACCAAAAACCAATTCAAAATGCAATAGTTTGATTTAGCTGAAGAAGGATGAACAAGTGTATTTAGTATAACAGATAGGCTGCTAAGTGCAGGTTTGGGATACCCTGTGGTCTAGAGTTTTGGCAGCAGGACAAAAAAAATTCAAAATGCAATAGTTTGATTAAGCTGAAGAAGGATGAACAAGCGTATTTAGTATAACAGATAGGCTGCTAAGTGAAGGTTTGGGATACCCTGCTGCCTAGTGTTTTGGCAGCAGACCAAAAACCAATTCAAAATGCAATAGTTTGATTAAGCTGAAGAAGGATAAACAAGCGTATTTAGTATAACAGATAGGCTGCTAAGTGCAGGTTTGGGATACTCTGCTGCCTAGTGTTTTGGCAGCAGGACAAAAAACAATTCAAAATGCAATAGTTTGATTAAGCTGCGGAAGGATGAACAAGCGTATTTAGTATAACAGATAGGCTGCTAAGTGCAGGTTTGGGATGCCCTGCGGCCTAGTGTTTTGGCAGCAGACCAAAAACCGATTCAAAATGCAATAGTTTGATTAAGCTGAAGAAGGATGAACAAGCGTATTTAGTATAACAGATAGGCTGCTAAGTGCAGGTTTGGGATACTCTGTGGCCTAGTGTTTTGGCAGCAGGACAAAAACCAATTCAAAATGCAAAAGTTTGATTCAGCTGAAGAAGGATGAACAAGCGAATTTAGTGTAACAGATAGGTTGCTAAGTGCAGGTTTGGGATACTCTGCGGCCTAGTGTTTTGGCAGCAGACCAAAAACCAATTCAAAATGCAATAGTTTGATTCAGCTGAAGAAGGATGAACAAGCGTATTTAATATAACAGATAGGCTGCTAAGTGCAGATTTGGGATACCCTGTGGCCTAGAGTTTTGGCAGCAGGACAAAAAACAATTCAAAATGCAATAGTTTGATTAAGCTGAAGAAGGATGAACAAGCGTATTTAGTATAACAGATAGGCTGCTAAGTGAAGGTTTGGGATACCCTGCTGCCTAGTGTTTTGGCAGCAGACCAAAAACCAATTCAAAATGCAATAGTTTGATTAAGCTGAAGAAGGATAAACAAGCGTATTTAGTATAACAGATAGGCTGCTAAGTGCAGGTTTGGGATACCCTGCTGCCTAGTGTTTTGGCAGCAGGACAAAAAACAATTCAAAATGCAATAGTTTGATTAAGCTGCGGAAGGATGAACAAGCGTATTTAGTATAACAGATAGGCTGCTAAGTGCAGGTTTGGGATGCCCTGCGGCCTAGTGTTTTGGCAGCAGACCAAAAACCAATTCAAAATGCAATAGTTTGATTAAGCTGAAGAAGGATGAACAAGCGTATTTAGTATAACAGATAGGCTGCTAAGTGCAGGTTTGGGATACTCTGTGGCCTAGTGTTTTGGCAGCAGGACAAAAACCAATTCAAAATGCAAAAGTTTGATTCAGCTAAAGAAGGATGAACAAGCGAATTTAGTGTAACAGATAGGTTGCTAAGTGCAGGTTTGGGATACTCTGCGGCCTAGTGTTTTGGCAGCAGACCAAAAACCAATTCAAAATACAATAGTTTGATTCAGCTGAAGAAGGATGAACAAGCGTATTTAATATAACAGATAGGCTGCTAAGTGCAGGTTTGGGATACTCTGTGGCCTAAAGTTTTGGCAGAAGGCAAAAAACAATTCAAAATGCAATAGTTTGATTAAGCTGATGAAGGATGAACAAGCGTATTTAGTATAACAGATAGGCTGCTAAGTGCAGGTTTGGGATACCCTGCTGCCTAGTGTTTTGGCAGCAGACCAAAAACCAATTCAAAATGCAATAGTTTGATTAAGCTGAAGAAGGATGAACAAGCGTATTTAGTATAACAGATAGGCTGCTAAGTGCAAGTTTGGGATACCCTGCTGCCTAGTGTTTTGGCAGCAGGACAAAAAAACAATTCAAAATGCAATAGTTTGATTAAGCTGCGGAAGGATGAACAAGCGTATTTAGTATAACAGATAGGCTGCTAAGTGCAGGTTTGGGATACTCTGCGGCCTAGTGTTTTGGCAGCAGACCAAAAACCAATTCAAAATGCAATAGTTTGATTAAGCTGAAGAAGGATGAACAAGCGTATTTAGTATAACAGATAGGCTGCTAAGTGAAGGTTTGGGATACCCTGCTGCCTAGTGTTTTGGCAGCAGACCAAAAACCAATTCAAAATGCAATAGTTTGATTAAGCTGAAGAAGGATAAACAAGCGTATTTAGTATAACAGATAGGCTGCTAAGTGCAGGTTTGGGATACCCTGCTGCCTAGTGTTTTGGCAGCAGGACAAAAAACAATTCAAAATGCAATAGTTTGATTAAGCTGCGGAAGGATGAACAAGCGTATTTAGTATAACAGATAGGCTGCTAAGTGCAGGTTTGGGATGCCCTGCGGCCTAGTGTTTTGGCAGCAGACCAAAAACCGATTCAAAATGCAATAGTTTGATTAAGCTGAAGAAGGATGAACAAGCGTATTTAGTATAACAGATAGGCTGCTAAGTGCAGGTTTGGGATACTCTGTGGCCTAGTGTTTTGGCAGCAGGACAAAAACCAATTCAAAATGCAAAAGTTTGATTCAGCTGAAGAAGGATGAACAAGCGAATTTAGTGTAACAGATAGGTTGCTAAGTGCAGGTTTGGGATACTCTGCGGCCTAGTGTTTTGGCAGCAGACCAAAAACCAATTCAAAATACAATAGTTTGATTCAGCTGAAGAAGGATGAACAAGCGTATTTAATATAACAGATAGGCTGCTAAGTGCAGATTTGGGATACCCTGTGGCCTAGAGTTTTGGCAGCAGGACAAAAAACAATTCAAAATGCAATAGTTTGATTAAGCTGAAGAAGGATGAACAAGCGTATTTAGTATAACAGATAGGCTGCTAAGTGAAGGTTTGGGATACCCTGCTGCCTAGTGTTTTGGCAGCAGACCAAAAACCAATTCAAAATGCAATAGTTTGATTAAGCTGAAGAAGGATAAACAAGCGTATTTAGTATAACAGATAGGCTGCTAAGTGCAGGTTTGGGATACCCTGCTGCCTAGTGTTTTGGCAGCAGGACAAAAAACAATTCAAAATGCAATAGTTTGATTAAGCTGCGGAAGGATGAACAAGCGTATTTAGTATAACAGATAGGCTGCTAAGTGCAGGTTTGGGATGCCCTGCGGCCTAGTGTTTTGGCAGCAGACCAAAAACCAATTCAAAATGCAATAGTTTGATTAAGCTGAAGAAGGATGAACAAGCGTATTTAGTATAACAGATAGGCTGCTAAGTGCAGGTTTGGGATACTCTGTGGCCTAGTGTTTTGGCAGCAGGACAAAAACCAATTCAAAATGCAAAAGTTTGATTCAGCTAAAGAAGGATGAACAAGCGAATTTAGTGTAACAGATAGGTTGCTAAGTGCAGGTTTGGGATACTCTGCGGCCTAGTGTTTTGGCAGCAGACCAAAAACCAATTCAAAATACAATAGTTTGATTCAGCTGAAGAAGGATGAACAAGCGTATTTAATATAACAGATAGGCTGCTAAGTGCAGGTTTGGGATACTCTGTGGCCTAAAGTTTTGGCAGAAGGCAAAAAACAATTCAAAATGCAATAGTTTGATTAAGCTGATGAAGGATGAACAAGCGTATTTAGTATAACAGATAGGCTGCTAAGTGCAGGTTTGGGATACCCTGCTGCCTAGTGTTTTGGCAGCAGACCAAAAACCAATTCAAAATGCAATAGTTTGATTAAGCTGAAGAAGGATGAACAAGCGTATTTAGTATAACAGATAGGCTGCTAAGTGCAAGTTTGGGATACCCTGCTGCCTAGTGTTTTGGCAGCAGGACAAAAAAACAATTCAAAATGCAATAGTTTGATTAAGCTGCGGAAGGATGAACAAGCGTATTTAGTATAACAGATAGGCTGCTAAGTGCAGGTTTGGGATACCCTGCGGCCTAGTGTTTGGCAGCAGACCAAAAACCAATTCAAAATGCAATAGTTTGATTAAGCTGAAGAAGGATGAACAAGCGTATTTAGTATAACAGATAGGCTGCTAAGTGCAGGTTTGGGATGCCCTGCTGCCTAGTGTTTTGGCAGCAGACCAAAAACCAATTAAAAATGCAATAGTTTGATTAAGCTGAAGAAGGATGAACAAGCGTATTTAGTATAACAGATAGGCTGCTAAGTGCAGGTTTGGGATACCCTGCGGCCTAGTGTTTTGGCCGCAGGACAAAAAACAATTCAAAATGCAATAGTTTGATTAAGCTGCGGAAGGATGAACAAGCATATTTAGTATAACAGATAGGATGCTAAGTGCAAGTTTGGGATACCCTGCGGCCTAGTGTTTTGACAGCAGACCAAAAACCAATACAAAATGCAATAGTTTGATTCAGCTGAAGAAGGATGAACAAGCGTATTTAGTATAACAAATAGGCTGCTAAGTTCAGCTTTGGGATACCCTGCGGCCTAGTGTTTTGGCAGCAGACCAAAAACCAATTCAAAATGCAATAGTTTGATTAAGCTGCGGAAGGATGAACAAGCGTATTTAGTATAACAGATAGGCTGCTAAGTGCAGGTTTGGGATGCCCTGCGGCCTAGTGTTTTGGCAGCAGACCAAAAACCAATTCAAAATGCAAAAGTTTGATTAAGCTGAAGAAGGATGAACAAGCGTATTTAGTATAACAAATAGGCTGCTAAGTGCAGGTTTGGGATACCATGTGGCCTAGTGTTTTGGCAGCAGGACAAAAAACAATTCAAAATGCAATAGTTTGATTAAGCTGAAGAAGGATGAACAAGCGCATTTAGTATAACAAATAGGCTGCTAAGTGCAGGTTTGGGATGCCCTGCTGCCTAGTGTTTTGGCAGCAGGACAAAAAACAATTCAAAATGCAATAGTTTGATTAAGCTGCGGGAGGATCAACAAGCGTATTTAGTATAACAGATAGGCTGCTAACTGCAGGTTTGGGATGCCCTGCGGCATAGTTTTTTTGCAACAGGATAAAAAACAATTCAAAATGCAATAGTTTGATTAAGCTGAAAAGGGATGAACAAGCGTATTTAGTATAACAGATAAGCTGCTAAGTGCAGGTATGGGATGCCCTGCGGCCTAGTGTTTTGGCAGCAGGACAAAAAACAATTCAAAATGCAAAAGTTTGATTCAGCTGAAGAAGGATGAACAAGCGAATTTAGTGTAACAGATAGGCTGCTAAGTACAGGTTTGGGATACTCTGCGGCCTAGTGTTTTGGCAGCAGACCAAAAACCAATTCAAAATGCAATAGTTTGATTAAGCTGAAGAAGGATGAACAAGCGTATTTAGTATAACAGATAGGCTGCTAAGTGCAGGTTTGGGATGCCCTGCGGCCTAGTGTTTTGGCAGCAGACCAAAAACCAATTCAAAATGCAATAGTTTGATTAAGCTGAAGAAGGATGAACAAGCGTATTTAGTATAACAGATAGGCTGCTAAGTGCAGGTTTGGGATACCCTGCTGCCTAGTGTTTTGGCAGCAGGACAATAAACAATTCAAAATGCAATAGTTTGATTAAGCTGCGGAAGGATCAACAAGCGTATTTAGTATAACATATAGGCTGCTAAGTGCAGGTTTGGGATGCCCTGCGGCCTAGTGTTTTGGCAACAGATCAAAAAACAATTCAAAATGCAAAATTTTGATTAAGCTGAAGAAGGATGAACAAGCGTATTTAGTATAACAGATAGGCTGCTAAGTGCAGGTTTGGGATACCCTGCGGCCTAGTGTTTTGGCAGCAGGACAAAAAACAATTCAAAATGCAATAGTTTGATTAAACTGCGGAAGGATCAACAAGCGTATTTAGTATAACAGATAGGCTACTAAGTGCAGGTTTGGGATACCCTGCGGCCTAGTGTTTTTGCAACAGGATAAAAAACAATTCAAAATGCAATAGTTTGATTAAGCTGAAAAAGGATGAACAAGCATATTTAGTATAACAGATAAGCTGCTAAGTGCAGGTTTGGGATGCCCTGCGGCCTAGTGTTTTGGCAGCAGGACAAAAAACAATTCAAAATGCAATAGTTTGATTTAGCTGAAGAAGGATGAACAAGCGTAATTTAGTATAACAGATAGGCTGCTAAGTGCTGGTTTGGGATGCCCTGCGGCCTAGTGTTTTGACAGCAGGACAAAAACCAATTTAAAATGCAATAGTTTGATTTAGCTGAGGAAGGATGAACAAGCATATTTAGTATAACAGATAGGCTGCTAAGTGCAGGTTTGGGATACCCTGCGGCCTAGTGTTTTGGCAGCAGGACAAAAACAATTCAAAATGCAATAGTTTGATTAAGCTGCGGAAGGATCAACAAGCGTATTTAGTATAACAGATAGGCTGCTAAGTGCAGGTTTGGGATGCCCATGTGGGCTGGTGTATTTATAGCCGACCAAAAAATATTAAAACTAAAATCAAACTAATCCAGTTATGATAAATGATTGTGTGTAACAGATAGGGTTAAATAAGCCACTGCATAGATGGGATGCACAGTGGAAAGGCAGATTAAAATTTACAGCTCAAAGAACTGAAATTGAATTGAAAACTGATCAGGCTAATGAAAAAAAAAAATGTCACTGTCACCTCTAAGCTGTCCCTGGATGCTGTCCCGGGATCGTTCCGATTTTTTCACTATCTTTCACTATCTTTCCCTGGCTCTGTGTACCTCTCTATCTGCCTCTCTGACTCTCCCTACCTATCTCTAACTCTCCCTATCTGCAGCAGCCACCGCTGTCTCTGGAATGCAAGGCTGAAATGTGCAAAAGGAAAATGGCCGCCGGTTTATATAGCACGGTGACGTCACCGGGCTTCCTGGCTGCTGATAGGCTGCATGTAACTGTCCCATGATATCTTGCCCCAGGGGACATGTCCGGACATGTGCTTCCACCATCTTAGAATGCCTGTAATTGAAATAAATGGAGTTTAACCCTTTCGCTGCCAGCCTACCTGCAGCTTTTGTCGCCCTCTGTTGCCAGACCATGTTTCACTCTTTTGCGCTACACATGTTCAACTGTGATTTTTGAAAGGATTTCCAGGGATTTCCCAGGAAAATTATATATTCTTTTTTTCAAGAGAGTCTGGGCTTCAACATGAAATCTCTTGTTCGTCATTTTTTAGGTGTATTATCAATACTCTTTGGTGAAATATGTGCAAAAAAAAATAAAAAAAATCTATTTTTTGCAATTTGTAGAGTTTTTTTGTAATAAAAAATATGTTTGTCAATAAAATTTTATCGCGTATTTATTTTTGTGTAAAAATAAATAAATATTTTTTAGACAATTGTCTCCTTTATTTTAAATAAAACATTTACTTTATTAGAGAAAAACATATTGCATGTGAAAGCCCAATTTCTCCCGACTACAACGGTACCAAATATGTATTGGTAGCCCCCCCATTCTTGCCCAGGAGACCCCCCCAAAATGAAAATAGCACTTTATAACATTTACAAATAAAATACTACTACTATCCACACTATAAACATAAGGGGTTAATTTTTTTAAAAAATGACATAAGGTCCCCCCTCCTGGGGGGGGCATTTTTTGGGGAATTTTAAGGTTTAAAAACCCTTTAAAATCCGCCAAATATTTTAATGGGGTCCCCCTTACCCAGCATTACCAGCCCGGGACCAGCTATGGGGGCTTGTAGGAACAGAGTGGAGGGGCCAGCTTTTGTGGCCCCCCACCCTGCAGCCTACAAGCCCACATAGCCTATGTGGGCCCGGGCTCTTCTGCCCCCCCCCCCTGGGCTTTGGGGAGGCAGGTAATTGGGGGTGCGGGGGTTAACGGTAAGTCACCTGCTAGCGGCAGGTGACTTGCCAGACCCCAGCCTTGTGAACTGGTATAAGGGTCTCATGGACCCCTTACCAGTTCACAAGGGGTTCAGTGTAAAAAAAAGACACTGACACATAAGAAAAAATATTTTATTATTTTTTTTTTAACTTTTTAATACTTACCTCCCATCCATCCCTGTGTCCCACGCTGATCAATCTGGCTTCCTGCTCTCCTGCTGCAGCTGGAAGCCTTTTATAGCTGCTGGGTGACAGAACATAAGGGGTTAATTTAAAAAAAAAATGACATAGGGTTAAAAACCCTTAAAAATCAAAAAAAAAAATGAAATGGGTTCCCCCTTACCCCATTACCAGCCCGGGACCAGCTATGGGGGCTTGTAGGAACAGAGTGGGGGGGGGCGGCTTCAGGGTGGCCCCCCCACCCTGAAGCCTACTAGCCCACATAGCCTGTGTGGGCCCCAGCTCTTCTGCCCCCCCCCTGGGCTTTGGGGAGGCAGGTAATGGGGGTGCCGTGGTTAATGGCAAGTCACCCGCTGCGGTAAGCAGGTGACTTTCCATCCCCCAGCCTTGTGAACTGGTATAAGGGGTCTTATGGACCCCTTACCAGTTCACAAGGGGTTAAATAAAAAGACACAGACACATAAGAAAAAAAATGATCTTTATTTTTTTATTTTTTTACTTTACTCACCTCCGATCCTGTGTCCCCCGGCGATCTGCGATGACAGCTGTCAGTCTGCTCGTGTGTTTGAAGGTGAGAGCATGGGGAGGGGGGAGGGGCGATCTCAGCCCTCTCCTCCTCCCCATCTGCCCTCCTCCAGGCACCCGAGCAGACTGATTCTCTGTCTCGGGTGCCGGCATTAAGAGGGCTGCTGGTGACATCACAACGTCACAATGTCACCCGGCCCTGCCCCAGGGGGCGGGGCTAGCAGACCGGTTCCAGGAAGTGGGGGGGAGAAGGGCAATTTCTGCCCTTTCCTCGCCATGGAAGAGGCTGGGGGGGGGCGATCGGAGGCCCCCCCAGTGAAGAGGACACCCGTCGGGAGAGACAGCATGGCCTCAGGTAAGTAAATGTCATTTTTTTTTTTTTACAGTTAGCAGCTGCTGCTGCCAAAGCGGGGGGGGGGGGGAGCTATTCCAGGGGCTCTCCTGGAGCCATCCAACCCCCCACAGGGGATCGGATGGCACCAAATTAAAGGGGAGACCCAGTCGGATCCAACGAGGGGTCAGGTGAGTATTTTTTATTTTTATTTTTTTACTAGCAGGGGAGAAACTCAGGCACGTAGAATCTACGTGCTTGGCACTGAAAGGATTAAAGGAAAACTTCGATCGATCGAATCGTGGGGAAATTCGGATTCGTTCAGAATCGAATTTTTCATGAAATTCAGAACGAATCCGGGCTCGACCGGATTGATTCGCTCATCCCTAGCATTCACCTAAAATATTGGTTAATGAATTTGACCGTTCAAATGAAGAATACATTCTAAAATCCAAAACACCTTAACAGTTCATCATGCGTTAGAAAGGGAACTCTTAGCCCAGATAATAAATAAAGAACAATTCAGTATATGAGGAGTGTTTTTGGTTTTCTGAGATAAGAATTCTTTATCAATAGAAATGGCGGTGTTTTACATTTTTAATAAAATTCTGTGGATGATTTTACGCTATGTTTGGGTTTGAGCTCATATATTTTATTTGTGCTGACACATTTCTGGCTGAAAATACAGACAGATGTTAAGCATTTATGTTAAAAAGAAAAAAATTATTTTTCCTTTTTGGGCAGTGTGTGTTGTGTAATGTATAGGCCAAAGATTTACAAAGTTGTTTGTTTCTCAAGTCTAAAATCAGTGGAACAGGTTACTGCAATCATATATGTTTTGATCTTTAAGACAAACATGTTAAATATTTACACAATGCATATAATAAGCTTGGATGTACTACACCGGTGGTTCTCAACCTTTCTAATGCCGTGACCCCGCAATACAGTTTCTCATGTTGCGGTGACCCCAAGCCAAAAAATAATTTTGGTGGCTACTTCAAAACTGTAATTTTGCTACAGTTATGATTTGGAATGTAAATACCTGATATGCATTATGTATTCTCATTGCTACAAATCAAACCTAATTTAAACATAGTGATTAATCACAAAAACAATATTTAATTATATGTTGAGAAATATTTATTACTAATTCCTATGGACTGTGGAGCATTCCTCCCGCTTCCCCGCCCCTTAGGCCCCAGACGGATGATGCAATCACGTCTGCGCATGCGCGCAGGCATTCAGTTTGGAACGCACATCCATAACGGCTTGCGTTCCAGCTGAATAGCGTTGCTGCAGACGGTAGCGTGACTCCTCAGCGGCTAAAGCCATCGGAAATATGTATTTTCCAATGGCTTTAGGCGACCCCTGTGTTTTGGTCGTTCGACCCCCGCCGGGGTCGCGACCCACAGGTTGAGAACCGCTGTACTATACTATCTTGGTCCCAAAAAAATAGAATGAACCTAGAGCCAACATTTTACTGCTCTTTTTAAGAAAAAAGATACAATGATATGGCTCTCACCTGTAGAATTCCACCTATCTTTTTTCTTTGATGCTGATCAACTATTTACAATTTACATATATACAAGCTCCATTAAGACTATGGCATCCGAGGATTGGATATAGTAGTCTAGCAGACAGGGAGGGCCTGCCGCCCTGGAGTGGAAAAAAGAGAGAAAACAAATCAACAGGTGAGAATCACAGAATTGTATTTTCTGTCATATTCCACTCCCGGGGCATGAGGAAGTAAGAAACAAATGGGACCTCCAAATGCAGTGCCCTTTATCCCTTTGCCAGATTGTCGGTTTGAACCCTGACCAGATGGGAAATTTAATATGTGAGAGACAATAGAATCGTTCTCAGCTCCAGGATATTTATGGGGAGACTGCTCTCCCCCGATCCCCACTGTCCCTAAATCATTTGTGATCCCATGACACCCCACCAACCTGTTAGGCTGGCATCCATGGTGACCATCTTCTATTGTATCGGAAAAGATTTGTACACTTGAAGAGGCTAAGGATTCAGCCACCAAGTTAGGGACTGCTTTGCTGAGTGTGTCATGTAAAAGGGGTGATCCAGAGTTTCCGTGGTTCGATCCCAGATTGAGAGCAATTCCGTCTGCTCTTGAGGGCATGAAATGCGAATTTGGATATTCTCTAAAAAACGTGACCTCCCTCTAAAAGGGGGACATGACAGACTACTCCAAAACTACTCCAATCTGCAATAAGTGGGCTACAGCTTCTGCTTTTTCCGGATTCTGGGATACCCTTGACCAAAGGAACTAAAAGGGGAACATGACAGACTACTCCAAAACTACTCCAATCTGCAATAAGTGGGCTACAGCTTCTGCTTTTTCCGGATTCTGGGATACCCTTGACCAAAAGAACCTCCAAGGTGGTCTGGCCCCCAATTTGATCTTGTAACCCTAGGAAATAATTAGGGATGAGCGAATCGATCCGGACGAACCCGGATTCGATCCGAATTTCAGGAAAAATTTGATTCGGATCGAATCCGAATTTCCCCGCGATTCGATCGCTCGAAGTTTTCCTTTAACATCCATTCATTTACATTTACAGGCATTCTAAGATGGCGGACGGGACATGTCTGGACATCTATCCCGCGCCAGTGCAAGCTGGGGCAGTCACATGCAGCCTATCAGCAGCCAGCAAGCCCGGTGACGTCACAGTGCTATTTAAGGCCGGCCATCTTGCTTTTCCTTCCTCATTTCTCTATTGCATTCGTGAGAGACAGAACGCTGTGTAGCTGAGGGAGAGAGGCAGTTAGACAGGCAGGGACAGACAGGGACAGGCTGGAGACAGGCAGGAGACAGACAGGAGACAGACAGAAAGTCAGCGAAAAACAGGGAAAGGTAGAAAAATCGGAGGCTGTCACAGGGAGATTTTTTTTTCATCCAGCCTGAGTGTTACTAGCTGGCTGACAGGCTTTGTTAGCGTTTTCAGGCTGCTTATACTAACTAACTGTGCATATATACTGAACTGATCTTAAGTCTGCTGTGAGGCATCCCATTCTGTGACTACAGAAGCCACTGTTTAAGACCATATAACCATTTGCACTTATTATAATTGAAATTAGCCTGATAAAGACACTTTTGCTGGGCATAGCACTTCTCGACCCTGCCAGGTCCACTTCTTTTTTGGGGCATCCCATTCTGTGACTACAGCAGCCTCTGTTTAACACCATATAACCATTTGCACTTATTATAATTGAAATTAGCCTGATGAAGACACTTTTGCTGGGCATAGCACTTCTGGACCCTGCCAGGTCCACTTCTTTTTTGGGGCATCCCATTCTGTGACTACAGCAGCCTCTGTTTAAGACCATATAACCATTCGCAGTTATTATAATTGAAATTAGCCTGATAAAGACACTTTTGCTGGGCATAGCACTTCTGGACCCTGCCAGGTCCACTTCTTTTTTGGGGCATCCCATTCTGTGACTACATCAGCCTCTGTTTAACACCATATAACCATTTGCACTTATTATAATTGAAATTAGCCTGATAAAGACACTTTTGCTGGGCATAGCACTTCTCGATCCTGCCAGGTCCACTTCTTTTTTGGGGCATCCCATTCTGTGACTACAGCAGCCTCTGTTTAAGACCATATAACCATTTGCACTTATTATAATTGAAATTAGCCTGATAAAGACACTTTTGCTGGGCATAGCACTTCTGGACCCTGCCAGGTCCACTTCTTTTTTGGGGCATCCCATTCTGTGACTACAGCAGCCTCTGTTTAACACCATATAACCATTTGCACTTATTATAATTGAAATTAGCCTGATAAAGACACTTTTGCTGGGCATAGCACTTCTGGACCCTGCCAGGTCCACTTCTTTTTTGGGGCATCCCATTCTGTGACTACACCAGCCTCGGTTTAAGACCATATAACCATTTGCACTTATTATAATTGAAATTAGCCTGATAAAGACACTTTTGCTGGGCATAGCACTTCTGGACCCTGCCAGGTCCACTTCTTTTTTGGGGCATCCCATTCTGTGACTACAGCAGCCTCTGTTTAACACCATATAACCATTTGCATTTATTATAATTGAAATTAGCCTGATAAAGACACTTTTGCTGGGCATAGCACTTCTGGACCCTGCCAGGTCCACTTCTTTTTTGGGGCATCCCATTCTGTGACTACAGCAGCCTCTGTTTAAGACCATATAACCATTTGCACTTATTATAATTGAAATTAGCCTGATAAAGACACTTTTGCTGGGCATAGCACTTCTCGACCCTGCCAGGTCCACTTCTTTTTTGGGGCATCCCATTCTGTGACTACAGCAGCCTCTGTTTAACACCATATAACCATTTGCACTTATTATAATTGAAATTAGCCTGATAAAGACACTTTTGCTGGGCATAGCACTTCTCGACCCTGCCAGGTCCACTTCTTTTTTGGGGCATCCCATTCTGTGACTACAGCAGCCTCTGTTTAACACCATATAACCATTTGCACTTATTATAATTGAAATTAGCCTGATAAAGACACTTTTGCTGGGCATAGCACTTCTGGACCCTGCCAGGTCCACTTCTTTTTTGGGGCATCCCATTCTGTGACTACAGCAGCCTCTGTTTAACACCATATAACCATTTGCACTTATTATAATTGAAATTAGCCTGATAAAGACACTTTTGCTGGGCATAGCACTTCTCGACCCTGCCAGGTCCACTTCTTTTTTGGGGCATCCCATTCTGTGACTACAGCAGCCTCTGTTTAACACCATATAACCATTTGCACTTATTATAATTGAAATTAGCCTGATAAAGACACTTTTGCTGGGCATAGCACTTCTGGACCCTGCCAGGTCCACTTCTTTTTTGGGGCATCCCATTCTGTGACTACAGCAGCCTCTGTTTAAGACCATATAACCATTTGCACTTATTATAATTGAAATTAGCCTGATAAAGACACTTTTGCTGGGCATAGCACTTCTGGACCCTGCCAGGTCCACTTCTTTTTTGGGGCATCCCATTCTGTGACTACAGCAGCCTCTGTTTAACACCATATAACCATTTGCACTTATTATAATTGAAATTAGCCTGATAAAGACACTTTTGCTGGGCATAGCACTTCTCGACCCTGCCAGGTCCACTTCTTTTTTGGGGCATCCCATTCTGTGACTACAGCAGCCTCTGTTTAACACCATATAACCATTTGCACTTATTCTAATTGAAATTAGCCTGATAAAGACACTTTTGCTGGGCATAGCACTTCTCGACCCTGCCAGGTCCACTTCTTTTTTGGGGCATCCCATTCTGTGACTACAGCAGCCTCTGTTTAACACCATATAACCATTTGCACTTATTATAATTGAAATTAGCCTGATAAAGACACTTTTGCTGGGCATAGCACTTCTCGACCCTGCCAGGTCCACTTCTTTTTTGGGGCATCCCATTCTGTGACTACAGCAGCCTCTGTTTAACACCATATAACCATTTGCACTTATTATAATTGAAATTAGCCTGATAAAGACACTTTTGCTGTGCATAGACTTACTGCTGCCTGCCAGGTGCACTTCTGTTGGGGCATCCCATTCTGTAACATAGCATACCCCTCTTTATTTACACTAAGCAGCTCTCTTATTTACACTAAGCAGGCCTGTTGGAGGCTGAGTGTTACTGCTCACTTTTGGTGTGCATTATATTCTGTTTCATATAGACCCACCGCTGCCCGGGGGTTCTTTAAATATCACCTACTACCACGCCAGTTAGACTATGTCGGGCAGACAAGTGCCTGGAAGTGAAAAGAGGAGTGGCAGAGGCCAAGATTCCGCAGGCAGAGCTCGCATCAGACTGGGGGCCAGTAGCAGCAGGAGTCACGCTGAGAGACCTAATCTGCCAGTATCTGCTAGCGGTCTGGTCTCCACCAGTAACGCATCTGCCGTGGTAGATTGGTTGACGCGCTCATCAACAACATCATCACAACTTACGTCTGAGACCCCCAGTCTAGGGTCGTAGGTTCCTCTGACACAACCCTGAGTTGGCATGCCCCGAGAGCAGTCCCTGTCCTCCCATTGCCTCTGGCCTACGCCGTTCCCTCCCCCAGCGACGTATCCTATGCTTTGGGTTCAGCTCCACTCTTTAGTGAGGAGGACCATCAGATAGAGGACAGTCAGCAGCTACTGCCCAGCCAAGAAATGGAGGTGGCTTCTCTAGCTAGGCAGACAAATAGTGATGTGGACAGTGTCGTGGGTGCTGCGAGCGTTCCAGCTCCTGCGGCAGACACTGTTGACGAATCCACGAACATCAGTGACGTACAGCCACAACTCTGTGATGATGATGATGACGATGAAGCCGATCGCACTTGGGAGCCGGGTGATGAAGGGGCTTCATCGTCATCATCAGGAGAAGAGGGGCGCAGGTTGCCCCGGAGTCAGCAGCTGAGGCAGCAAGGTGGTAGCAGTCAGCATGGGGGCACAATTCCAAAGGCTGGAGCCGGCCGGGGCCGGGGCCGGGGTAGAGCACCTGCTGTGCGGCAGTCTACCTTATCGGGAGGTAGTGGAGCAGGGGTTCCTGGAGTTGGCAACAGCAGCAGTGAATCAGTGAGGCTAGGGGGTGGGAAAAGTAGCTACTCGGCAGTGTGGCAGTTTTTCCTGAAGCATCCGCAGGAGGGTAACATGGCCACATGCAAGATATGTAGGCAGAAGGTGAAGCGTGGCCAGGGTCCAAATGTTGGCACCACGGCCCTGCGTCAACATATGATGCGTCACCATAAAGCGACCTGGGAGAACCGAGGCTCCCAAGGGGTGGTCCAGTCTGCTTCCTCACCAAGTGAGCTCCCAATTTCTGTCAGCCAAGGCTCCAGCACCTCAGCCGAAGGCAGCTGTGCGTCATACCCATCCTCTGTCGCTCCTGCTCCTCCTCCTCCTCCTCCAAGTCATGCATCCCGCCAGCAATCCATCAGCGAAGCCATGTCCAAGAGACAGCAGTATGCGCCCACTCATCCTACGGCGCAGAAGCTTAATGTGCTCCTGTCCAAGTTGCTGGTGCTGCAGTCGCTCCCTTTTCAGGTGGTGGAATCTGCACCTTTCAGAGAACTGATGGCTTGTGCCGAGCTGAGGTGGAGAGTCCCAAGCCGTCATTTCTTTGCCAAGAAGGCAGTACCAGCGCTGCACACTTTTGTTGAACAGAAGGTGGGCCAGTCCTTGAGCCTGTCGGTGTGTAGCAAAGTGCATGGCAGCGCCGACATCTGGAGCTGTAACTACGGTCAGGGACAGTACATGTCGTTTACGGCCCACTGGGTGAATGTGGTCCCTTTGCAGCAGCAGCAGCAACTTGGACAGGTCACGCCGCTTCGGCCTCCGCGCTCCCTGCCCGTTGGGCCTGTGACACCGTGCGACTCGGCCTCCTCATCCTCCGCCATCTCCTCACCCTCCACTGTAGGCTCAAGTCTCAGTGCCCCTCCAGTCTACCATGTGTGCAGGGCACGGAGGTGTCACGCAGTGCTTCACATGGTTTGTCTTGGCGAACGGAGTCACACAGGGGAGGAACTGCTTAAATGTATTCATCAGGAAATCCAAACATGGCTTACAAGAAAACTTAAAATGGGAATCATGGTTACCGACAATGGGAAGAACATTTTGTCTGCGCTGCGCCAAGGAAGCCTGACCCATGCCCCCTGCATGGCTCACGTCTTCAATTTGGTTGTCAAGCGGTTTCTGAAGTGTTCCCCCCATCTGCAAGACATCCTAACAACTTCAAGGAAACTTTGCATGCACTTCAGCCACTCCTACACCGCCAAACACACCCTTCTTGAGCTACAGCGTCAGAATGGTATCCCCCAACATAGTCTGATTTGCGATGTTTCCACCCGTTGGAATTCCACCCTTCACATGTTGGACCGATTATATGAACAGAGAAAAGCCATCACGGATTTCCTGATGATCCAAGCAGATAGGGGGACTCCCCTGTGTAACTTCAATGTCAACCAGTGGCAGCTCATACGTGACACCTGCCGTTTGCTCAGGCCCTTTGAGGATGCCACTTTATTTGTCAGTCGGCAGGATTACGGGATGAACGACGTGATTCCACTGCTTCATGTACTACAGCACATGTTGGAAACCATGGCTGGTCAGGGCACTGGAGACATGGCGTTTACATCTTACGGCCACATGAACCCCGTTGGAGCTGAACTGGAGGAGGAGGAGGAAGAGGAGGAGGAGGAGTTGCCCAGCGAAACACAGTTTAGGCTTGGCGAAATGGCTGGTTTATCTAGTCAGCGGACAGGAGAGGAGGAGCAGGAGCAGCCAGAGGAGCTAGAGGTTTTTGAGGAAGGCGAGACAGAGGACCCGGGCACACCGTGGCAGTATGCAGTGGAGATGGAGACAGGTAGTCCATCCGAGTCACTTGCGCAAATGGCACGAAGCATGCTCACGTGCTTGCGTAGTGACCCCAGAATTGTTTCCATCTGTCGGCGGGATGACTTCTGGCTGTCCACCTTATTGGACCCTCGCTTCCGGCACAAAATGGGGGCATTTTTTAAACCCACCGAGAGGGAGGACAAACTCAACTACTACAAAGACATTCTACGTAGGCAGTTGGCCGATGCCTATCTGCGCCATGGTCCATACTCTCGCAGGTCTGACTCGAGGGGACCTCTGCGCTCACCTTCCACTTCCATGGCCGCTGGGGGGGTTGGCAGGAGCAGCAGCAGCAGCTCCATCAGCAGCAGCAGCCTCAGTATTCAGTCGCTAATGAGTAGCTTTCTACACCCGCATAGTGAGGCTACTCATGAGCAGCAGGAAGACCTGGAGCAGGACCTCAACCAGCAGGTCATGTCATACTTTGACATGACCATGCCAACACACCTTGAGGATCCGCTGGACTTCTGGGCAGCCAAACTTGATTTGTGGCCGCAACTAGCAGAGTTTGCCCGGGAAAAGCTGTCCTGCCCGGCAAGTAGCGTGCCATCTGAGCGGGTGTTTAGTGCGGCAGGGGCCATAGTTACGGCGAGGAGAACTCGTCTGTCAACTAAAAATGTGGAGAGACTCACCTTTGTCAAAATGAATCAGGGATGGATCAGCCAGGATTTCCACCCACCAATGCCTGATGCATGCGACTAGATTCAGCATGGTGCCACGTTTTACACTTTCCAAATGGTGCAAAACATATTTATGTCTTTAGGCCATTTTTTGGGCTCCTGCTGCTGCTGCTGCCAACTTCTGCCAACTCCAGGGTGTGATTCATCCAATTTTTGGGCTCCTGAAGCCAACTCCAGTGTATATTTGGGCTCCTGCTGCTGCTGCTGCCAACTCCAGGGTGTGAATCATCCAATTTTTGGGCTCCTGAAGCCAACTCCAGTGTATATTTGGGCTCCTGCTGCTGCTGCTGCCAACTCCAGGGTGTGATTCATCCAATTGCTGGGCTCCTGAAGCCAACCCCAGGGTCTCTTTAAAGTAATGTTTGGGCTCCTGCTGCTGCTGCTGCCAACTTCTGCCAACTCCAGGGTGTGATTCATCCAATTTTTGGGCTCCTGAAGCCAACTCCAGTGTATATTTGGGCTCCTGCTGCTGCTGCTGCCAACTCCAGGGTGTGATTCATCCAATTTTTGGGCTCCTGAAGCCAACTCCAGTGTATATTTGGGCTCCTGCTGCTGCCAACTCCAGGGTGTGATTCATCCAATTTTTGGGCTCCTGAAGCCAACCCCAGGGTCTCTTTAAAGTAATATTTGGGCTCCTGCTGCTGCTGCTGCCAACTTCTGCCAACTCCAGGGTGTGATTCATCCAATTTTTGGGCTCCTGAAGCCAACTCCAGTGTATATTTGGGCTCCTGCTGCTGCCAACTCCAGGGTGTGATTCATCCAATTGTTGGGCTCCTGAAGCCAACCCCAGGGTCTCTTTAAAGTAATGTTTGGGCTCCTGCTGCTCCTGCTGCTGTTGCCAACTCCAGGGTGTGATTCATCCAATTTTTGGGCTCCTGAAGCCAACTCCAGTGTATATTTGGGCTCCTGCTGCTGCTGCTGCCAACTCCAGGGTGTGATTCATCCAATTTTTGGGCTCCTGAAGCCAACTCCAGTGTATATTTGGGCTCCTGCTGCTGCTGCTGCCAACTCCAGGGTGTGATTCATCCAATTTTTGGGCTCCTGAAGCCAACCCCAGTGTCTCTTTAAAGTAATATTTGGGCACCTGCTGCTGCTGCTGCCAACTCCAGGGTGTGATTCATCCAATTTTTGGGCTCCTGAAGCCAACTCCAGTGTATATTTGGGCTCCTGCTGCTGCTGCTGCCAACTCCAGGGTGTGAATCATCCAATTTTTGGGCTCCTGAAGCCAACCCCAGGGTCTCTTTAAAGTAATATTTGGGCTCCTGCTGCTGCCAACTCCAGGGTGTGATTCATCCAATTTTTGGGCTCCTGAAGCCAACCCCAGTGTCTCTTTAAAGTAATATTTGGGCACCTGCTGCTGCTGCTGCCAACTCCAGGGTGTGATTCATCCAATTTTTGGGCTCCTGAAGCCCACTCCAGTGTATATTTGGGCTCCTGCTGCTGCTGCTGCCAACTCCAGGGTGTGATTCATCCAATTTTTGGGCTCCTGAAGCCAACCCCAGGGTCTCTTTAAAGTAATATTTGGGCTCCTGCTGCTGCTGCCAACTTCTGCCAACTCCAGGGTGTGATTCATCCAATTTTTGGGCTCCTGAAGCCAACTCCAGTGTATATTTGGGCTCCTGCTGCTGCTGCTGCCAACTCCAGGGTGTGATTCATCCAATTTTTGGGCTCCTGAAGCCAACCCCAGTGTCTCTTTAAAGTAATATTTGGGCACCTGCTGCTGCTGCTGCCAACTCCAGGGTGTGATTCATCCACTTTTTGGGCTCCTGAAGCCAACTCCAGTGTATATTTGGGCTCCTGCTGCTGCTGCTGCCAACTCCAGGGTGTGATTCATCCAATTTTTGGGCTCCTGAAGCCAACTCCAGTGTATATTTGGGCTCCTGCTGCTGCTGCTGCCAACTCCAGGGTGTGATTCATCCAATTTTTGGGCTCCTGAAGCCAACCCCAGGGTCTCTTTAAAGTAATATTTGGGCTCCTGCTGCTGCTGCTGCCAACTTCTGCCAACTCCAGGGTGTGATTCATCCAATTTTTGGGCTCCTGAAGCCAACTCCAGTGTATATTTGGGCTCCTGCTGCTGCCAACTCCAGGGTGTGATTCATCCAATTGTTGGGCTCCTGAAGCCAACCCCAGGGTCTCTTTAAAGTAATGTTTGGGCTCCTGCTGCTCCTGCTGCTGTTGCCAACTCCAGGGTGTGATTCATCCAATTTTTGGGCTCCTGAAGCCAACTCCAGTGTATATTTGGGCTCCTGCTGCTGCTGCTGCCAACTCCAGGGTGTGATTCATCCAATTTTTGGGCTCCTGAAGCCAACTCCAGTGTATATTTGGGCTCCTGCTGCTGCTGCTGCCAACTCCAGGGTGTGATTCATCCAATTTTTGGGCTCCTGAAGCCAACCCCAGTGTCTCTTTAAAGTAATATTTGGGCACCTGCTGCTGCTGCTGCCAACTCCAGGGTGTGATTCATCCAATTTTTGGGCTCCTGAAGCCAACTCCAGTGTATATTTGGGCTCCTGCTGCTGCTGCTGCCAACTCCAGGGTGTGAATCATCCAATTTTTGGGCTCCTGAAGCCAACCCCAGGGTCTCTTTAAAGTAATATTTGGGCTCCTGCTGCTGCCAACTCCAGGGTGTGATTCATCCAATTTTTGGGCTCCTGAAGCCAACCCCAGTGTCTCTTTAAAGTAATATTTGGGCACCTGCTGCTGCTGCTGCCAACTCCAGGGTGTGATTCATCCAATTTTTGGGCTCCTGAAGCCCACTCCAGTGTATATTTGGGCTCCTGCTGCTGCTGCTGCCAACTCCAGGGTGTGATTCATCCAATTTTTGGGCTCCTGAAGCCAACCCCAGGGTCTCTTTAAAGTAATATTTGGGCTCCTGCTGCTGCTGCCAACTTCTGCCAACTCCAGGGTGTGATTCATCCAATTTTTGGGCTCCTGAAGCCAACTCCAGTGTATATTTGGGCTCCTGCTGCTGCTGCTGCCAACTCCAGGGTGTGATTCATCCAATTTTTGGGCTCCTGAAGCCAACCCCAGTGTCTCTTTAAAGTAATATTTGGGCTCCTGCTGCTGCTGCTGCCAACTCCAGGGTGTGATTCATCCACTTTTTGGGCTCCTGAAGCCAACTCCAGTGTATATTTGGGCTCCTGCTGCTGCTGCTGCCAACTCCAGGGTGTGATTCATCCAATTTTTGGGCTCCTGAAGCCAACTCCAGTGTATATTTGGGCTCCTGCTGCTGCTGCTGCCAACTCCAGGGTGTGATTCATCCAATTTTTGGGCTCCTGAAGCCAACCCCAGTGTCTCTTTAAAGTAATATTTGGGCACCTGCTGCTGCTGCTGCCAACTCCAGGGTGTGATTCATCCAATTTTTGGGCTCCTGAAGCCAACTCCAGTGTATATATGGGCTCCTGCTGCTGCTGCTGCCAACTCCAGGGTGTGAATCATCCAATTTTTGGGCTCCTGAAGCAAACCCCAGGGTCTCTTTAAAGTAATATTTGGGCTCCTGCTGCTGCCAACTTCAGGGTGTGATTCATCCAATTTTTGGGCTCCTGAAGCCAACCCCAGTGTCTCTTTAAAGTAATATTTGGGCACCTGCTGCTGCTGCTGCCAACTCCAGGGTGTGATTCATCCAATTTTTGGGCTCCTGAAGCCCACTCCAGTGTATATTTGGGCTCCTGCTGCTGCTGCTGCCAACTCCAGGGTGTGATTCATCCAATTTTTGGGCTCCTGAAGCCAACCCCAGGGTCTCTTTAAAGTAATATTTGGGCTCCTGCTGCTGCTGCCAACTTCTGCCAACTCCAGGGTGTGATTCATCCAATTTTTGGGCTCCTGAAGCCAACTCCAGTGTATATTTGGGCTCCTGCTGCTGCTGCTGCCAACTCCAGGGTGTGATTCATCCAATTTTTGGGCTCCTGAAGCCAACCCCAGTGTCTCTTTAAAGTAATGTTTGGGCTCCTGCTGCTGCTGCCAACTCCAGGGTGTGATTCATCCAATTTTTGGGCTCCTGCTGCTGCCAACCCCAGTGTCTCTTTAAAGTAATATTTGGGCTCCTGCTGCTGCTGCTGCCAACTCCAGGGTGTGATTCATCCAATTTTTGGGCTCCTGAAGCCAACCCCAGTGTCTCTTTAAAGTAATGTTTGGGCTCCTGCTGCTGCTGCCAACTCCAGGGTGTGATTCATCCAATTTTTGGGCTCCTGAAGCCAACTCCAGTGTATATTTGGGCTCCTGCTGCTGCTGCTGCCAACTCCAGGGTGTGAATCATCCAATTTTTGGGCTCCTGAAGCCAACCCCAGGGTCTCTTTAAAGTAATATTTGGGCTCCTGCTGCTGCCAACTCCAGGGTGTGATTCATCCAGTTTTTGGGCTCCTGAAGCCAACCCCAGTGTCTCTTTAAAGTAATATTTGGGCACCTGCTGCTGCTGCTGCCAACTCCAGGGTGTGATTCATCCAATTTTTGGGCTCCTGAAGCCCACTCCAGTGTATATTTGGGCTCCTGCTGCTGCTGCTGCCAACTCCAGGGTGTGATTCATCCAATTTTTGGGCTCCTGAAGCCAACCCCAGGGTCTCTTTAAAGTAATATTTGGGCTCCTGCTGCTGCTGCAAACTTCTGCCAACTCCAGGGTGTGATTCATCCAATTTTTGGGCTCCTGATGCCAACTCCAGTGTATATTTGGGCTCCTGCTGCTGCTGCTGCCAACTCCAGGGTGTGATTCATCCAATTTTTGGGCTCCTGAAGCCAACCCCAGTGTCTCTTTAAAGTAATGTTTGGGCTCCTGCTGCTGCTGCCAACTCCAGGGTGTGATTCATCCAATTTTTGGGCTCCTGCTGCTGCCAACCCCAGTGTCTCTTTAAAGTAATATTTGGGCTCCTGCTGCTGCTGCTGCCAACTCCAGGGTGTGATTCATCCAATTTTTGGGCTCCTGAAGCCAACCCCAGTGTCTCTTTAAAGTAATGTTTGGGCTCCTGCTGCTGCTGCCAACTCCAGGGTGTGATTCATCCAATTTTTGGGCTCCTGAAGCCAACCCCAGTGTCTCTTTAAAGTAATATTTGGGCACCTGCTGCTGCTGCTGCCAACTCCAGGGTGTGATTCATCCAATTTTTGGGCTCCTGAAGCCAACTCCAGTGTATATTTGGGCTCCTGCTGCTGCTGCTGCCAACTCCAGGGTGTGATTCATCCAATTTTTGGGCTCCTGAAGCCAACCCCAGGGTCTCTTTAAAGTAATATTTGGGCTCCTGCTGCTGCTGCCAACTTCTGCCAACTCCAGGGTGTGATTCATCCAATTTTTGGGCTCCTGAAGCCAACTCCAGTGTATATTTGGGCTCCTGCTGCTGCTGCTGCCAACTCCAGGGTGTGATTCATCCAATTTTTGGGCTCCTGAAGCCAACCCCAGTGTCTCTTTAAAGTAATATTTGGGCACCTGCTGCTGCTGCTGCCAACTCCAGGGTGTGATTCATCCAATTTTTGGGCTCCTGAAGCCCACTCCAGTGTATATTTGGGCTCCTGCTGCTGCTGCTGCCAACTCCAGGGTGTGAATAATCCAATTTTTGGGCTCCTGAAGCCAACCCCAGGGTCTCTTTAAAGTAATATTTGGGCTCCTGCTGCTGCCAACTCCAGGGTGTGATTCATCCAATTTTTGGGCTCCTGAAGCCAACCCCAGTGTCTCTTTAAAGTAATATTTGGGCACCTGCTGCTGCTGCTGCCAACTCCAGGGTGTGATTCATCCAATTTTTGGGCTCCTGAAGCCAACTCCAGTGTATATTTGGGCTCCTGCTGCTGCTGCTGCCAACTCCAGGGTGTGATTCATCCAATTTTTGGGCTCCTGAAGCCAACCCCAGGGTCTCTTTAAAGTAATATTTGGGCTCCTGCTGCTGCTGCCAACTTCTGCCAACTCCAGGGTGGGATTCATCCAATTTTTGGGCTCCTGAAGCCAACTCCAGTGTATATTTTTGCTCCTGCTGCTGCTGCTGCCAACTCCAGGGTGTGATTCATCCAATTTTTGGGCTCCTGAAGCCAACCCCAGTGTCTCTTTAAAGTAATGTTTGGGCTCCTGCTGCTGCTGCCAACTCCAGGGTGTGATTCATCCAATTTTTGGGCTCCTGAAGCCAACCCCAGTGTCTCTTTAAAGTAATATTTGGGCACCTGCTGCTGCTGCTGCCAACTCCAGGGTGTGATTCATCCAATTTTTGGGCTCCTGAAGCCAACTCCAGTGTATATTTGGGCTCCTGCTGCTGCTGCTGCCAACTCCAGGGTGTGATTCATCCAATTTTTGGGCTCCTGAAGCCAACCCCAGGGTCTCTTTAAAGTAATATTTGGGCTCCTGCTGCTGCTGCTGCCAACTTCTGCCAACTCCAGGGTGTGATTCATCCAATTTTTGGGCTCCTGAAGCCAACTCCAGTGTATATTTGGGCTCCTGCTGCTGCTGCTGCTGCCAACTCCAGGGTGTGATTCATCCAATTTTTGGGCTCCTGAAGCCAACCCCAGTGTCTCTTTAAAGTAATATTTGGGCACCTGCTGCTGCTGCTGCCAACTCCAGGGTGTGATTCATCCAATTTTTGGGCTCCTGAAGCCAACTCCAGTGTATATTTGGGCTCCTGCTGCTGCTGCTGCCAACTCCAGGGTGTGAATCATCCAATTTTTGGGCTCCTGAAGCCAACCCCAGGGTCTCTTTAAAGTAATATTTGGGCTCCTGCTGCTGCCAACTCCAGGGTGTGATTCATCCAATTTTTGGGCTCCTGAAGCCAACCCCAGTGTCTCTTTAAAGTAATATTTGGGCACCTGCTGCTGCCAACTCCAGGGTGTGATTCATCCAATTTTTGGGCTCCTGAAGCCAACTCCAGTGTATATTTGGGCTCCTGCTGCTGCTGCTGCCAACTCCATGGTGTGATTCATCCAATTTTTGGGCTCCTGAAGCCAACCCCAGGGTCTCTTTAAAGTAATATTTGGGCTCCTGCTGCTGCTGCCACCTTCTGCCAACTCCAGGGTGTGATTCATCCAATTTTTGGGCTCCTGAAGCCAACTCCAGTGTATATTTGGGCTCCTGCTGCTGCTGCTGCCAACTCCAGGGTGTGATTCATCCAATTTTTGGGCTCCTGAAGCCAACCCCAGTGTCTCTTTAAAGTAATATTTGGGCACCTGCTGCTGCCAACTCCAGGGTGTGATTCATCCAATTTTTGGGCTCCTGAAGCCAACTCCAGTGTATATTTGGGCTCCTGCTGCTGCTGCTGCCAACTCCAGGGTGTGATTCATCCAATTGTTGGGCTCCTGAAGCCAACCCCAGGGTCTCTTTAAAGTAATGTTTGGGCTCCTACTGCTCCTGCTGCTGCTGCCAACTCCAGGGTGTGATTCATCCAATTTTTGGGCTCCTGAAGCCAACTCCAGTGTATATTTGGGCTCCTGCTGCTGCTGCTGCCAACTCCAGGGTGTGATTCATCCAATTTTTGGGCTCCTGAAGCCAACCCCAGTGTCTCTTTAAAGTAATATTTGGGCACCTGCTGCTGCTGCTGCCAACTCCAGGGTGTGATTCATCCAATTTTTGGGCTCCTGAAGCCAACTCCAGTGTATATTTGGGCTCCTGCTGCTGCTGCTGCCAACTCCAGGGTGTGATTCATCCAATTTTTGGGCTCCTGAAGCCAACTCCAGTGTATATTTGGGCTCCTGCTGCTGCTGCTGCCAACTCCAGGGTGTGATTCATCCAATTTTTGGGCTCCTGAAGCCAACCCCAGTGTCTCTTTAAAGTAATGTTTGGGCTCCTGCTGCTGCTGCCAACTCCAGGGTGTGATTCATCCAATTTTTGGGCTCCTGCTGCTGCCAACTCCAGTGTCTCTTTAAAGCAATGTTTGGGCTCCTGCCCCTCATAGTGATGCCACTTCAACTCTCTTGAATTCAATTGTGCCACTCTGCGATTCTATTAGCGATGCCTCTGATCTGCATGTGATATTTCTTCAAAGTATTATTTAACTAACCCAGCACGCATCCTGTGCGTGTTACAGCAAGGCAGAATGGTTTACAACCCTATTGAGGCTCTAAGAGGCTCAGAAATAGCCGTTTTTAATAGCGATTCGTCGCGAATTTATTCGGGTCGAAACGATTTTTGTCGGAAAATTTGGCGAATCAGTCGAATCGAATTTTTCAAAAGTTCGCTCATCTCTAGAAATAATCTCCTGTATTCTCCTGTAAGCCACTATTTATCATACTATATATATTCAATTCTATTCATTCTGAGTAAAATCCTAAAAAAAAAGGGAAAATTTAGAGAAAAAAAAAAACAGCACACCTTCGCAGTCCAGTCCATGGCCTTATTTTTACAACATTAAAACATAATTGTGGCAGCCCTTACAAGAAAGATTGATGGAATTAATTACACCTACAAGTTTGCCAGTTCAATTATTGATTAAAATTAATCATCTAATCTTTAGTACATGTAGAACGTTTATACATTCCTTCTCCTTGATTCCATTACAAACAATCCTCTTGTTTTCAGAATCTGGAAGCATTGGTGGCATAGGGATAGGGAAACTTAAGCTGGACCAATCATCCCAGATGCCAGCCGACATGCACGATTGTGCGAGCCCCCCCCAATCGCCCACTGTGCTCATGCATGTGTCATAGAAATGAGTGAGTACAGTGGGCGATTGAGAGGGTTTCATAAATGGGGCATCCCTATTCGGGGACAAGAACCAATCACCAGGCTAGTCAAAATCCTGATGTTTCATCCACTTTAATGTAGGGTATTTGGTCTAGCCTACAATGGAATTGGTGTTATCCTTTGAGCAAGCAAAACATTAGAGTGGTCATAAGCTAGTTCTTCAACACATACAACAGATACCCAAGAAACTGTAAGATTTGTATTAAGATAATTTAATTCATTGGTTCACAACTTTGTACCATTTATTAAGAGCATTTGAAAAGGTAAGAAACATCCCTCACAATGTGCATGCTCCCGCCCATCCAATCACTTGAATGGGCCTGTGGGAGGGGGAACGGCGCCGGGGATGCTGCTTTGTTCTTTTTCCCATGACGGTGGCACCCGGGACCTGGAGTCTCGGGCAAATGGTCATTAACCACAGGTTAGGTAAGTTTTTTTTCATTCTAACTCCCCCCCCCCCATCTTGCTAGGGGGGATGGCAGCATGGGAAGAGTTACACCATGACAGGACTTCATTTATATACTGTAAGTATCATGTTGCTTGAACCTCTATTTACATTATTTTCAAGCAAAGCAGATTTAAGTGAGGTTGTATAAAGTGACTGAAGGACACACAAAATGATAAAAGGTCAGCGTTAGCCCCTTCTATCTAATCACGGCAGTGGCTGTGCGGAGGGACATGTCATCAATCAGCTGCTCTGTTACTCCATTAGGCCTGCGCACATGAAATATGTCCTGCTCTGAAAGCCTGAGCCGTACATCTCCCGTCTAGACACCTTCCTGTTGTGTGAAGATCAATGCGGCCTCCTCATGCATCATGTGCCTTCCAGGATCCCTCACTGTAATAATCTTGTCTATTCTCCAGTCAGCAGTATAAATTATGGCAATATGAGAGTGCTATATTATTCAGGAGCTCGGCCACTAATGGATGAGCTGTTTATTGGCCGATAATGTGCATTCATTTAGCTGACTCCTTATATATGACCTGTATTTCTGCTAGTGCTCTCTGGCCCCCTCTTTTGCTATTCAGAATATCTAACTGCATCTCCTGCTAGAATAGTTATACTGAAAATACCGCCGTGTATTTATAAAACGTATATGTGTTCTGAGATCTGCCTATTAAATATACAGAGAGCTGTAGCAGACACTGAACTAACGTGCACAAAAATGCAGCCTGATAAAATTGAGACGAGAAGCACAAGTTTTACGAGGGGCAACTTACCTCACTTTTTCTGACATTCCAGCTCCACTCTAATAAATAGACCCATATATAAAATTGTTTTTCTGACTCGACGTTCATGTATACAAAACTGTAGGTTGGTGCCATATATTAATAGACATTTAGTGAACCTAAATCAGATGCTTACTTGGATTTGGGTTAAAGTTAAATTCAACTGGAACCAATTTGGTTCAGTTAAGCCTAAACAAAATTTATGCAAAATTCAGGTCAGATTATGCTCTTTTGTAACAAAACAAAGCCTTGAACACAGGTATAATAGGCTCGATTCAGAGAGACAAAAAAATACTTTCGTTTTAGTGCCGATCTTTTTTTTTTTAGAAATTTTTCCGCTCTTGTATGAGTGTGCGAGCAATTCTATGCATGCATTGCTATCCTTCTGTAAAGTTTCCGTCCGTTCGTACGGCAGATTACGAATACGAGGATGTCATTTTCCAGCGTGACTTTTCCGTTTCATTTTCACATGTTACAACGTAGGCTTTCGTTTTTGCCCTTTTCCCATCGTATCCTCCCACGAATCCTTTACGTTTCCCGTTATTTTCTGTTTCCCTTTTTCAATAAATAGTCGTCCAGACGGAAATCCTTATGATCTTGCGTCTGCGCACTACAAACTTAACTCATTAAAGTGCTCGCCTACATATTTGCCACCCTCACTTCTACTACAATGTTTAGCTAAATCACTTAGCACTATCCTCCATCTTCCCTTTTGGACCCTTAAAGCTCACCCAAACCACTTTGCGGTTAGGTTCTTCTTCCATTTTAGGTCCCTAAAAGCCAAATCACTTCTCAGTCATGTGAATATTCATCTTTAAATATTTCTGGGCCCATTAGTTTTGTGTTAATGTATTTTGTAAATGAAATGACACTGAAACATTTTTTTTTATTCCATCATAAAAAGCAGGCAAAGAACTGGCATCAGGAGCAAGGGCAGGAGTGAATATCCAGAATCCTCTGAAATAATTTAAAAATAAACATAAAATACACATTCTAAGCTACAATATTGTTTAACATGTCATCAAGGGCTAAAAACAGCCATAGGTTAAGACATAAGTCATCAACTATATTCATGGCCATACAGTGAAAATGGATTGATGGAATGTGAGCAAACTTACCCAGGAGCCATCCAACAGATAATTCTCCTGACTCAAACTGACGAAATAAGCCGGAGCTCTGCAATATATAAGCATCATGGGACGACCCTGGATGCCCTGCAAGAACACTGAGGAATCACATAGCTGGACCAAACACTGCTTGTATGTTGTGCGAGTGGCACATCTTGCGGTTCCTGCAACCAAATATAAAATAATTACATAAAGCAAAGGTAACCGACTAAAACAAGAACTCCTACAACAAATTAAGATTCAAGTTCAACAATCCAAATATAACTCACAAAGGACATAAGTCTAAAAAAATATAGCAATTATATGGATGTGTGGGAAAATAAAGGTTTACATGCTAAGGACTAATTAAGGTCAGCATTAAAATGCTTCTATAAGGCATACATGAAATGTATTTATTCAGGTATGCATTGCTATACAATTTATGGCCTTGGCCATGCTGATACATGCAATGCCTTGGTGCTAAAGGCGCGCAGACTCCTCCACATAGCCGCAAAACATGTTCAACAATAGCAATCCGAGCCCTCAAAGGTCCCGTAAGTGGATCGGAAATGAAACGGATTTATAGGGTGGTGGTCCGTCAGAAATCAGCTCTCTGAATCAGACGCAAGCCCATCCCAACAACGTAAGTTATCTGAACGAACAAAAAATATCAGATTTTGTTTGGAAAATGATCCGAACTAGCGCAAATGCTCCGATTTGCTTTCGTTCATTGAAAGCACATATACGCATTTTCCCGAACGTTCGTACGAATGAAAAATTAACGAAAAAAAGCAAAAGAATTACAAACACTCACTAAAACTTTCACAGACAGCTACGGAAATCCAGACAAATGTGTCTCTGAATCGAGCCTAATGTCTGTAGATAATGGCAGATGGCACCTTTAGCCAAGTAATAGCCAAGAGGTCCTCTTTAACAGCAAAATGTATCCTTAAAGAGACTTTAAACTCCAAAACAATAATAAGGAAGCTCCATAACATACCCTTCCCAGCTAAGTCATGACCAGAGACAGAAGAAAAAAATCAATGGAAAAAATTAGATATTTATATTTAATCAGAGATTTTTAGATGTTTTGAAATGCCTCATTTTACAATTTTTCCAATGGAGATAAGTTGGGAGGAAGTTAGTGTTGGGACCTTTAAATGAAAGAGTAGGGATAAATGGATTCAACCGTGTATCCAAGCCTTCTTCCTTCCCTTACCTCCACTGGCCTGCTGGGATACATGACCCCACCGTATAAAAGGCGGGGTCCACGTCACACCACACAATGCCGCTGTGCGCTCTGCAGTAGATATTGACAAATTGCTGGTGGCTGCTGAGGGATAGATAGGCATATTTGGTTAAAAAAATACCTTTTCAGGGCAATATTTAGTCAGGGATAGTAGCTGAAGTGAGGCTAGTGTAGGGATGGACTCACTACTGCTACACTAATTCCACTGGCTTGTCACTACTGGGGTCTGAGTGTCCCCTTATACTACAACTTGCTGTAAAGACTGGTGTGAGAGTGTCTCCTTATGCCACAACTTGCTGTAAAGACTAGAGTGAAGTGTCCCCTTATGCCACAACTTGATGTATAGACTGGGGGAGAGTGTCCCCTTATACCACAACTAGCTGTAAAGACTTGACTACACATCCCAGAATCCTTTCACTGTAACAGGTGAGCATGTTAGCAGCTCGGATCATGCCTGATTCTAATGATTCTCCTCCAGCAGAAAGAGAGCCAGGAGAGATAGTGGACAGCCTAATTGGGAAGCAAGTGGAATATGCCAAAAAAGATGGCTCAAAAAGGACTGGCATGTTAATTTATCAAGTGGAAGCCAAACCTTCAGTGTACGTCATCAAGTTTGATGACAATTTCTATATTCATGTCTATGATTTGGTGAAAAAGACCTATGAGAACCCTAGTGCCTGCAACAGAGAAAAAAATGGGGGAGGAGGAGGAATGAAAAAAATATATATAATAATAATAGTAACAATACTAACAATGTTTTTCTGTTTGCTTTGCAGGTGCCTGATGATGGACATCATTGTGAGGACAAGTCCTCCCCAGAAGCATCGAAAACTCTGCTTGGCTGGCTGTTGTCGGTCCAGCACCCCACCTTGCGAGGCATGTGTGGAGTGGCCTAACACCAAGGAAAATGGGCCTTTCTGTTTTTTCTTTTTTTTTTACTTTTAATTTTTAATAATGCTAACAAGGTTTTTCTGTTTGCTTTGCAGGTCCCTGGTGATGGACATCATGCCTGGTGGAAATGCTTCACAACGTATAGGTTGTACAAAGGGACCCAACATCTCCCTTATATTCTCAAGTCATTTGAAGAACTGCACCTAAAACCTGAGCTGCTTCAAGTTGTCTATGCAATAGGATTCAACAGACCCTCAGCGTGTCACTAGACCGGTGTCCTATATTCCTGTGTGTCTGTGATATTAAGATGGGAGTGTTTTTTCTGGCATCTAGTTAAAAGTTCTGACTACACATCCCAGAATCCTTTCACTGTATCAGTCAAGCAGCAGTAATAATCCTTCCTAGCAGAGAATGCTGCCAGTAAAAAAAAAGAAAAAGTATATAATAATAATATTAACAATAACTAATACTAATTCTAATACTAACTAAAACTCTTCCTCCTTTGCCTCATTCCACCACTGAGCCATTGTTCAGCCAGGTATGAGAGTGCGTTTGTTATCTTTCTACCCTGCTCCAATGCTAGAATCAAGGAGGTGATGTTATACTTATGGCGGGGATCCAGCAGGGTGGCCAACCAATAATCAGCACTATTGACTAGGCAGGTAACTCTGCGGTCAGTCCGCTGGCACTGGATCATGTAGTAGCTTATGTGAATCAGGATGCCCTGAGTCAAAGAGAAGCTGTCGTCAATGGGAGGTGTCTCCTCTTCTGCACTACCCCAGCCACACTCCAGTGACGCCCATGAGCTGCACTGGGTGCCACCCTGCTGTGAGGAACAGTCCTCTTCTGCAGCCTCCAAACCGGTCCCTTGGCTGGCTGCTGTCTGTCCAGCAACCCACCCTGTGAAACACGTGTGGAGTGAGACCATGATGGTTAACAAAGGTCTTGTAGCTATTAACAGCTATTTTTAGACACTCCTGGACCTTGGACCAGATGGTCACTCTTTCTTGAAGCCATTTCTCCAAGGTCAGTAAATTGGATTTAGCACCAGAGAGAGACAATGCTTTGGGATTTTTATCGTACTTTTACAGAGAAACTGCGAAAACTTTGAAAACTGGGTGCATTATCGGTAATCGATGGATTTGGACCATTGATCTTGACAATCAGACACAAAACAGCTCAAGTTTTGCTGTGGTGACTGGTTCACCCTCTCCATCTGACTATTAGACTGCAGATGATAAGCTGAGGACAAAGACACTTTAATCGCCAGTCCAGCACAGAACTTCCCCCAGAAGTGAGAAATAAGTTGCACCCCTCGACTGGACACAATATTCTGAGGTACGCCATGGATACAAAACACATATTTTGTAAACAACTGAGCCAATTACTGAAACTGTTGACCACCGCCCAAACGACAGTATTGTTCTGAGACTTTGACCAGGGGTCCAGGGTTCACCAGGAACACATATGTGTGCCAGTAACCTGTCTGAGGTTATATTTGTTCCATTTCTTTGGGTGTAAACAGGACAGGCTTTGACAAAGGAAATGACTAGGGATGAGCGAATCGATCCGGACGAACCCGAATTCGTTCCGAATTTCAGGAAAAATTCGATTCTGAACGATTCCGAATTTTCCCACAATTCGATAAACTCCATTTATTTCAATTACAGCCATTGTAAAATGGTGGATGGACATGTCCGGACATATCCCCTGGGGCAAGTTATCATGGGAAGGTCACATCCAGCCTATCAGCAGCCAGGAAGCCCGGTGACGTCACAGTGCTATATAAACAGCGGCCATCTTGCTTGTGCGCATTTCAGCGTTGTATTGCGGCCAGAACGGAGCTTGCTACAAGCAGGTAGAGACTAACAGAGAGGCAGGGAGAGGCAGGGAGACCCACAGAGACTCACACAGTGCCAGGGAGAACCAGGGAAAGATAGGGAAAAATCGGGAAGGATCCAGGCAGTGACAGCAGAGAAAGTGACAGGGAAACTTCTTTTTTATTTTCATTTCACTTAATTTGCCAGATCAGATTTAAATTGCTTTTGTTTGTGTTGTAAAAAATCCTGGCCACTGTGCATCCCATCTTGGCATTGGCATATTTAACCCTATCTGTTAAACACAAGCATTTCTTATAACTCGATTAGTTTTAATTTTTTTTGTGTCTGCTGTAAAAACACCAGCCCACATGGGCATCCCATTTCAGCACATTTGACCCTATCTGTTACACTAAAGCAGCTTTTAAAGGCTATTTCTCATAAATATAACTGCAGTTTGAATTGTTTTTGTGTGTGCTGTAAAAACACCAGCCCACATGGGCATCCCAAACCAGCACATTTGACCCTATCTGTTACACTAAAGCAGCATTTAAAGGCTATTTCTCATAAATATATTGCAGTTTGAATTGTTTTTGTGTGTGCTGTAAAAACACCAGGCGGCAGGGTATCCCAAACCTGCACATTTGACCCTATCTGTTACACTAAAGCAGCTTTTAAAGGCTATTTCTCATAAATATATTGCAGTGTGAATTGTTTTTGTGTGTGCTGTAAAAACACCAGGCCGCAGGGTATCCCAAACCTGCACATTTGACCCTATCTGTTACACAAAAGCAGCTTTTAAAGGCTATTTCTCATAAATATATTGCAGTTTGAATTGTTTTTGTGTGTGCTGTAAAAACACCAGGCCGCAGGGTATCCCAAACCTGCACATTTGACCCTATCTGTTACACTAAAGCAGCTTTTAAAGGCTATTTCTCATAAATATATTGCAGTTTGAATTGTTTTTGTGTGTGCTGTAAAAACACCAGGCCGCCGGGTATCCCATACCTGCACATTTCACCCTGTTACACTAAAGCAGCTTTTAAAGGCTATTTCTCATAAATATATTGCAGTTTGAATTGTTTTTGTGTGTGCTGTAACAAAAACAGGCCTCAGGGTATCCCAAACCAGCACATTTGACCCTATCTGTTACACTAAAGCAGCTTTTAAAGGCTATTTCCCATAAATATATCGCAGTTTGAATTGTTTTTGTGTGTGCTGTAAAAACACCAGGCCGCAGGGTATCCCAAACCTGCACATTTGACCCTATCTGTTACACTAAAGCAGCTTTTAAAGGCTATTTCTCATAAATATATTGCAGTTTGAATTGTTTTTGTGTGTGCTGTAAAAACACCAGGCCGCAGGGTATCCCAAACCTGCACATTTGACCCTATCTGTTACACTAAAGCAGCTTTTAAAGGCTATTTCTCATAAATATATTGCAGTTTGAATTGTTTTTGTGTGTGCTGTAAAAACACCAGGCCGCAGGGTATCCCATACCTGCACATTTGACCCTATCTGTTACACTAAAGCAGCTTTTAAAGGCTATTTCTCATAAATATATTGCAGTTTGAATTGTTTTTGTGTGTGCTGTAAAAAAAACAGGCCTCAGGGTTTCCCAAACCAGCACATTTGACCCTATCTGTTACACTAAAGCAGCTTTTAAAGGCTATTTCCCATAAATATATCGCAGTTTGAATTGTTTTTGTGTGTGCTGTAAAAACACCAGGCCGCAGGGTATCCCAAACCTGCACATTTGACCCTATCTGTTACACAAAAGCAGCTTTTGAAGGCTATTTCTCATAAATATATTGCAGTTTGAATTGTTTTTGTGTGTGCTGTAAAAACACCAGGCCGCAGGGTATCCCAAACCTGCACATTTGACCCTATCTGTTACACTAAAGCAGCTTTTAAAGGCTATTTCTCATAAATATATTGCAGTTTGAATTGTTTTTGTGTGTGCTGTAAAAACACCAGGCCGCAGGGTATCCCAAACCTGCACATTTGACCCTATCTGTTACAAGCAGCTTTTAAAGGGTTATTTCTTATAAATATATTGCAGTTTCAATTGTTTCTGTGTCTGCTGTAAACAGCCCTGCCCACAGGGCATCCCATATTGCCAATTTTCATAGTATCTGTTACAGAGAAACATTTCCTCAGTTTATTTAGCTTCTGGTTTTTAAAGTAAACACATTTTTAAAGGGCTTATTGCGCATTTCAAATACATAAAAATGTCAGGCAGACAAGTGCCTGGATGTTCACAGAGGAGTGGCAGAGGCCAAGATTCAGCAGGCAGAGGTTGCAGCAGACTAGGGTCGAGTGGCAGCAGGAGTCGTGGTGAGAGACCTGATCTGCCAGTATATGCTACCGGTCGTGTCTCCACCATTAACACATCTACCGTGGTAGATTGGTTAACGCGGTCATCCACATCATCACAAGTTACATCTGAGACCCCCAGTCTAGGGTCGGTAGGTTCCTCTGACACAACCCTGAGTTGGCATGCCCCGAGAGCAGTCCCTGTCCTCCCATTGCCTCTGTCCTACGCCGTTCCCTCCCCCAGCGACGTATCCTATGCTTTGGGTTCAGCTCCACTCTTTAGTGAGGAGGACGATCAGATAGAGGACAGCCAGCAGCTACTGCCCAGCCAAGAAATGGAGGTGGCTTCTTTCGCTAGGCAGACAAATAGTGATGTGGAGAGTGGCGTGGGTGTTGCGAGCGTTCCAGCTCCTGCACCAGACACTTGAGGAAACCGAGAACATCAGTGACGTGTAGACACAACTCGATGATGATGATGATGAAGCCGATCGCACTTGGAAGCCAGGTGCAGAAGAGGCTTCATCATCATCATCAGGAGAAGAGGGGCACAGGTTGCCCCGGAGTCAGCAGCTGAGGCAGCAAGTTGTTAGCAGCATGGTTGGCAGTCAGCATGGGGGCAGAATTGTAAAGCTTGGAGCCAAACGGGGCCGGGGTAGAGCACTTGCTGCGCGGCAGGCTACCTTATCGGGATGTAGTGGAGCAGGGGTTCCTGGAGTTGGCGACAGTAGCAGTGAATCAGTGCGGGCTCTTGGTGGGAAAAGTAGCTACTCGGCAGTGTGGCAGTTTTTCCTGAAGCATCCGCAGGAGGGTAACATGGCCACATGCAAGATATGTAGGCAGAAGGTGAAGCATGGCCAGGACCCAAATGTTGGCACCACGACCCTGCGTCAACATATGATGCCTCACTATAAAGCGGCCTGGGAGAACCGAGGCTCCGAAAAGGTGGTCCAGGCTGCTTCCTCACCAAGTGGCACGCCGCTACCAATTTCTGCCAGCCAAGGCTCCAGCACATCAGCCGAAGGCAGCTGTGCGTCATACCCATCCTCTGTCGCTCCTGCTCCTCCTCCTCCTCCAAGTCATGCATCCCGCCAGCAATCCATCAGTGAAGCCATGTCCAAGAGACAGCAGTATGCGCCCACTCATCCTACGGCGCAGAAGCTGAATGTGCTCCTGTCCAAGTTGCTGGTGCTGCAGTCGCTCCCTTTTCAGGTGGTGGACTCTGCACCTTTCAGAGAACTGATGGCTTGTGCCGAGCCGAGGTGGAGAGTGCCAAGCCATAATTTCTTTGCCCAGAAGGCAGTACCAGCGCTGCACAATTTTGTTGAACAGAAGGTGGGCCAGTCCTTGAGCCTGTCGGTGTGTAGCAAAGTGCATGGCAGCGCCGACATCTGGAGCTGTAACTACGGTCAGGGACAGTACTTGTCGTTTACGGCCCACTGGGTGAATGTGGTCCCTTTGCAGCAGCAGCAACTTGGACAGGTCATGCCGCTTCGGCCTCCACGCTCCCTGGCCATTGTGCCTGTGACACCGTGCGACTCGGCCTCTTCATCCTCCGCCTTCTCCTCACCCTCAACTGTAGGCTCAAGTCTCAGTGCCCCTCCAGTCTACCATGTGTGCAGGGCACGGAGGTGTCACGCTGTGCTTCACATGGTTTGTCTTGGCGAAAGGAGTCACACAGGGGAGGAACTGCTTAAATTTATTCATCAAGCAATCCAAACATGGCTTACTCCAAGAAAACTGAAAATGGGAACCATGGTTACCGACAATGGGAAGAACATTTTGTCTGCGCTGCGCCAAGGAAGCCTGACCCATGCGCCCTGCATGGCTCACGTCTTCAATCTGGTTGTGAAGCGGTTTCTGAAGTCTTCCCCCCATCTGCAAGACATTCAAACAACTTCAAGGAAACTTTGCATGCACTTCAGCCACTGCACATGCACACCCTTCTGGAGCTACAGCGTCAGAACGGTAGCCCCCAACATAGTCTGATTTGCGATGTTTCCACCCATTGGAATTCCACCCTGCATATGTTGGACAGACTATACGAACAGAGAAAAGCCATCACGGATTTCTTGATGATCCAAGCGGATAGGGGGACTCCCCTGTGTAACTTCAATGTCAACCAGTGGCAGCTCATACGTGACACCTGCCGTTTGCTCAGGCCCTTTGAGGAAGCCACTTTATTTGTGAGTCGCCAGGATTACGGGATGAACGATGTGATTCCACTGCTTCATGTACTACAGCACATGTTGGAAACCATGGCTGGTCAGGGCTCTGGAGACATGCCATCTACATCATACGGCCACATGAACCCCGTTGGAGCTGAACTGGTGAAGGAGGAGGAAGAGGAGGAGCAATGGCACAGTGCACAGTTTAGGCTTGGAGTAATGGTTGGTTTATCTAGTCAGCTGACAGGTGAGGAGGAGCAGGAGCAGCCAGAGGAGCTAGAGGGTTGTGAGGAAGTCGAGACAGAGGACCCAGACACACCGTGGCAGTATGCAGTGGAGATGGAGACAGGTAGTCCCTCCGAGTCACTTGCGCAAATGGCAGGAAGCATGCTCACGTGCTTGTGTAGTGACCCCAGAATTGTTTCCATTTGTTAGCGGGATGACTTCTGGCTCTCCACCTTATTGGACCCTTGCTTCAGGCACAAAATGGGGGCATTTTTTAAACCCGCCAAGAGGGAGGACAAACTGACCTCCCACAAAGACATTCTACGTAGTCAGTTGGCCGATGCCTATCTGCGCCGGTCTGACTCGGGGGGACCTCTGCGCTCACCTTCCACTGCCATGGCTGCTGGGGGGGGTTGGCAGGAGCAGCAGCAGCAGCTCCATCAGCAGCAGCCTCAGTATTCAGTCGCTAATGAGTAGCTTTCTACACCCGCATAGTGAGGCTACTCATGAGCAGCAGGAAGACCTGGAGCAGGACCTGAACCAGCAGGTCTTGTCATACCTTGACATGACCATGCCAACTCACCTTGAGGATCCGCTGGACTTCTGGGCAGCCAAACTTGACTTGTGGCCGCAACTAGCTGAGTTTGCCCTGGAAAAGGCGTCCTGCCCGGCAAGTAGTGTGCCATCTGAGCGGGTGTTTAGTACAGCGGGGGCCATAGTTACGGCGAGGAGAACTCAAGTCTGTCAACTAAAAATGTGGAGAGACTCACCTTTGTGAAAATGAATCAGGGATGGATCAGCCAGGATTTCCACCCACCAATGGCTGATGCATATGACTAGATTTAGCATGGTGCCACACTTTACACTTTCCAAATGGTGCAAAACATATTTGTGTCTTTAGGCCAATTTTTGGGCTCCTGCTGATGCCAACTTCAGGGTGTGCCTTTCAGCCAATTTTTGGGCTCCTGCTGCTGCTGCCCACTCCAGTGTCTCTTTGAGTCAATGTTTGGGATCCTGCTGCCAACTCCAGTGTCTCTTTCAAGCAATGTTTGGGCTTCTGCTGCTACTGCTGCCAACTCCAGAGTGTCATTCGGCCAATTTTTGGGCTCCTGCTGCCAAATGCAGTGTCTCTTTCAAGCAATGTTTGGGCTCCTGCTGCTGCCAACTCCAGTGTCTCTTTGAGCCAATGTTTGGGCTCCTGCTGCCAACTCCAGTGTGTCTTTCAAGCAATGTTTGGGCTCCTGCTGCTGCTGCTGCTTGCATCTCCAGGGTGTTATTCAGCCAATTTTTGGGCTCCTGCTGCCAACTCCAGTGTCTCTTTCAATCAATGTTTGGGCTCCTGCTGCTGCTGCTGCTTGCAACTCCAGGGTGTCATTCAGCCAATGTTTGGGCTCCTGCTGGCAACTCCAGTGTCTCTTTCAAGCAATGTTTGGGCTCCTGCTGCTGCTGCTTGCAACTCCAATGTGTCTTTCGTTTAATTTTTGGGCTCCTGCTGCCAACTCCAGTGTCTCTTTCAAGCAATGTTTGGGCTCCTGCTGCCAAATCCAGTGTCTCTTTCAAGCTATGTTTGGGCTCCTGCTGCTGCTGCTTGCAACCCAAGGGTGTCCTTCAGCCAATTTTTGGGCTTCTGCTGCCAACTCCAGTGTCTCTTTCAAGCTATGTTTGGGCTGCTGCTGCTGCTGCTTGCAACTCCAGTGTGTCTTTAGTCCAATTTTTGGGCTCCTGCTGCCAACTCCAGTGTCTCTTTCAAGCAATCTTTGGGCTCCTTCTGCTGCTGCTTGCAACTCCGGGGTGTCATTCAGCCAATTTTTGGCCTCCTGCTGCTGCCAACTCCAGTGTCTCTTTGAGTGAATGTTTTGGCTCCTGCTGCCAACTCCAGTGTCTCTTTCTAGCAATGTTTGGGCTCCTACTGCTGCTGCTGCCAACTCCAGGGTGTCATTCGGCCAATTTTGGGCTCCTGCTGCCAAATGCAGTGTCTCTTTCAAGCAATATTTGGGCTCCTGCTGCTGCTGCTGCCAACTCCAATGTGTCTTTCAAGCCACGTTTGGGCTCCTGCTGCTGCTGCTTGCAACTCCAGGGTGTCATTCAGCCAATTTTTGGCCTCCTGCTGCTGCTGCTGCCAACTCCAGTGTCTCTATGAGCCAATGTTTTGGCTCCTGCTGCCAACTCCAGTGTCTCTTTCAAGCAATGTTTGGGCTCCTGCTGCTGCTGCTGCTTGCAACTCCAGGTTGTGTCTTTCAAGCAATTTTTGGGCTCCTGCTGCTGCTGCTGCCAACTCCAGTGTCTCTTTCCGCCAATGTTTGGGCTCCTGCTGCTGCTGGCAACTCCAGTGTCTCTTTCGGCCAATATTTGGGCTCCTGCTGCCAACTCCAGTGTGTGTCTTCAGGCCAATTTTTGGGCTCCTGCTGCCAACTCCAGGATGTCTTTCAGCCAATATTTTGGCTCCTGCTGCTGCCAGCTCCAGGGTGTGTTTTTCAGGCAATATAGGGGCCCCTCATAGTGATGCCACCTCAACTCTCTGCAATTGTGCCGCTCTGCGATTCTAATAGCGATGCCTCTGATCTGCATGTCATAATTTTTTACAGTATTATTTCACTAACCCAGCACGCATCCTATGCGTGTTACAGCAAGGCAGAATGGTTTACAACCCTATTGAGGCTCTAGAAAGCTCAGAAATAGCCGTTTTTAAAAGCAATTTGTCGCGAATAAATTCAGACCGAAACAAATTTTCGGAAAATTCGGCGAATCAGCCGAATCTAATTTTTCAAAAGTTCGCTCATCTCTAGAAATGACATTGCATCTGATGGTGGGCCACCAGACATGGCATTTGACGAGAGGGTTTTCTGGTTACCCAAGTGGCCTGCTTTTTTAGCATTATAAAACACACTTGGACAGTTTGCCGAAATTGCTTTTTTCTTTCAGTTTTTGCAACACAGCCTTAACATGTTGTTGATGTTCCACCACTGATTGGGAGAAAATCAGAATGTCGTCTAAGTAGATTACCACAAATTGACGAATTGACGAAAGATGTTACTTACAAAATCTTGAAAGGCCACAGGGGCATTGCATGACCCAAAGGGCATAACTATATATTCGCAGTGCTCATTCTTTACATTGAAGGCCTTTTTCCATTCGTCCCCTTTAAGTAAGCATATTATATTACAGGCCCCCCTCAGGTCTAACTTTGTGAAAATCTGGACCCCAGTTACCCTGGTAAAAAGGTCTTCAAAGAGGGGTAAGGAGTATCTGTTTTTTACAGTGATCTTATTCAGGCCTTGCTAATCCAAACTAAATTAGCTCCACTTCATTAAATCACCAGTCTCCCAGTTGATAAGGGGATTGTTGGTCTTCAACCAAGGGAACAATCTAAGACTAAGAATTCTAGACTTTCTGAGTGGGGGGCCCACAACCAGATTTACGAAAGGAGTCTTAGAAGTGACCCACCCAGGGTAGGCTTGTTATTAACAACCAGAATGTGAAGGGTTTTAATGGAATACACAGAGACCTTTCCAAAATGTTGCCAGCCACTCCACTATCAATAAAGGTGGTAACAGGAATTTGATAATATAAAGATACCTGGCCACCTAGCAGAGTTTCCTCAACCTTGTCTAGGTGCTGACGTTTCCCACTGGTGAATTCTCATTTGGGCAGGCTATTGCAATGTGCCATGGACTGCCACAATAAAGGCATAGGCCCTGGGTACGACATCTCATCTTTTCAGGCTGGGAGAGCTGGGTCGTGCCGAGCTGCGTGGGCTCTTCTGGAGCTAGTGGGAGCGAGGAGGAGCCCATGGGGAGAGGCTCTTGGTGGGGGAACCCCAGGTCTGATTTTTAAATTTCTCCAAGCATTGTTCTCTGAGACGTCTGTCTATCTTAATGGCCAGCTATATATAGTTCACCAGGTCTTTGATACTCTCTGAAATTCGAAATTGACCACAGGGGGCTGGATCATTCCAACGGGAATCAATTGTCCATCGCCAAAATCCAGATCTGTACCCCTCTGCCATATGTTTCCCATGCTTAAGATATCACAGCTTAGCATCAGCATTCAAAGCCCAATCCGAATCTGTCTGCAGGATCTCGATGGCTGTAAAAAATGTGCAAACAGTCTGTAGGACCTAATCCACGGGTGCTAACCCAAACATCCAAGTCTGTAGGTCTCCTTACAAAAGATAAATGATTAGATCCGCTTTCTGAATCTCTGTACCTGAGAGTTGGGTCTCAGTCTGAAGTATAGCTTACAGGAGTTTTTAAAATTTTAAAAGCCATGGCCTGCACTTACTTCACAAAATCTTCCATATGTGGGCCCGTGATAATGTCAGACCCCGTGGTGCACCTGCCTTCGGGTGAGTCAGCAACCCCCAATCTTCTTTGCAGTTCCTGCCTAGAGACAAGCCCCCGTTCGCTGGGATGCTGGATCTACCTCACCAGACACGGTTGCCCCAGGTCATAATAAGCACAAATGATGCTGACTGACAGGTTGAAGGTGGATGAACCAGTGACAAGACTGAAAGGTAGTAGGGCTGGTCGGGGTCATAAAGAAGCGTGTGGGGGGTTGTTTCAGACCCTTTCCTTTCAACGCAAAAGCCTGGGGTGGAGGGATCAGATGCCCCTCCGAGGGAAAAGGAGGCCCAGCTGGAGCGATCATGGGTAGAGGTGAGTTTCTATCTACTTTTTTCATGGTCAGGAAATGTTAACTACATGAGTATCACTTATCTGGCACTTAACGGTAGGAGAGGCAGCTTCATGAAACTCATGTAGCTGGAACTGAATGTGTTAAAGGAGAAGCGAGTTGACATAAGTTCACTCTGCCTCTTTAAATAGGTCCTCACCGTGGCGGGGAGAAAGGAAAAGCTCATCAGCGATGGATTAGAAATGAGTTTGGGGGGGGGAAATAAAAATAATAAAATACTTTAAGTGTGTGTGTGTGTGTGTGCGTTTATATTTAACTCTTAGTGAACTAATAAGGGGTTTGGTTCACAAGGCAGGAGGGGCTGATAAGTCACCTGCCAGCAAGTGGGTGACTTGCCTTAACCCCTGCCCCATTGCCTGGTTCCCCAAAGCCTGGGGGGGGCAGAAGAGCCCATGGCCCATGGGCTATGCAGGCTGGTAGCCTTGGTCTACCAGCCCCCATAGCTGGTGCCTGGGGGGGGGGCCCTACGCCATTAAAAAAAGAGGGGTTTAACTCTCTTTAAAATAAAAAAAGAGATGTGTGTTAATGGATGTTCTGTGTACATGTATAGATTCATGTACTTTATCAGGATTAATATTGATAATTGAGCTGTGTTTAGGCTGTTTCCTGGAAACATGTTACATTTTGTTCCCTATACATTCATTGACGTCACACAATAATTTTCCAACAAAGGTTACAACACTGACACTTTCTAGATATATGTTTCCCCTGCCAGAGGATAAAACACTGTTTAATAGGACAATGAGCAGGAATACGGTTCATGCTCTGCCACACACTTTGTATACATAGAATGATCAGGCTATGACAAATATTATTTGTATAATTATTGGCTTATGAGACTAAATGCTCCCCTCCCAAGGGACAGGAATTCTCAAGAATGCTGCATCATATTACAGTAGTGCGAGTTGTTTGAATGAATGGCCGAACAAAAAGGCAGGTAAACGAACAGGAAAAACAAGCTGAATAGAATAAAGGCTATACTAAAATATATACTCGGCCACCAAAAATAGGGAAGGAGAGATTATCCTATTGCAATTGTTTCTCAGTATTTTCAGTGTGATCAAACCCGCAAGTGCAACCACTGTTGCAAGTATCGCAGAACAGAGGTGGCCATGCAAAAACATTGGAGCATGGAAGTGGAAAAATAGAAAGGAAAAGAGGGGGAAACTTTGCAAACCTGTAACAGCATGCTGCAGGAAATGGAGGAGTGGAACATAGGACAGGCTTTTGGTGGGCTCCTCGCTTCCTTATTATCACCATTGCCTGAACTGACCATTAATAGGAAGAAAGTCAATGCTGTGTGAGCCAGAGTCAGCGTGAATAGTTATGTTTGGATTCAGAAAGAATTTCATGGAACTGATTGCCTTCATTGCCTATAGTCTTAGCATGCCAAGAGACCGATCCCTATAAAGCAGCAAGCAGGTGAGAATGGACTTCTATTCTAAATGCTCTGCCATTATGATTTTGAGCACCCTGTTTACATTTGTATGCTTTCAACACAAATCTGTGTTTGTGCCCAAATTAGAAAAATGTCAGTAGAAGAGACCAGTGGAATTAGCCATCAGAGGATGATACCCCTCCCTGGATTAGATGTCACTAGCTTTTCTACAGTATTAGCATACCTACCATCTTTCAGGGTGGGAAAGAGGGAGATTTGTTAAATTAGGCCACGCCCCCTCAGTAACGGATGGATATGATAAATAATTTATTGATGCAGATCTGCATGTTAAACCTCAAAGGGGGGCAAAGGAGAACAGCAAGGGGCAGGGGGACATGGATTCAAAAGAGGTACAGTCCCTCTAAATCAGGGACACTTGAGAGATATGTATTAGGACATTGTCACAACACTGGTTGGGAAGAAATCCATGTTAGGCAGTATAGGGGTATTCAAGAGTTTAAAAGCCCTCTATTTAAAGGTTCAAGGCAGAGTGCTTTCCTAAAATCGAAAGTATTTGCATAGAGCATTGATAATGGGATTTCTCCAAGAATCCATTACAGTAGGCAAGCCAATGCAGATTCTCTCTTTAAGCCATCTCCAAAACTTTTAGATCCTCCAGGGTGTTTCAGAGTGCTGTGAAATTCCAACAGAGAGGTTCCTGTAACAGCACATAAATCCATAAAACTTCACCGATTTATTCAGCAATTTTAGAATTCAAGCATGTGAAACAATGCCAAACCACATTAAAAACAATTAAAAATGGACCCACCTTGCTGTTTTTGTTTTATATATGTCACCTTCCATAATACGTCACCATCCACTCCTTCTTGGGGACAAGTTTTGGGTTTTTGGCCCTCATCAGCACAAGTACTCTCTACATTAGGACACACTAATCCTGTTTAACATGCTGTAGAGTCAGAGGAATAAAGAGCAAACATAGGCCCTGGGAAAGAAAGCTTTTAAGCTCCCACCCTCTGCAAGCCCCAGCCTTGCTCTCCACTGCTTGACAATTCTGGAGTACGGTAATATATAGCTGCAAAACTGCTTGCTGTGAACCTGATTATGTGTCTGCATGCAATGTGCTTCCACTGGTCTGTATGTGGTAGAAACAGTACAGAGATCTCAGCAGTGTATGAACTAACTCCAGTATAACATCACAGGAGTGACCTCACTGTACTGGCATCTGAAACAAACCACCGTATGAGGTAAATGAAAGTAAACATTTTGATGGAGAATTTAAAAATTCAAAGGGAATGAAAGGATTTGAAAAACATTTGTGCCTGGGGCCCCAAAGTGTAGTCAGCAATGAATCCATGTACAGCTCAAGCCCCCCTCTTCCCACCATCAGTCACAGGAGCGCTTCCATGTTCTTTCTATTCATTGCAATGGGGAGTGTATTCTGAGGACTAACACACCCCCTTCATTGTTGTGAATGGAGAAGGCATGGTAGCACTTCTGTGGCTCATGGCGTGGCCTCATCACTTCAAAAAATTCATTTTTTTTGCTTGTCTAATTGTAAATAACTCATCTGATCTGTATGTCTCTACATCTGGTCTGCTTTCCTCTAAAGAACTTTTAAAGGTCACTGTTCTGTTTGTAAAAGTGCTGCTAATATTTCTGTTTTAGTCATTGTTGGACTGGCCCATAGGAGCACCAGATGCTATTCCTGGGGGCCCCTGGCTGTGACCCAGGGCCACCCAGAAATAGAAGGGATGTATAGGGCTCAAGGGCTCAACTTACCAGTTAACAAATAAATTAATGTATAAAATGCACTGACAATTATTTTTCCCCCTATACTTATCTTTTTTCTGGGGCTTGGACTTGTGTGGAGAGTGGTGTGGGACATGACCAGGGAATGAAGCAGGATGGTGGGATAGCGAGAGAGTAAGTGAGTTAAGGATTTCAGGGAAAATTTTGTAACCCTGAAAATTTGGGTTTGTGCCGAACTGAATTTTTCCTAAAATTCGGACAGAACACAGGTTCTAGGAGTTTGGTTCGCTCATCACTACTCTTTAATCCAAACCTCCTCCCTTATAACTTTTACCTCCAATTCATACTGATATCTCCGATGCCGCTGCTGCCACCAATCTGGCTGTTTTATGTTCCTGGCTCCTCCGAGCTGACCGCCACCCTGTGATCCATTATACTGGGGCCAGTCAGCAACACGCAGAGTAGTGTATTATTTGCGGCCTCTGTGTGCAAGCCGGGGTTTGCACATACAGGCACAACTAATAAACCACTATAAGGGCTGTACAGAGCACTAGGTGGCTTGGAGGCACTAGTGGGCAGGGCCGGATTAAGAGCATCCTGGGCCTGGTGCTGTAGATTTTGACGGGCCTATTTATCGAAGTATATAAAATGAAAACGCAACACAAAGCAATTTTGTTTAAGACAAAGTGCATTTGTCACATGTCTAATGTACATTAAATTACCAGGATAGCTGAATACATGTTAGTGTATGAAAAATTTGCATATCTTCATAGAGTTTGTTATTTAGCTAAAAAAAAAAAGAACCAACTCGCTTTTGGGGGGGCCCAGAGTGTCAAAGAGGTGTTGTAGAGGGTTCACTATGCCCCCCGACTGTAACACCTATCTGATGTGACGTCACACCCGCAGCTTTTTTGGTTAACACACAGGGCTCTCTACGGGGCTGAAACACGAGGTCTTGTAGATTCCAGGACTGCCGCTGGTGCGCTTTAAAGTGGATCAAAACCCAGTGCGATTCCCTCCCCCGGGGCATCCAAAATCGGGAAGTGTGAAACCATACACTTACCTTGTTTCATGGTCTAACAGCACATGTGTGAGCAGCATCCCCGCTATCCCTCTAGCAGGGCGCGTGCCTGCGCAAGACATTTGTGAATGCCCGGTGTGGGCACGCTCCCTGTTAGAGGAAAGCGGGGGATGTGGCCGTCAGCGCGCTCAGAGCCGCTGGCCTTAGACAGCGTGATGTCAGCGGCTCCGAGCGCCCGCGCCAAAGGGCCGTGTAGAGGCGAGTTGCGCTTGGCATCTCTGATTGGGGTGCCCTGGGGGAAAGGACCAAAACCTAGTATAGTCAAATCCTGGGTTTTGGTCCTCTACACCGACATTTTACTATGCTAGGTTTTGGTCCACTTAAAGCAGAACAAAACCCAACAGTGGCCAGCATCTTGCAGTTTTGTTCTGCTTTAAGTGACCAAAACCCAGGAATTTCACTATCCTGGGTTTTGGTACCTTCTCAGGGACATACAGATTTGTGATGCCCCGCTCTATGAAACCCCCAGCTCTCTCGAAGACTTAACGTGGACCAAAACCCAGCTGGATCGGCCAGGAATCTATAAGATTCCTGAGCCGATCCATTCCCTCCCCGCGGGGCATCCAAAATTGGGATGCCCCTCTGTGTGATACCCCCAGGTCGCCCGCTACACTTACCTTAATCCCAGTCCAATGGCTGCATCCCCGCTATCCCTCTAGCAGGACACGTGCCCGCGACGGCCATTTGTGAATGGCTGGCGCAGGCACGCTCCCTGTTAGACGGAAGTGCGAGATGCGACGGCCAGCGTGCTCGGAGCCGCTGAGCTAAGACATCGCTCAGACGTGCATAGCTCAGTGGCTCAGAGTGTGCTGATTGGACGAGCGGCCGTGCATGCGCCCTAGGACCGTGGTGAGGTAAGTTGATGCGGGAAATTTGGGGTTTCACATAGTGGGGCATCCCAAACCCAGGATAGTCCAAACCCCAGGATAGTCAAAATCCTGGGTTTTGGTCCACTTTAACCTTCTTTCATCCCACTGCGCATGCACAAGCTCTTGTCCAATCAGCACTTTATGCCGTGCAATTTAATGCACAGCATAAAGCACCATTTGTACAAAAGTTGTATCACAGGACAGCGGCCACTTACCTGGTCTCCTGATGTGTGCTGAAGCCTGCGAGACCACGCCCCCCCGAACTCCCGCACTCTAACAGAAGACAGGTGGCAGCTGCGAATGGAGGTAGGGCAGGGGATGCGGGGGGGGGCGAGGAGTGGGGTGGGAGTTGTGAGGGGGGGTAGGACGAGGAGTGGGGCGGGGGATGCGATGGGGGGGCAGGGCGAGGAGTACGGCGGAGGATGCGAGGGGGAGGCAGGGTGAGTAGTGGGGTGGAGGATGCAGGTAGAGGATGCGTGCGGCGGGGAGGGGGGGCAGCACGAGGTTCTGGTGCGCCGCTCCTGTCAAAGAAGACAGGCGGCGGCTGCGAGCAGGGGGCAGAGCGGGGAGTGGGGCCCCGCCTGCTCGCAGCCGCCGCCTGTCTTCTTTGACAGGAGCGGCGCTCCAGCAGACAGGAGGCGGTGGTGGGGTGGGGAGGGAGGGATAGAGGAGGGTTCTCACTGAACCACCAATGAAGTTTGAAGTTGAAGTTCATCCCCGCAGGCTCAACTTTTTTTTTTTTACTATTATTCTAATATATTTGCCCTGAGCCCGCCCCGTCTGCAAGCTCCGCCCTAGGCTCTGTAGCGGGCGCCCGGCGGCCTATGCGGGCTGCGTATGCGGGCTGCTGGGCCTATTTTAACGTAGGGGCCTGGAGCGGCAGCTCCGTCCGCCCCTACGTTAATCCGGGCCTGCTAGTGGGGACCCAAAAAGCTGAGCTGGACAACTAGCGGCTGCAGTAATTTGCTTTAGAGTAAAAAATGCACTTTAGGTGAAAAATAAGTCCAGTGGTGCTAAATCAGCACCTAAATAAATACCAAAAGGCAATGACATATGTTACTCTATAAAAATAGAAGTTCACTTTTTGCACTTGTGCCAATTCAGTTATCAGAAGTAGGTGCAAATAGTGCATTCATTTGTTTTTAGTAAAAAGTGCCATTCATTTTCTTTACCTCATATGTAAAAATGCCTTATTACAAGTACAAGGGATTTTTATAAAAATTAGAACATATTTCTACCTTCACCTTTTTTGTTAGTTAAAGTAAAATAAAACTCACCCAGATGTAAGTTTTAGGTCACACTCAAAAGCACAGCATAAGTGGTGCTTCACCAAATATTAAGCATGACCCTCCTGGTCTGAAGGTGATTCGGCAGCACTGCACGTCTATTTTATTTTTTTACCTAAATGCACTTTTTGCTTCTAGTACTGAATCAACCGTAACATCTTTTGATAGAGTATCACAAAAACAGAAAAGCTGGTCATCTTGCGACATCTCATCTCACAACATAATAAAAAAAACTAGGAAGGACACACCTGTGTATATATTTGTTACTTTTTCCAAAAAGAAGCAGCGGGGTCTATTTTTAAATGCGGAACTTTATGCGGGACTGTTTCTAAGGTAGGGTGAGCAGGGTTCCAATGCTATTGGGGGTGTCTTTATCCCAGCCCAGCCTGATTTTTGCAGATGAGTCAGGGCTATTAGTGGTGTAGGCCATAAGACAAGCCCCTCATACTGGGTTAAGTCATAAGGAGTCGTCACTACCTGTTGCTAAGCATTAAGATAGTACATCACAAACCTGTATGACGTCATTGTGATGCCTGGTTTGTGCAGAGTGGTCTCTTAGTCTTTACCAAAATCTGATGTACGGATGAGAGAGTCACTGGCAGGGCAAAATGCACTCTCACAACCCTGATGGCTGAGGGGCCCTTTCACTAACACCAGTGAACAAAGTCCTGTCAGCCTGGTAGGACTTCCACCAGCTCTAGTTTTACACAGCCCCAGTCCATTAACGGAGCAATATTGGACCATAAGCCTGCCCTGGAACCACAGGTGTGTGAGGATTTGTGGATCAAGATAAACAACAGCTCAAGTTTGATTGTGTTTTTCATTGCCTTAAGGACACACTGCAAAAACAAGATAATGAACTGATATATACACAGGTCAAACGGGCAAATACAGATGATTAGTTACTGTCAGGATTGAACAGCTAAAGTGTATGTCAGTTACCTCAATGCAGACAGATGTTACTCAGTGGTGCATACAGATGTTACACAGTGGGGAAGACAGCCTCAGGGGGCGCGCCGAGTCTACTCATATCTGGTGGTCCCTTTTGACATGATACATGGAATTACCCCCTCAGATGAAAAGACAGCTTGCTTTGTCTCAATTGGGTATTTACACCCCTGATCGGTCACTTCCCCCTGGAATGAGCCTCCATTCCCGCTAGCTAAGAGCTGCTGAATCTTAAATGTTACCTAACTTTTTACTAGAAGGTCATAGGGAGTTGGTGCAGTTGTGAAAGAGTCAAACGGGGTTCTGGCGATGCAGAATACTGCGGCCTTAAGCTTTCTCCATCAGCATCTTGGGTGGAATGGTTCACCTTTCCTGTGGTCACTTGTTAGGTAAGAATGTGGCTCCTCTGCTCTCTCGTACACTACTGACTGCTTACTGCTACCAGTTGAGCCTGCTAGTACCTTCCTCACTCCCGGTTACTACAATACAATCACTCTAGAACTGAAGTAACTCTCCTCATGACCTCCTTATATAGATTCCCTTAGACTGCTTCCAGAACCTTCTCTAGCCTTACTCACCTTAGCCAATGGCAGCTCAGCTGTACTCCTATGTGGTTAGGTTTTAGCCAACAGTTTGGTAGACCTGCAGTGTCACAATCCATTAGCCATCCAATGGCCTTCCATCTAGTGGTGATGTAGCACAACTGCAGGACAGATATGAACTACCACATTGAAGAACCACAAAGATAATGGCTGACCACTTTCCACTGGCTACATATTCTTGGGGGCTTTGTGGGGGCCCTCTTTTTCCTTTGTATAGTGTACAGTTATGTACTCAGGTGTTGCAAACTTATATCATTAGGGGTTGGTGCGGCCATTTTTGTGTGTTTTTTGTTTTATGACTATTTCCTTACACTCAAGGAATCAGAGAGCATTAATGTGAAATAATGACTATTCCCTCACAATTAGGAAGGGGTGGAGCGTGGTACATACCAGTTTAGGACAGCAGTAGCACAATATGATGAGTGAGGAGGGGGAATATTTTTTTCTTCCTGCACTGAGAGCAATTTTGCCCAGTAACTGCCCCCCTTGGGGGGGGGGGGAGCTGATCTAGACATTCTGCCCAGGGATCTCCACCACACTTAATCCTCCCTGGGGCAATGTACAAGTAACAGTTACTACTATTAGTAGCAAAAGCTAATGATCAAAAAATAAAAATGTGTTAAAAAGTAATAATCCCAATTTTGAGTCTGGTGCTACTGCTTGGTATTCCCGATGAATTTATGACCTTCCGGTAACGTTATATGTAGTAGCAGAATTTACACACTGACATTTGTAACACAAAATTGACTTTCATTACCCTCATCAAGACCATGGAGTTATTTGTCTATAAACTATATATATAAATCTGCAGGCGGCCTGGCACACATTCCTTATATATGATAAATATCTCATCGCTTGTGCATGGATCTTCCTGCCAACAGTCTCAGATCTATACGCAGCAGTTGATGTTATGTTTTCCCAGCAGTCACAAAGGACTTTTGAAAGTAAAGTTTGCTGCAGACCATAAGAATTGATCGAGCACATATGACACCTGAAGAAATCTCCTAGGTAGTTTTTTTATTGGGCCTAATCAGCAAGATAATTGTCTGAGGCACTTTGTCACAGTGAAATGAAAAGGGGGCAGCACACAGTGAAGCCATCATAAATCACCTGTTCCAGACAGAGCAGGGAAGAGAGTGTGAAGATAGTGACTTCATTAAGGATTATGTATTGTGTCATTAAACGGCTGCAGGGGTCACCTTTAGTGTCACAGAATGGGATTCTGATGCATTGCCTCTGTCTGCCTGCTGACAAAATTAAAAAACACATACAGGGGTCGAGACGCACGCACAGGGGAGCAGGGAGGCAAGCGAAGAAGTTTGAAAAGAAAAAAAATACTCTAATCACATTATAACAGAAAGCATGATGGAAAATGTCACCCAAGACTGAATGCGAGCTGCTGCACATGTTTGAGTCTGTATTGTAAATTGTACATTACCAGCAGCTTATGTGGTTGCTATGGGGCCCAGGTAACGATACCATGTAAAGTGCTAGACCTTTTATTAGATCACTTGGAGAGACATATTTTAGGTCTCCCCTAGGCAACCATTAAAGTTGAGCTTTATCGGCCACTTGTGAGAGCAGAATGCACAAATTATTTAGGGTAATTGTCCAGGCACTTAAATTTGCATTTCATAGAAAACTTGTTTTATGTTTTATACAGTGTACAGATCTATACACTTCCCAGGTAGTGTGAGTGTCCTTCCCATGGGAGCACTGCTTGTATTAGCATAAGGCTTTCCTTTAATGTCCAGAGAGGGAGGAGAGTAGCTCAGAAAATTCACTAGAAAGGAAAAGGAGAGAAGCCAGAAGAATGAGTAATAGAGGCATACATTCTGAATGAAGGGACCTCCATCCTCCAGGATGATCATCTTAAATGATGGACGATGCCCAGAAAGAGGGAGAGGAGGGTTGCCAAATGGGTCTTAGAAAGGAATGATCCTCAGGCTGAAAGTGAAATAAAACACAAAGGCTGGTAGCACTACAGGAAGAGGACCTGCATGGTAAGATTTCCCTTCTTGTCTGGACATTGACTTTAAAGGAAGATTTTTGTCAGGTTTTTGGTGTTCTGTTATTACTCTTTTGGAATGTAAAATATTACTCTTTTGGAATGTAAAATAGACATTTGTGTTAGGATTTTGCCAACATACCTGTGCTTTAGTTATCAGCAAGCTGTTTCCATGTTTTCTTTATTTATGTGGCCCTATGTTGCTAAAATGGGAGTGACTTTCCTGGCCTTTAGCAAAGGCCTTTAGTATAGATGTTTACTTCAAATCCCAGAATCCTTCCACTAACAAGGGTGAGCTCCCAGGCAGAGGTAATGGTTACTCTAGGTGAGAACGCTGCCAGTAATGCTTAAGCTACTTGAACACAAGATCCTCCCATCTGTAGAGGCTGAATTAAAGCAGGAGGGGTTAAACGTGTGAGCTTAAGAGTGTGGTGTGTCGTCTTTGCTCCAGCCAGCTCTATACACCAAACACACCACTTTAGTGTACTGTTGCTAATGTAAACACATTGTTGCAAACAAGTAAAAAAAAAAAAAATAACAGATAAGCTCAGCACCTCAATAGCTTAAAAAATAAAAAAAAAATGCTATGGAAATTGGAATTACAGTTTAAGGACCATAGACATAGATAGAGTATGTTCTTTAGCCACGACTGCAGTGAAGAAAAAAAAGAAGGTCTCTATTTTAAAGTGGACCAAAATCCAGCGTGATCGGCCAGGTAATCTATAAAATTCCTGGGACAATCGATTCCCTCCCTGTGCTCGGATTGGACCCTTTGCACTGATTGGACGAGCCGCCTGGCATGCGCCGTAGGACCGGGAATGGTGAGTTGCGCTCGGTGATCTGGGTGATTTCACACATTGGGACACCCCTGATCGGGGTGCTACGGGGTAAAGGACCAAAACCTAGGATACTCAAAATCCTGAGTTTTGGTCCTCTTTAAATCTCACTGTTTCTCATTGTGCCCTCATTGCCATTCATATGTGGCTTTATTGCCACACATATTGCCTTTTGTGCTTGCTAACTAAACAGATCCAGTTCACCCAGAATGGTTCAGTTAGTATGATAAATCAGAATGTTTACTGCTTAACTCCCCAAGGTTTGAACCTGTATCTTAAAGGATCAGTATTGCAAATTTTTCTTGGTGACTTATATTTAAATGGTACTTTGAATGTAGGTAAGTGTTGGAGTAAGAATTACAAATTTAGAAAAAAATGATGTCTGTGTTGAGCAGCTGGAGACTAATAGCTCATGTTTATGTCTTCTGAGTGTCGGAGGCCGACACTCTGGCCTATTCCATGCTGAGGAGAGGGGTGAAACAATGTATCAAAGTATCAGCTGTTCAGTGCTGGCAGCCGTCCAGCATAAGATAACATTGCAACATTGCCTGGCCAGAACTTATATATCTAAAACAGAGAGAAAAGCTCTAGAAGTGATTTAGCTGATTTTGACAGTTTTCCCTTCATGTTGGCTCTGCTGCAGAATCTTTCAGTTTACCATTTTCTCTTTCATACTCTTATTTTTCATTTTTCCATATGATCTTTCTTTCAGCTTTGTGTGTTTTGAGCAAAGCCCAACCCAGGATTTTCACTATGTGGAGTTTTTTTTTGTGCCCCTAGGGGCATCACGACTTGGGATGCCCTGATATGTGAAATCTCCAAGTTCGCCTGTGAAAACGTACCTTTCCCTGTCCCACAGTGCATGCGCGGGCTCTCATCCAATCAGCTCTGTTTGCACGCAGATGGGGAGCCTGAGCAGTAACCTTCCTGGCCGCCTGGCCTGTCTAAATGACTAGCTGCGTGAGCGCGCCAGAAAAATGGGGGGATCTGTGGTTATCCAGGGGTTGTTTCACACATTGGGGCATTCCGATTTAGAATGCCCAAGGAGCAAGGTCAATGGCCGGGTCTTATAGACTTCAGGGTCGGCCACTCAGGGTTTTGTTCCACTTTAATACCTTTAGATTTTCCTGCACAGTTATTCAAAGAAGAATTTCAGTCGTTTTCATCAGTTTAGTTTATTTTGTATAGATTTTACACATTTGAGTCACCTGGTCTCATAACAAAAGCAGCACCTCACACACACAGTCGTTACCACTGATTACAGTGTCAGCCTCTGAGGTAAAGTGTTGCTAGGAGACCAGTGGGCTAAATGAAGCAGCTCACTAAATACAACCCAGCAGATCCCCCTATTCAGCAAATGGACTGAGCCATTGTCATTATACATTTTAAAAGAAAGGCATATATTTTTTCCTTTTTCTATCGCCAGATTATTTTTACACATGTTAGAAGCTATTGTGTGGCTATTTAATTATTTATCTTTTTAGCGATACTGCTCCTTTAAAATGTGCTTTTTTATAAAAAGCAGACCAGTGAGGCTGAGTTTAAAAGTTACGCTGAGCACTTATTGACAGTATTGGTTTGAGTAGAATAAATTAAATAATGTTTATTTTTTATCCTTTCAGATGCTATTTGGTGATTTATCCAACAAGTTGAAAGAATATAAAATGACCAGAATAATGCCAAAACAAAGAGTTTGGTCATAGTGATAATACAACTGGGCCTAAAAGCAGTTATGTATGCTGTCCCTTTTTTATTTAGATCACTGTTCATGAGGGCAGGGCTTACTCCACTATTGTAATTTGTAGCCTTCCAGGTATTGCTATGCACTGTATGTGCTCAACCCTCCTCCTCCAGCAATGTCTCCAAACTGATGTACAAGTGATTAGTACTGAGTCTTTAGCTGTATCTGAGCACTAATTACATCACCCGCGCATCATTGTGAAGATCTGCAAAATCTGGACTGTTGGTGGTCCTTGAGGAGGACGGTTGAGCACATGTACTATACACCAATGTTTGGCCTAAATACCGGTAATTATATAATTTTGTCTGTATGACCCTTATTTATAATTATAGTTCTAAGAGATCTTTTGGCACAAACCAAAGGGAAGACGCTTTACACAGGGAATTGCTTCAAACAGTTTATTGTCTCACAAATTCAAATAATTAGCAGCTTTCTTCAGCACACACAAACATATTCCAAGCAGGCCTCTCCAGTGCACTCAGTCTCTGTGGCCACACTGGCCTACTCACTCAGAGCATCAATACTCTTCAATCCAGCTCTTTGGAGCTCCTAGCTCAGTGTAAGTGGGGGTACTTCTATCCAGGCTCCTCCTTGTGCCAACGTGCATCTAGGGCCTGGCTTTTTGACCCAGTTACAGTCCTGACTGGTCCCAGGTACTCAGCCTTATCTGCCCTTTTGACAGTCACACCCCCACACAGTGTAGTAAAGCACCATACAATAACGGATCTATATAAGTATATCATAATTAATCAATTATTTTTTTTAAGGTAAAAAGTAATTTGGCTTTGATATGGAAGTCAAAAAAGAATCATCACAATGCCAAACAACCATGGGAGGCTCTTTATGTGTAGCTGAAAACACTTTAAGGATTCCTACAATATATCCTACCAAAATGGTCAGGCATTAAAATCCTATTTGACTTTTCCATAGAAGCCTTTTAAAGAAGAAGCAACCCCTCAATGCCAGGTCCTTAAGATTCAGCAGAATTAGGTGGATTCAGATGGAGGCAGGGCTAAGTTCAAGCAGTGAGACATTAGGTTACATTTGTATAGTCCTAATTTAATGCACGCGCATTGGGTGCTTGGAGGAGTGACAGGGAGCATATTATTCTTGAGACCCAGGGTGTCCAGTACATGCAGGTGTGGGGCATTGGTAAGGTGCTCTTTATTAACTGTTTGTGAAATAGTTTGTTTAAACACATGCAATTGCCCAAATTAAAAAAGAATTCTCTTTATTGAAGTCCTTGGTGGCGACACAGAACAACTTCTGCAGTAATCACTTACCCAGGGCTGGATTATGAGGGGAGCTCAAGGGGTGCATGTCCCAGGGCCTTTACCACTGCAAGGGTGGCCTCCACCAACCCTTAGGTTATGGTCTGGTCCAGGAGGCTTTTCAGTCTTTGGCGGCAGTGGGGGCCCACGGCGCCTGGGCAGCCAAAGCCACCACAGGGCCGGATGCAGAGTCTAGAGCAGCAATGCTCCAGTGATGGGTATGTGCAGAGCTGTCAGTTGTCGGCTGATCACTGCACATAAGCCATCAAGCACAGCCGCTGCAAGCTCAATACAGGGAAACTTTTTTCTGCTGGACCAGCTGGGCCCTTCCCTCAGAAGGCAAATCAGGAGTTCCCAAACAGCACACACCCGCACAAGGGTGGTACAAGGAACTCGATCTGATGTTGCAGTAAGTAGGTGGGTGCCAGACAACCACCAATCAGTTACTTGACTGGACTACTATTTTAAAGTAAAAAAAATACTGTATCTGGAGCCTCCACAACTCTTAATCTGGCCCCACACTTACCAAACAGGTCTACCTAACACAAATACTTGGGGGGCAGTGCCAACATAAAGAGAACTTCTGAATCCTCCCTGGAAAGAAGCTGACCCAGGCTGGTTTTAAGTTTTTCACTGCTCTTCTTTACAAAGAAAATTAACACTTGGGCTGTCTCTGTCCCAAAACTTTATATAGACATAATGCCTCTACTATAGCTTGCTTAAACTAACTTTTATCCTACTCTGAACTCCATGGTCTACAGCAGTGTTCCCCAACCCTCTCTATGAAAGCCACCAAGACACTATGATTTCCATAACTCCAAAGAGACGCACAGGTGAAGTAATTAGTTCTCAGACAGAGCAGACATAGAACATGGAGACAGATCTACAAAATATGACCTGTTGGTGGCTCTCAGGGAGAGGGTTGGGTAACAGTGGTCTACATTTAAAGGGTAATTCCACTTTCTATGAAATTTTTTAAAGTTTCCATTATTGTTTGCCAAAATGATGTCTTCACTATGCTAAAATTATGTTATTTTTTTTTCTTCTCTATTTTTTTGCAATTCTGTGTTAAGAAAGAAAAGTTGTCCCTAGCAACAGCGTGTTTACATTAGCAATGTAAATCAACTGGTGTGTTAAATGTACAGATCACAAAACGTCCTCACTCTGGCTTGCTAATCATCTGATTGGCTAAGAGACCAATTATCCCCTTCTGCTGTAATTCAACTTATTGAGATAGGGATTATAACTGTCTTGTGTTCAATAGCTAAAGGGTTACAGGCAATGTTCTCAGCTGGAAGCGTTATTACTGCTATGTGACGGGGAGGCCGATTCATTAATAGCAGCAGGTAGCGACAGTTGAGCGACTGTAGCGGCATTTTCAGAGCGCCCGCTAGTAGTCGCTGTGCTTGGCCGTTGTTCAGTAGTTGATAGCGACTCAGTCGGTTTGCCGTAATGTTGAATATTGGGTGAGGAGTCGCTATTTGACAGGTTCCGCACTGTATGGAAGCGCATGATAGCGACTGGCCCTAGCGACTGGCTCCCACCATATTCATTAAAAAATCACGCGCTGTAAAATACATGTTTAAACCCCAGAGCGCTGGCGGCGATGGGTTAAAAGTCGTTTTTTAACCCCAAAACAACCATATTTTTGGAGCCAAAAAAAACAAGTTTTTTAAATAATTTTGTAATATGAATACATTAATATCAGACCTGTAATATGAATTCTGTACAATATATTTTTTTTATTTTTTTTCCCTTAAAAAAATCTCTAAAATCTAAAATGGCAGAAGTGGTCAAAGAATTTTTCACATAAAAAAAAAAAAAAAAAATAATAACAATTAATTATTAATATTTAAAGATTGTTCCATTGAAATGCATTGGAGAGCGCCAGGTAGTGAGAAGTCATACCTGTCGCTTTTCAAGGTCGGACGCTGGCGCTGTGGGCTGAGGCTGGAATAATGATGAATGAGTGGCTATATGGCGCTATCTCAGTCGCTAAGCAGGATTGGCTTGATAAATGTGTGATTGTGGTGGGGAGCCGGCGTTCTCGTGACGGGGCCTGTCATTACCGGCCGCTCACCAGTCGCTACCTGTCGCTATTCCTTCATAAATAAGGGCCTTAGTCAAAGCTGCAATAGAGTTCACCTGTTACATAGGAAGGATTCTGGGATATGTAGTCAGTAGTTTCTATTCAAGGCCAGGAAAGCCACTCCCATCTTAGGATCACAGACACACGGGAATATAAAAAACTTGGAAACAGCATGCTGATAAGTAATCATGGGTATGAAGGCACAATCCTAACACAGATGTTTATTTTACATCCTGGAAGAAGAAAACAATAAGGCAAAACACCAAAACTTTACAAAATGGGAGTTTTCCTTTAATCACGTATTACAATTCTAAGAACAGAATTAGGCCTTTGAGGCTAATTCACTTCAATGTCAGTGCCAACATAAAGAGAACTTCTAAATTCTATCCCTACAGTTTTAACTATTGACTAGCACTCCATTGTTCTAGCTTAATATTAGATCAACCTGTCTCTCTTGCCATTATTGTACATGAGCCACTGCCTGTAACTTACACAAGTATAGACTGACCCCTTTCAACCAAAATGATCATGCAGTACAATATTTGTTTTCCATAAAGTAAAATAATTTTAAGTGACACATATTAGTTTTCAATCCAGTTATCTCAGACTAGATGTTCCATTGTCAGTCTTGCTCATTATATCCTATTGGAAAACTTTTTAGAGGACTTCTTTCTATAATTTTCCATTCATTCCTCAAAATATGGCTCGAAACCCACACTCCAACAGCCCTGAAATCTATAAGATTCTGGGGTGACTGAATTGACTCCCCCCCGGGTCATCCAGACTTGGGATGGCCCACTGTGTGAAACCCGCCAGGTCACCCAGAAACTCACCTTCTTTCCCGTTCCAAGACGCTGCAGCCATGTCCCAGGCATTTATAAATGGCCGGCGTGTGCACGCTCCCTGTTAGAGGGTGGTGTGCTCGGATCCGCTTGCCGTAGATAAACTATGACGATGGGGGGAGAAGATCTGAACGTGCTGAATGGACGAGAAGGCTGCACATGAATCATAGGACCGGGGAAGGTTTTGTGGGATCGGGTGACCTGGTGGGTTTCACACAAGGACCAAAACCCAGGATAGTCAAAATCCTGAGTTTTGGTCCACTTTAGATGTCTATGCACAGCAATGGCTGAACAGATACCTTCCCCCAGATAATATATATACTACTTCTATATACCTGTACAGTCTAGTGGAAAGAAGGGAGGGAGAACATGATTGAGACCTTTAAATAAGATGTGAAAGGATTAAATAAGGTTCAGGAGGTAGGTGAAAGAAACTTAATGATAGAACAAGGGGGCACAACTTGAAGCTAGTAGGAGGGAAGATCAGGAGCAATGTTAGAAAATATAATTTTACAGAAAGAGTAGTAGATGCTTGGAACAAACTTCCAGCAGAGGTAGTTGAAAAATTGTCAGTGAATTTAAACATGCCTGGGATAAGCACACATCTATCCTAAGATAAAGAGAACATACAGTATATACATATGGGCAGACTAGATGGGCCGAATGGTCTCCTTATTCCGTCAACCTTCAATGTTTTGATGTTTCTGTTACTCAACATCCACCAGAATTGTACGTTTTTCCTGTGATTCTTTCTCTTAGGAATATAACAGCCATTATGTCAATGGTATCTTCATGTAAATCTGTACAAAACATGTTTTTAGAATACCATGTTTCATGCTATACCAGTATAACCTTTTCTTTCTACTGCAAAAGTGAAAAATTGCAAGTGATTGGCACAGAAACATTTATTGGCCTATGCGCGTTTTGCTCCCTTCGGTCCCTCTTTAATTTACTTGATAAGCAGCTGAAGTGAGTGATTTTGAAGGAAGCTATGAAAGACAAGGTCGATGAAAAAGGATTTGGTGAGAACATTCAAAATTCCCCAAATTGGTGGATGTGTCTGGTTTAATTTCGCACAGCAGCTAAAATGAAACGTGAAGAAGGGGGAAAAACACTGAAGCTAAAAAAAAGAGGAAAAAGATACTAATTTGGAACAGATGTCCAGAAAGCAAACTTCCTGTCCGCAGCTTCTAAAGGCACCAAAAAGAACCAGTATGCCAATAAGTCAGGCCGTTTCAGAAACAATCAAAAGCAATTGGGTTTGGGGAAAATAATAACTTCTAATTGCACCCTGCAATGACACCCTGGGGACACGTGTTTGATGGTCAAATGGTCTGTAACATTTTCAAGAGTTTTTCCCAGACCTTATGTCAGATTTTCCATAAAACTTGTGCCTGATTCCCGAAGGTAATTACTTGTTCTTTTGAAGGCGTTATTTGGAAATAACTTCCACAGACATGTCAGGAGTACAAGCTTGAATCAAACTCTTGCCAAGGACTGTGGGGAGTTTCCACTCTACAGAGAGCAGAAAAAAGCCTTCGTTTTGATGCTAGAACTTTATTTAATTGCTCAAGCAAGTTTTGTGCTCTTTGCTCAGTAAGTTACAGAGAAACACAGTGTAACTTTGAGATAAAAACAAAGTTTTTACATTTAATATCCCTACACAAACTGGAGTTGATTCAGCACAGACTTTTAGAAAAGGCATGCCGGCAATCATTGGGTGTATTTTACATTTCCATAGGTAAATCAAAGACACATTTGGTGCATGTGTGTCATCACCCATTTTGAAAGGCCACATGCAATCTTTTTCTTTATAAGCAACGGAAATGTCCTCTTGGACGCTCCCATCAAGCCTGAGGCCAGAACCATCATTGCAGTACTCACTTACCTGCATACTCGCAACCGCTACTTTAGTGTCTTCTCAGAGCTTAGCTTCTCTACACCAGGTCCCATACTTCTGGCTTCAGTCTTGCTGGATGTGTACACCAATTAAAAACAAGGGGCATCGCGGTTCGGGCTCCACACATGACCAACTAAAGGCTGGAAGCTGGAACTGCTGGATCTCGAGTGGGTCTGGTATAGGGTCTGTTAGGAAGGTCATCAACAACATAGTTTTCCCTTAATCAGCACAATGTTCCTCAAAGGTTTGCAATTTAGGGGCATATGTTGGCATTGGATTTCTATAGACCAGATCACACAACTAGAACTTGCTATGTATTGACTTGGTTGCTTGAGTTGCATTTGGATTTGAGTAAACCACTAGATTATTAAGAACTTTAAGAACATTATTTATAATTGAAAAAACATTGTCTGTATTATGTTATTATGTTAACCATATTTTTTCAGTGTGTCATTTAAAGTCATATTCTGCTGTCATTATTGGTAATAGCTTCATTAGTCTGGGGTGACTTATGTTGGTACTGTAACAGGACTGAGAAGTTGATTGTAAAGCACTCCAGAATATGTTGGCCATATATATATAAAGATTATTATTATTAGTTTAAAGCCAGTGATCACAAGGTCAAAGATAAGGCCCACCTGTAGAGATGGGCAAACCCCCCAAAGTTCGGGTTCCACAAGTTCGGCGAGCTTTGCATAAATGTTCGGGGACTGAACCCGAACTTCGGGTTGGGGCAGTGGTGGTGGGGGGAGGGGGAGCAGAGCAGCCCATCAACCCGCTTCACCCAAGGCTGCAGCAGCAGGCAGCTACTGTAACTCACCTGAACCCCGATTCTCCTCTGTTAGTGGTAGTGACAGCAGCAGCGGCGGTGGCAGTGACATTTCAAACTGGCCCAAGATGGAGCTACAAAACATTGGGACGCTAGCTACCATAAGTGAGGACACTTCTAATGCCAGGGAGCCAGTGTCCATCTTTTTAGTTGCCCTGGCTGGGGCCAGTTTTAAATGCCACTGCTACCGCTGCTGCCACCGTTCCACTGCCACTGACAGAGGAGGATCGGGGCTCTGGTGAGTTACAGAAGCTGCCTGCTGCTGTAGCCTTAGGTGAAGTGGGTTGATGGGCTGCTCAGCTTTTTCGGGTTCGGGATGGACACCGAACTCAAACACAGCCCTTTGGTTTATTACCCTGTTCACAAAGCACCCATCTTTTGAATGGGGGTCCTATTTCACAAATGGCACATGTTTCCCTCTAAGTAGGAAATGAGAAGAAAGTATAATTTGCAAGCATGTATTCATCAACCGTTATCAAGGCATGACATCAACAATGTTTGAGGCAGTAAAAGTAACTGACAACATATGTAGTAAAGAGTAGGGAAATTTATTGCAGACATGGCATTAATACATACAATTGCACTGATGTGCTTTACTTGAGTTAAACTAACATACATTCCCAAAATAGGGACCAATAGTAAGATACATGTCTGAGGTTCAGCATAGAACATTGAACCTTTGGAACACTTGGATAAGAAGAATAAGGAATAAGCTTATTAAAACAGTAACTAGTAGATGTTTGTATGGTTATTCATTATAAGACAGATAAATACAAGAATCAAGTTGTTATATTGTATAGTCTCAGTGCTAAAGATGAAAACGGTCTCTTTAGGCTGATATATCAAACCATTTGTTACTATTCTATAAATATTTAAATTAGTTACACATTATATACATTTTCATCTTCTAATACTGGGTAATATCAGATGAAATGGCCCGAGGCATCCGTCACTTTTCATGATATAAGGCATGGGTGAAAAATGTTAAAAACTATACCCAGCATTATACACTTTTTGAGCGCTTGTGATAGTTTAAAGAGAAATAAAGTGATTTTTTTGCATTACTCCTAATTAAGAATGATGTGAAATCCAATCCTTACATTTTTCATTTCAGCCTCTTTCAGTCCACTAATGTTACTTGCTCTGTTCTAATACTTTTAGTGGTAAGGATTTTTTTCACTTTGGTTTTCCTCAGTGATATCTTCCCTAACGTTCTTAAAGCACATTTACAGGCCAACCAAAACAAAAAAAAAACATCCCTTACCTGATGGCCTACAGAGTCCTGCAAAGGAAAGAGGTCCAGTCTAATTACTGTCTAGTTACTGACAGCATTGAGGGAGTAGGCTCCTCCATTGACTGGCCACAGGGGATGCAGCAAATAGCATATCCTGCTAATATACTATCAGTGGTAGAAGCCTAAATGTGTGCCGGGGCCATTTGGGGGCAAGCTGTCAGCTTCACAGGAATCTGCCACGCCAAAGCCTGGTTAGGGATAGACTCATGTTAAGCTGTATGGGAAAGGGATCTAAAAGCCCTCTCTATGCCAGAAAGCTGCAGAAAGAAAGGCATAACATTTTGATGAAGCAGATAGGCCCACATTATCAGATTTTGGTAATTTTGGTTGTGATGAAACAAATATGTATAATAAGAAAACAAAAGTACAAATTTAATTATAAAATGTGTAATTTTGCCAGTCGTAACAAATGACTAATTAATGACACATATGGGACAGCATGTAATAGCATGTTTCGGGTGTTTAAATAAGTACAAAGCACTAACAGATCCTTGAGAAGAAAATCAAATCAATAAAAAAAATCAATGTAAAGCAAACACGATGGCAGCCACTAATGCTGATTGGTGTAGTGTTCGTTAGACTAATGAAAGCTAATATCTAATTGCTTTGTACTGCCTAATAGGCCATTAGTCTTAGTCTCCTTTTGTAATACATTTCATCTTAAAATGTGCAGATTTATTATTTTTATTTACATGACGTTGTCCTTTGGTGAAGCTTTTGTACAGTGAAATACTAGGAAGTAGTTAAATCAAACTCTATGCCACAAAGGCATACACTCACTCACTCACTCATTTCTCTACCACAATCAGCAAGCAATAATGTGTTGTACAATATTAGGTATATATATATATATATATATATATATATATATATATATATATAGCTAATACTAGGAAGTAGTGAAATCAAACTCTATGCCACAAAGGCATACACTCACTCATTTCTCTACCACAATCAGCAAGCAATAATGTGTTGTACAATATTAGCTATTGAATGCAACGTGAAGGGAAGAAACAAGGCAATATTGCCTTGTTTCTTCACTTTCTACTGGGAAAGTAAGGAGCCTTCTCAACTTCTATGTCTCATATTCAGTAAAGATTTAGGAGTCTCTACATTGCAATACACAACAAAGTGCCCCAAAACCTTCAAATCCTCTGCATTGAGTTTTGTGATAGAAGCTCACCAGGAAAGGTGCAGAAAGTTCCAGTGAGGCTACAGATAAGGCAGAAAAGCTCTCAAATAAGGTTACATAAATCTCTTCAAATTTCAGTAATCCCATAATTGTACTGACAACTTTTAGTTGCAAGAAGAAGGGGAAATGTGTTAAAAATGTGTTAAAAAAACAACTGTTTTATGATCTACTGAGATTGAGATGAGATCTGTATCTAAGTTGTAGGTTTAAGTAGCACTTTACATGGTATTATTAATACATTATTATTATTATATGGCATTATTAATGTTTATTTATAAAGTGCCATCATCATTCTGTACAAGGTAGAAAATACCAACAGTTATAGAAAGGAGTTAAGTATAACACCCGGACATGTGTGCTTATGGAGCTGCTGTAATAGACTTTAGAACATTTATATTTAAAATGAGGAGGTGTAGAGAGAGGGGGAAACCAAAAAACAAAGCAGTCAGAGATAAAGGAACCAGAACTTCCAGGTTTATTTTCCATGGCCAAAACACTGCTCAACGATGATTAGTCTTGACAGTTGAGTCATGGAGAGATGAGCGAACCAGTTCTCTAAAACTGCAGTTTGCTCCGAAGTTCAGGGAAAGGTTTATCACAAACCTGACTAATTTGGGGATCATACTGACCCAACTTTCCCTGAAATCCTGACTCACCAGTTCTCTCACTGTCCCCCCGTCTGTCACACAGATCTTTCACTGTCCCATGCTGGTCATTAGGGATGAGCGAATCGATCCGGACGAACCCGGATTCGATCCGAATTTCAGGAAAAATTCGATTCGGATCGAATCCGAATTTCCCCGCGATTCGATCACTCGAAGTTTTCCTTTAACATCCATTCATTTACATTTACAGGCATTCTAAGATGGCGGACGGGACATGTCTGGACATGTATCCCGCGCCAGTGCAAGCTGGGGCAGTCACATGCAGCCTATCAGCAGCCAGCAAGCCCGGTGACGTCACAGCGGTATTTAACGGCGGCCATCTTGCTTTTCCTCATTTCTCTATTGCATTCGTGAGAGACAGGACGCTGTGTAGCTGAGACAGTTAGACAGGCAGGGACAGACAGGGACAGACAGGGACAGGCTGGAGACAGGCAGGAGACAGACAGGAGACAGACAGAAAGCCAGGGAAAGGTAGGAAAAACGGAGGCTGTCACAGGGAGATTTTTTTTTTTTTCATCCAGCCTGAGTGTTACTAGCTGGCTGACAGGCTTTGTTAGCGTTTTCAGGCTGCTTATAGTAACTAACTGTGCATATATACTGAACTGATCTTAAGTCTGCTGTGAGGCATCCCATTCTGTGACTAAAGCAGCCTCTGTTTAAGACCATATAAGCATTTGCTCTTATCATATTTGAAATTAGGCCTGGTAAAGACACTTTTGCTGGGCATAGCACTACTGGACCCTGCCAGGTCCACTTCTGTTGGGGCATCCCATTCTGTGACTAAAGCAGCCTCTGTTTAAGACCATATAACCATTTGCTCTTATCATATTTGAAATTAGGCCTGATAAAGACACTTTTGCTGGGCATAGCACTACTGGACCCTGCCAGGTCCACTTCTGTTGGGGCATCCCATTCTGTGACTACAGCAGCCTCTGTTTAAGACCGTATAACCATTTTCACTTATCATATTTGAAATTAGGCCTGATAAAGACACTTTTGCTGGGCAAAGCACTACTGGACCCTGCCAGGTCCATTCCTGTTGGGGCATCCCATTCTGTGACTAAAGCAGCCTCTGTTTAAGACCATATAAGCATTTGCTCTTATCATATTTGAAATTAGGCCTGATAAAGACACTTTTGCTGGGCATAGCACTACTGGACCCTGCCAGGTCCACTTCTGATGGGGCATCCCATTCTGTGACTACAGCAGCCTCTGTTTAAGACCGTATAACCATTTTCACTTATCATATTTGAAATTAGGCCTGATAAAGACACTTTTGCTGGGCAAAGCACTACTGGACCCTGCCAGGTCCATTCCTGTTGGGGCATCCCATTCTGTGACTACAGCAGCCTCTGTTTAAGACCGTATAACCATTTTCACTTATCATATTTGAAATTAGGCCTGATAAAGACACTTTTGCTGGGAAAAGCACTACTGGACCCTGCCAGGTCCATTCCTGTTGGGGCATCCCATTCTGTGACTAAAGCAGCCTCTGTTTAAGACCATATAAGCATTTGCTCTTATCATATTTGAAATTAGGCCTGATAAAGACACTTTTGCTGGGCATAGCACTACTGGACCCTGCCAGGTCCACTTCTGTTGGGGCATCCCATTCTGTGACTACAGCAGCCTCTGTTTAAGACCGTATAACCATTTTCACTTATCATATTTGAAATTAGGCCTGATAAAGACACTTTTGCTGGGCAAAGCACTACTGGACCCTGCCAGGTCCATTCCTGTTGGGGCATCCCATTCTGTGACTAAAGCAGCCTCTGTTTAAGACCATATAAGCATTTGCTCTTATCATATTTGAAATTAGGCCTGATAAAGACACTTTTGCTGGGCATAGCACTACTGGACCCTGCCAGGTCCACTTCTGTTGGGGCATCCCATTCTGTGACTACAGCAGCCTCTGTTTAAGACCGTATAACCATTTTCACTTATCATATTTGAAATTAGGCCTGATAAAGACACTTTTGCTGGGCAAAGCACTACTGGACCCTGCCAGGTCCATTCCTGTTGGGGCATCCCATTCTGTGACTAAAGCAGCCTCTGTTTAAGACCATATAAGCATTTGCTCTTATCATATTTGAAATTAGGCCTGATAAAGACACTTTTGCTGGGCAAAGCACTACTGGACCCTGCCAGGTCCATTCCTGTTGGGGCATCCCATTCTGTGACTACAGCAGCCTCTGTTTAAGACCGTATAACCATTTTCACTTATCATATTTGAAATTAGGCCTGATAAAGACACTTTTGCTGGGCAAAGCACTACTGGACCCTGCCAGGTCCACTTCTGTTGGGGCATCCCATTCTGTGACTACAGCAGCCTCTGTTTAAGACCGTATAACCATTTTCACTTATCATATTTGAAATTAGGCCTGATAAAGACACTTTTGCTGGGCAAAGCACTACTGGACCCTGCCAGGTCCATTCCTGTTGGGGCATCCCATTCTGTGACTAAAGCAGCCTCTGTTTAAGACCATATAAGCATTTGCTCTTATCATATTTGAAATTAGGCCTGATAAAGACACTTTTGCTGGGCATAGCACTACTGGACCCTGCCAGGTCCACTTCTGTTGGGGCATCCCATTCTGTGACTAAAGCAGCCTCTGTTTAAGACCATATAACCATTTGCTCTTATCATATTTGAAATTAGGCCTGATAAAGACACTTTTGCTGGGCATAGCACTACTGGACCCTGCCAGGTCCACTTCTGTTGGGGCATCCCATTCTGTGACTACAGCAGCCTCTGTTTAAGACCGTATAACCATTTTCACTTATCATATTTGAAATTAGGCCTGATAAAGACACTTTTGCTGGGCAAAGCACTACTGGACCCTGCCAGGTCCATTCCTGTTGGGGCATCCCATTCTGTGAATAAAGCAGCCTCTGTTTAAGACCATATAAGCATTTGCTCTTATCATATTTGAAATTAGGCCTGATAAAGACACTTTTGCTGGGCATAGCACTACTGGACCCTGCCAGGTCCACTTCTGTTGGGGCATCCCATTCTGTGACTACAGCAGCCTCTGTTTAAGACCGTATAACCATTTTCACTTATCATATTTGAAATTAGGCCTGATAAAGACACTTTTGCTGGGCAAAGCACTACTGGACCCTGCCAGGTCCATTCCTGTTGGGGCATCCCATTCTGTGACTAAAGCAGCCTCTGTTTAAGACCATATAAGCATTTGCTCTTATCATATTTGAAATTAGGCCTGATAAAGACACTTTTGCTGGGCATAGCACTACTGGACCCTGCCAGGTCCACTTCTGTTGGGGCATCCCATTCTGTGACTAAAGCAGCCTCTGTTTAAGACCATATAACCATTTGCTCTTATCATATTTGAAATTAGGCCTGATAAAGACACTTTTGCTGGGCATAGCACTACTGGACCCTGCCTGGTCCACTTCTGTTGGGGCATCCCATTCTGTGACTAAAGCAGCCTCTGTTTAAGACCATATAAGCATTTGCTCTTATCATATTTGAAATTAGGCCTGATAAAGACACTTTTGCTGGGCATAGCACTACTGGACCCTGCCAGGTCCACTTCTGTTGGGGCATCCCATTCTGTGACTAAAGCAGCCTCTGTTTAAGACCATATAACCATTTGCTCTTATCATATTTGAAATTAGGCCTGATAAAGACACTTTTGCTGGGCAAAGCACTACTGGACCCTGCCAGGTCCATTCCTGTTGGGGCATCCCATTCTGTGACTAAAGCAGCCTCTGTTTAAGACCATATAAGCATTTGCTCTTATCATATTTGAAATTAGGCCTGATAAAGACACTTTTGCTGGGCAAAGCACTACTGGACCCTGCCAGGTCCATTCCTGTTGGGGCATCCCATTCTGTGACTAAAGCAGCCTCTGTTTAAGACCATATAAGCATTTGCTCTTATCATATTTGAAATTAGGCCTGATAAAGACACTTTTGCTGGGCATAGCACTACTGGACCCTGCCAGGTCCACTTCTGTTGGGGCATCACATTCTGTGACTACAGCAGCCTCTGTTTAAGGCCGTATAACCATTTTCACTTATCATATTTGAAATTAGGCCTGATAAAGACACTTTTGCTGGGCAAAGCACTACTGGACCCTGCCAGGTCCATTCCTGTTGGGGCATCCCATTCTGTGACTAAAGCAGCCTCTGTTTAAGACCATATAACCATTTGCTCTTATCATATTTGAAATTAGGCCTGATAAAGACACTTTTGCTGGGCATAGCACTACTGGACCCTGCCAGGTCCACTTCTGTTGGGGCATCCCATTCTGTGACTAAAGCAGCCTCTGTTTAAGACCATATAAGCATTTGCTCTTATCATATTTGAAATTAGGCCTGATAAAGACACTTTTGCTGGGCAAAGCACTACTGGACCCTGCCAGGTCCATTCCTGTTGGGGCATCCCATTCTGTGACTAAAGCAGCCTCTGTTTAAGACCATATAAGCATTTGCTCTTATCATATTTGAAATTAGGCCTGATAAAGACACTTTTGCTGGGCATAGCACTACTGGACCCTGCCAGGTCCACTTCTGTTGGGGCATCCCATTCTGTGACTAAAGCAGCCTCTGTTTAAGACCATATAACCATTTGCTCTTATCATATTTGAAATTAGGCCTGATAAAGACACTTTTGCTGGGCATAGCACTACTGGACCCTGCCACGTCCACTTCTGTTGGGGCATCCCATTCTGTGACTAAAGCAGCCTCTGTTTAAGACCATATAACCATTTGCTCTTATCATATTTGAAATTAGGCCTGATAAAGACACTTTTGCTGGGCAAAGCACTACTGGACCCTGCCAGGTCCATTCCTGTTGGGGCATCCCATTCTGTGACTAAAGCAGCCTCTGTTTAAGACCATATAAGCATTTGCTCTTATCATATTTGAAATTAGGCCTGATAAAGACACTTTTGCTGGGCATAGCACTACTGGACCCTGCCAGGTCCACTTCTGTTGGGGCATCCCATTCTGTGACTAAAGCAGCCTCTGTTTAAGACCATATAACCATTTGCTCTTATCATATTTGAAATTAGGCCTGATAAAGACACTTTTGCTGGGCAAAGCACTACTGGACCCTGCCAGGTCCATTCCTGTTGGGGCATCCCATTCTGTGACTAAAGCAGCCTCTGTTTAAGACCATATAAGCATTTGCTCTTATCATATTTGAAATTAGGCCTGATAAAGACACTTTTGCTGGGCATAGCACTACTGGACCCTGCCAGGTCCACTTCTGTTGGGGCATCCCATTCTGTGACTAAAGCAGCCTCTGTTTAAGACCATATAACCATTTGCTCTTATCATATTTGAAATTAGGCCTGATAAAGACACTTTTGCTGGGCATAGCACTACTGGACCCTGCCAGGTCCACTTCTGTTGGGGCATCCCATTCTGTGACTAAAGCAGCCTCTGTTTAAGACCATATAACCATTTGCTCTTATCATATTTGAAATTAGGCCTGATAAAGACACTTTTGCTGGGCATAGCACCACTGGACCCTGCCAGGTCCACTTCTGTTGGGGCATCCCATTCTGTGACTAAAGCAGCCTCTGTTTAAGACCATATAACCATTTGCTCTTATCATATTTGAAATTAGGCCTGATAAAGACACTTTTGCTGGGCAAAGCACTACTGGACCCTGCCAGGTCCATTCCTGTTGGGGCATCCCATTCTGTGACTAAAGCAGCCTCTGTTTAAGACCATATAAGCATTTGCTCTTATCATATTTGAAATTAGGCCTGATAAAGACACTTTTGCTGGGCATAGCACTACTGGACCCTGCCAGGTCCACTTCTGTTGGGGCATCCCATTCTGTGACTAAAGCAGCCTCTGTTTAAGACCATATAACCATTTGCTCTTATCATATTTGAAATTAGGCCTGATAAAGACACTTTTGCTGGGCATAGCACTACTGGACCCTGCCAGGTCCACTTCTGTTGGGGCATCCCATTCTGTGACTAAAGCAGCCTCTGTTTAAGACCATATAAGCATTTGCTCTTATCATATTTGAAATTAGGCCTGATAAAGACACTTTTGCTGGGCAAAGCACTACTGGACCCTGCCAGGTCCATTCCTGTTGGGGCATCCCATTCTGTGACTAAAGCAGCCTCTGTTTAAGACCATATAAGCATTTGCTCTTATCATATTTGAAATTAGGCCTGATAAAGACACTTTTGCTGGGCATAGCACTACTGGACCCTGCCAGGTCCACTTCTGTTGGGGCATCCCATTCTGTGACTACAGCAGCCTCTGTTTAAGACCGTATAACCATTTTCACTTATCATATTTGAAATTAGGCCTGATAAAGACACTTTTGCTGGGCATAGCACTACTGGACCCTGCCAGGTCCACTTCTGTTGGGGCATCCCATTCTGTGACTACAGCAGCCTCTGTTTAAGACCGTATAACCATTTTCACTTATCATATTTGAAATTAGGCCTGATAAAGACACTTTTGCTGGGCATAGCACTACTGGACCCTGCCAGGTCCACTTCTGTTGGGGCATCCCATTCTGTGACTACAGCAGCCTCTGTTTAAGACCGTATAACCATTTTCACTTATCATATTTGAAATTAGGCCTGATAAAGACACTTTTGCTGGGCATAGCACTACTGGACCCTGCCAGGTCCACTTCTGTTGGGGCATCCCATTCTGTGACTACAGCAGCCTCTGTTTAAGACCGTATAACCATTTTCACTTATCATATTTGAAATTAGGCCTGATAAAGACACTTTTGCTGGGCATAGCACTACTGGACCCTGCCAGGTCCACTTCTGTTGGGGCATCCCATTCTGTGACTAAAGCAGCCTCTGTTTAAGACCATATAACCATTTGCTCTTATCATATTTGAAATTAGGCCTGATAAAGACACTTTTGCTGGGCAAAGCACTACTGGACCCTGCCAGGTCCATTCCTGTTGGGGCATCCCATTCTGTGACTAAAGCAGCCTCTGTTTAAGACTGTATAAGCATTTGCTCTTATCATATTTGAAATTAGCCTGATAAAGACACTTTTGCTGGGCATAGTACTACTGGATCTTTTTTGGGGGGCATCCCATTCTGTGACTAAAGCAGCCTCTGTTTAAGACCGTATAAGCATTTGCTCTTATCATATTTGAAATTAGCCTGATAAAGACACTTTTGCTGGGCATAGCACTACTTGTCCCTGCCAGGGCATCCCATTCTGTGACTAAAGCAGCCTCTGTTTAAGACCATATAAGCATTTGCTCTTATCATATTTGAAATTAGCCTGATAAAGACACTTTTGCTGGGCATAGTACTACTGGATCTTTTTTGGGGGCATCCCATTCTGTGACTAAAGCAGCCTCTGTTTAAGACCATATAAGCATTTGCTCTTATTATATTTATATTATAAGACACTTTTGCTGGGCATAGGCTTACTGCTGCCTGCCAGGTGCACTTCTGTTGAGGCATCCCATTCTGTAACATAGCATACCCCTCTTTATTTACACTAAGCAGCTCTCTTATTTACACTAAGCAGGCCTGTTGGAGGCTGAGTGTTACTGCTCACTTTTGGTGTGCATTATATTCTGTTTCATATAGACCCACCGCTGCCCGGGGGATCTTAAAATATCACCTACTCCCACGCCAGTTAGACTATGTCGGGCAGACAAGTGCCTGGAAGTGAAAAGAGGAGTGGCAGAGGCCAAGATTCCGCAGGCAGAGCTCGCATCAGACTGGGGGCCAGTAGCAGCAGGAGTCACGCTGAGAGACCTAATCTGCCAGTATCTGCTAGCGGTCGGGTCTCCACCAGTAACGCATCTGCCGTGGTAGATTGGTTGACGCGCTCATCAACAACATCATCACAACTTACGTCTGAGACCCCCAGTCTAGGGTCGGTAGGTTCCTCTGACACAACCCTGAGTTGGCATGCCCCGAGAGCAGTCCCTGTCCTCCCATTGCCTCTGTCCTACGCCGTTCCCTCCCCCAGCGACGTATCCTATGCTTTGGGTTCAGCTCCACTCTTTAGTGAGGAGGACCATCAGATAGAGGACAGTCAGCAGCTACTGCCCAGCCAAGAAATGGAGGTGGCTTCTCTAGCTAGGCAGACAGATAGTGATGTGGACAGTGTCGTGGGTGCTGCGAGCGTTCCAGCTCCTGCGCCAGACACTGTTGACGAATCCACGAACATCAGTGACGTACAGCCACAACTCGGTGATGATGATGATGACGATGAAGCCGATCGCACTTGGGAGCCGGGTGATGAAGGGGCTTCATCGTCATCATCAGGAGAAGAGGGGCGCAGGTTGCCCCGGAGTCAGCAGCTGAGGCAGCAAGGTGGTAGCAGTCAGCATGGGGGCACAATTCCAAAGGCTGGAGCCGGCCGGGGCCGGGGCCGGGGTAGAGCACCTGCTGTGCGGCAGTCTACCTTATCGGGAGGTAGTGGAGCAGGGGTTCCTGGAGTTGGCAACAGCAGCAGTGAATCAGTGAGGCCAGGGGGTGGGAAAAGTAGCTACTCGGCAGTGTGGCAGTTTTTCCTGAGGCATCCGCAGGAGGGTAACATGGCCACATGCAAGATATGTAGGCAAAAGGTGAAGCGTGGCCAGGGTCCAAATGTTGGCACCACGGCCCTGCGTCAACATATGATGCGTCACCATAAAACGACCTGGGAGAACCGAGGCTCCCAAGGGGTGGTCCAGTCTGCTTCCTCACCAAGTGAGCTCCCAATTTCTGCCAGCCAAGGCTCCAGCACCTCAGCCGAAGGCAGCTGTGCGTCATACCCATCCTCTGTCGCTCCTGCTCCTCCTCCTCCTCCTCCAAGTCATGCATCCCGCCAGCAATCCATCAGCGAAGCCATGTCCAAGAGACAGCAGTATGCGCCCACTCATCCTACGGCGCAGAAGCTGAATGTGCTCCTGTCCAAGTTGCTGGTGCTGCAGTCGCTCCCTTTTCAGGTGGTGGAATCTGCACCTTTCAGAGAACTGATGGCTTGTGCCGAGCCGAGGTGGAGAGTCCCAAGCCGTCATTTCTTTGCCAAGAAGGCAGTACCAGCGCTGCACACTTTTGTTGAACAGAAGGTGGGCCAGTCCTTGAGCCTGTCGGTGTGTAGCAAAATACATGGCAGCGCCGACATCTGGAGCTGTAACTACGGTCAGGGGCAGTACATGTCGTTTACGGCCCACTGGGTGAATGTGGTCCCTTTGCAGCAGCAACTTGGACAGGTCACGCCGCTTCGGCCTCCGCGCTCTCTGCCCATTGGGCCTGTGACACCGTGCGACTCGGCCTCCTCATCCTCCGCCATCTCCTCACCCTCCACTGTAGGCTCAAGTCTCAGTGCCCCTCCAGTCTACCATGTGTGCAGGGCACGGAGGTGTCACACAGTGCTTCACATGGTTTGTCTTGGCGAACGGAGTCACACAGGGGAGGAACTGCTTAAATGTATTCATCAGGAAATCCAAACATGGCTTACTCCGAGAAAACTTAAAATGGGAATCATGGTTACCGACAATGGGAAGAACATTTTGTCTGCGCTGCGCCAAGGAAGCCTGACCCATGCCCCCTGCATGGCTCACGTCTTCAATCTGGTTGTCAAGCGGTTTCTGAAGTGTTCCCCCCATCTGCAGGACATCCTAACAACTTCACGGAAACTTTGCATGCACTTCAGCCACTCCTACACCGCCAAACACACCCTTCTTGAGCTACAGCGTCAGAATGGTATCCCCCAACATAGTCTGATTTGCGATGTTTCCACCCGTTGGAATTCCACCCTTCACATGTTGGACCGATTATATGAACAGAGAAAAGCCATCACGGATTTCCTGATGATCCAAGCAGATAGGGGGACTCCCCTGTGTAACTTCAATGTCAACCAGTGGCAGCTCATACGTGACACCTGCCGTTTGCTCAGGCCCTTTGAGGAAGCCACTTTATTTGTCAGTCGGCAGGATTACGGGATGAACGACGTGATTCCACTGCTTCATGTACTACAGCACATGTTGGAAACCATGGCTGGTCAGGGCACTGGAGACATGGCGTTTACATCTTACGGCCACATGAACCCCGTTGGAGCTGAACTGGAGGAGGAGGAGGAGGAAGAGGAGGAGGAGGAGTTGCCCAGCGAAACACAGTTTAGGCTTGGCGAAATGGCTGGTTTATCTAGTCAGCGGACAGGAGAGGAGGAGCAGGAGCAGCCAGAGGAGCTAGAGGTTTTTGAGGAAGGAGAGACAGAGGACCCGGGCACACCGTGGCAGTATGCAGTGGAGATGGAGACAGGTAGTCCATCCGAGTCACTTGCGCAAATGGCACGAAGCATGCTCACATGCTTGCGTAGTGACCCCAGAATTGTTTCCATCTGTCGGCGGGATGACTTCTGGCTGTCCACCTTATTGGACCCTCGCTTCCGGCACAAAATGGGGGCATTTTTTAAACCCACCGAGAGGGAGGACAAACTCAACTACTACAAAGACATTCTACGTAGGCAGTTGGCCGATGCCTATCTGCGCCATGGTCCATACTCTCGCAGGTCTGACTCGAGGGGACCTCTGCGCTCACCTTCCACTGCCATGGCCGCTGGTGGGGTTGGCAGCAGCAGCAGCAGAAGCTCCATCAGCAGCAGCAGCCTCAGTCTTCAGTCGCTAATGAGTAGCTTTCTACACCCGCATAGTGAGGCTACTCATGAGCAGCAGGAAGACCTGGAGCAGGACCTGAACCAGCAGGTCATGTCATACTTTGACATGACCATGCCAACACACCTTGAGCATCCGCTGGACTTCTGGGCAGCCAAACTTGATTTGTGGCCGCAACTAGCAGAGTTTGCCCTGGAAAAGCTGTCCTGCCCGGCAAGTAGCGTGCCATCTGAGCGGGTGTTTAGTGCGGCGGGGGCCATAGTTACGGCGAGGAGAACTCGTCTGTCAACTAAAAATGTGGAGAGACTCACCTTTGTCAAAATGAATCAGGGATGGATCAGCCAGGATTTCCACCCACCAATGCCTGATGCATGCGACTAGATTCAGCATGGTGCCACGTTTTACACTTTCCAAATGGTGCAAAACATATTTATGTCTTTAGGCCATTTTTTGGGCTCCTGCTGCTGCTACTGTCAACTCCTGCCAACTCCAGGGTGTGATTCATCCAATTTTTGGGCTCCTGAAGCCAACTCCAGTGTATATTTGGGCTCCTGCTGCTGCTGCTGTCAACTCCTGCCAACTCCAGGGTGTGATTCATCCAATTTTTGGGCTCCTGAAGCCAACTCCAGTGTATATTTGGGCTCCTGCTGCTGCTACTGTCAACTCCTGCCAACTCCAGGGTGTGATTCATCCAATTTTTGGGCTCCTGAAGCCAACTCCAGTGTATATTTGGGCTCCTGCTGCTGCTACTGTCAACTCCTGCCAACTCCAGGGTGTGATTCATCCAATTTTTGGGCTCCTGAAGCCAACTCCAGTGTATATTTGGGCTCCTGCTGCTGCTGCTGCCAACTTCTGCCAACTCCAGGGTGTGATTCATCCAATTTTTGGGCTCCTCAAGCCAACTCCAGTGTATATTTGGGCTCCTGCTGCTGCTACTGTCAACTCCTGCCAACTCCAGGGTGTGATTCATCCAATTTTTGGGCTCCTGAAGCCAACTCCAGTGTATATTTGGGCTCCTGCTGCTGCTACTGTCAACTCCTGCCAACTCCAGGGTGTGATTCATCCAATTTTTGGGCTCCTGAAGCCAACTCCAGTGTATATTTGGGCTCCTGCTGCTGCTGCTGCCAGCTGCTGCCAACTTCTGCCAACTCCAGGGTGTGATTCATCCAATTTTTGGGCTCCTGAAGCCAACCCCAGGGTCTCTTTAAAGTAATGTTTGGGCTCCTGCTGCTGCTGCTGTCAACTCCTGCCAACTCCAGGGTGTGATTCATCCAATTTTTGGGCTCCTGAAGCCAACTCCAGTGTATATTTGGGCTCCTGCTGCTGCTACTGTCAACTCCTGCCAACTCCAGGGTGTGATTCATCCAATTTTTGGGCTCCTGAGGCCAACTCCAGTGTATATTTGGGCTCCTGCTGCTGCTGCTGTCAACTCCTGCCAACTCCAGGGTGTGATTCATCCAATTTTTGGGCTCCTGAAGCCAACTCCAGTGTATATTTGGGCTCCTGCTGCTGCTACTGTCAACTCCTGCCAACTCCAGGGTGTGATTCATCCAATTTTTGGGCTCCTGAAGCCAACTCCAGTGTATATTTGGGCTCCTGCTGCTGCTACTGTCAACTCCTGCCAACTCCAGGGTGTGATTCATCCAATTTTTGGGCTCCTGAAGCCAACTCCAGTGTATATTTGGGCTCCTGCTGCTGCTACTGTCAACTCCTGCCAACTCCAGGGTGTGATTCATCCAATTTTTGGGCTCCTGAAGCCAACTCCAGTGTATATTTGGGCTCCTGCTGCTGCTGCTGCCAACTTCTGCCAACTCCAGGGTGTGATTCATCCAATTTTTGGGCTCCTGAGGCCAACTCCAGTGTATATTTGGGCTCCTGCTGCTGCTGCTGTCAACTCCTGCCAACTCCAGGGTGTGATTCATCCAATTTTTGGGCTCCTGAGGCCAACTCCAGTGTATATTTGGGCTCCTGCTGCTGCTGCTGCCAACTTCTGCCAACTCCAGGGTGTGATTCATCCAATTTTTGGGCTCCTGAAGCCAACTCCAGTGTATATTTGGGCTCCTGCTGCTGCTGCTGCCAACTTCTGCCAACTCCAGGGTGTGATTCATCCATTTTTTGGGCTCCTGAAGCCAACTCCAGTGTATATTTGGGCTCCTGCTGCTGCTACTGTCAACTTCTGCCAACTCCAGGGTGTGATTCATCCAATTTTTGGGCTCCTGAAGCCAACCCCAGGGTCTCTTTAAAGTAATGTTTGGGCTCCTGCTGCTGCTGCCAACTCCAGGGTGTGATTCATCCAATTTTTGGGCTCCTGAGGCCAACTCCAGTGTATATTTGGGCTCCTGCTGCTGCTGCTGCCAACTTCTGCCAACTCCAGGGTGTGATTCATCCAATTTTTAGGCTCCTGAAGCCAACCCCAGGGTCTCTTTAAAGTAATGTTTGGGCTCCTGCTGCTGCTGCCAACTCCAGGGTGTGATTCATCCAATTTTTGGGCTCCTGAGGCCAACTCCAGTGTATATTTGGGCTCCTGCTGCTGCTGCTGCCAACTTCTGCCAACTCCAGGGTGTGATTCATCCAATTTTTGGGCTCCTGAAGCCAACTCCAGTGTATATTTGGGCTCCTGCTGCTGCTGCTGCCAACTTCTGCCAACTCCAGGGTGTGATTCATCCAATTTTTGGGCTCCTGAAGCCAACTCCAGTGTATATTTGGGCTCCTGCTGCTGCTACTGTCAACTCCTGCCAACTCCAGGGTGTGATTCATCCAATTTTTGGGCTCCTGAAGCCAACTCCAGTGTATATTTGGGCTCCTGCTGCTGCTGCTGCCAACTTCTGCCAACTCCAGGGTGTGATTCATCCAATTTTTGGGCTCCTGAGGCCAACTCCAGTGTATATTTGGGCTCCTGCTGCTGCTGCTGTCAACTCCTGCCAACTCCAGGGTGTGATTCATCCAATTTTTGGGCTCCTGAAGCCAACTCCAGTGTATATTTGGGCTCCTGCTGCTGCTACTGTCAACTCCTGCAAACTCCAGGGTGTGATTCATCCAATTTTTGGGCTCCTGAAGCCAACTCCAGTGAATATTTGGGCTCCTGCTGCTGCTACTGTCAACTCCTGCCAACTCCAGGGTGTGATTCATCCAATTTTTGGGCTCCTGAAGCCAACTCCAGTGTATATTTGGGCTCCTGCTGCTGCTACTGTCAACTCCTGCCAACTCCAGGGTGTGATTCATCCAATTTTTGGGCTCCTGAAGCCAACTCCAGTGTATATTTGGGCTCCTGCTGCTGCTGCCAACTTCTGCCAACTCCAGGGTGTGATTCATCCAATTTTTGGGCTCCTGAGGCCAACTCCAGTGTATATTTGGGCTCCTGCTGCTGCTGCTGTCAACTCCTGCCAACTCCAGGGTGTGATTCATCCAATTTTTGGGCTCCTGAGGCCAACTCCAGTGTATATTTGGGCTCCTGCTGCTGCTGCTGCCAACTTCTGCCAACTCCAGGGTGTGATTCATCCAATTTTTGGGCTCCTGAAGCCAACTCCAGTGTATATTTGGGCTCCTGCTGCTGCTGCTGCCAACTTCTGCCAACTCCAGGGTGTGATTCATCCAATTTTTGGGCTCCTGAAGCCAACTCCAGTGTATATTTGGGCTCCTGCTGCTGCTACTGTCAACTCCTGCCAACTCCAGGGTGTGATTCATCCAATTTTTGGGCTCCTGAAGCCAACTCCAATGTATATTTGGGCTCCTGCTGCTGCTGCTGCCAACTTCTGCCAACTCCAGGGTGTGATTCATCCAATTTTTGGGCTCCTGAGGCCAACTCCAGTGTATATTTGGGCTCCTGCTGCTGCTGCTGTCAACTCCTGCCAACTCCAGGGTGTGATTCATCCAATTTTTGGGCTCCTGAAGCCAACTCCAGTGTATATTTGGGCTCCTGCTGCTGCTACTGTCAACTCCTGCCAACTCCAGGGTGTGATTCATCCAATTTTTGGGCTCCTGAAGCCAACTCCAGTGTATATTTGGGCTCCTGCTGCTGCTACTGTCAACTCCTGCCAACTCCAGGGTGTGATTCATCCAATTTTTGGGCTCCTGAAGCCAACTCCAGTGTATATTTGGGCTCCTGCTGCTGCTACTGTCAACTCCTGCCAACTCCAGGGTGTGATTCATCCAATTTTTGGGCTCCTGAAGCCAACTCCAGTGTATATTTGGGCTCCTGCTGCTGCTGCTGCCAACTTCTGCCAACTCCAGGGTGTGATTCATCCAATTTTTGGGCTCCTGAGGCCAACTCCAGTGTATATTTGGGCTCCTGCTGCTGCTGCTGTCAACTCCTGCCAACTCCAGGGTGTGATTCATCCAATTTTTGGGCTCCTGAAGCCAACTCCAGTGTATATTTGGGCTCCTGCTGCTGCTGCTGTCAACTCCTGCCAACTCCAGGGTGTGATTCATCCAACTTTTGGGCTCCTGAAGCCAACTCCAGTGTATATTTGGGCTCCTGCTGCTGCTACTGTCAACTCCTGCCAACTCCAGGGTGTGATTCATCCAATTTTTGGGCTCCTGAAGCCAACTCCAGTGTATATTTGGGCTCCTGCTGCTGCTACTGTCAACTCCTGCCAACTCCAGGGTGTGATTCATCCAATTTTTGGGCTCCTGAAGCCAACTCCAGTGTATATTTGGGCTCCTGCTGCTGCTGCTGCCAACTTCTGCCAACTCCAGGGTGTGATTCATCCAATTTTTGGGCTCCTGAGGCCAACTCCAGTGTATATTTGGGCTCCTTCTGCCCCTCATAGTGATGCCACTTCAACTCTCTGCAATTGTGCCGCTCTGCGATTCTATTAGCGATGCCTCTGATCTGCATGTGATATTTCTTCAAAGTATTATTTAACTAACCCAGCACACATCCTGTGCGTGTTACAGCAAGGCTGAATGGTTTACAACCCTATTGAGGCTCTAGGAGGCTCAGAAATAGCCGTTTTTAATAGCGATTCGTCGCGAATTTATTCGGGTCGAAACGATTTTTGTCGGAAAATTCGGCGAATCAGTCGAATCGAATTTTTCAAAAGTTCGCTCATCTCTACTGGTCATCGCAGCATTCCAGTGGTCTAGCTGGGCTTCCGGCATCTCAGCTCTGTGTGAATTGGTTCCTTCAGTCTTTCCGGCTGTCAGTGACAGATTGGGTCTTTGTCGCAGGGATGGCCATTTATACTGGGAGTGGGCTGTGACGTCACAGCTCGCTCCCAATATAAATGCCCCTCCCTGTGGCAGGAAGCAGAAATGACGGAAGCCCAGCCGGGCAGCTGGATGCTGTGGAAACCAGTGGAGGACAGTGCCCGAAGAAGAGGACATTGCCCAGTGCTGGAACGGGTGGCGGTAAGCTTATTTTCTTTATTTTTTTAAGAGAGTTTTTTTAAAGTTTAGGCCAGACAAATTCCGAATTTCTTGGGTAAATTCAGTGAATCACCCAAACTGAACTTTTAAAAAGTTTGCTCATCTCTAAATGCAACATATAGTTACTCACATATGTGGTAAAGAAGACCTGCTATTCTGATGGCTGTAACATATTCAGCAAGCAGCTCTGTTCCTTTTAGGGGAGAAGCCTTGGGACAGGAAGGAGGAAAGGGAAGTAGTTCTGTGTTGCTGTGAGCAGAGAGATATGTCTACTGCAGAGATCTGGATGTAGAGATCTCTAGAGATGGCTGCCCTTTATGAAGCTGTTACAGTGACCAATCATGTTTTAGTGGGCATGGCAAATGGTTGCAGGTGGTTGCAGACTTGGGCTTGCCAGGAGGCGGGTGAGCAGTGGCGCATCCCAAATCCAGTTCTTGTTACATTCCTTCTGTGAATAAGCCTGCATGTCTATCATTTCCCCATTGTTGTCATTGTGTTTGCCCTTGTACCGTGGCCTCTTGCCAAAACAAATTCTTAGATCTGAGTGGATCTATTTTCAAACAAGCTTTTTTGGGAGATAAATGTTGTCAGGTCAAAACATTTTATAGCTGTAATCTATCCAGACATCTGGTTGAGTTCCCTGGAAGCTTTGATAATTCCTTTGAAAAAACTTTACACCCAACCTCCAACCAGGCACAAGAGTCAATTCTTTATGATATCCTTTACTATAGTATAGTTTTTTTTTTTTTGGGGGGGGGGCCTTATTGTCTATTGGTATCTCAGGTGAAGAAGTATTCCAACATCCCCAATTTCTTGGGATACATAAATTAGTTGCACTCCCAACAAACAGCAGGGGGAGAAGTAGCTTAAAGTCATGCTGGGACTTTCCCAGGGAGAAGACAGATTATGATGTAACACACTGGCTCTGTATAGAAGGTTGTAATCAGACAAGCAGGTCTTAGATTCTGATCACAGGAACATAATTACATATTTATTACATGTACACAACGTGTTTGATTTAGTTGATGATCATGTTTAAAAGTCCAGTTTAGAAGTCTCAGAATTGTTTATTTGTCTAAAGAAAACAAGCAATTAAAACAAAGCGTAAGATCAGAAAAAAACCTGGCATGAGTGAATCCAATCATATTCTCTTGCAGGCAAAATTGATGGCTGAACACTGCTGAAACTTTCAGGCCTTCATAACCACTTTAAGAAGACCTAAACCCTCCCTTGTAACTCTGTAGCAAGAAGGTAATGGTCCACATGGGTTATAAAATGCACATACAGTAACCTAAAACCTCTCATCATCCATAAGCTCAACATCAGATAGATACTCACCTGGGAAATACCCACATCAGCAGGGGCAGACTGGCTACAGGGAGCACAGGGAGTTCACATTTGGACATACTGTTTTGGAGCCATCTGTGCTGGGTATCGCCCCTAGCACAAAGCCCATCCCAACCAAAGCCATAGTTAATTCATGTCTCTTGTAATAGCCTCCTCCACTCTCTGCCTCTTGGGTCTCCCTACATCCAGTCCCAATGTACCCCCCAACTAAGATTACCAGCCCATGTTTTTCCACTGTTAAACTTTAGCCTTAGCATTATGACATGGCATATTAAGAGTGGCCATATCCTTCCCTACTCTCGATCTTCCACTGCAATGGGTTAGCTTCAGCATATGTGTGCGCATTTTGACTGGTTGTGAAGCACACTTAATGCAGGGCTCAGCATGTGGTGGGCTGGCCATGGGTAGGCTGGAGCCAGTAAAATACGGGGCTGATTTTTGGCCAATCATATGTAGGGAGAGGGAGGTTGTGATGGCACTGTGTGTTCAGCTCTGGAGACCTCACCTACAAAGGTGGCCTACACAATGATGGATGGAACTGTAAATGTAAAAACTTAAATAATTTAATTTGTACAGTATGGAAAAATAAGGAAAAGAGGGGACATGAATGAAACCTTTATATGATATCTCTCCATAAGACGCAGCCCCCAAAAGTGGGAAATGTTGGTGGTCTTCTAAAACGAACGTGCCTTGGTTATTGCTGGTGGGTGGGCATGACCTTTCTATGGAACCAGGGCTGCATGAGGGCGATTAGATGCAGAACACAGCAGCGGAGGGTATGTCGGTAAGGTGATTGGACAGGGCTGGGTAGTTAAAACATAAAAAAGCTCCTTACCTCGCTCATGGTTTACTGTCGATCTTGGCCATGGGTGCATCTTACCCCACACTCTGCACTTGCTCTAGGCCCGCATGCCCCCAGAGTGGACCAACAGCCATTTTACATAAAGGGTCGGTTTAAAAAAGGGGGAACAGCCTGAATCTAGTTGGATGCAACATCAGGAGCATAAAATATTATTTTACAGAAGGAGTAGTAGATATCATCAGATGTGGTTGGTAAACTAACAGTAAGTGAATTTAAACATGCCTGGGATAATACAGTTAATAACATCCAAGTCAAAGCCAGCAAGGTGTTTATGTCACAGTCAAGCCAGCAAAGTGTTTATGTCACATGATTACAATGTATAGTTAAGGGGTGTGTACATAAAGATCCTTTCCTAAAGAGAGAACGTCCAACTGTATAAAAAAACTGTTATGGTTTTTTTGCTCCGGTATCCATGAAAAGAGATATTTTTAAGCAAACATTAGGTGTCACAGGAAGAAAATAGGACCTTTGTGTTCCCCTTTGCTTTATATTAAGTAATAATTGAATGATTGATGTAGTTTGCTGCACAATTGCCTTTTTACTCTTTGATGGTAAATAGCTCGGTTAGAATGAACTGCTGTTAATAATTCACACAATTAGAATGACATCACCATGGCATGAACATTCGAGAAGTCTTGACCAACATATCAAGTGGATATTAGTGTCTTTGCTGGGTTCTGTATTTTATTATTAAGTACAATAACCGACATTCTTAGTTTCCAGCGCTATTATTCAGAGCTATAATAAATATCTATTTAAGTGACAGCCTGCCTTTCTTGGGACAGTGGAAAAAAAAGGAACAATTCATCACTCTGTTAGTTAATTCTTAATGTGTGATTGATTATTTAAAATGCCTGCATTCTGTGTTCATAGTTATAAAACAGATGTCTCCAGGCTAGAAGGAGATGCGGTTCCCAACTACAAAACTCTCTTGTGAAAGATTGAAGAGGTTTGTGTCCAGCTGAGAAAAGCCAGAATCCATGTGATGTAAGCACATTAACAGTGTCGAAGATGAGATCCAGCCTGTGCCAAGCCTACAAGAAATGGACAAAACAGCTGCTCCGCCAATGGATCATTCATTAATTGCCCCTAATGTCCCTTCCAAAAAACAATCACAATGTGTGTGGATGGTTAGCATGATGTTTTCCTTACTTAGAGCTAAATGAACATGCTTGTTTTGTCCCAAAGTTCACGGTCAAGAGGAGATATATTCTCATTTTCAGATTTAAAGAGCAACATTGGAGGCCCTGGAGTCTAAAATAGTCTAAAAGACTCCAGGGCCGTTCGAGTTCCACTCCTTAGGGCATCCCAAATTGGCAAGTCTCACTGCGTGAAACCCCCCAATCGCCAGTTTCACTCACCTTCACCACATCTGTGTGCTTTGAACGCATCCCTGCTCACCGCTAGCCATGCCCGCGTGCACGCTCTGTCTTTCTGAACGGGCAGCACCGGAACACCTGGCTGCAAGGTGGGCAGGGGATGCAGCTGGTGGCACTGCTTGGCTCCAAAGAGAGACGAGTGACAGCAAGTGTGCTGATCGGCTGTGTGCGCCCTTCGATGCCACTCGGCTGCTTAGCCACCCAAATGGCTTAGCCATCACCATCACCGAAGGGAGCCGAGTGAAAGCGAATGCGCTGATTGTCTGAGTGTGCTGCTCTGCCACTCGGCGCACTTGTTACCGTCTATGAGGGTGGAAGGTAGGTGAATGAAATTAGGCGACCTGGGGGGGGAGCGTACACACAATGGGGCATCCCAATTCGCGATGCCGTTGCACAGAGGAACAACACACTAAAAAGTGAAATCCTTGTGTGTTGTTCCTCTTTAAGCAGCAACAGGATGCAAGGTCAAGTGGAGACGTAAGAAGGTAATGCCCTTGCCATTGTGCCAAATGGTAGGATGGTTAGATGGGACACTTGTGAAATACAGATTGATTACTATGTGAATAATCAAAGGATTTGGCTAGGCTGAGTGGACTCAAAATTTTAATCCAATAAAATGTTTATTTATTTAGTCATTTTAATAAACTATAACTTAAAAATTAGAAGAGGCTGCTAGCATCCCCTGACCTCTACCAAATCTTCTGGATATCCCACAGGGACTGTCATTTGCACATTAGCCTCGATTCAAAGACACATTCGTCCAGACTTCCGTAGCTGTCTGTGAAAGTTTTGGTGGGTGTTTGTCATTTTTTTGCTTTTTTTGTCCATTTTCTACTCGCACGAACATTAGAACTAATGCGTATATGCTCTTTCGATGATCCAAAGTAAAACGGAAGATTTACTTTCTTTCGGGACCTTTTTTCCACAAAATCTGAAATGTTTCGACCGTTCAGAAAACTTGCGTTATTGCAATGGGCTGGCGATTAATTCAGAGAGCTGATTGCCGAGGGGCCAACACCCAATAAATCCGTTTCATTTCCGATCCCCTTACGGGCCATTTTGACGTCGGAACTAGCAGGCATGGACGAGTCTAGTGCATTTGAGGAGCATGAGAATCTGCAGCTCATGGGCACTGAGATCGTCCGGAGGTCAGAGACCAGACTGCACCGGCGGCGACGCATGGACATCAATGGCATGCATGACGTTGAGCTGTTCGAGCTCACCAGGCTTAATCGCGCTTCCCTCCATAAGTTGTATAGTGAGCTGCGGCCATGGTTAGCCCGCACCACAAGGAAGGGGCAAGCAATTTCAGGTATGACCAAGATGCTTGGCTGCCTGCAATTTTTGGCGAATGGCTCGTTCCAGAGGCTGGGTGCCCTCTCCGTGGGGATCTCACAGCCTACGCTGAGCCGCGCGCTATCCAAGTTTTTGGAAGGCATGGCTACCCTAACTCGAAAATATATTTGTATTCCAAAGGATATGGTAGCCAGAAACGCGATTAAGCTGGCATTTTATAATATTGCTGATATGCCCAACGTCATGGGTGCCATTGACTGTACCCACATTGCCCTTGTCCCTCCTGCTTGCAACGAGTACATATACAGGCAAGTTCATTCTTCCCTGTAGAGCTAATTTTGGTGTTTTTTCTTTTTTTTTTTTGGACCCTCCTTTGGTCCAAAACCTCATTTGTTCTGGTCCCTCCTTGTAATTAATCTCTCCTTGTTCCTAGTCCCTCCTTGTAATCAATCCCTCCTTGTAATTAATCCCTCATTGTCCCTAGTCCCTCCTTGTAATTAGTCCCTCCTTGTAATTAATCACTCCTTGTTACTAGTCCCTCCTTGTAATGAATCCCTCCTTGTTCCTAGTCCCTCCTTCTAATTAATCCCTCATTGTTACTAGTCCATCCTTGTAATGAATCCCTCCTTGTTACTAGTCCCTCCTTGTAATTAATCCCTCCTTGTTACTAGTCCCTCCTTGTAATTAATCCCTCCTTGTTACTAGTCCCTCATTGTAATTAATCCCTCCTTGTTATTAGTCCCTCCTTGTAATTTTAACCTCAACGTTACTAGTCCCTCCTGTTAATTAAGCCCACTATGTTAGTAGTCCCTCCTCTTAAATATTCCCTCATTGTAATCAGTCCCTCCTTGCTAATCCTCCCTCCTTGCAAAGAGTGTATGTGAACCAATGGCCCGTATTTGTCACTTCTAAAAAATATCAGTTTGTTCCAAGTCAAACATTTGAAAGTGTACTTAAAATTGAACAAGTAACTTAACCTTTTAAAGGCTATAACATACATCTCCTTTTGTTCGGCACTTAAATTTAAGGTAGTTGTTTAGTGTTAGCTGTCTGGATTAAAACGTTTGACTAATTTCCCAAGCGTTAATGATGTTTTTTTTTTTTTCTGTTTACCCAGGAACCAAAAAATGGGCCACTCACTGAATGTGCAAGCAGTGGTGGCCCAGGACATGCGCTTTCTTAGCGTCCTCGCAGGCTACCCTGGCTCAGCCCATGACACCTACATCCTTCGAAGATCAGGATTATTCCGTCGGTTTGAGTCTGGGGAATTTGCAGGTGCATGGCTCCTTGGTAAGTTGAGTCCAATAACATTATTAGATTTTATATGTATGGCTTGGAATTTGGTTTGATTCACCTTCCTTAAACGATGGCTTTGTCATCATCTTGGGAACATGTGAAACACGACTGGACCCATTACATTATCAAAACAACAAAGGCTGGCAAAATGTTTGTCCTGCATTGTTTCAACTCCATAGTGTAATTACAGCAAAAGTCTAAAACAGTCTTCCCCACAGTTTTCGGTCAATCTGTTATTGACTTTATCAGATGGTCTGCGCCATCTTTGCTTACATGCATTACACTTACTGAGTAGAGGTGAGCGGGATAAAGTGCAGGGGCCACCTTAGACCTGTTTGGGACGCAGACAAAGCAGGCAATGGGTCATGTAAAGTTAAACCAGCCTACATTGTTCTGCAGCACAGACAGGAAACAATAGCTGTTAACAGTCTGCCTGATTGCCCAGCATCCGCAATATTATTTCTCAACTTTGGTCCCCCATCTATCAGATATGTTTATTTCTTGCGTTTGCCTGTGCAATATGTATACTCATGTTTGGGTGACAATGTCACCTACCTTCTTAATCATGTATTTTTAGGATTTTTGCCCTGAAATGTAGGCATTAATGTTAATATTTGTTTACCTTGAATTTTTCTAGGAGATTCGGGGTATCCACTCCTCCCGTGGCTGATGACACCTGTACTCCGCCCACAGAATCCAGCACAAGAGGCCTATAATCGGGCGCACAGAAAAACCAGGTCAGTGGTGGAGAGGGCCTTTGGACTCTTAAAGGCCCGATTTCGGTGTTTGGACCACACTTGGGGCTCCCTTCAGTAGGTCTGTGCAGCGCTGCATAATTTTGCGATCTTGCAGCGGGTTCCCCGCTATGTGGATTTTCCACCCTCTCCACCCGCCGATGAGCCAGAGGACGCCTATGTTGGGCAGCACAGTGCGTCTGGCTAAGCCGTCTGTGCTAATTTAATCGAAACACATTTTGGTAAATTTTTTTGTCTTTGTTTTTGTTTCTGTGGACTTTCTTTGATGTGATTGTTTTGTTACATTTGTTGTTTTTTTTTTAATTTCATTATGACCAAAACAATAATGATTTATTTACACAAATCAACAACAATGTTTGTGGACTTATTTTGAAATATTTGTTAGTGTTTGTTTTGGTGGCTACTTGAACTCACCAAAAAACGACAGACATTAACTTGGTCAGCAACAGGTTTTTTTACTTTTTAAAAGGTTCATTTTTTAACAACATAATGGTAGGTGATAGGCACTCACATACTTAGGGGGAAGACATGGACATGAAATTAATGTCAAAACATGTTCCATAACACAAAAATGCACACAAATAAGCCCTCTCCTGCTTGCCCACATTTGCCACAGGCACAGGTTGAAAGCAGACATACCTATGCCACATCTACACCTGTTACTCAGTGGCCCACCCAAACAAGAACACCCAGTCCCAATCCAAGTACAGTACAATCACAGCCAGGGTCCAAGGTCTTAGTTTGCCAGGCCAGAATGTCACCCAAACATGGCTACAAACATGAGGAGCCACCACAAATGTAATTATGGACAAGGCTGCAGCACAACAGCTTTAGTGGCCGCTTTAGTGAGGCTTGTCCTCTGGCATTGGCTAGTGGGCTACCTCAGGACTTTAATGAGCTATATGGGGGCAAATCCAAAACATACTAGCAAAGGCAGATCAAAATGCTAGATTTGTCTGGCTCACCAGACATGTCAATACAGTGGGGATGTCGATCAAAGATGTAGAGCAGATTCATGCCAAATACACATTAATATGGGGGATGCCCATAGAACCCAGGTTGTGGCCTTTGGGGGTGGGCCATAACCTGGGCCTGTGTGGCATTCAGAATCTGCAACTGTTCCAAAATGTTTCTTTGGTTACTTTGCAATTCTGCCATGCTAGACCTGATTTCTGAGGTCAAGTTGGCCATGTGGCTGTTATGGGTCCTAAATTCAGTTTGCATGGCACTTAAGGTATTATTGATGTTATCTAACTGCCCAATAATATTTTCGTGATTTTGTTGATTTTGGCGACGAAACAAGCGCCTCTCATGGTGCCATGCTGACTCCATCATCTGCACGCCCCTCCCCTGGGAAAATGGGCGATGTTGCTGAGTACGCCTCCCAATTCCACGGGTTGTGGGGCGTGCAGATGATGTTGCTCTAGGACCCCCAACAGCCACAGGTATGCTGGGCAAATCCTCAACAGCAGATCTGAAACTGGGGACTGGAGGGGCAGTCTCTGCATGCTGCCCACTATGTGCAGGCAGCATGCAGCCAGCTTCCCTCTGCTGCTGAGGATTTGTCGGAGAAACATTTTGGGACAGTTGCAGATTCTGGCCCAGGGGGAGATCTTCATAAGCTCCAAGGAAGCTTCCATCCTCCTCCAGCTCCTGGATTTCCTCCACCAGTGTGTGGCTCTGTTGGGGACATGTAAAACAAAAAGGTTCAGTGTGGGGAATACATATGTGTGCATACGCAACAGCATCAAAAAACACTTACCGTAGATATCGGATCCTGGGTCCTAGGCAGCACGGAAGAAGACAGCATAGTTAAAATGGCAGAGGAGTCCCCACTAGCTGAGGGATGAGGCTGGGCTGCATTAGAAGAAAAACAACAATGTAAACCTACAACTATGCATTGGTTATGGTTAATAACACATATGCTTAAAACAAAAACGTGGCCAAGCAGGAATGGCCACTACCACAACGGTGCCACTTGGCCTTCATGAATGCCATTATAGTGTGCATGGATTGTTAAACCAGAATAGACACATTGGTCTCGTGAAGACATGCAAGGAATGGCTGTTGTGTGTGTTTCCACATCCCTTATAGGCCATTAAGTTAACACACTAAGCTGGCAAATAGCAGTTACAATATGATTCTGGTGGTGAACATTGTATCTCTTAAAACATTTCAATCACACCATCTTAAGCCGTTGGGCCCCAAACCCAGCTCTTAGCAAATTGCCCAACAGCAAAAGATGTAAGTGTGGCCTGTGATTGTAAATAAATACATAGCATGCATTCATTTCCTAAGCTACCTAGTTTCCTACTCTTCCTAAATGTTCTTAAACGTCAAGTATGGTCGTGCTCATTTGCACATTACCTGTCGACACACATGACACATCCTGGTCAAAGTGATCACTCCACTCCAAGCCACACCCTAGGGCCATGTGTTTAGATATGCCTTGCTGCCTAATTAGATTTTTCGCCACATTTTTAGGGTCATTCACACATTACTAACCTGCTGGATTTGGCGGGTTGTCCGTGTCCTGTTGTGCCGAGTGTTCCTCTAACGCAACAGGATGTAGCAGGCCCAGCACCATCTCCTCTTGCTGGGTAAATTTCAATTTAGTGGGGAATCCTCCGCCAGTTTGTAAGCTGAAAAACATAGTAATCATAATTAAGCTCACTGATGGATAGACAAGAAGAATAAAAACCAACAAATAAGATATGTACCTGTACTGCCGCCTTTTATTCTGTTTCTTCCGTACGGCATATTTCAGGTCCGATATCTTCCGCTGAATCTGTTCTACATCTTTGAGTTCGTCCCCCGCTGCATTGACTTGTCTGGTGAGTTCTGCCAAAATCTCAGATTTGCGCTGCTTGCTAGTAGTTTTGGATTTGCTCCCATATAGCTCATCATAATATAACGTTAGCCCACTAGCCAATGCCAGAGTTTGGGACTCACCAAAACGGCCACTCAAGTGGCCTGTGTGCAATGTGCGCCCTGTTTGCGGTGGTTGTGACTCCTCAGCGTTTGGTGGCAAATGGGGTGACATTCTGGCCTGGGTGTATGTAGGAGACCTCAAGGACTGGAGGCTGGCTGTTGATCGTACTGGACTGGGAAAGGGACTGGGTGTTCGTGCCTGGGTGGCCACTGAAGTTGCAGGTGTTGATGTGGCATAGGGAGAATGCCTGACAACCTGTGCCGGAGGGGAATGTGGGCAAGGAAGAGAGGGCCTTTAGGAGCTGGAACTGCTGCTTGTGGCCCTGTGACTCCTTTGAGGTACTTGGCTGGGGTGAGCCAGAGCTGGTGGGTCGGCCACTCTTGGCCTTGGTTTGGTAGGCACGTGCGGGTGGGAAGGGGGACCTTGGCCTTGCCTTCCTTTTTGGGCTTCTGGCCCTGCTGCGGCTTCTGGCCCTGCTGTGGCTTCTGGGCCTGCTGCGGCTTCTGGGCCTGGTGCGGCTTCTGCCCTGCTGCGGCTTCTGGCCCTGCTGCGGCTTCTGGACCTGCTGCAGCTTCTGGATCAGCTGCGGCTTCTTGGCCGGTGTTTGGGCCTTTTGGCAAGTGCCTTGGTGCCATGTGGGGGGGCGATGTGGGGCAGGGTGGGGTGGGGCTTCGTACCCTCTTACCCGTTTGGAGGGCATGAGCTGCTGTAGGCTTTGTTGCCTTCCTCTTGGTTTTTGCTGCTGCCACCTCCTTTTTTTGCCCATAGCTGGTAGTTGGCTTGGGATGCTGCTTTGGCGGAGCCTTTGTTGTAGGCCTTAACTTCGCTTTGGCCTCTTGAGACCTTGTTTTGGGGCCCTCGCCATGCTCAGGCTGCTTGGTTGCCTTCTTGAGCGTGGTCTCCTTGGCAGGTTTAGGTGCTGCATTTTTTGCTTGCATTTTGCATGGACTCTCAAAGAGAATGAGCTGTGTGTCCAGGGCCCTTTAAATAAGGTATCCGCCGTATGACGCCTACGCGTTCGCTTACGCGTACGTCTGGGCGTTCGCACGGATGTGCGGAACCCGGAAACCGCTGGGGCATTACTTATCTGCTGCCGAGAAAAAGAAGAAAGATGGCGCCCACTATCTTCACCCGCCAACAAGAAGAGATCATCATGCTCGTAAGTGTATTTGTAGGCCTTTCAATTGACATCTAAATGCTGCTCTACATGTTAAGGATGCGCACGAAGTAATAGATTTTAAAACAATTTGGTTAAACTACATGCACACCCAAACGCACGCCACACACATGCCAAACAACAGTGCGCCCACATTTGAAATTTAACTTAGGCTAGAAGTGTGTGTGTGTATGTGTTAATGTGATTGAACCAAATAATGTATTGTTGGCACTTATTAATACGCATTTCTAATTTATTGCTATGTTTGATTTGTGTTTTGTAGACCATGCTGGAGCGCAGGAAAAACGTTTGAAAAATGAAACGTCGCCCTGGAGATTATCAACAACAGACCGACAACAGACCTACACCACCTTCACCCACACACAGATCATGCAGCATTGGTCGGACCTGAAACGACTGCACATGCCCCGGGTGTGGAGGTTTTTCGGAATCCATTTCCCAAGTAAGTACATAGCGATTGCATGCAAGATGTAACTACGACAGAAGGTAGGCCTTTTATTTATAATGTCTTTTCGTTGGTAGTGTTGGAAATGGATTACCGCATTTGCCGCACCCGGAGGCTCACAGGCCGACCAGTGCTGCATGATTCTGCAGCTGGGAGTGAAGGTGGTGGATCTCCAGGGAGATGGTCCTACCCCTCCTCTGTGGGGTCCTCAGACCAGCCCCTGGACCTTACAACAGAGGAGGGGCGGCACAGCGTGGGCAGGCAGTCATACCCTGCCACGCATGCGGGAGCCTCTGGTATGTCACTCTTCATGTATACGCACACACATATACATGCTATCTCCTACCAAACTGATTCCTTTCATGGGTTTGTCTAGATGCTTCGGGAGCAGGTGAGGTAGTGGAAGAGGCAGCAGATCTGCTCCAAGCAGAACCTGGAGAAGGTGAGTGATGTGAACCAGACTTGCCAATAGACAATTGATTACTGAGGAATTTGACAAGAAAACTGACCGTATTTCCCATGTTTCTACAGGCACTTCTTCACAGCAGAGCCAGGACCCAGGACATCGTGTTGTCCCCAATGAGCCAGCTCTCGGCCACCAACCAAGTAATTAGTCATGGCATTATTTGCATTTATGTGGTACTTGACATCAACACACAGATACATCAAGCCCTAGCCAATGGCAATATAAGACTGACCTGTGGCCACTTCCTTAGCTTAATGACTTGCCACACTGACCTGTGGCCACTTCCTTAGCTTAATGACTTGTCAGAATTACATATATAGCCTTACTTAAAAACATTCAATCCACAGGTGGGAAACATGTATTGGTATCAAAATAATGATTTTTTCGCCATTTGTTACAGGGACCACACCGCAACAAATTTTGGAAATGAATCGGAGGGTCCTTGCGTTGGTGGCTGATATGAAGGTGATGGTTGACTCGTTGGGGACAACAGAAGAAGATGAAGAGGAGTAGAGTCCTGGGTCCTGGGCCTGTTCTGCTGGGCCAATGTTTTAAAATGTTTTAATTTTTAGATTTTTAGAAAAAGTTTAAAAAAAAAAAAAAAAATTTGACAAAGTTTTAGTAGGCCAACCAAAAACTAAACAAAAAAAGTTTTTATTCCAAAAAAAAAAGGTTTAATATTATATAAATATTTTCTATAAAAAAAAACTAAAGAAACCAACGTTTTTGTGTCATTTCTTGAAACACATACATTTACAATGAACAAAGGGGCAAATGCATATTTTGAACTGAAGATTCAGATGTCCGCGAAGTGATTTGGGTAAGTTTGAGGGACCTAAAATGGAAGAAGAACCTAACCGCGAAGTGATTTGGGTAAGTTTGAGGGACCTAAAATGGAAGAAGAACCTAAACGCGAAGTGATTTGGGTAAGTTTTAGGGACCTAAAATGGAAGAAGAACCTAACCGCGAAGTGATTTGGGTAAGTTTTAGGGTGCAGGAAATGAAGAAGAACCTAACCGCGAAGTGATTTGGGTAAGTTTTAGGGTGCGGGAAATGAAGAAGAACCTAACCGCGAAGTGATTTGGGTAAGTTTTAGGGTGCGGGAAATGAAGAAGAACCTAACCGCAAAGTGATTTGGGTAAGTTTTAGGGTGCGGGAAATGAAGAAGAACCTAACCGCGAAGTGATTTGGGTAAGTTTGAGGGACCTAAAATGGAAGAAGAACCTAACCACGAAGTGATTTGGGTAAGCTTTAAGGGATCAAAAGGGAAGCTGTAGGATAGTGCTAAGTGGTTAGGGTGAGCTTTAAGGGTTCAAAAGGGAAGCTGCAGGATAGCGCTAACTGGTTAGGGTGAGCTTTAAGGGTTCAAAAGGGAAGCTGCAGGATAGCTCTAAGTGGTTAGGGTGAGCTTTAAGGGATCAAAAGGGAAGCTGCAGGATAGTGCTAAGTGGTTAGGGTGAGCTTTAAGGGTTCAAAAGGGAAGCTGCAGGATAGCGCTAAGTGGTTAGGGTGAGCTTTAAGGGTTCAAAAGGGAAGCTGCAGGATAGCGCTAAGTGGTTAGGGTGAGCTTTAAGGGTTCAAAAGGGAAGCTGCAGGATAGTGCTAAGTGGTTAGGGTGAGCTTTAAGGATTCAAAAGGGAAGCTGCAGGATAGCGCTAAGTGGTTAGGGTGAGCTTTAAGGGTTCAAAAGGGAAGCTGCAGGATAGCGCTAAGTGGTTAGGGTGAGCTTTAAGGGTCCAAAAGGGAAGCTGCAGGATAGCGCTAAGTGGTTAGGGTGAGCTTTAAGGGTTCAAAAGGGAAGCTGCAGGATAGCGCTAAGTGGTTTAGCTAAACATTGTAGTAGAAGTGATGGAGTGAAATATGTATGCGAGCACTTTAAGGAGTTAAGTTTGTAGTGCGCAGGCGCAAGATCGTAAGGATTCCGTCTGGACGATTATTTGGAGTAAAAGTCAAACCGAATCTATAGGGAAATGTAAAGGATTCGTGTGAGGATACGATGGGAAAAGAGCAAAAACGAAAGGCTACGTTGTTACCTGAGAAAATGAATCTGAAAAGTCTCGATGGAAAATGACATCCTCGTACTCGTACTCTGGCATACGAGCGGACGGAAACTTTACAGAAGGTTTACAATGCATGCATAGAATCGAATAGAAAGTTTTTTTGTGTCTCTCTGAATCGAGCCTATTTTGTAAACAAAATCTAAGCCCAATTAGAGGTAGAGGAAATATCTTTGTGGCATTTTTTATGTGTTAAGTGATCTCTACAAACTAATGGCCTGTCCCCACTTTCCTGCTGTTGCCTCAAGCAGCGATTGAGTAGAAACCATAGGAATCCAGTGGGATTTTTAATTTACCTACCTTGCCCTTTTTTACACAACTATCTGTTGTCAAGAAACCATGACATTCACCCAAAAGTAATGCTTGGTGGAGGTTAGTGCACCATGGCAGAGAAATAAGAAAAATGGTAAAAAGTATAGTTAATGCACGATTCAGAGGGCATCCAACATAGATGGCACCCTTGGGAATGTGAGAAGATATGCTTGGTGTGTTAATTTTGATTTGATTTTGAATTGATTTTAATGGTTGTGTAGCAGTCTGCATTGTAATAACTTGACTGCCCCGCTGATGTTTGCAAGTCTCCATTGGGTCTTTAAACCTTTTGCTAAATTATTCTAGCTTGGGCGGAAAGAGTGTGGTGGGCTGGTTTTTGGTAAAAATTGATTGAGTTAGCGGGAGAAACATTGATGAATACCGGGTTAGTGTTTGAAAATGAGGCCCCAAAGTGGAATGTGATCCAAAAGAAATCGTAAAAGCACCTGCAAACAAGCTGAAACTTTCATATTACCTCCCATGACTCCTGAAATTAAAGTGGACCAACCATGTCCTATGGAAGGTTAAATGTAAAAAAAAATGTATCAACTACCTATAGTGTCCTGGTAATGAATTGGATAAAAATACTCACAAACAAATGTGGATTCAAAAAGGATGAATTTGGGGGAAATAAAGGAAAAATTAAATCTTCTTTTGGCTCTGATCGTATCTTCCATCTAGCACTATTTACAATAGCTACTAATTACTCCCAGCATGAGATTGTGAGGAGGGCAGAGGAGGAGGCTTAAACAGCTAGTTTAGAACAATGGTATCCTATCAGAAACCAAGGGCATACAATGGCACGGCTGGGGAAAATGAAAACCACTCTAAGAGGAATAACAAGTCGCATTAAGGGCAGAAAACATCCAAATGATAATGAACCTGGGATGGGGGAACACATTAGATTGAGTTGTTTGGGGGGAGTTTGGTCCACTTTAAGTTGAGATCCCTGGTATATTGGTGGAGGACATGTGCTCAAAGCTGTATGACAAATGAATAAAACTTACAGCAGAGGAAGCGGAAATGACAGATCACAGACTGGCTACAGGGGGATGATAAGAGCAAACTACAAGCTGTGCACCCAAACAATTATCAGCAGCATAATAGCAATATGACAAAATTATGTAGATACTACAGTAACACTATATATCCTGTAATTTTTGAGAGAGAGAGAGAGACGTGATCTTCTGTGGAGCTATACAACAGAACAGAATAGCCATGGGAAACCCAAGGACCAAAGGGTTGTCACTGGTACGGAAACTACATACTGTATTTTACATTAGCCTCCATCTTTCTTCTTTTATGACACCTATTGATGGGAAAGTCCAATCAGGTATAAGGCTAGATCTCCAGAAGTGAGTAAATAACAGCAATGAGAACACAAAACTTTCAATACCAGAAACTAAAAAACACATTGTGACTGGTTAGGCTTCATAGAACAAATTATGCATGCATGAAAACCCCAAAAATACACTAAACAGATGCAGCATAGGAGCAGATGATGCTTCAAATAGGCCAGCCAATAACATCAAACTTGCTGATTTTATCATTTGAGCAACTGAGTGGAATAACTACATTGGGTGCAGAGGTAGTAACTGACCCTGAGGTCAGGAGGCCCCACCATTGTTTTGCCACCTTATGTATCCAGTGTGTGGTCACATACTGTAGAATTGCCTCCAGAAATGTAGAACCATTTGTATTAGCTGGTGCGTGTTTAGTTTACTCAATGGGAGCAATTCAGCACCAGGCGAAAAAAGTTCAACTTAAGTTAAAGACAAAAGCAGTGTTCACCACCTTACGCGGTGCATAACACCACTGACTGATTGATTCCGAGTCAATGCACCAGCCTTGAAATGTATGATTGCCTGTCACTTTAAATGTGGCAATTCAGTTTCCTTCACATGGATTAGAGATTGTGGCTTTGACTTTCTGTTTAGTATAAGAGGGACGTTGTCTCATTTGCTTTACTTTCCATATAGTACAGTCCCTCTTTATGTGTCCCTGTTTGGGGCATCTAAAACACACTTTGGCTTCCTTCTTGTGTATCTTCCTGTCTGTAGCTTTAAGAGCATTTTTGGTGTCAGTTTCTGTGGAGTCATGCGCAAGCTTCTTCCCTCACTGATACTCATTGATGAGCCTGGCCGTGTCTCCAGCACATTGATAAGTGTAGTGTATGTCATAGGCAAGCTGCACAACAAAATGGCTGCTGCATGACTGTCTGTTATATTCTCACTGACTGATCTGAGTTGTATGATCACTTCCAGCATGGCATTTATGTGGTCGTGTATGTCCTGCTCTCTGCTATGTAAATAAGCTGATCATCTACTACCTACTACTTACCTACTAGTAAGCTTATGGTGGCCCGTGCCTGGCTGCTTTTCCTATTTCATGTCCTAATTACTGTCCTGTGGCCTCTTTGCAGTGATAACCTCCCCCATGTAATCTCTGGATAACAGTATTTCCACTAAACTTCCATTGTTGATCATTGTCATTGTTCAGCATGGCCACTGAGAGTTTAAGATCTGAGCTGCTGGCCATTTTCTCTTTTTTCTATATTAGAACAGTCTTACTTGTATACAGAAGATGTCTCTGGAGAGCTTCCTTGCGTTGATCCCTCCATCAGCCGGGCTATCTCCCCGATTTGGGCTTTGCTATCACTGGGCTTTTGCTGTCTTCTGTGGGTTCATTCGGTCACTGGCACCATAACCTGTTGAAAAGTGTGCATGTGGGGGGAGGGCAGCGAGTCGTAATCCAGATAGACATTAGTGGTATAACAGTAACTGACTTTACTAGAACATGAATGCAGTAAAAGAATGTTACCTTACATGCTGCATAACACAGACAGAACCATAGAGCAACTGGAACACAGGAAATACAGCACGGCATAAAAATACATAGAAACTACGTCGGTAACAGCGCCATCTAGTGTCATAACTTGTCATAGCTGTAAACTGCAGTAAATCTAGCAAGAAGTCACTCCAGCAATAGACTAAGCTGGAAGTCTGTTGTACAGTTTCTCCAACAAATCACCCCAAGGTGGACAATGAAAGTGGATGGCAGTTTTTCTTCCAAAAACAGTAGAGCACCTTTTTTAGCTGGTGCTGAATCACCTCTTTTATTTAGAATCAGGTATAAAAATGCGCTACTGTTTTTTTGCTATTTGACTGTATACTTTTGGGTTGATTCAGCATCAGGAGGAAATAGAAATTTTCTATCGTTTGTCACCTAGAGTGAACTTTTTCACCTGGTGCTGGATCAACCCTCCTGTAGGTAGTTTAGTTGTATATTTGCATCCCTGGAGCAGCATGTGACATGAGTCAGCCCCCTCATCCCTACCGTACATAGTACAGAGTAAATATTGGTATGGGGCACCAGCAGCACCACAGATATGTACCGGGGGGGAGAATCCTCCTTTCTGCGCTGAGTGCTATTTTGCCTAGAAACCTTTAAATTCCTGTGCCAGTGTCTATTTGTATTTAGTTACACCTCTGATAAGGTATCATCATCTTCAGTCCAATGTCTAAGTAATTTTCATGGTAACCTAAGTGGTATTGGCAGATGAGTGACACAATCAGATTATGTAGTTTAATATTTTAAGCAAATTGCTTACAAATTGATTTTAGATTCACTAGCCCCCTCAAGGGGTTCCCCTAGCTCAACCAAAAGAGGATGGTGCCGCTAAATTCCTCAGTTTAAAATCAAAAAGGACAATTCTTCATTAAATATGTTTATTAAAAATCCATTCTAAAGTTTCAAGGGCCCCTTTCGGGGTCCCCATTGAAAAAGTGACATTGGAAATAATTTTATAATAAACACACATGGTGGAAAAGAAGATGGGGGAGCGGCCTTTTTAATTTTCTATTTAGTTGTTGAGGTGAGAGGTGAGACACTGGTGACACTGACTTTTTTTCTGTGACATCACTCGTTCCTTTTACAGCTGTATGAATCTTTAAAAATGCCTTTATCTCCTTTGTGCATTCTAACCAAATAGGATGTTTTTAACCTGTTTATGGTTTTCATACTGCCCTGTCTGACCAAAGTCATGGACAAGAATACAAGACAATGATGCTCATGATTCCTGATTACTTCATATTGCTCTTATATTTTATAACAGAAGTCACAGGTTAATGTTGAAGAAATGATTGCATGATGACCTGCAATCTGTAAGGAAATAAAGAATATTTCCAGAGCTCATATTTACCATTTTATACTCTTCTCTTTCTCTCTCTCTGGTGACCTTGACTCCGACTTCTCTGGCCTGTTTCTGTACTCATCTGTCAGAGATTTCCACTTTGTTGTAGCCCACATTAATCATAGTCTGGCCTTTCCACACCCTCAATTCATTGCTTTTTTCCTTTTTTAACCCCTCCAGTGCAGTTAGGGCTAAAGCAAGAACCCAGTAACAAAGCCACATCCGTCAAGAGAGCTAAGCCGAGTTTTTCTACGCTTGGAAAGATCTATTCATCAATGTTCTCCAAAAATATGTGGTTTTCTGGCTGCGCAGTTACTACCCGATCAATCTCCTCTGACCGATCAATAAAACTCACTTTTCTAATCTTATTTTTTTCCTCTGCTTCCTTGGATATTGTTGCGCTGTGATTTGCTGCAGTGTGAAGAATATAGAGGCAGATCTGAAACACAAAATGGCATTTTAACTTTTAAAGCTGGAAGCTTTTTTTTTCCTTCTAAAGCAAATTGTGGCAGATGTCTGACAGTTAAACTATTATTATGGTCTTGTGTTTATATCAGGAATATTCCACAGCACTGTAAATTGGAAACCATAATAAACACAAAAGACACCGCACTGACAACTGTAGATGTGTAACAGGCTCTCCTGCATGTTGAATGTCAATGTCTAAACAAATCTGTTGTCCTCAGATGAGTTCTTTTCTGTTGAGGAAAATCGGGATTAAAAAGGACTTAATATACAACGAATGTTAAAATTCATGACCTGGGGCCTACGCGGTATAGTTGTATTACAGTGAAGCTGCTGAGTTAAGAGCAGAGAACCTGACTTTCACAGAAGGGGTCAATGTTGCGTTGGTTGCAAAGATTCATTTTGGAGGAGACTAGGAGATACACAGAGGTGGTTGTTTCAGTAAATTAAGCCACATAGCAATGTTGTTAGCCATTGGTCATGCAGTAGCTAAAAGAAAAAAATTACTGGAGATGTAACCAGTAAAGAAAAAATAGGAGTGCTCTACAAAACACCTCACCTCAAATTTGCACACAATACTTCAGTCATCAGCCTAAGTAAAGAGGACAAAGAGATTGAATATCATAATGAGACCACTAAACTTGAAACATGGTCCCAGCAACCTAATGCCACGGGCAGGCGCATTAACTTCTACGAATACGTCTTGGTAGCATGACCCGATATGAATCAGCGGCATGTTGGGAGACTGGATTGTGGACCACAATGCATTCTATAGAGACACAGCACTTGTTCATCAGCTGCCCAAATCTTCTAGGGCATAGGGTCAAGGCCGCAATGACTAGATATCGTCGGAGTTAGTGATGGGCCATTTCAAATGGAAGCCTGTCACCATTAGCCACACCTGACTGGACCGGACAACCTGGACACAACAGTGTCCATTGCACCAATGAGCCACTTTTGCAGGGGACTTGTGGGGACAGAAAATTATGTCCTGTATTAGCCTTAGCACTCACTGCGTCACAATTACAGGGGCAGTTTATCCAAATAGCCAGCATTCCGACTTAACCCTCTCTCTCTGGATTTTAAAGTTTGGGTTGGAGCAAACTTTTTTATTTATATTACTAGTAGGGATGGTTAAACCCCCCAAATAAATTGAAATCAATGGGTACCTGAACTTTTGGGGTTGGTGGTGGCGGGGGTTGTAAGCGTACTGCTGAAACTCACCTCAGTCCACTAACCTCTTCCTTTCAGCGGCGCGCGGCAGTGGCATTTGAATTTGGCCTCAGCCGGGGCTACATAAAGATGCATGCAGGCTCCCATGACTGAGCCAGTGGCCATCGTTTTGTAGTCACAACTGGGGACAAATGCCGCTGCTGCTCAGCCGCCACTTACGCCACTGCCTCCACCACTAGGGATCGTGGGCTGAGGTGAGTGCACCATTAGTTGAAGCGGGTAAATGGGCTCCTCAGAGTAACAAAAAAGAACTGAGTAACAAAAATAGCATAAAGGATCATTTGCTACTTGTATTATGATTGTAGAATGTTATCCAGAGCCAGGATAACCATTGCTACCATTATCACCTGGCCCATCTGTTTTTCCAACCTCTAATGTGTACCATCACTAAGGACATCAAGATTTAGGTCCAGTTTCTTCACAATGGCCATTGGACTAAATTATTCATCTTAAATAATTTGGCGCAAAAAACAGCCTATGGAAATAAAACAAAAACAAAAAATAATTCCTTTTGGTATGTAATATACTGACTTGGTGAATAAGGGTGATCACTGATTTTTTAAAAATACTAATTAACTCCTTGTTTATTCCCCGGACAAGTCTTCATTAGCTTTCACACTTTTATTAGGCAATTTTTTTTCATTATTATTTTTTACTTTTCCTTGTGTTGCCTCAATCCCATTAGGGTGTGATCACAATCTGTCTTTAATTATATTATAAAAATGTGTTATTCAGGATTAGTGTGATAGTAATGGGAGGAGGGGATTTTTTTAAAAAGGAGTAACAGAGAGCTTTAATATTACTACTATGGTTTATAAAAATAGCACTTAAAATAGACCAATAGCCTTGTTATAAGGCTAAGAAAACTCCCCAAAACTCACTTGCCCCATCTGCATGCATGATACTGAATCACTGTCAGTACTTACATTTGCTCCTGCACCCACTCAAAGCTAAAACGCGATTGCGGCCATTTTGGAGTGTGCTCTCCCAGAATTTCAGCTGTGCTGCTGCCTGAAATAAATGTCATAACCCACAATGCACAGTGGCAGAAAACTTCCTCTTTGCAGGTAGCCTGCAGCTCCATGAGACTTTGTTTCGAATATTACAATTTTAAATTTTAAGCAGGAGCTACAAAAAGTTAAATTAAATTAAATGTGCAGAAACTGGAATTATCCTGGGGAGGGGTGCAACATTGTTTCTTTATTGGTCCGGTTTAAAAATCAACTAGTCTACAAAGATGAGGTGTATATATTAATTTTTATACCTGAAACCCCTGATGAGCAGAATCTCTAGATTTATATTGCTGTCTTCTCTAGGGCCCAAGGAAGTAAAGGTACACTACTGGCAAGACTACATCCAAGATATTTGTTTTAACTGAAGGCCAATAAACTTTTTAGTCCAACACTATTTCCTATTAAAAGAAGTGCCATAAAATGACATCACAGGCACATTTTCAAATGACTACCTCATTATACTGGAAGTTCCATTTTCCACATCAGCATTTAAAGTGGAATGTAGGTAAACAGAATTATTTGGAAAAAAAAGCTGTTCCATCACATCTGAGAACAGCTACAAACACCCGACAGACAGCCGGAGACCAGTCAATAACAGTACGGAAATATTTTCAAACAGAACCTTTCAGCAGCGCAGCCATAAAAGGTCAGCCTATGATCCAGCTTCGATAGATCTTCTCTCTCTGCTGTCCTACTCCTAATGTTATTAGCAATGACTGTTTTTTTGCTCAATCGCACTCCTAAAGGATTTTCTATAAAGTTGTATTTGTCATAACTGTTACATTAAATAAAGCTGAAAAGTATTGAGCAAAACTCTGAATAAATCTCCTTCTAAGCTGGGATACCAAGTTGGACGATAAAAATGTGCACAAAGGTGGCTTCTTGTTCAATCGGAAAAGGAAAGATATTATTAGGTTGTGATGTTGAATTTATTATAGAAGCCATCTGCAGATTAAACTTAGTTGTAAGGCCTTTAAAAAGTCCACCGTGCCCCTAGCAAGTGTGTGCTCATTGAAAGGCACTGCAAAAAGGACTTTTACATGTAGTGCTTTAAGCACCCTATAGAAAATCCCCATAGACTTTATATGAAAGTTACCCATGCCTTTCTGCTCGGCCTATTCCAACCCACTGTTCCTTGACTGGTTAGGTCAAGCAATGTAAAACTGGAGTGTCTAGGCCCCATCACAACTTCTGTCCCACTCTACAGGACCATGTAAATATTCCAAATACATTTATTACAGCTGTTAAACCAGACTAAAACCCTTACTAAAACAGTCCTCATATACATCCCTCCCCAGGGCAAATCAGATTGCTGTAGATAAAAATTAATTTACCTTTTTGTAACTCCTTTCATGGTCAATTCTACCATTAAAATGGTGTCCTATGGAGCTGCAGGCCACCTGCAAAGTGGAAGTGCTGTAGGGTTTCCTGTTGCTGTGCATTGTGGGTTATATCAATTAAATCCAGGGAGCACAACAGCCGGGAAGCTGGGAAAAGGAGTCTCCTCAAGATGGCCCCAACCATAAGAAAATCAGTTAGGCGGCATTTCAGCTTTCAGTGGATGCAGGAGCAAATGTAACTGCTGACAATGATTCAGTATTATCGAGATGGAGCACGTTTTTTTCAACCGTGGAAGGCTCAGAGCAATTTTACACAACTCCTTCTCACCATAACACAGTAAGCTCTCGTGTCTGCCTGATGATTTTCTCCCAGCTTGCTGTATACGCCCCCCCTCCCGTTCTGCCTTCCTGGGGGTCCCGTGAGAAGGGGTGCCCATGGTGGAGGAAGAGGGGATGCTACAACTTAGCAAAGTGCTCTATTTCAGTTACAGCAAGCTGCGATGCCCCTTTGGGAAGAATTTAACACAGGCTAGAGTATTTTAGACTCCAGTCTTGGTTTTGGGCCTCTTTAAATCTCTGTTAATACCCAGTGCAACCCCTGCTCTGCTCCATGGTACACCCCAACTCTGCCATGATCCCAATTGCACCCCCCCACTCTGCTCCATGGTATACCCCTTCTCTGCCCTGATCCTCGCTTTGACCTACTTTCCACACTGCTCCTAGCTACACCTCATATCTGTCCTGCTCCCTGCTACTCCCTATCTCTTTCCTGCTTCATGCTGCACCCCTTTCTCTGCCGGGCTACTTGCTACACCCCACACCGGCCCTAATCCTAGCTGCAACCTATTTGTTCCCTGCTCTCCACTGCACCCCATCTCTGCTAAGGGGGGTCTTCTACTACTTTAAATATACATTTGGTAATGGCATGTTCTGCTTGTAAACAAATCTTCTACTATCCTATTTCCACCAAGGATGGATTTGGATCGACTGTGATCCTGGGAAAAATGCAAATACCATGCCTTCATGAATGCGTTGCTGTCTACATGATCACAAGACACAAGCATGATTTATGAATGAGCTTGGACCTAATGCTATTTACTCCCCAAGGTCTCACGTCTTAGCGTTCGTTCATTAGTGGTCATACATATTGTCTGTTGCTAAAGGTAAGCTTCCCTTTATGCAGATGGGAAAAGATCAATCACCGGGTTAATGTTCTACTAAAGGCAAATAGATTGAATAATGATTTCAGGAAATTAAATGAATTGATAAAAAGGCAGAAAGCATAAATACCACTTAGCAGAAAAAGTATGTATTTACACTGGAACATCTGAATACAAATATGGAATTTGTGGTATTGCTTAAAGAGAAGAAAATTGATTATTATAAACAACATTATAATCTACAACTTGTATTTGAAAATGAACAGCTAGATGATTATACCACAGGCATAACCTGTCTAAGTTTTTAAAGTGGAATTCCAGTCATTGAGGGTGGGCTTTCAACCCCATAAGTCACGCAAGCCCAGAGCCCCTAGGAAGTAAATAAGGGTCACCTGCAGCATAATTACGGCCTTATTTATCAAGGGCTAGCGCCAGGTAGTGTCTGATGAGCGCCAGGTACCGCCAGCTAACGGCGGCTACCGAATCAAGTACGCCCGGCGGCGGTCACAATGACGCATTTATCACGCTAAATGAGGCTAGCGCCGGCGAGAGCGTCAGCTAGCGCGGGATTCATCATGTAGCCGACTGCAACGAACAGCGCCGCTACTAATTCCATCACAGCGCCAGGTATGACCTGTCGCTCCCTGGCGCTCTCCAATGCATTTCAATGGAGCAATCTTTAAATATTCATAATTAATTGAGTTTATGTTTTTTTTTTTTTTTTTAACTGTCAAAAATTCTGTGACCACTACGGCAATGTTAGATATTTTTTTTAAGAAAAAAAAAAAAATATGTGCAGAATTGAGATTACAGGTCTGATATTAATGTATTCATATTACAAAATGTTTAGAAAAACTTGTATAATTTTTACATTAAAAAAAATGGTTGTTTGGGGGTTAAAAACTACTTTACACACATCGCCGCCAGCGCTCTGGGGTTTAAACAAGGAATTCACAGCGCGAGAAATTTTTGAGCGTGATTTGTTAATGAATCTGCAGCAAGCCGTTCGCTCTGGCCATTCACTGTCAGGCGCACCCATACAACGCAGAACCTGTGAAACATCGACCCCTAACCCCGTACTCAACATTACCGCACACCGACTGAGTCGCTGTCAACAAGCAAACCTTGGCCAAGCACAGCGAATACTAGCTGGCGCTGTGAAAATCACGCTACTGGCGCTCATCTGTCGCTACCTGGCGCTATTAATGAATCGGCCTCCCCACCTTTCTTCTGCTCCCACTGGCTCTCGCACCCCTTTCATATCATAAGCAGCATTCCGCCATTTTCTGTTACTCCCTGGCGCCTCGCGCTTGTGTTCTGCCTGTCAGTGTTCTCAGCGTACCTGTGATCTGTAGATATCATTTAATTTAGCATAGCTCCAACCACTTTGTTGTAACCATCCACAATTGTGAGAATTATCCCTCACATGTCTGTAATGATCCTTCATAGGATCCATGCAGGTTCTTACTGGCCCATAGGGCTATCAGGTACCGGTGGGCCCTTGGACTTGGGGGGGCACCTTTGAGACCCTCACACCAAAGATTCCCCCTGTGCTGGGTGTCCTTCATAGGATCCATGCAGGCTCTTACTGCCCCATAGGGCTACCAGGTATCGGTGGGCCCTTGGACTTGGAGGGCACCTTTGGGACCTCCACACCAAAGATTCCCCATGTCCTGGGTGTCCTGTATCATAAGATTCTAGCACGCCGCTGTCTATTAAAGTGGTCCAATCTTCTCTCCATCCTCCCCCCACCCTGCCTCTCTCCCCTGGCACTGTGGTAGGACGGGGGATTACAACAAAAAAAAAGCTTATTCCATCTGGACATTGGGGTAGCAAGACTGCATGATGAATCTGTTCATGGCCCCTTCTCTCCATTCACTTGAATAGTCATGCACAGAGTAGGGAATGCAGCTATGTGCACCCTTTGCATGGCCCTGTCTATGTGGTCCATAAAAGACACACCAAGCAGCAATAAGACTCATTTGGCGGTGCAAATAACTGAACCGTATCTGAATAGATGCTTTAATATTACAGAGTGAATATTAAACCCCTTATAGTAGTATTCATCCTATGGAGGATAAAGAATTGACTCAATCAAATTTTTTGAAAAGTGCGTCCTCTGCTGATAGCGACTTCAACTGCATCCCCTAACTGCTAAAACATAATTTATCTGCCCCTCTTCTACCAGTTCTTGTTACTCAGACGCCATAGGGAAAATGTATGGCTGTTGTGACATGGCCTCTTAGTGACCAACATGCCCAGCTGACCTGCTTAAAGGCCAGATACCCCACAGTAGGTGCATCCAAACAGATACTTTTGGTTTGTCTGGCACAAAACATATCTGATTGGATGCCGTATCTCTAATGGAGATGTGATGGTAAGCACATTAAAATCCAACTTTTTTATTGCTAAAAACTGGCTGTGCTTAAGTGATCATAGGTTTCCTTTAGGAAGGCTTCATTTTAAAAGCAAAGAAATAAGGAACAGTCCAAGAGCACTCTAGAAGTAAAATGGGCAGGCAGCCAGATTTGTAAAGCTCCATCCATCTCTGCTTGTCAAATTTAGGTTACGTTTTCTGCTTTGTCTTTTGTTTGTGTAGCAGCGGCACCATCCATACAGGTTAATTGTGCTCAATGTTGTCTCATAGTGACTGATTGGAGTTCCCAGCAATCTATCGTACTTTGTGTGACTTGCCGCCACCGTGTTGCTGTCACATCAGTGACACTGGTTTATTCTGCGGGGCCTTGTTGTTTCCAGCCTGTGCCCCTTGTCTTCGTCACTCCCAGTAGCAGCTCATGGCCTGTTTTGCTACTGCAGGGACATGACGGTGAAGTCAGCAGTCAGCAAATATTGATCCTGTAGAGCCAATCACTGTGATTTATGGAGCCAGAAGGTAAACATTGACCTTAGCAGAGCCAAACTCAATATTTACCTTTAGGAACAATCCATCCAAGTATTCTCTTTACAAAAGTCAATACCTGTTCCCTTACCTACTCTGCATTTCTCGTTAAACAGGTTCCTCTCCAGAGACAGGCTCCTCGCTCATTGGCGTCCTCTCCAAGATAAACCTGATAGTAAAGCGCCAGTGTCGTCTACAACAAGGTGAGAATGTAATTGTCAAGGGCAGATGTGTAGAGGTAAATATCTCAGGCAGTGGCACTACTTTAAATGATAAGTCAGGGCAAAGGTATTTTCAGTTCTGGTTAGAACAATAATAAGGGCAAGATCTCTCATATCAGCCTGTAAGCCCTTTAAAGTAGAAAGATGTGCTCTCATTTCCTGTCCTTTGTGTGCCAGTGACTCAAAACATGAACATGAGCTAAAGGCAGTGATAGAGAGACAGAAAGTCAATAGTTTTCTCTCTAATGGGGCTATGTTGATGTTATGTTAGGTTGAGGGATGTTCATAAACTTCCTGACACTGGGACTCTGATGACAGGAAGTAAGTGCATGTCTCCTGAAATCTATAAAATAAAACATGACGGTGGATATGACGCTTTACAGTACTCTAACATGCTACTATTTGTTCTGACTCCTCTTGAATATACTGCCCATGGAGTCCCATCTCAAACTTGGCAGCACCTTCAAACCCTAAACCCTCAGCTGTCGCCTAGTCAATCCTCTTCTTAACCTTCTTTTGTGTATTTCTTTTTACTACTTGTACCAGGACTCCTCTAAACAACACCTTGAAATGGCTGCCTGAAGACCCCCTCCACTTCTTTAATCCTCATGTCCAAATTAACCCACTGCCCACCTCTCCCTCCCCCTGTGTTAAGCACAATTAGAGCAAAAGTCTGGACATTTTCAGTGACAGGTCAGTCATTCAATCCATCGAGCATCGTGTCCGCACTGCCCCTTATATTGGGTTACTGGTCTCACATTCTGTCACTGGTCTGTCACTGGTCTGTCGCTCTTCATGGCAGACATGGGTCTTGAACCATTCTTGAATCAGGCTTAGCACAAGAGGAGGGAGGGATGGGCAGGGGGTTAGCAAGAATATGGACTTCCTCTTTAAATAGTCTCTGAGGTCAGCATTGGAGTCTAAAAGGATGCAACCAGCGTGCAGACATGTAACTTAATGCTGCAGCAAGGAGGATTACGGGATACATATACCTACTGGGTGCAGGAAGATGGGGGCAGAGGGACTGTGAGCCTCATGAGTTGATGTGCAAGTAAGGTTACATAGTTACATAGTTAATATGGTTGAAAAATGTCCATCAAGTTCAACCAAGGGTGTTGGGGTAGGGGAAGTAATTTTTTATTTTATTTTTTATTGTTATTTTCTAAATAAGCATCTAACCTTTTTTGAAGCTGTTAGTGGTTGATGCTGTAGCAAGCTTCTGTGGGAGGCTATTCCACAGATTTATAGTTCTTATGGTAAAAAATGATAGTCTGCGGAGATTGAATTTACTTGATTTTAGAGAGATTTTGCTTATTTTTTGTATTGCCGTTTATATATTTATGCAAGTTAATGCCCATTTATATATTTATACAAGTTAATGCACATTTATACATTGCCCATTAATATATGTATACAAGTTTATCATGTCCCCCCTCAGTCGTCTCGTCTCAAGACTAAACTGATCTTTCCTCATAACTTAGATCATTCATTCCTCTTATTAGTTTGGTGGCTCTCCTCTGCACTCTTTCTATAGTCAGAGCGTCCTTTCTATAAACTGGTTCCCAGAACTGGACACCATATTCCCGGTGAGGGCGCATCAGTGCCTTGTAAAGAGGCAAAGTTACATCTCCATCCCGTGATTCCATGCCTATTGTAATGCATGATAATATCTTGGTGGCCTTGGAAGCAGCTGCTTGGCATTGCATGCTGTTATTTAGCCTGTGGTCTACCAGTACCCCCAGATCCTTCTCAACAAGTGATTCCCCCAGTTTTACTCCCCCGAGGACATATGTGGCCTTCAGGTTATTACACTCCAAGTGCATTACTTTACATTTCTCCACAATGAACTTCATTTGCCAAGTGGACGCCCGGACACTCAAAGTGTCCATGTCAGCCTGAAGCTTGTGAACATCTTCAATAAACTGCACTGTGCTACATATCTTTGTGTCATCTGCAAAAATAGAGACAGTTGAATAGTAGTTGGCCTAGAACTGAACCCTGGGGTACACCACTTACAACCGGTAACCACTCAGAGTAGGTATGATTAACTACAACTCTCTGCACATGATTTTGAATCCAGTTACAAACTTTACTTTCCAATTCTTAAGACCTCAATTTCCCCAATAAGCATATATGGGGGACAGCGTCAAATACTTTTGCAAAATACAGAAAAACTGTACAGTGCCTCTGTCCAGGCTTCTACTCACCTCCTCATAGAAGCCAAGCAAGTTAGTCAGGCAGCTTCTGCCCTTAGTAAAACCATGCTGGTCACTTATAATATTATGCATAGTTACATATTCGTGTATGTAGTCCCTTAATAGCCCCTCTTCACTCAACTCTTGAGTGAAGTCCATCTGGTCCTGCGGTCTTCTTCACATTTAAATGATTTTGTCTTTCTTGGATGATATCTATGTTTAGCTTTTTGAGTATCTCCTGTGTTGGCTCCTTGCTCCTCTCTTGTACATAGAGTTAAAGAATCTATTTAACAGCCCCGCCTTCTCTTCATCCCCAGTGGTCATTTCCCTATTATCATTAATTAGGGCACCTACCTGTTCTGATTTTGTTTTCTTTGAATTTATATTTTCAAAAAGTTTAAGGTTTGTTTTGCCTCAAACCATTTGGTTGAGACGGTCTTCTTGACAAAATATTTTCTTAGTCCACCTAATAATAGAACCCCCTACTACCACCTACCTGCAGTCCTAACCACCCGCCCACTAGCTGGCTCTCGGCTGTTAGGGAGAGCAGTATCCGCTAGGGCTGCCATTTCTGAGACTGATGCTTTTGCATCATTACCAACTTGACAATTTTGCTAGGGTGCAGAGACACAGCTATGGCATTTTCTATGCTCCCTCTATCCACATTTACCCAACTACTTATCTGCTTCTCCCGAGCCATTGCTCCATTCTCTGTTTCTACCTCACTTAAAGAGGAACAACACACCCAATTTCCATTTTTCGGGGTGTTGTTCCTCTCAGTGGGGGCATCCTGAATTGGGATGCCCCGCTGTTTGTATCCCCCAGGTTGTCCCCCTTCACTCACCTTGCTGTCACTCCCAAGGCACAGACTAGGACAAGAACAAGCACGCTGACTGGCTGAGCCATCTGCTCAACCAATCAGTGCGCTAACTTTCACTCTGCTCCATTCGGAGCATCTGGCGGCTAAGCTGTCTGGATGGCTAGGCAGCTGAGCAGTGCTGAAGGGAGCCAGGTGCGCCACCAGACGCATCCCCACTCACCTCCTAGCTGTCACATTCCTGCGTCACCCATTCAGAAAGGCCAGGCATGGGTGCGCGCATGGCTAGAGGTGAGCCAGGATGCGGCTGCAGTGCAGAAACACGGCAAGGGCTCCGGGACAAGGTAAGTGAAACAGGGCTTTTGCGGGGGTTTACACAGCGGAACCAAGGAGTGGAACTTGGGTGCAGCTCCATTAAAAGTCCATACTCACAATGGCAAGATAACGCCCATAATAGCAGGCTGTTATGTTTCAAGCAATTGAGCCCTTACTCATACACAGAACCTTCCCAAAGAGAGGAATCAGCCAAGGGTCTGTTTTTAATCCCTGATCAATCATTTGTTTGGGAGAGTTTGATTGCCGGTCGGGGGGTGGCAAGGAATCGGGTAAGACTGCATCAATTCTGAATTGGTGATTATTTGTGTATGAGAGATTAATTTTGAATAATCAGGTACTTTTTTGTGTGGGTGACAATCCGTCCCCTATATGTGGCTATCCAGATGGAGCTGTGAACTGTTTTAGTTGTTCTACTTGTTACATTGTTCTACATTGTTCCACTTGTTACATTGTACGCAATGTAGCAGCAGTGCAAGTTTTATAACTCTAAGCACTGCTACAACAATTGCCAGGCCAGTCTTAGACAGTGACATGATTTTAGCAAATTTTATACAAGAAACCTTTTTGGGTTTCAGGTTCCAAGCAGACATAAGCGCACCTCCTTTATATAACCCTTAAAAACAGGAAACAACTTCAAAACAATACAGTGAAATACACAAAAATGAATAAATATAGTGCATCATGTTGACCACTCACCACATAAAATACTGTTCCACTAGGCCCCAAGAGAAAAAATGGCAGAATTGGACTGGTGGAGAAGCATACTAGTTTTCCGTCCTCCATGCGCCTTAGGAATGTGATACCATTGTCTCATGGTACAGGTGGGGAGAGCAGGAACTGAGCTGGAACAATATCTCCATGCAGGGCACTGACAAGGCCCAGCCCCAGGCCCCATACGACCCCTTCCAGCCTTAAGTGTTCTATTCCTCCACAAGTGTTCAAGTCTGACAGACGGCCCATGAGCCAAAAGTAGCTCCTGAGCTACAGGTTGGGAGTCCCTGCTCTAGGGCAATGGTTCTCGACCTTTTGATAAGCAATTACCACCAAGTACCCTAAGTCAAGTAATGTTTTGCTGTTAAAATAATATACCATACCCATCAGACCCCCCCTTTAGTGCACCCTTATACAATGCTGCATACTCCCTGGGGTAGATGATCCTGATCAAGAATCAGCGCTTTAAAGTGGACCAACACCCACCACTGATCGGTCCGGGAATCTATAAGATTCCCGGGCCGATCAGCTCCCTGCCTGTGGGGCACCCCAATCGGGGGTTCCTCGTTCCAATGGCGCATGCGCAGGCCGCCGCCGCTTCTCGCGCATCCCTCTAGCGATCGGGGTGCCCCGCGGAAGTGGACCAACACCCAGGATAGTGAAAATCCTGGGTGTTGGTCCACTTTAAGGAACTTGGCAAATGGATTGTTTTTTCATATTTAACAAAAGCAATATAAAGGGGAAAAAAGCTGTACATTTTTAAAGAGCTATTTTACAGTAGCCTTTCTTTATAATGCTACACATACAAAATGTACAAAATAAGCAATGACATAAAATAAGTACATTTTGCTAAAAATAAATCAAAATAAATGACACTTTTAACACAGACACAATACATTTTGTAAGACATTTCACTAATAGAGAAAAAAAGGAATTGCAGGAAACCATTTCTCCATTTACCTCTCTCTATTTAGCTTGTCAATATTAAAGTGAAGGTTCCTCAATGAATCTTTACTGCATTTCAGCATACACAATGGCCTGTTTCTATTGTCGCCATGCAATGAGAGGCCTGTCGATAGCACTGTCAATGCAAGCACCTGAGTATTGACCAGCCTGGGACTTCAGGGTCAACAAACTCTTGGTAGCTCCAGCCCAAAGATGACAGCATTGACATCCTTCAAAGAGTGCTGGTACAGCGAAGGATCCCTGCGGACTCTACAATACAGCTCAATTTCAATAGGCAGCCTGTCGATATCCTTTGGTCTGAAGGTTGTAAAGGACTTGTGTGTCTTGCTGACAACAACTTACTGACAGTAATTGCTCACAGAAGAAAAACGCTGTATTCAAGAGCATTAGGCAAAGTCTTCAAATCAAAATCAAATAGGTTTTGGAATATATTCCTAAAAAGCCAAAGCCTTGTAGATTGAAAGGAGATATATGGCATGATTCAGAGCCTCTGTCGCATGCATTCCCGGTGATTCAGTGCTGTGTTTTTGGGCCCAGTTGCCCTTTTTGCAGGAATTTACAGTACGCCTATGCCAAACCAAATACTCCCTGTATTATTATGTTTCAAGGTGTTCGTGTGTCCATAATTTTTCATACTTTTGCCTGATTTGGAGATTAAAAAAAAAAGGTTTCCGGTTCAAACTTATGCCCTCTTTTTGCTAGTTGGAACCTCCATACGCACCTACGATGGAGCCCCTTGATGGGTTCTGTGAAGAGTATGAGTGTCTGCAGCAGCGGGGAACTGTTAACCATGTACCTTCCAGAGCTTAGGCATACCCGCCGTCGCCTGGATATTGATTAAATGTCTGATCCACAGGTGTTTAAATTGACACGACTGAACCGCCTTTCTCTTGAGAATCTCTATAGCCTTGGTTTGCCCCCGCCACAAGAAAGGGGCATGTAATTGGGGGTATGACCAAATCGGTTTGCTGCTTTAAATTTTTAGCGAATGGCTCCTTCCAGAGGCTAGGGCACTGTCAGTTGGCATGTCCCAGCCTTTGCTGAGCTCCCTGACTAAATTTCTCGATGGCATGGCTTTCCTGCAGGAGAAATACATCTCTTTTCCTGGGAGCATGGCAGCCTGGAACGTGGTGAGGTTGGGTTTTTTTTCCGAATAGCGAATATGCCAAGTGTCATGCATGTATGTGGCCCTGGTTCTCCCAGCTGCTCAGGAATATATGTTTCGGTATGTTTGATTTCTATTGCTTCTCCTTCTTGCCCACTCTCCTGTCTTTATGTTAGCCTGTTTCACCTACCCTAAACCAGCTTTCATGTGTCCAGTTTAGTGACCCTATTGTTTATTGCATTTTTTCAGCAACCACAAAATGGGCCACTCTCTAAATGTCCAATGCGTCGTGGGACCGGAACTTTGTTTTTTCAGCATTTTACCCGACTTACCTGGCTCGTCCCATGGCGCATTCATCTTGAGGCATTCAAGCTTGTACGCCCAAGTCTGTTTATTTATGTAGTTGATCTGCGTGTCTATTGTTCTTTTTGCATTTGCAATGTGTTTTGCATTTCTGGGTTTGTGCAAGTTGTGTAAGTTTATTGTGTTTGCCAATTTGTCTCCCTGCCCCACTTCTACTGCGCTCATGCCCCTTCTCCCTGTTGCACTTACAAATGCTGTCCTCGCATCCTGCCTTAACTTTAGCTTTATTTGCCTACTCTGCCTTAATCCTTTTTTTCTTGGCTGTTTTGCTGTTGTGTTACCTGTTAGGATGTTAATTTTCTGTTTAGTTGTACTTGTAGGTGATTCGGGTTATCCTTTGCTTCCCTGGTTCCTGACGCCCTTTTTAAGGCCCCAGACAGCTGGCCAGGAGGCATATAATCGGGCCCACCGCTGCACACGAGTAGTAGAATGTGCCTTCGGACTCTTGAAAGCCAGATTTAGATGCCTCGACCACACAGGGGGCACCCTGCAAAATAAGCCGTCATCATAATAATCTTTGCCTGTATCGCCCTCCACAATTTTGCCTTGACAGAGAGGGCGGCAGCATATGTGTAGAAGGCAACCCCTGCTGAAGCTCCAGATATTTCTGGAGAACTGGACAACAATTCACCAGCATCTAGTGGAATCCTCTTTATCTTATTTTTTTTTCATTTGTATTCTTGGCTTTATGTACTTTATGAATTTGTCTATTTGTCTATACATTTTGCTTTTCTGGATGTGATTTAAAAAAAAAAGCAGTACATGGTTTTTGTTATTAATTTTTCAGAAATAAGTGCTAATTGTCGCAAGTTGTTTGTTTATGTCAGAACTCTGGACACGGGTTACAATACAGTAAAAAAAAATGTACCTGTCTGGCGGAAATATATATTTTGCCCCCCACACCCCAAGTCCAGCATGCCATGTATGGTGCCTGACACCCCCTAGTAGGTGTTGGGGTGGATAATCCCCACCACCCTTTCCTTAGCATGTGAAAAGTCTTTAGGATCCCACCACTAGTTTGCAAACTAGATTCAAACAAAATAAAGGATAGCATTAGAGAGTTGGCCAATGTTTGAGGCATAAACATCCCTCTGGTCAATCACCACTTACCCCTCAGCCCATCTGGTGCTGAGTTTCCGCCGAACCACCACCTTCAGGTCATCCCACTCTTTCTTTGTCTGGACTCCTCCTCCTCCTGCAATGCTTTGGGGATGAAGCAGGACTGGGATTGAGTCAGGCGATCAAAATGTTGGGCAGAACCATCCAGCAGAACCTCCAGCTGGGCATCATTAAATTGGCCACTCAACTTTCCTCTTGTTAGTGTGCATCCAGGTTGGGCGATGCTGTGGTCTGTCAGGTAAGTTTTTGGCTGAAGAGGGAGCCACTATGCCCACCTCAGGCTGGAACGGATGGATTCCAGGCAACTGGCCGGGAAAAAAAAACCAGCCCTGGCTGCGGCAGCACTGCTCATCCTTTGGCTCCGGTGCTTGCTCCACCGTTTATTCTGCAAGGGGCTCCACAGGGGCTCCACAGGGGCTCTGCTGTGAACTTCTCAGTGGGGCCCACACTGGGATCCGCACTGAGCTCTGGTGTCCTGACCATTGGTTGGTCCGTGGTCAGCTGTGCCGGGAGCCCGGGTCCCCAGGTTGTGTGACTCCCGCTGCTGATGCCATACACTGCTGCAGGTGACCCACTTAGGTTAGCCTAACCCTAACCCTTAAAATTCCCCAAAAATGGGGTCGTCCCTATGTCAATTTTTCTGGGATTTTTAAGGGTTAGGGTTAGCCTAACCCTAACCCTTAAAACCCTAACCCTTAAAATTCCCCCCAAAAATGCCCCCCCCCCCCCTTGGAGGGGGGTCCTATGTCATTTTTTTGGGGATTTTTAAGAGTTAGGGTTAGCCCCTTAGTTAACCTAACCCTTAAAATTCCCCAAAAAAATGGGGTCCCCCCGGGAGGGGGGAAGATATGTCATTTTTTTTTAATTAACCCCTTATGTTTATAGTGTGGATAGTAGTTGTATTTTATTTGTAAATGTTATAAAGTGCTCTTTTCAGTTTGGGGGGTCTCCAGGGCAAGAATTTGGGGGCTACCGATAAATATGTGGTACCGTTGTAATTGGGAGAAATGGGGCTATCACATGCAATATGGATTTCATTAATAAAACAAATTATTTATTTAAAATAAAGGAGACAATTGTCTAAAAAGTATTATTTTATTTATTTTTTTGTTTTTTTTACGCAAAAATATTCAAAAAACAGTAGAAAAATTACAAACAAGACATTTCACATTAAAGCCTAAACTCTGCTGCAAAAAATATGTATATAACTTTTCTGGAAATTCCAGCAAAAATCACGGTCAAACATGGCGCAAAATGGGGAAAATGACCTGTCAACAGAGGGTGACAAAACTTCAAGTAGGCTGGTAATTAAAAGGGTTAATAGTACCTATGCATGTTGGGTATTGTTCTGCTCGGAGGACCTTGCGCTTTTAGATTTAGCTTGTTTTTTCTTGTTTGCATATTGATATTTTAGGAAAACGTGGTTTTTATTCTGCTTTTTTTACATTTTTCTTAGGGAAACCCTGTGCAACCTAAGAATTTTTCAATGGATTACTTCCAGAAAGATGAGCCCACTACAACAAGCTCAGTACGCTTAGAAAGCTTAACATGTGTACTTTCAGGGAATATATGGTTTATGGGGGATATTCCAAATGTAAAGGGTTGTTTTGGTTGAAAAATTGCAAGGTGCGCACTTTGTCAGCAGAGCTCAAAATTTCAAATACAATTACCGTTATGCGCATGCTTTACTTTGGGGTGTTTGGCAACTCTTCCCTGACACTACCTATGCATGTTGGGTATCGTTCTGTTTGGGGGATGTTGTTTTTTCTTGTTTGCATATAGTTTTTTTTAGGAAAATGTGGCTTTGATTCTTCTTATTTATTCTTTTTTAGGGAAACTCTGTGCAACCAAAGAATTGATTGAGGGATTACTTCCAGAAAACTGCAACCATGTCAACAAGCCTGGTACGCCTAGAAAGCTTGAGGTGTATGGGGGGTATTTCAATTTTAAAGGGTTGTTTTTCTGGAAAAACTGCAAGGTGCGCTTAGCACATAGCATAGTTGTATTTTATCTGAAAATCTCCTAAAGCACTGTTTCAGTTTGGGGGAGTCTCCTGGGCAGGTAAGGGTGTCTACCAATACACATGTGGTACCGCTGTGAGCTGGAGAAATTGGGGTTTCGCACGCAATAACATTTTATTCACAAACTTACATTTTTTATTACAAAAAACACTACAAATTGAAAAAAATTTTTTTTTATTTTTTTGCACATATTTCACCCAAAAGTTTTGAGAATACACTAAAAAGAGGCCAAACAAGATATTGCATGTTGAAGCTCAGACTCTGCTGAAAAAAAACAATATATAATTTTTCTGGAAAATCCCTGGAAATCCCTTCAAAAATCAAGGTTGAATATATGTAGCGCAAAATAGTGAAACGTGGTCTGGCAACAAAGGGTGACAAAAATTCTAGGAAGGCTGGCACTTAAAGGGTTAAAACTTACATTTTAACTTGAGTGATCTGATTGCCTTAAACCAAGAATCTGTGTGTCCGCAGGCTTTGGGCCTGGTATTCCTGATAGGACTCAGACAAAGGTTGTCTTGGGAACGCGGTCTGTGTGTCCGGAGGTCCCTGGTTTATATTTGGATCACGTGACCCGTGGTTCCCTGACAAGGTCAAAATGGGCATGCATTTACAGGCAGAAATGTGTACAAACATATGTTAATCTCCGGCAAGTTCCTCCGCCCTTGCCCACTTCTGCTATTTTTGGTGAACTTGGTCTCTCTGTCACCTCCCCTTCCTTCCACTGCATCATTCTCCCTGTTTTCACCATCCAGGTATCCCAAAATAAATGTTACTGTTTTGTAAAGCATGTTTACAATGCACATACATCCCATACAGATAATCTTCGTACCAGGTCAATATGCCCCAATTTTCTGGGGTTTCGAATTACATACATAAAATATCACTTATTTGAGCAAGTTACAGATTACAAACCACATTCAATATTTTGAAATAGTTAACAAAAAGAAAGAAGATGCGGGTTAATACTTTCACAGAACAATCTTAACAAGTAATGCGTGGGACTCCTGTCATGCGTGCAGTCAAATTGACCATGATCTTGCTCTGGGGGTCAACATAGGTGCACTTGAACCAACTCTTGGCCTTGAAATTTTATAATCTCTTTAAACCTTGTTAACCTGTGCTGCCTGCTTTCGCGCAGAGTAGTATAAAGGCTGCTTATATCAAGAGGGGATGTACTCATTATGCTGGAGGAATATAAAGGCTGGTTTTGAAAATAATTGAAAGATAGTTTTCATTCCAGAAGAGATGGAGTGTGAAAGGGAAGGGTTAGCCACAGAAGAAAATAGGGTAGTAGGGAGGGGAGTCCTCCGCCCTCCCCCTGCACTCTGCCACCTCAAGTAGGAAGAAAGTGTCATTGTGTAGGAAAAAAATGGAATTTATGTATATATTTATGGAATATATGAATGATAATCTAGGGAAGTCTTAAACCTGCTCCATGCGTACCAAATTTCTATAAAGGTTGATAATGTGTCATGCTTTGTATGGTAGAGCTCCTCGAGTTCTGATATCCTGTCAATCTGGTCGAACCATTGGCTTATCGTGGGGGGTTGTTTAGTTCTCCAGTCTGGGTATAAGAGCTTTGGCCGCATTGATAAGGTGTATCTTGATGCCAGATTTGTACCTGGTTGGAGAGGTTGGGCTTAGCTAGAGCACCACCCAGCTCAGGGTTAGAGACCTCTTCCCAGAAAGGTTGGATGGCTGGACAGAACCACCACACGTGGAAAAAGTCTCCTTTCTCTGAGCTACATCTCCAGCAGGTGTCAGGGATAGATGGTAATATTTTGTGAATCACATCTGGTTTTCTATACCACCTTGTAAGTATTTTATAATTTAATTTCTGAGTGCTGGAACTGATGGAGAATTTGTGAGCCAGCCAGCATGTGGTGGTCCAGTCTGCATCCGGGATCATAATGTTGGTCTGACTCCCATTTCCTCTTACCGTCTGCTAAACTATTTGAGTCACAGTCTGAGCGCGTGGCATACATTTGTGGTACATCTACACTGACACCGGGAGCACGCCCATAGAACTAGCAGCTTCAAAAGCCCTGACAAAGTGCGGTGCAAGCAAGCTTGCATATGATTTATAATATTGTATCGTATAGCCATCTGGCTTACACATCTTTGTTTGTCTGGGAGCATCTAGAAATTCTGCTGTACTAATTGGAACTACTAAGTCACTTATCATGGCTTTGTCTAATTTAGGCATCCCGGAATCAGTTTGGAATACTTCAATCTGCTGAATAACCTCGGCCTCTTTAAACTGCCTTTGCATGTTGTAAACACTTTTGTAGTACCTACAAAACTGTTCAGCAATGTCAGTCTGGGTGAAATGTGTAGTGTTGCCGGGGCCCATGATGCTATGGACATGTGATTTAGGGGGTCTTTTGTGTGCACCTTGGTCTCTTTAGGATTCTTAATAAAATAGATCTTTTATATTAAAGGAGAGCACCTTAGGTGATCCCTTAGGGTTTGGTACTCAAGCAGCGAAAATCTTATCTATGCTCTTTATAATCCTCATGGGGGGATTATTGTGGGTTCTAACTACTATTGGATGTGAGGGAGGCACAGACCCTGGTACTTGAGGAGGGTGAGCTAGGGGAAAACGGCAGAAGAGAAAGTAGCTGAATGAGTGTGAAATATAGATATAAGCAAGTATAGGATGGTAGACAATGCGGTGTAGGAATAAATAAAGAATGAGGCAAAGCAAAAAGAGGACGAGAGCTTCTAAGTATTAAAGGTATCGGTTTAGAATTCAGCGCAATAGATATAGGGTCAAAAAACGATTTACTTTGGGTGAGAGCAGGTGCAATAGAACCAAAGGCAGAATCCCTGAGGAACCGCAGGAGTAAAGAGTCAAATGCCCTTCGTGATCTGCCAACGAGGAGGCACCCGAGTCAACCAACAAGCAGGTAAATAGACCGACACTGTTGCTCCTCTGTTGCTTTAAGATACTGGTAGAGGGGTTCGTGAAGGGGATGTCAGTAAGGCTATGAAATCTATCTACGCCTTAAATATAACTTTTTATCGCCAACTGTGGTAAAAAGAAACATTAATAAGCTGCCACCTATCAGAGGGTGTCTGTTGTGGTGCCCTAGAGGTAAATTCCTTCCTTCTCATGGGGGAATCAGGGCCATCATCTTGATAGTCAATCTGTAAATCCCAGAACCAGTCTGGTAGGTCCACAAAAGGCAATTTTAAGATCCTACAGAAGTCCTCCAGCTCGTCCAGGAACCTCATGCTAACCACCCTCCTATTCCTGGTAGCCACCAGGCAAAAGGGAAATCTCCATCTGTATGATATATTGCGTTGTAAGAGTATATCCAATAATGATCTCAGGGCCCATCGTGCTGCAGGGTTAAGGAAGACAAGTCCTGATAGAGGGAAATAGTGCTATCATTAAACTTGACTTTCATGGTCCCTTGGTTTTTGGAGGATCTCCTCCTTTAGGCTCAAACTCTAGAGGCACCAAATAACATCTCTAGGGGCTTACTGTGCTGCGTGGTTAAGGGCTCTATAGGCCTGCACAAAGTCTACTGGAGACTCTCTGGGGTGATTCAGCAGGTCATTAAAAATAGAGCTAAGGCCTTCCTTTATCTGATCAGGGTGACGGATTCAGGCAAGCCTCTTACCCTGATGTTGCACTGTCTGCCCTGATTGTCCAAGTCCTCCATGTGTCGCTTCATAGAAATCAGATGTCTAGTATGCATCTTTGTTGTGTCCTCCATCCGTCAGAAGGATCTTTTGTGTGTCGTTGCCATTGTCTTAACTCTGTCCAAGTGCGTAGACAGGCCCCTCATGTCACTACGGATGTCTGCAAGGGCTTCAGCGGCAATTGATGCCTTGATATCCACTGCTAGATGGCAGGCATCTATTATACTCCGTGGGCACTTGGTAAGGACGGGAACACCTCACATATATTCTGAGACACATATCACGTTGAAATATTGCCACTACACTTAGTGCATTTTGCTTATAACCCAACCTTTCATCTTAACCCTGTTCCATTAGATTGTGGACAAAGACAGGACAGGATCCTCACTCCTAATGTATGCCAGTGTCAATAGTAATGTGTAGCATTTGTGTCACATCTGACTCGTGGCCACTTTGTACTCCATTATTCCGGCGCTCAACATCATATTTATGAATTTATTCCTTGAAAAAAGGAATTTTTACGCCCCTGGTCAGCGTTTCTTCATTACAGTTACAGTTATAGTTAAGAAATCACTGCTGGGGACAAAAGGGACAAATTTTACAGCACGTTTAGTTTGCATTTTTGTTGTTGTGTTCAAATGACACGTTGTAAGCAAAGAAGATATTAAAATCAATTTTAATAGCTCCCCAAAAAACATTTTGGCCCATCTAGGTCCTGTGTTTCAATTATTGACAAGTCCCAATACAGGACTTGGGGGCATGACTGGTACAGTCACACTGCTGCACGGGATTAAGTGACAGACCTGCCACCCCCAAGATGCTGGTGGTATGGTGCTAGATCCTGGCCAAAGTAAGGCATTTATTTTTTTGGGAAGCCCTGTCCTTCCTGAGTGCAAGTGGAGGGATGCAGACTGGGGGAGGGGGGTTACATAGAGACTGGACTTCCACTTAAATGTGAAAATGTAACGCTTACTGATGCTTGTGTATACTTGGTTTTATATGCAGATGTTATGCCATGAAGAAAGAGAAATTATTCCACTCTAAAGTTACATTACTCTGTTAAAGGCAACACCTTACATAAATATGACTTAAGTCATAAATATGAAATAAGTAAAAAAGGAGTTATTCTTTTATGTGAAAAAACTTTATTCTGTTTAAGGGGTATTTTAACATCTTAGGGGCATTGGTGACCAGTGTATGCTTTTGCACATACAATTTAACTAATATAGTTAAAGGGTTTTTTCCTATTTTTTTCCACTTTCATATACATTAGTTGGCTAATGGTGACCTCTGCCACAGCTAGCTGAACTGGACCAGAAAAATTCTGGTCGAATTTACCTTTGACCCAAAATCAAAGCCTAACACTGATTATCTCTTGTTTTCCCCACCTGATTGGACAGAGGAATTCTGCAGACTGCCTGTTATGGGGTGATTGAATAGGGGATTCTGCATGCTGTCTGTTATGGGGTGATTGGGGCATTCTGCACTATTCCTGTTATGGGCTGATTAGGGGGAGATTTTGCATACTGCCTGTTATGGGATGATTAGGGGGGTTGCACAGTGCCTGTTATGGGCTGATTAGGGGGATTTCACACCCTGCCTATTAAGGGGTTATTGGGGGGATTCTGCACACTGCCTGTTATAAGGTGATGGAGGGATTCTGCCCATTGATTAGGGTTGATTCAGAGAGACAAAAAAAGCCTTTTCTTATTTGTGTCGATCTGTTTCCTTTTTGAAATTTTCCCGCTCTCGTATGAGTGTACGAGCAATTCTATGCATGCATTGCAAGCCTTCTGTGAAGTCTTCGTCCGTTCGTATGCCAACAAGAATGTGATTTTCCAGCTTTCATTTTCCGTTTTTTTTCTCATGTTACAACGTCGGCTTTCGTTTTTGCCATTTTTCCATTGTCTCCTCCCACGAATCCTTTACATTTCCCGATAGATTCTGTTTCCTTTTACAAGAAATAATCGTCCAGACGAAAATCCTTACGATCTTACGCCTGCGCACTACCAACTTAACTCATTAATGTGCTCGCCTACATATTTGGTTCACTCACTTGTGCTACAATGCTTAGCTAAATCACTTCGCGGTTAGGTTCTTCTTCTATTTCTCACCCGTAAAACTTACCCAAATCACTTCGCGGTTAGCTTCTTCTTCCATTTCTCACCCCTAAAAAGTACCCAAATCACTTCGCGGTCATGTTCTTCTATTTCTCACCCCTAAAACTTACCCAAATCACTTCGCGGTCATGTTTTTCTTCCATTTCTCACCCCTAAAACTTACCCAAATCACTTTGCGGTCATGTTCTTCTTCTATTTCTCCCCCCTAAAACTTACCCAAATCACTTCGCGGTCATGTTCTTCTTCCATTTCTCACCCCTAAAACTTACCCAAGTCACTTCGCGGTCATAATCTTCTTCCATTTCTCACCCCTAAAACATACCCAAATCATTTCGCGGTCATGTTCTTCTTCTATTTCTCACCCCTAAAACTTACCCAAATCACTTCGCGGTTAGCTTCTTCTTCCATTTCTCACCCCTAAAACTTACCCAAATCACTCCGCAGTCATGTTCTTCTTCTATTTCTCACCCCTAAAACTTACCCAAATCACTTTGCGGTTAGCTTCTTCTTCCATTTCTCACCTCTAAAACTTACCCAAATCACTTTGCGGTTAGCTTCTTCTTCCATTTCTCACCCCTAAAACTTACCCAAATCACTTCGCGGTCATGTTCTTCTTCTATTTCTCACCCCTAAAACTTACCCAAATCACTTCACGGTCATGTTCTTCTTCTATTTCTCACCCCTAAAACTTACCCAAATCCCTTCGCGGTCATGTTCTTCTATTTCTCACCCTAAAACTTAACCAAATCACTTCGCGGTTAGCTTCTTCTTCCATTTCTCACCTCTAAAACTTACCCAAATCACTTCACGGTCATGTGAATCTTCATCTCTAAATATTTCTTGGCCCATTCGTTGTGTTAATATATTTGGAAAATAAAATGACACTGAAAGTTTTTTTTTTTGTTGTTTTAATACAAAATGCCATTTTTTATGGCTTTTTAAAAAAAAAATTTCCAGTAAAATGTATAAACTTTTTTTTTTAAGAAAATATACAATGTTAAAATACTTTAAATGTTTTAAAATATTACAATTCAAAACTATATACAAAGCAATGGCAGGACCCAGAACATAAGTCTTCTTCTGTGGTCCCCAACGAGTCATGCAGCTCCTGCATGTCGGCCACCAACTGAAGGACCCTTTCACTCATTGCTGCCACTCTGGCACGTGTGATCTCTGTATAAAAAACAAACAAACATTATTTATTGGCAAATGCATGTTTCTCAGCTGTGGATGAAATGTTTTTTAGGTGGCAAGCTAACTCATGACGCCATATGTCATTATGCTAAGTAATTAATCTAAGGAAGAGGGCATATGTCATTATGCTAAGGAATTAATCTAAGGAAGAGGGCATATGTCATTATGCTAAGTAAATAATCTAAGGAAGAGGGCATATGTCTTTATGCTAATGCCATTGACTATGGCTTTAGGTATCTTGGTGATCATGTCAAGTACCACATACTCAAAAGAATGACATTACAACTTACTTCGTTGGTGGCCGACGTCTGCATCAGGGACCACCCTGGTTTCTGGGCCCTGCCACTGCTGGGAACTTGAGTCTGTAGAGACATGTCAAATAGGGTCACTTCTAATGTCTGAGTCAACAGTAAGCAAATGACAATTTGAATATGTGTGTGACATCACCCACCTTCTCCATGTGCCTCCTGAGCCTGATCTGCTGCAGACTTTTCCACAGATCCTTCACCCGCTACGTATTCAGCTAGAAAAAGAGATTAAGGGAATCAGCTTTTGTTTAAATAGCATGTATATGTTTGTGGTTACATTGAGAGTCACATACCCGAGGCTAAGGGCTCCGTCGCTTGGTACGACTCCCTGCCCACGCCGTGACACCCCTCTTCTGTTGAGGACCAGGGGCTGGTCGGAGGCCCCTACAGAGGAGGGTTAGGACTGTCGCCCTGGAGATCCACCACCTTCACTTGGTGCTGCAGATTCATGCAGCACTGGCCGGTAATACATTTCCAGCACTAGAAAAGAAAAGCATTTATAAATAAAGGCCTACCTTCTGTATTAGTTATATCTAGCATGCAATCGCTATGTACTTACTTGGGAAATGGAGCCCGAAAAATCGCCGCACCCGGGGCATGTGGAGCCGTTTCAGGTCCGACCAATGCTGCATGATCTGCGTGTGGGTGAAGGTGGTGTCCGTCTCGTGCTGGATCCTGGAAACGATCTCCAGGGCGATGGTCCTCTTTTCAAAAGAGTTGGGCAGGTAGTCGTACCTGCGCTGAAGCATCGTCTAAAAAACATAAAATAAACATAGTTTTTAGATCAAACTGCATACAAATATCTGTCACAATTAGATCAGTTGACTAAATGACATTCTCAGACACATTTCTAGCCTCAAACTATCCTTCTAGATGTTATTGAGTTGGTTCGCACATGTGCGCACTAACTTCTGTTTGCCACGGAGTTTTACAAACTTTTTCACATAACTGTTTATTCCTGCGCTTTCTTAAGGCCTAGGCATGCATTTAGATGGCAAATCAAAGTCATTACAATACACTTACGAGCATAATCAGCTCTTCTTGTTGGCGGGTGAAGATCGTGGGTCTTTTTCTTTCTTCTTGTCCGCAGCAGATAAGTAATGCCCCAGCGGTTTCCGGGTTCTGCACGGCCGGACGCACGTGTACGCGAACGCATAAGCGTCATACCCAGTCATTAGTATTTAAAGGGTCCAGAGGAGGACAGCTCATTCTCTTTGAGAGTCTCAACATGCCAGCTAAAAAAAACAGTCGGGAAGGCTAAACCAGGCAATGAAACCAGCAGCAAAATGCCACAGGGCCTGAGGAGCCTTCTTCATGCTTGACCACTCGGTCACAAATACCAACGCCGAAGGTGCGGGAAACGTGCAGCCACAGTGGCCAGGCCAAGGCGACAATACCCACCAAGTCCGCTAAGCCCAAAACAACCAACAAAGCAAAGGAGGCAGCGGCAAAAAAGGCCACTAAGAGGGTGAGAAGCCCCAGCCCCCAAAAAACACCATCCCCTCCTCCCCGGCCCAGCACATCCGCTCTGAAAGAACGCTCCACTGGCAAGGCCAGTAAAAGCCACAGGCCCAGAAGCCCCAGCCCACCCAGCTCAGCATCTCCTGAGCCACGTGGGAAACACACCCATGGCCATGGAAAGAGCAAGAGCCACAGGCCCAGAAGCCCCAGCCCAGCCAAAGAGTCACAGGGCCAGAAGCACCACACCCTCAAGCACACCCTCTCCTTCTCGGTCACATTTGCCACCGGCACAGGTGGCAAGCAACTATCCATATGCCACATCGTCGCCTGAAAGTTCAGTGGCCACCCAGGCAAGGACCCCAAGTCCATTTCCAAGTACAGTCCATTCTTTATCCAGCCACCTGTCCAACATTTCAACACAACAGAGCCAGCCCAGAATGTCCCCCGAATCGCCTAAATCCAGAGATGAGCCCGAACAGCAAGCAATAGGCCGGACATTGCGGCGAGGACAGTTGAGTGGCAGGTTTGGTGAGGCCCAAACTCTGGCATTGGCAAGTGGGCTGACCCTACATTATGACGAGCTATATGGACGAAAACCCAAATCAACAAGCAAAATGAGAAAGACAGAAATCTTGGAGGAGCTCATCAGACAGGTCAGTGCAGCGGGGGAAGGAGCTTAAAGATGTGGAGCAGATTCAATGCAAAATTTCTGACCTGAAGTATGCAGCACGGAAGAAAGAAAATAAATGGCGCAATTACAGGTACATATTTGAGTTGTGCATTTGGCTGCTTCTTGTATTGTCAACAATTTCCTAAATTTGCAAACCTATATTTTTCAGCTTACAAACTGGCAGAGGCTTCCCCACAAAATTACAGTTTACCCGAGCTGAGGAGATGGTGCTGGGGCTGATACATCCTGTGGCATTAGAGGGCGACGGGGCAAGGACATATCTACTATTCCTGCAGGTTAGTAATGTTAGTGTGTATGTGAAATGTTTTAAACGTGTAAAATGAGGCTCACAGGCATATAAGAACACATGCCCCTAGGGAGTGGCTTGTAGGGGTGGTTACAGTTTTAGCAGGGTGTGTAATGTCTGTGGAATGTTCATTTTCAAATTTGCCAGCCCATACATGACCTTGGAGAGTATTTATGGTCACTATTAAAGTCTTAATATTAGCAAAGCACTGCCTGTTATGTGATTCTACTCAATCATATCCAGCACTTCCTTCTTTGTCTTTAGGCCACTTGGGTTTTAGCTGTGCTTTGGTCTCAAATACTTGATCTGGGGTCAGGGAAAGGTCTACATAGGAAGAATGCCCACCAGCATACTCCTAAGCAAAATGCTATTTGCAAGCTGAGTGTGTGTCCCTAATGAAGCCTCATAACCTGCAGTACAAGGATTGTTTGTATTATTTAAGGTGACTAATGTGTATGTACAGGGTGAGTCATACATATAACAGATAATGACATTCATAGTGAAGGTCACCTTGGACCGTTGGGGGAGTTGCTATTCCTGCTTGCCCACGTTTTTTATTGAAGCATATGTAGTAATACAGATCATCAATGGATATTTGGGTGTTTACGTGCCTTTTTATTTACAATACAGCCCAGCATCAACCCTCAGCAAGTGTGGAAGCCTCATCCAGTTTGACCACGCCGTCAACTTCCGTGCTGCCTAGGAGCCAGGAGCAGATATATACGGTAAGTGTATTTTGCTGAATCTGCTGATGCATGTGAATGAACATGACTAATTAGCATAACTTAGATATTTATGGACCAAATTGAACCTTTTTTTGCACATGTCCCAACAGACCGACACACTAATGGAGAAAATCCAGGAGATGGAGGAGCATGCCACCTTGATGGGACCTTCACAACTGACCCCCCTGGAACAGAATCTGCCACGGTCCCAACATGCTACTGCAACAAATCCTATGCAGCAGAGTGAAGCTGGCCGCATGCTGCCAGGCCATTGTGGGCAGCATGCAGAGACTGAGCCTACAGTCCCCAGTGGTAGCTCTGCTGCGGAGGATTTGCCAAGCACATCTGCGACTCTTGCTCGCCCTAGGCGTCCAGTATCTGCAGGTGCTCAAACGCAGGGAATTGGGAGATGTAGTCAGCAACGACAACCAGTTTCCCAGGGGAGGCGCGTGCTGATCCTGGAGTCAGCGTGGCACCATGAGAGGTGTTTATTTCGCCAGGTGACTCAAAGAACCACAGAGCAGTTTTCTGCACAATTAGATACATTAAATAATACATTCACCTCCATGCTGACAGAATTTAGGACGAGCAACAGCCACATGGCCACCTTAACTAATAATTTGACAGGCATGCTCGAGGAAGTTAAAAATAGACTCATGTTGGAACAGTGGCAGATTCTGAATGCCACACATGCCCAGGTGATGGGCCATCCCCAAGGCCCACCACCAGGGTTTAATGGGCAACACCCATTTTAACAGCTATTTGCCCTGTATCTGCTCCACATTTTTTCTCTAAATCCCCACTGTATTGACCTGTCTGCTGAGCGCTATCAAGATTGCCTTTTTTATGGCTTTGCTTGTATGATTTGGATGTATCACATTTGGATTTTCACCCATAGAGCTCATTAGAGTGCTAAGATACCCCACTAGCCAATGCCTAAGATAAAGCCTCACTGAACCTGTCGTTCAAGGTGCCACGCTGCAGGCTTTGGCCTAATGAAATTGTGTCTGGCTCATTCTGTTTCTAGGCATGATTGGGGGACATTCTGGGCTGGCAAACTACTACCTTGAACCCTGGCAAACATTGGACTGGACTTGCATTTAGACTGGGGGTTATTGTTTGGGTGGGCCACTGACTTACAGGCGTGGATGTGGCATAGGTATGGCTGCTTTCCACCTGTGCCTGTGGCACATGTGGCCAAGCAGGAGAGGGTGTGTATGTGGCCCTATGTATTACTGGCCAAAGATTTGCATGCAAATGGTTGCTTCCTATGTATGTATATATTATTTGGCGTGGAAACTTCGGCCTGGAGTGCATTACTTTACAACTCCTGGATGTGACCAATTGCTAGGTGCAATGAGTCTGCACCAATGTATATTTCTGTTGTACTATGTATGCACATGAAGTCTGCGAGTGCCCTTCAACTAATAATTGACATATTTATAATTAATCTAAGGAAGAGGGCATATGTCATTATGCTAAGGAATTAATCTAAGGAAGAGGGCATATGTCATTATGCTACGTAAATAATCTAAGGAAGAGGGCATATGTCTTTATGCTAATGCCATTGACTATGGCTTTAGGTATCTTGGTGATCATGTCAAGTACCACATACTCAAAAGAATGACATTAGAACTTACTTCGTTGGTGGCCGACGTCTGCATCAGGGACCACCCTGGTTTCTGGGCCCTGCCACTGCTGGGAACTTGAGTCTGTAGAGACATGTCAAATAGGGTCACTTCTAATGTCTGAGTCAACAGTAAGCAAATGACAATTTGAATATGTGTGTGACATCACCCACCTTCTCCATGTGCCTCCTGAGCCTGATCTGCTGCAGACTTTTCCACAGATCCTTCACCCGCTACATATTCAGCTAGAAAAAGAGATTAAGGGAATCAGCTTTTGTTTAAATAGCATGTATATGTTTGTGGTTACATTGAGAGTCACATACCCGAGGCCAAGGGCTCCGCCGCTTGGTACGACTCCCTGCCCACGCCGTGACACCCCTCTTCTGTTGAGGACCAGGGGCTGGTCGGAGGCCCTTACAGAGGAGGGTTAGGACTGTCGCCCTGGAGATCCACCACCTTCACTTGGTGCTGCAGATTCATGCAGCACTGGCCAGTAATCCATTTCCAGCACTAGAAAAGAAAAGCATTTATAAATAAAGGCCTACCTTCTGTATTAGTTATATCTAGCATGCAATCGCTATGTACTTACTTGGGAAATGGAGCCCGAAAAATCGCCGCACCCGGGGCATGTGGAGCCGTTTCAGGTCCGACCAATGCTGCATGATCTGCGTGTGGGTGAAGGTGGTGTCCGTCTCGTGCTGGATCCTGGAAACGATCTCCAGGGCGATGGTCCTCTTCTCAAAAGAGTTGGGCAGGTAGTCGTACCTGCGCTGAAGCATCGTCTAAAAAACATAAAATAAACATAGTTTTTAGATCAAACTGCATACAAATATCTGTTACAATTAGATCAGTTGACTAAATGATATTCTCAGACACATTTCTTGCCTCAAACTATCCTTCTAGATGTTATTGAGTTGGTTCGCACATGTGCGCACTAACTTCTGTTTGCCATGGAGTTTTACAAACTTTTTCACATAACTGTTTATTCCTGCGCTTTCTTAAGGCCTAGGCATGCATTTAGATGGCAAATCAAAGTCATTACAATACACTTACGAGCATAATCAGCTCTTCTTGTTGGCGGGTGAAGATCGTGGGTCTTTTTCTTTCTTCTTGTCCGCAGCAGATAAGTAATGCCCAGCGGTTTCCGGGTTCTGCACGGCCGGACGCACGTGTACGCGAACGCATAAGCGTCATACCCAGTCATTAGTATTTAAAGGGTCCAGGACACACAGCTCATTCTCTTTGAGAGTCTCAACATGCCAGCTAAAAAAAACAGTCGGGAAGGCTAAACCAGGCAATGAAACCAGCAGCAAAATGCCACAGGGCCTGAGGAGCCTTCTTCATGCTTGACCACTCGGTCACAAATACCAACGCCGAAGGTGCGGGAAACGTGCAGCCACAGTGGCCAGGCCAAGGCGACAATACCCACCAAGTCCGCTAAGCCCAAAACAAACAGCAAAGCAAAGGAGGCAGCGGCAAAAAAGGCCACTAAGAGGGTGAGAAGCCCCAGCCCCCAAAAAACACCATCCCCTCCTCCCCGGCCCAGCACATCCGCTCTGAAAGAACGCTCCACTGGCAAGGCCAGTAAAAGCCACAGGCCCAGAAGCCCCAGCCCACCCAGCTCAGCATCTCCTGAGCCACGTGGGAAACACACCCATGGCCATGGAAAGAGCAAGAGCCACAGGCCCAGAAGCCCCAGCCCAGCCAAAGAGTCACAGGGCCAGAAGCACCACACCCTCAAGCACACCCTCTCCTTCTCGGTCACATTTGCCACCGGCACAGGTGGCAAGCAACTATCCATATGCCACATCGTCGCCTGAAAGTTCAGTGGCCACCCAGGCAAGGACCCCAAGTCCATTTCCAAGTACAGTCCATTCTTTATCCAGCCACCTGTCCAACATTTCAACACAACAGAGCCAGCCCAGAATGTCCCCCGAATCGCCTAAATCCAGAGATGAGCCCGAACAGCAAGCAATAGGCCGGACATTGCGGCGAGGACAGTTGAGTGGCAGGTTTGGTGAGGCCCAAACTCTGGCATTGGCAAGTGGGCTGACCCTACATTATGACGAGCTATATGGACGAAAACCCAAATCAACAAGCAAAATGAGAAAGACAGAAATCTTGGAGGAGCTCATCAGACAGGTCAGTGCAGCGGGGGAAGGAGCTTAAAGATGTGGAGCAGATTCAATGCAAAATTTCTGACCTGAAGTATGCAGCACGGAAGAAAGAAAATAAATGGCGCAATTACAGGTACATATTTGAGTTGTGCATTTGGCTGCTTCTTGTATTGTCAACAATTTCCTAAATTTGCAAACCTATATTTTTCAGCTTACAAACTGGCAGAGGCTTCCCCACAAAATTACAGTTTACCCGAGCTGAGGAGATGGTGCTGGGGCTGATACATCCTGTGGCATTAGAGGGCGACGGGGCAAGGACATATCTACTATTCCTGCAGGTTAGTAATGTTAGTGTGTATGTGAAATGTTTTAAACGTGTAAAATGAGGCTCACAGGCATATAAGAACACATGCCCCTAGGGAGTGGCTTGTAGGGGTGGTTACAGTTTTAGCAGGGTGTGTAATGTCTGTGGAATGTTCATTTTCAAATTTGCCAGCCCATACATGACCTTGGAGAGTATTTATGGTCACTATTAAAGTCTTAATATTAGCAAAGCACTGCCTGTTATGTGATTCTACTCAATCATATCCAGCACTTCCTTCTTTGTCTTTAGGCCACTTGGGTTTTAGCTGTGCTTTGGTCTCAAATACTTGATCTGGGGTCAGGGAAAGGTCTACATAGGAAGAATGCCCACCAGCATACTCCTAAGCAAAATGCTATTTGCAAGCTGAGTGTGTGTCCCTAATGAAGCCTCATAACCTGCAGTACAAGGATTGTTTGTATTATTTAAGGTGACTAATGTGTATGTACAGGGTGAGTCATACATATAACAGATAATGACATTCATAGTGAAGGTCACCTTGGACCGTTGGGGGAGTTGCTATTCCTGCTTGCCCACGTTTTTTATTGAAGCATATGTAGTAATACAGATCATCAATGGATATTTGGGTGTTTACGTGCCTTTTTATTTACAATACAGCCCAGCATCAACCCTCAGCAAGTGTGGAAGCCTCATCCAGTTTGACCACGCCGTCAACTTCCGTGCTGCCTAGGAGCCAGGAGCAGATATATACGGTAAGTGTATTTTGCTGAATCTGCTGATGCATGTGAATGAACATGACTAATTAGCATAACTTAGATATTTATGGACCAAATTGAACCTTTTTTTGCACATGTCCCAACAGACCGACACACTAATGGAGAAAATCCAGGAGATGGAGGAGCATGCCACCTTGATGGGACCTTCACAACTGACCCCCCTGGAACAGAATCTGCCACGGTCCCAACATGCTACTGCAACAAATCCTATGCAGCAGAGTGAAGCTGGCCGCATGCTGCCAGGCCATTGTGGGCAGCATGCAGAGACTGAGCCTACAGTCCCCAGTGGTAGCTCTGCTGCGGAGGATTTGCCAAGCACATCTGCGACTCTTGCTCGCCCTAGGCGTCCAGTATCTGCAGGTGCTCAAACGCAGGGAATTGGGAGATGTAGTCAGCAACGACAACCAGTTTCCCAGGGGAGGCGCGTGCTGATCCTGGAGTCAGCGTGGCACCATGAGAGGTGTTTATTTCGCCAGGTGACTCAAAGAACCACAGAGCAGTTTTCTGCACAATTAGATACATTAAATAATACATTCACCTCCATGCTGACAGAATTTAGGACGAGCAACAGCCACATGGCCACCTTAACTAATAATTTGACAGGCATGCTCGAGGAAGTTAAAAATAGACTCATGTTGGAACAGTGGCAGATTCTGAATGCCACACATGCCCAGGTGATGGGCCATCCCCAAGGCCCACCACCAGGGTTTAATGGGCAACACCCATTTTAACAGCTATTTGCCCTGTATCTGCTCCACATTTTTTCTCTAAATCCCCACTGTATTGACCTGTCTGCTGAGCGCTATCAAGATTGCCTTTTTTATGGCTTTGCTTGTATGATTTGGATGTATCACATTTGGATTTTCACCCATAGAGCTCATTAGAGTGCTAAGATACCCCACTAGCCAATGCCTAAGATAAAGCCTCACTGAACCTGTCGTTCAAGGTGCCACGCTGCAGGCTTTGGCCTAATGAAATTGTGTCTGGCTCATTCTGTTTCTAGGCATGATTGGGGGACATTCTGGGCTGGCAAACTACTACCTTGAACCCTGGCAAACATTGGACTGGACTTGCATTTAGACTGGGGGTTATTGTTTGGGTGGGCCACTGACTTACAGGCGTGGATGTGGCATAGGTATGGCTGCTTTCCACCTGTGCCTGTGGCACATGTGGCCAAGCAGGAGAGGGTGTGTATGTGGCCCTATGTATTACTGGCCAAAGATTTGCATGCAAATGGTTGCTTCCTATGTATGTATATATTATTTGGCGTGGAAACTTCGGCCTGGAGTGCATTACTTTACAACTCCTGGATGTGACCAATTGCTAGGTGCAATGAGTCTGCACCAATGTATATTTCTGTTGTACTATGTATGCACATGAAGTCTGCGAGTGCCCTTCAACTAATAATTGACATATTTATAATTAATCTAAGGAAGAGGGCATATGTCATTATGCTAAGGAATTAATCTAAGGAAGAGGGCATATGTCATTATGCTACGTAAATAATCTAAGGAAGAGGGCATATGTCTTTATGCTAATGCCATTGACTATGGCTTTAGGTATCTTGGTGATCATGTCAAGTACCACATACTCAAAAGAATGACATTAGAACTTACTTCGTTGGTGGCCGACGTCTGCATCAGGGACCACCCTGGTTTCTGGGCCCTGCCACTGCTGGGAACTTGAGTCTGTAGAGACATGTCAAATAGGGTCACTTCTAATGTCTGAGTCAACAGTAAGCAAATGACAATTTGAATATGTGTGTGACATCACCCACCTTCTCCATGTGCCTCCTGAGCCTGATCTGCTGCAGACTTTTCCACAGATCCTTCACCCGCTACATATTCAGCTAGAAAAAGAGATTAAGGGAATCAGCTTTTGTTTAAATAGCATGTATATGTTTGTGGTTACATTGAGAGTCACATACCCGAGGCCAAGGGCTCCGCCGCTTGGTACGACTCCCTGCCCACGCCGTGACACCCCTCTTCTGTTGAGGACCAGGGGCTGGTCGGAGGCCCTTACAGAGGAGGGTTAGGACTGTCGCCCTGGAGATCCACCACCTTCACTTGGTGCTGCAGATTCATGCAGCACTGGCCAGTAATCCATTTCCAGCACTAGAAAAGAAAAGCATTTATAAATAAAGGCCTACCTTCTGTATTAGTTATATCTAGCATGCAATCGCTATGTACTTACTTGGGAAATGGAGCCCGAAAAATCGCCGCACCCGGGGCATGTGGAGCCGTTTCAGGTCCGACCAATGCTGCATGATCTGCGTGTGGGTGAAGGTGGTGTCCGTCTCGTGCTGGATCCTGGAAACGATCTCCAGGGCGATGGTCCTCTTCTCAAAAGAGTTGGGCAGGTAGTCGTACCTGCGCTGAAGCATCGTCTAAAAAACATAAAATAAACATAGTTTTTAGATCAAACTGCATACAAATATCTGTTACAATTAGATCAGTTGACTAAATGATATTCTCAGACACATTTCTTGCCTCAAACTATCCTTCTAGATGTTATTGAGTTGGTTCGCACATGTGCGCACTAACTTCTGTTTGCCATGGAGTTTTACAAACTTTTTCACATAACTGTTTATTCCTGCGCTTTCTTAAGGCCTAGGCATGCATTTAGATGGCAAATCAAAGTCATTACAATACACTTACGAGCATAATCAGCTCTTCTTGTTGGCGGGTGAAGATCGTGGGTCTTTTTCTTTCTTCTTGTCCGCAGCAGATAAGTAATGCCCAGCGGTTTCCGGGTTCTGCACGGCCGGACGCACGTGTACGCGAACGCATAAGCGTCATACCCAGTCATTAGTATTTAAAGGGTCCAGGACACACAGCTCATTCTCTTTGAGAGTCTCAACATGCCAGCTAAAAAAAACAGTCGGGAAGGCTAAACCAGGCAATGAAACCAGCAGCAAAATGCCACAGGGCCTGAGGAGCCTTCTTCATGCTTGACCACTCGGTCACAAATACCAACGCCGAAGGTGCGGGAAACGTGCAGCCACAGTGGCCAGGCCAAGGCGACAATACCCACCAAGTCCGCTAAGCCCAAAACAAACAGCAAAGCAAAGGAGGCAGCGGCAAAAAAGGCCACTAAGAGGGTGAGAAGCCCCAGCCCCCAAAAAACACCATCCCCTCCTCCCCGGCCCAGCACATCCGCTCTGAAAGAACGCTCCACTGGCAAGGCCAGTAAAAGCCACAGGCCCAGAAGCCCCAGCCCACCCAGCTCAGCATCTCCTGAGCCACGTGGGAAACACACCCATGGCCATGGAAAGAGCAAGAGCCACAGGCCCAGAAGCCCCAGCCCAGCCAAAGAGTCACAGGGCCAGAAGCACCACACCCTCAAGCACACCCTCTCCTTCTCGGTCACATTTGCCACCGGCACAGGTGGCAAGCAACTATCCATATGCCACATCGTCGCCTGAAAGTTCAGTGGCCACCCAGGCAAGGACCCCAAGTCCATTTCCAAGTACAGTCCATTCTTTATCCAGCCACCTGTCCAACATTTCAACACAACAGAGCCAGCCCAGAATGTCCCCCGAATCGCCTAAATCCAGAGATGAGCCCGAACAGCAAGCAATAGGCCGGACATTGCGGCGAGGACAGTTGAGTGGCAGGTTTGGTGAGGCCCAAACTCTGGCATTGGCAAGTGGGCTGACCCTACATTATGACGAGCTATATGGACGAAAACCCAAATCAACAAGCAAAATGAGAAAGACAGAAATCTTGGAGGAGCTCATCAGACAGGTCAGTGCAGCGGGGGAAGGAGCTTAAAGATGTGGAGCAGATTCAATGCAAAATTTCTGACCTGAAGTATGCAGCACGGAAGAAAGAAAATAAATGGCGCAATTACAGGTACATATTTGAGTTGTGCATTTGGCTGCTTCTTGTATTGTCAACAATTTCCTAAATTTGCAAACCTATATTTTTCAGCTTACAAACTGGCAGAGGCTTCCCCACAAAATTACAGTTTACCCGAGCTGAGGAGATGGTGCTGGGGCTGATACATCCTGTGGCATTAGAGGGCGACGGGGCAAGGACATATCTACTATTCCTGCAGGTTAGTAATGTTAGTGTGTATGTGAAATGTTTTAAACGTGTAAAATGAGGCTCACAGGCATATAAGAACACATGCCCCTAGGAAGTGGCTTGTAGGGGTGGTTACAGTTTTAGCAGGGTGTGTAATGTCTGTGGAATGTTCATTTTCAAATTTGCCAGCCCATACATGACCTTGGAGAGTATTTATGGTCACTATTAAAGTCTTAATATTAGCAAAGCACTGCCTGTTATGTGATTCTACTCAATCATATCCAGCACTTCCTTCTTTGTCTTTAGGCCACTTGGGTTTTAGCTGTGCTTTGGTCTCAAATACTTGATCTGGGGTCAGGGAAAGGTCTACATAGGAAGAATGCCCACCAGCATACTCCTAAGCAAAATGCTATTTGCAAGCTGAGTGTGTGTCCCTAATGAAGCCTCATAACCTGCAGTACAAGGATTGTTTGTATTATTTAAGGTGACTAATGTGTATGTACAGGGTGAGTCATACATATAACAGATAATGACATTCATAGTGAAGGTCACCTTGGACCGTTGGGGGAGTTGCTATTCCTGCTTGCCCACGTTTTTTATTGAAGCATATGTAGTAATACAGATCATCAATGGATATTTGGGTGTTTACGTGCCTTTTTATTTACAATACAGCCCAGCATCAACCCTCAGCAAGTGTGGAAGCCTCATCCAGTTTGACCACGCCGTCAACTTCCGTGCTGCCTAGGAGCCAGGAGCAGATATATACGGTAAGTGTATTTTGCTGAATCTGCTGATGCATGTGAATGAACATGACTAATTAGCATAACTTAGATATTTATGGACCAAATTGAACCTTTTTTGCACATGTCCCAACAGACCGACACACTAATGGAGAAAATCCAGGAGATGGAGGAGCATGCCACCTTGATGGGACCTTCACAACTGACCCCCCTGGAACAGAATCTGCCACGGTCCCAACATGCTACTGCAACAAATCCTATGCAGCAGAGTGAAGCTGGCCGCATGCTGCCAGGCCATTGTGGGCAGCATGCAGAGACTGAGCCTACAGTCCCCAGTGGTAGCTCTGCTGCGGAGGATTTGCCAAGCACATCTGCGACTCTTGCTCGCCCTAGGCGTCCAGTATCTGCAGGTGCTCAAACGCAGGGAATTGGGAGATGTAGTCAGCAACGTCGACCAGTTTCCCAGGGGAGGCGCGTGCTGATCCTGGAGTCAGCGTGGCACCATGAGAGGTGTTTATTTTGCCAGGTGACTCAAAGAACCACAGAGCAGTTTTCTGCACAATTAGATACATTAAATAATACATTCACCTCCATGCTGACAGAATTTAGGACGAGCAACAGCCACATGGCCATCTTAACTAATAATTTGACAGGCATGCTCGAGGAAGTTAGAAATAGACTCATGTTGGAACAGTGGCAGATTCTGAATGCCACACATGCCCAGGTGATGGGCCATCCCCAAGGCCCACCACCAGGGTTTAATGGGCAACACCCATTTTAACAGCTATTTGCCCTGTATCTGCTCCACATTTTTTCTCTAAATCCCCACTGTATTGACCTGTCTGCTGAGCGCTATCAAGATTGCCTTTTTTATGGCTTTGCTTGTATGATTTGGATGTATCACATTTGGATTTTCACCCATAGAGCTCATTAGAGTGCTAAGATACCCCACTAGCCAATGCCTAAGATAAAGCCTCACTGAACCTGTCGTTCAAGGTGCCACGCTGCAGGCTTTGGCCTAATGAAATTGTGTCTGGCTCATTCTGTTTCTAGGCATGATTGGGGGACATTCTGGGCTGGCAAACTACTACCTTGAACCCTGGCAAACATTGGACTGGACTTGCATTTGGACTGGGGTTTATTGTTTGGGTGGGCCACTGACTTACAGGCGTGGATGTGGCATAGGTATGGCTGCTTTCCACCTGTGCCTGTGGCACATGTGGCCAAGCAGGAGAGGGTGTGTATGTGGCCCTATGTATTACTGGCCAAAGATTTGCATGCAAATGGTTGCTCCCTATGTATGTATATATTATTTGGCGTGGAAACTTCGGCCTGGAGTGCATTACTTTACAACTCCTGGATGTGACCAATTGCTAGGTGCAATGAGTCTGCACCAATGTATATTTCTGTTGTACTATGTATGTACATGAAGTCTGCGAGTGCCCTTCAACTAATAATTGACATATTTATATTAAATATATTGAATGTGACTTTAGCTGTTGTGGACTAAGTTGATGCATTAAGGTTTGGGTTATTTTGAGATTATTGATATTGATATTATTGAAACATGTGCGAAAAAAATTAATGAGGCTCAGATCAAGTTTGAACATTTTAGTAATTCATTCATTACTATTTCTAAATAATAAAATAACAAAGCCTTCACAAAGGCAAATGAGAGTCCAAAACAACAAATACATACAACAAACAAAAACAGGAAAACAAAATTAGGCAAAATGGGTCCTAATCAAATTTGCCCTCACAGCTTGCCCAGAGGCACTAGGTGTGCCACGGTAATTGGCATCAGGCTCCTGACTGGGTGGAGAGGGGGGAAGATCCACATATCGGGGGACACGCTGCATTATGGCAAAGTTGTGTAGCACACAGCAGGCCAGTATTATATCAATCACCTTGTTGGGGTGATACTGGAGTGCCCCCCCCGGTATGGTCCAAACATCTGAACCTAGTTTTTAGGAGGCCAAAGGCCCTGGTTTTTCGGTGGGCCCGATTGTAGACATCCTGGGCTGCATTCTGTGGCCGAAGGACGGGCATCATCAGCCAGGGAAAAAGCACCATCTACTGCATGTTCTGAGCCTTTAAACATCCAAGATGGCGGATGAGGGCAAATCAGGCAGACTGCAAACACGAATTGGGTTAGGACTGTGCTGCTCAGCATTCTTGGATGTCTTACCTTTTCAGGACCCCAGATCTGCTTTGTGTGAGCCAAGCACAACTCTAACCCGCCCCCTGCACTTTATCCTGCTCTCCTCTACTCAGTAAGCGTCCTGCTTCTAAACAAAGATGGTGCAGACCCTATCATGAAGTCAAGAACAGAATTGCAGCTGAGTGTGGGGAAGAATAATAAGTAATTTACTAGAAAGTAGAAATATATTATTTTTAAATGCTGGGGAAACAATTTTTAAGGGTTTGTGCTTTGCTAAAGATGATGGTTAAGGTCCGGTTTAACATGTCCTCAAGGGGTAAAAACAGCCATAGGTTCAAACATGGGTCATAAACTATATTCCTAGGCATACATTGAAAAGTGAATGACGTTATTTGCGTCAACTTACCAAGGAGCCATCCACCTGAGAATTCTCCAGACTCAAACCGACGGTACAATCCAGATCCTCGCAATATGTACGCGTCATGGGGTGAGCCTGGAAACCCGGCGAGGACGCTAAGGAACCGCATGTCCAGGGCCACCACTGCTTGGACATTCAGTGAGTGACCCATTTTGCGGTTCCTGGGAAAAAAGAAAAACAACACAAATTAGCAAGGCAAGGTAAATTACTCAAACACTAACTCCTAACATCCTCCAAAAAACATGTTGGCCAATACAAATAACACTAACTAAGTACCTAAGTATTTTTTAGCCCAAAAATGGATATGTATGTTGGATCAACTAAAGATTAACTTGAAAATTACTAATTAAGGTCCACATGAAAATGTTTGGCTTTGGCCGACATGACAAACATTGATGAAGCTAAAGACGGCCAAATGTATCACATGAACTAATTACAAGGAGGGATTAATAGATATACAGTGTAAGCTATTTCACAGGGACAGTTTACAAGGAGAGATTAATAGATATACAGTGTAAGCTATTTCACAGGGACAATTTACAAGGAGGGATTAATAGATATACAGTGTAAGCTATTTCACAGGGACAATTTACAAGGAGGGATTATTAGATATACAGTGTACGCTATTTCACAGGGACAATTTACAAGGAGGGATTAATAGATAGTTAAAATACAATTTATGTAAACTATAAAAAAAGGACCGATTGAACTTACCTATAGATGTACTCGTCGGCTGCAGGAGGGACCAATGCAACATGGGTGCAATCAATCGGCATGTCGGCGATATTATAAAATGCCAGCTTAAGCGCGTTCCAGGCTACCATGTCAGCAGGAAAATAAATATTTTTCTGACTAATCGTAGACATGCCTTCCAAAAACTTGGATAGCGTGCGGCTCAGTGTAGGCTGGGAGATCCCCACGGAGAGGGCACCCAGCCTCTGGAATGAGCCGTTCGCCAAAAATTGCAGGCAGCCAAGAAACTTGGTCATACCTGAAATTGCTTGCCCCTTCCTTGTGGTGCGGGCTAACCATGGCCGCAGCTCACTATACAACTTATGGAGGGAAGTGCGATTAAGTCTGGTCAGCTCGAACAGCTCAACGTTATGCATTCGATCGATATGCATACGTCGCCGGTGCAATCTGGCCTCGGCCCTGCTGATACATTCAATGCCCATGGTCCCGTAAGTGGATCGCAAAGAAAATGGTTTTATAGGGTGGTGGTCCCTCGGCAATCAGCTCTCTGAATGAGACGCAAGCCCATACCAATAACGGAAGTTATCTGAACGAACGCAAAATATCAGATTTAGATGGAAAAATGATCAGAACTAACGCAAATGATCCGATTTACTTTCGTTCTAAAGCGCACATACGCATTAGCGCGAATGAACGTACGAATGAAAATGCAATGAAAAAAACTAAAAAAATGACAAACACACACAAAAACATACACAGACAGCTACGGAAGTCCAGACGAATATGTCTATGAATCGAGGCTATTGTTATTTGGTGATGGAGGGACTCTGCACACTACCTGTTATAGGGTGATAGGGGGGATTCTGCAAGCTTTCTGTTATCTGGTGATTGGGGTGCCTCTGCACACTGCGAGTTATGGGGTGATTGGGGGGATTCTACATGCTGCGAGTTATGGGGTGATTGGAGTATTCTGCACACTGCCCATTATAGGGAGGATTGGTGGTGGTGGTGGGGGGGGGGGGTGAGTCTGCTACTTCCTATTATTAGGTTCTTGGTGGTGTATTAAGTGAGGTATTTTAGAATACCATTTGGCCCAAAATATCTATTTTTCTTATTGTCCTCAATGTTTTTCTTTATAATCAGCATCTCATTGGTGTCACAATAATACAATTATCATCTGTAAAAACCCAACATAAACCTCACAGATTCCGGTCACCATTCCTTTAGGGGGTTTATGAATATCCAGAATTATAACACTTTTAAAATGAAATGTTGGGTTTTTGTGTTTTATTTCCTAACTTATTAAGTCCCGCTAAACAATCACAAACACTAGCCCCTCTATTATATAAAAACTTTTCACCCTCTCCGCTGCCAATCCATAATCACAAAAAAGAACCATTTAATCATTATGTCGCCGACCAGGAAAATCACAAGCAGCAGGCTTCTCCAACGCAGGCATCCAGCGCCCCTAATTCTTCTGGCAAAGTATGAAATCATTCTTCCACTGATCTCACTTGTGGTCAGGCCTTAGAATAGGACAATCCGTCAATGCGCTGATTTGGTTCAGCAGGTGTTGGCTGTGCAATCGTTCATTCCCGGCTAATCTGCTAGCGGCTGTCAAGGGTTATAGAGTATATATTGAGTTTGTGTCAGGCTGGGATGACCAATAGCTCCCAGCCGCGGAATGTGCTCTGACAGTGATGATATTACTGAATTAAACTGGGTGATGGATGTTCCTGAGGCCAGCAAACAAAGAGACCTTGAACTGTCTTAAAAAAAACAAGACGATCCATTTTACTTGATGGAGCCGCCCTTAAATAATAACAACATAAATATATATAGGAACAGGCAGCTCTGAATCAAAGAGAATAAAATAAGAAGAGCCATGGAAGTTTTAACAGCGAACTCTCTGCTTAAGAAAAATCACTGGGTCATTTCTACAAAGAGCTTTTCAAAATATTTAAAAACAATATAACAAATTGAAAAAAAAAAAGTTGAAGCGGTCCTTGAAATAATAGAGTAGTTGTAGGCTACACAAAAAAAGCAAGCAGGATACTTTCCTGACCTCCCTGCAGCTGATCTTTACAGGTCAGCTTCTTCAAAAATGGTTCAGAAGATTCAGCACATCTTTCTGGATTTGCCCTCTGGCATTTTTAGTCTGACCACAGTATGTTAAAGTGGACCAACACCCTCCATTGATCGGCCTGGGAATCTATAAGATTCCCGGACCGATCAGTCCCCTGACTGCGGGGCACCCCGATCGGGGGTGCCCCGCTGTGTGAAACCCCCCAGAAACCCCTAAATCCCTACCTGCTCCTCGATCCAGCCGCGCCCGCCACCGCTGCCTCCCGCGTGTCCCTCTAGCAGGACGCGCACCCGCGCCGGCCGGTTGCGAATGCCCGGCGCGGGCGCGTGCCCTGTAAGAGTGACGCACGGGAGGCCCCGGCAGGCGCGCTCTCTTGTCCGTCGCTGCCTCCCGCTTGTCCGTCGGCGGGGATTGGCAGCAGCGGTCACGTGGGAGCGGGGAGAGGTGAGTTTTTGGAGCTTTCTGGGGGGTTTAACACAGCGGGGTACCCCTAATCGGGGTGCCCCACCAAAGTGGACCAAAACCCAGGATAGTCAAAATCCTGGGTGTTGGTCCACTTTAACAGAAGAGCCGGAAGATTGACCCTTGCTCTCATTATAGTGAATGATCAGCTGCAGGGAGGTAGGGTGCATGCTCTTTCTAGTACGTATAAAAAAAGAATGACCAGTAAAAACACATCTGTATAAACAACAGGACCCTCCTATTTCTGCCTGCATTTGCTGAAATTTAAATCTATACATTCCAGTGAAGATCATGTTTGTACTTTTTGTCACTTTAAGTTCTTAATTCAATAAAAAACTTGAATGTATTTACACATGTTGCCAGGCTGTGGCACCAGGCATTGGGGCCGGTAATCCAGGACTCAGAAGATGAATGGCCAGCCCCTGGCCTTGCTGGCTGGCCAGCCGTATGCCCTTTGGCACAGGTCTAAATTGCCTGTGGCACCCCTGGAAGAACACCAGGCTCAAGCCGATAGGCACCATGCTGTTTTACACCACCAGTGCCAAGAAGGGGATGCGGGTAATTGGGTACGGGGTACTGGCAGGTTGCATACTGGCCCCCCTACCCTTTGAATTGGTATAGCCTCCCTTGGACCCTTTACCACTTCTTCGCAGGTCTAATGGGTCTGGGCCCCCTTTAGAGCTGGTTGGCATCTGGTCTAAAACAGCTGCCCCACCAACATCTGTTATTCAGGGGGACACAGGTCTGCCCTTCTCCCAACTTGACATCCCATCTGAGGTAATGTTATGTTACAGAAGTGGGGGATATGTTGAATCTCCCCTATGTGTCTACGTCACTGGAGGGGAGGGACATGGAGGGGATTTCCAGGGGATGCATAAATGCAAACCATCACACAATGTGGAGGTGTTACTTTGAATCGCAACACCTGCACATTGTGAACATGCAATCCTTTGTGCAGTTTTTGTGAGTTTTTTAAAACTCTTTTTGAATTAAGTCCTAAAGATACCTAAAAAGTAAGGTAAAAGTCAAAAGATTTTAGATCCATTTACCCTCCCAACCCTTGGGAAATCTATGAGAATGTTGCTATTGCTTTTTCTTGCTAATTGTTCTGTTGTGTATTGATGCTTTACCCATCAAGTATTGCAGTACCATCACATAAGAATACTAACCGTGACTGGCTGGAAAGCACGTTTGGACTGTGACTTATTAGTTCGTGGTGGACTTGCTGGAGTCAGGAAAGTCCTAGGCCATTTTTTGACCCCAGTCAGGCCCTAAAACTACTTGATTTTAGGCATCCTACTGCTCTTTAACCAAAGGGGACATTCCTTTATGACTCCACAGTTGAACTAGGGCTTAATTCAATAAAAAAAATAAAAAATAGCTTCCCCTACCCCACCACCCTTGGTTAAACTTAATGAGCATATGTCTTATTTGAACCGTATTAACTATGTAGCTATGTAACTAACTGGGACCATGAGAAAATTCCAGCCCAACTGATTAAGACTACCTGGCTTGACGAGTGGCTTGACTGGATGTAAAATCTGATAATATATATTCCCGAGGGCCTACTTCTCCTCTTGGTATTTCGGCAGGGTAATTATTTTGCTAAATGCCATGCTAAAAAAGCCCTTGGTTATGACTTTGAGTCTATATATGTATATTATGTAATTCATTGCTTAATTATTAGTTAATTTGCTTAAATTATACCCAGAAGCTGCTGGTGACAGGCTAACCGTTCAACTGGTAACCAATGGGGTAAACCAGAGCCAGATTTAACGTCTTCTATTATTTTTTAACCAAAGGGACATCCCCATCCCAAAGGGGTTAGGGGTTTAAGAGGCAACACTAATGGGACTCAATGGCATGTTAATCATTGCCTGGTTGCCACAGATCTTTAAATGGGTAATTATGTACACACTGTGGCATGTCCTAAAACAATGTTATTATTACACTTTATACAGTCTCATTTTTATGCCACCATCAGATAAACTTTCAGAGCCTTGCAATGGCAGCCCTGAAGCCTAAGAAATCCCTCTTTGGGATGTATACAAGTTTTTAGGATATAAATAGCTGCCTGTTCTATGTCTGAGGACAGCTTTAACTTGGTGTCAAGCCCAAGTTGTTAATTTATCATTTGATCCACCCTGGAGTAATGGCATACAATCAAGAGCTGCTCTAATGTAAGGTAACAACATCCAGAGCCGGGCTCTGACAGGCCGAATCATCATCCCAGAATGCCGACCGTTCCTAATTAAATAAGCACAGCTCATGTTTGCCTGTGTTTTATTTCCAGCCCTTAATGAGCTTTTATTTGGAATTCCCTTTTACCGCTTATGATTAGTATGTAGCTTTGACCCCCACCACATCCTTGAAGTACAACTAAACTGTCAGAGGCAAAACATCTGGCCAGTCATTACTGCAATATTTATAACCCATTCATTTATTTATTTCTTTATTTTGCTCTCATGACTGCATTTCTCAGCCAATTTGACACTGAAACAATCCGTAATTGCCTAATCTATGAGTGTCTAAAGCCAGGAACAGGAAAGCACTTTAAGGGATATCAATCATTTAAAATCATAGAGCGACATCTTGGCAGTGGTTCCTCAGAGCCTCCCTCCCACCAGCTGAGAGGATGACGAGAAGTCATTTGTCTTCAAGAAAGCTTCCTGCATTCTCCATCACTCTGGTGGATCTCAGGAAGAACAGGATCCAGAGCTCTTTCTACAGATAAAAGTTTATTGAAGCCACATGGGATGAGTTCATTTTTCAAAGGAAACCAAAACTTCTTCAATAATCATACTGCTATGGTTTGGGCTTTGAAATACACTGTATCCTAGTTTCAGGCCAAAGAATTTAAGCACATATAGTTTATTTTAGAAGTTTAAATTAGTAGTATTAGAAATACATGTAAATAATAATTAGCATAGTTAAAGTTGTACCACAATGTTGCCACGGTGTTTTTGTGAACAAGTAATCAGCATTGGAGACGTCCCAAAAAGCATATTCAACTCTATTTTGGGACCCCATATTAGGGTTGGTAGGAGTAATCAAGGTAGAAGTTTAGCAGAATTCACTGGTAGGTCTGTGGGACTGGGTGGCTTCTTGGAATGGGTGGTCTTCCTGTAGATAACAAAGTTTGTCAAGCTGGTTAGTGTAGCAGGGACTAGGCTGGGGAGCTTTAGGTAAGGTGTCTCAGTGGGGAGGGTTATCAGGACCTGGCATGAGGAAGCAGGCGTGTGGTTGGTACCTTTAAGCGCTGGATATAGCGGGCCAGGCTGGCCAGCATCTTGGCCTGACATTCCTTGAGATCCCCATAATATTGTACTAGGCACCAGAAGGACAGGAGGTTTGTAAGAAAGAGATCGCAGCTGGGTGTATAAAAGGGGGGGAGCAGAAGAAGGTCAGGGCCAGAAAACGAGAAGGAAAAAGCATGCTGCGCTACACATACCAACCGGAAACCAGCCCTTACAACTGTTAGCAGGGAGTTGAGTGCAAAGCAGAGGTGAGTGCAAAGCGGGATGAGGACAGGGACCAAGGTACTAAAACTCACCCCCACCAATCCCCCACCTACCCCTGAGGGATATTAAGCTGAGTTCCCCTTACAATGTTCTGGGAGACTACAGAGACCTCTGTATTAGGGGGTCATGCTTTTGGTGATAAATCCCCTGAGCAAGAAGAAAGTTGGGTGGCCTGTTGTCCTGGTCTTTCAGAGGGGCTGTGGATAATACTGTGCCTATGTGGTTCCTCAGATAACTGATTAAGTTGACCTGCACGGTAATTAAATAAAGTTAAGGTGGAACCTCACAGGAAAAGAATTCTATAGCCTGCTTTTGACCTACTGGTCTTAAATGGGAACACTACTCATTTCTACTCCTGTTTTGTGTACACAGGTAAGCAATAGTTGGCTTACAGTCAGTGAAAAGCACACCAAGCTGGGCCAGACTGCCAGACTGCATCCTGAGCACCAAACCAAAATAACCCTGAGCACCAAACCACACATAATAGGGCTGATTCAAAGCCTCTTTCACATGCACTTTTACATGAAAAAGCATGTGTATGTGTATTTTTTGGGTTTGGGCCATTTGTGAGTTTCTCGTTAGCTTTTTCCATTGCATTAGTGTTTTCGTTGTGTGTGAAAGTCTTTTCCGTTGTGTGTAATTGCGTTGCATTTTTTTTTACATTCATGTGTAAAACTTGGGATGAGTGAGACTTCCACATGATTCAGAGCCCAGATTTAGCATGTGAGAGAAGGCTTTACAACGGGAAATTTCTGATGGCACTTCCGGGTACTATTTGTTGGTGAGATTGTGCATTTTCAAAAACATTAACCCCCCCCCCTCAAAAATATTAGAAATATTAAAAATAAAAATGCATTAAGAATAATAATTTCATATATTTGAAATATATTTATGTTTTTACACAACTCTTAAGGTCTGCTTGAATGTTATCAAATTATCCCCATTTGTTTTTTTTTTAATTTTGGTCACACTGCTTAGGTGACTTGCCTGGAAGTAGGAATGTTTTTTTCTGGGGAGCAGGGGGAAACTTGGGCCTGGTGCAACAGGTCAGGGAGTTACCGTATTTTTCGCCCTATAAGACGCACTTATTTTTCCCAAAAAGTTGTGGGAAAATATCCATGCGTCTTATCGGGTGAAGGTGGGAAAAAAATAAATAAAAAGCAGAAAGTAAACTCACCTTTCCATCGCTCGCGCTGTCCCGGAAGCCGCGGAGGCAGCCTTCTCTGCAGAGCCAGACATCCAGCCTGTTACAGTGGTGGGCGTGGCTGACACTCAAGCGTCGGCCACGCCCACTGCTATACCAAGCCAAGTGTTCACTCTATGCTGGCGCCGCAGAGAGGAGGCGATGGGGGCAGCTGTATCTGCCGCCTTCTTGCGCTGTGGAGGAGGTGGCAGATACAGCTGCCCCATCGCCTCCTCTCTGCAGCGCCAACATAGAGTGAACACTTGGCTTGGTATAGCGGTGGGCATGGCCGACGCTCGAGCGCCGGCCACGCCCACCGCTGTTTAAGTCCGGGTGTCTCTGTCTACTGGCACCGTGGAGAGGTGGCAGGGACAGTGCAAGCGGTGGGGGCAGCTGCTCCCTGACACTCGCACTGTCCCTGCCACCTCTCCACGGTGCCAGCAGACAGAGACACCCGGACTTAAACAGCGGTGGGCATGGCCGACGCTCGAGCGTCGGCCACGCCCACCGCTATTCCAAGCCAGTGTGTCTGTGTGAAGACCGCGAGGACAGCGGGGAGGATTGAAAGGTGAGTTTACTTTTTTTTTTTCTCACTTTTTACTTTTGCCTATGGAGAATGGGAGGGGGGATGGAAATGCCACACTACCTATATGGGATGGGGAGGGGGGGATGGAAATGCCACACTACCTATATGGGATGGGGAGGGGGGGATGGAAATGCCACACTACCTATATGGGATGGGGAGGGGGGATGAATGCCACATTACCTATATGGGATGGGGAATGGAAATACCACACTACCTATATGGGATGGGGAGGGGGGGGGTGAATGCTACATTACCTATATGGGATGGGGAGGGGAGATGAATGCCACATTACCTATATGGGATGGGGAGGGGGGATGAATGCCACACTACCTATATGGGATGGGGAGGGGGGATGAATGCCACACTACCTATATGGGATGGGGAGGGGGGTGAATGCCACATTACCTATATGGGATGGGGAGGGGGATGGAAATGCCACATTACCTATATGGGATGGGGAGGGGGGGATGAAGCCACACTACCTATATGGGATGGGGAGGGGGGGATGAATGCCACACTACCTATATGGGATGGGGAGGGGGGGATGAATGCCACATTACCTATATGGGGAGGGGGGATGAATGCTACACTACCTATATGGGATGGGGAGGGGGGGATGAATGCCATACTACCTATATGGGATGGGGAGGGGGGATGAATGCCACATTACCTATATGGGATTGGGAGGGGGGATGAATGCCACACTACCTATATGGGATGGGGAGGGGGATGTTTGCCACACTACCTATATGGGATGGGGAGGGGGAGATGAATGCCACACTACCTATATGGGAAGGGGAGGGGGGATGAATGCCACACTACCTATATGGGATGGGGAGAGAGGGATGGAAATGCCACACTACCTATATGGGGAATTGGAGGGGGGTGCCACACTGCCTATATGGAGAATAGGAAGGAGGGAATACCACGCTGCCTATGGGAATGGGATAGGGGCATGCCACACTGTCTATGGGAATGGGATAGGGGCATGCCACACTGCCTATGGGAATGGGATGGGGGCATCCCACACTGCCTATGGGAGGGGAGAATGCCACACTGCCCATTAGGAATGGGATGGGGATGCCACACTGCCCATGGGGAATGGGATGGGGGGGAACGCCACACTGCCTGTAATGGGGTGTTTTAGCACAACATTTAGCTTAGAATATTTTTTTTTCTTATTTTTCTCCTCCAAATCCTGGGTGCGTCTTATGGGCATGTGCGTCTTATAGGGCGAAAAATGCGGTATATATTTTTTTTAATATTTTTTTTTACCTAGGTGCAAGACAAAATACCTAATCCTGTGTCACAAACATGTTTGTTTGCAGCCAGGAGAGGTCACACAATGATTTGAGCAAAAAAAATACCATTTTGTGAGTACTCACCTGTAAAATGGGTATTATAAGTATGTCACACACCCCACTTCAGACTTAATAATTACACTAGGGTTAAAGCACCACTAGGTGGCAGCATTGCAGAGAACCTCTCCAAAAAACTTCAACAGGCCCCTCCCGGTCTACACACACCCGGCACCTCCCAAGAACCTCCCAGTATTAGAACAGAACAGAATTTAACCCTCAACGTAAAGAACCAAACTTCACCAAATAGAGAGCCAGGATACCAAAAAGGGCGGGTGAAGTGGGGTGTGTGACATACTTATAATACCCATTTTACAGGTGAGTACTCACAAAATGGTATTATTCTAAGTATGTCACACACCCCACTTCAGACTTAATAATTACACTAGGGACATCCAACAGCAGTGTCCAGAAAAGGGTGGGTATCCTAACAGGCAATAACGCAGAAAAAATTCAAACCACTGCAGCCTGCAAAACCTTGCGGCCAAAAACAGCATCCGCTGAAGCCCGCACATCAACCTTATAGAACTTAGAAAAGGAATGAACAGAAGACCAAGTTGCAGCCTTACACACTTGTTCAACAGAAGCCTGGTGCTGAAAAGCCCAGGACGCGCCAACCGCACGAGTAGAATGAGCAGTAACTCGGAAAGGAGGATCCTTCCCCTTGGCCGAATAAGCACCAACAATGGCCTGACGAATCCATTTACTAATGGAGGACTTGGCCGGAGCCAAACCCTTCCTAGGCCCACATGGCACAACGAAAAAGGCATCAGTCTTACGAAAAGAAGACGTCGCACGTAGATAGTACCTGACACAACGTACCACATCCAAGCAGTGCAAAGCACTCTCTTTGACATTCTTAGGCTTAGGACACAAAGAAGGGAGAACAATGTCCTGGTTAAGATGAAAAGCAGAAACCACTTTAGGGAGAAAATCTGACTTGTAACGAAAAACCACTTTGTCCTGATGATCCTCAAAATAAGGAGCCTGAATAGACAAAGCAGCCAGCTCTGAAACACGCCTAACCGAAGTAATGGCCACCAGAAAGGCAACCTTCTGAGTAAGAATGGACAAAGCAACATCCCGCAAAGGCTCAAAAGGAGGAGCCTTAAGAGCAGAAAGAACCAAATTCAAATCCCACACTGGGAGCAAAGGCTTCCTAGGAGGCCTCACATGCGAGACCCCCTGGAAAAAAGTCTTGACCAAGGAATGACTAGCAAAAGATTTCTGGAAAAAAATTGACAAAGCAGAAACCTGCCCCTTCAAGGTACTCAACTGAAGACCAAAGTCCAGACCCGCCTGAAGGAACTCCAAAATCCTAGACACAGAAAAGACCTGGCAGGGCAAAGACCTAGCCTCACACCAATCAATATAAGATCTCCAATACCTGTAATAGATGGAAGAAGAAGATCTCTTCCTAGCACTAATAAGAGTCTGAATGACCGCATCCGAAAGACCCTCCTCCTTTAAGATGGAGGTTTCAGCAGCCAAGCCGTCAAAGCCAGCGTTTGTAAACTGGGGTAACAGAGATGACCCTGAGTGAGAAGATCTGGCCGAAGAGGCAGATCAAACTGATCTACGGCCAGACGGACGATGTCCGCGAACCACACCCGCCTTGGCCACCTTGGAGCCACGAGAATGGCGGGAACTCCTTCCAGAACCAACTTTCGCAGAACCCTGCCTAGCATGGGAATCGGAGGAAACAGATAAAGAAACCCCAGGTCCCTCCAGCTCAGGGACATGGCATCCACCGCCAGAGCCAGAGGGTCCCGGGACAGGGACACAAAGGACGGAAGCTTGTGATTGTGACGAGAGGCAAACAGATCCACCTCCGGCGTCCCCCACCGGAGACAAAGTGACCGAAACACCTGGGGATGGAGAGACCACTCCTCCCGACGGGACGCACACCGGCTCAGAAAATCCACCTCTGTGTTTTCCACACCCGGAATGTAAACTGCCGAGATGCAAGGGACATGAGTCTCCGCCCAGACCAAAATCAGAGACACTTCCCTGTGGGCACCCAGACTGCGAGTCCCCCCTTGGTGATTGATGTAAGCAACCGCCGTCTGATTGTCTGAGCGAACCTGAACCGGCAGACCTTGTAAATGATGCGTCAAGTGAGACAGAACCAACCTGATGGCTCGCAATTCCAGAACATTGATGGGCAAGTGAGCCTCCTGAGGGTCCCACTGCCCCTGAAACCGAAGATCCTTCCAATAACCTCCCCAGCCTGACAGACTGGCATCCGTGGTGACAGTTTCCCAAAGTGGAGTCAGAAACGACCTGCCCTTCAGAAGATTGTCCGAGACCAACCACCACAGAAGGGACTGCCGAACCCGAGGGGACAACCGGAAGGACCGATCCAAAGACCCCGGACACCGGTTCCAAGACGCCAAAAGATGAAGTTGAAGAGTCCTCGTATGAAACTGAGCAAAGGGAACTGCCTCGAACGAGGCCACCATCAACCCCACCAGTCTCATCCCCAGACGAATGGACGGATGAGGATGGGAGAGGAGCAGCCGGGCATATTCCTGAATCATCAGAACCTTGGCCTGAGGAAGAAACACTCTGTGCTGGCAGGAGTCCAGCGACATCCCCAGAAAGGTCACCACCCTGGCCGGAACCAGCGAGGACTTGGGGTAATTGATCACCCAGCCGAACCTCTCCAACATGGACACCACCGTACTGGTGTCCCCTTCTGCCTGACTGAAGGAAGGAGCCATGATGAGAAGATCGTCCAGGTAAGGCACAATGCGAATCCCCTGAGCTCTGAGCAGGGCCATCACCCCTGCCAATGTAATGTCCCAGACTGGGAGTATAAACAAGGCTACGGGTAACGTAGTAACTACTAGTCTGAGTTAGTATGACATAACGCACTAAATCCATAGTCAAACCTCTTCTCATCTAGTTTCCCTACTGAGCTGTATATAGAAAGGGTTCCCTTTGGTTAGAAACAGCACCATCTAGTGGTGAAAAGGGTGTTACTACTGTTATTTTCCTACCTAGTACATATCTGCAAATTCATTGGTTACAATGTATTCTGCCTGTGATAAGCTAATGCTTGATCGTGCGTCACTTCTGCCACTCACCAGACTAACCAATGGTGAACCAGAAGGTTGAGCTACCCCTCCCACTGACCACCTTAAGTGGTGTCTGCTGGGAATCTTCCGGGTCAGTCCTAGTCAGGAGGTCCTCCTGGTTAGACCTGCACGACCTGTGTTTCCCCAGTATAGGCCCTAAAGCCTATCCTGCCTCACTACAGCCTGCATCCTATTGCCAGAGATTTGTACAGGATCTATAGCCTCTTCAGCGAGACATATATATTGAAAATCAACGTCTGCTGCAGTGTGAGTCAAGATAGAGGGATACCCCGGACTCTCACTAACCTCCTGGCTTCCATGTCAGTGACCTCTCGTAGTCCCCTTGGTCTCCAGTTTGGGCGACTCGTACAAAATCTTCAAGTCTCAGTCTCAAGTTCCATACCTGTACCCTCCGGCTGGAGATAACCTCAGGATAAGGTCTGTAATCTTCAATCTCAAGTCTGTCTACTTCCTCTCATCTCATCTAATCTAGTTAAATCTCCATCTAAAAGCATAGACTCTTTCGACTACCTACCAAGCTACAGCATTATCAAGCATTAGTCCTAAACCAGAACTGTTTCCTGCTAACCCAAATCCTGACTGCTGTCAGTGGAAACTGTCGTGTGTACTCTACTCCCGTTCCAGCAATAAAAGCTAACGTTGCCTTTGAACCTGGCTATTGGTTCTTTACTGGTAACCTGTGTGAGGAAGGCAACGGGAACATTAAAAACACCGCCTACGGGGCCACACTGGGGTCAGGTCCATAGAACCTTCGTGCCAAGCCTTACCACTCGTGACAACCATCTCCCTGCCCTAGGAGGTACTATCCCATCCTTTAAGCCCACTACAGGGGTGTTTTTTCTTGGCGTCACGAACAGGATTATCAGTATACTACAAAACGCTGCACTACAAAGCCCAGAAGTGCCTGTTGACCTCCAAAAGACTGACAGTGATATATACGCAAAGGGGGCCTGTCTACTGAACTGTGCTGCGGCATTGTGCTTTATTGTGTTAGATATTCGTTGTGGGGCTGCCGTCCGCTACTCAGACCGCTGGCCGCCATTTTACATGCTCCCGCCGCCAGTGCGGCACTCAAGGGGTTACACCATCCTCTCCGGTTCAGTCCGCGCGCGCCAAGCGCTCAAGCCCCGCCCCCTGCAGTACCTCCAGCCTCCATCCAGGATCCCCAGCCGGCCGGGGCCTTTCTTCACCGCTCCTGTGTCCCAGGGGGGAAGATAAAGATTGCTGCACCTGCCACAGGAAGAGGAAGCCGCCGCAAACCGCTACTCCAGCGTCACCAGTGCTGCCCCAGCGTTACCACCGCTACTCTCCTCATCCATCCTGGTGCCTCCAGCCATCTTCAACAATCCCTGTGCCTGCCTCCCAGCACTGCTGCACCGCTCCAGTCTGCCTCCATTCTCTTCTGCAATCATCATCAATCATCAACTGCCAGCTAAGTGTCATCTATATTGCTGCACTACTACTCTGCATAAAGAGGGGGAGGATTTATCATAGACTTTTCTGCTGCACCATTCTGCATTCTCTTAAAGAGACAGGCGCACCATTTTTTCTTAAAGGCGCAGTGCACCATTTATCTTAAATATGTCTAATCCACAAGTTATTGACCAAGCTGGTCTCAGCAGCCCTGCCTCATCCTTTATTGCTGCTCCTGCACCTCAGGCCGCTGCTGCCAATGTTACACCACCTCAAGTTACTGCTGCATGTGTACCCTTGTTTGTAGGAACTTCTGATTTGCCTAAATATAAGGGAGAACCCAATACCCTTGCTCATTTCAAGGAGAAGATCATTCATACTCTTAAATTTATTGCACTTTCTCCCGATCAGCAGGCACATTTGCTGATAGGACAGCTTGAAGGCCCAGCTGCGGAGGAAGTACGTTCCTGGCCACCCACTGAAAAGTCTACTGTGGACCAGATCCTCAACCGTCTCTGCAAAGAGTTCGAGGTACAATCACCCACTGAGGTACGCTTACAATTTCATACCAGATGTCAAAGACCCGGAGAGACACTCCGACAATACGCTCTTGCTTTACACTCTGCCTTCAGAGCATTGGCTCAGCTTGATCATATAGACCCTTCTAAAGCTGAGGAAATGCTTAAAGACAGATTTATTGATGGTGTTGACTCCAAGGCGTTACGTACTCAATTACAGACGCTGAGACAATCACACGATAAGGACATGAAATTTCTTGACTTTAAATCTCTTGCACTAAGTGTGGCACAAGATAGCTCCTCCTACACCACTTGTCCATCTGCCACTTATTCTAGAGACATGACTGCTGCACCCCCTGTTGCACCTCCTGTTGTACCTCCGTTGCCTACGGTGTCCCCCATCCAAGCCATTCAAGCTGCACAAACATCTATACCTGTCAGTACCGCTGTTACACAGGACACACTTGTTCAAGTAGTGGACTCCTTATGTCAGGTTCTGAAAGAACTAAAGAGTCAGTACTCCTCAACATCATCCCGTGAGTCGTCTGTTAGCAGGACACTGTCTCCAGAGCCCCGCTCTAGTCACTCTACCCCGGATAGGCCTCCGCCAGACAGATACCGGGAGCGTGAGCGTCCTTTCTGTAACTATTGCCACAAATATGGACACTACAAGTCACAGTGCTATCAGTTAAACGGGATACCCCTGAGTCCGAGGGCCGCCCCTCAGGTGGTATTGCCAAAGGCCCAGAGAGAAAGAGAGAGGGAGAGAGAGAAAGACAATCGCAATCACAGTGGGTATCAAAGTTTCTATCCAACTGCCCGCAAATAACCGTGTGGGTTGATGGTGTCCCCCTTGAAGCACTTGTTGACACCGGTTCACAGGTCACCACCATTTCCAGAGAGACTTTTGAGGAACATTGGGATCCCCGTATGCTTTCAGCTGCCAAAGCTAAAGTCCAGCTAATTGCTAGTAATGGCCAGCCCATCACCCAGCTAGGCTACTGGGAACCTACTTTGCAAATTGGTGAACGTAAACTGCCACGTCAGGGTGTTATTGTGACTGAATCTGAGGGAGTTAATACAGCCATAGTATTAGGCATGAACGTAATCCGCCATGTGTTTTCTGAGTTATTGAATGCTTTGCATGCCTCTTTGCCTTCAGTTTCCTCCCATCACAGACAAGCAGTTCAAAAGACTATTCGAGCGCTCACCGCCCAGCAGACATTTGCAAACCACAAAGGGGAAATTTGTCGTGTCAGAACCAAAGATGTCCGTCCTATCATTCTGGCTGCAAACAGCGAAATACTGGTCTGGTGTAGAGGGCGCCCTGGCATTGGCAATGCTGACTACCAAGCCTTGATTGACTCTGTCCAAATTGATGGCCATCCTCTCGTAAAGGCTGCAAGAAGCATCGTTACTGTTACCAATGGACACGTTCCAGTAAGGTTAGTTAACCTCAGTGATTCCTCTGCAGAGCTTCCAAAGTTCACTACCGTGGCCCAGTTGTACCAATGGGATCCTGAAGATATTCTGGATGAAGAAACCCTCGCTTATCAGAAATCCATTCAAGCTACCTCCAAAGGTCCTAACCAGTCTACCTTCTGGTGGGATGAATTGAACATCGGTGATGCTAATACTCCTATTGAGCACGTGAGTGGAGTCCGTAGACTTGCCAAACGCCATTCCCAAGCTTTCAGCAAACATTCCTTGGATTTCGGCAAAACCAACTTAATCCAGCACCGCATCAACACTGGTGATCATCCTCCAATCAAGGAGAAGCACAGACCAATCCCTCCTGCCAGTTACCAACAAGTGAAAAAGCTCATCAAAGAAATGAAAGACACTAAGGTCATACAAGAGAGCCAGAGTCCTTGGGCTGCACCCATTGTCCTCGTCAAGAAAAAAGATGGCAACATACGCTTTTGTGTGGACTACCGAAAACTGAATCACATCACCCACAAGGATGCTTATCCACTTCCACGCATTGAAGAGACAATTGCTGCTCTAGGCACTGCCGCCTACTTTTCCACACTGGATCTTACAAGCGGGTATTGGCAGGTCCCTATGGCTCCTGAAGACCAAGAAAAGACTGCTTTCACTACCCCCATGGGCTTATACGAATTCACAAGTATGCCCTTTGGGCTTTGCAATGCTCCAGCCACGTTCCAGCGGTTGATGGAGAGATGCCTAGGACATGTAAATTTCCAGAGTGTACTCCTCTATTTGGATGACGTCATCGTCTATTCTCGTACCTATGAGGAACATCTCAACCACTTATCAGAAGTCCTTCAAGTCCTCACTGAGCATGGCTTAAAAGTCAAACCCTCCAAGTGTCATCTGCTGAAGCCACAAGTGAGTTATCTAGGCCACGTTGTAAGTGCTGCCGGGATTCAGCCCGATCCAGAAAAGATCTCCGCTGTAAAGAACTGGGAGACTCCCAGAACAGTCAAAGAGATTAGAAGCTTCCTTGGATTTGCTGGCTACTACCGCCGATTTATCCCACACTTCGCTCAGGAAGCAGAGCCTCTTACTGAACTCTTACGTGGTTGCCCAAGGGAGAATTATAACAGGAAATTGCCCATCAGATGGTCCGACCGCCAAGAGCATGCGTTCCAAACGCTCAAGAAACTGTTGACATCACCTCCAATTCTGGCCTATCCGGACTACAATCATCCATTCCGGTTGTACACCGACGCCAGCTTTCAAGGCCTAGGAGCTGTTTTGTCACAGGTGCAAGACAATCATGAACGAGTCATCGCATATGCAAGCCGAAGTCTACGCGGAGCTGAGAAAAATGACACTAACTACAGCTCATTCAAACTAGAACTCTTAGCTCTCGTATGGTCAGTAACGGAGAAGTTCAAAGACTATCTTGCTGCAACTCCCTTCACCGTATACACAGATAACAATCCACTAGCCCATCTCAACTCTGCGAGGCTAGGTGCACTTGAGCAACGCTGGGCATCAAGACTCGCCAACTTTAACTTCGACATAAAGTACAGAAGCGGAAAGACCAACATTAATGCAGACATCCTTTCACGCCTACCCACAGGTGAAGAACCTCCAGAGGAGGATGCATGGGAAGATGTCGAAATGCCACCATTCTACCAGAGGTTCGCCACTCAGTGTGCTATAGCTGCCACCCAAACAGATGAAGAACCTAAACCAAAGTCAGACCCTCTAAAAGAACCTTCCAGATGGCAAACCATCCAAAGTGAGTCCCGTGTCTTGGGAGAAATATCTGATTACCTCACAGCAGGAAGGGTACCCATACGGCTGAGAAAGCAATATCCAGACGTTGAGCTGAAACGCCTATGGAGACAAAGAAAAAGACTCTTTATCCACAAAGGCCTGATCCTGAGAAACACATTGGACCCAGTCTCAGGAGAAAGACTGCATCAGATTCTAATACCCAGACGTGATGCAAAAATCGTGTTAGACGCTTATCACGATCAATCCGGCCATTTTGGAATCCACAAAACAGAGGCCACCATAAGACAAAGATTCTACTGGATAGGAATGCGCTCAGACATCGAGAACTGGTGTAACGAATGTCCAGCCTGTAGCATAACCAAGGCCAGCAAGAAAGAAGCTCGTGCTCCACTCCATCCCATTTCTTCTCACAAGCCCAATGAATTGGTTGCACTAGACCACGTCAAACTAGCACCCACACGTTCAGGCTACACCTACGCTCTGACGATGGTTGACCATTATTCCAAATGGGTTGTCGTCGTACCAGTCAAGGACTTAACTGCTAAAACCACCGCCATGATATTCTATCGTGAGTATGTGAAGCACTACGGTTGCCCTGAAGCCGTGCTAACCGACAGAGGTCCTGCCTTTGAATCTCAATTGTTCCATGAACTTTGCAATTTTCATGAGTGTAAAAAGCTTCGCACCTTGGCCTATCATCCGCAAGGAAACGGATTGTGTGAGAGGATCAATCAAGTTTTCATAAATATGCTGAGAACAGCATCAGTCTCCAAAACGTCAGAATGGCCACAACTCCTTGATGAACTGACAGAAATTTACAACAATACTACACATTGCTCTACGGGTTATTCACCGTATTACTTGATGTTCGGTCGCCAAGGTCAGTTACCACAAGACAGAGCTCTTGGAATCCAAGTTCCAGATTCAATCAACCCTTTACCAAACGCTAATTGGGTAACTGAACACCAAAGACGTATTGAAGAGGCGAAAGAAATCGTTGAACGTCGAATGGACGAAGCTCACCAAAAGCAGGAACAACAGTACAACCTTCGCGCTAATGCCACAACCTTAGAAGTTGGTGCCAAAGTGTGGTTGAAGAAGCACCACCGTACGGACAAACTGGATGTTCTCTGGGAACAAGAGCCCTATACCATAACAGCTGTCCCATACCCTGAGTCAGACGTGTATGAGGTACAAAAACCAGGAATGGCCCCACAGACTGTACACAGGAATAGAATGAAGCCCTGTACAAAAGAGGATCTTCTGCTCTTGACTCCACCTCCTACTCCTCCTACTCAAGTTTACGCTCCTGCTTCAGTTTCTACTGTTCCAGTTCCTACTACGCCAGTTCGGTCTTCTGTTGAAGAAGCCATCAGAAACTCAGCCTTTATGATACCGGGTTGCTATCAATGGGTCCCTATGCCAGTACAAACCCCAGTACAAGTGCCAGCACCAGTTTATACTTACCCCCCGGCCTCATCTCCCATGCCAGAACCAGCAACTCATCGGCAAGCTCAAGAAGAAGAGGACGGCACCCAAGTGCTGAGGCGTTCTGAGCGTTCCAACAAAGGAACACCACCTGTCCGCTATCGTGATTATTAAACTGCTTAAACATAAACTGCTTAATATCCCTGTATATACATTTGCATAGATAGCTAGTTAGTAATATATCTACAAAAGTTCACCGTTTACCTGCTCACCTAAACCAGTGCCTTACAAATGGACAATGCATGGACGTCACTGTACAGAGACTCTATTTTCTTTTTTTTGGCGTATTTCTGAGGTTTCTATTTTTGGTTACCAAACAACGTTTAAGCATCCTACCTGACAAACTTTCGTCAAGAACTCCTTACACCCATCTTCTAATACAAGAAGAGCCTGCATTAACTGTCATTGTGTATTTTCGTGTCATGCATTTCCATGTCTAACATTTTTCCTCCTATAGGAATTACATATATCTACTGTGTGTCTTTTGTCTTTGAAGTAAACCCTCCGCCTGTTTAAGAGGTCGCCGAGGTCGGCTCATTTCTAGAAGGGGAGTGTGTAATGTCCCAGACTGGGAGTATAAACAAGGCTACGGGTAACGTAGTAACTACTAGTCTGAGTTAGTATGACATAACGCACTAAATCCATAGTCAAACCTCTTCTCATCTAGTTTCCCTACTGAGCTGTATATAGAAAGGGTTCCCTTTGGTTAGAAACAGCACCATCTAGTGGTGAAAAGGGTGTTACTACTGTTATTTTCCTACCTAGTACATATCTGCAAATTCATTGGTTACAATGTATTCTGCCTGTGATAGGCTAATGCTTGATCGTGCGTCACTTCTGCCACTCACCAGACTAACCAATGGTGAACCAGAAGGTTGAGCTACCCCTCCCACTGACCACCTTAAGTGGTGTCTGCTGGGAATCTTCCGGGTCAGTCCTAGTCAGGAGGTCCTCCTGGTTAGACCTGCACGACCTGTGTTTCCCCAGTATAGGCCCTAAAGCCTATCCTGCCTCACTACAGCCTGCATCCTATTGCCAGAGATTTGTACAGGATCTATAGCCTCTTCAGCGAGACATATATATTGAAAATCAACGTCTGCTGCAGTGTGAGTCAAGATAGAGGGATACCCCGGACTCTCACTAACCTCCTGGCTTCCATGTCAGTGACCTCTCGTAGTCCCCTTGGTCTCCAGTTTGGGCGACTCGTACAAAATCTTCAAGTCTCAGTCTCAAGTTCCATACCTGTACCCTCCGGCTGGAGATAACCTCAGGATAAGGTCTGTAATCTTCAATCTCAAGTCTGTCTACTTCCTCTCATCTCATCTAATCTAGTTAAATCTCCATCTAAAAGCATAGACTCTTTCGACTACCTACCAAGCTACAGCATTATCAAGCATTAGTCCTAAACCAGAACTGTTTCCTGCTAACCCAAATCCTGACTGCTGTCAGTGGAAACTGTCGTGTGTACTCTACTCCCGTTCCAGCAATAAAAGCTAACGTTGCCTTTGAACCTGGCTATTGGTTCTTTACTGGTAACCTGTGTGAGGAAGGCAACGGGAACATTAAAAACACCGCCTACGGGGCCACACTGGGGTCAGGTCCATAGAACCTTCGTGCCAAGCCTTACCACTCGTGACAACCATCTCCCTGCCCTAGGAGGTACTATCCCATCCTTTAAGCCCACTACACCAACACCTTGGTGAACACTCTCGGAGCAGAGGTGAGACCGAATGGAAGAGCCACAAACTGAAAATGCCGATCCCCCACCACAAAACGGAGGAACCGCTGATGAGCAGGAAAAATCGGCACGTGCAGGTACGCATCCTTGATGTCTATGGACGTCATAAAATCCCCCTGCCGAAGCGAACCGATCGCCGACCGCAGGGTCTCCATGCGAAACTTCCGAGGACGAATAAACCTGTTGAGAAACTTCAAATCCAGAATAGGACGGAAGGACCCGTCCTTTTTGGGAACCGTGAAGAGATTGGAATAAAACCCGCGCCCCACCTCTGAAGGAGGAACCGGGCAAATGACGGCCAAATCCAGAAGATTCCTTACTGCCGCCAGGAGCCCCTGCGCGGCCAAAGGATCCAAAGACACCCGAGACCTGAAGAACCTTGGAGGAGGAAGGGACTCGAACTCCAACTTGTAACCGGCCGAAACCACCTCCCGGATCCATCTGTCCGGGACCTCCTGGTCCCACACCCGGGAGAAAAGTTGCAACCGTCCCCCCACCCGAACGGGTGAGGGCGCCCCCTCATTGCTGGATGGGCTTGGCAGCCGGCTTGGGCTTGGCACCCCAGACGCGGGTGGGACGGCCACGGCCTCTGCCCCTATTCCAACTGCCGCCCCTGGGGGCCGAGGAGCCCGCACCTCTACTGGCGCCAACTCCCCGAAAGGACGGATTGAACGAGACCATCCCCCGAAAGGAACGACGAAATTTCTTGCGCTGAGGTAACTTACCTCCCTTGGCAACAGAGTCCAGCCTCTCCAAAAAAAGCCTCAAACCCAGAAAGGGCAGAGCCGTGAGCGATCTTTTAGAATTAAAATCGGCCGTCCACTGTCTCAACCACACACAGCGCCGGATAGCTACCAGCAAGGCAGTAGCCCTGCCACACATCAGCATGGCATCCTCCTGAGCGGCCAGGATAAAGGACAAAAAAGCATCACAGCGCTTAAGCCCAAGGGACTCATCACTGGTGGGCTCGAGATCCACCCCCAAGTCCCTGACAATAGACCTGACAGCAAAAGTCAAAAGAGCCGAAGCACAGACAGGCCTTAACACCGAACCCGCACATACAAAACCATGACGGGCAAGCTGATCAACCCGGCGATCCTCACCGTCCCTGAGCGAAGTCGTGTCAGGGGAATGCACGACCGCCGTGTTGGACAGTCCCAAGACCGGAGTATCTACCTCAGGGGGGACAGACCAACGCTTCATCAATTCCGCCGGAAAGGGATACTTCCTATCCCAGCTAGACGGCACACCAACAAGACGTGTAGGTTGCTCCCATTGCTTGAAGACAATTTCTTCAAAATGCTGTTGGCTGGGAAATTCCAGACGCTGCTTGGACACCCCAAAAAGCTGACCCTTGGGCCTGGGAGCAACCACCGGAGGCTCCAAATCCAAAACCTCAAACATCTGGCTCAAAATGGTAGAGGAATCGAGAGGGAGGCCATCATTCTGATCTCCCTCAGAACCCAGCAACTGCTGAACATCAGAATCTTCATCCTCAATGAGCTCACCTTCTTCACGGGGACGATCCGACCAATCCAGATCTCCCACAACTTCCTCATCTGAATCCGGCAGAGGCGGAGACAGATGCTTCCGCTTAGCTGAAGCCTTCTGAGCGGCTATAGCAGAAAACCGCTTCTCAAGGCTGGTCAAACGGGCACATACCTCAGCCTGCGAATCCCCGCCCAGGACAACGTCACACGGGGTCCGGAATAAGCGAGGGGGAGAGGGAGATGGCGCGGCTGACGAAGTGCTAGGCACCGGAGTACTGGACTGCCGTGCAATGTTCTGCTGTGCACAAGGGATACACAAAATGACATCATCTCCCTGGAGCGGAGCCCCACAACCCCCGCACACCTTGGATTGTCCCGAAGAACCATTCCCGGTATCTGTGGCAACCTCCATGTGGTGAAATTATGGTATTTGCAGAACCCAGGGATTTATGCGGTACGCGACCCGGGATGCCCCTTAATAACCTAACACTTGTCTAAGGACAGTCACAAGATCCTGACCCAGGGGAATAGCATAAGACCCTTATAAAAATACAAATAAGTGTATATATATATAAATAAATTGCAAGGACAAAAAACACCCCCCACGAGCCAGGTATATATGACCGGGAGAGCCCTGCCAGACGGGATCCCAGGATCTGAAAAACACAAAGGGAGAGAGAGACAGGCGTCAATCAGCACCATGCCAAAAAACACCGCATAATATACAAAACCCCCCTTACACCACCCCCCCCTCATTAACCAGAGCAACGGAAATGGTTAATGCCAACCAGCACCATCAAGCTGCGCCGGGGCGAGGAGGGAGGCAAGGGAGAAGGAAGGATCCGAGGGGTCACTGACATAGCCTAAGAACAGCCTACCTGGAGAGAAGAGGAACCGCGCAGCCAGCAGAAGATGGCGGCCAGCACACCGAGGACGGAGGAAGAGAGAAGCTCCGGGAGCGCGGGAGCCGAGAAGGCCCCGCCCCTCAGGCCGTCCAATCCGTGCGCGGCCCGCGCGCGCGCGACCCCGCCCCCAGGCAGCGTCAGCGTCTACCTGCGGGGACCGCAATCAGACCTCGATCACGGGGCCGGCGGTGCCACCCGCCGGCTCCCGGAGTACAGCGCCGGAGAACACAGACCCACACACTGATCAAATGTCTCCCCTGAGCAGCTGGGCAAGCAGGCTGCAGGCGCCGAATACGGCGCCCAGCCACCAGCGGGACCGCGGCGCAGCACGCCGCGAGGCCCCGCCCCCCCCGGCTCCTGAGGGGAGAAACACACACACAGCCATGGGAACAGACAGTGAAATCACAAGTAAAATCACAAAGTAAAATCACAAAGGGAAAGCGCAGCAGCACACTCACACAGCATGTGCATAGTAAAGCATGACACTGTCCCCAACGCGTCCCACACCCCGGAAGAGGCACAACACCCCAGGGCAAGGACAACCTGACCACTAACTCCTATAAAAAAAGGGGCATCCCACATCCGGATCACCACTCCGGGAATCCCGCTATGCCCCGCAATGAAGGGTCGAGCGGAGGAGCTAATCTCCTAGGCACCAATGGTGCCGGCTACCTTATTGCCCGGCCTACAGCCAAAGCTGGGAGGCTGCCATTACATAGAACACATTCAAACAAAGCCGGGCAGAAATAGACCACGGGGGGGGGGGGGGGGGGGCGGGGGGATACCCCGGCTACCTGCAAGCAGGAGACTTCTTTCTTCTGTCTTGTCGCCACCTTGCAGAGAACAACACTGGGAGGTTCTTGGGAGGTGCCGGGTGTGTGTAGACCGGGAGGGGCCTGTTGAAGTTTTTTGGAGAGGTTCTCTGCAATGCTGCCACCTAGAGGTGCGTTAACCCTAGTGTAATTATTAAGTCTGAAGTGGGGTGTGTGACATACTTAGAATAATATCATTTTAATTGCCCAACACACTATTTAAACACCAACAAATGAAACCCCATTGAAATGTATGGCTGAGCGACACTGAGCAAAAGGTAATATGTGGTGCTCCTGAACCTGCGGAACTGCCTGTAGTAATACATGTGACGCTACATGGAGCTGTTAGAGGCGCTCACCAGATTTGCTTTATTAAATGTGGTTTTACGTACAGCACCCAGCATTCACCAGGTGCTACGTGCCACTAGGTAGCATTACCTCAGTAATTTTTACATCATATCCATGTGGGCATCCCAAATATTCAACTAGGAAGAAGTAGAGAAGAATGCATGGCAAGTATTAAAGTGGTTAAGGTATGCTTTATGAATTAAAAAGAAGAATGCATTAAAGTTGTTAAGGTATGCTTTATGAATTAAAAAGAAGAATGCATTAAAGTGGTTAAGGTATGCTTTAGGAGAAGAAGAATGCATGGCATGCATGGCATACTAAGTAGTTTGGAACAGAAGAGAGTTGGCACAGAAATAAGTAAGTAATGGGCTTGCAGGACCAGGGTGTGTGAAACAGTAAAAAAAAATAGGCTTGCATATGTGTAGAATCCACCAAAAAAGCCAGTGTCTGTGTATAAATCTCACAAAAACGAAAAGTTCACGGAATTTAGGGGTTAAATGAAGGTAATTTTCCGATGGAAACTAGAAGAATCTCACCTGACATTCACATCTCACCTGACATTCACATAAAATGCGTTATAAAACACTTTAAAAACGCGATAAGTGAGAATTTCACATCAACATACACAGCCTCGTCTGTGAAATTGGCTTTGAGAGAGAATCTCAAAGCTTTCTCAATGGCTGTCACATCATCGGGAACAATACGGGACACTTCCGATGGAGGCTCTGAATGGTGTGAACGCTCCGATACTGAAGAAAGCCATGTGTAATGTTCACACGGAGAGATAAAAACGGGAAAGAATGTAGAAGGCTGTGAATCAACCCTATTGTCTCCTAAAAACTACTAAATGAATAATTTGGCAATAACGCCATTGGGTTCCTGGGCATCTAAGTGTTTGACAGACCCAGACAGACATAGCATTTAAAAGCACACCCCTTGGAACCCCAGATGTAGTCATCTGGTCATAAAAGTGCCACTAAATTTGGAGTTCTTATTAACATTTTATTTGATCCAATTTGAATCTAATTGATGGGCAACTCCTTTGCCCTGACGTCACCGTTGTCGTGGGCACGCTCCCATCCATTGTCGGCCTAACGTTCCTGTGAGTGAGCTACGCGAATCTCATTGGTCAGAGGGCCTGGCCGGTGATTGGTTGTTGTGACCCGTGACGGCGCTGACGGAGCCAGACATCCAGCCTTTTACAGCCTGTTACAGTGGTGGGCGTGGCTGACACTCAAGTGTCGGCCACGCCCACCGCTATACCAAGCCAAGTGTTCACTCTATGCTGGCGCCGCAGAGAGGAGGCGATGGGGGCAGCTGTATCTGCCGCCTTCTTGCGCTGCGGAGGAGGTGGCAGATACAGCTGCCCCCATCGCCTCCTCTCTGCAGCGCCAACATAGAGTGAACACTCGGCTTGGTATAGCGGTGAGCGTGGCCGACGCTCGAGCGTCGGCCACGCCCACCGCTGTTTAAGTCCGGGTGTCTCTGTCTACTGGCACCGTGGAGAGGTGGCAGGGACAGTGCAAGCGGTGGGGGCAGCTTCTCCCTGACACTCGCACTGTCCCTGCCACCTCTCCACGGTGCCAGCAGACAGAGACACCCGGACTTAAACAGCGGTGGGCATGGCCGACGCTCGAGCGTCGGCCACGCCCACCGCTATTCCAAGCCAGTGTGTCTGTGTGAAGACCGCGAGGACAGCGGGGAGGATTGAAAGGTGAGTTTACTTTTTTTTTTTTCTCACTTTTTACTTTTGCCTATGGAGAATGGGAGGGGGGATGGAAATGCCACACTACCTATATGGGATGGGGAGGGGGGATGAATGCCACATTACCTATATGGGATGGGGAATGGAAATGCCACATTACCTATATGGGATGGGGGGGGGTGAATGCTACATTACCTATATGGGATGGGGAGGGGAGATGAATGCCACATTACCTATATGGGATGGGGAGGGGGGGATGAATGCCACACTACCTATATGGGATGGGGAGGGGGGATGAATGCCACACTACCTATATGGGATGGGGAGGGGGGGTGAATGCCACATTACCTATATGGGATGGGGAGGAGGGTGGAAATGCCACATTACCTATATGGGATGGGGAGGGGGGATAAAGCCACACTACCTATATGGGATGGGGAGGGGGGGATGAATGCCACACTACCTATATGGGATGGGGAGGGGGGGATGGAAATGCCACACTACCTATATGGGATGGGGAGGGGGGATGAATGCCACATTACCTATATGGGATGGGGAATGGAAATGCCACACTACCTATATGGGATGGGGAGGGGGGGTGAATGCTACATTACCTATATGGGATGGGGAGGGGAGATGAATGCCACATTACCTATATGGGATGGGGAGGGGGGGATGAATGCCACACTACCAATATGGGATGGGGAGTGGGGATGAATGCCACACTACCTATATGGGATGGGGAGGGGGGGTGAATGCCACATTACCTATATGGGATGGGGAGGGGGATGGAAATGCCACATTACCTATATGGGATGGGGAGGAGGGATAAAGCCACACTACCTATATGGGATGGGGAGGGGGGATGAATGCCACATTACCTATATGGGGAGGGGGGATGAATGCTACACTACCTATATGGGATGGGGAGGGGGGGATGAATGCCATACTACCTATATGGGATGGGGAGGGGGATGAATGCTACATTACCTATATGGGATTGGGAGGGGGGATGAATGCCACACTACCTATATGGGATGGGGAGGGGGGATGTTTGCCACACTACCTATATGGGATGGGGAGGGGGAGATGAATGCCACACTACCTATATGGGAAGGGGAGGGGGGATGAATGCCACACTACCTATATGGGATGGGGTGAGAGGGATGGAAATGCCACACTACCTATATGGGGAATTGGAGGGGGGTGCCACACTGACAATATGGAGAATAGGAAGGGGGGAATACCACGCTGCCTATGGGAATGGGATAGGGGCATTCCACACTGTCTATGGGAATGGGATAGGGGCTTGCCACACTGTCTATGGGAATGGGATAGGGGCATGCCACACTGCCTATGGGAATGGGATGGGGGCATCCCGCACTGCCTATGGGAGGGGAGAATGCCACACTGCCCATTAGGAATGGGATGGGGGATGCCACACTGCCCATGGGGAATGGGATGGGGGGGAACGCCACACTGCCTGTAATGGGTAATGGGGTGTTTTAGCACAACATTTAGCTTAGAATATTTTTTTTTCTTATTTTTTTCCTCCAAATCCTGGGTGCGTCTTATGGGCAAGTGCGTCTTATAGGGCGAAAAATGCGGTATATATATATATATATATATATATATATATATATATATATATATTTTTTTTTTTTTTTTTTTTATATTTTTTTTTAGAAGTAAGTAATGGGCTTGCAGGACCAGGGTGTGTGAAACACAAAAACAAAAACGAAAAGTTCACGGAATTTAGGGGTTAAATGAAGGTAATTTTCCGATGGAAACTAGAAGAATCTTACCTGACATTCACACATCTCACCTGACATTCACACAAAATGCGTTAAAAAACACTTTAAAAACGCGATAAGTGAGAATTTCACATCAACATACACAGCCTCGTCTGTGAAATTGGCTTTGAGAGAGAATCTCAAAGCTTTCTCAATGGCTGTCACATCATCGGGAACAATACGGGACACTTCCGATGGAGGCTCTGAATGGTGTGAACGCTCCGATACTGAAGAAAGCCATGTGTAATGTTCACACGGAGAGATAAAAACGGGAAAGAATGTAGAAGGCTGTGAATCAACCCTATTGTCTCCTAAAAACTACTAAATGAATAATTTGGCAATAACGCCATTGGGTTCCTGGGCATCTAAGTGTTTGACAGACAGGCATAGCATTTAAAAGCACACCCCTTGGAACCCCAGATGTAGTCATCTGGTCATAAAAGTGCCACTAAATTTGGAGTTCTTATTAACATTTTATTTGATCCAATTTGAATCTAATTGATGGGCAACTCCTTTGCCCTGACGTCACCGTTGTCGTGGGCACGTTCCCATCCATTGTCGGCCTAACGTTCCTGTGAGTGAGCTACGCGAATCTCATTGGTCTGAGGGCCTGGCCGGTGATTGGTTGTTGTGACCCGTGACGGCGCTGACGTCACCCACCTGGACAGACGCTGCGGCCCCTCATTGTGGGCTGGCTTCAGGCATGCAAGGTAAGCGTTTATTATTTTATTATATATACGAGCATTTACGTGTGACCTTTTATCTATGACTAAGGGCTGACAAAATACCCGAAACGCGTCAGAAGGTCTTGTACATTTTTTTGCCACTCTGTGTAGTGCGGACCCACTCTTTTGTCAGGTGGTATAATGTTCATGTCAGAATGAATATAATATTTGATATGCACAGGTTACAGGATCCTGCACAAGTTTTCCCCCAATGGCTGATTTGTCACTTGAGGGGCTGACTTGTCACTTAATGGGGTATAATAGGAGAAACTCATCATTCCTTTTGGGACCAGATATATTTTTCTCATTTGTTTACTTACATTACTTTTGCTCTGTCATAAGCTTTTGCTTATGCTAATTTTATGGATGAGTTTATGGATAATTTCCAATATCCTATTTACTGTTCTTACACATGTGAATGAAGACAACCATTTTCTTTATTTTTACCCTTAGGTTCCTCATGACTTGAACTAAATAGTTGTCAGTATGATTATTGTGTGTGAGCACCATATGACAGTGGATAGGGTTGACAGTGGTGGGGTCAACAGCTTTTGATCATGCACTCTATTGCAGGTACACTTAATTGATTCTCTTGACTGGCATAATTGTGAGTGGGACCTCCAAGAACAATTGATTTGTGAATGAAATCAGAAAGGGGGTAGTTCTGAATTTTAGTTCCAGGGGTGGTGGCAACAATTGTCTAAGCGTTTAATTGTTTGGGGAATTCTGCATGATAGGGTGTCTGCAACAGTACCCTTATAACCTGATCTTGTGATGAAAATCATGAAAGGTAAAAGTAGTTGGCGTTGGTCCAGAAATTGCTCGTAAAAACCCTAAATCAACTAGTGCCAAAACAACAACTCACAACACAAGGAGAGACAACTCACATGATCAAAAAAAATTTCATCGCAAGAAGACAAAGCAAAAACCTGACAAAACCCCTAACCCATCCCCACTGTGTTCAGAAATTAAAATTCAGTTCTCACTAATTTGTATAACATTGATATTTCCAGCTGTACTTTGTCAGAAGTCAACCAGGAAGTTTCAGTTTACATGGGTTACAGAATAAAAAGGTTAGCCATCACTAGAGGACATACATCACTAGCTAAAGATTACAGTGGGTGCCACAGGATATGGCGCCTGATGCTGTTTTACCAATGATGTGGTGGATGGAATTGCAGACATCATTTGCACACAACACTTAATTAGGTAGAAGTATTAACAAATATGTAACATATTACAGAATGACCTAAACAAATGCAGAATTGCTTGTATCTGCCAAGTACAAAAGTTGTATAAGGAATTTCTTTTGAGTAGAACTAGAGATGAGCGAACTTTTGAAAAATTCGATTTGACTGTTCGCCGAATTTTCACACAAAAAATTGTTTCGACCCGAATTTATTCGTGGCGAATCGCTATTAAAAATGGCTATTTCTGAGCCTCCTAGAGCCTCAATAGGGTTGTAAACCATTCTGCCTTGCTGTAACACGCATATGGCCTGATGCAGAGCCTCCCCCGATCTGAGCTTATTTTGTTCCGTTTTTCCTATGGCCCGTTTTGCTTACATTTGTCCCGGGGTTAAAATGTGATTCAGAGCCGCCGTTGGGGGAACTCCGTTAATGCTCCGTTTCTGTGTCTTCAATCGGGAAGGGTTTTTTCCCCCTCTCGGGGGCATGCTATTTCGTCGTGGCTTCCGTTCCCGTTCACACGGACGATCCGTTTTTGCCTCATTTTTAATGGGTTTCCAAACGTACCTTCTTGACATCCGTTTCCGTTTTCACCACTATTTTGATGTTTGGGACAAGTATACTTACATATTTCTTCTTCTGCCTTGTCTATAATGCTTACCTTAATCTCTGTTTCTTCTTCTTCCTTGTCTATAATGCTTACCTTAATCTCTGTTTCTTCTTCTGCCTTGTCTATAATGCTTACCTTAATCTCTGTTTCTTCTTCTTCCTTGTCTATAATGCTTACCTTAATCTCTGTTTCTTCTTCTGCCTTGTCTATAATGCTTACCTTAATCTCTGTTTCTTCTTCTGCCTTGTCTATAATGCTTACCTTAATCTCTGTTTCTTCTTCTGCCTTGTCTATAATGCTTACCTTAATCTCTGTTTCTTCTTCTGCCTTGTCTATAATGCTTACCTTAATCTCTGTTTCTTCTTCTTCCTTGTCTATAATGCTTACCTTAATCTCTGTTTCTTCTTCTGCCTTGTCTATAATGCTTACCTTAATCTCTGTTTCTTCTTCTGCCTTGTCTATAATGCTTACCTTAATCTCTGTTTCTTCTTCTGCCTTGTCTATAATGCTTACCTTAATCTCTGTTTCTTCTTCTGCCTTGTCTATAATGCTTACCTTAATCTCTGTTTCTTCTTCTTCCTTGTCTATAATGCTTACCGTAATCTCTTTTCTTATTCTGTGTTTTCTTCTCCTTCTTCTTTCTATTCCTTGTCCCATATACTTACCTTTTGGGACATGTAACAGTATGTTTATGTTATGATCACGTACATTGGCAGGAAATTAAACACACCATACTTTTTGTTTTTGGTTATTTTTCTGGAAAATTTTTATGGGGAGAATTTTTTTTAATTTGTGGCAAATATAAAAACCAACAATTTAAAAGTTTGGAAAAACATAGGTGTCTCCTTTAAAAAAGTTGCCGTTGTCTTTGATCTGTGAAAGAAAAACATCATCTTTTTTTTGGTTGTTTTTTTTGGGTGGACATGAGTTTAAACTATTTTTACAATAAATAACTATAACTTACATTGCTTTTGGGCAACAAGGCGTCTGGGGCGCAGCCTCCTCCCTGGGTCCAGCAGTACGTCCGGCTCTGAATCTGTTTGGATCCAAAACACAAGTATATTAGTTACTCTTTGTGCCTCCTGAATGTCAGATTAGGTTATGCTTCGAGGCATCAAATCACTCACCTTCCCCAGCCACCTCTTCAGGTTCTGCACCTCCCTCCACTATCCCTTGGGATGGGCCTGCGACGTCAGAATCTACATAGAACAATAGTGCACATTAGTCTATCCCCTCGATTCAAAGAGCCAAAGTTAATTGATTTCGTATCGAGAATCGTAAGTTTGGGTGGGTGTTTGTCATTTTTTCTTGTTTTTTTGCCCATTTCGTATTCGCATGATCGTTCGCGCATAGACGTATATGAACATACGCATTTCGTACGAGAATCGTATAATTTGCGTTAGTTCGTGTGTTTTTCCCGTCCAAATCGTATTATTTGCGTCCGATCCTATTTTTTACGTCCTTCACATGGGCTTGCGACCAATTCAGAGAGGTGATTGCTAATTGTTTGGAAGCCCATTAAAGAGCTGCTTTACGAAATGTTTGCCGGCAGCTATTTGGCCTCGGGAGTAGGATGGAGCGGAGCGAGTTTGTGGCACATCAAGGGCTTATGCTTTTTGGCATTGAGTTGATCGAGATGTCTGAGAGCAGATTGCCCCTGCGTCGTCGCATGAACATCGATAGCATGAATGATGTTGAGCTGTTCGAGCTGACCAGGCTTAATCGCGCTTCCCTCCATAAATTATATAGTGAGCTGCGGCCATGGTTAGCCCGCACCACAAGGAAGGGGCATGCAATTTCAGGTATGACCAAGATGCTTGGCTGCCTGCAATTTTTGGCGAACGGCTCGTTCCAGAGGCTGGGTGCCCTCTCCGTGGGGATGTCACAGCCTACGCTGAGCCGCGCACTCTCTAAATTTTTGGAAGGCATGGCTGCCATAACTCCAAAATATATTTATTTTCCGGATGATATGGCAGCCAGAAACGCCATTAAGCTTGGGTTTTATAATGTGGCCGACATGCCCAACGTTATTGGTGCTATTGACTGCACACATGTGGCACTCGTACCTAGGGCAGCCGACGAGTATATATATAGGTATTGAGATTGGTTATTATGTTGGCCAACGTGTCATGTAACCTGTTTTCCTTTGCGGCAGCATATTTGTTTATCCCTCATTTGTGTAGCTGCTTTATCTAGGCTTTTCATTAGTATTTCCCAATAGAGTGCAGACATGTTTTGTTGTTATTTTTTTATTTTGGGTCAAATATCAATTACCCTTTTTGTATGTTTTTGCCTTAAGGAATCGTAAAATGGGACACTCCCTTAATGTCCAGGCCGTGGTTGGTCCGGACATGCGGTTTATGAGTGTCCTTGCCGGCTACCCAGGATCGTCCCACGACTCCTATATCCTCAGGCGATCTGGGTTGTTTCGGAGATTTGAGGCAGGTGAATTTTCGGGGGCATGGCTGCTTGGTAAGTGTGTCCTATTTGTGTGTTATTAAATGTTGCATTAATCTTGTATTTGTTGATATGTTAGTATTTGAATTCTTTACATAAGCCTCAACCTGCCTTTTTCTTGGGTCATATATTATGAACTTCCAAAAAAAATGCTTGCCTCGCTTTGTCCTTCAGAATGTTTTCCCTTTAGTTAGGATGTCTGTAAGTTCCTTGTCCCTAAATATATTGGTTTTGAGTTTATACCCAAGGATCTTTGAGCTTTGGCTCCTTTTGTACTATTGGTCTTTAAATGTCAAAGTGGACTTAAACTGCATACATTGTAGTTTCCAGATAAATGTGGATAGCCCCTCAGCAGCATCCTAATTGTAACATGTTTGAAAAATAAAAATATATTTAAATTCCAAATACCCTTGGGCGTGCAGATGTTTGTTAATTAATTGGTATATTGAAGTGCCATTTTTAATTAGGTAATCCATTAGTGGAAAGATTTATTTGGCTAATGTGCCCTGTTTTTTTTTTGGGCCACTTTACCTTACATCATTATGATATATGTTAAATTTTTGGTGTTTGTTGTGTTGCCTTTTTAATTTTGATTACATTTAATTCTCTGTTTAAGGTGATTCCGGGTACCCACTTCTACCCTGGCTCATGACGCCTGTGCTGCGGCCCCAGGATGCCTCTCAGGAAGCGTACAACCGTGCGCATCGCAAGACCCGGGCTGTTGTGGAGAGGGCCTTTGGGCTGCTGAAGACACGTTTTCGTTGCCTTGACCATACTGGGGGCGCCCTGCAATATGATCCCAAGAAAGTGATCGACATTATCATGGCATGTGCTGTTTTGCACAATTTTGCCATCCTGGAACGTGTCCCACGTTATGTGGACAGCCTGCCCTCTTCAGCCGTAGAGGATGAAGTCGAGAATTTTGTGGGCCCACCCAGTGAGTCTGGCCAATCTGTAAGAGCCAACCTGATCTTGCAGCATTTTACTTAATTTTTTTCCCTGTCTCAACATTCTGTGTGTCTGTGTTATCCTTTTTGTTAAATATGTTGTTTTGCCGTAATGTGGCATTACCTCAAAGTAAAACATTTTGACCTTAATTGTTGCCTAATGTATTTCATGTAGTTTCCTTAGCTTTAGATTTGCATTGTTACACCTCTTCCAACCAAAATTATCTGGTTTAGCCCAAGCTGTTTAAAATGTGTTCCCACTAAAAACGCCACAAGTATTGTAAGTGAGATTTTTTTTTTACTTCGAAAAGGAAAAATTATAGTGCTTAACAGAAAACATTCCACATACATCTGTGGTTACAAATGGATAACATTACAAAAAAAACATCGAGCACATCTACACCTGGAAGTGAGTGGCACAACCAAACAAGGACACCCAGTCCAAAGGCCAGCCTAGTCCAGTCATTAATATTGCCTGTGCCCAGGGATATTTGGGCATGGCCATAATGTCACACAAACATGTCTGCAAACAGGAGGAGCACCAACCAAATCCATATTTAAAGCCATAAGTGGCCAGATACCCTCCACATAGACCTATGGCATTGGCTAGTGGCCTTAAGCATTACTCTAAGGAGCTATATGGGAGCAAATACAAAACACAACCTGCATGAGCAACACAAAATGGATTGTTTGAAACCTCAAAGGACAAGTAAATACAGTGGGGGTTAAGAGAAAAGATGTCCCACACACCCATGGCTTAATAGGGTGGCTGCCCATAATAACCAGGTGGAGGTCCAGGTGGAGGTCCATGTGAATGGGACCTAGCCTGGGCCATGGCAGCATTGTGAATTTGAAACTGCTCCACAATGTTTCTCTGCATATTGGTCATCTCAGCCATGGCTGACTGGATGCCATTACTTGCATTGACCACGTTGCTGTTGAGGGTACGCAACTCCGCGAGGATGCCCTGTAGACTGGTATGGATGTTGACCATGTCGGCATGCCTTTGCTCACGCTCTGTAACGAGCTGTGCCTCATAAGAGTCCCTTTGTTGGGTCCATAATTGAAGCAGGGCACTCTGCCTCCCCTGGGAAATTGTGGGGCGGCGTAATGGAGTCCGCCGCACAATTACCCTGGCTCTTGGGCGTGCCCTGCCGCGTGGTGTCGTCCCCTCAACAGCAACAGGCCTGCTTTGCAAATCCTCAGCAGCAGAGTGAACACTGGGGACTGTAGTGTCAGTCTCCCCATGTGCATGCACAATGGATGGAGATTCACTCTGCTGCTGAGGATTGGCCAGAGAAACATTATGGAGCAGTTCCAAATTGGGACCCAGGGGGAGGTCATCCGACGTGCCCTGCATGGAGACATCATCATCTTCCTCCATGTCCTGGATCTCTTCCATGAGTGTGCGGGTCTGTAGGGACATATAAAAAAAAAAGTGTAAGTTGGCGTCCAAATTTGGGATTCCAACAGTTTAACACATTCTTAAGCACTTGGTAGTATTTATGGTACTAAATTAACTTACCGGAAATCTCTGATCTGGGCTCCTATGCTGTACGGACCTGGTAGGCATAACCAAACTGGGGGGTGAGTTTACCCTTGCTGAGGGATCATGCTGGGCTGAAGAAGAGAAAAACAAACCACGTAAACACACACATAACCATTTTTGGGCTAGGTAATCATATAAAGCTCTATTTGTAATATTAATCAACTCTAGAGCAATGGGGACATTTGTTCAAAGACACGCAAGTTTAGATAGGTGCAATGGCTCGCGAAAACTGCTAACTGACCTCAGTTCTAAGTCAGGAAGTGTACCCAGTCAGCATACAACTTTCAACGCACATTTATGGATTTAGACTACCATTCGCTAGGTCCGGGGTACTCAAACAATTGTTGGAAAGGTCCATGTAAAGGTATGTGGTGAGAGGTGAATGTCTGGCCATGGGGCTGACGCAGGGGGTGTCTAGTTAGAAATAAACACACTGGTGGAGGGGCTGGAGATTTCCAAGTGCAAACTAATAAAGGCTGCTTGCCCTTGCTGGGCTGGATGGGGCAGAGCTGAGGGGACAGGGATTGGATGGCTAAAGGGGGGAGTTAACGTATTGATGGTGATGGGATGGATGGAGCAAATCTGTTACAAATGTATGGGGCTTATGTGGGGGGGGGGCATGTTTGGACTGTGGCAGATGGGCCAGAGCAGGGGCAGCGGGACACGATTGTGCCAAGAGAAAGTTTTACCAAGTTACTGTGTACCTTGCAATGCCACTTCCTGTGCAGTACTTCATATTGCAATGCTATGTTTCAGGGAGCCATGACATTGGGCAGGAGAACAACCACTACATCGCCGATCAAGGGGGCAGCTCTGAGCACGTCAACACAGAAGTAACTGAGTGCAGGGCTGTCTGGGCAGGGGTCCTGGAATCTGGTGCCAAGGTCCGCATTGGGACCCCGGGCCGCCAGTTGAGTCTCGCTGCTCTAGGTCAGATATGTTTGGGGGTGGCTAATTACATTGTTAACTCAAACACAACTCACACAACAAAAAGGCAACCCATACATAATGATGTGTGTTTTGTGATTGATTCCAAATATATCACTTTTCTGGAGAAACTTCATGACTTTACCAATCCAATTGGAAATTTGATCTTTGCCATAATGGATGTGGGCCTAAATGTGTGATTCCCAGGGACCAAAAGAGGACACAAACAGGCACAGTAGTGCGAGGCCAAGCAAGGCAAACCATAGGGGCATCCCGTTATCTTGTTACTAGTGAACTGTAGATTATTTAGCAAACAGGCAAACATGCAGATTTAAGAGTACTCACCGTGGGTACGGGTCGGTGAGTCTGTGTCCCTTAGACCAGCATGTCCACCGACCGCGACCGGATGGAGAAGTCCCAGCACAATCTCCTCAGCAGGGGTAAACTCCAATTTAGAAGGAAAGCCACCTCCAGTTTTCAGGCTGAAAAGAGAAAATCGTTTGGTACTCAGAAAAGGTGCATACAGTACATCCTAAACATTATATTTGGAGAAAACATTTATTTACCTGTAATTATGCCTTTTAATTTCTTTTTGCCGTACAGCATACTTCAGATCAGAGATTTTCTTCTGAATTTGGGACACATCTTTCCTCTCTTCCCCCGCTGCATTTACTTGTCGTAGGATGGTTTCAAACAATTCCATCTTGCGCTGCTTTGTGGTGTGTTTTGATTTGCTCCCATAGAGCTCGTCATAGTATAATGTAAGGCCACTAGCCAATGCCATATTTTGGTCATGGGAGAATCTCCCACTCAACTGGCCGCGGCGCAATGTGCGGCCAGATGGTTGGCTTGGCTGCTCCTCCATGTGTGCAGACACATGTGGTGACATTATGGCCTGAGGCTGGGTAGGGGAATGGCCGGATTGGTGGCTTCCCAATGACTGGACTGGACTGGCCAAGGGACTGGGTGTTCTGGCGTGGCTGGCCACCGAACTTCCAGGTGTAGATGTGGTCATGGTTGCAATTCTGGGCCCTCTTGGGGGGCTATGTTCCCGGCTGGTGCCAGGTCGGGGGCTCTGTTCCCGGCTGGTGCCAGGTCGGGGGCTTCTGGCCCTGGATGGGGTTCGGCGGGCCCTGTAGGGGCTTCTGGCCCTGGATGGGGTTCGGCGGGCCCTGTAGGGGCTTCTGGCCCTGGATGGGGTTCGGCGGCCTCTAGCTGGGCTTCTGGCCCTGGATGGGGTTCGGCGGCCTCTGGCTGGGCTTCTGGCCCTGGATGGGGTTCGGCGGCCTCTGGCTGGGCTTCTGGCCCTGGATGGGGTTCGGCGGCCTCTGGCTGGGCTTCTGGCCCTGGATGGGGTTCGGCGGCCTCTGGCTGGGCTTCTGGCCCTGGATGGGGTTCGGCGGCCTCTGGCTGGGCTTCTGGCCCTGGATGGGGTTCGGCGGCCTCTAGCTGGGCTTCTGGCCCTGGATGGGGTTCGGCGGCCTCTGGCTGGGCTTCTGGCCCTGGATGGGGTTCGGCGGCCTCTGGCTGGGCTTCTGGCCCTGGATGGGGTTCGGCGGCCTCTGGCTGGGCTTCTGGCCCTGGATGGGGTTCGGCGGCCTCTGGCTGGGCTTCTGGCCCTGGATGGGGTTCGGCGGCCTCTGCCTGGGCTTCTGGCCCTGGATGGGGTTCGGCGGCCTCTAGCTGGGCTTCTGGCCCTGGATGGGGTTCGGCGGCCTCTGGCTGGGCTTCTGGCCCTGGATGGGGTTCGGCGGCCTCTGGCTGGGCTTCTGGCCCTGGATGGGATTCTGCGGGCCCTGGATGGGCTTCTGGCCCTGGATGGGGTTCGGGCCCTGCTGCGGGGCCTGGGTTGCCGAACTGCCCTACTTGAAGCCATGGCCGGTGTGGGCTCCCTTGTGCCGCCTCTTCTGGGGGCAGAGGTGGTGGGTGCTGCAGTTGGCTGCTTTTTGGCTGCAGGGGCACGTGGCTTGGGGCCCCTTTTTTGGGTTCCTGAGGGTCCAGGGTCCCTTGGTGGGGCCGAGGTGGTAGTCTTGCCTCTCAGCTTTCTCCTACCTTGCTGGGACCTTGTTGTTGGGCCCTCCGCGGTCTTGCTTTGCTGGGGTCGCTTGCTCATAGGCTTTTTAGGTGCCATCTTACACAAATGCTCAAAGAGAATGACCTTTGGGTGCAGGGACCTTTAAATAATGAGCCCAGCGTGTGACGCCTATGCGCACGACTACGCGCTCGTACGAACGTACGTTCGAGCGGAACCAGGAAACCGCTGGGGTTTCACTTATCTGCTGCCTTGAAGAAGCATAAAGATGGCGCCCACTATCTTCACCCGTCAACAGGAAGAGATCCTCATGCTGGTAAGTGGCTGCCTGTGCATTTTAATCTAATAGTCAATGATGGCCTAAATGTAAATGATGCGTTTGGAACTAGTTTGGGGTCTCTTAATGTTTAATCACTGGCTCCTCACACTTCATCCTCAAGGGCCGAGCCTGGCCACGTTTTCACCTGTCTATGCTGATGTCCTAATTCGGCCAATTGCTCCGGCTTAGCAACAGTTAATTAACCTGTGGAGTAGCGGGGCTAGCTGGCAAACCTGGCCTGTCTCGGACCTTGATGCGGATGTTTGAGGAACACTGTTTTCCTAAGCCATAAAAACACAACGGGAAGCCACACACGTGGTCCAAAAGCCTAAGCATTAGCCTACATCTTGGATGTTTAAACCATCCTAACATGCCATAGATGCAGGTGGGCTGATTCTTGATGTTGGCTATTATCTGTATGTACATGGTGTGTGATACATATAACATAAGACCAGACTCTCATTCACAGTCAACATCCTCTTTAAGGCACTCCCCAAAAATGGCTGCCACTCGAAATGTGTGTGTTAATGACATGAAATTCTCAACTTGTCATGCAACACATATGTGTGTGTGTGTAAAAGTAAAATCTCTGTGTCCATTATGTTTTTCAGATCATGCTTCAGCGCCGGTATGACTTCGCGCCCAATGTGTGCGAGAAAAGGGACATCGCCCGGGAGATCATCGCGGAGATACACCGTGTGACTAGCACCACCTTCACTCACACCCAGATAATGCAGCATTGGTCGGACCTGAAACGTCTGCACATGCCCCGGGTGCGGAGGTTTTTTGGAATCCATTTCCCAAGTAAGTACAAAGCAATTGCATGGTATATGTTCCAAATGTATAAGTTATGCCTTTATTTATAATGACTTTTCTTTGGTAGTGTTGGAAATGGATTTCAGAATTCGCCGCACCCGGAGGCGTACAGGCCGACCAGTGCTGCATGAGTCTGCATCTGTGAGTGAAGGTGGTGGATCTCCCGGGCGACGGACCTACCCCTCCTCTGTGGCCTCCTCAGACCAGCCCCTGGACCTTACCACAGAGGAGGGGCCAAACCGCGTGGGCGTGGAGTCATACCTGGCCAGGCATGGGGAAGGCTCTGGTATGTCACTCTTCATGTATAGGCACAAAGATATACATGGCAGGCCAAAAACTAAGTTATCCTTTATTATGTATTTGTAGAAGCTTCTGGTGCGGGTGAAATAGTGGAGGAGGAGGCAGCAGAGATGCTGGAAGTCGATCCTGGCGAAGGTGAGTGATGTCAGCCAGACTGGGAGCCAGATATGTGGGGAATAGTGACTCTCTACAAGTACTAACCAAATGTCACATGTTTCTCCAGGGACTTCTTCACAGCAGAGCCAGGACCAAGGGCAGCCTGTTGGCCCCAACCAGCCATCTGTCGGCCACCAACTCCGTAAGTCTCCATGCCATTATTCATATTAATGTTTGGTTAGCTAATAACACACACATAACTAAAGGCGTAGCCAATGTGTAGTTCACACTTTCATGTGGGCACTTCGTTAGCTTAAAGAGGACCCTAACTTGTATTAAGAAACAAAGAATTAGCCATCACACTGTACCTACAGATTAGAAACATGGAAAAACACCCTTCACCCATCTAATGCATGTTATTAGACTGAACCAAACCAATATTGGGGAATATGGAATGCGCAATATTTACAGGCAGCATGGGATACAGATTGAAAAAAGGAAGGTGCTGCCATGCATTGTGTGAGTGATGACCTTTCCCTCAACCCAGCTATGCTCGGGATTCCCAACGCACCACTGTAACCTACTCCCCTGTACTTTATCCAACTCTCCACTCCTCATTAAGTGTTATGCTTCAGAGTCCAGATGGCGGCGCTGTAATCCCAAAAAAACCCAAATTAACTTTGAGCTGGTGCAGAATCATTTGTGAATAGTTATTGGTTTTCATTAAATAATGTGGACGGTCCGGTTTAAGGAGTTTAAAGACTTACCTGTGGGAAATGCATTAACTGTATCCCTTGGAAGAATGACATATGTCATGCATTTACATGTATTTGATTAACCCTAAATCTATTTCCAGCATACAAACCGGTCTGGGACTCCTATTTATGTTTCTTTCTCTATTGGTTACAGGGATGATACCCCAAACATTGGCGGGCAAAAAAAAAAGAATTAAGGAGTTGGTGGCCGAGCTGCTGGCCATACAGGCGACGTTGGGGCCAACAGATGAAGAAGAGGATGATGAATAGTGCCCTTGGTCCTGGCTCCTTTGTTTAACTTGTTTTTAAAGTTTTTACAATTTAAAAAAGGGTTTTATGGTTTGTTTAAAAAACCAAAAAATATGTTTTTTAAAAAAACACAAAAAAAAAAAAAAAAACGTGTTTTACTGTTATAAAAAAAAAAGACATTTATATGTGTTTTACCGAGACCAAAAAAAAAAAAATAAGTTTTTAAAAAAACAACCAAAAAAAAAAAAATGTTTTGAAAATTAGTAAAAACAAAACAAAGGAAATAATTTAAATAAATTAGATTTTAAGCCTTCCTAAATGTGTCTTTTCTAATACGCACACACCCAAAAAATTACACAAACCAGAAACAACACGCTTAGAAACATATAGACATATGTACATTATGTGATTTTCTTACGTTTTAGGGACCGAGAAATGAAGTTGGATGCAAGCGCTAAGGGGTTTAGGTAAGTTTGAGGGACCGAGAAATGAAGTTGGATGCAGCCGCTAAGGGGTTTAGGTAAGTTTGAGGGACCGAGAAATGAAGTTGGATGCAGCCGCTAAGGGGTTTAGGTAAGTTTGAGGGACCGAGAAATGAAGTTGGATGCAAGCGCTAAGGGGTTTAGGTAAGTTTGAGGGACCGAGAAATGAAGTTGGATGCAGCCGCTAAGGGGTTTAGGTAAGTTTGAGGGACCGAGAAATGAAGTTGGATGCAGCCGCTAAGGGGTTTAGGTAAGTTTGAGGGACCGAGAAATGAAGTTGGATGCAAGCGCTAAGGGGTTTAGGTAAGTTTGAGGGACCGAGAAATGAAGTTGGATGCAGCCGCTAAGGGGTTTAGGTAAGTTTGAGGGACCGAGAAATGAAGTTGGATGCAGCCGCGAAGGGGTTTAGGTAAGTTTGAGGGACCGAGAAATGAAGTTGGATGCAGCCGCTAAGGGGTTTAGGTAAGTTTGAGGGACCGAGAAATGAAGTTGGATGCAAGCGCTAAGGGGTTTAGGTAAGTTTGAGGGACCGAGAAATGAAGTTGGATGCAGCCGCTAAGGGGTTTAGGTAAGTTTGAGGGACCGAGAAATGAAGTTGGATGCAGCCGCGAAGGGGTTTAGGTAAGTTTGAGGGACCGAGAAATGAAGTTGGATGCAGCCGCTAAGGGGTTTAGGTAAGTTTGAGGGACCGAGAAATGAAGTTGGATGCAAGCGCTAAGGGGTTTAGGTAAGTTTGAGGGACCGAGAAATGAAGTTGGATGCAGCCGCTAAGGGGTTTAGGTAAGTTTGAGGGACCGAGAAATGAAGTTGGATGCAAGCGCTAAGGGGTTTAGGTAAGTTTGAGGGACCGAGAAATGAAGTTGGATGCAGCCGCTAAGGGGTTTAGGTAAGTTTGAGGGACCGATAAATGAAGTTGGATGCAAGCGCTAAGAGGTTTAGGTAAGTTTCTGGTTGAGGGTGCGCATGCGCAAGATCTTATAAACATACGAACGCACGAATCTAAGAGGCCAAAAACCAATGAAAGCCAGAGGCAAACGCAAGTAATTGGAAGAGGTTGACGATGGAAGCAGCCGAAAAAACAGGCTGCCGCCGCAACAGGTGAGCACATGAACGTGATTTTTACGATTGGCAACTGACTGAGGCAAGTTCGGGAGATATCATACGAACGGACGTATATTTTAGGATAGAAACGTATTTGCTTATTGAATCAATCGCAAGTTCATACGAACTCACGAGCGGACGGGAAAAATAGGATGATCGTGAGCCAAATCCAAGCTGTTACATGTTTCTTTGAATCAACCCATTAGTCTTTCTTGCATGTATCAGGACATATGTTGAAACCAATAATTAAGCTGTCCCTGCACCACCCTTCAAATAAAGATTACAACAAGATTAGTGTGCAAAAAAATGGTGTCCCAAGGCAGGCAATTTAAATTTGCAAACAAATATGGTGTGGGGCCCAGTACCCCACAGAAACGGACACCAATAAATTGCACCACCTATCTATGTATTCAAAATTCAATCAAGGCATGTAACAATAATATATATTTCAAATTGTAAATTTGTTTATTTACATCATGATTAAAATAGAGCTCATCCAACAATTACTAAAAACCATAATTATTCAACGGGAAAAATCTCAAGCCAGAAAAAAGTGCCGTTGTGCATATAATAATACAAATACAAATATATATATATGTGTAAACCAGTGATATGAATCAATACAAACAATCAAACAACCTCTAATCAAAAAATAACTGTGAAAAACGACACAGTGTTAATTAAGACAATATGTGTATACCATGAACTGACATGTGAAAAATATGCACCTAAACTAATCCAAAGACTAACCCCAAAGTTAATCCTAAAGTGTAAGAAAATATATATAAAGATTTCTATCACCAAATTATCTGGCTGGATATCCCGCTGTGTCCTGGTGCCCCTTTACCTTATCAGGACATATGTTATTTGGATAGTCTTACCGGAGTTGCTGCTCAGTGAAGCTAGACTCCCTGTCGTGCGATTCCCCCCCCTCCCTGCATACTGAGGTCTAAGGGGCCCTCATACTCACTGGTAGAGGAGGGGGTGGGCGTTGGCACTGGCGGTGGGCCACCTATACCTTCCCCAGATTCGTCCAACACTGGGCTGCGGGCTCTTTTCCGGGAGGGGCGGCAACGCATATGCCATTCATTAGCTGAAACATAAACACAATCATAAAAACAGGCCCAGTCAAGGCCAGTGTGAATCTTGCATGTCAAGTTGCCACACTTACATGGAAAATGTTTGGCAAATTACCGCCTCACCCGGGGCATATGCCTCCTCTTTAAGTCAGACCAGTGTTGGCCGATCTGGGTGAAGGTATAGGTGGTACCCGAAATGCGGGCAATCGCGTCCACCACCGCCAGCACCAACGTCCTCTTCTCGAAATCGCACGACAGGAAATCGTATCGATTCCTCAGCAGCATCTGTTTTGAAAAAACACAATGGTACCCCATTAGTCACACAAAAACATGTCCAAGTCTCATGCCCTACCTAAAGTCACTTTCTGCCCCTCATTCCTACTTACATGGGCCTAGTTCTACAATCTGCATGTAGGCTAGTTTGATGTTGCGCACATGTTTAAAAGTAAGGTGGTCTAGTAGTTTACTTTAACAAGTCAGTTGATCCTCATTAATCTTGCCCTGCCATAGCTATTTTTTTAAAGCGCCTTGTGCGCACACATAAACAAGCGCTCGCCTACTCACATCCATGATAAGGTCGTCCTGCTCCGCTGTGTAAATAGCTGGCGACATTTTTTTAGGGGTTCCGGATATGGCTATGACGTTCCCCCGCGGTGACGTGCGTGCGCGCACGCAGGCACACACACTGCTGAACACGCCCACACGGTAAAAATATTTAAAGGTCAATGCACTCAGCTCTGTGTTGGATACCATATCATTATGGCCAGACCAAAAGGGAGCCGTAAGACCCACAAAAGCCCAGAGGCACATACTAGCCTCTCAGATCCAGCACACAAAAAACATCACAAGAACAGCCACAAGAGCCAGGAGGGACATGCACCTACTAAAAGGGTGGATAAGCCACACACACAGGTAGCTCACCCAAAACGCAGGAGCAAGGAGCCCTTGCCACATTCGCCAGCACCTGCTAAATCAGCCAGGCCTCACAAGGGACCCAAATCTGTTAAAAGCCTGCAGCCTGCACCTCCTCCACACACAAAGCATGCCCAAAAAACAAGACACACCAGCAAGGGGAAGCGTAGGTCCCAAACCTCCACCCCACCCAGGCCACCCACCCCTCCTCCGCAACACTCTGTGTCACAAAGTACCACTACCACAGATTCACTAGAGAGCTCAACAGGTGAAAGCTCCACAGGCACCCAGCCATTAACACAGAGCAGCACCCACACTCCATCACACTCACCCATAAGCCCAAGAACCCAACACGACTCCCCAGACAGCCAGTCAACTATTTCATCTGATGCAGGGGACACCACACACCCATGTGGCCGTCAGCTACGCCGTGGCTCACTTACAGCCCGTTTTTTGTGATGCCCAAAGCATGGCTGTAACCACTGGTGTCTGTGAGCACTATGATTCCCTATTTGGCCGTTATTCAAAAAGCACCACAAAGCAGGCAAAGCAGGAGATCTGGGCTAATATTTGCAGCCAAGTTAATAGTGTTGGCTCTGTCAGGAGAGATCTGCAGCAAATTAAGCGCATATTTGGTGATCTCAAATATTATGGGAAAAAAAAATGGACATGCGCCGCCAGCAGAGGTACAGTCCATTTAGAGTGTAAATGCATGTCTAGCCTGCTTTGTAACAGGATGTAACACTTAATAGGTGTACACTTTGGAATCCGGATTTAGGCCTTTCCGGTATTTTCTAATGAGCATTTGACCACGACCACACAATACTATATTTTCATTAAAAGAAGTGCTGACTTCTTAGTTTATTGTACCATATTTGTGCTATACATCATAAATTGCATTCATGCATTCACAAAATATGACTATAGTTGCCATATATATTAGAGTCCTCAAAATTTGTTCACAATTCTTTACTTGATGGTATTCATAGACTGTTTAAATGCCAGTTCCAGGCGTTGGGCAGACATGTTTCGCCATATCTCTGTGGCTTTATCAATGCCCTCTGAAACAAATGAATGCATAAAAAAGGTGAATAAAGAATACCCAATCTTAGTCTGTATCCTATTATATTTATATCACCGGCTCAGAGATGATACAAATTCCAGAATTACCTCTGTCTGTATACTGGCGTTAATATGAGGCAGCAATCATTCCATTTGTATTGGTACATCGATCTTTATCAAAGCATGTCCATTTTTTCATTGAGACCCCGGGGGGGCGTGGCATGAGCACATTAATGGCGTATTGCACCTTCAAAAGGCCCTTTTAAAGAGAGGAATTATATGATAAAGTAAAAAGGGTTGGGCCTAGCGGTTATAATTGCAGTATTCATACATTTGCTATCCAATGTGACTGATATCCCAATTACCTTAAAAGGGCTGGTTTATGAAATTGTTCCCCTCCTATTCCATCTCATTCTCATCATCCCACATGAGGGTCAGCTCGGGTATGGGAAGACTGTAATCAGAGATAGGCTCCATTAAATATAGATCTGTGGTGCGCATATGGTTATCACTATCCCTTATGGTTTGCCACCCACCTGTCTCTAGTAGTTGTGGAATGCGGAGACGTTCCTTCGTTTCTGTGTGTGACCCGCGTCTGGCGTTGTATGGCAGCCGCCTGCCCGCATATGCTGTATCCCTTCCTTTCTGTGTGTGACCCGCGTCTGGCGTTGTGTGGCAGCAGCCTGCCCGCATATGCTGTGTCCGGGCTTCTAATCACATTGCTCGTCGGTCTAGGGGTGCGAGCGTGCGCCGCTTTCCCTCCCTTTTTATTTGCTGCGCTGCGCCATATGTCTCCAGACGTGATTACCGGGTTCGCGTCACTGCCGGGTTATTTCCGGAAGTGACGCGTGCGTTCCAACCATCACGCGTCTCTGGCGCCATGTTAGTGGAGCCTGTATACCTGCGCCATATTGTTGTAGCCTAAATGCTCGTACGGCAACGGCTTTTCTACCGCGCCATTTTCTTGGGGCCTCTCTGTTTCAATTACATTAGTGTTGTCACACGCCATGCTGTTGGGGCCTCACTACTCCTCTCATTAATAACTCTGTGTTGTATTCCGCCATTTTTATGGAGCCCTCCTGCTCCCCTTATGGCGGCATTGTGCTACATCGATTTTATTTATGCTTTCAATTACAGCATAGTTCCTTTCTGAGTCTCAGTCACATTAAATAGCATTGTATTCTGTATATATCTTTGTTGTCATATATTATTGGTGCTATAAGACTTCATGTCTCATAGCCTTATGCATCTGACACATGCTCTGCCATACCCCCCCCCCTGGTTTACATTGTTCATACAACCTATGCATGCATGTGCATGTCACCACAGCCACACATGCACATGCATGCGCCCATGCTTATACATATGTACATTCTTTTTTCACAATTTCTGTTCTCATCATCATTTGACCTTATGGTCCTTGTTGTTCATCTCATAATCTCAAATGCTTGCACCTAGTGTTTCTTGTTACATATATTTTTACACTCATGAGGTAATTGACAGACCATTTCATTCTACCTCTACTGGACTCCTAGGTCCATCTGGTATTCTGGAGTTTTATAGAGTTTTTTAGAATGAAATGGTCTGTCAATTACCTCATGAGTGTAAAAATATATGTAACAAGAAACACTAGCGTAGCTGACGCCTTTGATGCTCGCGCACAGAGGAAACTGTCCGTAAGTGAAGCGTCGAGGCCCGCATTAAATGGGGCTAGTTTCAATCGGAAATCAAGGCTTTGAATCAATTGAAAAAAAACGGACCAATCAACGGGCCGTCCGTTTTCACGGAGTTCAGCCTCTTGCGAGCCATCAATCGGAAAGGCACATGCCGACACACCTGAGCGCATAAACGCACACAAAAAGCAACATAGCACCCTTTCAGGACCCGATCACAGCCCAAAACCAACGGGAAAACGTACGGGATAGCTGAACGGGAGGCTCTGCATCAGGGCAATAGGATGCGTGCTGGGTTAGTGAAATAATACTGTAAATAATTATTGTAGCGATAACCCTTATCGCCGGAGGGCTTCACCGCCCGAGACGTCCTTTTCCCAATCGTAAGAGATGCTGCAAGATTCCCAGAGTCGTCCGTGAGGAAACAGGAACAGCCCTTACAAGGGCTAGTGAACTGTAATATAGCGTTTCCCCCAATAAGAGACAGAACTCAGTATTGAGGGTGAAGATGAACTGTTTTTATTAGTGCCACTCTAGGCCTTATATACACAAGTCTCCATGCAATGACAACCACACTGACCAATAGCAGCAGGGCACACAATCCCTCAACTCTGCCGGTGACGCAATCAGTAGAACAATAGCAGGCCGTAATACAATCAATCAGGACAATGCCATTAACTGTGACGTAATCAACAATACACAATGGCAGTCAAAATACAATGACATTGCCTGTAACAGTATCAAAATACAATTACATTGTCTGGAACCTAATTAAGAAAAGGCCAGTGAATGACCCGGTGGGCAACTGAATAGTGATGACATCCAAAAGACAGAGCCTCTGTCACAATTATCATATGCAGATCGGAGGCATCGCTAATAGAATCGCAAGCGGCACAATTGCAGAGAGTTGAGGTGGCATCACTATGAGGGGCCCCTATAGTGCCTGAAAAACACACCCTGGAGCTGGCAGCAGCAGGAGCCCCAAAAATAGCTGAATCACACCCTGGAGTTGCAAGCAGCAGCAGCAGCTGCAGAAGCCCAGACATTTCTTTAAAGAGACACTGGAGTTGGCTGCAGGAGCCCAAAAACTGAACGAATCACACCCTGAGGTTTCAAGCAGCAGGAGCCCAAACATAGCTTTAAAGAGACACTGGATTTGGCTGCAGGAGCCCAAGAATTGGATGAATCACACCCTGGAGTTGCAAGCAGCAGCAGCAGCCCAAACATAGCTTGAAAGAGACACTGGAGTTGGCAGCATGAGCCCAAAAATTGGATGAATCACACCCTGGAGTTGCAAGCAGCAGCAGCAGCCAAAACATAGCTTGAAAGAGACACTGGAGTTGGCAGCAGGAGCCCAAAAATTGGATGAAACACACCCTGGAGTTGCAAGCAGCAACAGCAGCCCAAACATAGCTTGAAAGAGACACTGGAGTTGGCAGCATGAGCCCAAAAATTGGCTGAATCACACCCTGGAGTTGCAAGCAGCAGCAGCAGCCAAAACATAGCTTGAAAGAGACACTGGAGTTGGCAGCAGGAGCCCAAAAATTGGATGAAACACACCCTGGAGTTGCAAGCAGCAACAGCAGCAGGAGCCCAAACATAGCTTGAAAGAGACACTGGAGTTGGCAGCAGGAGCCCAAAAATTGGATGAATCACACCCTGTAGTTGCAAGCAGCAGGAGCAGCCCAAACATAGCTTGAAAGAGACACTGGATTTGGCTGCAGGAGCCCAAAAATTGGATGAATCACACCCTGGAGTTGCAAGCAGCAGCAGCAGGAGCACAAGCATTGCTTTAAAGAGACACTGGAGTTGGCTGCAGGAGCCCAAAAATTGGATGAATCACACCCTGGAGTTGCAAGCAGCAGCAGCAGCAGCCCAAACGTAGCTTGAAAGAGACACTGGAGTTGGCAGCAGGAGCCCAAAAATTGGATGAAACACACCCTGGAGTTGCAAGCAGCAGTAGCAGCAGGAGCCCAAACATAGCTTTAAAGAGACACTGGATTTGGCTGCAGGAGCCCAAAAATTGGATGAATCACACCCTGGAGTTGCAAGCAGCAGCAGCAGCCCAAATATAGCTTGAAAGAGACACTGGAGTTGGCAGCATGAGCCCAAAAATTGGATGAATCACACCATGGAGTTGCAAGCAGCAGCAGCAGGAACACGAACATAGCTTGAAAGAGACACTGAAGTAGGCAGCAGGAGCCCAAAAATTGGAGGAATCACACCCTGGAGTTGCAAGCAGTAGCAGCAGGAGCACGAACATTGCTTGAAAGAGACACTGGATTTGGCTGCAGGAGCCCAAACGTAGCTTGAAAGAGACACTGGAGTTGGCAGCAGGAGCCCAAAAATTGGATGAAACACACCCTGGAGTTGCAAGCAGCAGTAGCAGCAGGAGCCCAAACATAGCTTTAAAGAGACACTGGATTTGGCTGCAGGAGCCCAAAAATTGGATGAATCACACCCTGAAGTTGCAAGCAGCAGCAGCAGCCCAAATATAGCTTGAAAGAGACACTGGAGTTGGCAGCATGAGCCCAAAAATTGGATGAATCACACCATGGAGTTGCAAGCAGCAGCAGCAGCAGGAACACGAACATTGCTTTAAAGAGACACTGGAGTTGGCTGCAGGAGCCCAAAAATTGGATGAATCACCCCCTGGAGTTGCAAGCAGCAGCAGCAGCCAAAACATAGCTTGAAAGAGACACTGGAGTTGGCAGCAGGAGCCCAAAAATTGGATGAAACACACCCTGGAGTTGCAAGCAGCAACAGCAGCAGGAGCCCAAACATAGCTTGAAAGAGACACTGGAGTTGGCAGCAGGAGCCCAAAAATTGGATGAATCAAACCCTGTAGTTGCAAGCAGCAGGAGCAGCCCAAACATAGCTTGAAAGAGACACTGGAGTTGGCAGCAGGAGCCCAAAAACTGGATGAATCACACCCTGGAGTTGCAAGCAGCAGCAGCAGGAGCCCAAACATAGCTTTAAAGAGACACTGGATTTGGCTGCAGGAGCCCAAAAATTGGATGAATCACACCCTGGAGTTGCAAGCAGCAGCAGCAGGAGCACAAGCATTGCTTTAAAGAGACACTGGAGTTGGCTGCAGGAGCCCAAAAATTGGATGAATCACACCCTGGAGTTGCAAGCAGCAGCAGCAGCAGCAGCCCAAACGTAGCTTGAAAGAGACACTGGAGTTGGTAGCAGGAGCCCAAAAATTGGATGAAACACACCCTGGAGTTGCAAGCAGCAGTAGCAGCAGGAGCCCAAACATAGCTTGAAAGAGACACTGGAGTTGGCAGCAGGAGCCCAAAAATTGGATGAATCACACCCTGGAGTTGCAAGCAGCAGCAGCAGCAGGAGCACGAACATTGCTTTAAAGAGACACTGGATTTGGCTGCAGGAGCCCAAATATTGGATGAATCACACCCTGGAGTTGCAAGCAGCAGCAGCAGGAGCACAAGCATTGCTTTAAAGAGACACTGGAGTTGGCTGCAGGAGCCCAAAAATTGGATGAATCACACCCTGGAGTTGCAAGCAGCAGCAGCAGGAGCACAAGCATTGCTTTAAAGAGACACTGGAGTTGGCTGCAGGAGCCCAAAAATTGGATGAATCACCCCCTGGAGTTGCAAGCAGCAGCAGCAGCCAAAACATAGCTTGAAAGAGACACTGGAGTTGGCAGCAGGAGCCCAAAAATTGGATGAAACACACCCTGGAGTTGCAAGCAGCAGTAGCAGCAGGAGCCCAAACATAGCTTTAAAGAGACACTGGATTTGGCTGCAGGAGCCCAAAAATTGGATGAATCACACCCTGGAGTTGCAAGCAGCAGCAGCAGCCCACATATAGCTTGAAAGAGACACTGGAGTTGGCAGCATGAGCCCAAAAATTGGATGAATCACACCATGGAGTTGCAAGCAGCAGCAGCAGGAACGCGAACATTGCTTTAAAGAGACACTGGAGTTGGCTGCAGGAGCCCAAAAATTGGATGAATCACCCCCTGGAGTTGCAAGCAGCAGCAGCAGCCAAAACATAGCTTGAAAGAGACACTGGAGTTGGCAGCAGGAGCCCAAAAATTGGATGAAACACACCCTGGAGTTGCAAGCAGCAACAGCAGCAGGAGCCCAAACATAGCTTGAAAGAGACACTGGAGTTGGCAGCAGGAGCCCAAAAACTGGATGAATCACACCCTGGAGTTGCAAGCAGCAGCAGCAGGAGCCCAAACATAGCTTTAAAGAGACACTGGAGTTGGCTGCAGGAGCCCAAAAATTGGATGAATCACACCCTGGAGTTGCAAGCAGCAGCAGCAGCAGCAGCCCAAACGTAGCTTGAAAGAGACACTGGAGTTGGTAGCAGGAGCCCAAAAATTGGATGAAACTCACCCTGGAGTTGCAAGCAGCAGTAGCAGCAGGAGCCCAAACATAGCTTGAAAGAGACACTGGAGTTGGCAGCAGGAGCCCAAAAACTGGATGAAACTCACCCTGGAGTTGCAAGCAGCAGTAGCAGCAGGAGCCCAAACATAGCTTGAAAGAGACACTGGAGTTGGCAGCAGGAGCCCAAAAACTGGATGAATCACACCCTGGAGTTGCAAGCAGCAGCAGCAGGTGCCCAAACATAGCTTGAAAGACACACTGGAGTTCGCAGCAGGAGCCCAAAAATTGGATGAATCACACCCCGGAGTTGGAAGCAGCAGCAGCAGGAGCCCAAACATAGCTTGAAAGAGACACTGGATTTGGCTGCAGGAGCCCAAAAATTGGATGAATCACACCCTGGAGTTGCAAGCAGCAGCAGCAGCAGCAGCCCAATCGTAGCTTGAAAGAGACACTGGAGTTGGCAGCAGGAGCCCAAAAATTGGATGAAACACACCCTGGAGTTGCAAGCAGCAGTAGCAGCAGGAGCCCAAACATAGCTTGAAAGAGACACTGGAGTTGGCAGCAGGAGCCCAAAAATTGGATGAATCACACCCTGGAGTTGCAAGCAGCAGCAGCAGGAGCACGTACATTGCTTTAAAGAGACACTGGATTTGGCTGCAGGAGCCCAAAAATTGAATGAATCACACCCTGGAGTGGCAAGCAGCAGCAGGAGCCCAAACATAGCTTGAAAGAGACACTGGAGTTGGCAGCAGGAGCCCAAAAATTGGATGAAACACACCCTGGAGTTGCAAGCAGCAGCAGCAGGAGCCCAAACATAGCTTAAAAGAGACACTGAAGTAGGCAGCAGGAGCCCAAAAATTGGAGGAATCACACCCTGGAGTTGCAAGCAGTAGCAGCAGGAGCACGAACATTGCTTGAAAGAGACACTGGATTTGGCTGCAGGAGCCCAAAAATTAAATGAATCACACCCTGGAGTTGCAAGCAGCAGCAGGAGCACAAACATAGCTTGAAAGAGACACGGGAGTTGGCAGCAGGAGCCCAAAAATTGGCTGAATCACACCCTGGAGTTGCAAGTTGCAGCAGCAGCCCAAACATGGCTTGAAAGAGACACTGGAGTTGGCAGCAGGAGCCCAAAACTTGGATGAATCACACCCTGGAGTTGCAAGCAGTAGCAGCAGCCCAAACATAGCTTGAAAGAGACACTGGAGTTGGCAGCAGGAGCCCAAAAATTGGATGAATCACACCCTGGAGTTGCAAGCTGCAGCAGCAGGAGCCCAAACATAGCTTTAAAGAGACACTGAATTTGGCTGCAGGAGCCAAAAAATTGGATGAATCACACCCTGGAGTTGCAAGCAGCAGCAGAGGGAGCCCAAACATAGCTTCAAAGAGACACTGGATTTGGCTGCAGGAGCCCAAAAATTGGATGAATTACACCCTGGAGTTGCAAGCAGCAGGAGCCTAAACATAACTTGAAAGACACACTGGAGTTGGCTGCAGGAGCCCAAAAAGTGGATGAATCACACCCTGGAGTTGCAAGCAGCAGCAACAGGAGCACAAACACTGCTTTAAAGAGACACTGGAGTTGGCTGCAGGAGCTCAAAAATTGGATGAATCACACCCTGGAGTTGCAAGCAGCAGCAGCAGGAGCACAAACATTGCTTTTAAAGAGACACTGGAGTTGGCTGCAGGAGCCCAAAAATTTAATGAATCACACCCTGGAGTTGCAAGCAGCAGCAGCAGCAGCTCATACAAAGCTTAAAAGAGACACTGGAGTTGGCAGCAGGAGCCCAAAAATTGGATGAAACACACCCTGGAGTTGCAAGCAGCAGCAGCAGCAGGAGCCCAAACATAGCTTGAAAGAGACACTGGAGTTGACAGCAGCAGCCCAAAAATTGGTTGAATCACACCCTGGAGTTGCAAGCAGCAGCAGCAGCCCAAACATAGCTTGAAAGAAACACTGAAGATGGCAGCAGGAGCCCAAAAATTGGATGAATCACACCCTGGAGTTGCAAGCAGCAGCAGCAGGAGCCCAAATATAGCTTTAAAGAGACACTGGATTTGGCTGCAGGAACCCAAAAATTTAATGAATCACACCCTGGAGTTGCAAGCAGCAGCAGGAGCCCAAACATAGCTTGAAAGAGACACTGGAGTTGGCAGCAGGAGCCCAAAAATTGGATGAGACACACCCTGGAGTTGCAAGCAGCAGAAGCAGGAGCCCAAACATAGCTTGAAAGAGACACTGGAGTAGGCAGCAGGAGCCCAAAAATTGGAGGAATCACACCCTGGAGTTGCAAGCAGCAGCAGCAGCAGGAGCACGAACATTGGTTGAAAGAGACACTGGAGTTGGCAGCAGGAGCCCAAAACTTGGATGAATCACACCCTGGAGTTGCAAGCAGTAGCAGCAGCCCAAACATAGCTTGAAAGAGACACTGGAGTTTGCCGCAGGAGCCAAAAAATTGGATGAATCACACCCTGGAGTTGCAAGCTGCAGCAGCAGGAGCCCAAACATAGCTTTAAAGAGACACTGAATTTGGCTGCAGGAGCCCAAAAATTGGATGAATTACACCCTGGAGTTGCAAGCAGCAGGAGCCCAAACATAACTTGAAAGACACACTGGAGTTGGCTGCAGGAGCCCAAAAAGTGGATGAATCACACCCTGGAGTTGCAAGCAGCAGCAACAGGAGCACAAACATTGCTTTAAAGAGACACTGGAGTTGGCTGCAGGAGCCCAAAAATTGGATGAATCACACCCTGGAGTTGCAAGCTGCAGCAGCAGGAGCCCAAACATAGCTTTAAAGAGACACTGAATTTGGCTGCAGGAGCCAAAAAATTGGATGAATCACACCCTGGAGTTGCAAGCAGCAGCAGCAGGAGCCCAAATATAGCTTTAAAGAGACACTGGATTTGGCTGCAGGAACCCAAAAATTTAATGAATCACACCCTGGAGTTGCAAGCAGCAGCAGGAGCCCAAACATAGCTTGAAAGAGACACTGGAGTTGGCAGCAGGAGCCCAAAAATTGGATGAGACACACCCTGGAGTTGCAAGCAGCAGAAGCAGGAGCCCAAACATAGCTTGAAAGAGACACTGGAGTAGGCAGCAGGAGCCCAAAAATTGGAGGAATCACACCCTGGAGTTGCAAGCAGCAGCAGCAGCAGGAGCACGAACATTGGTTGAAAGAGACACTGGAGTTGGCAGCAGGAGCCCAAAACTTGGATGAATCACACCCTGGAGTTGCAAGCAGTAGCAGCAGCCCAAACATAGCTTGAAAGAGACACTGGAGTTTGCAGCAGGAGCCAAAAAATTGGATGAATCACACCCTGGAGTTGCAAGCTGCAGCAGCAGGAGCCCAAACATAGCTTTAAAGAGACACTGAATTTGGCTGCAGGAGCCCAAAAATTGGATGAATTACACCCTGGAGTTGCAAGCAGCAGGAGCCCAAACATAACTTGAAAGACACACTGGAGTTGGCTGCAGGAGCCCAAAAAGTGGATGAATCACACCCTGGAGTTGCAAGCAGCAGCAACAGGAGCACAAACATTGCTTTAAAGAGACACTGGAGTTGGCTGCAGGAGCCCAAAAATTGGATGAATCACACCCTGGAGTTGCAAGCTGCAGCAGCAGGAACCCAAATATAGCTTTAAAGAGACACTGAATTTGGCTGCAGGAGCCAAAAAATTGGATGAATCACACCCTGGAGTTGCAAGCAGCAGCAGAGGGAGCCCAAACATAGCTTCAAAGAGACACTGGATTTGGCTGCAGGAGCCCAAAAATTGGATGAATTACACCCTGGAGTTGCAAGCAGCAGGAGCCCAAACATAACTTGAAAGACACACTGGAGTTGGCTGCAGGAGCCCAAAAAGTGGATGAATCACACCCTGGAGTTGCAAGCAGCAGCAACAGGAGCACAAACATTGCTTTAAAGAGACACTGGAGTTGGCTGCAGGAGCTCAAAAATTGGATGAATCACACCCTGGAGTTGCAAGCAGCAGCAGCAGGAGCACAAACATTGCTTTTAAAGAGACACTGGAGTTGGCTGCAGGAGCCCAAAAATTTAATGAATCACACCCTGGAGTTGCAAGCAGCAGCAGCTCATACAAAGCTTAAAAGAGACACTGGAGTTGACAGCAGGAGCCCAAAAATTGGATGAAACACACCCTGGAGTTGCAAGCAGCAGCAGCAGCAGGAGCCCAAACATAGCTTGAAAGAGACACTGGAGTTGACAGCAGCAGCCCAAAAATTGGTTGAATCACACCCTGGAGTTGCAAGCAGCAGCAGCAGCCCAAACATAGCTTGAAAGAAACACTGGAGATGGCAGCAGGAGCCCAAAAATTAGATGAATCACACCCTGGAGTTGCAAGCACCAGCAGCAGCACGAGCCCAAATATAGCTTTAAAGAGACACTGGATTTGGCTGCAGGAGCCCAAAAATTGAATGAATCACACCCTGGAGTTGCAAGCAGCAGGAGCCCAAACATAGCTTGAAAGAGACACTGGAGTTGGCAGCAGGAGCCCAAAAATTGGATGAAACACACCCTGGAGTTGCAAGCAGCAGCAGCAGGAGCCCAAACATAGCTTGAAAGAGACACTGGAGTAGGCAGCAGGAGCCCAAAAATTGGAGGAATCACACCCTGGAGTTGCAAGCAGCAGCAGCACCAGGAGCACGAACATTAGTTGAAAGAGACACTGGAGTTGGCAGCAGGAGCCCAAAACTTGGATGAATCACACCCTGGAGTTGCAAGCAGTAGCAGCAGCCCAAACATAGCTTGAAAGAGACACTGGAGTTTGCAGCAGGAGCCAAAAAATTGGATGAATCACACCCTGGAGTTGCAAGCTGCAGCAGCAGGAGCCCAAACATAGCTTTAAAGAGACACTGAATTTGGCTGCAGGAGCCCAAAAATTGGATGAATTACACCCTGGAGTTGCAAGCAGCAGGAGCCCAAACATAACTTGAAAGACACACTGGAGTTGGCTGCAGGAGCCCAAAAAGTAGATGAATCACACCCTGGAGTTGCAAGCAGCAGCAACAGGAGCAAAAACATTGCTTTAAAGAGACACTGGAGTTGGCTGCAGGAGCTCAAAAATTGGATGAATCACACCCTGGAGTTGCAAGCAGCAGCAGCAGGAGCACAAACATTGCTTTAAAGAGACACTGGAGTTGGCTGCAGGAGCCCAAAAATTTAATGAATCACACCCTGGAGTTGCAAGCAGCAGCAGCAGCAGGAGCCCAAACATAGCTTAAAAGAGACACTGGAGTTGACAGCAGCAGCCCAAAAATTGGTTGAATCACACCCTGGAGTTGCAAGCAGCAGCAGCAGCCCGAACATGGCTTGAAAGAAACACTGGAGATGGCAGCAGGAGCCCAAAAATTGGATGAATCACACCCTGGAGTTGCAAGCAGCAGCAGCAGGAGCCCAAATATAGCTTTAAAGAGACACTGGATTTGGCTGCAGGAGACCAAAAATTGGATGAATCACACCCTGGAGTTGCAAGCAGCAGCAGCAGCCCAAACATAGCTTGAAAGAGACACTGGAGTTGGCAGCAGGAGCCCAAAAATTGGATGAATCACACCCTGGAGTTGCAAGCAGCAGCAGGAGCACAAACATTGCTTTAAAGAGACACTGGAGTTGGCTGCAGGAGCCCAAGAATTGGATGAATCACACCCTGGAATTGCAAGCAGCAGCAGCAGCCCAAGCATAGCTTGAAAAAGACACTGGAGTTGGCAACAGGAGCCCAATAATTGGATGAAACACAGCATGGAGTAGCAAGCAGCAGCAGCAGGAGCCCGAACATAGCTTGAAAGACACACTGGAGTTGGCAGCAGGAGCCCAAAAATTGGATGAATCACACCCTGAAGTTGCAAGCAGCAGCAGGAGCCCAAACATAGCTTGAAAGAGACACTGGAGTTGGCAGCAGGAGCCCAAAAATTGGCTGAATCACACCCTGGAGTTGCAAGCAGCAGCAGCAGCAGCCCAAACATAGCTTGAAAGAGACAATGGAGTTGGCAGTAGGATCCCAAAAATTGGATGAATCACACCCTGGAGTGGCAAGCAGCAGCAGCAGCCAAGCATAGCTTGAAAGAGACACTGGAGTTGGCAGCAGGAGCCCAAAAATTGGGTGAATTACACCCCCTGGAGTTGCAAGCAGCAGCAGGAGCCCAAACATAGCTTGAAAGAGACACTGGATTTGGCTGCAGGAGCCCAAAAATTGGATCAATCACACCCTGGAGTTGCAAGCAGCAGCAGGAGCAGAAACATTGCTTTAAAGAGACACTGGAGTTGGCTGCAGGAGCCCAAAAATTGGATGAATCACACCCTGGAGTTGCAAGCAGCAGCAGTAGGAGCCCAAACATAGCTTGAAAGAGACACTGGATTTGGCCGCAGGAGCCCAAAAATGGTATGAATCACACCCTGGAGTTGCAAGCAGCAGCAGCAGGAGCACAAACATTGCTTTAAAGAAACACTGGAGTTGGCTGCAGGAGCCCAAAAATTGGATGAATCACACCCTGGAGTTGCAAGCAGCAGCAGCAGCAGCAGCAGCGGGAGCCCGAACATAGCTTGAAAGAGACACTGGAGTTGGCAGCAGGAGCCCAAAAATTGGATGAAACACACCCTGGAGTTGCAAGCAGCAGCAGCAGCAGCAGCAGGGGGAGCCCGAACATAGCTTGAAAGAGACACTGGAGTTGGCAGCAGGAGCCCAAAAATTGGATAAATCACACCCTGGAGTTGCAAGCAGCAGCAGCAGGAGCCCAAACATAGCTTGAAAGACACACTGGAGTTGGCAGCAGGAGCCCAAAAATTGGATGACTCACACCCTGGAGTTGCAAGCAGCAGCAGCAGGAGCACAAACATTGCATTAAAGAGACAATGGAGTTGGCTGCAGGAGCCCAAAATTGAATGAATCACACCCTGGAGATGCAAGCAGCAGCAAGAGCCCAAACATAGCTTGAAAGAGACACTGGATTTGGCCGCAGGAGCCCAAAAATTGGATAAATCACACCCTGGAGTTACAAGCAGCAGCAGCAGGAGCCCAAACATAGCTTGAAAGACACACTGGAGTTGGCAGCAGGAGCCCAAAAATTGGATGACTCACACCCTGGAGTTGCAAGCAGCAGCAGCAGCAGCACAAACATTGCATTAAAGAGACAATGGAGTTGGCTGCAGGAGCCCAAAATTGAATGAATCACACCCTGGAGATGCAAGCAGCAGCAAGAGCCCAAACATAGCTTGAAAGAGACACTGGAGTTGGCAGCAGGAGCCCAAAAATTGGATAAATCACACCCTGGAGTTACAAGCAGCAGCAGCAGGAGCCCAAACATAGCTTGAAAGACACACTGGAGTTGGCAGCAGGAGCCCAAAAATTGGATGACTCACACCCTGGAGTTGTAAGCAGCAGCAGCAGCAGCACAAACATTGCATTAAAGAGACAATGGAGTTGGCTGCAGGAGCCCAAATTGAATGAATCACACCCTGGAGTTGCAAGCAGCAGCAAGAGCCCAAACATAGCTTTAAAGAGACACTGGAGTTGGCAGCAGGAGCCCAAAAATTGGGTGAATTACACCCTGGAGTTGCAAGCAGCAGCAGGAGCCCAAACATAGCTTGAAAGAGACACTGGATTTGGCTGCAGGAGCCCAAAAATTGGATCAATCACACCCTGGAGTTGCAAGCAGCAGCAGCAGGAGCAGAAACATTGCTTTAAAGAGACACTGGAGTTGGCTGCAGGAGCCCAAAAATTGGATGAATCACACCCTGGAGCTGCAAGCAGCAGCAGTAGGAGCCCAAACATAGCTTGAAAGAGACACTGGATTTGGCCGCAGGAGCCCAAAAATTGGATGAATCCCACCCTGGAGTTGCAAGCAGCAGCAGCAGGAGCACGAACATTGCTTTAAAGAAACACTGGAGTTGGCTGCAGGAGCCCAAAAATTGGATGAATCACACCCTGGAGTTGCAAGCAGCAGCAGCAGCGGGAGCCCAAACATAGCTTGAAAGAGACACTGGAGTTGGCAGCAGGAGCCCAAAAATTGGATGAAACACACCCTGGAGTTGCAAGCAGGAGCAGCAGCAGCGGGAGCCCGAACATAGCTTGAAAGAGACACTGGAGTTGGCAGCAGGAGCCCAAAAATTGGATAAATGACACCCTGGAGTTGCAAGCAGCAGCAGCAGGAGCCCAAACATAGCTTGAAAGACACACTGGAGTTGGCAGCAGGAGCCCAAAAATTGGATGACTCGCACCCTGGAGTTGCAAGCAGCAGCAGCAGCAGCACAAACATTGCATTAAAGAGACAATGGAGTTGGCTGCAGGAGCCCAAATTGAATGAATCACACCCTGGAGTTGCAAGCAGCAGCAAGAGCCCAAACATAGCTTTAAAGAGACACTGGAGTTAGCAGCAGGAGCCCAAAAATTGGCTGAATCACACCCTGGAGTTGCAAGCAGCAGCAGCCGTAGCAGCAGCCCAAACATAGCTTGAAAGAGACACTGGAGTTGGCAGCAGGAGCCCAAAAATTGGATGAATCACACCCTGGAGTTGCAAGCAGCAGCAGCAGGAGCCCAAACATAGCTTGAAAGACACACTAGAGTTGGCAGCAGGAGCCCAAAAATTGGATGAATCCCACCCTGGAGTTGCAAGCAGCAGCAGCAGGAGCCCAAACATAGCTTGAAAGAGACACTGGATTTGGCTGCAGGAGCCCAAAAATTGGATGAATCACACCCTTGAGTTGCAAGCAGCAGCAGCAGGAACGCAAACATTGCTTTAAAGAGACACTGGAGTTGGCTGCAGGAGACCAAAAATTGGATGAATCACACCCTGGAGTTGCAAGCAGCAGCAGCAGGAGCACAAATATTGCTTTAAATAGACACTGGAGTTGGCTGCAGGAGCCCCAAAAATGGATGAATCACATCCAGGAGCTGCAATGCAGCAGCGGCAGCAGCAGCAGGAGCCCAAACATAGCTTGAAAGAGACACTGGAGTTGGCTGCAGGAGCCCAAAAATTGGATGAATCACACCCAGGAGCTGCAAGCAGCAGCAGCAGAGGGAGCAAGAACATAGCTTGAAAGAGACACTGGAGTTCGCAGCAGGAGCCCAAAAATTGGATGAATCACACCCTGGAGTTGCAAGCATCAGCAGCAGGAGCCCAAACATAGCTTGAAAGAGACACTGGAGTTGGCTGCAGGAGCCCAAAAATTGGCTGAATCACACCCTGGAGTTGCAAGCAGCAGCAGCCGTAGCAGCACCCCAAACATAGCTTGAAAGAGACACTGGAGTTGGCAGCAGGAGCCCAAAAATTGGATGAATCACACCCTGGAGTTGCAAGCAGCAGCAGCAGCAGCGGGAGCCCGAACATAGCTTGAAAGAGACACTGGAGTTGGCAGCAGGAGCCCAAAAATTGGATAAATGACACCCTGGAGTTGCAAGCAGCAGCAGCAGGAGCCCAAACATAGCTTGAAAGACACACTGGAGTTGGCAGCAGGAGCCCAAAAATTGGATGACTCGCACCCTGGAGTTGCAAGCAGCAGCAGCAGCAGCAGCACAAACATTGCATTAAAGAGACAATGGAGTTGGCTGCAGGAGCCCAAATTGAATGAATCACACCCTGGAGTTGCAAGCAGCAGCAAGAGCCCAAACATAGCTTTAAAGAGACACTGGAGTTAGCAGCAGGAGCCCAAAAATTGGCTGAATCACACCCTGGAGTTGCAAGCAGCAGCAGCCGTAGCAGCAGCCCAAACATAGCTTGAAAGAGACACTGGAGTTGGCAGCAGGAGCCCAAAAATTGGATGAATCACACCCTGGAGTTGCAAGCAGCAGCAGCAGGAGCCCAAACATAGCTTGAAAGACACACTAGAGTTGGCAGCAGGAGCCCAAAAATTGGATGAATCCCACCCTGGAGTTGCAAGCAGCAGCAGCAGGAGCCCAAACATAGCTTGAAAGAGACACTGGATTTGGCTGCAGGAGCCCAAAAATTGGATGAATCACACCCTTGAGTTGCAATCAGCAGCAGCAGGAACGCAAACATTGCTTTAAAGAGACACTGGAGTTGGCTGCAGGAGACCAAAAATTGGATGAATCACACCCTGGAGTTGCAAGCAGCAGCAGCAGGAGCACAAACATTGCTTTAAATAGACACTGGAGTTGGCTGCAGGAGCCCCAAAAATGGATGAATCACATCCAGGAGCTGCAATGCAGCAGCGGCAGCAGCAGCAGGAGCCCAAACATAGCTTGAAAGAGACACTGGAGTTGGCTGCAGGAGCCCAAAAATTGGATGAATCACACCCAGGAGCTGCAAGCAGCAGCAGCAGAGGGAGCAAGAACATAGCTTGAAAGAGACACTGGAGTTCGCAGCAGGAGCCCAAAAATTGGATGAATCACACCCTGGAGTTGCAAGCATCAGCAGCAGGAGCCCAAACATAGCTTGAAAGAGACACTGGAGTTGGCTGCAGGAGCCCAAAAATTGGCTGAATCACACCCTGGAGTTGCAAGCAGCAGCAGCCGTAGCAGCACCCCAAACATAGCTTGAAAGAGACACTGGAGTTGGCAGCAGGAGCCCAAAAATTGGATGAATCACACCCTGGAGTTGCAAGCAGCAGCAGCAGCAGCGGGAGCCCGAACATAGCTTGAAAGAGACACTGGAGTTGGCAGCAGGAGCCCAAAAATTGGATGAAACACACTCTGGAGTTGCAAGCAGGAGCAGCAGCAGCGGGAGCCCGAACATAGCTTGAAAGAGACACTGGAGTTGGCAGCAGGAGCCCAAAAATTGGATAAATCACACCCTGGAGTTGCAAGCAGCAGCAGCAGGAGCCCAAACATAGCTTGAAAGACACACTGGAGTTGACAGCAGGAGCCCAAAAATTGGATGACTCACACCCTGGAGTTGCAAGCAGCAGCAGCAGGAGCACAAACATTGCATTAAAGAGACAATGGAGTTGGCTGCAGGAGCCCAAATTGAATTAATCACACCCTGGAGTTGCAAGCAGCAGCAAGAGCCCAAACATAGCTTTAAAGAGACACTGGAGTTGGCAGCAGGAGCCCAAAAATTGGCTGAATCACACCCTGGAGTTGCAAGCAGCAACAGCCGTAGCAGCAGCCCAAACATAGCTTGAAAGAGACACTGGAGTTGGCAGCAGGAGCCCAAAAATTGGATGAATCACACCCTGGAGTTGCAAGCAGCAGCAGCAGGAGCCCAAACATAGCTTGAAAGACACACTAGAGTTGGCAGCAGGAGCCCAAAAATTGGATGAATCACACCCTGGAGTTGCAAGCAGCAGCAGCAGGAGCCCAAACATAGCTTGAAAGAGACACTGGATTTGGCTGCAGGAGCCCAAAAATTGGATGAATCACACCCTTGAGTTGCAAGCAGCAGCAGCAGGAACGCAAACATTGCTTTAAAGAGACACTGGAGTTGGCTGCAGGAGCCCAAAAATTGGATGAATCACACCCTGGAGTTGCAAGCAGCAGCAGCAGGAGCACAAACATTGCTTTAAATAGACACTGGAGTTGGCTGCAGGAGCCCCAAAAATGGATGAATCACATCCAGGAGCTGCAATGCAGCAGCGGCAGCAGCAGAGGGGGCCCAAATATAGCTTGAAAGAGACACTGGAGTTGGCTGCAGGAGCCCAAAAATTGGATGAATCACACCCAGGAGCTGCAAGCAGCAGCAGCAGAGGGAGCAAGAACATAGCTTGAAAGAGACACTGGAGTTCGCAGCAGGAGCCCAAAAATTGGATGAATCACACCCTGGAGTTGCAAGCATCAGCAGCAGGAGCCCAAACATAGCTTGAAAGAGACACTGGAGTTGGCTGCAGGAGCCCAAAAATTGGCTGAATCACACCCTGGAGTTGCAAGCAGCAGCAGCCGTAGCAGCAGCCCAAACATAGCTTGAAAGAGACACTGGAGTTGGCAGCAGGAGCCCAAAAATTGGATGAATCACACCCTGGAGTTGCAAGCAGCAGCAGCAGGAGCCCAAACATAGCTTGAAAGACACACTAGAGTTGGCAGCAGGAGCCCAAAAATTGGATGAATCACACCCTGGAGTTGCAAGCAGCAGCAGCAGGAGCCCAAACATAGCTTGAAAGAGACACTGGATTTGGCTGCAGGAGCCCAAAAATTGGATGAATCACACCCTTGAGTTGCAAGCAGCAGCAGCAGGAACGCAAACATTGCTTTAAAGAGACACTGGAGTTGGCTGCAGGAGCCCAAAAATTGGATGAATCACACCCTGGAGTTGCAAGCAGCAGCAGCAGGAGCACAAACATTGCTTTAAATAGACACTGGAGTTGGCTGCAGGAGCCCCAAAAATGGATGAATCACATCCAGGAGCTGCAATGCAGCAGCGGCAGCAGCAGAGGGGGCCCAAATATAGCTTGAAAGAGACACTGGAGTTGGCTGCAGGAGCCCAAAAATTGGATGAATCACACCCAGGAGCTGCAAGCAGCAGCAGCAGAGGCAGCAAGAACATAGCTTGAAAGAGACACTGGAGTTCGCAGCAGGAGCCCAAAAATTGGATGAATCACACCCTGGAGTTGCAAGCATCAGCAGCAGGAGCCCAAACATAGCTTGAAAGAGACACTGGAGTTGGCTGCAGGAGCCCAAAAATTGGCTGAATCACACCCTGGAGTTGCAAGCAGCAGCAGCAGGAACCCAAACATAGCTTGAAAGACACACTAGAGTTGGCAGCAGGAGCCCAAAAATTGGATGAATCACACCCTGGAGTTGCAAGCAGCAGCAGCAGGAGCACAAACATTGCTTTAAATAGACACTGGAGTTGGCTGCAGGAGCCCCAAAAATGGATGAATCACATCCAGGAGCTGCAATGCAGCAGCGGCAGCAGCAGAGGGAGCCCAAACATAGCTTGAAAGAGACACTGGAGTTGGCTGCAGGAGCCCAAAAATTGGATGAATCACACCCTGGAGCTGCAAGCAGCAGCAGCCGAGGGAGCAAGAACATAGCTTGAAAGAGACACTGGAGTTCGCAGCAGGAGCCCAAAAATTGGATGAATCACACCCTGGAGTTGCAAGCATCAGCAGCAGGAGCCCAAACATAGCTTGAAAGAGACACTGGAGTTGGCTGCAGGAGCCCAAAAATTGGCTGAATCACACCCTGGAGTTGCAAGCAGCAGCAGCCGTAGCAGCAGCCCAAACATAGCTTGAAAGAGACACTGGAGTTGGCAGCAGGAGCCCAAAAATTGGATGAATCACACCCTGGAGTTGCAAGCAGCAGCAGCAGGAGCCCAAACATAGCTTGAAAGACACACTAGAGTTGGCAGCAGGAGCCCAAAAATTGGATGAATCACACCCTGGAGTTGCAAGCAGCAGCAGCAGGAGCCCAAACATAGCTTGAAAGAGACACTGGATTTGGCTGCAGGAGCCCAAAAATTGGATGAATCACACCCTTGAGTTGCAAGCAGCAGCAGCAGGAACGCAAACATTGCTTTAAAGAGACACTGGAGTTGGCTGCAGGAGACCAAAAATTGGATGAATCACACCCTGGAGTTGCAAGCAGCAGCAGCAGGAGCACAAACATTGCTTTAAATAGACACTGGAGTTGGCTGCAGGAGCCCCAAAAATGGATGAATCACATCCAGGAGCTGCAATGCAGCAGCAGCAGCAGCAGCAGAGGGAGCCCAAACATAGCTTGAAAGAGACACTGGAGTTGGCTGCAGGAGCCCAAAAATTGGATGAATCACACCCAGGAGCTGCAAGCATCAGCAGCAGGAGCCCAAACATAGCTTGAAAGAGACACTGGAGTTAGCTGCAGGAGCCCAAAAATTGAATGAATCACACACTGGAGTTGCAAGCAGCAGCAGGAGCCAAAACATAGCTATAAAGAGACACTGGAGTTGGCAGCAGGAGCCCAAAAATTGGCTGAATCACACCCTGGAGTTGCAAGCAGCAGCAGCCGTAGCAGCAGCCCAAACATAGCTTGAAAGAGACACTGGAGTTGGCAGCAGGAGCCCAAAAATTGGATGAATCACACCCTGGAGTTGCAAGCAGCAGCAGCAGGTGCCCAAACATAGCTTGAAAGACACACTGGAGTTCGCAGCAGGAGCCCAAAAATTGGATGAATCACACCCCGGAGTTGGAAGCAGCAGCAGCAGGAGCCCAAACATAGCTTGAAAGAGACACTGGATTTGGCTGCAGGAGCCCAATAATTGGATGAATCACACCCTTGAGTTGCAAGCAGCAGCAGCAGGAACACAAACATTGTTTTAAAGAGACACTGGAGTTGGCTGCAGGAGCCCAAAAATTGGATGAATCACACCCTGGAGTTGCAAGCAGCAGCAGCAGGAGCACAAACATTGCTTTAAATAGACACTGGAGTTGGCTGCAGGAGCCCAAACAATGGATGAATCACATCCAGGAGCTGCAATGCAGCAGCAGCAGCAGCAGAAGGAGCCCAAACATAGCTTGAAAGAGACACTGGAGTTGGCTGCAGGAGCCCAAAAATTGGATGAATCACACCCAGGAGCTGCAAGCAGTAGCAGCAGAGGGAGCAAGAACATAGCTTGAAAGAGACACTGGAGTTGGCAGCAGGAGCCCAAAAATTGGATGAATCACACCCTGGAATTGCAAGCAGCAGCAGCAGGAGCCCAAACATAGCTTGAAAGAGACACTGGAGTTGGCTGCAGGAGCCACAAAATTGGATGAATCACACCCTGGAGTTGCAAGCAGTAGCAGCAGGAGGACAAACATTGCTTTAAAGAGACACTGGAGTTGGCTGCAGGAGCCCAAAAATTGGATGAATCACACCCTGGAGTTGCAAGCAGCAGCAGCCGTAGCAGTAGCCCAAACATAGCTTGAAAGAGACACTGGAGTTGGCAGCAGGAGCCCAAAAATTGGATGAATCACACCCTGGATTTGCAAGCAGCAGGAGCCCAAACATAGCTTGAAAGACACACTGGAGTTCGCAGCAGGAGCCCAAAAATTGGATGAATCACACCCCGGAGTTGCAAACAGCAGCAGCAGGAGCCCAAACATAGCTTGAAAGAGACACTGGATTTGGCTGCAGGAGCCCAAAAATTGGATGAATCACACCCTTGAGTTGAAAGCAGCAGTAGCAGGAACACAAACATTGCTTTAAAGAGACACTGGAGTTGGCTGTAGGAGCCCAAAAATTGGATGAATCACACCCTGGGGTTGCAAGCAGCAGCAGCAGGAGCACAAACATCGCTTTAAAGAGACACTGAAGTTGGCTGCAGGAGCCCAAAAATTGGATGAATCACACCCAGGAGCTGCAAGCAGCAGCAGCAGAGGGAGCAAGAACATAGCTTGAAAGAGACACTGGAGTTCGCAGCAGGAGCCCAAAAATTGGATGAATCACACCCTGGAGTTGCAAGCATCAGCAGCAGGAGCCCAAACATAGCTTGAAAGAGACACTGGAGTTGGCTGCAGGAGCCCAAAAATTGGCTGAATCACACCCTGGAGTTGCAAGCAGCAGCAGCCGTAGCAGCACCCCAAACATAGCTTGAAAGAGACACTGGAGTTGGCAGCAGGAGCCCAAAAATTGGATGAATCACACCCTGGAGTTGCAAGCAGCAGCAGCAGCAGCGGGAGCCCGAACATAGCTTGAAAGAGACACTGGAGTTGGCAGCAGGAGCCCAAAAATTGGATAAATGACACCCTGGAGTTGCAAGCAGCAGCAGCAGGAGCCCAAACATAGCTTGAAAGACACACTGGAGTTGGCAGCAGGAGCCCAAAAATTGGATGACTCGCACCCTGGAGTTGCAAGCAGCAGCAGCAGCAGCAGCACAAACATTGCATTAAAGAGACAATGGAGTTGGCTGCAGGAGCCCAAATTGAATGAATCACACCCTGGAGTTGCAAGCAGCAGCAAGAGCCCAAACATAGCTTTAAAGAGACACTGGAGTTAGCAGCAGGAGCCCAAAAATTGGCTGAATCACACCCTGGAGTTGCAAGCAGCAGCAGCCGTAGCAGCAGCCCAAACATAGCTTGAAAGAGACACTGGAGTTGGCAGCAGGAGCCCAAAAATTGGATGAATCACACCCTGGAGTTGCAAGCAGCAGCAGCAGGAGCCCAAACATAGCTTGAAAGACACACTAGAGTTGGCAGCAGGAGCCCAAAAATTGGATGAATCCCACCCTGGAGTTGCAAGCAGCAGCAGCAGGAGCCCAAACATAGCTTGAAAGAGACACTGGATTTGGCTGCAGGAGCCCAAAAATTGGATGAATCACACCCTTGAGTTGCAATCAGCAGCAGCAGGAACGCAAACATTGCTTTAAAGAGACACTGGAGTTGGCTGCAGGAGACCAAAAATTGGATGAATCACACCCTGGAGTTGCAAGCAGCAGCAGCAGGAGCACAAACATTGCTTTAAATAGACACTGGAGTTGGCTGCAGGAGCCCCAAAAATGGATGAATCACATCCAGGAGCTGCAATGCAGCAGCGGCAGCAGCAGCAGGAGCCCAAACATAGCTTGAAAGAGACACTGGAGTTGGCTGCAGGAGCCCAAAAATTGGATGAATCACACCCAGGAGCTGCAAGCAGCAGCAGCAGAGGGAGCAAGAACATAGCTTGAAAGAGACACTGGAGTTCGCAGCAGGAGCCCAAAAATTGGATGAATCACACCCTGGAGTTGCAAGCATCAGCAGCAGGAGCCCAAACATAGCTTGAAAGAGACACTGGAGTTGGCTGCAGGAGCCCAAAAATTGGCTGAATCACACCCTGGAGTTGCAAGCAGCAGCAGCCGTAGCAGCACCCCAAACATAGCTTGAAAGAGACACTGGAGTTGGCAGCAGGAGCCCAAAAATTGGATGAATCACACCCTGGAGTTGCAAGCAGCAGCAGCAGCAGCGGGAGCCCGAACATAGCTTGAAAGAGACACTGGAGTTGGCAGCAGGAGCCCAAAAATTGGATGAAACACACTCTGGAGTTGCAAGCAGGAGCAGCAGCAGCGGGAGCCCGAACATAGCTTGAAAGAGACACTGGAGTTGGCAGCAGGAGCCCAAAAATTGGATAAATCACACCCTGGAGTTGCAAGCAGCAGCAGCAGGAGCCCAAACATAGCTTGAAAGACACACTGGAGTTGACAGCAGGAGCCCAAAAATTGGATGACTCACACCCTGGAGTTGCAAGCAGCAGCAGCAGGAGCACAAACATTGCATTAAAGAGACAATGGAGTTGGCTGCAGGAGCCCAAATTGAATTAATCACACCCTGGAGTTGCAAGCAGCAGCAAGAGCCCAAACATAGCTTTAAAGAGACACTGGAGTTGGCAGCAGGAGCCCAAAAATTGGCTGAATCACACCCTGGAGTTGCAAGCAGCAACAGCCGTAGCAGCAGCCCAAACATAGCTTGAAAGAGACACTGGAGTTGGCAGCAGGAGCCCAAAAATTGGATGAATCACACCCTGGAGTTGCAAGCAGCAGCAGCAGGAGCCCAAACATAGCTTGAAAGACACACTAGAGTTGGCAGCAGGAGCCCAAAAATTGGATGAATCACACCCTGGAGTTGCAAGCAGCAGCAGCAGGAGCCCAAACATAGCTTGAAAGAGACACTGGATTTGGCTGCAGGAGCCCAAAAATTGGATGAATCACACCCTTGAGTTGCAAGCAGCAGCAGCAGGAACGCAAACATTGCTTTAAAGAGACACTGGAGTTGGCTGCAGGAGCCCAAAAATTGGATGAATCACACCCTGGAGTTGCAAGCAGCAGCAGCAGGAGCACAAACATTGCTTTAAATAGACACTGGAGTTGGCTGCAGGAGCCCCAAAAATGGATGAATCACATCCAGGAGCTGCAATGCAGCAGCGGCAGCAGCAGAGGGGGCCCAAATATAGCTTGAAAGAGACACTGGAGTTGGCTGCAGGAGCCCAAAAATTGGATGAATCACACCCAGGAGCTGCAAGCAGCAGCAGCAGAGGGAGCAAGAACATAGCTTGAAAGAGACACTGGAGTTCGCAGCAGGAGCCCAAAAATTGGATGAATCACACCCTGGAGTTGCAAGCATCAGCAGCAGGAGCCCAAACATAGCTTGAAAGAGACACTGGAGTTGGCTGCAGGAGCCCAAAAATTGGCTGAATCACACCCTGGAGTTGCAAGCAGCAGCAGCCGTAGCAGCAGCCCAAACATAGCTTGAAAGAGACACTGGAGTTGGCAGCAGGAGCCCAAAAATTGGATGAATCACACCCTGGAGTTGCAAGCAGCAGCAGCAGGAGCCCAAACATAGCTTGAAAGACACACTAGAGTTGGCAGCAGGAGCCCAAAAATTGGATGAATCACACCCTGGAGTTGCAAGCAGCAGCAGCAGGAGCCCAAACATAGCTTGAAAGAGACACTGGATTTGGCTGCAGGAGCCCAAAAATTGGATGAATCACACCCTTGAGTTGCAAGCAGCAGCAGCAGGAACGCAAACATTGCTTTAAAGAGACACTGGAGTTGGCTGCAGGAGCCCAAAAATTGGATGAATCACACCCTGGAGTTGCAAGCAGCAGCAGCAGGAGCACAAACATTGCTTTAAATAGACACTGGAGTTGGCTGCAGGAGCCCCAAAAATGGATGAATCACATCCAGGAGCTGCAATGCAGCAGCGGCAGCAGCAGAGGGGGCCCAAATATAGCTTGAAAGAGACACTGGAGTTGGCTGCAGGAGCCCAAAAATTGGATGAATCACACCCAGGAGCTGCAAGCAGCAGCAGCAGAGGCAGCAAGAACATAGCTTGAAAGAGACACTGGAGTTCGCAGCAGGAGCCCAAAAATTGGATGAATCACACCCTGGAGTTGCAAGCATCAGCAGCAGGAGCCCAAACATAGCTTGAAAGAGACACTGGAGTTGGCTGCAGGAGCCCAAAAATTGGCTGAATCACACCCTGGAGTTGCAAGCAGCAGCAGCAGGAACCCAAACATAGCTTGAAAGACACACTAGAGTTGGCAGCAGGAGCCCAAAAATTGGATGAATCACACCCTGGAGTTGCAAGCAGCAGCAGCAGGAGCACAAACATTGCTTTAAATAGACACTGGAGTTGGCTGCAGGAGCCCCAAAAATGGATGAATCACATCCAGGAGCTGCAATGCAGCAGCGGCAGCAGCAGAGGGAGCCCAAACATAGCTTGAAAGAGACACTGGAGTTGGCTGCAGGAGCCCAAAAATTGGATGAATCACACCCTGGAGCTGCAAGCAGCAGCAGCCGAGGGAGCAAGAACATAGCTTGAAAGAGACACTGGAGTTCGCAGCAGGAGCCCAAAAATTGGATGAATCACACCCTGGAGTTGCAAGCATCAGCAGCAGGAGCCCAAACATAGCTTGAAAGAGACACTGGAGTTGGCTGCAGGAGCCCAAAAATTGGCTGAATCACACCCTGGAGTTGCAAGCAGCAGCAGCCGTAGCAGCAGCCCAAACATAGCTTGAAAGAGACACTGGAGTTGGCAGCAGGAGCCCAAAAATTGGATGAATCACACCCTGGAGTTGCAAGCAGCAGCAGCAGGAGCCCAAACATAGCTTGAAAGACACACTAGAGTTGGCAGCAGGAGCCCAAAAATTGGATGAATCACACCCTGGAGTTGCAAGCAGCAGCAGCAGGAGCCCAAACATAGCTTGAAAGAGACACTGGATTTGGCTGCAGGAGCCCAAAAATTGGATGAATCACACCCTTGAGTTGCAAGCAGCAGCAGCAGGAACGCAAACATTGCTTTAAAGAGACACTGGAGTTGGCTGCAGGAGACCAAAAATTGGATGAATCACACCCTGGAGTTGCAAGCAGCAGCAGCAGGAGCACAAACATTGCTTTAAATAGACACTGGAGTTGGCTGCAGGAGCCCCAAAAATGGATGAATCACATCCAGGAGCTGCAATGCAGCAGCAGCAGCAGCAGCAGAGGGAGCCCAAACATAGCTTGAAAGAGACACTGGAGTTGGCTGCAGGAGCCCAAAAATTGGATGAATCACACCCAGGAGCTGCAAGCATCAGCAGCAGGAGCCCAAACATAGCTTGAAAGAGACACTGGAGTTAGCTGCAGGAGCCCAAAAATTGAATGAATCACACACTGGAGTTGCAAGCAGCAGCAGGAGCCAAAACATAGCTATAAAGAGACACTGGAGTTGGCAGCAGGAGCCCAAAAATTGGCTGAATCACACCCTGGAGTTGCAAGCAGCAGCAGCCGTAGCAGCAGCCCAAACATAGCTTGAAAGAGACACTGGAGTTGGCAGCAGGAGCCCAAAAATTGGATGAATCACACCCTGGAGTTGCAAGCAGCAGCAGCAGGTGCCCAAACATAGCTTGAAAGACACACTGGAGTTCGCAGCAGGAGCCCAAAAATTGGATGAATCACACCCCGGAGTTGGAAGCAGCAGCAGCAGGAGCCCAAACATAGCTTGAAAGAGACACTGGATTTGGCTGCAGGAGCCCAATAATTGGATGAATCACACCCTTGAGTTGCAAGCAGCAGCAGCAGGAACACAAACATTGTTTTAAAGAGACACTGGAGTTGGCTGCAGGAGCCCAAAAATTGGATGAATCACACCCTGGAGTTGCAAGCAGCAGCAGCAGGAGCACAAACATTGCTTTAAATAGACACTGGAGTTGGCTGCAGGAGCCCAAACAATGGATGAATCACATCCAGGAGCTGCAATGCAGCAGCAGCAGCAGCAGAAGGAGCCCAAACATAGCTTGAAAGAGACACTGGAGTTGGCTGCAGGAGCCCAAAAATTGGATGAATCACACCCAGGAGCTGCAAGCAGTAGCAGCAGAGGGAGCAAGAACATAGCTTGAAAGAGACACTGGAGTTGGCAGCAGGAGCCCAAAAATTGGATGAATCACACCCTGGAATTGCAAGCAGCAGCAGCAGGAGCCCAAACATAGCTTGAAAGAGACACTGGAGTTGGCTGCAGGAGCCACAAAATTGGATGAATCACACCCTGGAGTTGCAAGCAGTAGCAGCAGGAGGACAAACATTGCTTTAAAGAGACACTGGAGTTGGCTGCAGGAGCCCAAAAATTGGATGAATCACACCCTGGAGTTGCAAGCAGCAGCAGCCGTAGCAGTAGCCCAAACATAGCTTGAAAGAGACACTGGAGTTGGCAGCAGGAGCCCAAAAATTGGATGAATCACACCCTGGATTTGCAAGCAGCAGGAGCCCAAACATAGCTTGAAAGACACACTGGAGTTCGCAGCAGGAGCCCAAAAATTGGATGAATCACACCCCGGAGTTGCAAACAGCAGCAGCAGGAGCCCAAACATAGCTTGAAAGAGACACTGGATTTGGCTGCAGGAGCCCAAAAATTGGATGAATCACACCCTTGAGTTGAAAGCAGCAGTAGCAGGAACACAAACATTGCTTTAAAGAGACACTGGAGTTGGCTGTAGGAGCCCAAAAATTGGATGAATCACACCCTGGGGTTGCAAGCAGCAGCAGCAGGAGCACAAACATCGCTTTAAAGAGACACTGAAGTTGGCTGCAGGAGCCCAAAAATTGGATGAATCACACCCAGGAGCTGCAAGCAGCAGCAGCAGAGGGAGCAAGAACATAGCTTGAAAGATACACTGGAGTTCGCAGCAGGAGCCCAAAAATTGGATGAATCACACCCTGGAGTTGCAAGCATCAGCAGCAGGAGCCCAAACATAGCTTGAAAGAGACACTGGAGTTGGCTGCAGGAGCCCAAAAATTGAATGAATCACACACTGGAGTTGCAAGCAGCAGCAGGAGCCAAAACATAGCTATAAAGAGACACTGGAGTTGGCAGCAGGAGCCCAAAAATTGGCTGAATCACACCCTGGAGTTGCAAGCAGCAGCAGCCGTAGCAGCAGCCCAAACATAGCTTGAAAGAGACACTGGAGTTGGCAGCAGGAGCCCAAAAATTGGATGAATCACACCCTGGAGTTGCAAGCAGCAGCAGCAGGTGCCCAAACATAGCTTGAAAGACACACTGGAGTTCGCAGCAGGAGCCCAAAAATTGGATGAATCACACCCCGGAGTTGCAAGCAGCAGCAGCAGGGGCCCAAACATAGCTTGAAAGAGACACTGGATTTGGCTGCAGGAGCCCAAAAATTGGATGAATCACACCCTTGAGTTGCAAGCAGCAGCAGCAGGAACACAAACATTGCTTTAAAGAGACACTGGAGTTGGCTGCAGGAGCCCAAAAATTGGATGAATCACACCCTGGAATTGCAAGCAGCAGCAGCAGGAGCCCAAACATAGCTTGAAAGAGACACTGGAGTTGGCTGCAGGAGCCATAAAATTGGATGAATCACACCCTGGAGTTGCAAGCAGTAGCAGCAGGAGGACAAACATTGCTTTAAAGAGACACTGGAGTTGGCTGCAGGAGCCATAAAATTGGATGAATCACACCCTGGAGTTGCAAGCAGTAGCAGCAGGAGGACAAACATTGCTTTAAAGAGACACTGGAGTTGGCTGCAGGAGCCCAAAAATTGGCTGAATCACACCCTGGAGTTGCAAGCAGCAGCAGCCGTAGCAGTAGCCCAAACATAGCTTGAAAAAGACACTGGAGTTGGCAGCAGGAGCCCAAAAATTGGATGAATCACACCCTGGATTTGCAAGCAGCAGCAGCAGGAGCCCAAACATAGCTTGAAAGACACACTGGAGTTCGCAGCAGGAGCCCAAAAATTGGATGAATCACACCCCGGAGTTGCAAGCAGCAGCAGCAGGAGCCCAAACATAGCTTGAAAGAGACACTGGATTTGGCTGCAGGAGCCCAAAAATTGGATGAATCACACCCTTGAGTTGAAAGCAGCAGTAGCAGGAACACAAACATTGCTTTAAAGAGACACTGGAGTTGGCTGTAGGAGCCCAAAAATTGGATGAATCACACCCTGGGGTTGCAAGCAGCAGCAGCAGGAGCACAAACATCGCTTTAAAGAGACACTGAAGTTGGCTGCAGGAGCCCAAAAATTGGATGAATCACACCCAGGAGCTGCAAGCAGCAGCAGCAGAGGGAGCAAGAACATAGCTTGAAAGATACATTGGAGTTCGCAGCAGGAGCCCAAAAATTGGATGAATCACACCCTGGAGTTGCAAGCATCAGCAGCAGGAGCCCAAACATAGCTTGAAAGAGACATTGGAGTTGGCTGCAGGAGCCCAAAAATTGAATGAATCACACACTGGAGTTGCAAGCAGCAGCAGGAGCCAAAACATAGCTATAAAGAGACACTGGAGTTGGCAGCAGGAGCCCAAAAATTGGATGAATCACACCCTGGAGTTGCAAGCAGCAGCAGCCGTAGCAGCAGCCCAAACATAGCTTGAAAGAGACACTGGAGTTGGCAGCAGGAGCCCAAAAATTGGATGAATCACACCCTGGAGTTGCAAGCAGCAGCAGCAGGTGCCCGAACATAGCTTGAAAGACACACTGGAGTTCGCAGCAGGAGCCCAAAAATTGGATGAATCACACCCCGGAGTTGCAAACAGCAGCAGCAGGGGCCCAAACATAGCTTGAAAGAGACACTGGATTTGGCTGCAGGAGCCCAAAAATTGGATGAATCACACCCTTGAGTTGCAAGCAGCAGCAGCAGGAACACAAACATTGCTTTAAAGAGACACTGGAGTTGGCTGCAGGAGCCCAAAAATTGGATGAATCACACCCTGGAGTTGCAAGCAGCAGCAGCAGGAGCACAAACATTGCTTTAAATAGACACTGGAGTTGGCTGCAGGAGCCCAAAAAATGGATGAATCACATCCAGGAGCTGCAATGCAGCAGCAGCAGCAGAAGGAGCCCAAACATAGCTTGAAAGAGACACTGGAGTTGGCTGCAGGAGCCCAAAAATTGGATGAATCACACCCAGGAGCTGCAAGCAGTAGCAGCAGAGGGAGCAAGAACATAGCTTGAAAGAGACACTGGAGTTGGCAGCAGGAGCCCAAAAATTGGATGAATCACACCCTGGAGTTGCAAGCAGCAGCAGCAGGAGCCCAAACATAGCTTGAAAGAGACACTGGAGTTGGCTGCAGGAGCCACAAAATTGGATGAATCACACCCTGGAGTTGCAAGCAGTAGCAGCAGGAGCACAAACATTGCTTTAAAGAGACACTGGAGTTGGCTGCAGGAGCCCAAAAATTGGCTGAATCACACCCTGGAGTTGCAAGCAGCAGCAGCCCTAGCAGTAGCCCAAACATAGCTTGAAAGAGACACTGGAGTTGGCAGCAGGAGCCCAAAAATTGGATGAATCACACCCTGGATTTGCAAGCAGCAGCAGCAGGAGCCCAAACATAGCTTGAAAAACACACTGGAGTTCGCAGCAGGAGCCCAAAAATTGGATGAATCACACCCCGGAGTTGCAAGCAGCAGCAGCAGGAGCCCAAACATAGCTTGAAAGAGACACTGGATTTGGCTGCAGGAGCCCAAAAATTGGATGAATCACACCCTTGAGTTGAAAGCAGCAGTAGCAGGAACACAAACATTGCTTTAAAGAGACACTGGAGTTGGCTGTAGGAGCCCAAAAATTGGATGAATCACACCCTGGGGTTGCAAGCAGCAGCAGCAGGAGCACAAACATCGCTTTAAAGAGACACTGAAGTTGGCTGCAGGAGCCCCAAAAATGGGTTAATCACACCCAGGAGCTGCAAGCAGCAGCAGCAGCAGAAGGAGCCCAAACATAGCTTGAAAGAGACACTGGAGTTGGCTGCAGGAGCCCAAAAATTGGATGAATCACACCCAGGAGATTCAAGCAGCAGCAGCAGCAGCAGAGGGAGCAAGAACATAGCTTGAAAGAGACACTGGAGTTGGCAGCAGGAGCCCAAAAATTGGATGAATCACACCCTGGAGTTGCAAGCAGCAGCAGCAGGAGCCCAAACATAGCTTGAAAGAGACACTGGAGTTGGCTGCAGGAGCCACAAAATTGGATGAATCACACCCTGGAGTTTCAAGCAGCAGCAGCAGCAGCAGCACAAACATTGCTTTAAAGAGACACTGGAGTTGGCTGCAGGAGCCCAAAAATTGAATGAATCACACCCTGGAGTTGCAAGCAGCAGAAGGAGCAAGAACATAGCTTACAAGAGACACTGGAGTTGGCTGCAGGAGCCCAAAAATTGGATGAATCACACCCTGGAGTTGCAAGCAGCAGCAGGAGCACAAACATTGCTTTAAAGAGACACTGAAGTTGGCAGCAGGAGCCCAAAAATTGGATGAATCACACCCTGGAGTAGCAAGCAGCAGCAGCAGCCCAAACATAGCTTGAAAGAGATACTGGAGTTGGCAGCAGGAGCCCAAAAATTGGATGAATCACAACCTGGAGTTGCAAGCAGAAGCAGCAGGAGCCCAAACATAGCTTGAAAGAGACACTGGAGTTGGCTGCAGGAGCCCAAAAATTGTATGAATCACACCCTGGAGTTGCAAGCAGCAGCAGGAGCCCAAACATAGCTTGAAAGAGACACTGGAGTTGTCAGCAGGTGCCCAAGATTGCCCCTGGAGTTGCAAGCAGCCGTAGCAGGAGTCCAAAATTGCCAGAAAGACACACCCTGGAGTTGGCAGCAGCATGTAGAGAACATATACAGATTTTCGGCACATATATCTTATACGAAGAATATTAATAAAAAGTAAGAGTAGCGTAAAGCATTTTCTCAATAATTACTTGTGGTCTGATGCGGAGGAAAGTCTGTAACTGGAGAGCAGCGCCTCTTTTTTGCACGATCCATATTTCTTTAGTGTTCGTCTGGCCCCATCATCTACTTTAATGCCCGATTCATTTCCACGCAGGCCAGTCTCTCAAAAAAAACATGGAGAGTGACAGATTAGTAACATATTAGTAACATAGTAACATATTAGTAACATAGTAACATATAAGGCCTCATTACATCAAGCAGAGGTCTCTGCAGAATAGGGGTGAGTGGTAGCAGGAGTCTCAGTGAGAGGCCTGATCTCCCGGGATCAGCTAGTGGTCGTGTCTTGAACAGCAACCCATCTGCCGTCATCCATTGGTTAACACGATCATCCACTGCATCACAAGTGACATCTGACACCCCCAGTCAACTGTCTGTTGTATGTTATGCTTTGGGTTCAGCTCCACTATTCAATGAGGGTGATCTGATAATCAGAAAAATCAGCAGCTACTGCCCAGCCAAGAAGTGGAGGAGACACTTGCCGCTTCTTCCACTAGGCGGGCAAGTAGTGATAAGGAGAGTGTCGTGGGAGGAGGTGCAAGCGTTTTGGCTCCTTAAGCAGACACTGTTGAGGAACCTGAGGAGGACATCAGTGAGTTTTGAGGGCACTTGTATAGGCTTGGAGTGACGGAGAGTGACAGATTTAGCGGGCAACATGGTGGCAGAAGGGGAAAGTATGGAGGCAAATGTGCTCGGGGTAGACCACTCGCGCGGCAGGCTGTCTTCCCAGGAGGTAATGGAAGAGGGTCCCTGGAGTTGGCGGCGGCGGCAGCAGCAGCATCAGTGAATTAGTGCGGACTGTTGGTAGGACAAATCAGCTACCAGCCCATGTTGCAGTTTTTCATCAAGCATCCGCAGGAGGTTAGCATGGCTATGTGAAAGATGTGTAGGCAGAAGGTGAAGTGTGGCCAGGGTCCCAATGTTGGACCCACAGCCCTGCATCAACATTTGCAGCGTCACCATAAAGCAGCTCAGGGAGAGTTGGTTCCAAATTGGTGGTCCAGCCTGCTGCATTACCCAGTGGCACACCGCTCTCTGTTCCAGCCAGCCAAGGCTCCACCACCTCCTGTGTGTCATACCCATCCTCTGTCTCTCCAGATGCTCCTCCTCCTCTTAATCCGAGTCAGTCATTCTGCCAGCAATCCATTGCCAAGCCATGTCCAAGAGACAACAGTATGTGCCCACTCATCCAACGTGCAGAAGCTAAATGTGCTCCTGTATAAGTTGCTGGTGCTGCAGTCCCTCCCTTTTGAGTTGGTGGACCTTTCAGAGAACTGATGGCTTGTGCCGAGCCGAGGTGGAGAGTCCCATGCTGTCATTTCTTTGCGAAGAAGGCAGTACCAGCCCTGTACAATTTTGTTGAACAGAAGTTGGGGCAGTCCTTTAGCCTGTTAGTGTGTACCAAAGTGCACAGCAGTGCCTACTAGAGATGAGCGAACCGGTTCGGAACGAACCGGAATTCGCTCCGAATTTCAGGAAATATTCGATTCGGCACGAGCCCGAATATTTTGTGGTTCGTACCGATCGAATTTTTCCTGAAATAAAAAAAAAAAAAAAGCCGGCATGGTGGGAGCCGGCCGGCGGGCCGGTAAAGCCGGCCGGCCCGCTCCCACCATGCCGTCATTTAAAAAACAAACAAAAAAAAAAAAGCATTTTTGTCGGCATGGTGGGAGCGGGCCGGCCGGCTCCGCTGTCAGCGGAACCGGCCGACCCGCTCCCACCATTCCGGCATTTAAAAAAAAAGCAAACACTTACCTGCAGGTCCGGAGCGTGGAGGCCAGCGCCGCTCTCAGCTGTCATCTGAGGGCGCGTTATCAGAGGCGCCCTCTGATGACGCGCCCTCAGATGACAGCTGAGAGCGGCGCCGGCCTCCACGCTCCGGACCTGCAGGTAAGTGTTTGCTTTTTTTTGTAAATGCCGGCATGGTGGGAGCGGGCCGGCCGGTTCCGCTGACAGCGGAGCCGGCCGGCCCGCTCCCACCATGCCGGCAAAAATGCTTTTTTTTTTTTTCTTTGTTTTTTAAATGCCGGCATGGTGGGAGCGGGCCGGCCGGCTTTACCGGCCCGCCGGCTCCGCTGACAGCGGAACCGGCCGGCCCGCTCCCACCATGCCGGCATTTTTGATGGGGAACTTCGTAAAAGTTCGATTCGGCCAAACCCGAATTTCTTTGTGAAATTCGGCGAATCGGCCGAATCGAACTTTTCATCTCTAGTGCCTACGTCTGGAGCTGTAACTATGGTCAGGGACAATAAATATCATTTTAGGACCACTGGGTGATTGTGGTTCCTGCACAACCACAAAAGCAACTTGGACAGGTCCCTCCGCCGTGGTCTCCACGCTCCTAGGCCTTTGTGCCTGTGACAGTGCACTTGCACTTAGCAATGATGTCACAGAGAAAAGTGGCAAATTGTCAATTACATATTATTAATAGTTAACATTTATCTTATTTGAACATATTTATAATAATAACATATAATAACATAGCAACAATAACATATAACATAATAACAGTAACATATAAAATGTATCAACATTTTGGTTAATTTTGTATTGTTTTTTTTTATTAATATTTTGTATTTTTTTTTTATATTTTGTATTTTTTTTTTTTTTTATAAAATGGCAATTTTACCTCACAATATAAACTATTGCTCCTCAGATTTACACAGGGATTTAGGTTGATATATATAATAGTGCAAAACAGCGAATTTACCTCACAATACTGTATAAACTATTGCTCCTCAGATTTACACAGTGGGCTTCTCTATATAATGGTGCAAAATGGCGAATTTACCTCACTATATAATCTATTACAGCTCTATATAAAAAAAAAAATTAAAAAAGGGCCTGTAGAAGCTTATTTAGTGTAACAGATAGGGTGACATGTGCTTGTTTGGGATGCCCATGTGGGCTAGTGTTTTGACAGCAGGACAAAAACCAATTCAAAATGCAATAGCTTAATAAAACTGAGGTTGAACAAGTTTATTTAGTATAAAAGATAGGGTGACGTGCTGGTTTGGGATGCCCATGTGGGCTGGTGTTTTGACTGCAGGACAAAAACTAATTCAAAATGCAATACTTTGATTAAGCTGAGGAAGGATCAACAAGTGTATTTAGTATAACAGATAGACTGCCTAATGTAGGTTTGGGATGCCCTGCGGCCTGGTGTTTTTTTTGTTAAAGGCAGACAAAAAAACAATTCAAAATGCAATACTTTGATTCAGCTGAGGAAGGATCAACAAGTGTATTTAGTATAACAGATAGGCTGCCTAATGCAGGTTTGGGATGCCCTGCGGCCTGGTGTTTTTTTTGTTAAAGGCATACCAAAAACCAATTCAAAATGCAATACTTTGATTCAGCTGAGGAAGGATCAACAAGTGTATTTAGTATAACAGATAGGCTGCCTAGTGCAGGTTTGGGATGCCCTGCGGCCTGGTGTTTTTTTTGTTAAAGACAGACCAAAAACCAATGCAAAATGCAAAACTTTGATTAAGCTGAGGAAGAATCAACAAGTGTAATTAGTATAACAGATAGACTGCCTAATGTAGGTTTGTGATGCCCTGCGGCCTGGTGTTTTTATTGTTAAGGGCAGACCAAAAACCAATTCAAAATGCAATACTTTGATTCAGCTGAGGAAGGATCAACAAGCGTATTAAGTATAACAGATAGGCTGCCTAATGCAGGTTTGGGATGCCCTGCGGCCTGGTGTTTTTTTGTTAAAGGCAGACCAAAAAACAATTCAAAATGCAATACTTTGATTCAGATGAGGAAGGATCAACAAGCGTATTTAGTATAACAGATAGGCTGCCTAATGCAGGTTTGGGAAGCCCTGCGGCCTGGTGTTTTTTTTGTTAAAGGCAGACCAAAAAACAATTCAAAATGCAATACTTTGATTCAGCTGAGGAAGGGTTAACAAGCGTATTTAGTATAACAGATAAGCTGCCTAATGCAGGTTTGGGATGCCCTGCGGCCTGGTGTTTTTTTGTTAAAGGCAGACCAAAAACCAATTCAAAATGCAATACTATGATTCAGCTGAGGAAGGATCAACAAGTGTATTTAGTATAACAGATAGGCTGCCTAGTGCAGGTTTGGGATGCCCTGTGGCCTGGTGTTTTTTTCGTTAAAGGCAGACCAAAAACCAATTCAAAATGCAATACGTTGATTCAGCTGAGGAAGGATCAACAAGCGTATTTAGTATAACAGATAGGCTGCCTAGTGCAGGTTTGGGATGCCCTGCGGCCTGGTGTTTTTTTTGTTAAAGGCAGACCAAAAACCAATTCAAAATGCAATACTTTGATTCAGCTGAGGAAGGATCAACAAGCATATTTAGTATAACAGATAGGCTGCCTATTGCAGGTTTGGGATGCCCTGCGGCCTGGTGTTTTTTTTTGTTAAAGGCAGACCAAAAACCAATTCAAAATGCAATACTTTGATACAGCTGAGGAAGGATCAACAAGCGTATTTAGTATAACAGGTAGGCTGCCTAATGCAGGTTTGGGATGCCCTGCGGCCTGGTGTTTTTTTTGTTAAAGGCATACCAAAAACCAATTCAAAATGCAATACTTTGATTCAGCTGAGGAAGGATCAACAAGCGTATTTAGTATAACAGATAGGCTGCCTAATGCAGGTTTGGGATGCCCTGCGGCCTGGTGTTTTTTTTTGTTAAAGGCAGACCAAAAACCAATTCAAAATGCAATACTTTGATTCAGCTGAGGAAGGATCAACAAGCGTATTTAGTATAACAGATAGGCTGCCTAATGCAGGTTTGGGATGCCCTGCGGCCTGGTGTTTTTTTGTTAAAGGCAGACCAAAAACCAATTCAAACTGCAATACTTTGATTAAGCTGAGGAAGGATCAATAAGCGCATTTAGTATAACAGATAGGCTGCCTAATGCAGGTTTGGGATGCCCTGCGGCCTTTTGTTTTTTTTTTGTTAAAGGTAGACCAAGAACCAATTCAAAATGCAATACTTTGATTCAGCTGAGGAAGGATCAACAAGTGTATTTAGTATAACAGATAGGCTGCCTAATGCAGGTTTGGGATGCCCTGCGGCCTGGTGTTTTTTTGTGTTAAAGGCAGACCAAAAACCAATTCAAAATGCAATACTTTGATTCAGCTGAGGAAGGATCAACAAGCGTATTTAGTATAACAGATAGGCTGCCTAATGCAGGTTTGGGATGCCCTGCGGCCTGGTGTTTTTTGTTAAAGGCAGACCAAAAACCAATTCAAACTGCAATACTTTGATTCAGCTGAGGAAGGATCAATAAGCACATTTAGTATAACAGATAGGCTGCCTAATGCAGGTTTGGGATGCCCTGCGGCCTGTTGTTTTTTTTTTGTTAAAGGTAGACCAAGAACCAATTCAAAATGCAATACTTTGATTCAGCTGAGGAAGGATCAATAAGCATATTTAGTATAACAGATAGGCTGCTAAGTGCAGGTTTGGGATACCCAGGTGGGCTGGTGTTTTTTTTGTTAAAGGCAGACCAAAAACCAATTCAAAATGCAATACTTTGATTCAGCTGAGGAAGGATCAACAAGTGTATTTAGTATAACAGATAGGCTGCCTAATGCAGGTTTGGGATGCCCTGCGGCCTGGTGTTTTTTTTGTTAAAGGCAGACCAAAAACCAATTCAAACTGCAATACTTTGATTAAGCTGAGGAAGGATCAATAAGCGCATTTAGTATAACAGATAAGCTGCCTAATGCAGGTTTGGGATGCCCTGCGGCCTGGTGTTTTTTTGTTAAAGACAGACCAAAAATCAATTCAAAATGCCATACTTTGATTCAGCTGAGGAAGGATCAACAAGCGTATTTAGTATAACAGGTAGGCTGCCTAATGCAGGTTTGGGATGCCCTGCGGCCTGGTGTTTTTTTTGTTAAAGGCAGACCAAAAACCAATTCAAAATGCAATACTTTGATTCAGCTGAGGAAGGATCAACAAGCGTATTTAGTATAACAGATAGGCTGCCTAATGCAGGTTTGGGATGCCCTGCGGCCTGGTGTTTTTTTTGTTAAAGGCAGATCAAAAACCAATTCAAAATGCAATAGTTTGATTCAGCTGAGGAAGGATCAACAAGCATATTTAGTATAACAGATAGGCTGCCTAATGCAGGTTTGGGATGCCCTGCCGCCTGGTGTTTTTTTTGTTAAAGGCAGACCAAAAACCAATTCAAACTGCAATACTTTGATTAAGCTGAGGAAGGATCAATAAGCATATTTAGTATAACAGATAGGCTGCTAAGTGCAGGTTTGGGATACCCAGGTGGGCTTGTGTTTTTTTTGTTAAAGGCAGACCAAAAACCAATTCAAAATGCAATACTTTGATTCAGCTGAGGAAGGATCAACAAGTGTATTTAGTATAACAGATAGGCTGCCTAATGCAGGTTTGGAATGCCCTGCGGCCTGGTGTTTTTTTGTTAAAGGCAGACCAAAAACCAATTCAAACTGCAATACTTTGATTAAGCTGAGGAAGGATCAATAAGCGCATTTAGTATAACAGAAAGGCTGCCTAATGCAGGTTTGGGATGCCCTGCGGCCTGGTGTTTTTTTTTGTTAAAGACAGACCAAAAATCAATTCAAAATGCCATACTTTGATTCAGCTGAGGAAGGATCAACAAGCGTATTTAGTATAACAGGAAGGCTGCCTAATGCAGGTTTGGGATGCCCTGCGGCCTGGTGTTTTTTTTTGTTAAAGGCATACCAAAAATCAATTCAAAATGCAATACTTTAATTCAGCTGAGGAAGGATCAACAAGCGTATTTAGTATAACAGATAGGCTGCCTAATGCAGGTTTGGGATGCCCTGCGGCTGGTGTTTTTTTTGTTAAAGGTAGACCAAAAACCAATTCAAAATGCAATACTTTGATTCAGCTGAGGAATGGTCAACAAGTGTATTTAGTATAACAGATAGGCTGCCTAATGCAGGTTTGGGATGCCCTGCGGCCTGGTGTTTTTTTTTGTTAAAGGCAGACCAAAAACCAATTCAAAATGCAATACTTTGATTCAGCTGAGGAAGAATAAAGAAGCGTATTTGTATAACAGATAGGCTGCCTAATGCAGGTTTGGGATGCCCTGCGGCCTGGTGTTTTTTTTGTTAAAGGCAGACCAAAAACCAATTCAAAATGCAATACTTTGATTCAGCTGAGGAAGGATCAACAAGCATATTTAGTATAACAGATAGGCTTCCTAATGCAGGTTTGGGATGCCCTGCGGCCTGGTGTTTTTTTTTGTTAAAGGCAGATCAAAAACCAATTCAAAATGCAATACTTTGATTCAGCTGAGGAAGGATCAACAAGCATATTTAGTATAACAGATAGGCTGCCTAATGCAGGTTTGGGATGCCCTGCGGCCTGGTGTTTTTTTTGTTAAAGGCAGACCAAAAAACAATTCAAACTGCAATACTTTGATTAAGCTGAGGAAGGATCAAGAAGCGTATTTGTATAACAGATAGGCTGCCTAATGCAGGTTTGGGATGCCCTGCGGCCTGGTGTTTTTTTTGTTAAAGGCAGACCAAAAACCAATTCAAAATGCAATACTTTGATTCAGCTGAGGAAGGATCAACAAGCGTATTTAGTATAACAGATAGGCTGCCTATTGCAGGTTTGGGATGCCCTGCGGCCTGGTGTTTTTTTTTGTTAAAGGCAGACCAAAAACCAATTCAAAATGCAATACTTTGATTAAGCTGAGGAAGGATCAATAAGCGTATTTAGTATAACAGATAGGCTGCCTAATGCAGGTTTGGGATTCCCTGCGGCCTGGTATTTTTTTGTTAAAGGCAGACCAAAAACCAATTCAAACTGCAATACTTTGATTCAGCTGAGGAAGAATAAAGAAGAGTATTTGTATAACAGATAGGCTGCCTAATGCAGGTTTGGGATGCCCTGCGGCCTGGTGTTTTTTTTGTTAAAGGCAGACCAAAAACCAATTCAAAATGCAATACTTTGATTCAGCTGAGGAAGGATCAACAAGCATATTTAGTATAACAGATAGGCTTCCTAATGCAGGTTTGGGATGCCCTGCGGCCTGGTGTTTTTTTTGTTAAAGGCAGATCAAAAACCAATTCAAAATGCAATACTTTGATTCAGCTGAGGAAGGATCAACAAGCATATTTAGTATAACAGATAGGCTGCCTAATGCAGGTTTGGGATGCCCTGCGGCCTGGTGTTTTTTTTGTTAAAGCCAGACCAAAAAACAATTCAAACTGCAATACTTTGATTAAGCTGAGGAAGGATCAAGAAGCGTATTTGTATAACAGATAGGCTGCCTAATGCAGGTTTGGGATGCCCTGCGGCCTGGTGTTTTTTTTGTTAAAGGCAGACCAAAAAACAATTCAAAATGCAATACTTTGATTCAGCTGAGGAAGGATCAACAAGCGTATTTAGTATAACAGATAGGCTGCCTATTGCAGGTTTGGGATACCCTGCGGCCTGGTGTTTTTTTTTGTTAAAGGCAGACCAAAAACCAATTCAAAATGCAATACTTTGATTAAGCTGAGGAAGGATCAATAAGCGTATTTAGTATAACAGATAGGCTGCCTAATGCAGGTTTGGGATTCCCTGCGGCCTGGTATTTTTTTGTTAAAGGCAGACCAAAAACCAATTCAAACTGCAATACTTTGATTCAGCTGAGGAAAGATCAATAAGCGTATTTAGTATAACAGATAGGCTGCTAAGTGCAGGTTTGGGATACCCAGGTGGGCTGGTGTTTTTTTGGTTAAAGACAGACCAAAAAATATTTAAACTAATCCAGTTATATATTATGATAAATGCTTGTGTGTAACAGATAGGGTTAAATAAGCCACTGCATAGATGGCATGCACAGTGGCAAGGCAGATTTACAGCACATAGAACTGAAATCGAATTGAAAACTGATCTGGCTAATGAAAATAAAAAAATTTTCACTGTCACTTCTAAACTGTCCCTGGCTGGATGGTTCCGTTTTTTCCCTATCTTTCCCTATCTTTCCCTGGCTCTGTCTAACTCTCTGTCTGTCTCTCTGACTCTCCCTACCTATCTCTAACTCTCTGTCCCTGTCTCTAACTAGCTGTGCTCTGGCCGCAATGCAAGGCTGAAATGCACACAAGCAAGATGGCCACCGCTTTATATAGCACGGTGAAGTCACCGGGCTTCCTGGCTGCTGATAGTGACATTATGAGTCTTACCCATAATATCTTGCCCCAGGGGGTATGTCTGGACATGTTCATCCACCATTTTAGAATGCCTGTATTTGAAATAAATGGAGTTTAAAGGAAAACTTTGATCGATCAACAAGTGTATTTAGTATAACAGATAAGCTGCCTAATGCAGGTTTGGGATGCCCTGCGGCCTGGTGTTTTTTTGTTAAAGGCATACCAAAAACCAATTCAAAATGCAATACTTTGATTCAGCTGAGGAAGGATCAACAAGTGTATTTAGTATAACAGATAGGCTTCCTAGTGCAGGTTTGGGATGCCCTGCGGCCTGGTGTTTTTTTTTGTTAAAGGCAGACCAAAAACCAATGCAAAATGGAAAACTTTGATTAAGCTGAGGAAGAATCAACAAGTGTAATTAGTATAACTGATAGACTGCCTAATGTAGGTTTGGGATGCCCTGCGGCCTGGTGTTTTTATTGTTAAGGGCAGACCAAAAACCAATTCAAAATGCAATACTTTGATTCAGCTGAGGAAGGATCAACAAGCGTATTAAGTTTAACAGATAGGCTGCCTAATGCAGGTTTGGGATGCCCTGCGGCCTAGATTTTTTTGTTAAAGGCAGACCAAAAAACAATTCAAAATGCAATACTTTGATTCAGCTGAGGAAGGATCAACAGGCGTATTTAGTATAACAGATAGGCTGCCTAATGCATTTTTGGGATGCCCTGCGGCCTGGTGTTTTTTTTGTTAAAGGCAGACCAAAAACCAATTCAAACTGCAATACTTTGATTAAGCTGAGGAAGGATCAACAAGCGTATTTAGTATAACAGATAAGCTGCCTAATGCAGGTTTGGGATGCCCTGCGGCCTGGTGTTTTTTTTGTTAAAGGCAGACCAAAAACCAATTCAAAATGCAATACTTTGATACAGCTGAGGAAGGATCAACAAGCGTATTTAGTGTAACAGGTAGGCTGCCTAATGCAGGTTTGGGATGCCCTGCGGCCTGGTGTTTTTTTTGTTAAAGGCAGACCAAAAACCAATTCAAACTGCAATACTTTGATTCAGCTGAGGAAGGATCAAGAAGCGTATTTGTATAACAGATAGGCTGCCTAATGCAGGTTTGGGATGCCCTGCGGCCTGGTGTTTTTTTTGTTAAAGGCAGACCAAAAACCAATTCAAAATGCAATACTTTGATTCAGCTGAGGAAGGATCAAGAAGCGTATTTGTATAACAGATAGGCTGCCTAATGCAGGTTTGGGATGCCCTGTGGCCTGGTGTTTTTTTTGTTAAAGGCAGACCAAAAACCAATTCAAAATGCAATACTTTGATTCAGCTGAGGAAGGATCAACAAGCGTATTTAGTATAACAGATAGGCTGCCTAATGCAGGTTTGGGATGCCCTGCGGCCTGGTGTTTTTTTTGTTAAAGGCAGATCAAAAACCAATTCAAAATGCAATACTTTGATTCAGCTGAGGAAGAATCAACAAGCATATTTAGTATAACAGATAGGCTTCCTAATGCAGGTTTGGGATGCCCTGCGGCCTGGTGTTTTTTTTGTTAAAGGCAGATCAAAAACCAATTCAAAATGCAATACTTTGATTCAGCTGAGGAAGGATCAACAAGCATATTTAGTATAACAGATAGGCTGCCTAATGCAGGTTTGGGATGCCCTGCGGCCTGGTGTTTTTTTTGTTAAAGGCAGACCAAAAAACAATTCAAACTGCAATACTTTGATTAAGCTGAGGAAGGATCAAGAAGCGTATTTGTATAACAGATAGGCTGCCTAATGCAGGTTTGGGATGCCCTGCGGCCTGGTGTTTTTTTTGTTAAAGGCAGACCAAAAACCAATTCAAACTGCAATACTTTGATTAAGCTGAGGAAGGATCAACAAGCGTATTTAGTATAACAGATAAGCTGCCTAATGCAGGTTTGGGATGCCCTGCGGCCTGGTGTTTTTTTTGTTAAAGGCAGACCAAAAACCAAATCAAAATGCAATACGTTGATTCAGCTGAGGAAGGATCAACAAGCGTATTTAGTATAACAGATAGGCTGCCTAGTGCAGGTTTGGGATGCCCTGCGGCCTGGTGTTTTTTTTTTGTTAAAGGCAGACCAAAAACCAATTCAAAATGCAATACTTTGATTCAGCTGAGGAAGGATCAACAAGCATATTTAGTATAACAGATAGGCTGCCTAGTGCAGGTTTGGGATGCCCTGCGGCCTGGTGTTTTTTTTGTTAAAGGCAGACCAAAAACCAATTCAAAATGCAATACTTTGATACAGCTGAGGAAGGATCAACAAGCGTATTTAGTGTAACAGGTAGGCTGCCTAATGCAGGTTTGGGATGCCCTGCGGCCTGGTGTTTTTTTGTTAAAGGCAGACCAAAAACCAATTCAAACTGCAATACTTTGATTCAGCTGAGGAAGGATCAAGAAGCGTATTTGTATAACAGATAGGCTGCCTAATGCAGGTTTGGGATGCCCTGCGGCCTGGTGTTTTTTTTGTTAAAGGCAGACCAAAAACCAATTCAAAATGCAATACTTTGATTCAGCTGAGGAAGGATCAAGAAGCGTATTTGTATAACAGATAGGCTGCCTAATGCAGGTTTGGGATGCCCTGTGGCCTGGTGTTTTTTTTGTTAAAGGCAGACCAAAAACCAATTCAAAATGCAATACTTTGATTCAGCTGAGGAAGGATCAACAAGCGTATTTAGTATAACAGATAGGCTGCTAAGTGAAGGTTTGGGATACCCAGGTGGGCTGGTGTTTTTTTTGTTAAAGGCAGACCAAAAACCAATTCAAAATGCAATACTTTGATTCAGCTGAGGAAGGATCAACAAGTGTATTTAGTATAACAGATAGGCTGCCTAATGCAGGTTTGGGATGCCCTGCGGCCTGGTGTTTTTTTTGTTAAAGGCAGACCAAAAACCAATTCAAACTGCAATACTTTGATTAAGCTGAGGAAGGATCAATAAGCGTATTTAGTATAACAGATAGGCTGCTAAGTGCAGGTTTGGGATACCCAGGTGGGCTTGTGTTTTTTTGGTTACAGGCAGACCAAAAAATATTTAAACTAATACAGTTATATATTATGATAAATGCTTGTGTGTAACAGATAGGGTTAAATAAGCCACTGCATAGATGGCATGCACAGTGGCAAGGCAGATTTACAGCACAAAGTACTGAAATCGAATTGAAAACTGATCTGGCTAATGAAAATAAAAAAATTTTCACTGTCACTTCTAAACTGTCCCTGGCTGGATGGTTCCGGTTTTTCCCTATCTTTCCCTGGCTCTGTCTACCTCTCTGTCTGCCTCTCTGACTCTCCCTACCTATCTCTAACTCTCTGTCCCTGTCTCTAACTAGCTGTGCTCTGGCCGCAATGCAAGGCTGAAATGCACACAAGCAAGCTGATAGTGACATTATGTGACTTACCCATAATATCTTGCCCCAGGGGGTATGTCTGGACATGTTCATCCACCATTTTAGAATGCCTGTAATTTAAATAAATGGAGTTTAAAGGAAAACTTCGATCGATCAAATCGCGAGGAAATTCGGATTAGTTCAGAATTGAATTTTCCATGAAATTCGGAACGAATCCGGGTTCGTCCGGATCGATTCGCTCATCCCTAACTGGAACCTTAACAATACTAAAAGATATTAAAAAAACGATATACAATAAATACAATCTAAGTATCTTTACTTATACCAAAGATGATTAATGGACCAGTCCCCTCGATTCAAAGAGCAAAAGTTAATTGATTTCGGATCGAAAATCGTAAGTTTGGGTGGGTGTTAGTCATTTTTTCCTGTTTTTTTGGCCATTTCCGACTCGCACGAGCCTACGTTCGAATGCGTATATGCTCTTACGATCAGCGGAAGTTCGTTCCTAAATTTTAGGATCAAAACGTAAAACTTAGGATCAAATCCTAAAACTTAGGATCAAAACGTAAAACTTAGGATACTCGGATGTGTTTAGGTGTAATTCAGAGAACAGTTTTCAAACCTCTAAATACGTTTTAAAAGAAAGCCACTGCCGACACCTTTTAGCAGTCGGATTGCTGTTCGTGAACACGTTTTTTGGCTATGTGGAGGAGTCTGCGCGTCTCGAGCTCCAATGAACTGCATGTATCAGCATGGCCGAGGCCATAAATTGTATGGCAATGCATACCTGATTCATGTATGCCTTATAAAAGCATTTTAATGTGGACCTTAATTAGTCCTTTGCATGTAAACCTTTATTTTGCAATATATTTGCGTTAATTAAAGAAACTTATGTCCTTTGTTATTTATTTTTAAATTGATGTACTAGAATAATATTTTTAGATTGCATTTATTGGTGTAGTTGTTTACCTTTGCTTTGTTTAATTATTTAAGCACATCTTTGGTCAGATGCATCACACTTACTGAGGAGAGGAGAGCGGGATAAAGTGCAGGATGTGGGTTACTGCTGTATTTTGCACAGACACAGCAGAGCTGGGGGCACGGAAAGGTCAGAAATCAAAGAATGCAGAGCAACACAGTCACAAGGCCCTTTCTGTTTGCAGGCTGCCCGAGAATACCTGAGCCGCCATCTTGGCTGTTTCTAGACTCATAACATGCAGAAGTTGCTGGGTGTTTTTTTATATTTGAGAGCAATCTGTATGTAGAGGGTGTGGGTAACCACACACAAAATTTTAAGTTGTACCATTTGAAGCCAAAATATTAAAATTAAATCCACAAGTAAAAAATGCAAGTTAACTAAAAATTAAACAAAGTAAATTAAATTCATTAATGGTTGGTTACTACAAAATGAATGAAATAAAGAAAAATAAGACCAAATATTTAGAATGCACTTTAATGAGGTAAGTTTGTAGTGCGCAGCCGCAAGATCAGAAGGATTTACGTCCAGACAAAAAAGGAAAAAGGGCAAAACCAATGTTGCAACCTGAGAAATGAAACGGAAAATTCAGGATGGAAACTGACATAGGTCTGATTCCCGAACTGCCATACGAACGGACGTAAATTTTAGGATAGAAACGTATTTGCTTATAGAATCACTCGCAAGTTCATACGAACGCACGAGCGCACGGGAAAAATAGGATGATCGGCACCCAAATCCAAGCTGTTACATGTTTCTTTGAATCGACCCTATTAACTCAATAGGTAACTGGAGCAACTGGTTTGTTTTTATTCAGGAGTCCAGTGGCAACTAAGGGTTTATTTAAGAACGAATAGCGCCAGGTAGTGCCTCGTACATTTCATTAGCATAAAAAAGAAATATAACAATATAAATGTTTGATTGCCGGGCAGGAGAGGCCGCACAATAATTTGATCCTAAAATTGAGAAAAATAATTACTGTAATTAAAATGCTATTTATACACAAGCAAGGGAACACTACTGGAATGTATGGGATAACGCTGCTGAGCGACAGGTGCCACATGGTGCTGCTGAACATGCTAGTAATACATTCAGCACTACATGACGCTATTAGAGGCGCTCACCAGATTGACTTTCATATATATGGTTTTCACATACTGCGCCCAGCGTTTACCTGAGGCAGCGTCAGCGTTTCTTAAATAACCTCCCTAAACACTAACTGTAAGCACTAGAGATGAGCGAGTAGTGAAATATTCGAAATTTCGAATTTCGATTCGAATAGACTGCGTTACTCGACTACTCGACCGATTATCGAATCCCATTATAGTCTATGGGAAAAAAATGCTCGCCACTTGGAAATCTCAATTCGACCACTTGGAGGTCACCAAGTCCACCCTGAAACATCAGAAAATGATGCCAACACTGCTGGAATGCAACTGGGACAGCAGGGGAAGCATGTCTGGGTGCATATAACGCGCCCAAGTCGCACTATTACGCCACTATCACAGCCTCTCAACAATACACTCCAAACACAATATAACTTCTACGTAAAGTGAGACAAGACAAGGAAACCTTCTTTCCTCTACATTGCCATGGACCCCAAGCCAAACTGTACAAAAAAGAAGAACAAAATTCTGCACCCCTTAAAATCATGTTGCCTATGACAACCACAGATGGCATAGGCAAGGGGGAAAAGAAATAGACCCCACCCCTAATTGTCATTGTGTGTGTGTGTGTGTGTGTGTGTGTGTGTGTGTGTGTGTGAGATGTGGTCAGACATGTCTTCTTGTGTCATTGTGTCACCCCAGCAGTAAGGGAAGCTTAAAGGAGGAGGTTTGTTACAGTGTGTCACCCCAGCAGTAAGGGAAGCTTACAGGAGGAGGTTTGTTACAGTGTGTCACCCCAGCAGTCAGGGAAGCTTACAGGAGGAGGTTTGTTACAGTGTGTTACCCCAGCAGTAGGGGAAGCTTACAGGAGGAGGTTTGTTACATTGTGTCACCCCAGCAGTAAGGGAAGCTTACAGAAGGAGGTTTGTTACAGTGTGTCACCCCAGCAGTAAGGGAAGCTTAGAGCTGAGACCTCTTAAAAATTGTATTAAGGCCCAAGAGCTGAGACCTCTTAAAAATTGTGTGGAGTCCCAAGAGCTGAGACCTCTTAGAAATTGTGTGGAGGCCCAAGAGCTGAGACCTCTTAAAAATTGTGTGGAGGCCCAAGAGCTGAGACCTCTTAAAAATTGTGTGGAGGCCCAAGAGCTGAGACCTGTTAACAATTGTGTGGAGGCCCAAGAGCTGAGACCTCTCAAACATTGTGTGGAGTCCCAAGAGCTGAGACCTCTTAAAAATTGTATTAAGGCCCAAGAGCTGAGACCTCTTAGAAATTGTGTGGAGGCCCAAGAGCTGAGACCTCTTAAAAATTGTGTGGAGGCCCAAGAGCTGAGACCTCTTAAAAATTGTATTAAGGCCCAAGAGCTGAGACCTCTTAAAAATTGTGTGGAGTCCCAAGAGCTGAGACCTCTTAAAAATTGTATTAAGGCCCAAGAGCTGAGACCTCTTAGAAATTGTGTGGAGTCCCAAGAGCTGAGACCTCTTAAAAATTGATTGTATTAAGCCCAAGAGGTGAGCCATAATTTTTTTTATTAATACAGCAATTCTACGGCGGTTAAGGAGGAGGAGGAGGAGGAGGAAATGGCACTTCATACAGATGGCACTTCACTCTTGGCTGCTTTCCACTGTTGTACAAGCAAAGTCCGGGTCAATCCACTTGCTGTTCATTTTGATTAGCGTCAGCCTGTCGGCACTGTCGGTTGACAGGCGGCTGCGCTTATCGGTTATAATGCCCCCGGCTGCGCTGAACACCCTCTCTGATAGCACGCTGGCGGCAGGGCAGGCAAGCACCTCCAAGGCGTACAGGGACAGTTCCAGCCACGTGTCCAACTTGGAGACCCAGTAAGTGTAGGGAGCCGAGGGATCAGGGAGGACAGGGGTGTGGTCTGCCAGGTAGTCCCGCAACATCCGCCGATACTTGTCCCTCCTGCTGATAGCGGGCCCCGCAGTGATGGAAGTTGCACGAGGGGGTGCCATGAACGTGTCCCACACCTTGGAGAGTGTTCCCCTGGTGGCTGTGGGCCTGATCGATGTTGTCAGACTCTGGGAGACACTCTCCTCTCTGCCGCCAGCGATGGTGGGTGGGAAAATCTGCATCATGTTCTGCACGAGTTCCCTCTGGTATTCCAGTAATCGATTCGTCCTCTCCTCTACCGGAATAAAAGAGGAGAAGTTATCTTTATACCAGGGGTTCCAGGAGTGCGAAGACCCAGTATAGTTTGTTCTCCAATATCCGGACAACACTTATGTCCCGGGAAAAGCAGCCCAGCATGAAGTCAGCCATGTGTGCCAGACTCTGAGTAGGCATGACGTCACTGCCCCCACCAGAAGGATCATTTTCCATTTCCTCCTCTTCCTCCTCCTCTCCGCCCCATCCGCGCTGAACCAATGGGACGCACACAGCCTGACTGCTACCCTCGCCACCAGCATCCTCTTCCACAGCCACCTCCACGTTGTCCTCCTCCTCCTCATCCTCCTCCTCCTGCAACTGCCACCGAGCAGCAGACAAAAGTGTGGTCTGACTATCTACCTGCGTTGCGTCTCCTCCTACCCCCGTCTCCTCTGTGTGCAATGCGTTCTCCCTTATTGCGATGAGCGATTCTTTAAGGACGCATAGGAGCGGGATGGTTACGCTCACTATAGCGTCCTCGCTGCTGACCTTCTTAGTGGACTCCTCAAAGATACGCAATACATCGCATATGTCTGCCATCCATGGCCACTCGTGGTTGGCAAACTGAGGGAGCTGAGTTGGATGCACGCGTGGATGCATCATCTGGTACTCCATCAATGCTCTCTGCTGCTCACACACCCTGGCCAACATGCAATAGGTGGAATTCCAGCGAGTGGGCAGGTCGCACAACAGCCGATATTGAGGCAAATGGAGGCGTTGCTGGAGTTTTTTTAAGCTAGCAGCAGCTACAGTTGACTTCCGAAAGTGAGCGCACAAGCGCCGCACTTTCACCAGTAGCTCTGCCAGGTTGGGGTAAGTCTTTAGAAACTTTTGTACTACCAAATTAAAAACGTGGGCCAGGCATGGTACGTGATTGAGTTCTGCAAGCTCCAGAGCCGCCACCAGGTTACAGCCGTTATCGCACACGACCATGCCTGGTCCTAGCTGCAGCGGCGACAGCCACATCTCTGTCTGCTGCAATATGGCGTGCCTCACCTCTGCGGCGCTGTGCTTCCTGTCGCCCAAGCTGATGAGCTTAAGCACCGCCTGCTGACGTCTCCCCGCGCCAGTGCTGCAACGCTTCCAGCTAGGGGCTGAGGGCGATGTTAAGGCAGAGAAGGAGGAGGAGGAGGAAGAGGAGGGGGGTCTATCAGAACCCGTGCTGGCAATCTTGGGCGGGGGTGGTATATAGGCCGTCCCTGTTTGCGACCCCGTCCCCGCTTCCACAACATTCACCCAGTGTGCCGTCAAAGAGATGTAGCGTCCTTGGCCGCAAGCGCTTGTCCACGAGTCGGTGGTCAAGTGGACCTTTGCACTGACTGCGTACCTCAGGGCCCGCCTGATGTTACGCGACACGTGCTGGTGCAGGGCGGGGACGCCACACCGGGAAAAATAGTGGTGGCTAGGGACGGAATAGCGAGGTGCGGCAGCCGCCATCAGGTCGCGGAAGGCCTGCGTCTCCACAAGCCTAAACGGCAACATCTCCAGGGCCAGCAGTTTGGAGATGAGGCAGGTTAAGGCTTGGGCTTGGGGGTGACTGGAGGCGTACTTCCGCCTGCGGTTGAACGCCTGCGAGATGGACAGTTGATGGGACAAGGAGATGGAAGGTGCAGACGAAGATGCGGGGGAAGGGGGGGCTGAAGGAGAAGGCCCCAAAGTAGCCGAGGCAGAGGCAGATCTGGAGGTCTGGACCGCAGTGGCAGCACACAACAAAGGGGAAGAGGCAGTGGCAGCAAGACCGGGCGCAGGTTGTATTGCGTTTGCTCTCTCCCACTCAGCCCAGTGCTTGACTTCCAAGTGACGGCGCATGCCTGAGGTGGTCAGATTGCTCTTCTCAGAGCCCCTACTCAGTTTTGAGTGGCAGATTGCGCAAACCGCGCTCAGTTTGTCGTCCGCGCAAACATTAAAAAATCTCCACACCACAGAAGTACGAGGCCTCGATGGGGGAGCTTCGCGCGACTGCCTGCTGCCGGGAAGAGCTTCGGCCCTGCTGGCTGTGGCCTGCCTTCTCTGTCTGGACTGTCCTCTGCCTCTGGACTGTCCTCTGCCTCTTGCTGCCTTATTCGGTGATGCGCAGACCGCATCTCCACTGCTTTCCCCGCTGGACATCACCCCTGTCCAAGTGGGGTCGGTCATTTCGTCGTCCACCACCTCCTCTTCCACTTCCTCTCTCTGCTCCTCCTCCTGCCCACTGGACATTCCAACAGCCTCCCTTGATGGCAACTGCGTCTCATCATCATCGCTCATGATAGCAGATGCTGGTTCCGGGTCCACATCACTAGGAGATGGCGGATACTCAAGTGTTTGGGCATCACTACAAACAAATTCCTCTGCTAGCTCCTGGGATTCTTGCAGCACATCTGGAAAAGGACCCGAAAAGAGGTCCTGGGAGGGGTCAAGGGTGGGCTGACTCTGTTGGCCAGGTTGGGAGGAAGGAGGGTCAGAGTGAGACTGTGTCCTCGTCCACGTCCCTTTGCGCTAGCCCTCCGCATTTCAGACGTTTTACTTTTTTGGCCACGCGTTATACCAAATATATATATTTTTTAGGAGAACACCTGGCTATACAGCCGTATACTGCCAGAAGGTGAAATGGTGCCTATACGCACCGGGTATATAACAGTGTTTTGTTGGCACAGAGGACACAAAACAGTAGTGCCAAATATATATATATATTTTTAGGAGAACACCTGGCTATACAGCCGTATACTGCCAGAAGGTGAAATGGTGCCTATACGCACCGGGTATATAACAGGGTTTTGCTGGCACAGAGGACACAAAACAGTAGTGCCAAATATATATATATTTTTTAGGAGAACACATGGCTATACAGCCGTATACTGCCAGAAGGTGAAATGGTGCCTATACGCACCGGGTATATAACAGGGTTTTGTTGGCACAGAGGACACAAAACAGTAGTGCCAAATATATATATATATATATATTTTAGGAGAACACCTGGCTATACAGCCGTATACTGCCAGAAGGTGAAATGGTGCCTATACGCACCGGGTATATAACAGGGTTTTGTTGGCACAGAGGACACAAAACAGTAGTGCCAAATATAGTTTTGTATATAGGTGCTAATACACCACTGAAGTCTTTCTGTCCCTATTCCAGCAGCAGCAGCTACCCCTCACTAAAGCAGCCGTTTTGTGCAGAGTGTATATAGTTTTGTATATAGGTGCTAATACACCACTGAAGTCTTTCTGTCCCTATTCCAGCAGCAGCAGCTACCCCTCACTAAAGCAGCCGTTTTGAGCAGAGTGTATATAGTTTTGTATATAGGTGCTAATACACCACTGAAGTCTTTCTGTCCCTATCCTAGCAGCAGCAGCTACCCCTCACTAAATCAGCCGTTTTGTGCAGAGTGTATATAGTTTTGTATATAGGTGCTAATACACCACTGAAGTCTTTCTGTCCCTATTCCAGCAGCAGCAGCTACCCCTCACTAAAGCAGCCGTTTTGAGCAGAGTGTATATAGTTTTGTATATAGGTGCTAATACACCACTGAAGTCTTTCTGTCCCTATTCCAGCAGCAGCAGCTACCCCTCACTAAAGCAGCCGTTTTGTGCAGAGTGTATATAGTGTTGTATATAGGTGCTAATACACCACTGAAGTCTTTCTGTCCCTATTCCAGCAGCAGCAGCTACCCCTCACTAAAGCAGCCGTTTTGAGCAGAGTGTATATAGTTTTGTATATAGGTGCTAATACACCACTGAAGTCTTTCTGTCCCTATTCCAGCAGCAGCAGCTACCCCTCACTAAAGCAGCCGTTTTGAGCAGAGTGTATATAGTTTTGTATATAGGTGCTAATACACCACTGAAGTCTTTCTGTCCCTATTCTAGCAGCAGCAGCTACCCCTCACTAAAGCAGCCGTTTTGTGCAGAGTGTATATAGTTTTGTATATAGGTGCTAATACACCACTGAAGTCTTTCTGTCCCTATTCCAGCAGCAGCAGCTACCCCTCACTAAAGCAGCCGTTTTGAGCAGAGTGTATATAGTTTTGTATATAGGTGCTAATACACCACTGAAGTCTTTCTGTCCCTATTCCAGCAGCAGCAGCTACCCCTCACTAAATCAGCCGTTTTGTGCAGAGTGTATATAGTTTTGTATATAGGTGCTAATACACCACTGAAGTCTTTCTGTCCCTATTCCAGCAGCAGCAGCTACCCCTCACTAAAGCAGCCGTTTTGAGCAGAGTGTATATAGTTTTGTATATAGGTGCTAATACACCAATACACCACTGAAGTCTTTCTGTCCCTATCCTAGCAGCAGCAGCTACCCCTCACTAAAGCAGCCGTTTTGTGCAGAGTGCATATAGTTTTGTATATAGGTGCTAATACACCACTGAAGTCTTTCTGTCCCTATTCCAGCAGCAGCAGCTACCCCTCACTAAAGCAGCCGTTTTGAGCAGAGTGTGTATAGTTTTGTATATAGGTGCTAATACACCACTGAAGTCTTTCTGTCCCTATTCCAGCAGCAGCTACCCCTCACTAAAGCAGCCGTTTTGTGCAGAGTGTATATAGTTTTGTATATAGGTGCTAATACACCACTGAAGTCTTTCTGTCCCTATTCCAGCAGCAGCAGCTACCCCTCACTAAAGCAGCCCTTTTGAGCAGAGTGTATATAGTTTTGTATATAGGTGCTAATACACCACTGAAGTCTTTCTGTCCCTATTCCAGCAGCAGAAGCTACCCCTCACTAAAGCAGCCGTTTTGTGCAGAGTGTATATAGTTTTGTATATAGGTGCTAATACACCACTGAAGTCTTTCTGTCCCTATTCCAGCAGCAGCAGCTACCCCTCACTAAAGCAGCCGTTTTGTGCAGAGTGTATATAGTTTTGTATATAGGTGCTAATACACCACTGAAGTCTTTCTGTCCCTATTCTAGCAGCAGCAGCTACCCCTCACTAAAGCAGCCCTTTTGAGCAGAGTGTATATAGTTTTGTATATAGGTGCTAATACACCACTGAAGTCTTTCTGTCCCTATTCCAGCAGCAGAAGCTACCCCTCACTAAAGCAGCCGTTTTGAGCAGAGTGTATATAGTTTTGTATATAGGTGCTAATACACCACTGAAGTCTTTCTGTCCCTATTCCAGCAGCAGCAGCTACCCCTCACTAAAGCAGCCGTTTTGTGCAGAGTGTATATAGTTTTGTATATAGGTGCTAATACACCACTGAAGTCTTTCTGTCCCTATTCTAGCAGCAGCAGCTACCCCTCACTAAAGCAGCCGTTTTGTGCAGAGTGTATATAGTTTTGTATATAGGTGCTAATACACCACTGAAGTCTTTCTGTCCCTATTCCAGCAGCAGCAGCTACCCCTCACTAAAGCAGCCGTTTTGAGCAGAGTGTATATAGTTTTGTATATAGGTGCTAATACACCACTGAAGTCTTTCTGTCCCTATTCCAGCAGCAGCAGCTACCCCTCACTAAAGCAGCCGTTTTGTGCAGAGTGTATATAGTTTTGTATATAGGTGCTAATACACCACTGAAGTCTTTCTGTCCCTATTCCAGCAGCAGCAGCTACCCCTCACTAAAGCAGCCGTTTTGTGCAGAGTGTATATAGTTTTGTATATAGGTGCTAATACACCACTGAAGTCTTTCTGTCCCTATTCTAGCAGCAGCAGCTACCCCTCGCTAAAGCAGCCGCTTTGAGCAGAGTGTATATAGTTTTGTATATAGGTGCTAATACACCACTGACGTCTTTCTGTCCCTATTCCAGCAGCAGCTACCCCTCACTAAAGCAGCCGTTGTGTGCAGTGTGTATATAGCTAGAATGAGCTATATACCGTTCAGCATAGTAGCCCTAATAATGACTCTCCTGTCTTCTGGTAGCTGGTATATATGGTGGTAAATGCTATATTCTGAGCTTCTGGGGCCCTGCCTGCCTACATACAGCTACAGCCTGTCTTTCCCTGCTCTTAGCGTCTATCCCTCAATAAGTTCAAGCTGCTAATGCTGACGAAGAGGAAGTGCTGAGTTTTGTAGATTCGAGGTCACATGGTTTTTCCAGCCAATGCGTCTAGACGCCGTTCTCGCGATGCCAGCGTCCTCCCAGGACCTGTCCCACCCCCCCTGCATGGTGATTGGTGTAAAAAACGCACCAGGGAAGGTGGGAGGGGAAACGAATTGTAAGTGCGCCATCGCCGCTGTACTCGATCGAAATCGAGTATGACGAATAGCGTAGTATTCGATCGAATACCGACTCGGTCGAATACTACTCGCTCATCTCTAGTAAGCACCTTGGTTATAGGATACAGTTTTGTATTTTACACTAGAAAAAGAACATAAACAGACTACCGCTAAGATGGCAACTTGATTATAGGGATATGGGATAGGATACCCCACTTACAATTAAAGCTTAAAGGGAACCAAAACATTTTAAACTAGCATCTGCTGAATTGCTCCTCCCATGCTACTACTTCACTGTGCTTCCAGATGATTCCGTTGGTTTTAGCTGGTCCTGCCTCCTCGTCTCATTGTCATTGTGACAATGACCAATCACTTGCCATCTCACAGAGCGGGACAGCAAAAAAAAAATCAGTGTCCTAAGACAATGCAGTAGGCAAAAATATCCATTTCTATTTTTTCACCCTAAGAAGGAAACAACAGCAGTGGCTTTGGGACAAAGTTATTTCACAATTTCACATTGATTTTTGGTCTGTATTAAATGGAAAGTCCGATTTTATGAACTTCCCCCCAGGCCTCAGATCAAGGAGTGCCTGGCACTACGCTGCTTACTTGCCACTTGCCTCCTTGGCACTGATGGCTCTCACAGCTCCTGGTTTAGAGGCCAAGCTGACAGGTGGCAGGGGCCTATATAACACTGTCCCCACTGAGAATATCAGGCTTCTTTGTACACAGGAACTTCTGTTGTGCAACAGGGTAAGTCTTCAGAAATTTGCCAACTAAACAGACAATAACGTGTAAAATAATGTTTTCATTCTATTGTTCTTTTTCCTTCTTTTAAAATAATTTGTATTACCCCCATAAGTTACAGGTGAATCAAACGTGGTTTAACCTCCTAGGGTGGATGGACTCAAAATGAGGAATTTTAGGCAACACTGTTATAAAAAAAAAATATGTTGGTGCATGAAATCAGGGATTACTAATGAGTTTTCACTTTACTGTCAGACCTGACTTTTTATGTATATTTTATATCTATCACATTAAGATTAGGGTATATGGGGGAGGCTGAAGATTACAGTGTGTTATTAAAGTGAATTAGCAGACCAATGATAAAATGCAGATCATCGCCACCATAAAACATAAATATAGTATTGCTTTTTTTACATCGAAAAGCATAGTACATAATAAATATGCAATATATAAGCTTTTCTAGTGATGTAATTCATGCTGCCACATATTAGACATGGTGACCCTTGGCACTGACCCACTATGGCCGAATCCAACCTTGAATTTAAAGGGGGACTATCGCAAAAAATGGCCCAATGATAAAAATATATATAAATATGCTGGATGGCGGGAGGAGGGGTCATTTATACAACCAGCATCAAGAAATATCCAGCCAGGCTTGTTTTCTTTCTTTTACTAGAAGGAAGAGGACATCAGGGGTGACAGGCTCTGTCACCCCTGATAGACTAAACCTGTCACCCTTGGATTTTATTCCTACCATGAGAGAATAAACCACAAGCTTGGCGGGAGTTTTATTCAGTTTGGGTGTATAAGTGACCCCTCCTCCCATTAGCCAATGTGTTTGTATGTATCTTTAATATTACACAATTTTGTGATAGTGCTCCTTTAATTAATCAGAATAACACTTTTTTCCTGAAAAAAATGAACATTAAAGTGAAAGTTTAAGTTGCAGTATAAATCACCTATAAATATATATACCACCTCTAAAGTGTTAATTAATTAGATTTTACACCGATTTTTACACCTAGAAAGTGTTTACTAATTAGATAGTAACACTGATTAAAAGAAAATGTCTGCTTTATGCCAAGGTAATAGAAAAAAAAAACAGATCCTTGTTTCGATTCAAATTAATTACAAAGAAACAATGTGAAATTGCTGATCACAGGAATATTAACCCTTTTTACCCCGGGAAATTAGTAGGTACATCTTTGCCAGCAATTATAGTCTGCATGGATCCCACTTCAATAATAGTCAAATCTCTCTCTCTATCTCTCTCTCTCTCTCATATATATATATATATATATATATATATATATATATATATATATAATGTATTTTTTTAGAGTGACCCCCACCCTTACTTCCAATAGTTCCAATTGCACTTTTATAAGGAAGAAGAGCAGTAAATTTTTTCGCAGTACATTACTTTCACTTTTTAGTACCTTAAAGAGGACCATAACTCACCCTGGGGTCTATGAGAGAGGGGCACCACTATCTCTTTAGCGGGTGGGTGCCCGTGCCGGGCATTTGTGAATGGGTGCCGACACGCTCCCTGTTAGAAGGTAGGATCCTCTTGCATTAGATGAGCTCCTGGCTGAAGGGGCTTGAGCAGATCGGATCGCGCAGATTGGACGAGCGGCTGCGCATGCATTGTAGCACCGGGAAGAGGTGAGTTTGTTGGGGGGACCTGCACGGTTTCACACAGCGGGGACCTCCGATCGGGGTGCCTGGGAGGCAAAAAACAAAATACAGGATAGTTAAAATCCTGGGTTTTGGTCCACTTTAAATAGAGTTTCAAGCCACCATGTAGAGAGACCCATGTTAGTCTTAATATGGGGGGGGGAGTAAAGAGACCACTAGTGGAAGGTGTTTGGCTGTAGTTAAATTTAAAGCTAATCCTTGGCACTGCACACTCAGTGGCTTCTGAGTGCCTTGGATGGCTCAGAGACACACAAGAGATGATTTGCATTTGCCCACTACAAGGAGTGATGGCATATTCTATTATTCCTTGTGTTGGCCGGCTGTAAATACATTCTATTCCAGGAAAGTACATTTTTTCCTTTCCTCTTTTACTTTTTAGTACCTTTGCTGCTGACAGTAGTGAACATGTTATTAATACTCTATTTCTCTTAAAATCAAATTAGCTGGATGGGGGCACTGCCATTGTCTGCCAATAAGTTACTTATTGTTTCACTCTAAAACCGCGTTGAGGAGGTCTTTGTTACTCTAAAACTACATGAGTTTTTTCAGATAATTTCTTTTCAGCGACCAGGCCCTAAATATTGAGTGGCATTCGATCCAGGTGCATATAGAACAAGACCAGAAAAAATTAACTGTAAAAGACAGTGAGAAACAAACCATTATGGAGCATTTAATGAAGTGTGCAAAAGCTCTCAAGAAATGGAGTCCTTTCCGATTATAATGTATAACCCTCTTATTTTCTGTACACCTCGACTGCTCATATGAGCGCGATTCTTTCCAATGCTCTGCATAGAAAACATGTTATTTTAGCATTAGCACAAGGAGGAGTTGGAAAGTGGTTAAGTCTAAACACTGCAATATTTGTTCTTGGAAATATATTTATGGCAATACAGAGAATCCAATAAACAGTGCACTTTGTTTACTGTAAATGCATACAATGTATAGATGCTCTGGTAGGAATACTTTTGCTTTTCATGTCTCATTTAGCATGCTGTCAGGAAACATGTGACCTCTGCATGGGCTCATTATCCACCAGGGCCAAACATGATATGGCTGTTTAGCTGAAAGGAGCATCTCGGGGGTGAGAAGCCATCAATAGATAAGCCCCATTTAGCTGTATCTCTGATATTAAGGGCTCCGTGTGTACATTTTCAAGGTGAAAGCTTACATATATTACATTACTTATGCCTGGCAGCAGATACAAGGCAACCAATTATAAGCTTTATTTGCCGCTCTGCACCCCAACTGTTCACTACAAGCATTTCCTTTCTTTTCCGCCAGAGAATTTTTCTTTTTTAAGGGAATTGAACACTTAAAAAATAAAACAAAAGGGTACTCAGGTTTTGTCCCCAACAGCTGATCAATCCAAACCACTCACCCTGGCCTGAACTCCAGTCCCCGGTGCTTCTGTATCAAGTTCCCCCCTCCGGCCACTGCCACTCCCTCTCCATTCACTATAATGGAGGGGGTTGAGCCAAGTTCTGACATGCAATGAACTGATTGGAGGTGGGTGTGAGCCTGACACAGGGGCACTGTTGCCTGGAGTCCGGGCCCGGGCCAGGATTTGGTCCAGCGAATGTGGTGAGTTGCGTTCATGTCCAGGGGACATTTCCTTTTTTTTTTCATTACTCAATCCCTTCAAGGTGGAATCACAAAATACGGATACAAATATGTATATATTAAGTGGAAAATGTTCCTACAATACTATAGTGAGAGCTTTAATTTTAACACCTAAAGTGCCCAGTGGTCCATTTCCCTGGGGCATACGTACCTTGCAGGGGCAGGTGTGGCCCTCCTCCAATCATCTTCTTCAGCCGCGCATATTGATGTGCATCTGGAGAAGCTGTATAGAAACCCTAGGCAGTGCTTGGCCAAGCCAGACATTTAGTTACAGCAGCCGTGGCTACGCAGAGCCCAAGAAAGATGTAAGAGATGCCACCACTGTCCACTCATGTGCTATGTTAGAAAATTGGCTGATTGGCTGGGTTTCACATAGTGGAACATGCCAAATCGGGATGCCCCAGGGGTGCTTGTCTAACCGGGCCAAACTCTGGTTTTTGTCCGCTTTAAATAGATACTAAGGAGAGCCAGCCAACCAGCTGAAACTGCTAAATAAATAGGTAAGAATGCTACTTTTTATTTAATTATAAATCTGTAAATGAGAATTTTAGAGCTTTTAAAATGTAAGGTTTTCATTTTTGTCTAGGAGTCACTTTATGAGCAGAAAGCTGAAGGGTGATATCTAAAATATATTTGGGCACGCTGACAAATGTATCTTTGTCTGATGTCTGCAAGGTTTCTCTGTCATCTAGGTCATTGTACATCGGTAGCAATAAGTCGAAGCAACCCTGTTATTGAAGTTATTCTGCTAGTTACCAGATTGGCTTTGTAAAATCAGAATGGCTTGTTAAAATATCCAACATTTACAGAGGAACTTTTGCTATCATAAATGTGAAAAGTATGATGGAATTAACACAATTGTAATATGATGTAAAATATGATGTAATATTTCTATTGCTTCAAAAGAATCAAGAGGCTGGTCACTGGTGTACTCTGAGAGTGACTAAATATACTGGCAGGTCAAAGGTGTGCTCTTAGAGTAACTAAAATATACTGGTATGGAACTGAAGCCAGAGATGCAATGTCTAACTGCTTCTCCAGTACTGTTCAGTCTGATAGTAATATGAAGTGAAAAAAAGACAGAGGGAAGAATGAAAGAGAGAAATACATTTAATTCTAAAATGCCATGTCCAACGAGTCTCAGAATAGGTAAGGGGGTGCTTGAGGAGGCCGGGTAACGACAGAGGCATGACAATGAGCAGGGGCTACTGAACTGTCCACTTTTAACAGATTTGAAAATCAACTGAAACTTGAAATGCGCTGTGACAGACATCTCTGTAAAAATATGACAGCATCTGCTGCTGATTATAAACATCTGGCTCTTTTAAATTATGTAAAAAACATTTAAAAAATAATCACATTGGGAAGTCATGCATGGTAAAATGGGGAAACCATGCTTAAAAAAGGGGTTGGGGCATCATCTGTGCAACACAATCAAAGATTTTTTAACACATCTCTAAAGTGGTTTATTGACACATCATAGGACTTCTTTAATGAACAGCTGTGTACTGAATCTTATGGGGTCTATTTAAGAAGCACTAGTGCCACATAGTGCCAGATGAACGTCAGGTGAATGTCAGCTCCCAGTGCAAAAGGTGTATTATTCATGTCAAAAATCCAGAGCACCTGTGATAGTGCCAGGTAGTGTCCCATCTATTATCAGTGCCAGAAATGGGAGGAATGCCAGTGCTGAGTTTTCTACAGTGCCAGGTGGAGGTTACAGGCGCTCCCATCCCGCCGAATACACAGAAGTGTTAGATGGTGAGGACATCGCCTGAAGCTGAAACGAGAATGGAGGTTTTCTTTTTACATTTTTTAACAGTGATTCACTAAACATTAGATTAGGCAATTCAGAAAATTGACTGAATTGAATGTCAAATTCACTTATCAATAACTTTAACATTAACTAATGTTAATGTTACAATAACATTAACAGTTAATATTAAAGTTGTTATCTGTAAGAAAAAATAACTTTCCTCAACCCTGTCCCTTGGTTGAACTTGATGGACACATGTCATTTTCAACCATATTAACTATAGGGTTTATTTAAGAAGAGCTAGTGCCACATAGTCCCAGATGAGTGTCAGGTGAATGTCAGGTCCCAGTTCAAATGGTGTATTTATGAAGTAGAAAATCTATAGTACCTTTGATAGTGCCAGGTAGTGTCCCATCTATCAACAGTGCAGGCGAGTATATAAGTGCCAGCGCTGTGTTCCCCACAGTGCCACATAAAACCAGGCGCACACCCTGCACTGCGTGGCTCTATCACATATCAATGGGCTGGGTTGGGTAGAATTTTTGGGCCTTTTTTTGGGCTGGTGCATGTGCCACGGGATCCCTGAGCTGTTTTTGTATGCATTCTTTGCACTTTTGAGTTGCTCTACAAACTTGCGATTTGGGCCATGCAAAACCTGTGTCATGTCATTCAAGTGACTCCTTCATATCATCTTACACAAGAACTATTTTTCATTCAACCAACAATTTTACTTTCAAGGGATGGCCATGGGCTCAAATATGGCACCCAGCTATGGCAACCTATACATGGGCAACTTTGAATCTAAATATGTTTACACTACAGCTGATTACTTGTATGGCTGAGATATATAGATGATGTATTTATGATCTGGTAGGGCTCTGCCAACTCATTAACTAATTTTCATCTGTACCTCAACCATTGTCTTCCTACCATCTTTTGGAGTATAGCACCAGTGAGGTACACTCCCTTGATGTACTTGTAACTCTAGCAGATGGACACATTAATACTGATGTATACAAAAAGCCTACTGATCGAGGGACCTTTCTACATGCTAACAGCTTTCATCCTCCTAATCTTATCAGGTCACTTCCATGCAGCCAATTTGTCCACATTAGACAGATCCCTTCCACTGATGTTCAAAACGACAATAAATCCTCAGACCTTATAAAGAACCTACTCGCTAGAGGGTGTAAGCTGTCTGATCTACAAGTTGCACAAGCCAGAGTACGCGTCATCAACAGGCAATCGCTACTGCACTTTAACCCTTTTAGTGCCAGCTATGTGAGACTCACGTAGCTGATTTTAAACCCCCACAGTAAAAAAAATTGAAAAGTTAAAAACTCACCTGACCCCTCGTTGGATCAGGCCGGGTCTTCTCTTTACCCGGGGGGCATCTGATCCCCCCCAGGGCTCTTCTCGCTTCAGGAGGGCGCCCGAAATAGCGCGCCCCCGCCCCGCTTCGGTTAACTGTAAAAAAAAAAAAAAAGACATTTACTCATCTGCAGCCGCGATCCCTCCCGCGGGGTCTCCTCTTCACCAGGGGGGGGGGGTTCTGATCGCCCCCGGGCTCTTCCATGGTGAGGAAAGGGCGAGAAATCACCCTCTCCCTCACGTCCTGGTTCACGGCTGTTAGCCCCACCCCCTTGGGCAACATCACCTGTGACATCACCTGACAGCCGGCTTCTCTGCCTCTCACCCGAGATCATCAGTCTTGCCGGGTGCTTGGAGGCGAGAGGTCAGGAGGAGGAGAGGGCTGTGATCCCTCGACCCCCTCAGCTCCCCTCCACCCAGCACCCAGCAGCTGTCATCGAGGATCGCCGGGGGACAGAGGAGGATCGGAGGTGAGTAAAGAAAAAAATAATTAATGTAATTTTTTTTTATCATGTTTCTGTTTGTTTATTTTTTCATTTAACCCTTTGTGAACACCACCACCACATACCAGCTCACAAGGCTGGGGAATGGCAAGTCACCTGCAGCTAGCGAGTGACTTGCCATTAACCTCCACACCCCCAATTACCTGCTTCCCCAAAGCCCGGGGGGGCAGAAGAGCCCGGCCCATGGGCTATGTGGACTTGTAGCCTGCAGGGCGCGGAGGCCACCAAAGCTGGCCCCTGCGCCCTGTTCCTACAAACCCCCATAGCTGGTCCCGGGCTGGTAATGCTGGGTAAGGGGGACCCCATGTCATTTTTTTTTTTTATTTTTAAGGGTTTTTAACCCTTAGAATTCCAAAAAAATGGGGTCTCCCCCCCTGGGAGGGGGGACCCTATGTCATTTTTTTTTTATTAACCCCTTATGATCTTTTGCCCAGCAGCTATAAAAGGCTTCCAGCAGGTGAGCCAAAACCAGAGTGATCAGCGTGGGACACAGTACCCAGGGATGGATGTAAAAAAAATAAATAAATAATATATTTTTTCTCCTTGTGTCTGTGTGTTTTTTTTACACTTAAACTTTTGTGAACTGGTAAGGGACCCATGAGACCCCTATACCAGTTCACAAGGCTGGGGGCTAGCAAGTCACCTGCGGCTAGCGGGTGACTTGCCATTAACCCCCAGTACCCCCAATTACCTGCCTCCCCAATGTCCGGGGGGGGGGGCAGAAGGGTCCGGCCTGTGGCTATGTGGGCTTGTAGCCTGCAGGGCGGGGAGGCCACCAAAGCTGGCCCCTGCGCCCTGTTCCTACAAGCCCTCATAGCCGGTCCTGGGCTGGTTATGATGGGTAAGGGGGACCCATTGTAAATTTTTTGGGGGATTTTTGAGGGTTTTTAACCCTTAAAATTTCCCCCAAAATGGGTTCCCCATCCCCCCAGGAGGGGGGACCCTATGTCGTTTTTTTTTTAAATGAACCCCTTATGTTTATAGTGTGGATAGTAGTTGCATTTTATTTGTAAATATTATAAAGTGCTCTTTTCAGTTTGGGGGTCTCCTGGGCAAGAATGGGGGGCTACCGATACATATGTGGTACCGTTTTAATCGTGAGAAATGGGGCTTTTACATGTAATATGGTTTTCATTAATAAAACAAATGTTTTATTTAAAATGAAGGAGACAATTATCTAAAAAATATTTATTTCTTTTTTTTTTGTTTTTTACCCAAAAATATTTTAAAAAATTGTAGAAAAATTACAAACAAGACATTTCATGTTAAAGCCTAAACTCTGCTGCAAAATAATATATATATATAATTTTCCTGGAAATTCCGGCAAAAATCACGGTTAAACATGGCGCAAAAGTAGGCTGGCAATTAAAAGGGTTAATAATACCTATGCATGTTGGGTATTGTTCTGAGGACCTTGCGCTTTCAGATTTAGCTTAATTTTTCTTGTTTGCATATTGATATTTTAGAAAAACATGTTTTTTATTCAGCTTTTTTATACATTTTTTTTAGGGAAACCCTGTGCAACCTTAGAGTTCTTCGAGAGATTACTTCCAGTAAGATGATCCCACTACAACAAACTCAGTACGCTTAAAAAGCTTAACATGTTTACTTTCAGGCAATATATGGTTTATGGGGGATATTCCAAATGTAAACGGTGTTTTGGTTGAAAAATTGTAAGGTGCGCACTTTGTCTGCAGAGCTGAAATTCAAGTAAAATTACCGTTATGCGCAAGCTTTACTTTGGGGTGTTTGCCAACTCTTCCCTTGACAGTAGCTATGCATGTTGGGTATTGTTCTGTTCGGGAGATGTTGCTTTTTCAGATTTTACTTGTTTTATTTTAAGTCTTTTCTTCTTTGCATATAGTTTTTTTTAGGAAAATGTGGCTTTGATTCTTCCTTTTTATTCTTTTTTAGGGAAACTCTGTGCAACCAAAGAATTGATTGAGGGATTACTTCCAGAAAACTATGCCCACATAAACAAGCCTGGTACGCCTAGAAAGCTTGCGGTGTGTACTTCCAGAGAATATATAGTTTGTAGGGGGTATTTCAAATGTAAAGGGTTGTTTTCCTGGAACAACTGCAAGGTGCGCATAGCGCATATCACAGTTGTATTTGATCTGAAAAGCTCTGTTTCAGTTTGGGGGAGTCTCTTGGGCAGGAAAGGGTGTCTACCTATACATATGTGGTACAGCTGTGACTGGGAGAAATTGGGGTTTAACACACAATAACATTTTATTGACAAACTTACATTTTTTATTACAAAAAAAACTACAAATTCCAAAAAATAGATTTTTTAAAATTTTTTTGCACATATTTCACCCAAAAGTATTGAGAATCCACTAAAAAGGACATACAAGACATTTTTTTTTTCAATTTTCCTTAATTTAATTTTCCTGGGAAATCCCTGGAAATCCCTTCAAAAATCAAGGTTGAACATGTGTAGCGCAAAATAGTGAAACATAGTCTGGCACTTAAAGGGGTAAAGGTAATACAACTTTTAAAGCACCTTTAGCTTCTTCTTCAGGTATGCAAATCTGTAACTTACACTGCATGCACATGATCAAGTATACTACACTAGCAGATTTGCGGGACAAAATACAGGGTAGCTTCACAGTGGTAGTTTCCAATCATTTAATGTCTTTTTATATAGTGTAAAAAAATGTATCATATATAAGATATATATTTTATATAGTATACTAATAAATGCATAATACATAAATATGAAGATCTAGCTGTATGTAAACACTGGACATACAATTAAAGTGCAATTATCATGAATATTATGGGAAATATTGTTAAAGCAGCGCTAAAGACTGAGGTTGATTGTTACAGAATCCCCCTTGATCCTTCTCCCGCTCCCCTGAGAGGGTTTTTATAGACCTATTTGCCACAATACTTCCCATGCCATGCTGGGAGCAGAGCATTTTAAGCTTGTCTTCTGGCTTCCAGGGCAGGGGTGACTAATGAGTCACTCATGCTCTCTTTGCTGTAGCTGAACTACTGGCACCCCTCCAATCAATTCTAAACTCTGCTGCTCACTTCATCCCCCTCTCCTCTCGCTTCTCCAGCGCTGTCCTCCTCTGTCAATCACCTTCACTGGTTGCCTGTCTCTCAGAGAGTTAAGTTCAAGCTTCTAACACTAACCTAAAAAGCTCTCTCTCCAGCCAGGCCCCTCCCTACATTTGATCCCTGTTCCAGTGTTACCAACCCAAGCGCAAGCTCCACTCTGGCTCTGACATTCTCCTGTCTTCCTCCTTGGTTACATCTTCGCACTCCCATCTTCAAGACTTCTCACGTGCCTCCGCACTTCTCTGGAATACACTCCCCTGCTCAATCCATCACTCTTCATCACTCCAAGCCTTTAAAAGTGCCCTCAAAACTCACTAATTCAGATCAGCATATGACCTGGCTTAAGCAACTCCTATAACCTTCAAATGGCACATGCAACCCAACTCAAGCTCTACCACTTGTGACCCCGCCCCTTTGTCTCCACCCCCATCCTTTAGACTGTAAGCTCACAAGGGCAGGGCTCTCCTTCCTATTGTCTCCTGTGCTTACAACACCTCATAGCATCTAGTTTGTATTGTTCCCTGCACTATATGTTTTACCTTGTCTGTAATTATACCTTGTAAACCACTATGGAAGATGATGGCGCTATTTAAATAAACACCATAATTATTAATAATAATAATAAATAATAATAATAAAGTGTGGCTCCAGGCTTCAGATATCAGGGGTGGAGAAAGTGGGGGAACATGTCCCTTTAGGTACTTATGTCAGGAAAGCTCCCTTCAAATTTTCTGCTGTATACGTTCCCTGTACTTATTTTACTAAACTTCATTTGGCTCCTGGTGCTGCTTTGATTCAGCAAGAAAACATTGCAGTTACTGAGTATAGAATGAGACTGGAGCTTTTCTTTCTATAATTGTCCTTTTTGTACTACCATCCTCCCCTGTTGCAATAAATATCCTTTAAAATGACTTTCATGTTAACTTTACAATAATAAGCATTTGCGAAAAAATATATTATGGCTCCTCCAGATTTCGTT